>JAUPFV010000001.1:145887766-147239021 GCA_036936605.1 Limnanthes douglasii subsp. nivea | reverse complement strand
GGTGATAATCTAGCGACTAAACCACCTCCACATCCACCTTCCTCAACATGAAACTTGAAGAAATCTGAAAGATCATACTATGTTCTAAATAACAGAGGAACACAAATTAAATAATTTATACCTCTAACAATACAAAAAACATACTGAAAGCCAAAAAAAAGCACAAAAAATGAAACCTTAGATAATCCAATCACTAAACTCATAAACAATTCAATGTTTGACCAAGGCTCGTCAAATAATGCTCCTAATAAGCCTATGTCTCAAAATAATATCCTTAAAACTTATGCATAAGTATTTAAATATTCAAGAAAGGAGTTCAAGCATAGCAATGTTCATATTCAGGATTATAAAAATCACAAATCTACTCATTTTTTTGGCAAAAGACCAAGAAGATTTACTTAATTTATTTGATATTAAAATTCTCTACAGGTTGTCCTAGTATGAATATTATTAATAATTTTATAGATAATCTTGGGCTTTTCGGAGGTTATAGTTTATTATGCTGGGATCCTAAACAATTTTATAAGAACTAGACAATAAGAAGATCCGGAAAAAGATCTGGAAACGCAATGTATGGTCTATAAAACAATATATAATGAGAAACCTTAAATGAATTTTATTTTTTAATCTAGGAAAGAACCTTCAGTAGCCCTTGTATAAATAACTATGCCTAATTTGAATGAATCTTTGTATAATAAAGATACTATCTATATTATTAATAAAGCTATTGGTAAACCTATATTTGTTTGGGTTATTACAAAGAACATGACAACATTCAATTATTGTTAGGATTGGTTAGAGATAAATTTTTTTCTAAAGAAAATAACAAATTAATAAAATTTAGATTGGTTTTGGGGATGAAAGTGGATTTTGACAGGATATAATTTGCGGGTCTATGCCTTCTTACAACTCTGACTGTTTTCAAGTAGGGCATAAGAAATTTTAATGTAAAAAGATGATTACAATCATAAAAGGAGAAAACACTAGGAAAAACCAAACCCAAACTGTATCCTTAGATAGTCATAATCATAAAGTCGGGAGTAAAACTTAAATATGGATTCCAAAAGTAAAATCTATTATTATCAATGAAAATATACTTGATGATGACAGTACCAATCAAAGAGAAACAGACAATATAGGTATAAATTGGTCTCAATTTGGGGAAACACAAGTTAGAACTAAACTAGAAGAAGGAACAAATTTTAAGGAAAAATTGTAACTCAAAGGATTAGAAAATATTTTATTAGAGGATATAGAAAAGAGTCTACTACTATTACCACCAATAACGAAAATCAAATTTCAAATGTTAGTATTGAAAGTGAAAATCATTTCATAAGTATGATTCAATCACTCACGAGGAAAGAAACACATAAATAATAGAAGTAATTCAAACTATAGAGCTAAGAAAACTCTTTACCTCTAGTAATAAGTCTGTTCATAAGGATAAATTTTATGATTCTCCCAAAAAAAATTACTAGAAGTCTCGGAATATCCCCAACCTTTAGCAAACCTGATGAAGAGATAAAAACTAATTTTTTAGCAAGAAAATAAAAAAAACCTAAAAAACTATTAAAAGGTCTATGTACTAACAAAATAATGCATTTTAAAGGGTATTCTAAACTCATCATCTAAACCTCTAAATGAGAGTTACAATTTTATTCTACAATGCTAGAGTCTAGCCTCAAATCACCTTTCAACACTTGCTTCATTACTCTATGCATCATTAATTTTAATATATAACAATATCGAATTGTCTCTCTGTTACTAACCTTTTTCCAAGAAGGTCTTTGAACGTGACTTACTTTGTGCTACTAGCTCTTTGAATTTTGTAGGAATAAATTTTCCAATCCTTATAAATAAAGTTTATAGATTGAATTATTAAAATATTCGATGCTAAAATTCTATTCACATCCATTGCATATCGGGGCCACCGCTCTGTGGGGTATCGTCATTTACATCGTAGTAATTTTTATTGTCTAACCTTTTAATATGTTGAAGAAGAACTTTATTTAGCACTCAAAGCAGAAAAGAATGTGGAAGCGTGTCTCTCCGGTGACCATTATTTTGGGAACCCTTTGTTATCATTCGGTGTCCCAACTCAAAGTGTTTGTAGTCATCCGTCCATTGGTGATAACTAGTCTCTATTATGATACCATTTAAACGCAAGTCTAGAAACCTATGAAATATAGAAACTTAAACCTAACATGGGAGAATAAGAAATGATCTTGAACATCAATATTCATGAAGTGTATCTCGTTTAATATATTTTTCTTGCTTTAACATCTAGGCACTAGCCTAATGTAATCCAACTAAGGCTACATCTCGACATTGGTGTATATCGTACAACGATTGGTGTGCGTCCTACAACAATTGGTCCAGTACGACTATGAGAATCACGATTTGATAAAACTTTAGATTAAAGACATAATTTTTCAGGTCTTCTTCAATAGAGGAGGGTTTAATTGTCTTTTATTTCTAAACAACTTCAAAGCTCATTGTATTCGCCCAAGAAATGCTAAGGTTTTCTCTAGATCCAATTTCCCTCTCAAATGCAAAATAAAATTCAAATCCCATAAAAAAAATGAAATATATGCAACAATATATTTGAGCTTCAAAGCTCATTGTATTCGCCCAAGAAATGCTAAGGTTTTCTTTAGATCCAATTTCCCCCTCAAATGCAAAATAAAATTCAAATCCCATAAACAAAATGAAATATATGCAACAATATATTTGAGCTTCTTATCAACTAAAAGAGAATACCCAATGCCTTATTTTATTTTAGGTTATGTGATGTTCACCTCAACTTTAATAATTTTTTATTTTCCATTAAACAAAATAATAATTAAACATTTTATATACATTTATATTATTGATCTTCATCCAATCATAAAATTTAACTGAGAAAATATATTCACATGCGATATTTAATATGTATTTTAAACAAAAATATTTTACTAAAAACATTTACGGTTTGAAAGTTTTAAGTTTACATAGAAAAAATGTATGAATTCGTGAAAAAACATTCAAAATGTATTATTTATGAATCTGGATTTAGGTTTGTTCGTTTAAAAAAAATAAAACTAATAATATTTTTGGATTTTTTCGAGTTATGGTTTCAAAGATACAAACTTTTAAAATTTTAAATCATAATTTTTTTTTAAAAAGTACACGTGTTAGATTCTTTTGTATAAAAAATAAAAGGAGAGTTACTAATAAAAATCTGTTCAAAATAAAATTACCAATAACAATTCAAAATGTTTAAGTTTACATATAACACTCATTACATAAAATCTTCCAACAATACCCCTCTGGTATAAAAACTGAAAATTCAAAGTATTTCATTTTCTTCTTCAACTCGCGAAACCAGTCTCTCTCTTTCTCTCTGAAATTGAAACACTAAAATCTCTCAAATTATAGATTTTTGCAATAAGTTTCAGTGATTCCAAAAATATTAGTATATAACAACTACTATATCAGGTTTTCACGATGAAATTACTCTTTTTCATCTTTAATTTCAATTGTTATGTTTGTAATTATATGTTTGACTTAAGAACTGTTTATGTTTGGTTTTGATGATTTGTATATCTTTTTACACAACACAAAATACAATTAGTTACACAAAACTACTTGTGTACTTGTTTAAAGTTTCTGAATGGTTCTTTTTATTTTTTCACAACTGAGTTGTACGTGTTAACGCAATCAAATGCATAAAGTTTCTCACATCTAGTTTCTTTTATGTATTCAAACTAAAAGATCTATTTGGAAACAAACTTCAACGTATTTATGCACCCAACTTACAGTCAGTTTACAGATTTAGTTTATAATAGAAGAAGGTCCTTCTCTAAAGAAAAGGTAGATGTAATTGTTCAAGAAGTTGATCGCTTGACCAAAATAGGCCACATCAAATAATCCTAGTATCCATTATGGACTGCCAACCCTGTTTTGGTCAAGAAAAAGAACGGCAAGTGGTGCATGTGTATTGACTTCACAGATCTTAATAGGACATGTCCCAAAGATCCTTATCACGTTCCTCGAATAGACCAGTTAGTGGAATCTACCTCTAGGAACAAGTTGTTGTCTTTCATGGATGCATTTTCGTGGTACAACCAAATATAAGTAGATCCGAAGGATCAAGATCACACCATTTTTATTACAGATAGAAATCTTCATTGTTATAAAGTGATGTCATTCAGATTAAAAAATGCTGGGGCTACCTATCAAAGGTTAGTGAATAAAGCTTTTACTAGTCAGATTGGCAGAAATATGGAAGTTTACATAGATGACATGATGGTGAAGATCCTTGAAGAAGATACACATATATGCAATCTTCAAGAAATATTTTCTAACTTAGAGGCTATCAATTTAAAACTGAACCCTGAGAAATGTGTTTTTAGTGTCCGATCTGGAAAGTTCTTGGGTTATATTATAAGTGAAAAAAGGATTCAACATGGTCCAGATCAACTCAATGCTCTATTAGCTATGGACCCTGCTTGGAGCACTAAATAAGTTCAAAGATTAACCGGACATTTGGCTGCGTTGAACTGATTTATTTCGAGATTATCAGAAAAGTGTGCTATATTTGTCCATGTATTAAGGAATGCCAAAGACTTTAACTGGTCTCCGCAATGTAATCAAGCATGTCTTGAAATCAAGAAGTATTTATCTTCACCCAAGACACTAACAGGGGGATAAACTTTATATATACTTAGCTGCGTCTGAGTATGCATTAAGTGTTGTGCTAGTAAGAGAAGTGGACAATTACCCCCGTCCGGTTTATCATAGTAGCAAAAGTCTGCTGGATGCTGAAAGAAGATATTTGAAGTTAGAAAAGTTGGCCTTGGCATTGGGAATTGCCGTAACAAAAATGAGACCATACTTCCAAGCTCATTCCATTGTCGTCCGAATGTCTTTTCCACTGAAGAATGTTCTCCAAAAGGCTGATGTATCAAGCAGAATGACCAAGTGGTCAGTTGAGCTGGGTGATTATGACATTGACTTTGCACCCTGAACAACGGTTAAAGCCCAATCAGTTGCTGATTTCCTTGTAGAGTTTCATGCTGATAGACCCCCAAGAAAATGCAAGAAAACCATTTAAAAAAAGAATGGGTGGTCCGAACTAATGGTGGGTCTAGTACTATGGGGTGTAGGGATGGAATTTGTTTCACCTCTCACACTGGTGATACTATGTACCAGGCTATATGTTTTGGTTTCAGGGCCTCCAACAATAAATCTGAATATGAAGCAGCTGTAGCTGATCTCAAGCTATCCCTTATATGTGGGGCAAAAAAAGTCTGATTGATGAGTAACTCCAACTACTTATTCACTATGCTCAGGGGCAATCTGAGGCAAAGAAATAACAATTAATAAAATAATAAATCATGTTGAGAGAAGTTGCTACAAATTTCAAAAGTATCCAGTATGAACATATCCATAGATCGGAGAATACTATCGCAGACTCTTTAACAATCATAGCGTATTCTGAATCTTACCATGGATTCTGATGTTAAAATGTCCATCAATACAAACAATCCAAGAAAAGGGTAAATAGAATGAAGAGCGTATGAGCATACTTGTCATTCAACCTAAAGACTGGAGATACAGTATCTTTAAATTTATTTCTAATGGGATTTTGCCTCCGGATAAAGCCCTGGCTAAGAAAATTAGATACAAAGCTCGTGGCTTCGTGGTATTAAACGAAATTCTTTATAAGAAATCATTTAGCAGACCTCTCTTGCGTTGTTTAGTAGTTGAAGAATCCCAAAATGTTTTATCCGAACTACACGATGGAGAAGGTTCTGCACATTATGGATATAAGGCCTTAACCAGATGAGTCTTATTACCAGGGTACTATTGGCCAACGATAATGGCAGATGCCAAAGATATGGTCAAGAAGTCTGACCCTTGCCAAAAATATAGGAATGAAATCTATGTGCCAGCGGTGCCTATGGAGTCCATATCGGAACCAATACCTTTTGATAGATGGGGGTTGGATTTGGTTGGGCCTCTTCCCATGGCATATGGTGGATATCGAACGACAATAATTGCAATTGTAATTCTCTAAGTGGATAGAGGTAGCTCTCTTAGCTGGAACCACTTCTAAGGCAGTTATAAAATTCGTTTTATCCAACATATGTTGAAGATTTGGAGTTCCCCGGAAGATCACTATAGATAATAGGCCACAATTTGATAATAAAGACATGGAAATGTTTTGCACTTCCAGGGGGATTCATTGTTTTTCTTCTCCATTCCACCCTCAAGCTAATTGGCAAGTTGAAGTTTCTAATCGAACGATTTAGTCAGGGTTAAAAAATAATCTGGAAAGAGCTGCAGGGAAATGACCAAGTTATCTGCAAAAAGTACTGTGGGCTTACCGAACTACTCCTCAGATTGCTACACAAAAATCCCCTTTTGCTCTCGTTTATGACATGAATGCAATTACACCCATAGATACTACTTTTCCATCTTTCAGAATCCAGAACTATTCCAAACAGGCATATGATTTGGCAGTTAGGAATCAGTTGGATTTGATTAAAGAAATGAGAGTCAAAGAACATTTAAGAACAACACTATTAGGATTTAATGAGAATCAGATTTGCTTCCATGGAACATTGAACATATTTCCAATTGGGATACAAAGTCTTAAGGAAAGTTTTCTTGCACACTAAAGAGAAACATTTTGGAAAGCTAGCTTTGAACTGGTGGGGTCCCTATGTGGTATGTGAAAAATTCAAGCCAAGGACATATAAACTTTAAGATAAAGAAAGTAGAGTATTGAAGCACCCATGGAACATTGAACATCTCAGGTTATATTTAGAATGAAACTTTCTTGTAAATATTTACCTTTTTTATACTTCAATGTAAATATTAGGGGGCATAATATTTCCTACCCTATTGGCGCGGAGAGGTTTTAACGAGGTGTACGGGTTTTTTAATAATATCTATTGTCTTCTTCAAAAGTCTGGTGTAAAGTTCTAGACCATAGTATAAGGCGATCAGAGAAATTAAATACTCATTAAACACCCCGACTCTCAAATGAAATATCTTTGAGTTGATCCGATTTGTTAAACACTTGATCATATTTATTAAACACTTGTGACTGAAGTCATTCAATTCTTATTAAACATTTATTTAACAAATTAAAAATATTGAAAATTACTTTGGACATTAACTATAAGAAGACAATGGAGTTCTTACAAAAGAAAGATGCAATATTAAAACTTGATCGGAATGTGTCTGATCCATAATTCACAAAATGCATTGGCCATTCAAGGACTTTGGTTCTTAAGACAGGAATTCCAAAAATAGCAACCTAACAAAATGCCTTGGTTGTCCAAGGACTTTAGCTTTAAAAAAAACACAACATAACATTACAACGTTAGGGCTTGTTCCCTCATATTTCTTCATCACCATCACCTTTCTTGGGACTCTTGAGCTCAGCGCTTGAGCTCTCGCTAGTTTATTCATCAGAATATTCTCCACTTGAATAACCATGCTTTTCAGTAGTTGTCATGGTATGAAAAGGTATCTTCTCGTACGATACATATTTCCACAAAGGACCAAGAGTCCTTTTTGGAAAAGTCTCGTGGAATAACAAAACCATGTCCGATTTAACCCCATCAACTCTCTTCTCCAAATAATCCACCACTCCAGTAGCATAATTCTCTATTCCTGTAGCTATGTCTTGGGATTGCTTTCTTACTAAATAAGTATTCTCATATGTCTTCTCCTTGAGAAGCTTTCCCAAATTAGCTTTTTCTTCAGATAAAGTTTTGACAGTACTGACACTGGCATCTAGTTTATCTTTCAAAGTTTTGATCTCGGTAGAGGCAGAACTTTCCATTCCAGAAGACTTGCTCTAGAGATCTTTTTGAGCAACTTTTGACTGGCGCAGTTCGGTAGCTAATTCCTCTTTTTTCTTCTTTGAGGCTTCTATACGTTTCTGAGCAATGGAGAGATCATTCTTCAAGCCTTGGTTTTCTATGGTTAGGGAGGTTATGGTCGTTGTTTGTTCCCCTATTTTCCTTTCTAGGTCAACTATCAGACGAATATAACCCAAGAGGGCATGGCTTAGACTATCTTGTTCGCTTGATATCTCCTATGACTCACTGTTATGGGTTAAAACATTGGCCACATTGGCATGAGGATAAGTTTGCGCGAAGTCGTTCTTGTCCAGATCACTAAAGTACATGTCTAAAAAATTTATCCAGATTAACATCTCCTTCAGCAGTTGCCTGTTCGGCGGATAAAAATGTTTGAGAAGGAAGGTTAGGTTGAATTTCTTCTTGTGGAGGGAGATCGGTAGGGTCAGAAGGAGGAAGTTCGGTAGGACTAAGTACCATCTCGGATCCTAGGTTTATTTTCTTATTTTTTGAAGATTTTTCACCACTTCTATATTTACGCCTTTTATGATATTTCCTTGTAATCTGAGGCGAATGATCCGATCCGCTAGCTTCCTTTACTATGACTTCAACTTCCTCTAACAAAGGGGCGTTAATTCCTCCTTGGTTCTTCAAACCAACCCATTTGGAAAATTGTTGAGGTGGGTCAACTTTAGTTTTTTTTTCTTTTTGTTCTTGATCTTATCCAGGTGGCTAAGGGCTTTGTTCAGGGAAGGCAAGTAAAGTTTTCCATCCTTAGCCTCAGTTCTCTTTAAAATAACATCTTCAGGAGGAGGAGTAGCCAATTATTCCCAAGTAAGGTCTCTACTCCCCGTAGTATTCCACCGGCAAGACTTCACAAAGTTTCCAGAAGTGAAGTAGTTGTGGAAACCGATCCCCATTTCTCCGATGGCCATTCGTTTAGCTTGGTACAGGTAGCTTGGCATGCCTCTAGGTGATCTGGGAAATTCTTTGAAAATACTACAAGAGAACATAATAGTCAGTTCGAAATATTAACATAACATTTCGAAACTAATAAAAATACGAACAAATATAACTTAAACTTTTCCAGTGGGTGGTCAGCTGGCTTGGATTTGTGGTGAAGTTTATCTTTCTGCCACTCTCCCACGCTCCGCTAATAAAAATAAATTGAGTCATTCATGGCTTCTCAGACTCCAACAGATCATTTACCACCTTGTAGTTATTGCTCATGTTGTAATGGTAAAAAAGAATATGGTGGTTTTTGCATAGACCATCCACGACAACAAATTGCTCCATGAGTAGGGGAATTTTTGAAATTCTAGATACCATTATACCGGCCAGCAACATATACCATGCATTTGGGCTCAGTTGAATTAGACATAACTTTATCAAGTGAAAATACCTGACTATTTCTGGGTCCAAAGGAAATCGAAGGCCCCAATTGAGCACCTCAGTATATACCACAAACTCGTGGGATTTACAGTCCATATGGGTCTCCGAAGTGACTAGAATTCTTACTTTAACAGAATCAAGAAAGCCTCATTTTGTTCAGATCCGACCCAACTCAGCAGTATGGGTGTATACAGAAGCAATGTTTCGAAGAGCTATCAAATACTTCACACTAACCTTTTGAAATTTTGGACCAACTTTCCCTTCCAGACACTCCGGAAGTGCATTAAGATTGGATAAGCCCACTTTCACTTTGGTTGTCCGATCTGTAGTATTATCTTCTGTCTGTCCGGATGTCTCGAAGGGAGTGCCTTCCATACTATCCTTCATGAAGATATATGAATTTTACCTAAGGGAAGACAAATCAATCAAAATAATGATTAGGGGCTATGAAGTATGCGGGTTACACCTTAAGTTTCTTTTTAGCCAAGTAGGTACAATAATCTAGGAGAAAAAACGGTTGAGAGGTCAAACCAAAACTGGACACGTGTCCCACTTCAAGGTTCAGTTTGGATATGAACGACAGATCAGACGTTCACATTGAATACATACTGAGTGTTATTTTTCAAATTAGCTCTTCCAAAGATTCTTTGCAAGACCTAAAGGGGCTAGTGATGAGGTTAAATTTATTTGACATTGACCATTGTATATATCTGCGGGGCAGTTTGGACATATTTAGTACCATGCCCCACCGAACAGTATAACTAATTGGAATATGAGTCAGCTAGTTGCTAGTCATCTCATCTCTTGGGCTAATGGGGTTTTAACCTTAACCCAAGCCCATGATCTGACCTGGAAGGCCCATGGTTCATTAAATGAGTATAAATACCCAACTACTTTCATTAATGAGGGTGATCAAGGGTTAAAAACACCAATGATCCCTTATGTTTCCCACTTGTAACAAATTCGTCCTTTTCCTTTGGGGTTGTAATAAACTGGTCCCATGTGTTTCACAAAGCGTCCTAAAATCGTCCCAAAATATTCCTTATTGACCTTAGCTCATAATTGATACCGTCGGTATACATCAGGGATCCAAGTGTAACAAATAACATTTCAAGGTATAACAAAATAACATATGCAAACCCTAGACAATATGAATTTATAGAGTATATGACAAAATATATTCAGACAGTTGAATCTTAATAAACTTAAGATCCACTTACATTTTCACGACCTTCTACCTCATGTAAAGTAGATTCTTCAGTGATCACTACCTTCAGTGGTTCCATGTCTAGAGGAGTATCATATGTACCCACTACCTGTAGTGGTGGTATCATTACTGAAACGTCTGCCCTCTTTTCAGGTTGTACCCCTGCTTTAGAAGATTGATTTGTACCAAATGCCTCTTCATGTGGTTCCACTGCTGTAGCCTCTGCCTCCATCTCAGCTCGGTCCATTACTGTAGCCATTTTGTCTTCATTTTGGTCCATTGTTATGCGGTCTCCATCATGATCAGGTTGGTCCACTCCATGTTCAACTTGTTCCACTACTGTAGCTACATTCTCTTCAGCTTGTTCCACTAATTTCGTGTCTCCATCATGTTTAGTCGGGTCCACTCCATGTTCAGCTTGGTCCATCACTGTGGTGTTTCCATCATGTTCAAGTTAGGCCAATCCATGTTTAGCTTGGTCTATTGGTGTAGCCACTTCTTCTTCAGCTACGTCCACTAGAGTCATATCTATATTCTTTTCAGATTGTACCATTGTTGCACAATCTATTACTAAAACATATACAATAGATTTGGTGGGTACCATTTCAGTTCGTACCAGACGCACATCTTCAGATTTTTAAGATTCTGTTTGAGGGCTATTTGGTGAACAAAAAGGCATAGAACAACTTTTATGAAGTTCTTCATTTTCACTAGTTGTGTTTTCTTGTTCTTCAAGTTTAGTATATAAATCAGCTAATTCTCTCTGTAGTTGTTCAATCTATCCCAAAAATACCAGACATAATATTAGTGGGATAAATAAAACATATATAACAAGGTATAACACATAAAACAATACCAGACATCAGATACACGTACTTGTTTATCCTTTTCGGCAAGAAAATACTTTATACGTCTACCTTCAACAGAGCTCATGTATGCATTCGTCTTCCTTTTTCGTTCCACTCTTAGACGTAAAACAAAATGGGTACGACTCTTGAAATTTCTTGTTTTCTTTGTACGAATGTTGGTGTGATGTTTGAATGTCGTTGCACCGCTCTTTGATGTCTTTCGAGTCTTCTTTGAATTTTTTGGAGTCAGGTTGTCTTGAACAATCCAATCATCGAGAGGTAATTCGAATTATTATGTTGCCTGTATCATGTAAGGATGTCCAGGTTGGTGTTGTAGGAATGGTTGAGGGGTTTTTTGTGATATGGTACAATCACTACAGTATCGAGGGTCCTAATACCTTCACCCCATCCGAAGAATACTATTTTAAGCTTTGTTAACGTCAGATCAGCCTCCAAAATCTATACACAGAAGAACAACCAATTAAAACAGACTTTATTATCAACCTTATTGGTTTCTTGCAGGTCGTGTGATTCGTATGGTCATCAAATATACGAGATGTGTTACAAACTAACTATGCGATTTCTATGATATAAAAACTATGCTCTATCTTTTTTACTAAAATTATACGATTTCTTTATACAAAAACTATTTGATTTCTCTTATAAAAAGACTATGCATTTTCCATGTTACATAGTACATCCGTTTTATATTTTACCATACCATGCGTGTTATGTTATACTATATTTATGTATGTTTTTTAGTCCCCTACTGCGCGAGTTCTTTACAAACTCCAATAACATATTCAAAAATATATTTGATACCCGATCGCCTTGCACTCCAATCGCCACCATTTATAGCATTCCAGGATCATGTTTGACCTGACAAGATCAACTTGAATGGTTGTATGCACTATGATGAAGGGTTGCATCATAAATTTTATTAGCATTAACACATGATTTTAAAACTGATATTTTATAGCGGGGAACCATACTTACGAATAAAGTGCAACACAACCAATAACTCTATTAGGATTTCCTACAATCATACATTTTCTAATTGACTGGAGAAGCTTCTACATTATTTCTCCAGACCAATCATAGTCGTTTATTTTTCCCTTGTCTTCGATATAATACACTTATTTCCAACCCATTATATCTTCTGAAATTGAGAAGAACAGTGTAGATCAAATAAACAAGATCAATAGTCGAGCAACATCATTCGCAGCATGCTCCTCGTCTTCCTTGATGGCTTGCTCTATACCTTCTTGTAAGACACTTCACACCATGCGAGATTAGTGAAAATCAACATCACACATATAACAAATCTTAGATATATAGGTACATTTATCATAGCATTTGATACCGATTTGTTATTTTTCATTAACCTTGAACCATTCTCGGCACCTTCTTTGAATGGACCTATGAATCCTTCGGTTTTGGTGAGAGGCATTTCGTTTGTCCCGTGTTTTAGCCAAATATGACCTTTATATCATTCCTCATTAGCTTTACCAATTTAGATCTGATTTAGAAAGCCTTCTCCAACTGAATACATCTTTACAATCTCCTAGATCAGCTTATATTACTTCTTCATTAATATATCTGTGTTGCGGAGGTCGAATAATACTTTCAAAAATATGTAGAAGGGAGTGTCTTTGGTAGCTTTTATATGTTCGGTCGTAATTATATCTCTTTAGCGCAGGTTTAAGATGATCACTGACTATGATCTGCAAAAACATCCTTTTTGAGTCATATTTCTTGTGAAAATATAAACGCAAGTTATTCAATAAATCAATAATAAGACTTATTTGCAAACTAAACTGTGTGATTTATTTGATACACTAAAAAACACCGTGCGATTTCTTTGTACTAATAAATAAGCGCAAACTAAACTTGCATGTTTAGTGTATTATATAACAAACAAATACACTCGTGTAATTTATTTGAACCAACACATAAACCCCACCCCCAATGTAACCGTGCGTGTTATTTGGAAATCATAATAACAAGATGCGAGATTAGTGTTTTTGCATCTGAACAGGATGCGACTTACCTCTTATTTACACATGCATGTCGACAGAAAAACGAGATTTTAGTCTACAAGCCTAAACTCATAAACTAAACAATAAGCTACAATTTATATACATCACAACATATTAAAAAAACACAATACGTGCACCTACAAAACCCTATAAACTAAAACAAAATGTAATATCCACCAAAAATACAAACGACCATTGATTGACAATATACCTACTAACCTATAGATACACTATGAACAAATATTTTAATACACTATACATATACTACAAACCTGCAATCACATGTTATTTGATTTTTAAGAAACAAATTATGGTGACTTTTGTTCAAAATTTTGAGTGTTAGGAAACCTTCACATTTCCTGGCTATGGGTTCGGATGCTGAAAAATCCACCCCACGCAGGGTAAATCGTGTGTCTAAGGCCAAAAGTACTCCTTCTTCTTCGACACCTAGTAGTTTGGGGACAATAAAACCCCCAGCAGATACTAAACCGTCCGAACAACAATCAAGCGTAATGGATGAGACCATAGACGTCCGGACAGACAGGGGAAACTACAATAGATCGGAATGACAAATTAAAAGTAGGTCTGCCCAACACTGAGTCACTTACGCAGTGTTTGGAAGGAAAAGTTGGGCCAAACTTTGAAAAGGTTAGTGTGAAGTATTAGATAGCCCTTCAAAATATTTCTTACGTATACACTCACACTGCTGAATTGGGTCGGATCCAAACAAAATGGAGCTTCCTTGAAACTGTTAAAGTGAGAATCCGAGTCACTCCAGAGACCCCCATGGACTGTAAATCCCACGAGTTGGTGGTATACACTAAAGTGCTCTATTGGGGCCTTCGGTATCCTTTGGACCTAGAAATCGTCAGGTATTTCCACCTGGTTAAGTTATGTCCAAGTCAACTGAGCCCAAATGCATGGTATACATTAATGGCTAGTATAATGACATCGAGATTTTCAAAAATTCCCCTTCCTATAGAGCAACTTGTTGTCGTGGCTGGTTTATGAAGAAACCACCATATTCCTTTTTACCACTATAATATGGACAATGACTTCAAGGTGGTAAACAATTTGTTGGATTCCGAGTAGCCATGGAGGAATCAATTCTTTTTTATCAGCGGGGTGTGGGAGAATGACAAAAAGATAAACTCCACTAGGAACCCAAGCCAGCTGACTAGCCGCTGGAAAACTTCAAGTAATACCTGGTCATATTTTATTTAATTCTTAAATGTTATGTTAATATATATAGAATTGATTATTGTGTTTTGTTGTAGTATTGACAAAAAGGTTTATGGAGCACCAAGAAGTAGGCTAGGATAAATGTACCAAGTTAAACGAATGGGCATCATAGAGATGGGGAAATGGTTTCCACAATTGCTTCACTTCTGGAAACTTCGTAAGGTCTCACCTCTAGAATACTATGAGGAATAGAGATTTTGCTTGGGAGCAGCTGACCACTCCTCCCCCTGCAGATATCATTCTGAAGAGAACTAAGGCTAAGGATGGAAAACTTTACTTACCTTCCCGGAACAAATCCCCTAGCCACCTAGACAAGATTAAGAACAACAACAAGAAGAAAACCAAAGCTAACCCATCTCAATATGTCACCGAACGAGTGAGTTTAGGAAACCAAGGAGGAATGAATACTGATTTGCTGGAGGAAATTGAAGTTACTGTCAAAGAAGTTGGCGGATCGGAACATCGACCCCAAATTACAAGAAAGGACTATAAGAGACGCAAGGAGAGTAGTGATGAAAGAGTTTCAAAGAAAAAAAGTAGCTTATGGTCAGAGATAATTATACGTCCTTCTGAACTTCGTCCTCCTGTTCCTACTGCTCCTCCTCCACAAGAAGAAATCCTACATATCCTTTATTCTCAAATATTTTTTCTTACCGAATAGGCAACTGCTGAAGGAGATATCAATCTGGATGTGTTTCTGAACATGTATTTTAGTGATCTAGACAAGGATGACTTTGCGGAGCCTTGTCCTCACGCCAATATGGCCAATATTGTAACCCATAACGGTGAGACATATGTGATATCAAGCAAATAAGATACTCTGAGTCATGCCCTCTTGGGTTATATTCATCTGATAGTTTACCTGGAAAGGCAAGTGAGGGAACAAAGAACAACCATAACCTCTCTAACCACAGAAAACCAAGGCTTAAAGAATAGTCTCTTCACTTCTCAGCAAAGTATAAAATCCTTAAAGAAGGAAAAAGAGGACTTCGTTATCGAACTGCTACAGTAAAAAGATCCTCAACAAGATCTCCAGACCAAGTATTCAGGACTAGAAACTTCTTCCTCTACCGAGATCAAGACTTTGAAGGAGCAACTAGATGCCAGCACCAGTACTGTCAAAACTTTATCCGAAGAAAAAGTTAATTCAGAGAAGTTTTTTAAGGAGAAGACAGATGGAAATGCTTCTTTATTAAGCAAGCAAGCCCAAGAGATAACTGCAGGAATAGAGAAGTATGCTACCGGAGTGGTGGATTCTTTGGAGAAGAGATATGATGGGGTTAAATCAAACATGGTTTTTCTATTTCACGAAACGTTTCCGAAAAGGACTCTTTGTCCTTTGTGGAGATATGTACTGTGTGAGAATATCCCCTTCCATACCATGGTGGCTGGTGACAAGCATGATTATTCTAGCGGAGAATATTCTGAGGAAGGAACCGGTGGGAGCTCAAGCGTTGAGCTCAAGAGCCCCAAGAAAGATGTTGGTGATAAAAAAACTGAAGGGAATAAGCCCTAAGGTTGTAATGTTATGTTATGTGTGTTTTTTTTTTATAAAAAAACTAAAGTCCTTGGATGGCTAAGATATTTTGTTGTGTTGTTTTTTTAAATTCCTGTCTTAAGAACCAAAGTCCTTGAATGGTAAAGGCATTTTGATGTGTTGTGGATTAGATTTGTTTCGATAAAGTATTAATATTGCATCTTTTTTTATGAACTCCACTGTGTTCTTTCAGTCAATGTTTTAAGTAGATTTTCAATATTTCCAATTTGTTAAATAAGTGTTTAATAAGAGTTGAACGACTCTAATCACAAGTGTTTAAAAAATATGATCAAGTATTTAAGAAATATGATCAACACAAAGATGCTTCATTTGAGAGTCGGGGTGTTTAATGAGTATTTAATTTATCTGATTACCTCACACTATGATCATAAATGTTTTACCAGACTTTTGAAGAAGGCATAAGATACTACTGAAAAAACCCGGATACCTAGTTAAAACCTCCCTGCGCCACCATGAGAGGAAAGAGTATGCCCCATAATATTTACATTGAAGTATAAAAAAGGTAAATATTTACAAGAGAGTTTTATTCTAAATATAACCTGAGATGTTCAACGTTCCATGTGTGCTTTATTATTTTGTTCTCTTTGTCTTCAAGTCTATATATCCCTGCTTTGAGTTTTTCACATACCACTTAAGGACCTTTCCAGTTCGGAGCCAGCTTTCCAAACTGTTTTTCTTTACTGTGAAAAAAGACTTTCCTCAAGACTTTGTTTCCCAGCTGAAAATCTCTTATTTTAACTTTGGATGCAAATCTGCTCCTCATTAAACCTTGATAGTCTGTTTAGAATAGATTTGGATTCTGATATATGGTAAAGTAGCTTCTATGGGTGTGATTGCATCCATCCCATAAACGAGATAAAAAGGGATTCTTGTGTAGCAATCCGAGGAGTAGTTCGGTAAGCCCACAATACTTCTTTCAGATAACTTGGTCATTTCCCTGTAGCTCCTTCTAGATTAGTTTTTAGCCTGGACAGGATCGTTCGATTAGCAACTTAAACTTGTCCATTAGCTTGAGGGTGGAATGGAGAAGAAAAACAATGTTGAATTCCTCTAGAGGTGCAAAGCATTTCCATGTATGTATTATCAAAAATTGTGGCCCATTATCTATAGTAATCTTTCGGGGAAACCCAAATATGCAACATATGTTGGATATAATGAATTTTATAACTGCCTTAGAAGTGGTTCCAGCTACGTGAGTTGCCTATATCCACTTAGAGAAATAGTCAACAACAACTATTATCGTTCGATATCCATCGGATGCCATGGGAAGAGGCCCAACCAAATCCAACCCCCATCTATAAAAAAGTATTGGTTTAGATATGGACTCCATAGGAACTGCTGGTACATGGATTTCATTCCCATATTTTTGGTAATGATCACACATCTTGACCATATCTTTAGCGTCTTCCATTATTGTTGTCCAATAGTACCCTGCTAATAAGACTCTTCTGGTTAAGGCCTTATAGATACAATGTGCAGAACCGTCCTCATCGCGTAGTTCGGATAAAACATTTTGGGATTCTTGAAATCCCAAACAACGCAAGAGAGGTTTACTAAATGATTTTTTTTATAAAAAACTTCTTTCAATACCAGGCAACCACGAGCTTTGTATTTAATTTCTTAGCCAAGGCTTTATTCGGAGGTAAATTCCCATTGGAAATAAACTGAAAGATATCATACCTCATGTCTTTGGGCTGAATGACAAATATGTTCATACTTTCTTCATTCTCTTTACCCTTTTCTTGGCTTGTTTGTATTAATGGACACTCTAGCATCATAATTCATGGGTAAGACTCATAATATGTTATGGTTGCTAAATAGTCTGACATAGTATTCTCTGATCTATAGATATGTTCATACTAGATACTTTTGAAATTTGCAGCAAGTTCTCTCAACATGAGCAAATATTTTATTAATTTTTCCTTCTTTTCCTCAGATTTCCCCTGAGGATGGTGAATAAGCAGTTGGGAGTCACTCAGTAATCAAACTCTTTTTTCCTCATATATAAGGGCTAGCTTTGAGACCAGCTATAGTTGCTTCATATTTAGATTCATTTTGGAGGCCCTGAAACCAAAACATATAGCCTAGTACATAGTATTACCATAGGGAGAAGTTAAACAAATTCCAGCCCCACCATCCATAGTACTAGACCCACCATCAGTTTGGACTATCTATTCTTTTTTAGACTAGTTTTCTTGCATTTTCTAGAGGGGCCTATCAGTATGAAACTCTACTAGGAAATCAACCACTGGATGAGCCTTGACTGTCGTTCGGAGGGTAAAGTCAATATCATAATCACCTAGCTCAACTGACCACTTGGTCATTCTACTTAAGATATCAGCCTTTTGGAGAATATTCTTTAGAGGAAAAGACGTTCGGACAATAATCGAATGAGCTTAGAAGTATGATCTCATTTTTCTTGCTGCAATTACCAATGCCAAGACCAACTTTTCTAACTTCAAATATCTTCTTTCAGCATCCAACAGACTTTTGCTAATATAATAAAATGGACGGGGGTAATTATCCACTTCTCTGACAAGCAAAACACTTACTACTTACTCAGACACAACTAATATATATAAAGTTTCTCCCCCTGAACAGGTTTAAAGAGAGTCTTGGGTGAAGACAAATGCTTCTTGATTTTGAAGAAATGCGTGATCACACTGCGGGGACTAGTTAAAGTCTTTGGACTTCTTTAGTGCTCCGTGGAGGGTCCATAGCTAATAGAGCATCGAGCTGATCCATATCAGATTAAATCTCCTTTTCACTTATAACATAACCCAGGAACTTCCCAGACCGCACCCCAAAAACATATTTCTCAGAGTTTAATTTTAAATTGACACCCTCTATGTTGGAAAACGTTTCTTGAAAACCGAATATATATGTATCTTCTTCAAGGCTTTTCACCATCATGTCATCTACGTAACTTTCCATATTTCTGTCAATCTGACTAGCTAAAGCTTTATTCACTAACCTTTGATAAGTGGGCCCAACATTTTTTTTAATGCGAATGGCATCACTTTATAAGAATGAAGACACATATCCGTTATAAAAATGGTGTGATCTTGATCCTTCGGATCTACTTGTATCTGGTTGTACCCCGAAAATGCATCCATGAAAGACAATAACTTGATTCTAGAGGTAGAATCTACTAATCGATCTATCAGACGAACATGATAAGGATCTTTGGGACATGCCCAATTAAGATCAGTGAAGTCAATACACATGCGCCACTTACCATTCTTTTTCTTGACCAAAACATAGTTGGCAGTCCATAATGGGTAGTGAGATTCTTTGATGTGGCCCATTTTGGTCAATCGATCAACTTCTTGAACAATTATATCTGTTTTTTGTTTGAATAAGGACCTTCTTCTTTGTACAACTGGCTCAACATCAGCTTATGAAAAATTACATCATCAGGCACTCCAGTGACATCATCATTGCACCATGCAAATACATGTAAATTATCCGCTAAAAAGATAGTAACCTTTGTTTCAAACTTGGTGCCAACTTGGTACCAATTTTAACATTTTTACCCTCAACTAGGGAATGAATTTCAACTTCCTCTATAGGTATTATGACACTAGGAGCCTCCCTTGGATCATCAATTTCATTTTAATCAGAGGAAAGCTCCAATAGCTGCAAATTTTTGTTAGCCTTAACTGCCTCCAAGGATTTCGAGGCAAGGGCTGTGTCATAGCATTCCCTAGCTACATTTGGACTGCTTTGGACAATACCCACTTGTCCCATCACAACATATTTTAAGCATTGATGGATAGTAGAGCCTACAACATGCATCTTGGAGAGCCAAGATCTCCCAAATATTGCATTATAAGATATTAGGAAATCCACCCGAACAAACAATACCATCGCCATCTTCTTGGAAGGCCCTTTTCCCAACAATACTTCTTCCTCGAATTCTCCAATCACATTTGTCGAACTCCCTGTGAAGCCCATAATAGTTCTATTCGAACATTGAATAACTGAGGGGTTTCTCATCTGTTTATAGGAGCTTAAGAACAATACGTTTTCCAAAATACATGTGTCAATCAGGATCCGACGTATATCATTTCCTCTAATTGAGGCCCTTATCACCACGGCGTCTTCATGAGGTCCTGCAATGTATCTTAGGCCATCATCATCAAAAACTATGAAAGGAGCTGGAGTTTGGTACAAATGTGTGGACATCATTCCATCCAACTGGGTAGTGAGACTATTGACGTGCCTTTTCCTTGAATAAGTGGAAGGTGCAGTCACAGTGTCTCCCCCACATATTGTTAAAGACTCAAAGTATTTAACCAGATTGGAAACAGTAGCAGTTGTATCTGTTATCACTCCTACCCAATTTTGAGTTGGATCAGGATCTAATTATTTAGAATCCACATCAAATCTCTCAATAACCACCATACTGTCCTCATGTCTAGATAATCCAGGAAGAGCCGAAGGCGTAGTTCATGGAGTATTAGTGCTTGATGGGGTATTATCCGGCCTGCTCCCGCCTAGTTTTTTAACATAAACCCCCAATTTACCCTTTCAATGAGGTTCTGCACCTCTTGTTTCAAAGGTATGCAGTCATGGGTATCATGCCCAATGTCATTATGATATTTACAGAAACGGGTACTCCGGTTTTCTCTGGGAGACTGTAATGCAAGTGCACTTCATTTTTAGTTTTGTCATATATCGTAGCCACACTTTCTCCCCACTCAGCAAACCATTCTGGTTGAACCCAAGGTCCTCTTTTAATTCTCAGTTGCTCGTTTTGGTTTTGATTGGACTGATTCTGCCTAGGCCGGTGAGACCCATGTCAAGTTTGCTTTGATCTGTACTCGGACTGATTAGTTGTTTATGGTGCCGATGTTGTAGTTGTGGATCTGTTTTGGTGAGTTACTCTAGATTTTTTAGTTTCTTCAGCAATGATTTGTTTCCCCACTTGATTCAACAACCCTCCAAAGGACATAGCTTTTTTTCGGGTCATAGAATCGGCCAAGTTACCCGGATTCAAACCCTGCCTAAGAGAGGCAATCACCAATTGTTCAAAGCAGACTGCTAACCCATTCTTTGTATTTACAAACTTGTTGATGTATTCTTTTAAAGACTTATTTGACTTATGGGCACGATGGATGATCGTATCTTCATTCCCTTTAAGCTCCTTACTTCCAACGAATTGCCTCCGAAAAACAACCCAAAATATGTCAAAACAAATTATAGATCCCTCAAGGAGACTATTATACCATTTGAGGGCACTCCCCTTGAAGGCTTGAGAGAAATCCCTACAAAAAATAATTGTCGTCATTATCCTCAAAACATCAATTTCAGCTCTTAATTGATCTCGCTCCTCAACAATGTACTCATTATTTTCTTTTGCTCATTCCACCTCTAGAGGTGGAGTATTATGTGTATTCGGATCCATCTGAACTAGTTGTTACTACGGGTTTTGAATTTGTGATTCAGGGACCATCGCCTCCCACTATGGTCACCATTTTTGGTGTGGATTCTGATTAAATGGTAGTTTGGGAAAGAGTTTTGGGAATTTAATGTTTAGTGTGAAATGTAGAGAGATAATTAAGGTGTGTGCTAGCAGTAAATTTTTATTACCCTAATTAATGAAAGTAGTTGGAATATTTATACTCATTTAATGATCCATGGGCCTTTCGGGTCGAATCATGGGCTTGGGTTAAGTTTAAAAACCAATTAGCCCAAGAGATGAAATGAGTATCAACTAGCTGAGTCAGGTTCCACTAAGTTATACTGTTTGGTGGGGCACGATACTGGTTGTGTCCGAACTTCCTCTCAAATATATACAATGGTCAATGTCAAAGAAATCCGACCACATCAGCTATTATTAGTCGTTTTGGATTATGATATTATTACCCAACATGTGTTGATATATTAAATCACATTATATTATCTAACATATTAACCAAATAACATATGAATGACGTAAATTTCTACATCATAACCAATATAAATAAAGTTGTAATGATGAATAACTTTATTAAATTTTTACAATACTCCATTTATTTATCATATGTGTGATCATGCACGTTGTAAAGGTTTGCTATGTATTAATATTTTTTTAAGTGATAATTATGTTTTGTAAAAATAAAGAGGTAACAACTGTGCCCAATTATAGGTCAATTATATGATACTACGATAAATAAATGGATCTTGTTCTCGTCGTACATGTTATCAAAATATTGGCCCTCAGTCACGCTACATGGACGAACCAATTGGCATTAGCTCGCAATAGTTGCATTAACCAATGCCAATATTGTGTCCCAATATTTAATGGCCATCTAGAAGATTTTGCATGAAATGTGCAAAACCTAATACCAAGTACACACATTACATGCGAAATCAGATGTATGTCCATACAACTATGCAATAAAATCGGTATTTGCTCGCATTGATTGTGCGAGCCGTAATGCATTGGCTCTATCGATCTAAAAGAATACTAATTTCATAAAATGATGTTGAATTTCACTAAATTTTTTTAAAAAAATGAATTCGTTTTCTTATGATTCCAATTTTAAATATGAATATGAAAAAAAAAGTTAAAGCCTTAGATGAAGTATACCAAAGTTGGATTAATAAACCTAATTTAAGGTTAAGTAAATGTTCCATATAAAATATTTAAATCACGAAAGTAAATTCAGGCTTACTTAATCAGTCAACGATAAATATATAAAAAATGATACAAATGAGATTTTGACATTTTAGCTTCTAATGAATCAACCATTAGTTTGATCATATCAAAGTTTCTCATATTTCTTCTCGATCAAGGCAGCACATAATAGAAGTTTTTTGTTGTTGTCAATAGTATCAAAAGATTAAACATCGATTACCAACTTATTATTAGCTAAAAACCTTCTTTATCCCCTATAAATCTGTTATGTTTATTTGTCGTACAACTTTCAATTGATGGAAATCCACCTTCAATTTGTCAATGATAGCTCTTCAAAATCTTTTGCAAGAAAAGGTGATATGGGCTAAAAAATATATTTTGTTCCAAAGATAATCCACAAATGAGGAAAAATATCACAAAATATTTTTAAAATATAATTATTGTTTTCCATCATTGTGGATACACAAATATCACAAAATTTTAAATTGATTGATTACACATACTCGTTCTACATCTACAATATAATTTGTTCCAAAGATAATCCACAAATGCGGAAAAATACAATCAAAATGACATGAGAGAATTTAACGTTATTCGATTAGTTTGTCTAGGCCCACATGAGAAATTATAAGTATGACATAACTCAAAAGCATTATAAAACATGAGAGTCTCACTCTAAACACTCAAATGTTATACACGAAATTTTCTCATCTTGAATACTATACCCAAAATAGAATAGAAATCTCACAGATTATCCGAACAAATTCTCTCACTAAAACATTACGCTTTCACTAAAACACTACCTATGTTTTCCTCTCTCTGAAAATATATCTCAATCAAAGTCTTTGGATGTCTCATAATGTATATCACAAGTGTTCGATAAAAATGTGTCATAATTTAGCAATAAGAGAATGTGACTTTAAAATTTCACGAATTCAATTGTATCGAACATCAATATATTTTGATCTTAAATGTAATCTTGGATTTTGTTAAGATGAATGATGCTTTAATTGTTCTAGTATAAAGTATAGCTTTCTTGATTGAGACCAAACTCTATAAGAAAATTATTCAATCATAAAAGTTGTTTACTAGCCTCGATGATACGAATATATTTAGCCCCAGTAATAGACAATGCAGTACAATTTTATAATCTTGATTGACATAAAACTGCTCCCTCTAAATAACCAAAGCAAATAGATTTATGAAGGCTCTATATCTGAAGCACAAGCGGTTGAAAATTCTATCGGTTCATAATTCTAACTCAATATCACTCAACCAAGACCCGAAGAAAGAAATAAGAAGTATATGTTGGAGATACCTTATATCAAGGTTATTGCTAGCATTATGTATGTTATGATTTCCACGAGACCTAATTTCTTCAAAGTCATAAGTATTTTGAATATATTCATGTTGAATTTGGGAAAGCCACGTTTGTATCATGATATACTTGAAAGGTTTTCCTGTTGTAGGTTTATGTTACAATCAGAAAGATACATATAATATAATATTGAGAGGGTATATAGACTCCGATTATGCATGTTTCCTCAATACAAACGAGTCTGCTTTGGGTTATCTGTTTACTCTACTTTGAGGAGTGGTTAGCTGCAACTCTTATATACATAAGGTCATTACGATATTTTCTATGGAAGCCGAGTATATGGCTGCTACGAAAGCCATGAAAGGAAGTTATTTGGATGAAGAAATTATTAAGTGAGCTGACATATGTGGAACAAGATGTGCTTATGTTATGTGATAACACTAATGCTCTTCATTTGATGAATAATATGAAGTTCTATAAGAAAACTAATAATAGAGACATTATGATGTACTTTATCCGAGGTATGGTGGAGAGAGAGCAAGCGAATGTGGTCAAGATTGCTAGTGATAAAAATGTTTTTGATACTCTAAACAAACATGTTGTCAATTTCAAAGCTCAACAACTATATGAGACTGGTGCAAGTCTGGGATAAAAAGTAAAATATTGGATGTAATAGATGTTGGAGTTAATATAAACATAGGTGGAGAATTTTTAGGTATATATTAGAAGTACCTCATCAACATAGGTATTTTTAAAGGACTGCATAGGTATGGTTGCATCTGTCCTGACATGTATTAGGCAAGAACTGTTAAAAAGTACTGGGTGAAACTTCAATCGTGACTTAGTGGTCGAGACGTCTGCTGGATCATAAGGGATGAGACAAACTGACAAGACTTGTGATTGTTGAGTCAAATAAGATATTTGTTGAGCCGAAACAGATTGGTCTGCAACAGGATTGTCTGAAGTGAGCTGGATCGTAACACCATAGATAGACTAAAGCAGTGTCTTTTATTTTCTAGGTCTCCTGTATTAATTGAGTCTTCTGTTTCGGTCTTCTTATATTAATTAAATTCTCTATATTAATTAGGTCTTTTATATTAATTATGATTTTTTATTTATGAACTTTCCTATATTAAAGGATTATGAGTTTAATTCGAATGTGGATTAATGAGCTTTAATCTAGAGTGTCTGATGAAAAAGTACGGTTTTTTTCCTAAACCTATAAATATAAAAATATATACAATTACAAAGTATGATTCGACTGTAATTATAGAACTACAATTACGTGAGCTGCATATTTCCTAAGTGAGAGAAATTGCTTAATGATTGAATCCTTTGTGTTTGAGAGTTTTTTGTTTACCTACATGTTTATGAAATGATGTTTGTTACCTATAGATGTAGAATTTTCTTCATAATTTGAACCACGTTAAATATGACTTGTGTGCTTGGTTTTTATTACCCTTTCTTTAATTTGTTGCGTGTCATGGTAATTTATTTTTATAAAGGTTCATTATTCAATACAACAGTTCTTACCGCAATCGGACGGTGGTTTCCTCAACAAAAATGAATAGGGAAAAATTAAATTATGTTTTAGACGTATTTTTGGGACATATGATGTTTGACTGTGATATAAATAAGCATAAGTTTCAAAAAGGGAAAACACATCATTCATAAATCTCCTAAAACTCTCTTGATAGCAAATCTTTCTCATGTATCATAATTTTTCAGCAGAAGTTTCAAAAATAGAAACACAACATACATAGACTTCTAAGTTGTTTGTATCTTAAATTTTAAAATCTCTTATATGTTAACGAACTTCCATTAAGACAATGACAGATCCAGAACTAAAATGTAGGGTATGCCCAAACTAATATAAACAAAATCAACAAAAATAAGTATATTAAGTAGAATTTTTAAGAAAAACATCAAAAAAAAATAAAAGACCAACAAATTAATTAAAAAAAATAACCTGAATTTTTTATTTTAAAAAAATAAATCAAAATTGTTGTGTTGAATTTTTATTTTGGTAGGGAGAAAATGAAGTAAAAATCAACATAAAAATTATTGGGAACAAATCTTTATATATCTACCAAATTTTGGATACAAAAATTAAATATTATACAATAATATTTTTATATATAAAAAAAAAAATAGTATAGTTGAAAACAACACGAGAAAAAATACCATTAAAAATTATTTAATAATTAAAACATAAATAAAATAAAAAGAACAAGATATTATATAAAAATCTAAAGTAGGAAAAAATAATCCATAAAATAATTAAAACATGATTTTTTTTATAATAATCAAATATGAATTAAAAAGTGTCCCTACTCAAAATACTTTAATAGGCATAAAATAAATATTAGATTTTAAATCAAATAAATATTATATTTTGAAATCAAATAAATATTAAATTTTAGAATCAATAAATATTTGTAATATCAATATAATTTTTGGTTTAGTGTCCGGCTTATTTGAGATACTATGGTAGGGAGAAGGCGAAATTATGAGAAATGTAAAAAAGTTAAGGGTGAAGTTATTTCGTCCATCACATTTTTTATTTAAAGTCTTATCACTTGCTTTTACTATCTTGTCCTCATTTTACCTTTTAAAATAACGAATGATTTATACCTTAGAGGAATTTGAGAGAGACTGCCGTTTTTTTTGTCAAGATTAAAAGAGATATCGAATAGTTGACTATTGTTTGTTATTTTTCAAGATTAGAAGAGAAATCCTGAAGAGAAGACCGTTTTTATAGTGGTTATGGTTAGGGTTTATGGGGGATTGATGTGAAAAGCTAATAGGGTTGGTTGTGTGTGTATAAGTTAATATGATTGAGATAGTTGGGATGGTGGTAGAAATTGATAGAGTTGCCGGAGAATCAATGAGTTTGGAATAAAAATAAAGAAAATGGTAAATATGTTATTTCCTCTATAAAGGAAATAACAAAGTGGAGTTTTTTATTTATTTATGGAGAAATAAAAAAATTGATGGAAGAAATAGCTCTACCCCAAAATTAATAAGAACAATTTACTATATATATCAAAAAATTGGAGACCACGATACATGTTAAATATTCATATTTTTGTTTTATATATATATATATATATATAATTAAAAACAAAATTGAAAGAACTTAAAAAAATTATTTAATAATTTAAATATAAATGAAATTAAAAAAGAAAGAATAAACGTATAATATAAATTAAAAAAACCGTCTATAGGGGTTTTTGAAAGTGATAAAAATTGATAGTATTATTAACGATATCGAAATGAAAACTTTCAATGTGTTTTTTATTTACGGTAAAATTATCTGTTAGTAGTTATATTTTATTTGATTAATATCTAATTATATTTTCCATTTCCATTTCAATTTCTAATATGGTTACAACCTACAAGTATTGTTAAGTGGTATCTATTTTTTCCAAAAAAAAAAAAAGTGGTATCTATTTACGTGGTGGTAGTGACAGTAAGATGCAACGCTGTGTTGAAGCCAATAAAGGTCTTATAAAGATGTTCCATAGGTATATTCATGTATCAATTTCTTAATTATTCTTCATACCAATGACTAAATATTAGTTATGTTTAAGCTTATAACTGTTTTCTAAACATTTGGTAAACTCCTGATCCGAATAATTAATTTTAAAAAATAAAATACAATTTATTTATTAACTGATTGGCCTAGATAGTGATTCATCTTAAATAAATTTATATCAAATAAACTCCTCCTTGGCTGACTTACAAGTACCGGGTAATTTCATACAATTTTCACAATCTTTCTCACAATCCTTATCGTTATTGAGACAAAAAAAACGGAGGTGCTTTACAACACCAGTTTCCATCTATATCTGGAAGGCAATATCCTAGGTTTAGTTTAATTTCATCGACATCTGTAAAAAGAGAAATACATATTTATTTATATATATATAATACAAAAGTTTTGAAAAGATTTGAATTTTTATTGATCACAAGATGAATCTTTACAAATTGTTAATGAAACTTATGAATTATATATAAAATATACATGTTTTAAAAAGGGAGATGGAAATATAGATAACCATTAATTGTCTGCTTATCTTACATATATTCAAGCAAGAGTTTTTTACTATTTTATTTATCTAATTATTATTTTCATGGATTCTGAATAATGTCCTACACAAACATTTTAGTTTGATGGTCTCACGTGTTTATTAAAGTTTAGTCTCTTGTATGCTATTTTGTCAAAAACTAAAAAGAATGTTATTTGTGTTTTTCACCTTAATCCTTAAATTGTTGGTAAATCCACCAACTTTTTATTTATTTAACAGTCATGAGATATTTGGTTTAATATTTATCGATAATTCATCATAATATATAATATATTATTATTATTATTATTATTATTATTTATATAATTTAAATTATTTAAAATAATAATAATAAATTTGACAAATCGAATTAACTATACTCAGTTCGTTCTAATTTATTATTTACGATTTTGACATTAAATTTGTTAACAAATATATGTACCAATCCTTTAGTTGCGACCAAATCTTAAGAGATATTCCACACTCATTAAATAAATCAAAATAAATGTATAGCAAATAGTTAAATATGGTAATATTGTAAACTCAACTAAATTTAGATTAAAAATTCATCATATGACCGATATTTATAAATAAATAATTAATTAATTTTTTTTTTTATGATTTAGACTAAGTAAATATAAATAAATAACTATATATATTGAGAGGTTTAGTACATATCCAAAAATCAAATTATATTAATGTCTTTTATTTGCATATATCTATAAGAAGATCCAATTAACTCAACTATTTATCATTTAAACCTTAATCATTTTTTATAATATCTAAAATATTCATAATTAATTATTAAAAATATTAATTTTTTATTGACTATTTCTCTTCTTTTTTACTCTGATTATAGGGTGTTTCTTTCTTTCTATAAAACGCGTGGATTTTAATTTCCTCTAATTTATAATATACCTTATTTTCATGACTTTCTTTTGTATTTAAAATTATGTGTCGATTTTAACTTCCTCTATATTATAATATACCTTTTTTAGAAGTTTCGTGACTTTTTGTTTGCATCGATCATAGTGAATGTTAACTTTAAGAATCCATGACTTTCTTTAAAAACAAAGGTATACATGCACAAAATCAAGATTAATATAAGCAAAAACCATTTCATTCATCAATTTTCTCATAGAAAATCAAAAGAATGAAACTTTGAAATTACATAGGTCTTAAAAACTCTTCTTTACTTATATTATGTTTTAACTTTTTGTGTTGAAGTTAAAAGAGATAAAGAAAGTATATGGTACAGTTATGTAAAGAAACAAATGATTGAAGGTATCTTTTTACTAGATCTGAGAAATTACATTTATTTGTTCCTTTTTTAAAATAACGAAAGAGAAAAGAAAAATGAGAGGAAGAAATGGGTATGTGATTTTTCTTTTACTAGAAGCACTCAAGTGACAAGCAACAACAAAATATAGGGATATATGTATATATATAGGGGTTTCAGAGGTTTTATTCGTTTTTAGTTTTTTTTTCTGTTGTGAATGAGTCGAATAGTGCCTTGACAGTGTATTGTGTCCGGCAGTACAGTTTTGTGTTGTGATAGCGATATTGTCCAATTACTTGAGTTAGTCTTGTGGTATGAGCCCATTAGGCCCATAGTCTAGTAAGTCTATTAATTCCCTATAAATAGATTACTAGGCCGACACAAAACACAATCGGAAATCTGTAACCTTTTCTTATCATAGTGAAACTCTTTTCTCTGGCGGCGCCCGTGGACGTAGACAATTGTCGAACCACGTTAAATCCTGTGTTTCATTTAAATCTTTCATTATCTGTTTGAGCCGTTTTGTGATAATTGCATAGTATTTTATAACAAAATTGGTATCAGAGCCACGTGGTGAAATTAGGGCTTTTGCAATTAGGGTTTCACAATGGTGTCTACAGCAACAAAATACATGATTGAAAAATTTGATGGGGGATACAGCTTTGCGTTGTGGAAGATTAAACTGAAATCTTCATTGGTACTGCAAGGGCTGTCGAAGGCTGTGGAGAATAAGTTACCAGAAGAGATGAAAGAAGAGGAGAAACAAGATCTTCAAGAAAGGGCTTTGTGCTGGATTTTAATGAGTGTGAAAGACAATGTGCTTCGCGAGATTAGTGGTGAGAAGACTGCTGCCTGCGCATGGAGAAAGCTAGGAGATATTTACTCAGAGAAATCAGTAGTAAACCGATTATATTTGAAGAAACGTTTGTATGATTTCAGATTGAAAGAAGCTATGTCCATAACAGAGCACCTAGATAATTTTAAATCAATTATAATGGACTTGGAGAACATAGATATCAATATTGAGGATGAGGATCAAGCTTTGTTTGTATTGAGATCGTTACCAGCTCCCTATGAAAACTTCGTAGATACCATTATGTATGGTAAGGATAAGTTATCGCTAGCAGATGTCAAAGGGGCACTGAAATCAAAAGAGATGAGACAGTTGCAGCCAGACAATCAAGCTGAAGGGGAAGGTCTTATGACTAGGGGAAGATCTAAAAGCAAAGAGAGTTCTTTAAGAAGGAAGAACTTGAGGTCCAAGTCAAGGGTGAAGCACTCAAACTGTTATGAATGCGGTGAGCATGGTCATTATAGGAGAGATTGTCCGAAACTGAATGGTAAGAAGGGAAATCAAAAGGAAAATGCAGCAAACATTGTTGAAGGTATGAACGATTCTGACGATAGTGAAAACAGTGGTAAAAGAGATGTATTGTCCGTGAGTTCAGAATTTGGGCAAAACTCTTGGGTACTTGATACTGGCGCTACATATCACATGTGTCAGTTCAAGCAGTGGTTTGATACGTACAAGCCAATGCAGGGAACTGTCTATTTAGGGAACAATCATTCGTTGACTGTTGGTGGTATTGGTAACGTCAGAATCAGAATGTTTGACGGGGTTGTTAGAATCTTGACGTGCTGGCATGTTCCTGGGTTAAAAAGAAACCTGATTTCTCTTGGGACTCTAGACTCTCAGGGTTACAAGTACCATGCAGAAAATGGTGTAATCAAAGTGACAAAAGGCTCAATGGTATGCATGAAAGGTAGTTTGCAGAAGGGTCTTTACATTCTCCAGGGGAGTATTGTTATGGGAGATGCTGCAGTAGCATCATCAAGGAGTAATAGCCAAAGTAGGCAGGATCAAAATAAGTTGTGGCATTGGCGTCTTGGTCACATGAGTGACAGAGGATTAGCTGTTTTAGGAAAGAGAGATTTGTTGAAAGGGTATAAAGCAGAATCATTGGGATTTTGTGAGCACTGTGTGTTTGGTAAACAAACTAGAGTCAAATTCAGCAAATCGGCTGTAAGAAAGACTAAAGGCACAGTGGACTACATTCACTCAGATCTTTGGGGTCCAAACAGAATTCCATCCAAGAGCGGAGCCAGATACTACATGAGTTTGATTGATGATTATTCAAGGATGGTGTGGGTTTACTTTCTGAAAACGAAAGATGAGGCATATTCAACCTTTGTCAAATGGAAGACGATGATTGAGAAGCAAACAGGAAGAAAAATCAAACGTCTTAGGACAAATAATGGGTTAGAATATTGCAGTCGTGAGTTCAACGAGTTCTGCGAAGCTGAGGGAATAGTGCGCCATCGCACTTGTTCTAGAACACCACAACAGAATGGAGTCGCAGAAAGAATGAACAGAACGTTTTGTGACAAGGCACGAAGTATGCTCTCACATTCCGGTGTGGGAAAGGATTTTTGGGCTGAAGCTATCAATACAGCGTGTTACTTGGTGAATCGGTCTCCATCAACGGCTATTGATTGTAAACTCCTTTTGAGATTTGGTCTGGATCGTCGGCTGATTATGAACATTTGAGGGTGTTCGGTTGTCCTGCGTATGCTCATGTGAGAGATGGTAAGCTTGAGCCGAAGGCAAAGAGATGCATATTTCTAGGATATGCTACTGGAGTGAAGAGATATAGGTTATGGTGTACCTCTCCAAAGTCTCCAGGTTTTCTCATCAGTAGGGACGTTACTTTTAATAAGTTTGCTTCGATAGACAGTCAGAATGAAGTAGGAGAAATGGTCGAATCAGGATCGTTGCAGGATCGCTGAATGATGTTGCAGGATCATTGGTTGGTTTTGTTGATTCTGATTTTGCAGATGATATGGATAAAAGAAGATCTCTGACAGGATATGTATTTACTCTAGCTGGGAGTGCGATCAGTTGGAAAGCATAGTTGCAAGCTACTGTAGCTTTGTCTACAACAGAGGCAGAGTACATGGCGGTAACAGAAGCAGTTAAAGAGGCAATATGGTTGCAAGGTTTGGTGGCAGATTTGGGCTTGGATAGGACTACTACAAAAGTGTTTTGTGACAGTCAAAGCGCCATACACCTTATAGAGAACCAGATGTACCATGAGCGTACAAAGCACATAGATGCCAGGTATCATTTTATTTGTGATATAATATCAAAGGGAATTGTTGATGTGAAGAAAGTGTCTACACACGATAATCCAGCAGATATAATGACCAAGGCAGTATCAGTTCAAAAGTTTAGGGAATGCCTAAACTGGATCGGTGTTCGCAGTATAGAGTGAATGCCTTAAGGGCATTTGGTGAGTCAGAAAAAGAGAAGATTCTTTGTTGATAGTGAAGAAAGGATATTCGCCTCAAGGGGAAGATTTGTTGTGAATGAGTCGAATAGTGCCTTGACAGTGTACTGTGTCCGGCAGTACAGTTTTGTGTTGTGATAGTGATATGGTCCAATTACTTGAGTTAGTCTTGTGGTATGAGCCCATTAGGCCCATAGTCTAGTAAGTCTATTAATTCCCTATAAATAGATTACTAGGGCGACACAAAACACAATCGGAAATCTGTAACCTTTTCTATCATAGTGAAACTCTTTTCTATGGCAGCGCCCGTGGACGTAGACAATTGTCGAACCACGTTAAATCCTGTGTTTCATTTAAATCTTTCATTCGCATATATTCCGTGCTTGAGCCATTTTGTGATAATTGCATAGTATTTTATAACATTTTCTTCTGTAAAATATCATTGAGAAAGGTTTTAACAGTAAAAGCAAAAAAGACAAAGATTACGAAAAAGATGACATTTTGATAAATGTAAAACCTGTTTAATGATAAATCAAGATGTAGATGCTAAAACAAGCCAAATATGATAGATGTTGAACCATGCCAAATATGATGGATACTAAACGAGACCAAATATGATAAACGTTAAACCAAGTTAGCTATATGATAGATATTAAACCATATGATGAGAAAAATGCCAACTATGATAGATATTAAACCAAGCTAACTATGATACATGTTATAAATCATATAATGAGAAACCAATGTAAAATATTTCTATTTTATAAAAAAATAAAAAAATATCATCAATGGATCTAGTTTTATTTGTCTTAAAAAACAAAACGAGTGGTATTTTCGTTTTTTTCACGAGTTACAATTTAAAAGATACGAATTTTTAAAATTTTAAACATAATAATAATAATAATAAATGTCTACGCATGTTTGATGATTTTATAAAGAATGATATTTTAGATACATATTTGTTAAATTTATTGGGTCTTAATAAATAATAGGTTTGTAGAATGAAAAAACCTTATTTTGTATTATTTATTTTTTGTTCTACCAAAATACATCGCATTTTTTAATTTTATCCTATGAAAAAAGCTTATAAAATATTTTACTCATGTTGTATCAATTATTTTCTTAGAGTGATCATTATTTTAAAATCATCTTTCTTATATGCATAACTGATAGTCAATGAGATAAGAAAAATATACTAAAATAGTTTTTTTGTTTTTATTTTGATTTAATATATATAATCATACTCGATAAATATACATCTAGTAAAAATAATATAGAAATGGATGATAGTTAAAAATTAAAAACTAAATACAAATTTTTGAAGAGGTGTAAAACAATTGTGGTTGTGAAATTTTAAATATGGCAACATTTTTTTATTAATGAAGGGAGAAACTAAATTTTCAAAAGATGACTACGCATTCTAAGTTATTTTCTGGGACCTAAAATTTTATAGGACATAAAACCTTTAGTGCATGATTATTGAAAAAAACACAAATAATGGTTTGAATGAAGATTTTATTTTATCCAATTTGAATTTTATAACATTTCGTATTAAATAAATTTCAATAAATATTTTAATTTAACATTTTATAAAATTGAAAAAAAAAACTCTCAAATAAACTAGCCAATATTATAAAAAGACGCAATGATATAAGTGGAGGAGCTTGACTGGCCGAAATCAATCTTCGACGGTCTTAAACCAATGGTCGGTAATATCCACCTCCTCAACATCCAACTTAAAATAGATCTTAAAAATCATACTCCTCCTCAACATCGAAATTAAAAGAGATCTTAAAAATCATATTATGTTCTAAAAGATAGAGGAACACCAATTAAAGAATTTCTACCTCTAACAATACAAAAACATACTCAAAGCAAATAAAAACACAAATGAAACCTTAGATTATCCAATCACTAAACTCATAAAAAAATCATTGTTTGGCCAAGGCTCACCAAAGAATGCTCCTGATAAGCTTATGTCTCAAAAAATATCCTCAAAACTTATGCAGAAGTATTTAAAGATTCAACAAAGGAGTTCAAACATAACAATGTTCAAATTCAGGATCACGGAAATCACAAATTTATTCATTTTTGTCAAAATACCAAGAAAATTTACTTGATTTATTTAAATATACTTTAATATACAAATTCTCTACATGTTGTCCTAATATGAATATTATCATGAAGTTTATAGATAATCCTGGGTTTTTAGGAGGTTATAGTATATTATAGTGGGATCCTAGACATATTTTAAGAGAACTAGACAACCAAGAAGATCTGAAAAAGATCTGGAAACGCAATGTACGGTCTATATGACAGTATATAATGAGAACCCGTAAATGAATTCCATTTTTTCAATGTTAGGAAAGAACCTTCAGTAGCCCTTATATAGATAACTATGCCTAATTTTCCTGAATTTTATGTATAATAAAGATATTATTTATACTATTGATAGAGTTGTTGGTAAACCTATATTTGTTTGAGTTCTTTCAAAGAACATGGAAACATTCAATTATTGTAAGGCTTGGTGAGAGATAGAGGTTTCTAAAGAAAATAACAAATTAATAAAATTTAGATAGGTTTTGGGGATTAAGGTGGATTTTGACAGGATATAATCTGCGACTCTATGCCTTCTTACTGCTTAAAAAAAATTCATTTAGGGCATAAGAAATCTTAATATAAATAGATGATTACAATCATAAAAGGAGAAAACACTAGGAAAAACCAAACTTTAAAATGTATCCTTAGATAGTCATAATAAAACAAATGGGAGTAAAACTTAAATATGGATTCTAAAAGTAAGTCTAGAAACCCATGGAAGATAACTAGTGTTCGTCAGCACCCGTCCATTGGTGATAATTAGTCTCCACTTTGGTACCGTTTGAACGTAAGTCTGGAAACCCATGGAAGAGAGAAACTTAAACATAACAGGGGAGAAAGAGCAATGATCTTGAACATCAATATTCATGAAGATTTTGTCCTTTAATATACTTTTCATGCTTTAGCATCTAGGTGCTAGCATGATGTAATCCAACCATGGCTACATCTCGACATTGGAGTTTATCTCATTCACAACATCTGATACCATAATATGCACAAGTCCTCTATAGCTAGTGATCTTCCCACGAACCTTACCAACTCTCTCGACCTTGATCTGTACAACAAAGTCAGTAGCCACTCAGGAAATTAATCAAACACTTGATGGGTCGAGTCACGAGAAATAATAAGAGAGAAGTTGGTTGAGCTAGACGATACACGAGATGCAACCGGCTCCATCTTTTATTGTGAACTTGATGAATTTTTTGGGTTTCAAATCGTATGAGGTGAATGTACCTATATTTTCGACATACGAGAGAGACCAGCCTTTGCGTGTGTATCGTGCAACGATTGGTGTGTGTCGTGCATTGATTGGTCCAATACGACTGTGAGAATCACAATTTGATAAAGTTTTATATTATAAACACAAATTTTTAGGCCTTCTTCAATAAGGGAGGGTTTAATTTTCTTTTATTTCTAAACAGCTTCAAAGCTCATTGTCTTCGCCCAAGCAATGCTAGGGTTTTCTCTAGATCCAATTTCACTCTCAAATGTGAAATCAAATTAAAATCCCGTAAACAAAATAAAATCTTGGGAGCAATGTAATTGAGCTTCTTATGAACCCAAAGACAATACACAATGCCTTATTATGTGATTTTCAGCTCAACTTTAATAATTTTTTATTTTCCATTAAAAAAATAATAAGTAAACATTATGTATACACTTTTATTGTTGATCTTCATCCAATTACAAAATTTAAATGATAAAATATATTCATATGGGATACTTAATGTGTATTTTACACAAAAAAATATTTTATTGAAAATGTGTACAGATTCTTGTAATAAAATTCAGTAAATTCTAAAAAAATAGTATATAGAAAATACTAAATCAGGTTTTCATGATAAAATTACTCTCTTTCGTCTTTAAATTTTCAATTTTTGTGTTCGTAATTATATGTTTGACTTAAAAACTGTTTATGTTTGGTTATGATATTTGTATATCTTTTTTCACAACAATAAATACAGTTAGTAGCCTAAGAACTACTTGTGTACTTATTTAAAAGCTGTGAATGATTCTTATTATTTTTTCACAACTAAGTTGTCCCTATTAACTCAACCAAATGCATTAAGTTTCTCAGATCTAGTTTCTTTTATGTTTCCAAACTAAAAGACCTATTTGGTAACAAACTTCAACGTATTTATGCACCCAACTTACAGTCAGTTTACAGCTTTAGTTTATATTATGTTTCTTTAAAACTAAAAACTCTTTTTCAAAACCTAAATGAACGTATCTACACACACAACTAACCGATAGTTTCAATACTAATCTACATGTAATTTAACTTTGTAATGTAGATCAGGAATTCCAAATACATTTCAGCTCAAAGAAGAAATAAAAAATGTTTATGAAGAATTAAACAATTTTAAGAATCTATTTCAACAGGTAACTTCTGATAAGTGTATGATTTATCCAAACCTCAAGTCATACCGGTAGAATATTAGGCTAATTTGGTCCAATACATGTCTTCTAAAATAGACCCGACAAATGTGTAACAGTGAGGGTATATAATGTAATAAGGAGTAAATATACTTAAGATTAGTGGAATAATTTGGTAGTATAGCCAAAAATGGACCTACCATGTGGCATTTGAGCCCAACATCGTTACTATAAAAGATAATGAACCCTTTTGAAAAAGAGTGAACCATTATTATTCTATTACTACTTTTGAAAATTTCTCTCTATAATTCATGAGTTTTTCTATCTAGAATTTTTAACTTCTGAAATATCTTAGGCTGAAATACCTCACGCAGATTTCTGAAACTATTAACTTCACTCTTTTCGGAATAAAAAAACTAAATTTGCACCCAAGTTACTCATAATTACACAACTATGTTGAATTCATCAAAAAGTATATGTTCACAACGCAATTGCGCGTAATTACGCAACCACAGTTTGATAAACTTTTACTTATTTTATTTTGCAGTCATAAGATATGGATCCAAACAAAGACGTTAAGAAACAAAAACCAATGAAAAAATTAAAATAAAATAAAGAATCAAATGTTATTCTTGGAGATCATATTAATAAAACTGGAAAACAAATCAATCTATTTTAACAACCATTCGCAATGAGGTCTTGTGTAAAACATAAGAAGATCGTGTATCAAACTGGAAAATCATAAAACGTTTAGTTTATTTCTTAACTATATTTTTTTGTAAAAGTGGTATGTCACTAAACTACACTTTTTTTGTTTAGAGAATTAATTTTATTTTACGTTTATTTATAAATTGTTATTTCACAACTGTAACCATTTATAACGTAATTTCACAAGTAATTAAATAATATTTTCACATCAGAGTTACAATTGTATTTTTTCATAAAATATGTCTATTTACGCAACCAAAGTTGTTATTTCTGATCTAATTAAAACGTAATTACACATCCCATTATAATGTACTTTTTAACCAATTACACTAGTATTTTTTCACAACAACTCTGCATTCCGCAACCCATTATAACGTAATTTTACACCCAACTAACAAACGTTTACTTTCATAGCTAAAAATCTCTAATTCCATAACATTTAAGAAAAAAATATAGAAATGCAAAAAGAACATATGCAATTAAAAAAACAAAAATACGTTTTTTAATATATATTTTTCACAAGTTCTTCTATTATAACCATGTTTTATATAACGTCACATTTTACTTTATGAAGCAACCATTCACCTTGGGATAAAATTGTTTCTTCTTAGGCGTTCCATTTCTCATTTTCAAGCTAGGTGGAAGAATAATAAGAGACAAATTTGAGCTAGAAGCTTCATCAAATGTAAATAAAATTAGTATATCCCAAGAGTAAGTTTCTTTATAAAAATATGTACAATAGCATGAATTTACATATGTAGAAATATTCCCTTGAATACTAAATATAACAGCACACGCAGAAGAACAAGGGAAACACTAAATTTGTTAAGTACCACAAGTACATTTGTAGTTTGAAATATTAACAACTATAATTTGTCATGATTGAAAACAATAATTCGCTAGACGACCGAACAATCCACTTATGACATTCTTCGATGATGCTTTTAATATTCTTCTCAATATCAGGACAAAGCTCGTTATTATAACATAAATAATCGGAATGACTCTTTGACATCTAGGTCATAAGAATAATCATAATTTTATCTAATAATTCTAAAATAGGCAGGCTCAACTAGACTATAATCCATGTGACTAGAATACAACAAGCTAAGAAAACATTCTCCATAAACCTTCCTCTTCACAAAAAAAACTATTTTAAATAACCATGCCTATGCATAAGCCATAATCAGGAGACATCAATAAATTGGTTAAAAACCCAAGACATGAAAATATTTCAGTCTAACTCAAAACATATATTGATAGCCAAATTCTCACATAAGAGATCTTAATTGCAATCACTGCATACGTTTTAAAGAAACATTATGTTCATAGATGATTTTAAATTTTCTCTTTGGGATCGTAAGCATGTTCTCATGGAATTTTAGCAACATTGAAGATCATAAAAAAATTGGAAAACTAACCTATGGTTATTGGATTAGTATTCTATGAGAGTTTTAAAATGGAATCCTCACTTGACCCTTACGTATGAATCGCACATAACGCCTGTGTGGATTTCTCTATCAATATTTCTTAAATATATGTACAATGATTAAGAATTTTTTCTATTTCAAAATCATTTGGGAAGTTTTATAAAGTCTAGGTACCATCCAAGAATATGGCTAGATTCAATATTTGTATATGAATGGTAGAATTAGATGTGTGTAGAGACTTAATAAGTAAAGTTTGGATAGGTTTTGGTTTTCTGATGGTTTATATCAAGAGGTTATTTATGGGGATATGCCAGAATATTGCAAATAATGTTATCACATTGTCCACAATATATCAGCTTGCAAGAAATTACTCCCTATTAAGCCAAATAAAACCTCAGATACCTATCATTTAGAGCCAAAATCTACTTATACTCCGCCTGGTAAATTTTCCGTAAAAAATGAAATATTGGTCCCTAAAGTTAAGACAATCATTATCAAGGAACTATAAATTAAGAGTAACCAAAAGGATAAGCAACATCAAGTTTCTAATTAGATAATATCTAGCCAAAATTTATTGTTAAAGGCATTAGTAATGAATCAATAAAATCAATTAGTCAAAAGATGGAGCTACATAAGAATTCCGATAAGTTTTAATCCAACTAAGAGAAAAATCAAAACGAAGATATAAAAGAATCTGGTATCTTATCTACCATTGATATTAGAGATGAAACAATTAAGGCATTATAAACCATCGAAACTGGAACTCTCTTTACCTTAATGAAAGATATGAAGACATGTGAGTCTTACGTTATGATTTTAAGAAGCATTGTTATGATTTTATTGTTACATTTTTAATATTATTATTATTATTTGGAACTAAATATTATTGATAAATCAAACAACGTGCATGTACCAAACTATTGGGAACTCTCATTTAATATATTAGGAAGAAATTAAACAACATGCATGTACCAAACTATTGGGAACTCTCATTTTATATATTGATAAATGTTCAAACAACTCTCGTAAGTCTTATACTAAGAACTCTCATTTTATATATTGGGAAGAAATTGCATTGTATGATTGCAAAGAGCTCTCAATTGTTTTTAGCGCAAAGAACTCTCATTTTTTATATAAAACAGCATGATGACCAACAACAAACCCACAAGAACAAAAACATCAAGGAGAACAACAATAACAACCAGCCTTGGCAAAGAGTGAAAGGATAACACAAACCAAAGCAACACTACGGGTACCACGACAAACTCCAAAGTCTGCCCAACTCTGTACGAAATCAGAACTACTCAACCAGCCAAAAGCAGCGGTAGAAGTCCAACAGCGAGCCAGAGAGGTAGCTGAACACCAAAAATGGGGCTACACAAAATCAGAACCATTGAGCCAAGAAGTAGTGGTGGAACCAGTATTGAATCCAACGGAAATTTGAGGACAAGTTTCTAAATCAGTCGATGTACCTAATAACACCGTATATTTATAAAAAGTATTTTGTGATGATTATTACATGTAATATACACAGTCATTTATTGATAAAATATATAAGGTTGAGCTCGATTCTATGCTACAACGGATTTTTGACTCTATGATGGATGATGCGATTAATTGACTGTATTAAAATGGTGCTGCTGAGAAGGTTGTAAAAGAGTCAACAATATTGGTCTTCGTTGTGGATGTGCTAAGTAGATTTTTAGATAATTAAACATTAAAGGTGTGTAGTTAGAATGTTATAATTTGACAGGAACTTTTATATGTTCCAGTCAAGGAAAGAGTCAGCGGAATATGATGATATACGCCCTAATCTTTATCTACTAAGTCCAAAACGGGAGCCGGTGGAAGAGGTAAGTTGTGTACAAAAGCTGGAGACATTGACAGAGGTGAGTCTCACTAATTAAAAATTATTACACCAACAACGCAGCTGATCGATGTTCGTGAATACAAAAATTCCTTAAAATTAATAGCAAATAAGAACATGCAGATCTGGAAGTATGGTATTTACGGGTAAAAAGCACTTGTAGTCCCTCGTGTTTACCACTTGTATCAACTTGGTCCCCTTCTTTCAACCATGCATGGAACTCATCCCCATCCTTTTTTAATTTGTATTTTTAGTCCCCCCGCACATGTGAAGCCTGTGAGCTTGACACGTGGCATCAGTTTTTGTTGCAAGAATGGTCCCCCAATTGTTTTTCCAAAAATACCCCTTAGCATTCCATGTCAGCTTTACCATTTACCTTCAAATTTTACCATTTACCTAAAAAACTTACCATTTACCCAGTAACTTAATAAACGGACCGGGTCGAACCCTAATTTAATTAACCAAACCCGAAACCCAATATCATCTAGCCCAGCTCGTAGCAATATAACCCAACCCAACCCGTTTACACTTAATTAAATCGGACCCTAATTACCCAAAAATTAGTATAGCCTCTGCTAACTCAGAAATTAGGATCCGTTTACACCCAATTTCTCCGTACTCTCCAAAGAAATCTTAAATCATCTATCAATTCAACCCCACTAATCTTCTCTTTCATACCCAATCTCCGTCTAGATTCGTCTCTGATCTCGTTCCTCCGATTTCTCTCAACCTCCCGCCGCCTGCCTACGAAAAAAAAGATAGATATCGGTGAAAGAGAACGACAGCTCCAGAACCGCCGGCTATGGAGCTACGCTCTAGGGTTTGGTGTCATCGCCGGATTCGTTGTCATCGTACTAAGTCAATTTCAAGACCAACTCGTTTTCTACGTAACACCAACTAAGCTTCTCGAAAAATACGCGGAGAATCCATCGAATAAGAAATACCAACTCGGTGGATTGGTTCTCGAGGGAAGCGTGATGCAGCCAGATACGAAAGATCGTTGCCTGATTTGTTTAGGGAAGGGCATTCCATTGTTTCCTGATTTGTTTAGGGAAGAAATACATATCTGATTAACAATATTTTAGTCAGATACGAAGGATCGTTGCCTGATTTGTTTAGGGAAGGGCATTCATTTGTTGCCGAATGATTTATTAAGCCGTTTATATTGGGTAAGTGTAAACGGGTCGGGTTGGGTTATATTTCTAAGGGCTGGGCTAGGTTATATTGGGTTTCGGGTTTTGTTAATTAAATTAGGGTTCGGCCCGGTCCATTTATTAAGTTAGTGGGTAAATGGTAAGTTTTTTAGGTAAATGGTAAAATTTGAAGGTAAATGGTAAAGCTGACATGGCAGCTGACATGGAATGCTAAAGGGCATTTTTGGAAAAAAAAATGGGGGACCATTCTTGCAACAAAACTGATGCCACGTGTCAAGCTCACAGGCTTCACATGTGCGGGGGGACTATAATTGCAAATTTAAAAAAAAAAGGATGGGGATGAGTTCTATGCATGGTTGAAGGAAGGGGACCAAGTTGATACAATTGGTAAACATGGGGGACTACGGGTGTTGTTTAGCCGGTATTTAACAATGTTAGAGTTTACCTACAGACTTAACGTGGCCGTGAGTGAAGTGTTGGTGCTAGCTTATGACGAGGACCTTGACTACAACGTATAATTTAAAATTCTTGCATTATCATTTGATGGCGTATGTTTATTAATATCTCATATTCGGTTATATGACTCCAATTTTTCATATTGTAGATTTTGTATGCTTGGATTCTCAAGATTTTTAACGCAATATATTGGAAAGTTCCATGCAAAGGTTTCGCTGGGGCAAAATACAATGCCATACAAATCGGTGGCCACGCTACTGTAAGTTGAGTTATAAACTATAAATAACTCTCATGTTTGAATTACAAACAACTCACTTATTGTTATCTAAAAATTACAAACAACTCTCATTATCGTCTTACAAAGAACTCACACTTGATTGAGTAAAATATACAAAATAACTCTCATGTTTAAACTACAAAGAACTCCCACAAGTAGTTGAGTGTATATATGCGAAAACTCACAAGTGTTTAAAAAATATGATCAAGTATTTAAGAAATCTGATCAACACAAAGATGCTTCATTTGAGAGCCGGGGTGTTTAATGAGTATTTAATTTATCTGATTACCTCATACTATGATCATAAATTTTTTACCAGACTTTTGAAGAAGGCATAAGATACTACTGAAAAAACCCGGATACCTAGTTAAAACCTCCCTGCGCCACCATGGGAGGAAAGAGTATGCCCCATAATATTTACATTGAAGTATAAAAAAGGTAAATATTTACAAGAGAGTTTTATTCTAAATATAACCTGAGATGTTCAACGTTCCATGGGTGCTTTATTATTTTGTTCTCTTTGTCTTCAAGTCTATATATCCCTGGTTTGAGTTTTTCACATACCACTTAAGGACCTTTCCAGTTCGGAGCCAGTTTTCCAAACTGTTTTTCTTTACTGTGAAAAAAGACTTTCCTCAAGACTTTGTTTCCCAGCTGAAAATCTCTTATTTTAACTTTGGATGCAAATCTGCTCCTCATTAAACCTTGATAGTCTGTTCAGAATAGATTTGGATTTTGATATATGGTAAAGTAGCTTCTATGGGTGTGATTGCATCCATCCCATAAACGAGATAAAAAGGGGATTCTTGTGTAGCAATCCGAGGAGTAGTTCGGTAAGCCCACAATACTTCTTGCAGATAACTTGGTCATTTCCCTGTAGCTCCTTCTAGATTAGTTTTTAGCCTGGACAGGATCGTTCGATTAGCAACTTAAACTTGTCCATTAGCTTGAGGGTGGAACGGAGAAGAAAAACAATGTTGAATTCCTCTAGAGGTGCAAAGCATTTCCATGTATGTATTATCAAAAATTGTGGCCCATTATCTATAGTAATATTTCGGGGAACCCCAAATATGCAACATATGTTGGATATAATGAATTTTATAACTGCCTTAGAAGTGGTTCCAGCTACGGGAGTTGCCTATATCCACTTAGAGAAATAGTCAACAACAACTATTATCGTTTGATATCCATCGGATGCCATGGGAAGAGGCCCAACCAAATCCAACCCCCATCTATAAAAAAGTATTGGTTTAGATATGGACTCCATAGGAACTGCTGGTACATGGATTTCATTCCCATATTTTTGGTAATGATCACACATCTTGACCATATCTTTAGCGTCTTCCATTATTGTTGTCCAATAGTACCCTGCTAATAAGACTCTTCTGGTTAAGGCCTTATAGATACAATGTGCAGAACCGTCCCCATCGCGTAGTTCGGATAAAACATTTTGGGATTCTTGAAATCTCAAACAACGCAAGAGAGGTTTACTAAATGATTTTTTTATAAAAAACTTCTTTCAATAACAGGCAACCACGAGCTTTGTATTTAATTTCTTAGCCAAGGCTTTATTCGGAGGTAAATTCCCATTGGAAATAAACTGAAAGATATCATACCTCATGTCTTTGGGCTGAATGACAAATATGTTCATACTTTCTTCATTCTCTTTACCCTTTTCTTGGCTTGTTTGTATTAATGGACACTCTAGCATCAGAATTCATGGGTAAGACTCATAATATTTTATAGTTGCTAAATAGTCTGACATAGTATTCTATGATCTATAGATATGTTCATACTAGATACTTTTGAAATTTGCAGCAAGTTCTCTCAACATGAGCAAATATTTTATTAATTGTTCCTTCTTTTCCTCAGATTTCCCCTGAGGATGGTGAATAAGCAGTTGAGAGTCACTCAGTAATCGGACTCTTTTTTCCTCATATATAAGGGCTAGCTTTGAGACCAGCTATAGTTGCTTCATATTTAGATTCATTTTTGGAGGCCTTGAAACCAAAACATATAGCCTAGTACATAGTATTACCATATGGAGAAGTTAAACAAATTCCAGCCCCACCACCCATAGTACTAGACCCACCATCAGTTTGGACTATCTATTCTTTTTTAGACTGGTTTTCTTGCATTTTCTGGAGGGGCCTATCAGTATGAAACTCTACTAGGAAATCAACCACTGGATGAGCCTTGACTGTCGTTCGGAGGGCAAAGTCAATATCATAATCACCCAGCTCAACTGACCACTTGGTCATTCTACTTACGATATCAGCCTTTTGGAGAATATTCTTTAGAGAAAAAGACGTTCGGACAATAATCGAATGAGCTTAGAAGTATGATCTCATTTTTCTTGCTGCAATTACCAATGCCAAGACCAACTTTTCTAACTTCCAATATCTTCTTTCAGCATCCAACAGACTTTTTCTAATATAATAAAATGGACGGGGGTAATTATCCACTTCTCTGACTAGCAAAACACTTACTACTTACTCAGACACAACTAATATATATAAATTTTCTCCCCCTGAACAGGTTTAAAGAGAGTCTTGGGTGAAGACAAATGCTTCTTGATTTCAAGAAATGCGTGATCACACTGCGGGGACTAGTTAAAGTCTTTGGCATTCCTTAATACCTGTAAAAATGGCGCACACTTGTCTGATGATCTTGAAATAAACCTGTTCAACGCAGTCAATCGCCTGGTTAACCTTTGGACTTCTTTAGTGCTATGTGGAGGGTCCATAGCTAATAGAGCATCGAGCTGATCCAGATCAGATTAAATCTCTTTTTCACTTATAACATAACCCAGGAACTTCCCAGACCGCACCCCAAAAACATATTTCTCAGAGTTTAATTTTAAATTGACACCCTCTATGTTGGAAAACGTTTCTTGAAAATCAAATATATATGTATCTTCTTCAAGGCTTTTCACCATCATGTCATCTACGTAACTTTCCATATTTCTGTCAATCTGACTAGCTAAAGCTTTATTCACTAACCTTTGATAGGTGGGCCCAACATTTTTTTAATGCGAATGGCATCACTTTATAAGAATGAAGACACATATCCGTTATAAAAATGGTGTGATCTTGATCCTTCGGATCTACTTGTATCTGGTTGTACCCTGAAAATGCATCCATGAAAGACAATAACTTGATTCTAGAGGTAGAATCTACTAATCGATCTATCAGACGAACATGATAAGGATCTTTGAGACATGCCCAATTAAGATCAGTGAAGTCAATACACATGCGCCACTTACCATTCTTTTTATTGACCAAAACATAGTTGGCAGTCCATAATGGGCAGTGAGATTCTTTGATGTGGCCCATTTTGGTCAATCGATCAACTTCTTGAACAATTATATCTATTTTTTGTTTGAATAAGGACCTTCTTCTTTGTAAAACTGGCTAAACATCAGCTTATGAAAAATTACATCATCAGGCACTCCAGTGACATCATCATTGCACCATGCAAATACATGTAAATTATCCGCTAAAAAGATAGTAACCTTTGTTTCAAACTTGGTGCCAACTTGGTACCAATTTTAACATTTTTACCCTCAACTAGGGAATGAATTTCAACTTCCTCTATAGGTATTATGACACTAGGAGCCTCCCTTGGATCATCAATTTCATTTTCATCAGAGGAAAGCTCCAATAGCTGCAAATTTTTGTTAGCCTTAACTGCCTCCAAGGATTTCGAGGCAAGGGCTGTGTCATAGCATTCCCTAGCTACATTTGGACTGATTTGGACAATACCCACTTGTCCCAACACAACATATTTTAAGCATTGATGGATAGTAGAGGCTACAACATGCATCTTGGAGAGCCAAGATCTCCCAAATATTGCATTATAAGATATTAGGAAATCCACCCGAACAAACAATACCATCGCCATCTTCTTGGAAGGCCCTTTTCCCAACAATACTTCTTCCTCGAATTCTCCAATCACATTTGTCGAACTCCCTGTGAAGCCCATAATAGTTCTATTCGAACATTGAATAACTGAGGGGTTTCTCATCTGTTTATAAGAGCTTAAGAACAATACGTTTTCCGAAATACATGTGTCAATCACGATCCGACGTATATCATTTCCTCTAATTGAGTCCCTTATCACCACGGCGTCTTCATGAGGTCCTGCAATGTATCTTAGGCCATCATCATAAAAAACTATGAAAGGAGCTGGAGTTTGGTACAAATGTGTGGACATCATTCCATCCAACTGGGTAGTGAGACTATTGACGTGCCTTTTCCTTGAAGAAGTGGAAGGTGCAGTCACAGTGTCTCCCCCACATATTGTTAAAGACTCAAAGTATTTAACCAGATTGGAAACAGTAGCAGTTGTATCTGTTATCACTCCTACCCGATTTTGAGTTGGATCAGGATCTAAGTATTTAGAATCCACATCAAATCTCTCAATAACCACCATACTGTCCTCATGTCTAGATAATCCAGGAAGAGCCGAAGGCGTAGTTCCTGGAGTCTTAGTGCTTGATGGGGTATTATCCGGCCTGCTCCCGCCTAGTTTTTTAACATAAACCCCCAATTTACCCTTTCAATGAGTTTCTGCACCTCTTGTTTCAAAGGTATGCAGTCGTGGGTATCATGCCCAATGTCATTATGATATTTACAGAAACGGGTACTCCGGTTTTCTCTTGGAGACTGTAATGCAAGTGCACTTCATTTTTAGTTTTGTCATATATCGTAGCCACACTTTCTCCCCACTCAGCAAACCATTCTGGTTGAACCCAAGGTCCTCTTTTAATTCTCAGTTGCTCGTTTTGGTTTTGATTGGACTGATTTTGCCTAGGCCGGTGAGACCCCTGTCAAGTTTGCTTTGATCTGTACTCGGACTGATTAGTTGTTTATGGTGCCGATGTTGTAGTTGTGGATCTGTTTTGGTGAGTTACTCTAGATTTTTTAGTTTCTTCAGCATTGATTTGTTTCCCCACTTGATTCAACAACCCTCCAAAGGACATAGCTTTTTTCGGGTCACAGAATCAGCCAAGTTACCCAGATTCAAACCCTGCCTAAGAGAGGCAATCGCCAATTGTTCAAAGCAGTCTGCTAACCCATTATTTGTATTTACAAACCTGTTGATGTATTCTTTTAAAGACTTATTTGACTTATGGGCACGATGGATGATCGTATCTTCATTCCCTTTAAGCTCCTTACTTCCAACGAATTGCCTCCGAAAAACAACCCAGAATATGTCAAAATTTTTTTATAGATCCCTCAAGGAGACTATTATACCATTTGAGGGCACTCCCCTTGAAGGCTTGAGAGAAATCCCTACAAAAAATAATTGTCGTCATTATCCTCAAAACATCAATTTCAGCTCTTAATTGATCTCGCTCCTCAACAATGTACTCATTATTTTCTTTTGCTCATTCCACCTTTGGAGGTGGAGTATTATGTGTATTCGGATCCATCTGAACTAGTTGTTACTACGGGTTTTGAATTTGTGATTCAGGGACCATCGCCTCCCACTATGGTCACCATTTTTGGTGTGGATCATTTCTGATTAAATGGTAGTTTGGGAAAGAGTTTTGGGAATTTAATGTTTAGTGTGAAATGTAGAGAGATAATTAAGGTGTGTACTAGCAGTAAATTTTTATTACCCTAATTAATGAAAGTAGTTGGAATATTTATACTCATTTAATGATCCATGGGCCTTCCGGGTCGAATCATGGGCTTGGGTTAAGTTTAAAAACCAATTAGCCCAAGAGATGAAATGAGTATCAACTAGCTGAGTCAGGTTCCACTAAGTTATACTGTTTGGTGGGGCACGGTAATGGTTGTGTCCGAACTTCCTCTCAGATATATACAATGGTCAATGTCAAAGAAATCCGACCACATCAGCTATTATTAGTCGTTTTGGATTATGATATTATTACCCGACATGTGTTGATATATTAAATCACATTATATTATCTAACATATTAACAAAATAACATATGAATGACGTAAATTTCTACATCATAACCAATATAAATAAAGTTGTAATGATGAATAACTTTATTAAATTTTTACAATACTCCATTTATTTATCATATGTGTGATCATGCACGTTGTAAAGGTTTGCTATGTATTAATATTTTTTTAAGTGCTAATTATGTTTTGGAAAAATAAAGAGGTAACAACTGTGCCCAATTATAGGTCAATTATATGATACTACGATAAATAAATGGATCTTGTTCTCGTCGTACATGTTATCAAAATATTGGCCCTCAGTCACGCTACATGGACGAACCAATTGGCATTAGCTCGCAATAGTTGCATTAACCAATGCCAATATTGTGTCCCAATATTTAATGGCCATCTAGAAGATTTTGCATGAAATGTGCAAAACCTAATACCAAGTACACACATTACATGCGAAATCAGATGTATGTCCATACAACTATGCAATAAAATCGGTATTTGCTCGCATTGATTGTGCGAGCCGTAATGCATTGGCTCTATCGATCTAAAAGAATACTAATTTCATAAAATGATGTTGAATTTCACTAAATTTTTTTAAAAAAATGAATTCGTTTTCTTATGATTCCAATTTTAAATATGAATATGAAAAAAAAAGTTAAAGCCTTAGATGAAGTATACCAAAGTTGGATTAATAAACCTAATTTAAGGTTAAGTAAATGTTCCATATAAAATATTTAAATCACGAAAGTAAATTCAGGCTTACTTAATCAGTCAACGATAAATATATAAAAAATGATACAAATGAGATTTTGACATTTTAGCTTCTAATGAATCAACCATTAGTTTGATCATATCAAAGTTTCTCATATTTCTTCTCGATCAAGGCAGCACATAATAGAAGTTTTTTGTTGTTGTCAATAGTATCAAAAGATTAAACATCGATTACCAACTTATTATTAGCTAAAAACCTTCTTTATCCCCTATAAATCTGTTATGTTTATTTGTCGTACAACTTTCAATTGATGGAAATCCACCTTCAATTTGTCAATGATAGCTCTTCAAAATCTTTTGCAAGAAAAGGTGATATGGGCTAAAAAATATATTTTGTTCCAAAGATAATCCACAAATGAGGAAAAATATCACAAAATATTTTTAAAATATAATTATTGTTTTCCATCATTGTGGATACACAAATATCACAAAATTTTAAATTGATTGATTACACATACTCGTTCTACATCTACAATATAATTTGTTCCAAAGATAATCCACAAATGCGGAAAAATACAATCAAAATGACATGAGAGAATTTAACGTTATTCGATTAGTTTGTCTAGGCCCACATGAGAAATTATAAGTATGACATAACTCAAAAGCATTATAAAACATGAGAGTCTCACTCTAAACACTCAAATGTTATACACGAAATTTTCTCATCTTGAATACTATACCCAAAATAGAATAGAAATCTCACAGATTATCCGAACAAATTCTCTCACTAAAACATTACGCTTTCACTAAAACACTACCTATGTTTTCCTCTCTCTGAAAATATATCTCAATCAAAGTCTTTGGATGTCTCATAATGTATATCACAAGTGTTCGATAAAAATGTGTCATAATTTAGCAATAAGAGAATGTGACTTTAAAATTTCACGAATTCAATTGTATCGAACATCAATATATTTTGATCTTAAATGTAATCTTGGATTTTGTTAAGATGAATGACGCTTTAATTGTTCTAGTATAAAGTATAGTTTTCTTGATTGAGACCAAACTCTATAAGAAAATTATTCAATCATAAAAGTTGTTTACTAGCCTCGATGATACGAATATATTTAGCCTCAGTAATAGACAATGCAGTACAATTTTATAATCTTGATTGACATAAAACTGCTCCCTCTAAATAACCAAAGCAAATAGATTTATGAAGGCTCTATATCTGAAGCACAAGCGGTTGAAAATTCTATCGGTTCATAATTCTAACTCAATATCACTCAACCAAGACCCGAAGAAAGAAATAAGAAGTATATGTTGGAGATACCTTATGTCAAGGTTATTGCTAGCATTATGTATGTTATGATTTCCACGAGACCTAATTTCTTCAAAGTCATAAGTATTTTGAATATATTCATGTTGAATTTGGGAAAGCCACGTTTGTATCATGATATACTTGAAAGGTTCTCCTGTTGTAGGTTTGTGTTACAATCAGAAAGATACATATAATATAATATTGAGAGGGTATATAAACAATCCAAGAAAAGGGTAAATAGAATGAAGAGCGTATGAGCATACTTGTCATTCAACCTAAAGACTGGAGATACAGTATCTTTCAATTTATTTCTAATGGGATTTTGCCTCCGGATAAAGCCCTGGCTAAGAAAATTAAATACAAAGCTCGTGGCTTCGTGGTATTAAACGAAATTCTTTATAAGAATTCATTTAGCAGACCTCTCTTGCGTTGTTTAGTAGTTGAAGAATCCCAAAATGTTTTATCCGAACTACACGATGGAGAAGGTTCTGCACATTATGGATATAAGGCCTTAACCAGATGAGTCTTATTACCAGGGTACTATTGGCCAACGATAATGGCAGATGCCAAAGATATGGTCAAGAAGTCTGACCCTTGCCAAAAATATAGGAATGAAATCTATGTGCCAGCGGTGCCTATGGAGTCCATATCGGAACCAATACCTTTTGATAGATGGGGGTTGGATTTGGTTGGGCCTCTTCCCATGGCATATGGTGGATATCGAACGACAATAATTGCAATTGTAATTCTCTAAGTGGATAGAGGTAGCTCTCTTAGCTGGAACCACTTCTAAGGCAGTTATAAAATTCGTTTTATCCAACATATGTTGAAGATTTGGAGTTCCCCGGAAGATCACTATAGATAATAGGCCACAATTTGATAATAAAGACATGGAAATGTTTTGCACTTCCAGGGGGATTCATTGTTTTTCTTCTCCATTCCACCCTCAAGCTAATTGGCAAGTTGAAGTTTCTAATCGAACGATTTAGTCAGGGTTAAAAAATAATCTGGAAAGAGCTGCAGGGAAATGACCAAGTTATCTGCAAAAAGTACTGTGGGCTTACCGAACTACTCCTCGGATTGCTACACAAAAATCCCCTTTTGCTCTCGTTTATGACATGAATGCAATTACACCCATAGATACTACTTTTCCATCTTTCAGAATCCAGAACTATTCCAAACAGGCATATGATTTGGCAGTTAGGAATCAGTTGGATTTGATTAAAGAAATGAGAGTCAAAGAACATTTAAGAACAACACTATTAGGATTTAATGAGAATCAGATTTGCTTCCATGGAACATTGAACATATTTCCAATTGGGATACAAAGTCTTAAGGAAAGTTTTCTTGCACACTAAAGAGAAACATTTTGGAAAGCTAGCTTTGAACTGGTGGGGTCCCTATGTGGTATGTGAAAAATTCAAGCCAAGGACATATAAACTTTAAGATAAAGAAAGTAGAGTATTGAAGCACCCATGGAACATTGAACATCTCAGGTTATATTTAGAATGAAACTTTCTTGTAAATATTTACCTTTTTTATACTTCAATGTAAATATTAGGGGGCATAATATTTCCTACCCTATTGGCGCGGAGAGGTTTTAACGAGGTGTACGGGTTTTTTAATAATATCTATTGTCTTCTTCAAAAGTCTGGTGTAAAGTTCTAGACCATAGTATAAGGCGATCATATAAATTAAATACTCATTAAACACCCCGACTCTCAAATGAAATATCTTTGAGTTGATCCGATTTGTTAAACACTTGATCATATTTATTAAACACTTGTGACTGAAGTCATTCAATTCTTATTAAACATTTATTTAACAAATTAAAAATATTGAAAATTACTTTGGACATTAACTATAAGAAGACAATGGAGTTCTTACAAAAGAAAGATGCAATATTAAAACTTGATCGGAATGTGTCTGATCCATAATTCACAAAATGCATTGGCCATTCAAGGACTTTGGTTCTTAAGACAGGAATTCCAAAAATAGCAACCTAACAAAATGCCTTGGTTGTCCAAGGACTTTAGCTTTAAAAAAAACACAACATAACATTACAACGTTAGGGCTTGTTCCCTCATATTTCTTCATCACCATCACCTTTCTTGGGACTCTTGAGCTCAGCGCTTGAGCTCTCGCCAGTTTATTCATCAGAATATTCTCCACTTGAATAACCATGCTTTTCAGTAGTTGTCATGGTATGAAAAGGTATCTTCTCGTACGATACATATTTCCACAAAGGACCAAGAGTCCTTTTTGGAAAAGTCTCGTGGAATAACAAAACCATGTCCGATTTAACCCCATCAACTCTCTTCTCCAAATAATCCACCACTCCAGTAGCATAATTCTCTATTCCTGTAGCTATGTCTTGGGATTGCTTTCTTACTAAATAAGTATTCTCATATGTCTTCTCCTTGAGAAGCTTTCCCAAATTAGCTTTTTCTTCAGATAAAGTTTTGACAGTACTGACACTGGCATCTAGTTTATCTTTCAAAGTTTTGATCTCGGTAGAGGCAAAACTTTCCATTCCAGAAGACTTGCTCTAGAGATCTTTTTGAGCAACTTTTGACTGGCGCAGTTCGGTAGCTAATTCCTCTTTTTTCTTCTTTGAGGCTTCTATACGTTTCTGAGCAATGGAGAGATCATTCTTCAAGCCTTGGTTTTCTATGGTTAGGGAGGTTATGGTCGTTGTTTGTTCCCCTATTTTCCTTTCTAGGTCAACTATCAGACGAATATAACCCAAGAGGCATGGCTTAGACTATCTTGTTCGCTTGATATCTCCTATGACTCACTGTTATGGGTTAAAACATTGGCCACATTGGCATGAGGATAAGTTTGCGCGAAGTCGTTCTTGTCCAGATCACTAAAGTACATGTCTAAAAAATTTATCTAGATTAACATCTCCTTCGGCAGTTGCCTGTTCGGCGGATAGAAATGTTTGAGAAGGAAGGTTAGGTTGAATTTCTTCTTGTGGAGGGAGATCGGTAGGGTCAGAAGGAGGAAGTTCGGTAGGACTAAGTACCATCTCGGATCCTAGGTTTATTTTCTTATTTTTTGAAGATTTTTCACCACTTCTATATTTACGCCTTTTATGATATTTCCTTGTAATCTGAGGCGAATGATCCGATCCGCTAGCTTCCTTTACTATGACTTCAACTTCCTCTAACAAAGGGGCGTTAATTCCTCCTTGGTTCTTCAAACCAACCCATTTGGAAAATTGTTGAGGTGGGTCAACTTTAGTTTTTTTTTCTTTTTGTTCTTGATCTTATCCAGGTGGCTAAGGGCTTTGTTCAGGGAAGGCAAGTAAAGTTTTCCATCCTTAGCCTCAGTTCTCTTTAAAATAACATCTTCAGGAGGAGGAGTAGCCAATTATTCCCAAGTAAGGTCTCTACTCCCCGTAGTATTCCACCGGCAAGACTTCACAAAGTTTCCAGAAGTGAAGTAGTTGTGGAAACCGATCCCCATTTCTCCGATGGCCATTAGTTTAGCTTGGTACAGGTAGCTTGGCATGCCTCTAGGTGATCTGGGAAATTCTTTGAAAATACTACAAGAGAACACAATAGTCAGTTCGAAATATTAACATAACATTTCGAAACTAATAAAAATACGAACAAATATAACTTAAACTTTTCCAGTGGGTGGTCAGCTGGCTTGGATTTGTGGTGAAGTTTATCTTTCTGCCACTCTCCCACGCTCCGCTAATAAAAATAAATTGAGTCATTCATGGCTTCTCAGACTCCAACAGATCATTTACCACCTTGTAGTTATTGCTCATGTTGTAATGGTAAAAAAGAATATGGTGGTTTTTGCATAGACCATCCACGACAACAAATTGCTCCATGAGTAGGGGAATTTTTGAAATTCTAGATACCATTATACCGGCCAGCAACATATACCATGCATTTGGGCTCAGTTGAATTAGACATAACTTTATCAAGTGAAAATACCTGACTATTTCTGGGTCCAAAGGAAATCGAAGGCCCCAATTGAGCACCTCAGTATATACCACAAACTCGTGGGATTTACAGTCCATATGGGTCTCCGAAGTGACTAGAATTCTTACTTTAACAGAATCAAGAAAGCCTCATTTTGTTCAGATCCGGCCCAACTCAGCAGTATGGGTGTATACAGAAGCAATGTTTCGAAGAGCTATCAAATACTTCACACTAACCTTTTGAAATTTTGGACCAACTTTCCCTTCCAGACACTCCGGAAGTGCATTAAGATTGGATAAGCCCACTTTCACTTTGGTTGTCCGATCTGTAGTATTATCTTCTGTCTGTCCGGATGTCTCGAAGGGAGTGCCTTCCATACTATCCTTCATGAAGATATATGAATTTTACCTAGGGGAAGACAAATCAATCAAAATAATGATTAGGGGCTATGAAGTATGCGGGTTACACCTTAAGTTTCTTTTTAGCCAAGTAGGTACAATAATCTAGGAGAAAAAACGGTTGAGAGGTCAAACCAAAACTGGACACGTGTCCCACTTCAAGGTTCAGTTTGGATATGAACGACAGATCAGACGTTCACATTGAATACATACTGAGTGTTATTTTTCAAATTAGCTCTTCCAAAGATTCTTTGCAAGACCTAAAGGGGCTAGTGATGAGGTTAAATTTATTTGACATTGACCATTGTATATATCTGCGGGGCAGTTCGGACATATTTAGTACCATGCCCCACCGAACAGTATAACTAATTGGAATATGAGTCAGCTAGTTGCTAGTCATCTCATCTCTTGGGCTAATGGGGTTTTAACCTTAACCCAAGCCCATGATCTGACCTGGAAGGCCCATGGTTCATTAAATGAGTATAAATACCCAACTACTTTCATTAATGAGGGTGATCAAGGGTTAAAAACACCAATGATCCCTTATGTTTCCCACTTGTAACAAATTCGTCCTTTTCCTTTGGGGTTGTAATAAACTGGTCCCCTGTGTTTCACAAAGCGTCCTAAAATCGTCCCAAAATATTCCTTATTGACCTTAGCTCATAATTGATACCGTCGGTATACATCAGGGATCCAAGTGTAACAAATAACATTTCAAGGTATAACAAAATAACATATGCAAACCCTAGACAATATGAATTTATAGAGTATATGACAAAATATATTCAGACAGTTGAATCTTAATAAACTTAAGATCCACTTACATTTTCACGACCTTCTACCTCATGTAAAGTAGATTCTTCAGTGATCACTACCTTCAGTGGTTCCATGTCTAGAGGAGTATCATATGTACCCACTACCTGTAGTGGTGGTATCATTACTGAAACGTCTGCCCTCTTTTCAGGTTGTACCCCTGCTTTAGAAGATTGATTTGTACCAAATGCCTCTTCATGTAGTTCCACTGCTGTAGCCTCTGCCTCCATCTCAGCTCGGTCCATTACTGTAGCCATTTTGTCTTCATTTTGGTCCATTGTTATGCGGTCTCCATCATGATCAGGTTGGTCCACTCCATGTTCAACTTGTTCCACTACTGTAGCTACATTCTCTTCAGCTTGTTCCACTAATTTCGTGTCTCCATCATGTTTAGTCGGGTCCACTCCATGTTCAGCTTGGTCCATCACTGTGGTGTTTCCATCATGTTCAAGTTAGGCCAATCCATGTTTAGCTTGGTCTATTGGTGTAGCCACTTATTCTTCAGCTACGTCCACTAGAGTCATATCTATATTCTTTTCAGATTGTACCATTGTTGCACAATCTATTACTAAAACATATACAATAGATTTGGTGGGTACCATTTCAGTTCGTACCAGACGCACATCTTCAGATTTTTAAGATTCTGTTTGAGGGCTATTTGGTGAACAAAAAGGCATAGAACAACTTTTATGAAGTTCTTCATTTTCACTAGTTGTGTTTTCTTGTTCTTCAAGTTTAGTATATAAATCAGCTAACTCTCTCTGTAGTTGTTCAATCTATCCCAAAAATACCAGACATAATATTAGTGGGATAAATAAAACATATATAACAAGGTATAACACATAAAACAATACCAGACATCAGATACACGTACTTGTTTATCCTTTTCGGCAAGAAAATACTTTATACGTCTACCTTCAACAGAGCTCATGTATGCATTCGTCTTCCTTTTTCGTTCCACTCTTAGACGTAAAACAAAATGGGTACGACTCTTGAAATTTCTTGTTTTCTTTGTACGAATGTTGGTGTGATGTTTGAATGTCGTTGCACCGCTCTTTGATGTCTTTCGAGTCTTCTTTGAATTTTTTGGAGTCAGGTTGTCTTGAACAATCCAATCATCGAGAGGTAATTCGAATTATTATGTTGCCTGTATCATGTAAGGATGTCCAGGTTGGTGTTGTAGGAATGGTTGAGGGGTTTTTTGTGATATGGTACAATCACTACAGTATCGAGCGTCCTAATACCTTCACCCCATCCGAAGAATACTATTTTAAGCTTTGTTAACGTCAGATCAGCCTCCAAAATCTATACACAGAAGAACAACCAATTAAAACAGACTTTATTATCAACCTTATTGGTTTCTTGCAGGTCGTGTGATTCGTATGGTCATCAAATATACGAGATGTGTTACAAACTAACTATGCGATTTCTATGATATAAAAACTATGCTCTATCTTTTTTACTAAAATTATACGATTTCTTTATACAAAAACTATTTGATTTCTCTTATAAAAAGACTATGCATTTTCCATGTTACATAGTACATCCGTTTTATATTTTACCATACCATGCGTGTTATGTTATACTATATTTATGTATGTTTTTTTAGTCCCCTACTGCGCGAGTTCTTTACAAACTCCAATAACATATTCAAAAATATATTTGATACCCGATCGCCTTGCACTCCAATCGCCACCATTTATAGCATTCCAGGATCATGTTTGACCTGACAAGATCAACTTGAATGGTTGTATGCACTATGATGAAGGGTTGCATCATAAATTTTATTAGCATTAACACATGATTTTAAAACTGATATTTTATAGCGGGGAACCATACTTACGAATAAAGTGCAACACAACCAATAACTCTATTAGGATTTCCTACAATCATACATTTTCTAATTGACTGGAGGAGCTTCTACATTATTTCTCCAGACCAATCATAGTCGTTTATTTTTCCCTTGTCTTCGATATAATACACTTATTTCCAACCCATTATATCTTCTGAAATTGAGAAGAACAGTGTAGATCAAATAAACAAGATCAATAGTCGAGCAACATCATTCGCAGCATGCTCCTCGTCTTCCTTGATGGCTTGCTCTATACCTTCTTGTAAGACACTTCACACCATGCGAGATTAGTGAAAATCAACATCACACATATAACAAATCTTAGATATATAGGTACATTTATCATAGCATTTGATACCGATTTGTTATTTTTCATTAACCTTGAACCATTCTCGGCACCTTCTTTGAATGGACCTATGAATCCTTCGGTTTTGGTGAGAGGCATTTCGTTTGTCCCGTGTTTTAGCCAAATATGACCTTTATATCATTCCTCATTAGCTTTACCAATTTAGATCTTATTTAGAAAGCCTTCTCCAACTGAATACATCTTTACAATCTCCTAGATCAGCTTATATTACTTCTTCATTAACATATCTGTGTTGCGGAGGTCGAATAATACTTTCAAAAATATGTAGAAGGGAGTGTCTTTGGTAGCTTTTATATGTTCGGTCGTAATTATATCTCTTTAGCGCAGGTTTAAGATGATCACTGACTATGATCTGCAAAAACATCCTTTTTGAGTCATATTTCTTGTGAAAATATAAACGCAAGTTATTCAATAAATCAATAATAAGACTTATTTGCAAACTAAACTGTGTGATTTATTTGATACACTAAAAAACACCGTGCGATTTCTTTGTACTAATAAATAAGCGCAAACTAAACTTGCATGTTTAGTGTATTATATAACAAACAAATACACTCGTGTAATTTATTTGAACCAACACATAAACCCCACCCCCAATGTAACCGTGCGTGTTATTTGGAAATCATAATAACAAGATGCGAGATTAGTGTTTTTGCATCTGAACAGGATGCGACTTACCTCTTATTTACACATGCATGTCGACAGAAAAACGAGATTTTAGTCTACAAGCCTAAACTCATAAACTAAACAATAAGCTACAATTTATATACATCACAACATATTAAAAAAACACAATACGTGCACCTACAAAACCCTATAAACTAAAACAAAATGTAATATCCACCAAAAATAGAAACGACCATTGATTGACAATATACCTACTAACCTATAGATACACTATGAACAAATATTTTAATACACTATACATATACTACAAACCTGCAATCACATGTTATTTGATTTTTAAGAAACAAATTATGGTGACTTTTGTTCAAAATTTTGAGTGTTAGAAAACCTTCACATTTCCTGGCCATGGGTTCGGATGCTGAAAAATCCACCCCACGCAGGGTAAATCGTGTGTCTAAGGCCAAAAGTACTCCTTCTTCTTCGACACCTAGTAGTTTGGGGACAATAAAACCCCCAGCAGATACTAAACCGTCCGAACAACAATCAAGCGTAATGGATGAGACCATAGACGTCCGGACAGACAGGGGAAACTACAATAGATCGGAATGACAAATTAAAAGTAGGTCTGCCCAACACTGAGTCACTTACGCAGTGTTTGGAAGGAAAAGTTGGGCCAAACTTTGAAAAGGTTAGTGTGAAGTATTAGATAGCCCTTCAAAATATTTCTTACGTATACACTCACACTGCTGAATTGGGTCGGATCCAAACAAAATGGAGCTTCCTTGAAACTGTTAAAGTGAGAATCCGAGTCACTCCAGAGACCCCCATGGACTGTAAATCCCACGAGTTGGTGGTATACACTAAAGTGCTCTATTGGGGCCTTCGGTATCCTTTGGACCTAGAAATCGTCAGGTATTTCCACCTGGTTAAGTTATGTCCAAGTCAACTGAGCCCAAATGCATGGTATACATTAATGGCTAGTATAATGACATCGAGATTTTCAAAAATTCCCCTTCCTATAGAGCAACTTGTTGTCGTGGCTGGTTTATGAAGAAACCACCATATTCCTTTTTACCACTATAATATGGACAATGACTTCAAGGTGGTAAACAATTTGTTGGATTCCGAGTAGCCATGGAGGAATCAATTCTTTTTTATCAGCGGGGTGTGGGAGAATGACAAAAAGATAAACTCCACTAGGAACCCAAGCCAGCTGACTAGCCGCTGGAAAACTTCAAGTAATACCTGGTCATATTTTATTTAATTCTTAAATGTTATGTTAATATATATAGAATTGATTATTGTGTTTTGTTAGAGTATTGACAAAAAGGTTTATGGAGCACCAAGAAGTAGGCCAGGATAAATGTACCAAGTTAAACGAATGGGCATCATAGAGATGGGGAAATGGTTTCCACAATTGCTTCACTTCTGGAAACTTCGTAAGGTCTCACCTCTAGAATACTATGAGGAATAGAGATTTTGCTTGGGAGCAGCTGACCACTCCTCCCCATGCAGATATCATTCTGAAGAGAACTAAGGCTAAGGATGGAAAACTTTACTTACCTTCCCGGAACAAATCCCCTAGCCACCTAGACAAGATTAAGAACAACAAGAAGAAGAAAACCAAAGCTAACCCATCTCAATATGTCACCGAACGGGTGAGTTTAGGAAACCAAGGAGGAATGAATATTGATTTGCTGGAGGAAATTAAAGTTACTGTCAAAGAAGTTGGCGGATCGGAACATCGACCCCAAATTACAAGAAAGGACTATAAGAGACGCAAGGAGAGTAGTGATGAAAGAGTTTCAAAGAAAAAAAGTAGCTTATGGTCAGAGATAATTATACGTCCTTCTGAACTTCGTCCTCCTGTTCCTACTGCTCCTCCTCCACAAGAAGAAATCCTACATATCCTTTATTCTCAAATATTTTTTCTTACCGAATAGGCAACTGCTGAAGGAGATATCAATCTGGATGTGTTTCTGAACATGTATTTTAGTGATCTAGACAAGGATGACTTTGCGGAGCCTTGTCCTCACGCCAATATGGCCAATATTGTAACCCATAACAGTGAGACATATGTGATATCAAGCAAATAAGATACTCTGAGTCATGCCCTCTTGGGTTATATTCATCTGATAGTTTACCTAGAAAGGCAAGTGAGGGAACAAAGAACAACCATAACCTCTCTAACCACAGAAAACCAAGGCTTAAAGAATAGTCTCTTCACTTCTCAGCAAAGTATAAAATCCTTAAAGAAGGAAAAAGAGGACTTCGTTATCGAACTGCTACAGTAAAAAGATCCTCAACAAGATCTCCAGACCAAGTATTCAGGACTAGAAACTTCTTCCTCTACCGAGATCAAGACTTTGAAGGAGCAACTAGATGCCAGCACCAGTACTGTCAAAACTTTATCCGAAGAAAAAGTTAATTCAGAGAAGTTTTTTAAGGAGAAGACAGATGGAAATGCTTCTTTATTAAGCAAGCAAGCCCAAGAGATAACTGCAGGAATAGAGAAGTATGCTACTGGAGTGGTGGATTCTTTGGAGAAGAGATATGATGGGGTTAAATCAAACATGGTTTTTCTATTTCACGAAACGTTTCCGAAAAGGACTCTTTGTCCTTTGTGGAGATATGTACTGTGTGAGAATATCCCCTTCCATACCATGGTGGCTGGTGACAAGCATGATTATTCTAGCGGAGAATATTCTGAGGAAGGAACCGGTGGGAGCTCAAGCGTTGAGCTCAAGAGCCCCAAGAAAGATGTTGGTGATAAAAAAACTGAAGGGAATAAGCCCTAAGGTTGTAATGTTATGTTATGTGTGTTTTTTTTTATAAAAAAACTAAACTCCTTGGATGGCTAAGATATTTTGTTGTGTTGTTTTTTTAAATTCCTGTCTTAAGAACCAAAGTCCTTGAATGGTAAAGGCATTTTGATGTGTTGTGGATTAGATTTGTTTCGATAAAGTATTAATATTGCATCTTTTTTTATGAACTCCACTGTGTTCTTTCAGTCAATGTTTTAAGTAGATTTTCAATATTTCCAATTTGTTAAATAAGTGTTTAATAAGAGTTGAACGACTCTAATCACAAGTGTTTAAAAAATATGATCAAGTATTTAAGAAATATGATCAACACAAAGATGCTTCATTTGAGAGTCGGGGTGTTTAATGAGTATTTAATTTATCTGATTACCTCACACTATGATCATAAATGTTTTACCAGACTTTTGAAGAAGGCATAAGATACTACTGAAAAAACCCGGATACCTAGTTAAAACCTCCCTGCGCCACCATGGGAGGAAAGAGTATGCCCCATAATATTTACATTGAAGTATAAAAAGGTAAATATTTACAAGAGAGTTTTATTCTAAATATAACCTGAGATGTTCAACGTTCCATGGGTGCTTTATTATTTTGTTCTCTTTGTCTTCAAGTCTATATATCCCTGCTTTGAGTTTTTCACATACCACTTAAGGACCTTTCCAGTTCGGAGCCAGCTTTCCAAACTGTTTTTCTTTACTGTGAAAAAAGACTTTCCTCAAGACTTTGTTTCCCAGCTGAAAATCTCTTATTTTAACTTTGGATGCAAATCTGCTCCTCATTAAACCTTGATAGTCTGTTCAGAATAGATTTGGATTCTGATATATGGTAAAGTAGCTTCTATGGGTGTGATTGCATCCATCCCATAAACGAGATAAAAAAGGATTCTTGTGTAGCAATCCGAGGAGTAGTTCGGTAAGCCCACAATACTTCTTTCAGATAACTTGGTCATTTCCCTGTAGCTCCTTCTAGATTAGTTTTTAGCCTGGACAGGATCGTTCGATTAGCAACTTAAACTTGTCCATTAGCTTGAGGGTGGAACGGAGAAGAAAAACAATGTTGAATTCCTCTAGAGGTGCAAAGCATTTCCATGTATGTATTATCAAAAATTGTGGCCCATTATCTATAGTAATCTTTCGGGGAAACCCAAATATGCAACATATGTTGGATATAATGAATTTTATAACTGCCTTAGAAGTGGTTCCAGCTACGTGAGTTGCCTATATCCACTTAGAGAAATAGTCAACAACAACTATTATCGTTCGATATCCATCGGATGCCATGGGAAGAGGCCCAACCAAATCCAACCCCCATCTATAAAAAAGTATTGGTTTAGATATGGACTCCATAGGAACTGCTGGTACATGGATTTCATTCCCATATTTTTGGTAATGATCACACATCTTGACCATATCTTTAGCGTCTTCCATTATTGTTGTCCAATAGTACCCTGCTAATAAGACTCTTCTGGTTAAGGCCTTATAGATACAATGTGCAGAACCGTCCCCATCGCGTAGTTCGGATAAAACATTTTGGGATTCTTGAAATCCCAAACAACGCAAGAGAGGTTTACTAAATGATTTTTTTTATAAAAAACTTCTTTCAATACCAGGCAACCACGAGCTTTGTATTTAATTTCTTAGCCAAGGCTTTATTCGGAGGTAAATTCCCATTGGAAATAAACTGAAAGATATCATACCTCATGTCTTTGGGCTGAATGACAAATATGTTCATACTTTCTTCATTCTCTTTACCCTTTTCTTGGCTTGTTTGTATTAATGGACACTCTAGCATCATAATTCATGGGTAAGACTCATAATATGTTATGGTTGCTAAATAGTCTGACATAGTATTCTCTGATCTATAGATATGTTCATACTAGATACTTTTGAAATTTGCAGCAAGTTCTCTCAACATGAGCAAATATTTTATTAATTTTTCCTTCTTTTCCTCAGATTTCCCCTGAGGATGGTGAATAAGCAGTTGGGAGTCACTCAGTAATCAAACTCTTTTTTCCTCATATATAAGGGCTAGCTTTGAGACCAGCTATAGTTGCTTCATATTTAGATTCATTTTGGAGGCCCTGAAACTAAAACATATAGCCTAGTACATAGTATTACCATAGGGAGAAGTTAAACAAATTCCAGCCCCACCACCCATAGTACTAGACCCACCATCAGTTTGGACTATCTATTCTTTTTTAGACTAGTTTTCTTGCATTTTCTAGAGGGGCCTATCAGTATGAAACTCTACTAGGAAATCAACCACTGGATGAGCCTTAACTGTCGTTCGGAGGGTAAAGTCAATATCATAATCACCCAGCTCAACTGACCACTTGGTCATTCTACTTAAGATATCAGCCTTTTGGAGAATATTCTTTAGAGGAAAAGACGTTCGGACAATAATCGAATGAGCTTAGAAGTATGATCTCATTTTTCTTGCTGCAATTACCAATGCCAAGACCAACTTTTCTAACTTCAAATATCTTCTTTCAGCATCCAACAGACTTATGCTAATATAATAAAATGGACGGGGGTAATTATCCACTTCTCTGACAAGCAAAACACTTACTACTTACTCAGACACAACTAATATATATAAAGTTTCTCCCCCTGAACAGGTTTAAAGAGAGTCTTGGGTGAAGACAAATGCTTCTTGATTTTGAAGAAATGCGTGATCACACTGCGGGGACTAGTTAAAGTCTTTGGCATTCCTTAATACCTGTAAAAATGGCGCACACTTGTCTGATGATCTTGAAATAAACCTGTTCAACGCAGTCAATCGCCTGGTTAACCTTTGGACTTCTTTAGTGCTCCGTGGAGGGTCCATAGCTAATAGAGCATCGAGCTGATCCATATCAGATTAAATCTCTTTTTCACTTATAACATAACCCAGGAACTTCCCAGACCGCACCCCAAAAACATATTTCTCAGAGTTTAATTTTAAATTGACACCCTCTATGTTGGAAAACGTTTCTTGAAAATCGAATATATATGTATCTTCTTCAAGGCTTTTCACCATCATGTCATCTACGTAACTTTCCATATTTCTGTCAATCTGACTAGCTAAAGCTTTATTCACTAACCTTTGATAAGTGGGCCCAACATTTTTTTTAATGCGAATGGCATCACTTTATAAGAATGAAGACACATATCCGTTATAAAAATGGTGTGATCTTGATCCTTCGGATCTACTTGTATCTGGTTGTACCCTGAAAATGCATCCATGAAAGACAATAACTTGATTCTAGAGGTAGAATCTACTAATCGATCTATCAGACGAACATGATAAGGATCTTTGGGACATGCCCAATTAAGATCAGTGAAGTCAATACACATGCGCCACTTACCATTCTTTTTCTTGACCAAAACATAGTTGGCAGTCCATAATGGGTAGTGAGATTCTTTGATGTGGCCCATTTTGGTCAATCGATCAACTTCTTGAACAATTATATCTGTTTTTTGTTTGAATAAGGACCTTCTTCTTTGTACAACTGGCTCAACATCAGCTTATGAAAAATTACATCATCAGGCACTCCAGTGACATCATCATTGCACCATGCAAATACATGTAAATTATCCGCTAAAAAGATAGTAACCTTTGTTTCAAACTTGGTGCCAACTTGGTACCAATTTTAACATTTTTACCCTCAACTAGGGAATGAATTTCAACTTCCTCTATAGGTATTATGACACTAGGAGCCTCCCTTGGATCATCAATTTCATTTTCATCAGAGGAAAGCTCCAATAGCTGCAAATTTTTGTTAGCCTTAACTGCCTCCAAGGATTTCGAGGCAAGGGCTGTGTCATAGCATTCCCTAGCTACATTTGGACTGCTTTGGACAATACCCACTTGTCCCATCACAACATATTTTAAGCATTGATGGATAGTAGAGCCTACAACATGCATCTTGGAGAGCCAAGATCTCCCAAATATTGCATTATAAGATATTAGGAAATCCACCCGAACAAACAATACCATCGCCATCTTCTTGGAAGGCCCTTTTCCCAACAATACTTCTTCCTCGAATTCTCCAATCACATTTGTCGAACTCCCTGTGAAGCCCATAATAGTTCTATTCGAACATTGAATAACTGAGGGGTTTCTCATCTGTTTATAGGAGCTTAAGAACAATACGTTTTCCAAAATACATGTGTCAATCAGGATCCGACGTATATTATTTCCTCTAATTGAGGCCCTTATCACCACGGCGTCTTCATGAGGTCCTGCAATGTATCTTAGGCCATCATCATCAAAAACTATGAAAGGAGCTGGAGTTTGGTACAAATGTGTGGACATCATTCCATCCAACTGGGTAGTGAGACTATTGACGTGCCTTTTCCTTGAAGAAGTGGAAGGTGCAGTCACAGTGTCTCCCCCACATATTGTTAAAGACTCAAAGTATTTAACCAGATTGGAAACAGTAGCAGTTGTATCTGTTATCACTCCTACCCAATTTTGAGTTGGATCAGGATCTAATTATTTAGAATCCACATCAAATCTCTCAATAACCACCATACTGTCCTCATGTCTAGATAATCCAGGAAGAGCTGAAGGCGTAGTTCATGGAGTATTAGTGCTTGATGGGGTATTATCCGGCCTGCTCCCGCCTAGTTTTTTAACATAAACCCCCAATTTACCCTTTCAATGAGGTTCTGCACCTCTTGTTTCAAAGGTATGCAGTCATGGGTATCATGCCCAATGTCATTATGATATTTATAGAAACGGGTACTCCGGTTTTCTCTGGGAGACTGTAATGCAAGTGCACTTCATTTTTAGTTTTGTCATATATCGTAGCCACACTTTCTCCCCACTCAGCAAACCATTCTGGTTGAACCCAAGGTCCTCTTTTAATTCTCAGTTGCTCGTTTTGGTTTTGATTGGACTGATTCTGCCTAGGCCGGTGAGACCCATGTCAAGTTTGCTTTGATCTGTACTCGGACTGATTAGTTGTTTATGGTGCCGATGTTGTAGTTGTGGATCTGTTTTGGTGAGTTACTCTAGATTTTTTAGTTTCTTCAGCAATGATTTGTTTCCCCACTTGATTCAACAACCCTCCAAAGGACATAGCTTTTTTCGGGTCATAGAATCGGCCAAGTTACCCGGATTCAAACCCTGCCTAAGAGAGGCAATCACCAATTGTTCAAAGCAGACTGCTAACCCATTATTTGTATTTACAAACCTGTTGATGTATTCTTTTAAAGACTTATTTGACTTATGGGCACGATGGATGATCGTATCTTCATTCCCTTTAAGCTCCTTACTTCCAACGAATTGCCTCCGAAAAACAACCCAAAATATGTCAAAAAAAATTATAGATCCCTCAAGGAGACTATTATACCATTTGAGGGCACTCCCCTTGAAGGCTTGAGAGAAATCCCTACAAAAAATAATTGTCGTCATTATCCTCAAAACATCAATTTCAGCTCTTAATTGATCTCGCTCCTCAACAATGTACTCATTATTTTCTTTTGCTCATTCCACCTCTAGAGGTGGAGTATTATGTGTATTCGGATCCATCTGAACTAGTTGTTACTACGGGTTTTGAATTTGTGATTCAGGGACCATCGCCTCCCACTATGGTCACCATTTTTGGTGTGGATCATTTCTGATTAAATGGTAGTTTGGGAAAGAGTTTTGGGAATTTAATGTTTAGTGTGAAATGTAGAGAGATAATTAAGGTGTGTGCTAGCAGTAAATTTTTATTACCCTAATTAATGAAAGTAGTTGGAATATTTATACTCATTTAATGATCCATGGGCCTTCCGGGTCGAATCATGGGCTTGGGTTAAGTTTAAAAACCAATTAGCCCAAGAGATGAAATGAGTATCAACTAGCTGAGTCAGGTTCCACTAAGTTATACTGTTTGGTGGGGCACGGTACTGGTTGTGTCCGAACTTCCTCTCAAATATATACAATGGTCAATGTCAAAGAAATCCGACCACATCAGCTATTATTAGTCGTTTTGGATTATGATATTATTACCCAACATGTGTTGATATATTAAATCACATTATATTATCTAACATATTAACCAAATAACATATGAATGACGTAAATTTCTACATTGTAATGATGAATAACTTTATTAAATTTTTACAATACTCCATTTATTTATCATATGTGTGATCATGCACGTTGTAAAGGTTTGCTATGTATTAATATTTTTTTAAGTGCTAATTATGTTTTGGAAAAATAAAGAGGTAACAACTGTGCCCAATTATAGGTCAATTATATGATACTACGATAAATAAATGGATCTTGTTCTCGTCGTACATGTTATCAAAATATTGGCCCTCAGTCACGCTACATGGACGAACCAATTGGCATTAGCTCGCAATAGTTGCATTAACCAATGCCAATATTGTGTCCCAATATTTAATGGCCATCTAGAAGATTTTGCATGAAATGTGCAAAACCTAATACCAAGTACACACATTACATGCGAAATCAGATGTATGTCCATACAACTATGCAATAAAATCGGTATTTGCTCGCATTGATTGTGCGAGCCGTAATGCATTGGCTCTATCGATCTAAAAGAATACTAATTTCATAAAATGATGTTGAATTTCACTAAAATTTTTTAAAAAAATGAATTCGTTTTCTTATGATTCCAATTTTAAATATGAATATGAAAAAAAAAGTTAAAGCCTTAGATGAAGTATACCAAAGTTGGATTAATAAACCTAATTTAAGGTTAAGTAAATGTTCCATATAAAATATTTAAATCACGAAAGTAAATTCAGGCTTACTTAATCAGTCAACGATAAATATATAAAAAATGATACAAATGAGATTTTGACATTTTAGCTTCTAATGAATCAACCATTAGTTTGATCATATCAAAGTTTCTCATATTTCTTCTCGATCAAGGCAGCACATAATAGAAGTTTTTTGTTGTTGTCAATAGTATCAAAAGATTAAACATCGATTACCAACTTATTATTAGCTAAAAACCTTCTTTATCCCCTATAAATCTGTTATGTTTATTTGTCGTACAACTTTCAATTGATGGAAATCCACCTTCAATTTGTCAATGATAGCTCTTCAAAATCTTTTGCAAGAAAAGGTGATATGGGCTAAAAAATATATTTTGTTCCAAAGATAATCCACAAATGAGGAAAAATATCACAAAATATTTTTAAAATATAATTATTGTTTTCCATCATTGTGGATACACAAATATCACAAAATTTTAAATTGATTGATTACGCATACTCGTTCTACATCTACAATATAATTTGTTCCAAAGATAATCCACAAATGCGGAAAAATACAATCAAAATGACATGAGAGAATTTAACGTTATTCGATTAGTTTGTCTAGGCCCACATGAGAAATTATAAGTATGACATAACTCAAGAGCATTATAAAACATGAGAGTCTTACTCTAAACACTCAAATGTTATACACGAAATTTTCTCATCTTGAATACTATACCCAAAATAGAATAGAAATCTCACAGATTATCCGAACAAATTCTCTCACTAAAACATTACGCTTTCACTAAAACACTACCTATGTTTTCCTCTCTCTGAAAATATATCTCAATCAAAGTCTTTGGATGTCTCATAATGTATATCACAAGTGTTCGATAAAAATGTGTCATAATTTAGCAATAAGAGAATGTGACTTTAAAATTTAACGAATTCAATTGTATCGAACATCAATATATTTTGATCTTAAATGTAATTTTGGATTTTGTTAAGATGAATGATGCTTTAATTGTTCTAGTATAAAGTATAGCTTTCTTGATTGAGACCAAACTCTATAAGAAAATTATTCAATCATAAAAGTTGTTTACTAGCCTCGATGATACGAATATATTTAGCCCCAGTAATAGACAATGCAGTACAATTTTATAATCTTGATTGACATAAAACTGCTCCCTCTAAATAACCAAAGCAAATAGATTTATGAAGGCTCTATATCTGAAGCACAAGCGGTTGAAAATTCTATCGGTTCATAATTCTAAATCAATATCACTCAACCAAGACCCGAAGAAAGAAATAAGAAGTATATGTTGGAGATACCTTATGTCAAGGTTATTGCTAGCATTATGTATGTTATGATTTCCACGAGACCTAATTTCTTCAAAGTCATAAGTATTTTGAATATATTCATGTTGAATTTGGGAAAGCCACGTTTGTATCATGATATACTTGAAAGGTTTTCCTGTTGTAGGTTTATGTTACAATCAGAAAGATACATATAATATAATATTGAGAGGGTATATAGACTCCGATTATGCATGTTTCCTCAATACAAACGAGTCTGCTTTGGATTATCTGTTTACTCTACTTTGAGGAGTGGTTAGCTGCAACTCTTATATACATAAGGTCATTACGATATTTTCTATGGAAGCCGAGTATATGGCTGCTACGAAAGCCATGAAAGGAAGTTATTTGGATGAAGAAATTATTAAGTGAGCTGACATATGTGGAACAAGATGTGCTTATGTTATGTGATAACACTAATGCTCTTCATTTGATGAATAATATGAAGTTCTATAAGAAAACTAATAATAGAGACATTATGATGTACTTTATCCGAGGTATGATGGAGAGAGAGCAAGCGAATGTGGTCAAGATTGCTAGTGATAAAAATGTTTTTGATACTCTAAACAAACGTGTTGTCAATTTCAAAGCTCAACAACTATATGAGACTGGTGCAAGTCTGGGATAAAAAGTAAAATATTGGATGTAATAGATGTTGGAGTTAATATAAACATAGGTGGAGAATTTTTAGGTATATATTAGAAGTACCTTATCAACATAGGTATTTTTAAAGGACTGCATAGGTATGGTTGCATCTGTCCTGACATGTATTAGGCAAGAACTGTTAAAAAGTACTGGGTGAAACTTCAATCGTGACTTAGTGGTCGAGACGTCTGCTGGATCATAAGGGATGAGACAAACTGACAAGACTTGTGATTGTTGAGTCAAATAAGATATTTGTTGAGCCGAAACAGATTGGTCTGCAACAGGATTGTCTGAAGTGAGCTGGATCGTAACACCATAGATAGACTAAAGCAGTGTCTTTTATTTTCTAGGTCTCCTGTATTAATTGAGTCTTCTGTTTCGGTCTTCTTATATTAATTAAATTCTCTATATTAATTAGGTCTTTTATATTAATTATGATTTTTTATTTATGAACTTTCCTATATTAAAGGATTATGAGTTTAATTCGAATGTGGATTAATGAGCTTTAATCTAGAGTGTCTGATGAAAAAGTACGGTTTTTTTCCTAAACCTATAAATATAAAAATATATACAATTACAAAGTATGATTCGACTGTAATTATAGAACTACAATTACGTGAGCTGCATATTTCCTAAGTGAGAGAAATTGCTTAATGATTGAATCCTTTGTGTTTGAGAGTTTTTTGTTTACCTACATGTTTATGAAATGATGTTTGTTACCTATAGATGTAGAATTTTCTTCATAATTTGAACCACGTTAAATATGACTTGTGTGCTTGGTTTTTATTACCCTTTCTTTAATTTGTTGCGTGTCATGGTAATTTATTTTTATAAAGGTTCATTATTCAATACAACAGTTCTTACCGCAATCGGACGGTGGTTTCCTCAACAAAAATGAATAGGGAAAAATTAAATTATGTTTTAGACGTATTTTTGGGACATATGATGTTTGACTGTGATATAAATAAGCATAAGTTTCAAAAAGGGAAAACACATCATTCATAAATCTCCTAAAACTCTCTTGATAGCAAATCTTTCTCATGTATCATAATTTTTCAGCAGAAGTTTCAAAAATAGAAACACAACATACATAGACTTCTAAGTTGTTTGTATCTTAAATTTTAAAATCTCTTATATGTTAACGAACTTCCATTAAGACAATGACAGATCCAGAACTAAAATGTAGGGTATGCCCAAACTAATATAAACAAAATCAACAAAAATAAGTATATTAAGTAGAATTTTTAAGAAAAACATCAAAAAAAATAAAAGACCAACAAATTAATTAAAAAAAATAACCTGAATTTTTTATTTTAAAAAAATAAATCAAAATTGTTGTGTTGAATTTTTATTTTGGTAGGGAGAAAATGAAGTAAAAATCAACATAAAAATTATTGGGAACAAATCTTTATATATCTACCAATTTTTGGATACAAAAATTAAATATTATACAATAATATTTTTATATATAAATAAAAAAAATAGTATAGTTGAAAACAACACGAGAAAAAATACCATTAAAAATTATTTAATAATTAAAACATAAATAAAATAAAAAGAACAAGATATTATATAAAAATCTAAAGTAGGAAAAAATAATCCATAAAATAATTAAAACATAATTTTTTTTATAATAATCAAATATGAATTAAAAAGTGTCCCTACTCAAAATACTTTAATAGGCATAAAATAAATATTAGATTTTAAATCAAATAAATATTATATTTTGAAATCAAATAAATATTAAATTTTAGAATCAATAAATATTTGTAATATCAATATAATTTTTGGTTTAGTGTCCGGCTTATTTGAGATACTATGGTAGGGAGAAGGCGAAATTATGAGAAATGTAAAAAAGTTAAGGGTGAAGTTATTTCGTCCATCACATTTTTTATTTAAAGTCTTATCACTTGCTTTTACTATCTTGTCCTCATTTTACCTTTTAAAATAACGAATGATTTATACCTTAGAGGAATTTGAGAGAGACTGCCGTTTTTTTGTCAAGATTAAAAGAGATATCGAATAGTTGACTATTGTTTGTTATTTTTCAAGATTAGAAGAGAAATCCTGAAGAGAAGACCGTTTTTATAGTGGTTATGGTTAGGGTTTATGGGGGATTGATGTGAAAAGCTAATAGGGTTGGTTGTGTGTGTATAAGTTAATATGATTGAGATAGTTGGGATGGTGGTAGAAATTGATAGAGTTGCCGGAGAATCAATGAGTTTGGAATAAAAATAAAGAAAATGGTAAATATGTTATTTCCTCTATAAAGGAAATAACAAAGTGGAGTTTTTTATTTATTTATGGAGAAATAAAAAAATTGATGGAAGAAATAGCTCTACCCCAAAATTAATAAGAACAATTTACTATATATATCAAAAAATTGGAGACCACGATACATGTTAAATATTCATATTTTTGTTTTATATATATATATATATATAATTAAAAACAAAATTGAAAGAACTTAAAAAAATTATTTAATAATTTAAATATAAATGAAATTAAAAAAGAAAGAATAAACGTATAATATAAATTAAAAAAACCGTCTATAGGGGTTTTTGAAAGTGATAAAAATTGATAGTATTATTAACGATATCGAAATGAAAACTTTCAATGTGTTTTTTATTTACGGTAAAATTATCTGTTAGTAGTTATATTTTATTTGATTAATATCTAATTATATTTTCCATTTCCATTTCAATTTCTAATATGGTTACAACCTACAAGTATTGTTAAGTGGTATCTATTTTTTCCAAAAAAAAAAAAAGTGGTATCTATTTACGTGGTGGTAGTGACAGTAAGATGCAACGCTGTGTTGAAGCCAATAAAGGTCTTATAAAGATGTTCCATAGGTATATTCATGTATCAATTTCTTAATTATTCTTCATACCAATGACTAAATATTAGTTATGTTTAAGCTTATAACTGTTTTCTAAACATTTGGTAAACTCCTGATCCGAATAATTAATTTTAAAAAATAAAATACAATTTATTTATTAACTGATTGGCCTAGATAGTGATTCATCTTAAATAAATTTATATCAAATAAACTCCTCCTTGGCTGACTTACAAGTACCGGGTAATTTCATACAATTTTCACAATCTTTCTCACAATCCTTATCGTTATTGAGACAAAAAAAACGGAGGTGCTTTACAACACCAGTTTCCATCTATATCTGGAAGGCAATATCCTAGGTTTAGTTTAATTTCATCGACATCTGTAAAAAGAGAAATACATATTTATTTATATATATATAATACAAAAGTTTTGAAAAGATTTGAATTTTTATTGATCACAAGATGAATCTTTACAAATTGTTAATGAAACTTATGAATTATATATAAAATATACATGTTTTAAAAAGGGAGATGGAAATATAGATAACCATTAATTGTCTGCTTATCTTACATATATTCAAGCAAGAGTTTTTTACTATTTTATTTATCTAATTATTATTTTCATGGATTCTGAATAATGTCCTACACAAACATTTTAGTTTGATGGTCTCACGTGTTTATTAAAGTTTAGTCTCTTGTATGCTATTTTGTCAAAAACTAAAAAGAATGTTATTTGTGTTTTTCACCTTAATCCTTAAATTGTTGGTAAATCCACCAACTTTTTATTTATTTAACAGTCATGAGATATTTGGTTTAATATTTATCGATAATTCATCATAATATATAATATATTATTATTATTATTATTATTATTATTATTTATATAATTTAAATTATTTAAAATAATAATAATAAATTTGACAAATCGAATTAACTATACTCAGTTCGTTCTAATTTATTATTTACGATTTTGACATTAAATTTGTTAACAAATATATGTACCAATCCTTTAGTTGCGACCAAATCTTAAGAGATATTCCACACTCATTAAATAAATCAAAATAAATGTATAGCAAATAGTTAAATATGGTAATATTGTAAACTCAACTAAATTTAGATTAAAAATTCATCATATGACCGATATTTATAAATAAATAATTAATTAATTTTTTTTTTTATGATTTAGACTAAGTAAATATAAATAAATAACTATATATATTGAGAGGTTTAGTACATATCCAAAAATCAAATTATATTAATGTCTTTTATTTGCATATATCTATAAGAAGATCCAATTAACTCAACTATTTATCATTTAAACCTTAATCATTTTTTATAATATCTAAAATATTCATAATTAATTATTAAAAATATTAATTTTTTATTGACTATTTCTCTTCTTTTTTACTCTGATTATAGGGTGTTTCTTTCTTTCTATAAAACGCGTGGATTTTAATTTCCTCTAATTTATAATATACCTTATTTTCATGACTTTCTTTTGTATTTAAAATTATGTGTCGATTTTAACTTCCTCTATATTATAATATACCTTTTTTAGAAGTTTCGTGACTTTTTGTTTGCATCGATCATAGTGAATGTTAACTTTAAGAATCCATGACTTTCTTTAAAAACAAAGGTATACATGCACAAAATCAAGATTAATATAAGCAAAAACCATTTCATTCATCAATTTTCTCATAGAAAATCAAAAGAATGAAACTTTGAAATTACATAGGTCTTAAAAACTCTTCTTTACTTATATTATGTTTTAACTTTTTGTGTTGAAGTTAAAAGAGATAAAGAAAGTATATGGTACAGTTATGTAAAGAAACAAATGATTGAAGGTATCTTTTTACTAGATCTGAGAAATTACATTTATTTGTTCCTTTTTTAAAATAACGAAAGAGAAAAGAAAAATGAGAGGAAGAAATGGGTATGTGATTTTTCTTTTACTAGAAGCACTCAAGTGACAAGCAACAACAAAATATAGGGATATATGTATATATATAGGGGTTTCAGAGGTTTTATTCGTTTTTAGTTTTTTTTTCTGTTGTGAATGAGTCGAATAGTGCCTTGACAGTGTATTGTGTCCGGCAGTACAGTTTTGTGTTGTGATAGCGATATTGTCCAATTACTTGAGTTAGTCTTGTGGTATGAGCCCATTAGGCCCATAGTCTAGTAAGTCTATTAATTCCCTATAAATAGATTACTAGGCCGACACAAAACACAATCGGAAATCTGTAACCTTTTCTATCATAGTGAAACTCTTTTCTCTGGCGGCGCCCGTGGACGTAGACAATTGTCGAACCACGTTAAATCCTGTGTTTCATTTAAATCTTTCATTATCTGTTTGAGCCGTTTTGTGATAATTGCATAGTATTTTATAACAAAATTGGTATCAGAGCCACGTGGTGAAATTAGGGCTTTTGCAATTAGGGTTTCACAATGGTGTCTACAGCAACAAAATACATGATTGAAAAATTTGATGGGGGATACAGCTTTGCGTTGTGGAAGATTAAACTGAAATCTTCATTGGTACTGCAAGGGCTGTCGAAGGCTGTGGAGAATAAGTTACCAGAAGAGATGAAAGAAGAGGAGAAACAAGATCTTCAAGAAAGGGCTTTGTGCTGGATTTTAATGAGTGTGAAAGACAATGTGCTTCGCGAGATTAGTGGTGAGAAGACTGCTGCCTGCGCATGGAGAAAGCTAGGAGATATTTACTCAGAGAAATCAGTAGTAAACCGATTATATTTGAAGAAACGTTTGTATGATTTCAGATTGAAAGAAGCTATGTCCATAACAGAGCACCTAGATAATTTTAAATCAATTATAATGGACTTGGAGAACATAGATATCAATATTGAGGATGAGGATCAAGCTTTGTTTGTATTGAGATCGTTACCAGCTCCCTATGAAAACTTCGTAGATACCATTATGTATGGTAAGGATAAGTTATCGCTAGCAGATGTCAAAGGGGCACTGAAATCAAAAGAGATGAGACAGTTGCAGCCAGACAATCAAGCTGAAGGGGAAGGTCTTATGACTAGGGGAAGATCTAAAAGCAAAGAGAGTTCTTTAAGAAGGAAGAACTTGAGGTCCAAGTCAAGGGTGAAGCACTCAAACTGTTATGAATGCGGTGAGCATGGTCATTATAGGAGAGATTGTCCGAAACTGAATGGTAAGAAGGGAAATCAAAAGGAAAATGCAGCAAACATTGTTGAAGGTATGAACGATTCTGACGATAGTGAAAACAGTCGTAAAAGAGATGTATTGTCCGTGAGTTCAGAATTTGGGCAAAACTCTTGGGTACTTGATACTGGCGCTACATATCACATGTGTCAGTTCAAGCAGTGGTTTGATACGTACAAGCCAATGCAGGGAACTGTCTATTTAGGGAACAATCATTCGTTGACTGTTGGTGGTATTGGTAACGTCAGAATCAGAATGTTTGACGGGGTTGTTAGAATCTTGACGTGCTGGCATGTTCCTGGGTTAAAAAGAAACCTGATTTCTCTTGGGACTCTAGACTCTCAGGGTTACAAGTACCATGCAGAAAATGGTGTAATCAAAGTGACAAAAGGCTCAATGGTATGCATGAAAGGTAGTTTGCAGAAGGGTCTTTACATTCTCCAGGGGAGTATTGTTATGGGAGATGCTGCAGTAGCATCATCAAGGAGTAATAGCCAAAGTAGGCAGGATCAAAATAAGTTGTGGCATTGGCGTCTTGGTCACATGAGTGACAGAGGATTAGCTGTTTTAGGAAAGAGAGATTTGTTGAAAGGGTATAAAGCAGAATCATTGGGATTTTGTGAGCACTGTGTGTTTGGTAAACAAACTAGAGTCAAATTCAGCAAATCGGCTGTAAGAAAGACTAAAGGCACAGTGGACTACATTCACTCAGATCTTTGGGGTCCAAACAGAATTCCATCCAAGAGCGGAGCCAGATACTACATGAGTTTGATTGATGATTATTCAAGGATGGTGTGGGTTTACTTTCTGAAAACGAAAGATGAGGCATATTCAACCTTTGTCAAATGGAAGACGATGATTGAGAAGCAAACAGGAAGAAAAATCAAACGTCTTAGGACAAATAATGGGTTAGAATATTGCAGTCGTGAGTTCAACGAGTTCTGCGAAGCTGAGGGAATAGTGCGCCATCGCACTTGTTCTAGAACACCACAACAGAATGGAGTCGCAGAAAGAATGAACAGAACGTTTTGTGACAAGGCACGAAGTATGCTCTCACATTCCGGTGTGGGAAAGGATTTTTGGGCTGAAGCTATCAATACAGCGTGTTACTTGGTGAATCGGTCTCCATCAACGGCTATTGATTGTAAACTCCTTTTGAGATTTGGTCTGGATCGTCGGCTGATTATGAACATTTGAGGGTGTTCGGTTGTCCTGCGTATGCTCATGTGAGAGATGGTAAGCTTGAGCCGAAGGCAAAGAGATGCATATTTCTAGGATATGCTACTGGAGTGAAGGGATATAGGTTATGGTGTACCTCTCCAAAGTCTCCAGGTTTTCTCATCAGTAGGGACGTTACTTTTAATAAGTTTGCTTCGATAGACAGTCAGAATGAAGTAGGAGAAATGGTCGAATCAGGATCGTTGCAGGATCGCTGAATGATGTTGCAGGATCATTGGTTGGTTTTGTTGATTCTGATTTTGCAGGTGATATGGATAAAAGAAGATCTCTGACAGGATATGTATTTACTCTAGCTGGGAGTGCGATCAGTTGGAAAGCATAGTTGCAAGCTACTGTAGCTTTGTCTACAACAGAGGCAGAGTACATGGCGGTAACAGAAGCAGTTAAAGAGGCAATATGGTTGCAAGGTTTGGTGGCAGATTTGGGCTTGGATAGGACTACTACAAAAGTGTTTTGTGACAGTCAAAGCGCCATACACCTTATAGAGAACCAGATGTACCATGAGCGTACAAAGCACATAGATGCCAGGTATCATTTTATTTGTGATATAATATCAAAGGGAATTGTTGATGTGAAGAAAGTGTCTACACACGATAATCCAGCAGATATAATGACCAAGGCAGTATCAGTTCAAAAGTTTAGGGAATGCCTAAACTGGATCGGTGTTCGCAGTATAGAGTGAATGCCTTAAGGGCATTTGGTGAGTCAGAAAAAGAGAAGATTCTTTGTTGATAGTGAAGAAAGGATATTCGCCTCAAGGGGAAGATTTGTTGTGAATGAGTCGAATAGTGCCTTGACAGTGTACTGTGTCCGGCAGTACAGTTTTGTGTTGTGATAGTGATATGGTCCAATTACTTGAGTTAGTCTTGTGGTATGAGCCCATTAGGCCCATAGTCTAGTAAGTCTATTAATTCCCTATAAATAGATTACTAGGGCGACACAAAACACAATCGGAAATCTGTAACCTTTTCTATCATAGTGAAACTCTTTTCTATGGCAGCGCCCGTGGACGTAGACAATTGTCGAACCACGTTAAATCCTGTGTTTCATTTAAATCTTTCATTCGCATATATTCCGTGCTTGAGCCATTTTGTGATAATTGCATAGTATTTTATAACATTTTCTTCTGTAAAATATCATTGAGAAAGGTTTTAACAGTAAAAGCAAAAAAGACAAAGATTACGAAAAAGATGACATTTTGATAAATGTAAAACCTGTTTAATGATAAATCAAGATGTAGATGCTAAAACAAGCCAAATATGATAGATGTTGAACCATGCCAAATATGATGGATACTAACCAAATATGATAAACGTTAAACCAAGTTAGCTATATGATAGATATTAAACCATATGATGAGAAAAATGTCAACTATGATAGATATTAAACCAAGCTAACTATGATACATGTTATAAATCATATAATGAGAAACCAATGTAAAATATTTCTATTTTATAAAAAAATAAAAAAATATCATCAATGGATCTAGTTTTATTTGTCTTAAAAAACAAAACGAGTGGTATTTTCGTTTTTTTCACGAGTTACAATTTAAAAGATACGAATTTTTAAAATTTTAAACATAATAATAATAATAATAAATGTCTACGCATGTTTGATGATTTTATAAAGAATGATATTTTAGATACATATTTGTTAAATTTATTGGGTCTTAATAAATAATAGGTTTGTAGAATGAAAAAACCTTATTTTGTATTATTTATTTTTTGTTCTACCAAAATACATCGCATTTTTTAATTTTATCCTATGAAAAAAGCTTATAAAATATTTTACTCATGTTGTATCAATTATTTTCTTAGAGTGATCATTATTTTAAAATCATCTTTCTTATATGCATAACTGATAGTCAATGAGATAAGAAAAATATACTAAAATAGTTTTTTTGTTTTTATTTTGATTTAATATATATAATCATACTCGATAAATATACATCTAGTAAAAATAATATAGAAATGGATGATAGTTAAAAATTAAAAACTAAATACAAATTTTTGAAGAGGTGTAAAACAATTGTGGTTGTGAAATTTTAAATATGGCAACATTTTTTTATTAATGAAGGGAGAAACTAAATTTTCAAAAGATGACTACGCATTCTAAGTTATTTTTGTAAGCCATCAAAAGGTTGGGACCTAAAATTTTATAGGACATAAAACCTTTAGTGCATGATTATTGAAAAAAACACAAATAATGGTTTGAATGAAGATTTTATTTTATCCAATTTGAATTTTATAACATTTCTTATTAACTAAATTTCAATAAATATTTTAATTTAACATTTTATAAAATTGAAAAAAAACTCTCAAATAAACTAGCCAATATTATAAAAAGACGCAATGATATAAGTGGAGGAGCTTGACTGGCCGAAATCAATCTTCGACGGTCTTAAACCAATGGTCGGTAATATCCACCTCCTCAACATCCAACTTAAAATAGATCTTAAAAATCATACTCCTCCTCAACATCGAAATTAAAAGAGATCTTAAAAATCATATTATGTTCTAAAAGATAGAGGAACACCAATTAAAGAATTTCTACCTCTAACAATACAAAAACATACTCAAAGCAAATAAAAACACAAATGAAACCTTAGATTATCCAATCACTAAACTCATAAAAAATCATTGTTTGGCCAAGGCTCACCAAAGAATGCTCCTGATAAGCTTATGTCTCAAAAAATATCCTCAAAACTTATGCAGAAGTATTTAAAGATTCAACAAAGGAGTTCAAACATAACAATGTTCAAATTCAGGATCACGGAAATCACAAATTTATTCATTTTTGTCAAAATACCAAGAAAATTTACTTAATTTATTTAAATATACTTTAATATACAAATTCTCTACATGTTGTCCTAATATGAATATTATCATGAAGTTTATAGATAATCCTGGGTTTTTAGGAGGTTATAGTATATTATAGTGGGATCCTAGACATATTTTAAGAGAACTAGACAACCAAGAAGATCTGAAAAAGATCTGGAAACGCAATGTACGGTCTATATGCCTTCTTACTGCTTAAAAAAATTTCATTTAGGGCATAAGAAATCTTAATATAAATAGATGATTACAATCATAAAAGGAGAAAACACTAGGAAAAACCAAACTTTAAAATGTATCCTTAGATAGTCATAATAAAACAAATGGGAGTAAAACTTAAATATGGATTCTAAAAGTAAGTCTAGAAACCCATGGAAGATAACTAGTGTTCGTCAGCACCCGTCCATTGGTGATAATTAGTCTCCACTTTGGTACCGTTTGAACGTAAGTCTGGAAACCCATGGAAGAGAGAAACTTAAACATAACAGGGGAGAAAGAGCAATGATCTTGAACATCAATATTCATGAAGATTTTGTCCTTTAATATACTTTTCATGCTTTAGCATCTAGGTGCTAGCATGATGTAATCCAACCATGGCTACATCTCGACATTGGAGTTTATCTCATTCACAACATCTGATACCATAATATGCACAAGTCCTCTATAGCTAGTGATCTTCCCACGAACCTTACCAACTCTCTCGACCTTGATCTGTACAACAAAGTCAGTAGCCACTCAGGAAATTAATCAAACACTTGATGGGTCGAGTCACGAGAAATAATAAGAGAGAAGTTGGTTGAGCTAGACGATACACGAGATGCAACCGGCTCCATCTTTTATTGTGAACTTGATGAATTTTTTGGGTTTCAAATCGTATGAGGTGAATGTACCTATATTTTCGACATACGAGAGAGACCAGCCTTTGCGTGTGTATCGTGCAACGATTGGTGTGTGTCGTGCATTGATTGGTCCAATACGACTGTGAGAATCACAATTTGATAAAGTTTTATATTATAAACACAAATTTTTAGGCCTTCTTCAATAAGGGAGGGTTTAATTTTCTTTTATTTCTAAACAGCTTCAAAGCTCATTGTCTTCGCCCAAGCAATGCTAGGGTTTTCTCTAGATCCAATTTCACTCTCAAATGTGAAATCAAATTAAAATCCCGTAAACAAAATAAAATCTTGGGAGCAATGTAATTGAGCTTCTTATGAACCCAAAGACAATACACAATGCCTTATTATGTGATTTTCAGCTCAACTTTAATAATTTTTTATTTTCCATTAAAAAAATAATAAGTAAACATTATGTATACACTTTTATTGTTGATCTTCATCCAATTACAAAATTTAAATGATAAAATATATTCATATGGGATACTTAATGTGTATTTTACACAAAAAAATATTTTATTGAAAATGTGTACAGATTCTTGTAATAAAATTCAGTAAATTCTAAAAAAATAGTATATAGAAAATACTAAATCAGGTTTTCATGATAAAATTACTCTCTTTCGTCTTTAAATTTTCAATTTTTGTGTTCGTAATTATATGTTTGACTTAAAAACTGTTTATGTTTGGTTATGATATTTGTATATCTTTTTTCACAACAATAAATACAGTTAGTAGCCTAAGAACTACTTGTGTACTTATTTAAAAGCTGTGAATGATTCTTATTATTTTTTCACAACTAAGTTGTCCCTATTAACTCAACCAAATGCATTAAGTTTCTCAGATCTAGTTTCTTTTATGTTTCCAAACTAAAAGACCTATTTGGTAACAAACTTCAACGTATTTATGCACCCAACTTACAGTCAGTTTACAGCTTTAGTTTATATTATGTTTCTTTAAAACTAAAAACTCTTTTTCAAAACCCAAATGAACGTATCTACACACACAACTAACCGATAGTTTCAATACTAATCTACATGTAATTTAACTTTGTAATGTAGATCAGGAATTCCAAATACATTTCAGCTCAAAGAAGAAATAAAAAATGTTTATGAAGAATTAAACAATTTTAAGAATCTATTTCAACAGGTAACTTCTGATAAGTGTATGATTTATCCAAACCTCAAGTCATACCGGTAGAATATTAGGCTAATTTGGTCCAATACATGTCTTCTAAAATAGACCCGACAAATGTGTAACAGTGAGGGTATATAATGTAATAAGGAGTAAATATACTTAAGATTAGTGGAATAATTTGGTAGTATAGCCAAAAATGGACCTACCATGTGGCATTTGAGCCCAACATCGTTACTATAAAAGATAATGAACCCTTTTGAAAAAGAGTGAACCATTATTATTCTATTACTACTTTTGAAAATTTCTCTCTATAATTCATGAGTTTTTCTATCTAGAATTTTTAACTTCTGAAATATCTTAGGCTGAAATACCTCACGCAGATTTCTGAAACTATTAACTTCACTCTTTTCGGAATAAAAAAACTAAATTTGCACCCAAGTTACTCATAATTACACAACTATGTTGAATTCATCAAAAAGTATATGTTCACAACGCAATTGCGCGTAATTACGCAACCACAGTTTGATAAACTTTTACTTATTTTATTTTGCAGTCATAAGATATGGATCCAAACAAAGACGTTAAGAAACAAAAACCAATGAAAAAATTAAAATAAAATAAAGAATCAAATGTTATTCTTGGAGATCATATTAATAAAACTGGAAAACAAATCAATCTATTTTAACAACCATTCGCAATGAGGTCTTGTGTAAAACATAAGAAGATCGTGTATCAAACTGGAAAAGCATAAAACGTTTAGTTTATTTCTTAACTATATTTTTTTTGTAAAAGTGGTATGTCACTAAACTACACTTTTTTTGTTTAGAGAATTAATTTAATTTTACGTTTATTTATAAATTGTTATTTCACAACTGTAACCATTTATAACGTAATTTCACAAGTAATTAAATAATATTTTCACATCAGAGTTACAATTGTATTTTTTCATAAAATATGTCTATTTACGCAACCAAAGTTGTTATTTCTGATCTAATTAAAACGTAATTACACATCCCATTATAATGTACTTTTTAACCAATTACACTAGTATTTTTTCACAACAACTCTGCATTCCGCAACCCATTATAACGTAATTTTACACCCAACTAACAAACGTTTACTTTCATAGCTAAAAATCTCTAATTCCATAACATTTAAGAAAAAAATATAGAAATGCAAAAAGAACATATGCAATTAAAAAAACAAAAATACGTTTTTTAATATATATTTTTCACAAGTTCTTCTATTATAACCATGTTTTATATAACGTCACATTTTACTTTATGAAGCAACCATTCACCTTGGGATAAAATTGTTTCTTCTTAGGCGTTCCATTTCTCATTTTCAAGCTAGGTGGAAGAATAATAAGAGACAAATTTGAGCTAGAAGCTTCATCAAATGTAAATAAAATTAGTATATCCCAAGAGTAAGTTTCTTTATAAAAATATGTACAATAGCATGAATTTACATATGTAGAAATATTCCCTTGAATACTAAATATAACAGCACACGCAGAAGAACAAGGGAAACACTAAATTTGTTAAGTACCACAAGTACATTTGTAGTTTGAAATATTAACAACTATAATTTGTCATGATTGAAAACAATAATTCGCTAGACGACCGAACAATCCACTTATGACATTCTTCGATGATGCTTTTAATATTCTTCTCAATATCAGGACAAAGCTCGTTATTATAACATAAATAATCGGAATGACTCTTTGACATCTAGGTCATAAGAATAATCATAATTTTATCTAATAATTCTAAAATAGGCAGGCTCAACTAGACTATAATCCATGTGACTAGAATACAACAAGCTAAGAAAACATTCTCCATAAACCTTCCTCTTCACAAAAAAAACTATTTTAAATAACCATGCCTATGCATAAGCCATAATCAGGAGACATCAATAAATTGGTTAAAAACCCAAGACATGAAAATATTTCAGTCTAACTCAAAACATATATTGATAGCCAAATTCTCACATAAGAGATCTTAATTGCAATCACTGCATACGTTTTAAAGAAACATTATGTTCATAGATGATTTTAAATTTTCTCTTTGGGATCGTAAGCATGTTCTCATGGAATTTTAGCAACATTGAAGATCATAAAAAAATTGGAAAACTAACCTATGGTTATTGGATTAGTATTCTATGAGAGTTTTAAAATGGAATCCTCACTTGACCCTTACGTATGAATCGTACATAACGCCTGTGTGGATTTCTCTATCAATATTTCTTAAATATATGTACAATGATTAAGAATTTTTTTCTATTTCAAAATCATTTGGGAAGTTTTATAAAGTCTAGGTACCATCCAAGAATATGGCTAGATTCAATATTTGTATATGAATGGTAGAATTAGATGTGTGTAGAGACTTAATAAGTAAAGTTTGGATAGGTTTTGGTTTTCTGATGGTTTATATCAAGAGGTTATTTATGTGGATATGCCAGAATATTGCAAATAATGTTATCACATTGTCCACAATATATCAGCTTGCAAGAAATTACTCCCTATTAAGCCAAATAAAACCTCAGATACCTATCATTTAGAGCCAAAATCTACTTATACTCCGCCTGGTAAATTTTCCGTAAAAAATGAAATATTGGTCCCTAAAGTTAAGACAATCATTATCAAGGAACTATAAATTAAGAGTAACCAAAAGGATAAGCAACATCAAGTTTCTAATTAGATAATATCTAGCCAAAATTTATTGTTAAAGGCATTAGTAATGAATCAATAAAATCAATTAGTCAAAAGATGGAGCTACATAAGAATTCCGATAAGTTTTAATCCAACTAAGAGAAAAATCAAAACGAAGATATAAAAGAATCTGGTATCTTATCTACCATTGATATTAGAGATGAAACAATTAAGGCATTATAAACCATCGAAACTGGAACTCTCTTTACCTTAATGAAAGATATGAAGACATGTGAGTCTTACGTTATGATTTTAAGAAGCATTGTTATGATTTTATTGTTACATTTTTAATATTATTATTATTATTATTTGGAACTAAATATTATTGATAAATCAAACAACGTGCATGTACCAAACTATTGGGAACTCTCATTTAATATATTAGGAAGAAATTAAACAACATGCATGTACCAAACTATTGGGAACTCTCATTTTATATATTGATAAATGTTCAAACAACTCTCGTAAGTCTTATACTAAGAACTCTCATTTTATATATTGGGAAGAAATTGCATTGTATGATTGCAAAGAGCTCTCAATTGTTTTTAGCGCAAAGAACTCTCATTTTTTTATATAAAACAGCATGATGACCAACAACAAACCCACAAGAACAAAAACATCAAGGAGAACAACAATAACAACCAGCCTTGGCAAAGAGTGAAAGGATAACACAAACCAAAGCAACACTACGGGTACCACGACAAACTCCAAAGTCTGCCCAACTTTGTACGAAATCAGAACTACTCAACCAGCCAAAAGCAGCGGTAGAAGTCCAACAGCGAGCCAGAGAGGTAGCTGAACACCAAAAATGGGGCTACACAAAATCAGAACCATTGAGCCAAGAAGTAGTGGTGGAACCAGTATTGAATCCAACGGAAATTTGAGGACAAGTTTCTAAATCAGTCGATGTACCTAATAACACCGTATATTTATAAAAAGTATTTTGTGATGATTATTACATGTAATATACACAGTCATTTATTGATAAAATATATAAGGTTGAGCTCGATTCTATGCTACAACGGATTTTTGACTCTATGATGGATGATGCGATTAATTGACTGTATTAAAATGGTGCTGCTGAGAAGGTTGTAAAAGAGTCAACAATATTGGTCTTCGTTGTGGATGTGCTAAGTAGATTTTTAGATAATTAAACATTAAAGGTGTGTAGTTAGAATGTTATAATTTGACAGGAACTTTTATATGTTCCAGTCAAGAAAGAGTCAGCGGAATATGATGATATACGCCCTAATCTTTATCTACTAAGTCCGAAACGGGAGCCGGTGGAAGAGGTAAGTTGTGTACAAAAGCTGGAGACATTGACAGAGGTGAGTCTCACTAATTAAAAATTATTACACCAACAACGCAGCTGATCGATGTTCGTGAATACAAAAATTCCTTAAAATTAATAGCAAATAAGAACATGCAGATCTGGAAGTATGGTATTTACGGGTAAAAAACACTTGTAGTCCCTCGTGTTTACCACTTGTATCAACTTGGTCCCCTTCTTTCAACCATGCATGGAACTCATCCCCATCCTTTTTTAATTTGTATTTTTAGTCCCCCCGCACATGTGAAGCCTGTGAGCTTGACACGTGGCATCAGTTTTTGTTGCAAGAATGGTCCCCCAATTGTTTTTCCAAAAATACCCCTTAGCATTCCATGTCAGCTTTACCATTTACCTTCAAATTTTACCATTTACCTAAAAAACTTACCATTTACCCAGTAACTTAATAAACGGACCGGGTCGAACCCTAATTTAATTAACCAAACCCGAAACCCAATATAATCTAGCCCAGCTCGTAGCAATATAACCCAACCCGACCCGTTTACACTTAATTAAATCGGACCCCAATTACCCAAAAATTAGTATAGCCTCTGCTAACTCAGAAATTAGGATCCGTTTACACCCAATTTCTCCGTACTCTCCAAAGAAATCTTAAATCATCTATCAATTCAACCCCACTAATCTTCTCTTTCATACCTAATCTCCGTCTAGATTCGTCTCTGATCTCGTTCCTCCGATTTCTCTCAACCTCCCGCCGCCTGCCTACGAAAAAGAAGATAGATATCGGTGAAAGAGCACGACAGCTCCAGAACCGCCGGCTATGGAGCTACGCTCTAGGGTTTGGTGTCATCGCCGGATTCGTTGTCATCGTATTAAGTCAATTTCAAGACCAACTCGTTTTCTACGTAACACCAACTAAGCTTCTCGAAAAATACGCGGAGAATCCATCGAATAAGAAATACCAACTCGGTGGATTGGTTCTCGAGGGAAGCGTGATGCAGCCAGATACGAAAGATCGTTGCCTGATTTGTTTAGGGAAGGGCATTCCATTGTTTCCTGATTTGTTTAGGGAAGAAATACATATCTGATTAACGATATTTTAGTCAGATACGAAGGATCGTTGCCTGATTTGTTTAGGGAAGGGCATTCATTTGTTGCCGAATGATTTATTAAGCCGTTTATATTGGGTAAGTGTAAACGGGTCGGGTTGGGTTATATTTCTAAGGGCTGGGCTAGGTTATATTGGGTTTCGGGTTTTGTTAATTAAATTAGGGTTCGGCCCGGTCCATTTATTAAGTTAGTGGGTAAATGGTAAGTTTTTTAGGTAAATGGTAAAATTTGAAGGTAAATGGTAAAGCTGACATGGCAGCTGACATGGAATGCTAAAGGGCATTTTTGGAAAAAAAAATGGGGGACCATTCTTGCAACAAAACTGATGCCACGTGTCAAGCTCACAGGCTTCACATGTGCGGGGGGACTATAATTGCAAATTTTAAAAAAAAGGATGGGGATGAGTTCTATGCATGGTTGAAGGAAGGGGACCAAGTTGATACAATTGGTAAACATGGGGGACTACGGGTGTTGTTTAGCCGGTATTTAACAATGTTAGAGTTTACCTACAGACTTAACGTGGCCGTGAGTGAAGTGTTGGTGCTAGCTTATGACGAGGACCTTGACTACAACGTATAATTTAAAATTCTTGCATTATCATTTGATGGCGTATGTTTATTAATATCTCATATTCGGTTATATGACTCCAATTTTTCATATTGTAGATTTTGTATGCTTGGATTCTCAAGATTTTTAACGCAATATATTGGAAAGTTCCATGCAAAGGTTTCGCTGGGGCAAAATACAATGCCATACAAATCGGTGGCCACGCTACTGTAAGTTGAGTTATAAACTATAAATAACTCTCATGTTTGAATTACAAACAACTCACTTATTGTTATCTAAAAATTACAAACAACTCTCATTATCGTCTTACAAAGAACTCACACTTGATTGAGTAAAATATACAAAATAACTCTCATGTTTAAACTACAAAGAACTCCCACAAGTAGTTGAGTGTATATATGCGAAAACTCACAAGTGTTTAAAACATATGATCAAGTATTTAAGAAATCTGATCAACACAAAGATGCTTCATTTGAGAGCCGGGGTGTTTAATGAGTATTTAATTTATCTGATTACCTCATACTATGATCATAAATTTTTTACCAGACTTTTGAAGAAGGCATAAGATACTACTACAAAAACCCAGATACCTAGTTAAAACCTCCCTGCGCCACCATGGGAGGAAAGAGTATACCCCATAATATTTACATTGAAGTATAAAAAAGGTAAATATTTACAAGAGAGTTTTATTCTAAATATAACCTGAGATGTTCAACGTTCCATGGGTGCTTTATTATTTTGTTCTCTTTGTCTTCAAGTCTATATATCCCTGGTTTGAGTTTTTCACATACCACTTAAGGACCTTTCCAGTTCGGAGCCAGCTTTCCAAACTGTTTTTCTTTACTGTGAAAAAAGACTTTCCTCAAGACTTTGTTTCCCAGCTGAAAATCTCTTATTTTAACTTTGGATGCAAATTTGCTCCTCATTAAACCTTGATAGTCTGTTCAGAATAGATTTGGATTTTGATATATGGTAAAATAGCTTCTATGGGTGTGATTGCATCCATCCCATAAACGAGATAAAAAGGGGATTCTTGTGTAGCAATCCGAGGAGTAGTTCGGTAAGCCCACAATACTTCTTGCAGATAACTTGGTCATTTCCCTGTAGCTCCTTCTAGATTAGTTTTTAGCCTGGACAGGATCGTTCGATTAGCAACTTAAACTTGTCCATTAGCTTGAGGGTGGAACGGAGAAGAAAAACAATGTTGAATTCCTCTAGAGGTGCAAAGCATTTCCATGTATGTATTATCAAAAATTGTGGCCCATTATCTATAGTAATATTTCGGGGAACCCCAAATATGCAACATATGTTGGATATAATGAATTTTATAACTGCCTTAGAAGTGGTTCCAGCTACGGGAGTTGCCTATATCTACTTAGAGAAATAGTCAACAGCAACTATTATCGTTCGATATCCATCGGATGCCATGGGAAGAGGCCCAACCAAATCCAACCCCCATCTATAAAAAAGTATTGGTTTAGATATGGACTCCATAGGAACTGCTGGTACATGGATTTCATTCCCATATTTTTGGTAATGATCACACATCTTGACCATATCTTTAGCGTCTTCCATTATTGTTGTCCAATAGTACCCTGCTAATAAGACTCTTCTGGTTAAGGCCTTATAGATACAATGTGCAGAACCGTCCCCATCGCGTAGTTCGGATAAAACATTTTGGGATTCTTGAAATCTCAAACAACGCAAGAGAGGTTTACTAAATGATTTTTTTATAAAAAACTTCTTTCAATAACAGGCAACCACGAGCTTTGTATTTAATTTCTTAGCCAAGGCTTTATTCGGAGGTAAATTCCCATTGTAAATAAACTGAAAGATATCATACCTCATGTCTTTGGGCTGAATGACAAATATGTTCATACTTTCTTCATTCTCTTTACCCTTTTCTTGGCTTGTTTGTATTAATGGACACTCTAGCATCAGAATTCATGGGTAAGACTCATAATATTTTATAGTTGCTAAATAGTCTGACATAGTATTCTCTGATCTATAAATATGTTCATACTAGATACTTTTGAAATTTGCAGCAAGTTCTCTCAACATGAGCAAATATTTTATTAATTGTTCCTTCTTTTCCTCAGATTTCCCCTGAGGATGGTGAATAAGCAGTTGAGAGTCACTCAGTAATCGGACTCTTTTTTCCTCATATATAAGGGCTAGCTTTGAGACCAGCTATAGTTGCTTCATATTTAGATTCATTTTTGGAGGCCCTGAAACCAAAACATATAGCCTAGTACATAGTATTACCATAGGGAGAAGTTAAACAAATTCCAGCCCCACCACCCATAGTACTAGACCCACCATCAGTTTGGACAATCTATTCTTTTTTAGACTGGTTTTCTTGCATTTTCTGGAGGGGCCTATCAGTATGAAACTCTACTAGGAAATCAACCACTGGATGAGCCTTGACTGTCGTTCGGAGGGCAAAGTCAATATCATAATCACCCAGCTCAACTGACCACTTGGTCATTCTACTTACGATATCAGCCTTTTGGAGAATATTCTTTAGAGAAAAAGACGTTCGGACAATAATCGAATGAGCTTAGAAGTATGATCTCATTTTTCTTGCTGCAATTACCAATGCCAAGACCAAATTTTCTAACTTCCAATATCTTCTTTCAGCATCCAACAGACTTTTTCTAATATAATAAAATGGACGGGGGTAATTATCCACTTCTCTGACTAGCAAAACACTTACTACTTACTCAGACACAACTAATATATATAAATTTTCTCCCCCCTGAACAAGTTTAAAGAGAGTCTTGGGTGAAGACAAATGCTTCTTGATTTCAAGAAATGCGTGATCACACTGCGGGGACTAGTTAAAGTCTTTGGCATTCCTTAATACCTGTAAAAATGGCGCACACTTGTCTGATGATCTTGAAATAAACCTGTTCAACGCAGTCAATCGCCTGGTTAACCTTTGGACTTCTTTAGTGCTATGTTGAGGGTCCATAGCTAATAGAGCATCGAGCTGATCCAGATCAGATTAAATCTCTTTTTCACTTATAACATAACCCAGGAACTTCCCAGACCGCACCCCAAAAACATATTTCTCAGAGTTTATTTTTAAATTGACACCCTCTATGTTGGAAAACGTTTCTTGAAAATCAAATATATATGTATCTTCTTCAAGGCTTTTCACCATCATGTCATCTACGTAACTTTCCATATTTCTGTCAATCTGACTAGCTAAAGCTTTATTCACTAACCTTTGATAGGTGGGCCCAACATTTTTTTAATGCGAATGGCATCATTTTATAAGAATAAAGACACATATCCGTTATAAAAATGGTGTGATCTTGATCCTTCGGATCTACTTGTATCTGGTTGTACCCTGAAAATGCATCCATGAAAGACAATAACTTGATTCTAGAGGTAGAATCTACTAATCGATCTATCAGACGAACATGATAAGGATCTTTGAGACATGCCCAATTAAGATCAGTGAAGTCAATACACATGCGCCACTTACCATTCTTTTTATTGACCAAAACATAGTTGGCAATCCATAATGGGCAGTGAGATTCTTTGATGTGGCCCATTTTGGTCAATCGATCAACTTCTTGAACAATTATATCTATTTTTTGTTTGAATAAGGACCTTCTTCTTTGTACAACTGGCTCAACATCAGCTTATGAAAATTTACATCATCAGGCACTCCAGTGACATCATCATTGCACCATGCAAATACATGTAAATTATCCGCTAAAAAGATAGTAACCTTTGTTTCAAACTTGGTGCCAACTTGGTACCAATTTTAACATTTTTACCCTCAACTAGGGAATGAATTTCAACTTCCTCTATAGGTATTATGACACTAGGAGCCTCCCTTGGATCATCAATTTCATTTTCATCAGAGGAAAGCTCCAATAGCTGCAAATTTTTGTTAGCCTTAACTGCCTCCAAGGATTTCGAGGCAAGGGCTGTGTCATAGCATTCCCTAGCTACATTTGGACTGATTTGGACAATACCCACTTGTCCCAACACAACATATTTTAAGCATTGATGGATAGTAGAGGCTACAACATGCATCTTGGAGAGCCAAGATCTCCCAAATATTGCATTATAAGATATTAGGAAATCCACCCGAACAAACAATACCATCGCCATCTTCTTGGAAGGCCCTTTTCCCAACAATACTTCTTCCTCGAATTCTCCAATCACATTTGTCGAACTCCCTGTGAAGCCCATAATAGTTCTATTCGAACATTGAATAACTGAGGGGTTTCTCATCTGTTTATAAGAGCTTAAGAACAATACGTTTTCCGAAATACATGTGTCAATCACGATCCGACGTATATCATTTCCTCTAATTGAGTCCCTTATCACCACGGCGTCTTCATGAGGTCCTGCAATGTATCTTAGGCCATCATAATAAAAAACTATGAAAGGAGCTGGAGTTTGGTACAAATGTGTGGACATCATTCCATCCAACTGGGTAGTGAGACTATTGACGTGCCTTTTCCTTGAAGAAGTGGAAGGTGCAGTCACAGTGTCTCCCCCACATATTGTTAAAGACTCAAAGTATTTAACCAGATTGGAAACAGTAGCAGTTGTATCTGTTATCACTCCTACCCGATTTTGAGTTGGATCATGATCTAAGTATTTAGAATCCACATCAAATCTCTCAATAACCACCATACTGTCCTCATGTCTAGATAATCCAGGAAGAGCCGAAGGCGTAGTTCCTGGAGTCTTAGTGCTTGATGGGGTATTATCCGGCCTGCTCCCGCCTAGTTTTTTAACATAAACCCCCAATTTACCCTTTCAATGAGTTTCTGCACCTCTTGTTTCAAAGGTATGCAGTCGTGGGTATCATGCCCAATGTCATTATGATATTTACAGAAACGGGTACTCCGGTTTTCTCTTGGAGACTGTAATGCAAGTGCACTTCATTTTTAGTTTTGTCATATATCGTAGCCACACTTTCTCCCCACTCAGCAAACCATTCTGGTTGAACCCAAGGTCCTCTTTTATTTCTAAGTTGCTCGTTTTGGTTTTGATTGGACTGATTTTGCCTAGGCCGGTGAGACCCCTGTCAAGTTTGCTTTGATCTGTACTCGGACTGATTAGTTGTTTATGGTGCCGATGTTGTAGTTGTGGATCTGTTTTTGTGAGTTACTCTAGATTTTTTAGTTTCTTCAGCATTGATTTGTTTCCCCACTTGATTCAACAACCCTCCAAAGGACATAGCTTTTTCGGGTCACAGAATCAGCCAAGTTACCCAGATTCAAACCCTGCCTAAGAGAGGCAATCGCCAATTGTTCAAAGCAGTCTGCTAACCCATTATTTGTATTTACAAACCTGTTGATGTATTCTTTTAAAGACTTATTTGACTTATGGGCACGATGGATGATCGTATCTTCATTCCCTTTAAGCTCCTTACTTCCAACGAATTGCCTCCGAAAAACAACCCAGAATATGTCAAATGTTTTTTATAGATCCCTCAAGGAGACTATTATACCATTTGAGGGCACTCCCCTTGAAGGCTTGAGAGAAATCCCTACAAAAAATAATTGTCGTCATTATCCTCAAAACATCAATTTCAGCTCTTAATTGATCTCGCTCCTCAACAATGTACTCATTATTTTCTTTTGCTCATTCCACCTTTGGAGGTGGAGTATTATGTGTATTCGGATCCATCTGAACTAGTTGTTACTACGGGTTTTGAATTTGTGATTCAGGGACCATCGCCTCCCACTATGGTCACCATTTTTGGTGTGGATCATTTCTGATTAAATGGTAGTTTGGGAAAGAGTTTTGGGAATTTAATGTTTAGTGTGAAATGTAGAGAGATAATTAAGGTGTGTACTAGCAGTAAATTTTTATTACCCTAATTAATGAAAGTAGTTGGAATATTTATACTCATTTAATGATCCATGGGCCTTCCGGGTCGAATCATGGGCTTGGGTTAAGTTTAAAAACCAATTAGCCCAAGAGATGAAATGAGTATCAACTAGCTGAGTCAGGTTCCACTAAGTTATACTGTTTGGTGGGGCACGGTACTGGTTGTGTCCGAACTTCCTCTCAGATATATACAATGGTCAATGTCAAAGAAATCCGACCACATCAGCTATTATTAGTCGTTTTGGATTATGATATTATTACCCGACATGTGTTGATATATTAAATCACATTATATTATCTTACATATTAACAAAATAACATATGAATGACGTAAATTTCTACATCATAACCAATATAAATAAAGTTGTAATGATGAATAACTTTATTAAATTTTTACAATACTCCATTTATTTATCATATGTGTGATCATGCACGTTGTAAAGGTTTGCTATGTATTAATATTTTTTTAAGTGCTAATTATGTTTTGGAAAAATAAAGAGGTAACAACTGTGCCCAATTATAGGTCAATTATATGATACTACGATAAATAAATGGATCTTGTTCTCGTCGTACATGTTATCAAAATATTGGCCCTCAGTCACGCTACATGGACGAACCAATTGGCATTAGCTCGCAATAGTTGCATTAACCAATGCCAATATTGTGTCCCAATATTTAATGGCCATCTAGAAGATTTTGCATGAAATGTGCAAAACCTAATACCAAGTACACACATTACATGCGAAATCAGATGTATGTCCATACAACTATGCAATAAAATCGGTATTTGCTCGCATTGATTGTGCGAGCCGTAATGCATTGGCTCTATCGATCTAAAAGAATACTAATTTCATAAAATGATGTTGAATTTCACTAAATTTTTTTAAAAAAATGAATTCGTTTTCTTATGATTCCAATTTTAAATATGAATATGAAAAAAAAAGTTAAAGCCTTAGATGAAGTATACCAAAGTTGGATTAATAAACCTAATTTAAGGTTAAGTAAATGTTCCATATAAAATATTTAAATCACGAAAGTAAATTCAGGCTTACTTAATCACTCAACGATAAATATATAAAAAATGATACAAATGAGATTTTGACATTTTAGCTTCTAATGAATCAACCATTAGTTTGATCATATCAAAGTTTCTCATATTTCTTCTCGATCAAGGCAGCACATAATAGAAGTTTTTTGTTGTTGTCAATAGTATCAAAAGATTAAACATCGATTACCAACTTATTATTAGCTAAAAACCTTCTTTATCCCCTATAAATCTGTTATGTTTATTTGTCGTACAACTTTCAATTGATGGAAATCCACCTTCAATTTGTCAATGATAGCTCTTCAAAATCTTTTGCAAGAAAAGGTGATATGGGCTAAAAAATATATTTTGTTCCAAAGATAATCCACAAATGAGGAAAAATATCACAAAATATTTTTAAAATATAATTATTGTTTTCCATCATTGTGGATACACAAATATCACAAAATTTTAAATTGATTGATTACACATACTCGTTCTACATCTACAGTATAATTTGTTCCAAAGATAATCCACAAATGCGGAAAAATACAATCAAAATGACATGAGAGAATTTAACGTTATTCGATTAGTTTGTCTAGGCCCACATGAGAAATTATAAGTATGACATAACTCAAGAGCATTATAAAACATGAGAGTCTCACTCTAAACACTCAAATGTTATACACTAAATTTTCTCATCTTGAATACTATACCCAAAATAGAATAGAAATCTCACAGATTATCCGAACAAATTCTCTCACTAAAACATTACGCTTTCACTAAAACACTACCTATGTTTTCCTCTCTCTGAAAATATATCTCGATCAAAGTCTTTGGATGTCTCATAATGTATATCACAAGTGTTCGATAAAAATGTGTCATAATTTAGCAATAAGAGAATGTGACTTTAAAATTTCACGAATTCAATTATATCGAACATCAATATATTTTGATCTTAAATGTAATTTTGGATTTTGTTAAGATGAATGACGCTTTAATTGTTCTAGTATAAAGTATAGTTTTCTTGATTGAGACCAAACTCTATAAGAAAATTATTCAATCATAAAAGTTGTTTACTAGCCTCGATGATACGAATATATTTAGCCTCAGTAATAGACAATGCAGTACAATTTTATAATCTTGATTGACATAAAACTGCTCCCTCTAAATAACCAAAGCAAATAGATTTATGAAGGCTCTATATCTGAAGCACAAGCGGTTGAAAATTCTATCGGTTCATAATTCTAACTCAATATCACTCAACCAAGACCCGAAGAAAGAAATAAGAAGTATATGTTGGAGATACCTTATGTCAAGGTTATTGCTAGCATTATGTATGTTATGATTTCCACGAGACCTAATTTCTTCAAAGTCATAAGTATTTTGAATATATTCATGTTGAATTTGGGAAAGCCACGTTTGTATCATGATATACTTGAAAGGTTCTCCTGTTGTAGGTTTGTGTTACAATCAGAAAGATACATATAATATAATATTGAGAGGGTATATAGACTCCGATTATGCATGTTTCCTCAATACAGACAAGTCTGCTTTGGGTTATCTGTTTACTCTACTTTGAGGAGTGGTTAGCTGCAACTCTTATATACATAAGGTCATTACGATATTTTCTATGGAAGCCTGGCTGCTACGAAAGCCATGAAAAGAATTTATTTGGATGAAGAAATTATTAAGTGAGCTGACATATGTGGAACAAGATGTGCTTATGTTATGTGATAACACTAACGCTCTTCATTTGATGAATAATATGAAGATCTATAAGAAAACTAATAATAGAGACATTATGATGTACTTTATCCGAGATATGGTGGAGAGAGAGCAAGCGAATGTGGTTAAGATTGCTAATGATAAAAATGTTTTTGATACTCTAAACAAACGTGTTGTCAATTTCAAAGCTCAACAACTATATGAGACTGGTGCAAGTCTGGGATAAAAAGTAAAATATTGGATGTAATAGATGTTGGAGTTAATATAAACATAGGTGGAGAATTTTTAGGTATATATTAGAAGTACCTCATCAACATAGGTATTTTTAAAGGACTGCATAGGTATGGTTGCATCTGTCCTGACATGTATTAGGCAAGAACTGTTAAAAAGTACTGGGTGAACTTCAATCGTGACTTAGTGGTCGAGACGTCTGCTGGATCATAAGGGATGAGACAAACTGACAAGACTTGTGATTGTTGAGTCAAATAAGATATTTGTTGAGCCGAAACAGATTGGTCTGCAACAGGATTGTCTGAAGTGAGCTGGATCGTAACACCATAGATAGACTAAAGCAGAGTCTTTTATTTTCTAGGTCTCCTGTATTAATTGAGTCTTCTGTTTCGGTCTTCTTATATTAATTAAATTCTCTATATTAATTAGGTCTTTTATATTAATTATGATTTTTTATTTATGAACTTTCCTATATTAAAGGATTATAAGTTTAATTCGAATGTGGATTAATGAGCTTTAATCTAGAGTGTCTGATGAAAAAGTACGGTTTTTTTCCTAAACCTATAAATATAAAAAAACATATACAATTACAAAGTGTGATTCGACTGTAATTATAGAACTAAAATTACGTGAGCTGCATATTTCCTAAGTGAGAGAAATTGCTTAATGATTGAATCCTTTGTGTTGGGAGTTTTTTGTTTACCTACATGTTTATGAAATGATGTTTGTTACCTATACATGTAGGATTTTCTTCATAATTTGAACCACGTTAAATATGACTTGTGTGCTTGGTTTTTATTACCATTTCTTTAATTTGTTGCGTGTCATGGTAATTTATTTTTATAAAGGTTCATTATTCAATACAACAGTTCTTACCGCAATCGGACGGTGGTTTCCTCAACAAAAATGAATAGGGAAAAATTAAATTATGTTTTAGACGTATTTTTGGGAAATATGATGTTTGACTGTGATATAAATAAGCATAAGTTTCAAAAAGGGAAAACACATCATTCATAAATCTCCTAAAACTCTCTTGATAGCAAATCTTTCTCATGTATCATAATTTTTCAGCAGAAGTTTAAAAATAGAAACACAACATTCATAGACTTCTAAGTTGTTTGTATCTTAAATTTTAAAATCTCTTATATGTTAACGAACTTCCATTAAGACTATTTAAGACAATGACAGATCTAGAACTAAAATGTAGGGTATGCCCAAACTAATATAAACAAAATCAACAAAAATAAGTATATTAAGTAGAATTTTTAAGAAAAACATAAAAAAAAAGACCAACAAATTAATAAAAAAAAATAACCTGAATTTTTTATTTTAAAAAAACAAATAAATCAAAATTGTTGTGTTGAATTTTTATTTTGGTAGGGAGAAAATGAAGTAAAAATCAACATAAAAATTATTTGGAACAAATCCTTATATATCTACCAAATTTTGGATACAAAAATTAAATATTATACAATAATATTTTTATATATAAATATAAAAAAATAGTATAGTTGAAAACAATACGAGAAAAAATAAAATTAAAAATTATTTAATAATTAAAACATAAATAAAATAAAAAGAACAAGATATTATTTAAAAATCTAAAGTAGGAAAAAATAATCCATAAAATAATTAAAACATAAAAAAAATTATAATAATCAAATATGAATTAAAAAGTGTTCCTACTCAAAATACTTTAATAGGCATAAAATAAATATTAGATTTTAAATCAAATAAATATTAGATTTTGAAATCAAATAAATATTAATAAATATTTGTAATATCAATATAATTTTTGGTTTAGTGTCCGGCTTATTTGAGATACTATGGTAGGGAGAAGGCGAAATTATGAGAAATGTAAAAAAGTTAAGGGTGAAGTTATTTCGTCCATCACATTTTTTATTTAAAGTCTTATCACTTGCTTTTACTATCTTGTCCTCATTTTACCTTTTAAATTAACGAATGATTTATACCTTAGAGGAATTTGAGAGAGACTGCCGTTTTTTTTGTCAAGATTAAAAGAGATATCGAATAGTTGACTATTGTTTGTTATTTTTCAAGATTAGAAGAGAAATCCTGAAGAGAAGACCGTTTTTATAGTGGTTATGGTTAGGGTTTATGGGGGATTGATGTGAAAAGCTAATAGGGTTGGTTGTGTGTGCATAAGTTAATATGATTGAGATAGTTGGGATGGTGGTAGAAATTGATAGAGTTGCCGGAGAATCAATGAGTTTGGAATAAAAATAAAGAAAATGGTAAATATGTTATTTCCTCTATAAAGGAAATAACAAAGTGGAGTTTTTTTTATTTATGGAGAAATAAAAAAATTGATGGAAGAAATAGCTCCACCCAAAAATTAATAAGAACAATTTACTATATATATTAAAAAATTGGAGACCACGATACATGTTAAATATTCATATTTTTGTTTTATATATATATATATATATATATATATATATATATATATATATATATATAATTAAAAACAAAATTGAAAGAACTTAAAAAAATTATTTAATAATTTAAATATAAATGAAATTAAAAAAAAAGAATAAACGTATAATATAAATTAAAAAAACCGTCTATAGGGGTTTTTGAAAGTGATAAAAATTGATAGTATTATTAACGATATCGAAATGAAAACTCTCAATGTGTTTTTTTATTTACGGTAAAATTATCTGTTAGTAGTTATATTTTATTTGCTTAATATCTAATTATATTTTCCATTTCCATTTCAATTTCTAATATGGTTACAACTTACAAGTATTGTTAAGTGGTATCTAATTATCTGCTTCTCTCTCAAGAAAGGTTCAAGAAGTGAAAAAGTTTCTTAACCTCTAAGAAACCACTTCATTGCTTTACACCTTGGTAAAGTAACTTCACATTATAAGCTTTTCAATCCGCAGCTGTTGGTGAGTACGTTGATAATCTCAGCCTTTGCAGGCTCTGCCTGACGAAGGTTGAGCCACGATCATGGATACTAGTGAAAAGGAGTTTCCTCCATTGAATGGTAAGTCAACCGAGACTTCAAAGGCAACATCAATGGATAGAAGATATTCAGACGTGGTTATTGAAAAGAATGTGGCGACAGAATTCAAATCAGAGGTTACAGTGAAGGCTGATCACAATGTGATTTGTTTCGAAAGAAAGGCTATGAACATTCTTTGTTCTACATCAAGAACCACACTGATATGCAAGTTCAATGAAGGAATACCTAAAAGACAACAGTTTCAAGCATTTCTTGAATCATTCAGGTTCAAGGGTGCATTCTCGTACGTAACAATTGACTCTAGGCAAATACTAGTTGAGTTTTCAGTTCTGGCTGACGCTGGTAGGCTTTGGGTGACAAGATTTTGGAAGGTTGATGGTAAGATGATGCGGGTTGTGAAGTGGTGTCCGTTTAGCACTACAAACTTTGAGAGTCCAATTGCACTTCTCTGGGTTAGACTTGAAAAAGTGCCAGAATTCATGTACAATAGTGCTGTGATAAATGAAATTGCTTCATCGTTAGGTCTGGTTCATCATGTTGTTATCCCTGAGGTTAACAGGGCAAACTGGAATGCATGTTTTGCATTGGTGAAGATTGATGTCTCAAGAGTTCTTAAGAGGAACCTGAAGGTAGAGTTTGGTGATAAAGATGTGTTTAATATATTTGTTAGCTACAAGAACGCTCCAGTTTACTGCAAGACATGTCATCATATTGGGCTTGAATCTGATAAATGTAAGAAGAATATGTCTATGGACTCTAAGTTAGTGATAGAAAGAGTGGATGATAGTGTAGATGGAAAAATAAACAAAGAAAGCAATGCTGTTATTGAAAGAAATGTTGCTCAACAAGATTCTTTACAAGAGATTGCTAAATCTGATAAGTCTACAAAGGTTGAAGCATTTACACATGTTTACAGGAGAAAATTAAAATCAATCGTTACTAAGAAAGATAAGTCTTCTGTGTCTTGTCCATCCACGAACGTTGTTAGTCCAGTAAGGGGGAGAGCAGCTTCTATTAACGATCCTGATATCATTAGTGCCCTTCAGCATCTTGAGGAAGAAGAGAACTCTTTGGGCAGGTTACATGCTTCTCCTCAAGGTGGTAGGGTGGGGAGCTACAATCCTTCACCAAGAACAAGCACAAACGATCCTGATCAAGATTTTGAGACTGTAATTACAAGAAAGATTAAATCTGCTAACAGAAATAGTAACTCAAACAGACTGTCAATAAGTTCTCTCAGAAGGAGAGGCAAGATCCTACAAAACTCAACATCTGATAATGATTAAGCTCCTAAGTTGGAATGCAAGAGGTGTGCACAACAACCCTACGATTGCTAGGCTTAAGTTCATTATTCAACAAGAGAAAGTTAAAGTTGTCACAATTCAAGAGCCTATGGCTTGGTCTGATAAGTTGGAACTAGTCACTAGAAGAATTGGGTTTGACAAGTGTGTTGCTAACATATCAAATAAAATATGGTTACTTTGGGCTAGTGAAGTTAGTATATCTGTGATTGATGATCAAGACCAGTTTTTACATGTTGAAATTAACCATGCTGACTTTACTGGCTGTTTTACTTCTATTTATGCAAAAAATTTGAGAATGCAAAGGAAGATGCTTTGGAATCAGTTAAGTAGTATTACCCGTGATATGCCCTGGATCCTTGCTGGAGATTTCAATTCCACAAGATGCCCTGATGACCAACTATGTTGTATGAATTTTGATGCAAATGGAGCAGAAGACTTCAATGACTTCATAAGAAACAACAACCTGGAAGTGCCTGGATATACTGGATCACGTTACACCTGGAGCAACAATAATGTCTGGAAAAGATTAGATTAGGTTCTAACTAATCACAATATGCTTCATGGTTTAAGTTTACAGGTTTGCCACATGGTCAGAACTTGTTCTGACCATGCTCCTCTCCTACTTTCTATTTGTAAAGACACTTCTCAAAACTCTAGTACCAAGAAGGGCTCCTTTAAATTCATTAATGCTTGGGCCAATCACCCTGACTTTATGAATTCAGTAAGTCAGAATTGGTCCAAGCATTGTAATGGAGATGAAAGTACAGTTTTCTGGTATAAACTTAAGAGATTGAAGAAGTTTTTGAAAAACTGGAATTTCACAACTTTTGGAAATGTTTTTAATAAAGTAAAAGAGGCAATGGTTGATGTTGAAAACTGTGAATTGATTCACCAGCTCACTAAAGATAATATTTCAAAATCTAATCTTTCAAAAGCCAATAACACCCTTATCCTTGCTTTAAAAGATGAGGAGAGCTACTGGAAACAAAAATGTTTTAATTCTTGGCTACAAGATAGTGATGGTAATACAAAACTCTACCATAGCTATGTAGCCAAGAAAAGAAAGAAAATTTTTATAAGTGGAATAAAAGATAAAGATTTGTGGATTACTGACCAAAGTGGGATTGCTTCCTCTGCTGTGGAACACTTCAGGATGATCCTTTCTAATGTTTCTGAAAACAACAATACTATTAGTTATGATGAATCTATTTTAAATAACATACCTAAGCTTGTTTTAGACAGGGATAATAGTGAGATTGTTAAGCCTACTACAAAGGAGGAAGTAAGAGCTACAATATATGAGATGAAGGCTGATAGTGCACCTGGCACAGATGGGTTCAATACATTTTTTCTTAAGAAATGTTGGGATATAATTTGTGAGGATCTATGCAAAGCATTAAATGAATTCCTTTCTGGTAGTCCCATTCCAGAAGGAGTTTTTGCTACTGGGATTGTTCTAGTCCCTAAAGTGGCTAATCCTATTACCTGGAATAGCTACAGGCCTCTAAGTATGTGCACTATAGTGAACAGATTACTCTATGCTCTCATTAATAGGAGATTTTCTAGTGTCCTTCCTAGACTTATATCTAGAGGGCAGAGTGCATTTTTCAAAGAGAGATTGATACATGACAATATTTTAACTATTAAAGAGATGCTACACAATATTAGAAGAAAGCCATCAAAAGGAAACATAATTTTACAGCTTGATATGACAAAGGCGTTTGACAGACTGTCTCACACCTTTGTCATTCAAACTCTAAGAAGATTTGGCTTTTCTGAAGATGTTCTTTCTTTGGTTAATAGTCTAATATCCAAAGTAATGATATCAATTCTAATTAATGAAACCTGCTCAGGTTATTTCCCTCAGAAAACAGGATTGAGACAAGGAGATCCATTATCTCCCTGTCTCTTTATCCTTGCTGAGGAAGCCCTCTTAAGGGGCTTGGAGAGCTTATATGCAAAAAATAATAAAATGCAGTATTATGTTAAGTCTGGGTATATCTTACCTTCTTTAGCATTTGCAGATGATGTGGTCATATTTACTAACAGTGCTCCATCATCAATTAGAAGCTTGAGTGACCTGCTAAATCAATATCAGAAAGAATCTGGACAATCAATCAATGCAGAAAAGACGAATATTATTACCTCATCTAGCTGCTCCAATGCTAACACAGCTAGAATCACATCAACCTTAGGGTTCAAGACTGCCAGTGCTCCATTTAGCTACCTGGGCATCACCATTGCTGGAAACAATAAGGGGAAGCATTATTCTTCTCTCTTAGCAAAAATATATAACAAAATTAACGATTGGGACCTGAAGAACTTGTCTTACAGTGGCAGATTGTCACTTATAAGACATGTTCTTCATCCAATAATATTTTTCTGGATGCAGAACAGTGTTATACCAAAAACTATTTTAAACAAGATTGAAATTTGCTTTAACAAATTTCTATAGAGACCTAAAGTAAATGAACATGCAATTCATTGGGCTGGATGGGGAAACCTATGCAAGCCCTTTGAAGAAGGAGGCTTGAATATCAAGCTTTTGTCTGATATACAACTTACTTTTGCCTATAAGCTATGGTACTTGTTTAGGAAAGGGAAGACTCTATGGTCTGAGCTTATATCTAACACCTATTGCAAAAACAGCCACTCACTAATAGCTAAATGTAGAGCTAGTGACTCCATAGTTTGGAAGAGCCTTTGCTCTGTTAGAGTGAAAGCTGATAAATTCATTAAGTGGAAAGTTGGACAAGGTAACATGGATTTCTGGAGAGATTCATGGCACGAAATGCCTCCAATAATAAATGAACAGAATTCTTGGTATCTTCCAGCACAGGTCAAGTCTTTTTGGACAGAAAATGGTTGGAACCCCATTATCACATCCTTTCTTTCTCATGATCGATATCAACACATAAGTAGTGTTAATATTAATCATGATCAAGAAGATTATTTAGAATGGAGTCTGTCAAAAACTAAAAAGTTTAACACAAAAAATATATGGGAAAACATCAGAGTTAAAAGTTGTAGCTTTTTCATTTTCAAAAAGCTTTGGCACAGATTTATACCTACTAAGTTCTCTTTTTTAAGCTGGAGGATACTAAATAGCTTCGTTCCTACTGATAATGTTCTTACAAAGAGGCATTTCAATATTGTATCTAAGTGCCAGTTTTGCAGCAACTGTGAGGACACTACTCACCTCTTCATTAGTTGCTGCTTTGCCTGGCACTTATGGAATTATTACGGTATCTTATTCAGAATTCCAGTAAAGAGACACATGAACTGGAGACATATGCTACTCGTTTGGTTCAGTGGAGCTAAGGGAAAATTTCATGTTACACAGATTGTCCCACAATTGATAGTGTGGACAATTTGGTATAACAGAAATAACTCTAAATTTGGAAAACCTATTGACAACTTCTATAAGGCTGTGGGTAGAATTAATCGATTTATAATGGGTATAGACTCTAAACTACAACCTAAGCACTGGGCTCATGTTATGGATGCAGGTGGAAAACTTGGAGCTAGCTCCATTAGCCAGAGGAAGGCAACATACCTGGTGTGGAAGCCTCCTGCACAGGGTAGACTGAAAATCAACGTAGATGGTGCCTCATGCTACACTGGAGAAGCTTCAGGCGGTCTTATCGTTCGAGACAGCCAGGGAAACTGCATCATGGGTGCCGGTTTCCTCTTTGGGAAAATGTCACCACTCCAGGCAGAGAGGAGAGCGTTGTTGCAAGCTCTGCTCCTTTGCAACAGGAGAGGATGGAGTGCAGTGGACATTGAGTCGGACTGCCTCCCATTGGTTCTCAGCCTCTCACATGGAGATGAAATCAACAGGAAAAATGATGAAGTAATCAGAAACTTAATTCACCCAACTATGAAAATCAACCACATTTCCAGATTGGAAAATGTGGCTGCAGATTGGGTGACTAAGTGGGTTCTAGTGGAAAAGAAGAATGGATCTTTTGAAAGCCATGAAACCCCAATACCCCTTCGTGCGATCCTGATACTAGAAAGTTTGGGTATTGGGTACATAGACCTGGGTTGAAGGAAAATCGGTGGAAAAGCTTAGTTTGTGAGGCTATGGACGAAATGGCTACGAAAATAGAGCATGATTGAAGTTTGGGCTATGGTGATTACAGATGGAACAAAGACTTGGGTTCGTGAAAGAGAGAAGACAAAGGAATGGAAAGAAATTAGGGTTTCTAATTTACGAATTTTTCATGAATTAGGGTTTTCTAATCCTAATTCAGATTGCCTTGTATTGGGCCTTGTTTTCATTTTGGTTGAGTCCAGTTGTTTTGGGCCATTGTAACTGGTTGAAACTTTTGTTTAATATAATAATATCTTTTGCCAAAAAAAAAAGTGGTATCTATTTTTTCAAAAAAAAAAAAAGTGGTATCTATTTACGTGGTGGTAGTGACAGTAAGATGCAACGCTGTGTTGAAGCCAATAAAGGTCTTATAAAGATGTTCCATAGGTATATTCATGTATCAATTTCTTAATTATTCTTCATACCAATGACTAAATATTAGTTATGTTTAAGCTTATAACTGTTTTCTAAACATTTGGTAAACTCGTGATCCGAATAATTAATTTTAAAAAATAAAATACAATTTATTTATTAACCGATTGGCCTAGATAGTGATTCATCTTAAATAAATTTATATCAAATAAACTCCTCCTTGGCTGACTTACAAGTACCGGGTAATTTCATACAATTTTCGCAATCTTTCTCACAATCCTCATCGTTATTAAGACAAAAAAACGGAGGTGCTTTACAACACCAGTTCCCATCTATATATCTGGAAGGCAATATCCTAGGTTTAGTTTAATTTCATCCGCACCTATAAAAAGAGAAATACATATTTATATATATATAGAACATAAATATTTTGAAAAGATTTCTCCTATTTATTTATATATATATAATATAAATGTTTTGGAAAAGGAGATGCAAAATATAAATGTTTTGGAAAAGGAGATGCAAATATAAATAACCATTAATTGTGTGCTTATTTTACATATATTCAAGCAAGAGTTTTTTTTAAAAAATAATTAAATACTTATTTTTTTATTAAATTGTAAATAATATTAAATTTAATTTCTTTTTTATGAAAAGTACTTTTTTATTGTTTTTAATTAAGAAAAAAATTTAGTTTATTTATTTATAAAAAAATATTAATAAAAAGATGAATCACCATTTTATACTTTTTAATCTTTTATCTATTTTTAAAAAAAAAATCTAATTGCGATGATAATTATATAAAAAATAAAAATAAAAAAAATGAGTTTTTGTAAATATTATAATGATTTTATTATTAAAATATTGATAATATCAAATAAAAATAATAAAACATCTTACCCTCGTACAGATGATAGACTGCCACAAAAACTAAACAGAAAAGAACCAAATACATAGTTTTAGTATTCATAATATTAAAATGAAAGAGAAAAATATGAATTATGCTATATATATTACAAATCCTAACGGCTGTCATTAATAACCGGTTTATGGATAAAATTTCTTTTTTATATGAGTTGTATGTTTTTTAAATAAGATGGGGACTTAAATAAAAAGAAAGTCTCTCAATTAATGATTTTTTTAGTTTTTCAGATTTTAAAATTATCGGTGAGGGTCTTATAACTATCTCATTTTCTTTCATTCAGTCCTTCAATTTTAAAATTTGAAGTTTGCAAAATCTATAAATTTAATCTATGTAATTGTTTTAAAATTTGAATTTTGCAAAATCTATAAATTTAGTCTATGTAATTATTATTTTTAGATTTACTGATTAACTTTATAAATTTTCCAAATTCTAAAGATACTTTTACCGGTAATTTTAAAACCACGAGACTAAATAAATAAAAATGGGATAGTACCTTTCTCGGTGATTTTAAAATCGAAAAACTATATGAAAGAAAACATAATAGTCAAAAGATTATTATTTCCTCATATAATGGGACTTAAATAATTTTATGATTTATGTAATAAAATTTTCAATTTTAAAATATAATTCATCGCGTTTGATAGAAAAGTTTAATGTCCAATACAAAAATTTAATTTATTCAATATTTATTATTTTACTATTAATTAGTATATACTGTAATGTGAAAAAGTATCCACTTCTAACATTATTTCAACTTCATCCGAACGTCTAAAATATGCAAATAAAATATAATTTATCGTTACCAACACAATATTAAATAATATTAAATATTTATAACCATTTTATTTTATTTTACATTTTTTAAAATAAATATACTTTTATTTTTATGGGTTAATCAAATTTATTTATTTATTTAAATTTTATATAAAATAAATATAATAATGGCTTTTTCTAATACGCAATCCCCTTAATAATGACTTTTTTAGTTTTTATACTGTTTATATACTTATCATCACAATTAAATTCATTTTCTTTTATATAAACTATTTAAATATAAAAAAATCTTATCAATCTAATTATTATTTTTATTGATCCTAAACAATTAAAGAAAGGTGAACTAATTTGGAATTACCAACCCAATATTAAAAATATATTAAATATTTATAACCAATTTAATTTATATGTGTTTTTACCTTTTATAAAAACAAATCCATATTTTGTTAATTAAATTTATTTCTTTATTGAACTTTATAAGAAAATATAAATAACAATAACTTTTCTTTACATTTGTGCAATCTCTTTGATAGGTTTTTTAGTTTTGTTTATATTATTTATATAATTATCATCTAATTAGATTCATTTTCTTTTATATAAAAGATTAAAAAGTATTACTATTTTATTTATCTAGTTATTATTTTCATCGATTCTGAATAAAGTACTATACAAACATCTTAGTTTGATGGCATCGCGTGTTAATTTAAGTTATTCTCTTGTATTTTATTTTGTAAATACTAAAAAAAATGTTATTTGTGTTTTTCACCTTAATCTTTATATTATTGGTAAATCAATCAATTTTGTTTTGTATCTAATAGTCATGGGATATTTGGTTTAATATTTATGGATAGTTCATCATAATATATAATATATTATTATTATTTTTATATAATTTAAACTATTTAAAATAATAATAATAAATTTGACAAATCGAATTAATCATACTCAGTTCGTTCTAATTTATTATTTACAATTTTGGCATTAAATTGGTTAACAAATATATTTACCAATCCTTTAGTTACGACCAAAATTTAAGAGATATACCATATTCATTTAAAAAAAAAAAAATAAACGTATAGCAAATAGTTAAATATGGTAATATTGTAAACTCAACTAAATTTAGATTAAAAATTCATCATATAACTGATTTTCATAAATAAATAATTAATTAATTTTTGTTATGATTTAGACTAACTAAATATAAATAAATAACTATATATATATATATATATATATATATATATATATATATAGGTTTAGTACATATCAAAATCAAATTATTGTTTTTTATTTGCATATATCTATAAGAAGATCTGATTATAAGAAGATCTGATTAACTCAACTATTTACCATTTAAGACCTAATATTTTTTATAATATCTAAAATATTCAGAATTAATTATTAAAAATATTAATTTTTTATTGATTTTTTCTCTTTTTTTACTCTTAATATAGGGTGTTTTTCTCTCTATAAAACCATATACCTCTCATTTGTATATGAAATTATGTGTCTATTTTAATTTCCTCTAATTTATATCTTGTAGAAGTTTCGTGACTTTCTTTTGTATTTAAAATTATGTGTCGATTTTAACTTCCTTTATATTATAATATACCTTCTTGTAGAAGTTTCGTGAATTTTTATTTGCATCCACCATAGTGAATGTTCACTTTAAGAACATGTGATTTTCTTTAAGAACAAAGGTCTACATGCACAAAATCAAGATTAATATAAGCAAAAACCATTTCATTCATAATTTTATCATAGAAAATTAAAAGAATGGAACTTTAAAATTACATAGGTCGTCAAAAACTCTTCTTTGCTTATATTATGTTTTAACTTTTGTGTTATAGTTAAAAGAGATAAACAAAGTATATGGTACAGTTACGTAAAAAACAAATGATTGAAGGTATCTTTTTACTCAAATTTGAGAAATTGCACTTATTTGTTTCTCTTTTTAAATAGCGAAAGAGAAAAGAATGAGAGTAAGAAATGGGTATGTGATTTTTCTTTTACTAGAAGCACTCAAGTGACGAGCAACAACAAAAGATAGGGATATATGTATATATATATATATATATATATATAGGGGCTTCAGAGGTTTTATTCGTTTTTAGTTTTTTTTTCTTCTGTAAAATATCATTGAGAAAGGTTTTTACAGTAAAAGCAAAAAAAGACAAAGATTACGAAAAAGATGACATTTTGATAAATGTAAAACCTGTTTAATGATAAATCAGGATGTAGATGCTAAAACAAGCCAAATATGATAGATGTTGAATCATGTCAAATATGATAGATACTAAACAAGACCAAATATGATAACCACTAAACCAAGTTAGCTATATGATAGATGTTAAACCATATAATGATAAAAATGCCAACTATGATAGATGTTAAACCAAGCTAAGTATGATACATGTTATAAATTATATAATGAGATACCAATGTAAAATATTTTTATTTTATAAAAAATTAAAAAAAATATCATCAATGGATCTAGTTTTATTTGTCTTAAAAAACAAAACCAGTGGTATTTTGGTTTTTTTTCACGAGTTACAATTTAAAAGATACGAATTTTGAAAATTTTAAATTAAAAACATAATAAAAATAATAATAAATGTCTACGTGTGTTTGATGATTTTATATAGAATGATATTTTAGATACATATTTGTTAAATTTATTGGATCTTAATAAATAATAGGTTTGTAGAATGGAATAAAAAACATCTTATTTTGTATTATTATTATTTTTACCAAAATACATCACATTTTTTATTTTCTCCTATAAAAAAAAGCTTATAAAATGTTTTACTCATGTTGTATCAATTATTTTATTAGAGTGATCATTATTTTAAAATCGTCTTTCTAATATGCATAACTCATAGTTAATGAGATAAGAAAAATATACTGCAATAGTTTTTTTGTTTTTATTTTGATTTAATATATAATCATACTCGATTAATATACATCTAGTAAAAATAATATAGAAATGGATGGTAGTTAAAAACTAAAAACTAAATACAAATTTTGTAAGAGGTGTAAAACAATTGTGGCTGTGAAATTTTAAATATGGCAACATTTTTTTATTAATGAAGGGAGAAACTAAATTTTCAAAAAATGATATTTTCAAAAGATGACTACGCATTTTAAGTTGTTTTTGTAAGCAACCAAATGGTTGGGACCTAAAATTTTATAAGACATGAAACGTTTAATGCATGATTATTGGAAAAAACACAAATAATTGTTTGAATGAAAATTTTATTTTATCCAATTTGAATTTTATAACATTTTTATTAAATAAATTTCAATAAATATTTTAATTTAATATTTTATAAAATTAAAAAAAAACTCTCAAATAAACTAGCCAATATTATAAAAAACGCAATGATATAAGTGGAAGAGCTTGACTGGCCGGAATCAATCTTCGACGTTCTTAAACCCATGGTCCGTGATATCCACCTCCTCAACATCCAACTTAAAATAGATCTTAAAAATCATACTCCTCCTCAACATCCAACTTAAAAGAGATCTTAAAAATCATATTATGTTCTAAAAGATAGAGGAACACCAATTAAAGAATTTCTACCTCTAACAATACAAAAACATACTCAAAGCAAAGAAAAACACAAATGAAACCTTAAATAATCCAATCACTAAACTCATAAAAAAATCATTGTTTGACCAAGGCTTACCAAAGAATGCTCCTGGTAAGCCTATGTCTCAAAAAATATCCTCAAAACTTATGCAGAAGTATTTAAAGATTCAACAAAGGAGTTCAAGCATAACAATGTTCAAATTCAGGATCACGGAAATCACAAATTTATTCATTTTTTGTCAAAATACCAAGAAAATTTACTTGATTTATTTAAATATACTTTAATATGCAAATTCTCTACATGTTTTCCTAATATGAATATTATCATGAAGTTTATAGATAATCCTGGGTTTTTAGGAGGTTATAGTATATTATGGTGGGATCCTAGACATATTTTAAGGGAACTAGACAACCAAGAAGATCTGAAAAAGATCTGGAAACGTCTATATGACAATATATAATGAGAACCCGTAAATGAATTCAATTTTTTCAATGTTAGGAAAGAACCTTCTGTAGCCCTTATATAAAGATATTATTTATACTATTGATAGAGCTGTTGGTAAACCTATATTTGTTTGAGTTCTTTCAAAGAACATGGAAACATTCAATTGTTGTAAGGCTTGGTGAAAGATAGATAAAGAACATAACAAATTAATAAAATTTAGATAGGTTTTGGGGATTAAGGTGGATTTTGACAGGATCTGCGACTCTCCTTCTTACTGCTTAAAAAATTTCATTTATGGCATAAGAAATCTTAATATAATAGATGATTACAATCATAAAAGGAGAAAACACTAGGAAAACCCAAACTTTAAAATGTATAATTAGATAGTCATAATAAAACAAATACAGTAAAACTTAAATATGAATTCCAAAAGTAAAATCTATAATTTTAAATGAAAACATACTTGATAACCTCCATTTTGGGTCTCTCGATCCTTATTCAGTGTCCCAACTTAAAGTATTCGTCAGCACCCGTCCATTGGTGATAATTAGTCTCCACTTTAGTACCGTTTGAACGTAAATCTGGAAACCCATGAAAGAGAGAAACTTAAACCTAACATGGGAGAAAGGGCAATGATCTTGAACATCAATATTCATGAAGGTTTTCTCCTTTAATATACTTTTCCTGCTTTAGCATCTAGGTGCTAGCATGATGTAATCCAACCATGGTTACATCTCGACATTGGAGTTTATCTCATTTACAACATCTGATACCATAATCTGCACGAGTCCTCTATAGCTAGTGATCTTCCCATGAACCTTACCAACTCTCTCTATCTTGATCTGTGCAACAAAGTCATTAGCCACTCAGGCAATTAATCGAACACTTGATGGGTCGAGTCACGAGAAATAATTAGAGAGAAGTTGGTTAAGCTAGACGATGCACGAGATGCAACCGGCTCCATCTTTTATTGTGAACTTGATGAATTTTTTGGGTTTCGAATTGTATGAGGTGAATGTACCTATAATTTCGGCATACGAGAGAGACCAGCCTTTGGGTGTGTATCGTGTAACGATTGGTGTGTGTCGTGCATTGATTGGTCCAGTACGACTGTGAGAATCACAATTTGATAAAGTTTTAGATTATAAACACAAATTTTTAGGCCTTCTTCAATAAGGGAAGGTTTAATTTTCTTTTATTTCTAAACAGCTTCAAAGTTTATTGTCTTCGCCCAAGCAATGCTAGGGTTTTCTCTAGATCCAATTTCACTCTCAAATGTGAAATCAAATGAAAATCCCGTAAACAAAATAAAATCTTGGCAGCAATGTAATTGAGCTTCTTATTAACCCAAAAACGATACACAATGCCTTATTTTAGGCTATGTGATTTTCAGCTCAACTTTATTAATTTTTTCTTTTCCATTAAAAAAATAATAAGTAAACATTATGTATACACTTTTATTGTTGATCTTCATCTAATTACAAAATTTAAATGAGAAAATATATTCACATGGGATATTTAATGTGTATTTTACACAAAAAATATTTTATTGAAAACGTGTACAGATTCTTGCAATAAAATTCAGTGAATTCTAAAAAATATAGTACATAGAAAATACTAAATCAGGTTTTCATGATAAAATTACTCTCTTTCGTCATTAAATTTTCAATTGTTGTGTTCGTAATTGTATGTTTGACTTAAAAATTGTTTATGTTTGGTTATGATATTTGTATATCTTTTTTCACAATAATAAATACAGTTAGTAGCCTAAGAACTACTTGTGTACTTGTTTAAAAGTTGTAAATGATTCTTTTTATTTTTTCACAAGTGAGTTGTACCTATTAACTCAATCAAATGCATTAAGTTTATCAGATCTAGTTTATTTTATGTTTCCAAACTAAAAGACCTATTTGGTAACAAACTTCAACGTATTTATGCACCCAACTTACAGTTAGTTTACATGTTTAGTTTATATTATGTTTCTTTAAAACTAAAAACTCTTTTTTCAAAACCCAAATGAACGTATCTACACACCCAACTAACGGATAGTTTCAATACTAATCTAGATGTAATTTAACTTTGTAATATAGATCATGAATTCCAAATATATTTCAGCTCAAAGAAGAAATACAAAATGCTCATGAAGAATCAAACAATTTTAAGAATCTATTTCAACAGGTAACTTCTGATAAGTGTATGATTTATCCAAACCTCAAGTCATACCGGTAGAATACTGGGCTAATTTGGTCCAATACATGTCTTCTAAAATAGACCCAACAAATGTGTAACATTGAGGGTATATAATGTAATAAGGAGTAAATATGCTTAAGATTAGTGGAATAATTTGGTAGTATAGCCAAAAATGGACCTACCATGTGGCATTTGAGCCCAACACAGTTACTATAAAAGACAATGAACCCTTTTGAGAAAGAGTGAACCATTATTATTCTATTACTACTTTTGAAAAAAATTCTCTTTATAATTCATGAGTTTTTCTATCTAGAATTTTTAACTTCTGAAATATCTTAGGCTGAAATACCTCACGCAGATTTCCGAAACTATTAAATTCAGTCTTTTCGGAATAAAAAAACTAAATTTGCACCCAAGTTACTCATAATTACACAACTATGTTGAACTCATCTGAAAACATATGTTCACAACGCAATTGCGCGTAATTACGCAACCACAGTTTGATAAACTTTTACTCATTATATTTTGCAGTCATAAGATATGGATCCAAACAAAGATGTTAAGAAACAAAAACCAATGAACAAATTAAAAAAAATAAAGAATCAAACTTTATTCTTGGAGATCATATTAAAAACTGGAAAACAAATCGATCTATTTTAACAACCATTCGCAACGAGGTCTTGTGTAAAATATAAGAAGATCGTGTATCAAACTGGAAAAGCATAAAACGTTTAGTTTATTTCTTAACTATATTTTTTTTGTAAAAGTGGTATGTCTCTAAACTACACTTTTTTTTACAAGTATTAATTTTCTTTTACGTTTATTTATATATTGTTATTTCACAAGTGTAACCATTTATAACGTAATTTCGCAAGTAATTAAATCATATTTTCACATCAGAGTTACAATTGTATTTTTTCATAAAATATGTCTATTTACGCAACCAAAGTTGTTATTTCTGATCTAATTAAAACGTAATTACACATCCCATTATAATGTACTTTTTAACCAATTACACTAGTATTTTTTCACAACAACTCTGCATTCCGCAACCCATTATAACGTAATTTCACACCCAACTAACAAATGTTTACTTTCATAGCTAAAATGTTATGAATACGATACTATCTTGGTAAGTGCTCTTCCGACGTCACGTTTCATAAGACAAATGAATTGAAGTATTATATTTAGCAAATTAAAAGGAGGCCCATTGAAATTGAAAATAAATTTTGCATTCCAATTTTCAGAAATCAAGATTATTATGTAACAAAATATTATAATATTGCCCCCAAGGGGTAGCCGAGTTGGTTGAGTATGGCATTCTTATGACCAAAAGGTCATGAGTTCGAGTCCCTCTACATACGCTTTCTCGGTTGAGCCTGTCACCTTGTGTGGTTTACCTTCTGGCGTTGGTTTGCAGGCTATCGCGTCAGACTGAGGGTTTACCCTGTGCGCACTCATTGCACTCTGAGTAGCGGCTGCGGGTTCCCTCCGAAAAAAAATAAATATATTATAATATTAAATGCCACTCAGTTTTTAATAAAAGTGGTTACTTTATTTTTAAAAAATGCTAAAGTATTTAAGATATATTATAATATATATATCACGACGACCGATTTATTCGGTTACCCATACGTCGATGTTAAACAAGCATCGTAGGAATTTAATGACAATTCAAAAAAACAATGCAACATTTTCAAACATAAAATACCTAACTCGCGATTTGCCCAAAATTGGGCGTTGGGCATTCACGAATCCGGTAGCAGAATTGCAAATGCCCACTTCATAATTTCGTTAGTTGTGTTTAAGAAGTTGAGGTAGTCACGAAATATTGAATTCAAAAGAAGTCTTACAGTCAACGATGTTATTGAATTTTTTTATTAATACGATGATTTGTTGAAGAAATATGGGTTACCTTCGCTACACAACTGCATGTGCCTTGCCAAGGAGTACGATCGTTTAACATGTCGCATATTTATAATAACGTCAAAACCAGTATCATTTATAATAGAGATTTAAAATATACTGAACCGTATATCTTTCTCTTTTATTAATTGCAATAACATAACTTTCTCATGGCACACTTGGCTATGTGCGTTGGTCTCATAGCTCATAGCTAAGGTCGAGGGTTTGAGCCTCCCTCACCGATGTCTGATTTTAGTTATATATATATATATATATATATATAATTTAAGTTTAACTTGAAATATGTTTTTTTACATAAACTACATGTAAATATAGTTTATCGATTCAAAGATAAATATAATTAGAATATAGTATTTAAAAATTAAGGTACAATTAGATATCTAATTTTTAAATATTATTTAATATTTACATAATATTCATTAAAATATCGATAATATCTAAATATAATCAAAACAATATAAAAGAAATTACAAGTATCTTGTTTACAATATACATATCTGAATTATAGAATTTCTATTTAGTTAAGGCATACAAATTATTTTTCACTAATCATATAAATATTTTAAATAATATAGTATTTAAATTAAAATACAATAAATATCATAATTATTTCGTTTATATTATACATATCTCACTTATTGAAATTTGATTTAATTAATGCATACTATTATAAAATACTTGATAAACACTGTCTTAAATGGGTCGTCTGGTGGGTAACCTGTGTGGGTTTACACGCCTAGCCTGCTACCTGGCAGACACGCTACCTGCCAGACACGTTTACCTATTTACACGCATAAGCAGTTACCTGACAGACACACTACCTGCCAAACACGTACACGCTTAAAACTGTTAAATGGATAACATGCTACCTGCCAGACACGTACACACTTAAAACTGTTAAATGGGTCGTAGGTCTGGTGGGTAGACACGTTTGCCGCCACTAATTGCAGAAGAGTACCTCATTAGAGGTCTAAAGAAGCTTTTTAATGATAATTATGGAATGAGATATAAAACCAAAAACGAAATAGATGAACATTTCCTTGCTTTTGATGATGATTTTAACATTTTTGAAAATGGATCATCTATAAACCTTAAGAAAATATTAGTATTCCTGAAACATTACAAAAGCAGATTTGGTCAGATGTTAAACAAAGATAAAGTAATGGTTATTCTCTCATCTTATTTGTCTCAATCTAGATTATACAAAATTAAAACATTATATGGCTTAAACCAAGGTGAACTCCCTTTTAAGTACCTTCAAATTCAGAATCATTCAAAGCAAAAAGTTAGACATTTTGATGAACTCGTGATCATAATAAGATCTAAGCTCCAAGAATGGGATGGCAAGATTCAATGTTTTAGAAGAATACTAATACTTACTTAATATGTTCTCAATGTTATACCAATCTACCATATATAAAGCTGTATACTACCTAAAAATGTTATTTCAAGGATTGAGAAAATGTGTAATAGATATTTGTGGGGTACAACTGAAGCTAAGAAGACAATCATTTAGTCTAATTGGAACAAGATTTGCAAGCCTTATAGTGAATGTAGTCTCATTGTTAAGAAAAGTGGAAAATATGCAAGATACATTCTTTTGTAAGTTTTCGTTTAAAACCAAATAAAACACTTTTTTATGGGCTAAGTGCATGCACTCACTGTATTGTAAAAAAACACAACATTTTCAAACATATGAACCTCAAACAATTCTAGTTGATGGAAAAAATATGAAAAATTAGAGATACAATAGAAATATATGTATATATATACTGGAAATTAGGAAATTGTGAGTTTGCATTTTGGTTAGAAAAATTAAGTGATAAGAACGCTTTCAGTCACTTATCAAGATGTCATATACTAGAAGAAAAAAGTAAGCAGTTTTTAGAGAGATGAAGAATGAGAGATTGATAAACTCAGAAGTGTAGTACTTTCTTCTTATATTGAAAAGATCAAGAAATTAAAAATTAAACCAGATGTTGAAGATCAAATCAAATGGTATCTATCTTTCTTAGGTGAATTCAGTACCAAGAGAACATGGAATGAAATAATGGAAATAGGAAACAAATCTTACAGTTTCAAAAGAATTTGGAACCATGTAGTTTCTAAAAATTACCATTCTTGATTTGAAGAACTTTGAAAGGTTGGATACAAATTTACTCTATCCTACAAAGAAAGAACTTTCAATTAGCTTCCAAATGTTATTACTACAATGCATCATAATCAATTAACTATTTATTTGTAGAGTGTAAACTGGCTTACAAGTATGGAAAAATCTTTCTTGTATATTTAGGTTGTATATCTTAAGATTCGTGACAGTCTCATATATGGTTAGAGCTTGGTTTTGGTCTACTAAGAAGGAATATATATCTGAACAATCTTTCCACCACTAATTTGTTGGGTTCTTTGGATTTCTAGAAACAAATCTAAACATCAATACAAAGTCTGTTGTAGATCCCATTTAAAATCTTTTAACTAGACTTGACACAAGTGCTCTATTTAAGAGATCACATTGGAAGGGTAGATCACATGAACTAGGATGTTATTAACTCAAAAACTTACATAAGAGTTGTATCTCAATGGATCCAACCTATTAGTAGCAGGTGAAGCCAAACATTGATGGGCTTATATCCAAACAGGAAAATCAACATGTGGTGGAATTATTAAAGATAACTCAGAAAATATTATTCTATCTTTTGCTAGAATTTATGGGAAATAAACTCTCATTCTGGCAGGATGTAGAGCACTACTAGATTGACTTCTAATTTACAAATACATGAGCATATCATAATTGGATATTGAAATAGATTTTACTAAGTTACTTAAATTGATAAAAAGAGGGAAAACACCTTAGTACCTATCTCATCTAATTGAGTGTTGCATGAAGCTTATCTCTAATAACATGTCAATACAATACATCTACATTGAACAAAACTTAATACATGATTAGATTGTTAAACAAACACTTAAAGAGAGAAACAAACTGGATTTTGACCTGGACCAAGCTCTAGCTCCACTCAGGGTAATTACATCTCTGGAAAAGTTCGGATCTAGACTACTTAAGAATGAAAGGTTAAGATTGTAAATTAAGGTTATCTCCATCTAGAAGGCTAATGCTTATCGATACATTAATGGAGTTTTCAAAGACTTTAACCAGTGAAAATGAAGAAAATTATAAAGATATTGAGAAGGAAAATAAAATGGAAAGTTTATTAGATAATCACTATTATCTATGACCATGGCCAAATCATGAAAGATCGGATTGTTTAACAAAGATTATCTTGCCTAGAAACAAGATACTAATCTATATAAATAAAACAACAATTGAGAGAAAACTAAATCATGGATAAACTAAAGAGAACTCACCAGAATAGATTAAATCAATAGTGGTTATCAATAAACTAAAGAGAACTAATATCAACTTTATAATTCTAGATCCATAAATAAGATAAAGCAAAAAAATAGATTATGAAGATGACTTCAGCTAAAATGAGAAAAAGAAAAGACAAGAATATTTTAGTGATTGAATTTGGTGTGACTCTGTTATATCAAACGCGTCAAAAAAATTACTTTTGACCTAGAAATGATTTTGAAATGGTGCTTCATATATAAATTTCGAACTATTTCAAAGGTTATAAATTTTCTTATTTTTATAAAATGCATAGTTCTTATTAATATATATATATATATATTTAATAGTAAATTATAAAATTAAATGGTTAATAGTAAACTCATTAAGTATGTGATGTAGTACGTAGAGGGACATTATTTGAGAAATTTTTGAAAGTCAATGGTCATACAAAATATTTAGTGGTTGACGTATTGGTTGACTGCTACGTGTTAGCTCTTAAATAATTGCATGCGTTGTCTTAAAGCATAGAGACTACTCGGAAACAAAAATAACGAAGGAGACTACTTTAAAACAAACGCCAAACATGTTGGACTACTGATATTTTTTAACCTGTTATAGTATTTGAGTGATGTATTATTCCAAAACCTAAACACTAAAACTATTATACCGCTTCTCTATATAAATCAACACTTCTATGTGATAATCACTTTATCAACCACCACATGTATGAAAAAACTAGCAATCCATTTTTTAAACTTGGAAATTCAAGTTTTGTATTGAATTTTCCTATCTTTTAAACTCGTATTTTCAATTCGACATTAATTTCCTCATTTATTTTCAATTTGGTTTTTGTGTTTTGAGTGACTTAGTTAACCCTCTATTTTCATTTTTTATTTTCAAAACAGAACTTCTAAAATCCTCTTATCCAAAACAGTGGTATTAATTAAAAAATAATGTAAAATAATCATAAGCACCCATTTAATTAAATTTTAAAACAACTAAGATTAGAATACTAGTTTTTTTTAGAAAATCAAAGATTTATTTTTGAAAAAAACTAGTTCATCCTAAAGAATATGAAAGAAGGTAAGAGTCTGGATGCAACTTAGAAAATCAGGTGAAGAAAAAAACACATCAAAATACATAAGCATATCGAAAGAGTTAATTCAACTATAATTTAACCATAGTTTAGTTAAATTTTCATATAAATTAGTTCGATTTAGGATTTTCAAACAAAATTTGTGGTTGTTCTTTTTTTACACTGCCAGTATGGAGTCTTTTTTTACACTGCCAGTACGGACACTCCATACTGCCAGTTCAGACCCCACGTACTGCCAGTGCGGAGTGTCTCTTCCCGACCCCAATTCAAACCCCTACGTATTGTCGGTGCAGAGTGTCTCTTTTAGTAATGCATATACCTAAGAAAAATTAAGAACCACGGTTCTTATTATTAGTTTGTTTAGCTTTCTTTTATATGGATTGGTTTTACTTTTGTCGAATGTAATTTGAAATCGTATGAGGTAAATGTTACTGGAAAGTATTCTTCGAAGAATTATAATATTTTTTTAACATAGATGAATACTATGAACAAGAAGGATTGTGTAAGTAAGTTGAGAATACCAGAGATAACTATGGGTTCATTACTATAATAAGGAATCACGATAAAGGGAAAATTATAAAACCACTTAGTATATTATATGAATATGAGAGATATAGATCATATAGGAGTTTGATGGCTTCAAAGGATCTTAAAAAGAAGTCGACCAGCACAAAGAAATGTGGATGCCCTTTCAAACTCAAAAGAACTATGATAGCTCTATATGAATGGTCTTTAAAGGTAAAATAAAGGAATTAGAACCATGATAATACTAAAAACAATGAAGGTAATTCATACTTGGGATGCTTGAATTAAAAAGAGTTGAGTGAAAACGTAGATACCTAGGAATTCATCAACTATGCACACTGTATATAATGCACCACAAAAAAGGAGAAAATTTATCACTCACGTTTGGAATGACACAGATCGGACAAAGATAAAGGTGATATCGTTATTGATATTTTCTTCGCACATTATGTTAGTTCCAATTTGTTACAAACGTTTCTATAGGTGTTACTAATGGATAAAACCTATAGGATAATAAAGTATATGATGTCGTTGTTTGAAGTCGTTGTAGTAACCTCTACCATTTTGAATTTCTACATCAAATTTTTCTTTATGCTCGGGAATAAAGTTGACAATTATAAATAGGTATTAGATTGTTTGCAATTGTTGATGGTAACTAATGGAATTGAAGTATCGTCTGTTGTTTTGACCGATATAGACAAAACATTTATTAAGGCTCTCAATTATTTTTCAAAAAACAAATCATATGTTATATTAATGGCACGTTTCTATGAATGTTATGGAAAATACGAAGAAGTACGCGAAATAAAAACAAATTCTGAGAAGTTTATGGTTTTGTGAAATCAAATAATATACCTAGAGACTAAAAACGAGCTCATTAAAAATTAGAATGATATTTTTGGTGATTTCAAATACTATCATCAAGCAATTGAATACACCAAAACTTGTTTGTTGGTTCCTTACATCGATAAATTTATTGCTTGAAAAGTTAGGAAGTTCATGAATTTCAGAAGTACGATCATAAACTGCATGAGGAGTGCTTATTCAGCCTTAAAGTATTTTGTTGCTAGAAGCAAGATTAACTTTGAGTTTTGGTAGGGTAAGGTACATTCTTTAATCGAAATGTAATATTGAGGTATTAAAGTATCATTTGAAAATAGTCGATTCATACCACAACATCAATTTAGTCACAATGTGCTCGAAGACAGCAGAGGTAATGTCTCTATCACTTCTTTAATTTTGTTTTGGAGGAATTAGATAGTGGTAAGAAATAGAAGTTATTGATATAAATTGGCCTTGTGTTATATGAACTACGTACGGTATTCTATGTTTGCACCGCAAAAATTTTAGGATAGTAAATAACGATTCTGTTATAATCTTTGACGATCATTGGAAGAGCTTAGATATAACGTCCATAAAAAATAACGAGGAAAGAGATGTTGAAAGAAAAATTGGTTAAAAAAATTCATAACGTCATGGAAACTAACAACGAATGACGTATACAACATATTTACAATTTCTTTTGAAATATTTTATTCAAAAATAACTTTCTTTTAGGCACTCTAGGTGATTTCTAAAAGAATATTAAAATATCAAACTTAACTCGAAATAATTAAACACAAATTCATAGACATCATAAGAAAATACATTGCACGTAAAATGAAAAGACATCAAAAGTAAATACATTAAACAGAAATATGCAATATGGATAACATAATACTTTACAAAGAGTTATATCCTTGCATATCTAGTTCTAGGAAATATGCATCTGAATCCATTTGTTTCAGTATTTTTTCAATGAGGTCCAACTAATCTCGTGAAGTATACATTTCAGTAATCCCTAAACATCCCATGCACCCCTTGCGTGGTATTGTGCGGGAGGTCACTAACCAGAATATCTTGAACCAATTCTAAATACTATGACATGATAAATACATTTAACATTAATACAAAAGGTGAATTAACTCAAGAAAGTAACATTCAACATAAATAAAACCTACAAAGCAGCAAATACAATAATTTAAGTTTATCAAACGAACATAAAACAAAATTAAACATGAACTACGTACAATAACATATTTTATTTTAGCTAAATTCGTATCCTTCATTAAATTTATATCCTTCAATGGGTGTGCAATTCCAGTCTGTATACGTTTTTTCAACGATTTTCTCATCCACATAACGTAGCATATATTTTGTCAGGAAATAAACTAATTTCAAATTGAATGAGTTGTATGCCTCAATCATAAATTTTTACGGGAGTTTTAATACCCAAAATATTGGTTATGATTTCAAATAATTGTACATGGTAGGAATTGTTTTACAATTGTGTGAAGGAAGATATTGATTTTCTCCTTCACGTACGTGCATTTACCCATACATGTATTACATTGTATACAAAACTTCATTAAAAAATCTATTAATCGTCTCATGTGACATGGTCTCTTCACATAATTGACGGCTTGCAACAACTGGTTATCTTCATTAATAGTCCATTCCATATCGAAAAAATAATAAGTTTGATTAGTCATGCGATTTTGGTATGTGAAAAGATATGTTATGACTAAGTAACTTTTAATAGAGAAATGGATGATAAAATTCGAGGGAGTTTGAAGTTGGTGGGAAAAGAAAAGAGGTTATTAACCCCACTAAGGTATAAAGGTTTTCTACCACTGACGCAAAGCTACATAGAAACTAACATACATTCAACTACCAGTGCATCGGAAACCAATAATATACTAGATAATTACTACGAGTAAATAATATGAACAAGGACCAGACAACTTAAAAAATATCTTCTTATGCAATATTTATACTAGCAGTATGTACGTATCTGACTGCCAATGCAAGGTGCACTGAAAGTTTAGGTTGTAAAAAATCTAGTCATTAATCATATTGGCTATATTATGAGCTAGATGACAGTATTTCGGCGGAAACAATCAGGTGCTAATGTTTTTATCTTGTTTCTCAAATTAGTAAGCTTATATTGCAAGTTATCCATATTGGTAATACAAAATCAACCGATGGCTAGTTCCCTCTGCACTGGTGGTATGGCTCTAGGGTAATGTCATTTCTGAAGGCTTTATACCGGTAATGTTGTTGGTTCCTCACCAAAAGTCATAGTTGTTTTCATCCAAATCTAACTACAAAATCATCAATTTATCTTCACCGGATAATTAGATATCGACAGAATAATAACCATAGAAGAATAAGTTATCGGATTGTTTTTAAAAGTTAAAAACTAGGTCAACTTAGCAAAAAAAACTATATGTAAAGATGGGTCAACTTAGTAAGAGTATTTTCTTAAAAGTTTGAGGAAAAAAATTATGGGATTGGAGTTAGGGTATGGCTATATATACCCAATTCGGGTTTAAGTATACCCAAAAAACGCAGTTGACTTTTATTTGACTTTTTTAGGACGAAAAAACCCTTGAAATTTCATTTAATATCCGAATTGCCACTAAGTAAAAAAAAACACTAAGTATATCCTAGATACACCCAATTCACAAAACAATCTATTTGGTTATGTATACCCAAAAAAACACAACTCTCTACTAGATCAAACCCCATATTACTACAATTTTGTGAAATTCTTCTTTAACATTCAAATTGTTCTTTAACATTCAAAGTTGCCTCAAGAACATTCAAACTCTTTTTAATTTTTTTAAATTTCTTCTAATAAAAACACAAAATCAAAACTTGTTTTTTTGAAGTTTTTTTTTTAAAAAAATAAAAAATTTAATTACTAAAAAATTCATAATTTTCGGGTGTTTGGAAGCCATTTTCCGGCCGAAATTTGGCCGAAAAATGGCCATTTGCGAAGGCTGAGCGTACCATAGGTACAGAGGGGGTGTACCGGTCGGTACAGACCCTCTGTACCGATGGTACAGGGGGGGCGTACCAGCCGGTGCGTACCCCCTGTACGGTCGGTACAGGGGGGGTGTACCGGTCGGTACGCCCCCCCTGTACCTATGGTACGCTCAGCCTTCGCAAATGGCCATTTTCCGGTCGAATTTCGGCCGGAAAATGGCCTCCAAACACCCTAAAATTCTGATTTTTTTACCTAATTCAACCATAACCCTAAATTTTGATACTAAGACTAAGTTTTTATATTTTAGTTCGCCGGATTTTAGTTCGCCGGATTTTAGTTCGCCGGATTTTAGTTCGCCAGATAAATTATAGAGAACTTGAAGGTTTTAGAGAGAAGTTAGAGAGTGTAATTGAAAAAATGAGGTGGATAAGATTAGTAAAAAAAAAACCTTATATACCTAGAAAAGGGTATTTTTGTCAAAATTTGGGTATACTTAGATCATCTTTGGGTATACTCAAAATTGGGTATACTTAAACCCGAATTGGGTATATATAGCTTGACCCTATCCTAGATACACCCAATTCACAAAACAATCTATTTGGTTATGTATACCCAAAAAAACACAACTCTCTACTAGATCAAACCCCATATTACTACAATTTTGTGAAATTCTTCTTTAACATTCAAATTGTTCTTTAACATTCAAAGTTGCCTCAAGAACATTCAAACTCTTTTTAATTTTTTTAAATTTCTTCTAATAAAAACACAAAATCAAAACTATCCCAACAACAACTATGAGAAATGAGAAAGCTCAACACGAGGTCACAAAAGAAGAAATGCGAACTTGAGGTATGTTAAATTTCTAGTTTAATGGTATAAATGATAAAGGTTTGGATATTATGCTTCCGAATACAAAGTTTTTAACAATATATTTGAGGAGAAGGTCGAATATGCAGAGGTAAACATTGAGGAGTAAGATATGTTGTTACTAACATAAAAAATAATTGTGAAAGTCAAGAGAACACATTGTATACAGATACTGGTGTAAGCAACCATATGCGTGGGAAAAACATATTTGTAGAGCTCAATTAAATAATGAGTGACAATGAATCTTTTGGAGATGATACCAACTATAATGAATATGAAATTAGAACGGCATGTTATTTGTATTTTGAATTAAACGTTACATTTATATTTATATTCTGTAAATGATGTAAATAATAAATGTAACATTAAAATGTCTTGTAAAACTCCTATAAATATGAGCTCAGTTTGATATGTAAAGCATCTCGAATTATATACACTAATACAACGACATATTTTTCTTTTTATTCTCTCTATCTTTCTTTTTCTTTCAGAATAATTTAGGTTATTTGTTAGAGATTTTATCACTAACAATGGCTAATGACTTATGCACCCGATCCTTAATGATCTTCTCCAAGTTGACCACCTCTGCTAACAGTGCTTCATTTACAACAACCGATACAACTGGGCCATCCTTGATCTCCGCTTGGATAATCGAATGTAATGCTTTCTTGTACACGATGACCAATTTTTTCTTGTTTTCGTTAATTCCCCCCTCGTCCCAAGAGAACTCATTCACAGTCGCTCCCTCTTCGTGGCTTCATCATTCTTTAAACGGACTCATCTTTTAAATATTGGATCAGGCAATGAGAATGGGCAATCTTCCTATCCATCTTATCCTCATGGGCCTTTAGTGAAACAGAGCTTCCTTACACATTTTCATTCCTCTTTACCACAAGAGTAGATGTCTACTTCACAGCTTTGGGGATACTGATCATGTCGCAACCAAGTTAAATTAAGCAAAAAAAAGATATTAATTAATTAATTTAATTAATTAATATATTGCTCAAAAATTTGGATAATATATTCTTGATGTAAAAATATTATTCATATTCTTTTAGAGATTTGATTTTGTATTTTAGATAAAATATTATATTAGTCAAAGATATTATTCCGTCATTAAAACATAATAATATACTAATATAAATATAGGATACACAATATATCAAACAAAAAAACTACAACAACATCACAAAAGCTTCCATCCAAATCATTTCTTCTATCTCTCAATCCAAATCATTTCTTCTATCTCTCTTCATATATATTTTTTATTTTCTACAATTGGTATCGGAACCAAGGATACAAAAGAAGAGTGTTACTATCTCTCTTCATATATATTTTTTATTTTCTACAATTGGTATCAGAACCAAGGAGACAAAAGAAGAGTGTTACGTTGTGTCGGTGGATAGCAATTTCTGCTGCCCGGAGAATTTTTTTTAAAAAAAAGCAAGAAACAATGAGAAAAAGGCAAAAGAAGCAGAATATACCCGCATTGTAAGCTGGAGAAAAAAAAGTGAAAAGAAGAAGTATTTTTGTTGTCCGTCGGGAAAGAAAATAAGAAGAGCACGGAGAAAAAAAGAGTGGTGTCTGCCGGAGAAAAAAAAAAGTCCGCCGAAAAAAGTGAGAAGAATAAAATGAAAAAGATGAAAAAAAAAGAAGAAAATGAGAAAGAACAAGAAAAAGGAGAAGAAGAGAAAGAAAAATAAAATAAAATAAGAAGTAGAAGAGAAAGGAAAACAATAAAATAAAGAAAAAAAGAAGAGAGAAGAAAAAGAAATATAAAAAACGAAGAAAAATAAAAATCGAATGAGAAAAATGAGATAAAGAAAATAAAAGGTTGAAGATAAAAGAAAAAAAAAAGGAAAATAAGAGAAGAAAGAAGAAAGAAAAGAAAAAATATGGATGAAGAAGAATATGACAATAGCCATCGAGGATTAGAAGTTACTGAAACTGGAAACGACCGTAACCGTAGATGATTGGAAGTGACTGGAACCGACCAGAAAAGACCGTAGAAGATCGGAGGTGGCCGGAAAAAAAAACCGTGGATGATTGGAGGTCACCAGGAAAGACTGGAAAAAAAACGTAGAAGATCGGAGGTGACCGCAAAAGACTGTAGATGATTGGAGGTGACTGGAACAGGCCAGAAAAAGACTGTAGAAGATCGGAGGCGACCGCAAAAGACCGTAGATGATTGGAGGTGACTGGAACAGGCCAGAAAAAGACTGTAGAAGATCGGAGGCGACCAGGGATAAAAAAAATATTTGATCAAATGAACCATATCTTCCGAATTTCACCCACTACACAACTTTTCAAAAAAGAATAGTGTCTTCAAAAGGAATGTGAAAAATTTGAGAGTTATCCGAGAGCTTAATTTAAAAGAGGCATGGTTGGAAGCAAATTAAATTAAGCAATAAAGATGTTAATTAATTAATTTAATTAATTAATTAAATTAATTAATATATCACTCAAATATTTGGATAATATATTTTTTATGTAAAAATATTATTTATATTCTTTTATAGATTTGATTTTGTATTTTAGAGAAAATACTATATTAATCAAAGATATTATTCTGTTGTTAAAACATAATAATATACTAATATAAATATAGGATACACAATATATATAAAAAAAACTACAACAATATTAGAAAAGCTTTAATAAAAATTTGGTCGTCTTCTATCTCCCTTCATATACTTTTTATATTCTACAAATCCTGGAATTAAAGGATGTAGAGTTGTAGTTGGCTCACTACCTCCGCTGCTATAGATGGTGACCAAGGTCAAAACTTTATAGGAGGAAGGATCGACAATATTGGCTGATGTTTTGTACGTGTGAAGAATAAACTTCATCCCATAAGAAACCCCAATCCCATATTGCCAAGATTGAACATAAAAGAGTGTAGCTAGAGGCTTTTTGGGAGTACACCCAAGAGCAAATCTGTGCGCGCCTCCGAGCGCAAAGCGGACAATATCTTGCTAGTCCGTGAGGTCGGTCACACACACCGAATTCTAACATGGTATCAGAGGGTATATTTGTCTCAGTTCTATGGGCAAGGGTTTCCATTTCCAAGTTGCAGGATGGTTGATTGCAGCCGCTGGTCGACTGCACTGTGTACTGCCGTTTGACGCTACACTAGAATTGCTTCTCGATTTAACAGCAAAGGGCAAATAAAAGATCTAGAGCCATATAAGGCTTAACCGCCGAAGTTCCAGCAAATTACTGGGAGAAAGTTTAAGGGGGAATGTGAAGAATAAACTTCATCCCATAGAGGACCCCCAATCCCACAAGGACCGTAAAAAAAGTGTATATAAGTGTGAGCCCACCTCAACTAGCAAGAGGCCTTTTGGGAGTACACCGAAAAGCAAACTCGTGCGCGCCTACGAGCGCAAAGCGGACAATATCTCACTAGCTAGTGAGGTCGGTCACACGCACTCGCACACCAATTGTAACATGGTATCAGAGCCATAAATGGCTTAACCGTCCAATTTCCGGCAAATTAGGTTGGACCAACCTCAACTAGCTAGAAGGCGCAAAGCGGACAATATCTTGCTAGTCCGTGAGGTCGGTCACACACACCGAATTCTAACAGTACGTCATGCTAGTCCGTTCAGTTATATCTTGCAATGCTTGACTAGTTAGGATTCGACTATAAGTTTAGTTTTCAAAAAATTCTCTTGGTTTAGGAAAAGGTGTAGCTCTTTTCCCCAACCATAAATGGAGAAAGGTGTTCGTGGAAATATCAAATGAAGTATATAAAACATTCAACACACGCCTACAATCTTGGATATCATCCAAAAACAAAATTAAAGTGTAAGTGTGAGTAATTCTTTCCATATGAACGTCACAAGGCATAACTGGCTTGGCAGGACTCTTGTCCGTTCCCTAGTTCTCATTGATGAAGACGAAATCCCTCTTCCATTTCTTAACACAGAGATGTTTGCAGTGATCATGTGTTTGATATGCATCCATAAAAAAAATTATAGAGTTTCACTTATCGAGTTGATGATACTCACTGTGAATATTGACATATTGTTAAAATCTACCGTCAACTGGGAGGATATTATTGAAGTTAGAAGTACTTTTTCATCTGTTCCATAGTAGTTCGGTAAGACACATATGAGTGAGTCAAAAGAACTCCACAAAGCGGGAATGAAGAAGGAAACAAACACCAATATTAAAGAGAATTATGAAGAATACCAGCTCGTTAGTTAGTTGTGACAGAAACAATTGTTTCCCTAACATACGATAGTCGTACATGCATATCGACTAGAATACATCACTCTAGCCGAAGGTTTTGCAAAGCCTAGAGTTCATAGTATTCGTAATTCTTCTTTGTTATCTGATCCAACATCATTGGGAGCAAAGCCAATCTTTATACAATGGGAGCATTAGGGTTCCCATGCTTTGAAGACCTACAATTTTGGGAGCGTAGGAGGAATCTGCAACATTTTTCCTCACCGGAATACTCCATGTAAAATTGAAATCAGGGGATTTTAATCGACACTAACATTTCTGCCAACATAATTCTTAAGCGATGGTTCGATGGAATTATAATTGACTTCACTTGAGAGAATGTCAAACTCTTCAGTGAGTTGGAGGTTGATGTCTATATAAGCAAAAGAGGTTGCAATAAAATGTTGAATACTTCGTGTATAGTAATTGACTGCCCTAGTGCTTATAATTCCATTATGGATCGGTAGTGGCTCGACGAAATGCATGTAATTAGTTCCACTATACAACAACATTGCTGCTATATAGTGAACGATAAAATTGGAATCATAAGGGGAGATGTAAATACATATAAGAAGCGTTATTCTACTTTCATTCCTTTAAAACAAAATAGAAACCATAAGGGTTACTCCTTGATATTGAGGGACTTGATGACCCCACTTGTCTCCAAGCTTGGTAATCTTTGATGAGAGAACGGAAGTTTCAAAGCTTGTTAAGGCAAGAGTTTAAAGATCAGCATTAGCATTTCAGTCAGTATATATACTAACCTACTATTAATTTTAACTGATAATATAAATATATTTGTTTGAAAATCAAAAGACTTAAAGGAGTACCTCTAAATATGCTTTTGTCACAAACTCTTAGTAAATCCAAATGTTTGACCCAACGTATAAATGAGAATAACTCTTTATATTAGAAAATAAGGGTTACTATAACCAAAGTATACCAACTAAGGTCAAACATATCTTAGAGGCTACATACCCATGCTAGACTGCTAACTTAGTATTGGTACAAAAGAAGAGTGGTAAGTGTCATATACGTGTGTGGAATTTACTTATTTGAATAAAGCACGACTGAAAGACCAATTCTCAATGTCGAAAATATATCAGTTGGTAGATTCGATTCCATATAATTAGTTATTGTTATTCATGGATACATACTCATGATACAACTAGATACAAATGCACTCATTAGACCAATAATGTACTAGTTTCATTACTAACCAAGATCTTCACTAATATTAGATCATGCTCTTTACATTAAAAATCTATGGTATATTTATAAGATACTTATCAACAAATCTTCCACTAGTCAGATACGGAAAAAAAACATGGAGGTATACATTTATGGTGTGATACTTTGGATTCCGTTCAATGCCAATCGTATCAAAGACCAGGAAGAGACATAAAAAAAATCTTGTGGCCATAAACCTTTAAGTTGAATTCAAAGAAGTATGACTTTGGGGTTCGGTCATGTAAGTTTTTGGGTTACCAAGTAAGGTAGAGCGGTATATAATCAAATCTATCACAATTGACAAACTTAGTATCCAAGCACCCTACCAAGCAAGGAAGTCAATATATTGGTTGGAAGGTTAACAACCTTGAAGAGGTTCATATCTCGTGTCTTAGACAAGTATTCACCTTTCTTTAAACTTTTGAGAAAGGCTCGTCGCTTCTAATAGACTGAAAAGTGTGACTATGATTATAATAAGATCAAGGAATTCTTGTATATAGAGTTTCTATCAAAACCCTCACTAGAAAAATACTCTATATTTACCTAGAAATTATGAGTTATGTCGTCACTATCGTGTTAGTTAGGGAAGTATAGGAAAGCGTGAGGTCAATATCAGTGTAAAAAAGATTTGTTTAGATGCAAAGACAAAGTATATTCCGCTAGAAAACTAGCATTCCCCTTAATACTGAAAATTATGAAAGAAAACCTTTAATTTAAAGATATTTTGTTCTTGTCCAGACCTTGTTCCCTTTTGAGTCAATGACAATCACAAAGAGCTATAAACTAGTTAATTATTTAAGCAAATTCCCCTATGATAGTCCTTTGGTTAATCATGAGTTCCTAACTCTAGCATGGACAATAAAGATAGATGGTGGTTCAAGTTCCTCAGGGTACATTGTTGGTATTCAACTGACCACTCCTTCAGGGGGCTATGCACGAGACAACACATTTTCGGTTCCATGCTACTAATAATGATGATCGATATAAAGTTATGATCTCAAGAATATAGCTATCTCAGATGTGTGGAACTAAAATGGTAACATGACTCAACAATTCACAATAGGTAATAAATCAGGCTCATGAATAAGCAGAGGAAATGAAAGATAATATCGTACAATAATTCAAAATTCTGAAGAACTTTGTAAGTGATTTTGATGAAGTAGTGTTTGCATATGTCCTTATGGTCGAATACTATTAGGTCGATTCCCTAGCTACTTCTGGTGTGGATTATTTATGATCAAAGGGTAGTTTGGGAAAAAGTTTTGGGAATTTAATGTTTAGTGTAAAATGTAGAGAGATAAGTAAGGTGTGTGCTACAAGTAAATATTGATCACCCGGGTAAAAAACACCACTAGTCCCTCATGTTTCCCACTTCTAATAAGTTCGTCCTTTTCCTTTGGCATTGTAATAAATTGGTCCCCTGTGTTTCACAAAGCGTAACAAAATCATCTTTATTGACCTCAGCTCATAATTCATATCATTAATTTCCTTTGACCAACCACTTCAGCGTCCCGCGTGGATCGTTGATGTGGGAGCAGTAAAAAAATTAAAACTTGTTTTACTTTTACCCTAACCTTTTAACCCTAATTCTTCATATAACCCGACCCAACCAACTAAAAAAACCCGGTATGCTCATCTACACTATTTTAATCCAATCCAGTAACCCTAAAGCCCTAACTTATAACCCGATTTCTAACTTGAATTGTTATGCATAGACCCAATAACCCAGCCCTAAGTTGTAACTCAAAATCTAATCGATTCAGCCTTTCTCTCCTGAATCCCTAATTTCTTCTTTCTTTTCCCAATTCTCTCTAGCCCTAATTTCTTCCCCAAATCATAAACCTCAAACTTGTTCAATCAAAATAGTTATGTTGCTGCTTTAATCTCATTGTTCCATCAAATTTTATACCCACTAAACTATTTCCAGTCTTCGAAAGCCAAGTAAAACCATTGTAACACCTAAATATAATAGCTTGAACTCGAACTATAGTTAACAATGGCGAAAGATGGTTGCGAGGGTAAGTTCTGTTTTCTATTTGTGTTGGTGAAGTTTGGTTTAAGTGACTTCGTTGTTAGATTATAGGTCATCGTCATAGTTGTTGCTGTTGATTATAGTTTTAGTTGTTTTTCGTTCGTAAAATCTATGCATTGTTGTGTTTTTGTGACTCATTGATTTAGGGTTTTAGGGTTAGTGCTTGGTGTTGCTCGATGATTTTAGGGTTGTTGGTTATTGCTTGGTGTTGATGTTGACAGATTTTAGGGTTGGTGCTTGGTGTTGCTATAGACTGATTTTAGGATGATTGGTGTAGATGATGTTGTTGTTGAGAATATTAGGTTAATGTGGTTAACTTATTGTTTCTTTGTTTATCTTATTTCAGGTCCAAATAACATCATGTTTACTGCACACTACCACTACAATGGTAAAATTGTAGGTAAAAGAAAGTTAAAATACGTTGGAGTAAAATGTGCAACCATAGACTACGTAAACCCAGACACGTTTAGTGTGTTAGAACTGCATGCCATGCTTGATCTTACAGAAGCAAAGGGTGATGGGGCATTATGTATTTGCGTACAACGTGCCCGATATGGGTTGTTCTTTGAAGCTAATAGACTCTAATACAGATGCATTCGCGTTAACGCAGCGACTTGTCCCAAACAGGAAGGTGAATATATATGCAGACATGACTCCACCACTAGAGGTTATTTTGACTCCAACAAAAATAAAGAAAAACTAGGAAGTTGCTATGGTGCTGGTGTAGGTGTAGAGGAGGGTGTTTGTGTAGGTGTAGAGGATGATGTTGTTGTAGGTGTAGATGAGGGTGATGGTGTAGCAGTAGATGAAGGTATTGGTGTAGGTGTAGAGGAGGGTGTTGGTGTAGGTGTAGAGGAGTCTGCTGGTGAAATGAGGCTGTTTTAGGTGTAGATGATAGTGATGGTGTAACAGTAGATGAAGGTGTTAGTGTAGGAGTAGAAGAGGGTGTTGGTGTAGTTGTAGAGGAGCCTGCTGGTGAAAATGATGAAGGTGTTAGTGTAGGAGTAGAAGAGGGTGTTGGTGTAGTTGGAGAGGAGTCTGCTGGTGAAAATAAGGCTGCTGTAGGTGTGAATGAGAGGGTTGGTGATTAAAATGTAACTGGGGGACTTGGTGTAAATGATGTTGCTAGTGTAGATGAGGAGATTGCAGCTAGGGTTGTACATGGGCCTGTTAGTGATGTAGAGGATAATATAAGTGTAAATGGGGCTGATGTTTTTGGCGATGCAGGTGGTGTAGCAGTAGATGAAAGTGATGGTGCTACTGGTGTACAAGAGAGATGTTGTGTAGGTGGAGGGGAAACTGATACAGTACAAGACAGAAGTAGTGTAGGTATAGGGGAAATGGCTGGTGTACAAGAGAAAGGTTGTGTAGGTTGAGAGGAAGCTGATACAATACAAGATAGAGGTGGTATAGGTACATGGGAAGCGGCTGGTGTACAAGAGAGAGGTGGTTTAGGTGGAGGGGAAGCTGCTGGTGTACAAAAGAGAGTTAGTTTAGGTGCAAGGGAAGAAGTATCAATTGAAGATCTAGATGATTCATTCTTTGCAGAAATTGGCATGTCGCGGTTCGATACAAATACGGAGTAGCAAGAAGATAGTGGTGTTAATGAAAGCGAAGATGATAGCTACGAAGAGTGGAGTTGAGTGATAGTTCTAGTGACAGTGAATACTCAGATGGCAGTGTTGTTCATTGGGTTGCAGGTTGGTCTTCAGTTTGGTTCATCAACATGATTTAAAGATACTGTCAAGGAATATGGAATAAAATAGCAACGTAATATCTACATGGTTAAAAATGACAAGTTAAGGTGTTCTTTCAAGTGGAGTTTTAAGAGTTACAGCTGGTATGTCTACACTTCTTGCAAAGGTAGCACAACGAACTGGACTATCAAAACCGTTCGTGATGAACACCAGTGTGTGTATACCAACAAGAACAATAGTGTAAGTAGTAGGTGGCTTGCAAAACAATATATCCGCCGGTCGCAAGCTGATACAGATTCGTCAATCAAAATTTTGATTGTTGACGTTAACAAGGAGTACCTGGTGAAGATAACAAGACCGCATGCATACCGAACAAGATCGAGGGCTTTGAATCTGATACTTGGAGATGATAGGATTTAATATAGAAGGCTGGGACAATATTTCCATGAAATATTAAGGACAAATCTGGGGCTACTATGATTGTTCAATGCGATGAAAGAGTGTTTAAAAGAGTTTACGTTTTTTTGGCTGGTCTCAATGAAGGGTTTAAGTCTGGATGCAGACCATCGTTGGTTATGAATGGTTGCTTCTTGAAGGGGGCATTTGGGGGGCAGTTGCTAGTAGATGTTAGGGTGGATGCGAATGACAAGATGTATCTGTTGGCTTGCGCTGTTGTAAAGTCTGAAAACAGGGATAGTTGGGGTTGGTTTCTGCAACTACTGGGTGACGATATCGACGTACAAAACCAGAGATCATTTACATGGATGTCAGACAAGCAAAAATACCTTGTACCAGCCTTGCTTGCCATCTTCCCCAATTCAGAGCACATATTCTATGCAAGGCAACTCTAAGCAAATATGAAAAAAAAAACCTTCCCTGGTAAAGATGAGCACAATCTGTATTGGGCTTGCGCGAGGTCTACCTGGGTCGAACAATTTAACTATTATATTGAACAGATAAAAGATTGTAACAGAGCGGCTTACGATTGCCTACACGAAATACCTGATATTGGTCTAGGGCACATTACGACACTGAAAGTAAGTGCTCTATGCAGAAGGATATTATTAGTCTGCTGGAAGGGATAAGGGAGCAGGCTATAAGGAGGATTGTTAAGAAGAGGAAAGACGTAGAAAAATGGGATCAATGAATATGCCCCGCTATCCAAAAAATGGAAAAGATTATTGATAAGGCTGGAGAGTGTCGGGTACTACAATCAGGTTGGCTTAAATTTCAATTTACTGAAGGCCAAAACCAGTATTTGTCGACATGGATACACGTGAGTGTGCTTGTAGAGCCTGGCAGTTATCGGGTGTGCCATGTTGTCATGCAGTTAGTAAAATATTCTTAATGGGAAGGTAACCCGTTGATTACATTGCCAACATCTTTCTAGTCGCAACGCAGAAGGTTATATGCTCTCACATTATCAATCCAGTGAACGGGTATAGAATATGGCTTTCAAATCCTTTTCCACCCGTTGAAGCTCTTCAACCTCCTAAGGCAGTGTCAGCAGCTACAAAACTGTCGAAATCATACAATACAAAGAAATGCAGTAAGTGTAAATGCACTGTACACAATAAAAGGAACTGTTTAGGTGAAGCAGGAGGCACATTTACGGTGGATGATCCCACACCGACATTTCCTGTACAAGGACAACCCAACGAAACATATACAAAAATACCTGTAAGTTTTGACTTGTTTTAATTTGAGCTCTCTATTTTTAATATTTCTTAAATGTATTTTTCGTTTTAAAAACAATTGAGAATGGCTGGAATAAGTAATCCAGGACTATAATCAGATGTAAGTTTTTATTTATTTATTTTCGTGAATGTGGATTTTTGGTTGATTGGTTGAATGTGGTTAACTTAGTGTGGTTAAATATGCAGACAATATTGTAGGTTGTGTTTGAGGGGAAATATTTAGTGTGATTGTGTCTGGTTGAGTGTGGTTGAGTGTGGTTGAGTATGTTGTGGTCCCAATAAGTATATATTTATATGTGTTGTGGTTGCATGTGTTGTGGTCGATGTTAGTGTTTATTTATATTTGTATGCCTTTATACAGGGTAGTGTAGTCTACTGCGTTGATAGAAGAGGAGACATGATGCATAGAAATGTGGTCCCAACTGTAAGATTTATATTTTTTCTATTAAAGTAGTTTTGGACATATTAGATAAGTGGTGTGTTGGGAATCTAAATGTTCATTTTTTCTTTGATAAATAGGCTGCTGCACCACCTTATTTGCATCTCAAAACAGCATTACATCCCCACATTACAACTGGGTAAGGACGGAAAATATGCAACAGTTTAAGGATGCAAAGCAGGCATTAGCTACGACGACAAGTAAAAAGCGAAAATTCTTGATTCATGGTTAGAAAATGCAAATGCCAAAAAGTTAGATGTCCATAGTAGACTAGCACATCGATATTCCGCAGCTACATCGCATGGTGGTGCAGCAGCTACTGCTGGTTCAGGTAACACAGTTATCAACATTAATATTTCTGTTGATGTTCTTACCGGATCTTGCATTGGGAACTCAAGCAGCTCTGCGGTGGCAACAGGAGGTTCCCAATCATGGGCAGCAGGTAGTGAAGCATCGACAAAGCATGCTACACCTTGATGGATCGTTTGTTGTGAGGTAGTATGATGTTAGGAGTAGGTTTTTTCTAATAGACAGTGTGGTTAACTACTGTATTGTTGTTGTTTTTTGCCTTCGTTGGCTTAGTGTAATGGATGAGAGTGGATTAGATGGTATTGTTGTTGACAGTTTGGTTTGTGTAATGGCTAAACCTTGGATACTTTTTGTATTGTTGATTGGAATATGATGTTTTAAAATGACTTAATCTTGCATTTCAGGTTGTATTGAGTCTATATTACAAAAAAATACTCATTATATTACAGGTCTGTTATTACTGGTTATATTACAGGTCCATATTCTTAGTTATACTACATGTCTAAATTACAGGTTCATATTCTTGGTTATATTACATCTATATTACAGGTTGTAGCTAGTATTTAATTACAGGTCCATATTCTTGGTTATATTACATCTATATTACAGGTTGTAGCTAGTTTGTAATTACATGTCAATATTTAGTGTTTGTATTTATCTGAATTATCTAAAGTTTCTATCAAGCTGAAACAATAAATAAAAGCAAGTACATTAACAAACTGCAATAATATATTTTCAATTAATTTGCCAAAAAATACAATATTTTCAAACCTTGACTTCAATGTATGAAGCATGTACACAAAATAAATACAAAATTACAAAGAAAGTAAAAGGCCAGTACACATACGAGTCTCTAAACTGGTTACCAATTTATAAATACAGCAACATTAGCCTTAATACAATCAAACATACCAAAAGTACCCTAATTGCAATCTTCTGCCAACGACATTTAGCTTTCAACCTCCCAGTTTTCTTCAGTATGAAATTAATTACAATCTTTGAGTTATCATCAACATGGGGATCAACCCACCTAAAATACCCACAGTGCTTACTTCTCTGCATAAAAGAGTATTGTATCAAAATCAATTTTTTTTTTATCGTAAATCACATATGTAAATCTCGAAAATACACTTACCCCAAAATTGATACAGCCTTTAAACTTCCTACCCGGATTGGTGCGAGTCCAAGATGTGCGAGTTATGCTGGGTATACCGCAATAACAGAGACCATCCGCAATTGAATTGATAGAATATTTTGATGTATTATAAGACATGATTTTGGGTAGTTTTCGATATCGAATAGGGTCTGGTTTATTTGGTTACTGTCTTAGGTTAGAACGAGAGATGAGAGAAGGGAATGAGATGAGAGAGGGGAAGGAGATGATATTTAGGGTTAGGTTTCTGGTTTATGCTGAAATGAGAAAGGGGAAGGCTGAGATTTAGGGTTAGATTTAGAGTAATGTGGATAGTATTAAGGTTAGAAATCAGGTTATAAGTTAGGGCTTTAGGGTTATTGGTCTGGATTAAAATAATGTAGATGGGCCTATCGAGTTTTTTAGTTGGTTTTCGGGTTATGGGTAGAATGAGGGTTAAAAGGTTAGGGTCAAAATAAAACAGTCTTTAACTTTTTTAATTGCTACCGCATCAGGGATCCACGCGGGACACTGATGAGGTTGGTTAAAGGGCATTAAACCCGTATGGTTAATGTTTTAACGAAGTGGCGTGGCCAATGCTCAAAAAAATCGTATGGTGTCTATATCAAATAAATTTCATGTCTACAATATTAAAAAAACTCTCTTAGTCTATATACCAAATAAATCACATGCTACAAATTCTGATAAAACACATTGCATGTTGATAATATCGCAATAATCGCATGCTTGTAATATCAAACACATCACATGTTTATAATATCTTAGCAAAACATATCGTATAGTTATACTATTAAACAAATTGCATTCTCATAAATATCAAAGCAATCATATTTTGTAACTATAAAGCAATCGCATGGCTGAAATTTATGGTTGGGCATATGACAACTCGCATGTATGATATGTTTGATATGTCTAGGAAATCGCACGATTATTATATATAGAATTTCATTTTCATCGTGCAAGGTATGCCATGGTAAACCCAAAGAAGAAGAAGCCCAATAAGAACATGATGGCTCATAACAAGCAAAACAACAACACCAACAACATCAAGAAGAGGATATCAGAAACATTAACAACAATACTAACAACACCATCATGCAGAATAAAAACAAGCATTTACAAAGAGTGAACAACTCACCTAACCCAAAACAGCACCAACACTCCAACAACAAGCTGAAAAAGAAGCCCAACCTTAACAAAAAGCACAACCCTGCGCAAAGTCAGAACTACTAACCCAACCAGAAGTCCGACAACTTGTTGAAGACGAAGCTAAACACCAATAACCAGGGTTCATAAATTCAGAATAATCCATCTAAGGACATGCATTAACATCAGTTGATACGATGAAGAAAATAATATGTTCAGAATTACCATCCTTTGATGATTATTTCATAAAATGTACAGTCTATTTTTGGTATAATTGATAAGGTTGAGGGAAATGTTGTCAAGTAATGGAGTTTAGATTCTATCCGGGAGGCTACATTTGATCAAAATTTAGGAGATTATGCTGCTTACAAGGGTGTATATGAGACAACATCATTGGTTGATGTTGGGGATTTTGTAATTGGATATTTATATTATTAAACGTCCAATATATATAGTCGGGTTGTTTTAATATGATAGTCAGTTCTCTATGACAAGATGTAGATGATGCGTATCCTGATTTGGATTTAATTAGTCATATACAAGAGGCAGAGGCATAGGTTAATTTCCTCGATTTGGAAAAGAGTACGACAAGAACGTATATCGTCAAGTTAAGTGAATACCACTTTGTGCTCAAAATACAAAGGGCATAAAGACACAAAGACTAAAAGTATGGTATTTACCACAACCAGAGTTCTCGTATAGACTTAACGTGAGTGCGAATGAAGTAATGGCACTACCATATCTACGAGACATGGACTTCACGGTAAAATAAACAAGTGTAGCTAGGTAACGATGGATTTAAAGGTTGTGTTGGCGTAGTCTAGCATTATCATTAAGCTAGGAACTCGCATGTTTATTAATCTCTCATCTTTGGTTATACGCCTTCAACTTGTCATTTGGTAGATTATCGACGTTTGGATATGTAAGATACTTAAATAAGATGATTTTCTAGTACCATTCAAAGGTTATATAGAGTCTTACACTTGTAAATATAACGTGATTCAAATTTCTTCCATTACAATGGTAAGTGTATCTAAAAATATTTATCGATTATTGTAGATCTGTCAAAAACTTTGATGAAGTATTCCGTAAAATGAAGCCAATAACTATATTGTGTTCATTCCGGTGTGCCACATAAGAAATGGTATAATGAACAACTAAACATTGGTGGTTATTGATATGGAGAACAGAACAAAAAAAACTATAGCCCACCCATGCCAAGAAGTACGCAAACAACAGGCTACACAAGAAAAACTGTCGAAGCCCTGGTAAGTATTTTTCAAAGCAAACGCATGATAGTTGACTCAAAGACATCGCATGTTGGATTTATAAACAACACGTTATAAGCTCTTTACAAATAAATCACATGATTCCATCGTCAAGTAAATCACACGATTAGATATGAATGCAAATAACTTGTTTATTTGTACAAAGACATCGCATTATTAGTTTTCATATCTGCACTGGTAGCCACTGTAAACTCTTTTTAACAGTTAATATATTGCATGAAAAAAATATACATATGTAATGTAAAGAAGGGATATACAATGAATTATGTAAGAGATATACTACAATAAATATCAGGCAGTCTCGACTGCGGAGTTTTTGTTTGTGAATACGCTAAAAGCGTCATCCATAAAGGCTTCATATAATATTCTTATATCGAAGATATGTGTGCAACTATTATAGTTCAAATGTTTTATCATTTCCTAAATGATTCTAACACTATTGTTATGTGGTAGCTATCTTGATAGAGATTTATCAGATACGAACAAATTTGTAATATGACTGACTTTGTAAGTAATTTGGTCTATTTTATTGGGTAAGGTCTGTACTTTGAGTGGGTTGTTTAATAGTAAACTCGCACATCCGTTGTATAAAAATAATCATGGCCAATTAGATGTGATGCATGTTAAGTAAATATTCCCAATAAACTCGTATTGTTTGATAAGCAAAGAAATGATGCGGTCAATTAGTTTCGTTTTTTTTGGTAAGTAAATATTCACACTAAACTCGCATGGTTAGGAATGAAAATAAATTGCATGGTCAATTGGTTGCGTTGTCTGTTAAGTGAACATTTTCATTAATCTCTCATGGTTGAGTTGTCTGTTAAGTGAGCATTTTCATTAATCTCGTATGGTTGAGATTACAAGAGAAATCGCATGGTCAACTGTTTTCAAAATGCATTGGTAACTGGTTTATATACTTACTACGCATCATAATTAATAAAGAAATAACAACTAGTGGATATCTAATCATGTAATTATTTAAGCTTATACTTATTCTTTTATTGGCTAATTTATTTCTTGATTTGAAAAATATAGATATTTAATCATGACTAAAGTAATAAATACAAAAACAAATAACAACATTGAGTATGAGTGGAGTTAGAGTTGAGTTCAGCCTATAAATAAGAATACCAAAAGAGTTATGCATATTAAATCTTAAAAAAACACTCATAAAGTTTTCATCTTACTATGACTCATTCCTCTACAGACTCTTAGGACTACTCATCCTTTGATGATGGGTTTTCTGATGACTAAAAACATTACTCCGACTACAAGCACACCACAACGACCGAGTATTCCATGGAATCTTCGAACGATGGGTCTATATTATCGTTCCATCATGAGTACCTCTCTGCCGACTCGTGGTCAAACTTAGGGAAAAACTCTTACCCGAATGATCTTCTACGTAAGAAAAGAAAGAGAGACGACTAGGCTGAAGAGGAGTCTGAAGATGTACTAGACACAGACACCAAAGTAGAAGATGAAGATATCGACGACGAGATGGACACAAAAGACAAAGAACATAACAAAGATGATGAGGAGAAAGAAGATAAAGAAGAGAAATCTAACACAAAAGACTCCTTTGTTGGTTGATTGTTTTTATTTTGATGGTTGCATGTTTTTTATTTTGATGTAAACTTACCAACCCTAAACTGTAATGTATTTTTTGTTAGGGTTGGATGTCTGGACATTGTTAGGTCCGTATAATATGTTTTTAGTAAAATATTTTTAATATAAAAAGTTTACGATCTTGACTCAGCCATTAAAAATCTATGGTTGCATTATTAGGTCTCTGTTAAATATTTGAAGAAATCACGCAATGTGATTCCCTTATAATCACGTAATTTTATTACAAAACTAAACATGCGCAATGTGAAAAGTACTTATCTGGCATAAAAATATGCAAATGGATTTAGTGGACTTAGAATTATAAATGTGAAATTTACAATCGCACGATTGGATAACAAAAAACTCGAGCAATCCTAATATTCACTTAAAATACGCTTTTTAAAATGCACACATATCGTATAGTTATATACACAAGGAGCTAGTGATGGAAATAAAAATCAAAGCATTAACGGTTAAATAACTCGCTTAATTGCATTACAAACAAATCGCACCAGTATAATATTCAATAAAATCGCGCAAGTGTAACTTACAAATAAATCGAATTGTAAACAAATTAACAAAAATCACATTGTATGAAATGAACATATCTCGTATGGTTATAGCCACAAAGAACTCGTGATGGACTTAAAACTCAAAATGTTAAGTATACAAACAACTCGCACACATGGAATACAAGTAATTCACACAATTGTAAAAGTAATGAAAATGGCGTGATATAATACAAATAACTCGCATAGTTCGAATATTAAATACACAACAACCGCACATTAAAGTGGAACCTCACAGGCCCTCTTGTTATGGCCTGCTTTCAGACAACGACCACACCTCAACAAGTTGGTTGGTATTTCTCTTCTAGACGAAATTTGTTTTTTCTTAGGCCTTATATCTCGTCTTTTCATGTTGGGAGACATAATTTTCGGCTCAAACGAATCATTAAAGCTTGATAATTTTCTAAAATTGGTTATAGCCGGTATACTAAAAGAGTAAGTTGACCTGTAATTATTAACCGTCAAGAATGGATTTATCGACGTCATGGGATCTTGTTGAGTCGACTGTATTACCGCTAAAGCGTGAGAACATGGAGAACAATATTGTTTCTATGCACTGCAAGAACATGTGAAATACAACATAATAAAAACCATAACAAGGTATAAAAAAAACTTAAAATAAGGTTGCAGAAGACTTACGGACTAGCCAGCTATGTCTTTTTCGACGTTCTACTTTAACTTCTTTTCATACTACGGACATAAAATAGTACTCTAGCTTAGCCCCTCCGAATAACATCGTGGAATTAGAGTCATAAGCAAGATTCTAATCTTGTCAACCAATTCAACAATGTATAGACTACACGATTTTTTTATCTGTTAACAAATGTATGAGCTTACTTCTCCAAAGGTAAATTTTCAAGATTTTTTTAATATTTGATAACCACCTTCACATAGAAATTCTGAAAAATAATCATTAAACATATCTACCGGGGGAGCATAAGCACACTGATTAAATAAACATAACATCCTAGTTTTAAACTCTCTGTTAGTATGATCAAGAGATTTCTTCAAATTCTGAACCACATGAAAAATAAAGTACATATGATTACAGTTTAGATACAAGACATAAACAACATCAATGCAACATAGAGTATACCTGCAATATCAAAGAACTTGCATGGTTTTACATGACTAGTATCCTAAAAAATCATAAATAACTCACATGCTTATTATACAAAAGAAATCACACATCAATTACACAACGCAAATCGTACATTCGCTAGTCACATCTTACACGTCTAGCATGGTCACACTATTGGGGGAAGTCTCAAGATTGGTTAACAAAAAACCCGCGTGTGAAAATTATTCATTAAAATTGCGTGGTGTAAAATGCATATATCTCGCGCGGTCTATTATATCACATGTATCATGGTTCAAATATATAAGACCTCACATGGTTTATGAAAAAACATAACTCCCATCTTCAAATATATTAGACTCCCACGGTCATCTAAAATCATAACTAAATTCGCACGTCTTAAATATATAAATAAATCATGAAACTAAATGTTGTTACCGACTTTTACTATGACAGATAGCAATACACCAATATGCTTGCCGGTTAAAAATGTTTCGTCGATATACAACAATGGACGACATGAATAAAAACCTTAAAGACATGAACCAAATGCTATAAAACAACACTTGAAGATGTTTCCAACAGCTAATTCCAAGTGGAAGTCGATAGTAATATCACCACTCTTCAATCGTTTAAAGTATCCTTTTAGTAAACTAAAAGAAGTATTACTATCTCCGAAAACTCCCCTCCTTGCCTTCTCTAAAAGATTCCGTAAGAGACGGTAAGAGATGCCTAAATCGTAGTCTTGTTTCAACAGAGGATTGTATACTTTTTGCCATCACTGTATGACGTGTCCTAATGGAATCATGAATTTCATCCATAATCAAATCCAATGTCAAATGCCTCCGATATTATTTGGAGAAAACGAGGCTGGAAGTATGTCGTTTGAAAAACCACTTAATCATCATGAAGTTGGTGCTGTAATCAACTGATGCATGAAATCTGAATTTACAACCAGTTGAGACTTTATTTTCATAATATGCAATGGTATTTTTTATTATATTATACATGTACTTGAAATAAAAACCATACTTTAAGGTATATCGACATAAAGATACCTAAGAATTGCAGTACATTTATAAAAAAAACTTGACTAACACTTATGATAGCATCAACCCAACCAATAGTAGCATGTTGTTTTTTTTGTTATCCAAATTAACTAAATTATTACTACTTTCCCCACTAGTCAGTGTATTATTAGAGGGTTCCATCAAACTTATGCTAGGTTGTTTACGCTTTTCACCAACAATCTTATCAACGAGTTGTTAATCTATAATAAAACTAATGCTTTTAAATGCTCCACATCAAGATATACCTCTAAACCACAAAATCCTTCTCATTAGTAAACAAATAAATCTTATGATCACCATAGGTGTAAATAATTATGTAGTTTCCTCTGACTAGCTCGTCCCATCTACTTTCAACGTATTCTTGAATACTTTGAAAGTTTTCAAACTCGATAAAAGGAACAATTGCAGTTTGGTAACTATATTTGAAAATACAAAATCTTTGTTCATGCATATCACCATGCATTAAACAAGAAATAAATAGTGAGAAACATAAGAATTTCATAACACATCTCGTATGTTTAACAAACCTAAACTCGCGCGGTAAGGATATAACACAACTCACATTTTTTAATATACAAAGAAACATAATTTCTATTAATGAACACAAATCGTATTGTTGAATATACAAAGAAATGTTAATGAACACAACTCGCGTAGTCATGGCGATAAATGTATCGCGTAGTAAATCAATGAACAAATCACATGTTTGTCATGTTTCTATCTACCACTAAACTCGAATGATCATGACCCGATATATCAAGAAGAAATGCGCGTATTTCGCATCTTCTTCAACTAATCTCACATCATCAACTGCAGTTTCTTATAAACTCTAATATCGATTGTATATGTTCCATCACACCTAAAACATCTATAATAATTGAATTAAATACATAGTAGAAGCAATTTATAACTTAGCTTACAACAAAAACTCATGCAATCGTAATGTTACATATTTGGTTTAAAAAAATAGAATACATAACATGAAGCAGAGTGTCACCGTAAACCAAATCCTCACTTGACTAATATATTACCTGGAAAAATGAAAACTGCGATATTGTCCATATAAAACAACCTTAAATAAAAAACTACCGACGATGAAACAACGTTAAATAAAAAAACTCAGATGACTCAACCTACTCACAAACTCTGATGGTGTTTCGTCCATGGTTCATGGTGGTCATCTTCGTCGATGAAATCATGCTATCAAGTAGGTAGAGTTTTGGATGTAAAAATTCCAATCATCTGAGGAATATTTTTTGAAAAATGGGTATGTTTTGGGTATAAAGAGAAAGAGAGAAGCAATTACAAACAAATTCAAATATTTAAAAGGTCAAATAGGGGGAAAACAGGCTCTCACAAAAATTAAGCTTATATAGTTGGTAGAGGGTATTTAGGTTATTAAAAAATAATTGGGTATTGAAGAGGAGTTGTTTAGTGAAGATGGGGCTTAAGTAAGCATAAATGATAGTTTGGGTAATATATAAAAGTATAGTTTGTGAGTAGGTACTTATGGTGTCATTTCCTTTAAGACTATCAACAACTTATGATGAAAGATTGTTAAACCATGCTAAAGAATTTTCTCTAAACGACATATAGAATGATTTACACAACAAAACACTAAATTAAAACCTGACATCGCATTGTCAAATATTCAAAGTGATGTTTGGATCTCCAATTGTATAATACTTTTCTATTCAATACAGATCAAACTCTCTAGGTAGTTCACCTTCAAGAGTCATTCAAGTTAATATAGATTGTGCAAAAATACAAAATATTAGTTTCAGTAATTTTGAAACTTTCTCACAAACATCTATTATTTCATTATTTCTTTTATTAACCTGTTTGTTTTAACGTTACTTCATTAATTGATCATTCGTCATCATTGTTTTTTCCTTGTTATTTTAAAATATGAAATCTAGCTGGAACCAAATTAGTTTTAATGCCATATTCATCTTGCAACGACGAAGTGGAGTCGGGTCAGGTGGATGGACGGGACTGAGTGTAAAAGAAGAAAAATTTGATAAGGAATATGGTAATCGAGATGAGAAATCCGATGAAAGTGGAGATGGAATCAGAGAAGGAAGAGACGTGTTTGGCAAATGAAGAATCATGTTTACATGAGGAGATGATGTGTCTAGTGAATGAAGATGTGTGTATGAAATAGGCTCAAATGGATAAGGAATGACAAAGCTCACAACAAGAATTAGACCAAAAATGGTATGTGGTCTCACATAACCAAAGAATGCTTAAATGCAAAATCAAAGACGGTTTCATGGATTATGAAATATTGGCTTGTGAAAATGTTTTTGTTGACAAATCAAATAATATTTAATCTTTTTTACCAATAGAATGACCGACAAAAATCGATGGTATGAAATGATAGTCAAAGTCATGAAAAATACAGATATTAGTTGCATAAGCTAATCAACCAAATATACATAGATGGGAGAAAAAAACTTTATGGAGTATAAATGTTTAAACAAGATTTTGTAGGAGAGAATGAAGAAAATATCATAATGACATAATCACCTAAAATTAGATATAAAGCAAACCTGGAATTTCCCATCTCTATCTACTTACAAAATGTGACAATGCTTGATTCCTACCACCCCATTTTATTAAGACTAAGACGTGTTTTATACATTAGTTCTAAAATATAACTACGAGACCCAACTACGAGAGTATTGGTTGTGTCCGACGAAGTATTAAAAGTGATGCACGACGAGAAAATAGTGAATATTTAGGGAAAAGTGGGGTTGAAGTAGAAACTCGTGAGATCATATTTTCTTATAGAGAAATATGGTTTGATTGTTGTGTATGATGTATTGACAAAAGTATTTGTGCTTAAGGTAGTAGTCAACAAAGGACCTGAAAATATTATGAACCTACCACACTTGGAAAACTAGCAACATTTCAACCTGTAAATAGGGGTTTTCATTCACAGGGAAATAGAATAATTAGATTTCCGTCACGTCATCAGTTTGGTGTTAGAGCCTTATTTCCTGCTATGGGGAAGCATGTTTCTAAAGCCTGACTATTCTGATTCAAGGTTTAAAGAAGAGAACAACACACATGGTCTTGAAGATCGGGAAGATCGTTTGAGTATGAGGGGACATACGAGCCATTTCGATGACGATCATATTGACTCGTTACTAAAGGAGTTTAAATTGGCTACCAATCGTCGAATCAAGGTAAAAGTTTCTTATCGAGATGTCGTCTTAGGCTATGAACAGGTTTTCAAAACCTTTTTTTTCATCAACTAGACATAGGGATATTGTCTTTAGGCTATGAAAAAGTTTTCGAAACCAATGTTTTTCATCAACTGGATGACTTCAATATGAATTCGAATAAGGAACCCTCGAGAAGAATTTATCTTATTCCAATAAGGTTAACAATTAGAATTCTCAATGTAACAATTGAAAAAAAATAAAAAAAATAAAATTTTGGTTGTTGATGGTGATGGTGCTGTGAATTCGATGACGAATTCTTGTCAACCAAGGAGGAGCCTAGAAAGTCCAAACATAAACCTTTATTATTTTATTCAAATATCTTATAGGATTCAAATCTTATATTTTATTTTATTCAAATATCTTATATTATTCAAATCAAATCTAATTATATTAAAATTTGATTTTATTTTATATTAGAATATCTATTTTCTTTCCTTGTATTCTAATTTAGGGTTTAGGGTTTCGAGAAGCTCTTATATAAAGCCTTGCCTTAAATTATTTTTAGTTTTTGGAATAATATATTTTTTTATCTCTGAAAATTTCAGTTTTTGTTACTTTTAGATTAGGGTGTCATCATGTTACCCTCGAATTAGTGTTTCATCTATCTTCTTGTATATCCCTGGAATTAGGGTTTCATCTATCGTTGCTTCTTCTTGTATATCCGTTGAGTTATCAGTTTGGTGAAACATTTATTCAAGGGTAACATGAATTGTAGCCCAAAACCTTTTGCCCCATAGCAGGAGCTCATGCTGTGATATCAGTTGTAGCCCAAAACCTTTTGCCCCATAGCAGGAGCTCAGGCTGTGATATTAGTTACCAAACTGATGTAGCCCAGAAAGTCCAAACAAAACTTTTTTATTTTATTTTATTCAAACATCTTATTTAAATCAAATCTAATTATATAAAGATTTTATTTTAATACATTTATATTATTTTATTTTATTTTATTTTATTTTATTCAAATATCTTATATTATTCAAATAAAATTTGTATTAAGATTTTATTTTATTTTAAATCATTTATTTATTTTATTTACTTGTATTATAATTTAGGGTTTTAAAAAGCTCTTATATAAAGCCTTGTATACCTTAAGTTATTTAAAGAACTGAAATTTTCAGAGATAAAAATATATTATTCTAAAAATTTAAACTTATTTAAGGCATATCAGCTTCTCAAAACCCTAAATTTAGAACAACAATGAAATAAAATAAATAGGCCAAAGCTATTTCCTCCATGTTATTTTTTATTTCCTCCATCTTTCAAACTTTCAAAAACACTAGTGACTTGATTTTACCAAATTACCCTTATTTTTATTTCAAATTTATCACTAGATGTCATTTATCTAATTAAAAGTCTTATATGAAAAAACACAGCATTAACCTAACTTTAATCCAAGATATATGATTCTACCTCTAAAATTAACCCTAAAACAAAGGACTTCAATTTTATTGAAGATTAATCATGGAAAATGAAGAAACCCAAACAAAGCCGGAGAACAACACTCAATCGACAAACAATGTCATTTAAACTTGTTTTTACGTTTTACAACTTTGTAGCTTGAAAATACCTATTTCGAAACTTATTTTTTTCAGCTAAACCCGTTTTTACAATTTTGAAAAAAAAAAACAACTATTCTCGAGACGGGAATTAGGAATCAGGTGTAATTGTTTTAAAAAAAATTGCATCTGATTCCGAGAGGGCCACTCAGAATCAGTTGCAATTTTTTTTAAAAAAAATGTGCAACTGATTCCGAGAGGGCCACTCGGAATCAGTTGCAAACCCTCTGTCTCGTTAGATTATGTGATAATTTGTAGGATATCCCAAGGCGAATAGTAGGATATCCCAAGGCGAACCCAAGATCAAACCCTAATCGATTCTAACAATGAAATCAAACCCCAAATGAAACCCTAATCGAATCTAACATAGAAATCTAACTTCAAACCCTAATCGAAATCGAACAACAAAATCTAACTACAAACCCTAAATTTGATAATGGGGAAGAACCTAGAATTTCTTTCTCCAAGCTTTCTCTATCTTCGAATCAACTGTTGTAAGGTAGTGATAAGTGAAAAATAGGTTTTCTTCTTTGTAAGGTAGTTCTCTAGGGTGAAGAATGAGTTTTGTTGTACTAAATTGGATGGGTATGTTAGGGTAATAGTTTTGTGAAGAAAAAATGGGTAAAAGGGCAATTTTGTAAATGATAGAGAAAATAAAAAATAACATAGAGGAAATAGCTTTGGCCAAATAAATATTCTAAAATCAAATAAAATCAAATTTTAATATAATTAGATTTGATTTGAATAATATAAGATATTAGAATAAATATTCTAAAATCCTAAATTTTCATAATTTTTATAGTGAGTTAAAAGTTCAAACATATTTTTTTTTACAACGTCCCCATATTCCATGGTAATAACTCCAGTTTTGTGAATGTTAAGCTTATACCTAAAACCTATTATTCTATGCAATTTTTTTGTTCCAAATGTAAGTTTTTACTATTTTCCTACTAGAGGTGTCAAACGATTCAAACCGTGAACTGTAACTGTTTAACAGAGAACCGCGGTTTGCGATCCTGACGGTTTGCGGTCCTGACGGTTTACTTCTTATGCGGTTATGGCGGTTTGTGGTCCTTACTGTTTGCAGTGTTTGCAGTTTTAATGGGTCAGTTTACCCACTAGAAAAACACCGTTTATCAAAATATTTTATAATATTATTTAAAATTAATTTGTAAGTGTTAATTGAATCTAATTTCAATAATTGAGATATATACGATATAAATGAGTTAATTATGCTATTTAATGTATTTTAATTTAAATACTATATCATTTTAATTGAAATTCTATAATCCTTTTATAAAAAATAATTGTTAAAAAATAATTTTAATATGATTTTAATATGTTGATTATATTTATATATCTAAGATATTTTATTTAATATTAGGTATATATTAAATAAAGGCCAAAGCTATTTCCTCCATGTTATTGTTTATTTCCTCCATATTTCAAATTTTCAAAAACACTAGTGACTTGCTTTTACCAAATTACCCTTATTTTTATTTCAAATTTATCACTAGATGCCATTTATCTAATAGATAGTCTTATATGAAAAAACACAGCATTAACCTAACTTTAATCCAAGATATATGATTTTATCTCTAAAATTAATCCTAAAACAAAGAACTTCAATAATTGTGGTTTAAATCTCGAATAATTGTGTATTATTATGCTAACGCTTTTGGATTGTTAAATACAAAAGTAGGAACTCATACAAAAGCAGGAACTCGACTGCAAGTAATGAAGAACCTTCGTGTTTGTTCTAAATTTTTTTTTGCCCACTCAGCATGTGATTCCGAGTGGCCTACTCGGAATCACATGTTTTTTTTTTAAACCGAGCAGCAACTGATTCTGAGAGGGCCACTGGGAATCAGCTGCTGCTCGGTTTAAAAAAAACATGTGATTCCGAGTAGGCCACTCGGAATCACATGCTGAGTGGGCAAAAAAAATTTCAGAACAGTAGGATATCCCAAGGCGAACCAAAGATCAAACCCTAATTCTAACAATGAAATCAAACTCCAAATGAAACAAAGAAGATGATTTTGTTATCTTACCCCAAATCAAACCCTAAATCGAACAACAAAATCTAACTACAAACCCTAATCAAAAAATGAAGAAACAAAGAAGATGATTTCGTTATCTTACCTTCGGCTACTCTCTCTCAGAATTTATTCTTTGTAAGGTAGTTCTCTAGGGTGAAGAATGGGTTTTGTTGTTAAGGTAGTTCTCTAGGGTGAAGAATGAGTTTTGTTGTATAGAATAGAATGGGTATGTTAGGGTAATTGTTTTGTGAAGAAAAATGGGTAAAAGGACAATTTTGTAACTTCCTTTATGGAGGAAATAACATCATGGAGAATTTTTCAAAAGATGGAGGAAATAAATAATAATATGGAGGAAATAACTTTGGCCTTAAATAAAATAGATACATCTAATTGTATTTTGATTACTTCAATATTATTGAAAATATTTTTAAGATTATAAAATTAATAATTTGATTGTCTTAAACAATATATCGTAAACAATATAATTAATAGTAATATGACTTGTATATTGTTTGATTATATTTAGATATTTAAGATATTTTATTTAATATTAAGTATATATTAAATAATATATACCTATTAGACATTCTGATTTTAAATTATTAGGTAGTTCTTTAAATCTTTCAAGCTTGAAGTGTATATGTTTAGATGATTTAAATAGTTTACAGCTATTATTTTTCCTTAATAGTTCGAATTTCCTATTTATAATACTTCGAAACTGGATTTAAAAAAAATACTTCGAATTCCCTATTTATATAATTTTATTTATTTATTTTTTAAATATTAGTTCGAAATCCTATATATAGAGTTTTGATTTTTTTTTTAAATAGTTCAAATTGCATACTTATAAAAAAATTATTATTTTTAAAAAAAACAGCCATGGATGACGTCAGCAAATGACGTCATCCGTGCGGACCATCCGGTCAGATGTGCGGATGGTCCGCACGGTCCGAAGTAAAACGGCTAGTTAATTTAATTAGCCGTTGTTTTCATTCGGGGCATCCGGATCAATCTACGGATGGCCCGAAGTTGCCGTCTGGGCGTCCGGACATTACGTCCGGATGCCCCGGACCATCCATAGATTGATCCGGATGGTCTGGACATTTTTTTTTCCAGATTTTTCGAATTTTTTTTGTTGGGTCTCCCCTATAAATAGAGGAGACCCCAACTCAATACTCACAAACTCACAAAAACCTCTCTACTCCTTTCTAAATCTCTCTACTTGCTCTAAATATTCTAGAAAACTCAAATTACTTATTTTACATATTGTAGTTCTACTTTCGGAATTGTTTGTTTTTTTTTCGCAAATTGTTTCTATTTGATAAAAACACTTAAATAACGTTGGGATAGCATTATAATAGATCAATTAAGACCTTCGTATAATTTATCAAGTTATTTACTTGTTTTAGTTATTTAAATTAGTTCTTTTAATTCTAATTTTATTAGTTGTATTAGATGTTGTTAGTTGTTCTTAGTTGTTATTAGTCTAAATTTAGTTTTTATTATTTGCAATGTTAATTTGTTTCGATTAGTATTTTATTGCATATTTTAAAAAAAACGTTGTTATTAGTTTTAAAATGGCTTCAAAACGTAGAAATACTCATGCTCACCCACCCGCTAATGTGGATCTCAATACCGTAGATGATTTTCCTACAGACTCCCCTCACATTGACACACTCTCCTCCCACAAAAATGGTGGTGGAAGTACTAGTGGTGGATCGAGATCTCGTAAGAACACATCTTGGATTTGGAAACACTTTACTCCATGAGATGATGGTTTATCTAGTATTTGTAAAGAGTGCAATAGATGTTATCTTCACGTAAGTGGAAATAGAAATATGGGCACTAGTACTATGGTAAAACATTTACCTTTTATTATAATAACAACAATTGTATTATGAAATACTTTGATTTTGGTTTAAAAAATAATAACAAACACTTGTAATGCTTAAAACCAAATCACAATAGTAATCAAAATGTGATATTAAAATTATAACCATAAAATTTATAATATTTTAACATGATAAGATATAGTTTTGGTTTGTAACATAATATCAACACTACTAATATTGGATCCCAAAACATAATAACAATATTCAAAATGTAATAATAACATAAGTAATATTTAAAATTTTGGATTATATAATAATTACAACACTTAAAATATTAATAACCAAAACAAATTAATACTAACCAAAATGTAATAATAATTTTATAATCATATACAATATCTCAATATTTTTTAAATACAACTTAAGATATGATTTTGGTTATAAAGTAATTAAAACACTTATAATATTTACAAATAAACCCTAGTTATTTACAAATAAACCGCGGTTTGCGGTCCTAACGGTTTGCGGTCTTGGTGGTTTACTCCTTTTGCAGTCCTAATGGTTTGTAGTCCTAACGAGCCAGTTAAACAGTTTACCCGTCGGTTTACAAACAGTTCTCCAACTTTTAACCGCGGTTCCAGAACCATTTGCCACCACTATTTCTTACACATGTTCAATTTAACGCTTTCTCCATTCCATAATATATGTTCTTTTAAGGTTCTAGACAAATATTAAGAAAATAAATAATCATCTTTTCTTATAAAACAACACATTCTAGTGACAAATATTAAATAATATTGTATTTTGCATCGATTACATTTATAATAGTATAATTGATACTCTTTTAAAAATATGGATTTAAGAGGAAAAAAATATGGTATTATTTTTCTTTTTTATCTCTCAGAATAAAAGTTTCCGAAAATTTATGAAAACAAACTTATACAATTGTTGAACTTTTAACTCAACCGTCACTTATGTTTATCTAATCCAAATATGACATACTTAATAAAATTTTCTATTCTTGTTTGCAATTAGGTATTTAAAATTATAATTATATAATGGCAGGGTAAATTAAAGAGAAAAGTACCTGAAAATACCCACTCAACTATCTTATTACCCGGTGGTACCCGCTTTTAACATAGTGTTACTTAATACCCGGACTAATAAATTGGACAAAAATACCCTTCCACTATATATACCCATTTTTCAATTCCAACCCACTTTTTCGACCTTCCTATCACCCTAAACAAACGCAAAATTCTAATTTTAGAAACCACCAGAAAACAAACCGTTCAACTTCGTGATACTCTCTCTCTCAAACCCAAAAACCCTACAACTTCTCACCGTTCGCACCTTCGACACAATCGCACCGGTCAGCGTCTTTTACTCACTCAGACTACACACCTTCAATCTCTTTCGACAAAGTTGTCGTGAAGTCGTCTCTGAAAGCTTCAATCTCGTTCTCCGGCCGGTGAAATTTAACAGGTATGCATTATCGTGGAAAACGTACTTTTTTTGCGTTTTTTACCAATTTGAACCATTTTTTTCTCTTAATTCACGATAGGCGTTGCTTTTTATACTAGAATGAAGTATCTAATGACGATAGTTGCTCAGTTTATGGGTTTATAGTCGAAGCCAGGGTAGAATTTTAGTTGCATGTAATACTAATACTCTCGTGAGAAATATTATGTATGTTAGATCTGCATTAGGTAGTTCATTGTTGATTTTGGTGTTTGTTGTATAATTCCCAGATCCCTGCAACGTACATGTAAAAAGTGTAACATTTCGCATCCTGATCACCCACTATGCAAGCAATTCGCAGCTCGATTGTATGTTTATACTTATTTACAAACAATTCGCAACTTGAGCTGCGAATTGTCTGTTAAAACAATATTTATATGTATACAATTCGCAGCTTTTGATGCGAACTATTTTCTGACATTCCAACTGATTTGTGTTTGTGCAGAAAGTATGATAACAAAACCTAGCTACTACAGATCAGGGTTGGTGAGCCTTCTGAAGCTACTCAAAGAAATGCGTATTACAAGGGCCCACATTGAAGCTGCAAGAAACACACCCTTCTACACGCTTCTGAAAACGACGTTCGAAATCCGTAATGAGGAAGAGCTGCCAAGGAAAAAATTCTACCAAATCATTCAGTATATCATCGAGAAATTCTCTCTGGAAAGAGACGCCTTTAGGATTGGCAACAAGTGTATAAAGCTAACTGAAAACGATATCAAGATCATATTCGGGTTGATGCATGGCACCAAGAAAATGGAGTTAACAAAAACCAGAGCTTTTCACAGCAAGTATGCACCCGGCGAGGAGGACGAATCAAGGATGATGAAAAAATACTTCATGGGTAAAACTGACAGGAAAGTAGCAGCTAGTAATACCAAAACAATAACAAATGCCATTATAAAGGTACGTCTAAAATGGACTTCATCTTTATAGAGCAAGATTCTGTACATTTCTAACATAGCATGTTGTCATTGATTTTACAGGAAGGTATAGAGAAGGCCATAAACGAAGGAGGGGAGCATGAATTGGAAGACGTGGCGAGACTGTTGATACTGTTTTTGTGCTCCACGCTATTCTACTCCGTATCTGGAGATATCATGGGCTGGAGCACGGTTTATTACGTTGAAGACCTCAACAGAATAAACAATTATGACTGGGCTGGATCAATACTGTTCAAGCTTCGACAGTCTATCAGGAGTTGCTTAGCAGTAGAAAGAGCTGATAAATTCGTCGGCTGCGTCGCCCTTGTAGTTGTAAGATTGATCTATTCAATATAAAAATTAGTTATGTACATCGCATCGTGTTGATAAAACTTGTCCCCATGCAGCCCTTCATCATGGAGCACACAACAATCGGCCACGAGGTAGCGAAGCCAACCTCGATACCAAGGTTTTTCAAATGGTTGGGGTTAGAGTGCCAAGCATCAACCATGACATATCTTATTAGAACACCATACCTGGATAATGACCAGGTATAAGCTTTATATATGTATTGAACTGGGGGTGCATACAGTTTGCAGCATATCATGCGTTTTGCTTAGAAAAATATTTCAATAATTTCGCAGCCTGATATGAATTTTACTTCGCAGCTTCTTTTTCAACACAGTTCGCATCATATGGTTCACACTTAGTTCGCATCATATGGTTCACACTTAGTTCGCATCATATGGTTTACATTTAGTTCGCATCATATGTTTTACATAAAGTTCGCAGCATATTGTCCCATACGCATTTCGCAGCTCAGCATGCGAAATATGATTTAAAATCACACATTTCGCATCATGTGATGCGGACTGTTTATAAAAAACAATTTGTTTGTCTACACCCTCATACTTTCGAAACAATTAATTTACTTACATGTGCATCTGTTGGTAGGTTTTAGAAGGTCCATTATAGCTTACCAAGGCTGAAATTGAAGCTTTCGGACCACAAGAAGATAATAAAGATGCAGAAGCAACGGTATCTACTTCACCGGAAGAAAGACCTAGGAAGAGGACGAAAAGCACAGCATCAAAACCAAAACAAAGGAGACGAGCATCACAGAATGTAATGAATAAGGTGATGTCTCCCATCGAACAACCAACACCACCCGAGCCATCGATTCCACCACCAAGACTCCCATGAAAACGATTCCACCACAACCGAAAGGCAAATCCAGGCAAGATCCCTCCGACACCGACACAACCAGTATGAGTGAAACAATCAGTGATTATTTATTCAAACACAGAGAACCTAATCCCGATATTGCTGCTCAATCAAAGCGTTTGAAGACATACGCCGACAAGAACAAGTACGAGCGAAAAATAGAAAAATAGGCCAGAGAAGTAAGTATGACTTGAACCTTAAATAATCACCACAATCAGCACTTAATATGTTTATAAAAAGTTTGCTATCATTTTTGCAGCTGAAAGAATTGAAACGCAAGATAGCGGAACTTGAAGCACAACAACTCCACAATGTTATCTCTAAGCCAATTTGCCGTATTGAAAGCCCAATAAAGCAGGTACCAGCAGCAATTCTAGAGGGACAAAAATCCACTGATCAGCAAGCATCCGTGTCTAATGCTGATCAGCACCATGCTGATGGAGTACTGCCGGAAGAAAGGGACAATGATGCCCACAATTCACCCATCATGGAGACACATACAGAGCAGGTAGATAATGTAAGTAGATGATATGATGCTATCAAACAAATATCAGGACTCTTGTGTAGTCCTGTCCAAACGTTTCGCAGCTTAAGCTGCGAATTATGTAATAAACTGGTGGGTTGGTTATTACGCAATTCGCATGCTGAGCTGCGAATTGTTAGGAATGTATAACATAGATATCAGGTCAGGATGCGAATCGTTCTCACCAATGATTAACTTATGCTTAACCCTTCCACCCTTTTGTTTTTTTATTTTTGTATGAAATAGGAGACAAAAAGACAACAACAATACCAGCAGAAACAGCCAGACTAGCAACAACAACAACAACAACAAGAACAACAGCAACAACAACAACAACAGCAACAACAAGAAGAACACCCCCAGCAACAACAACAACAACAACAAGAACAACAGCAACAACAACAACAGCAACAAGAAGAAGAACACCCCCATCAACAGCAACAAGAAGAACAACAACAACAAACCCAACAGCAAGACCAAGAAGAACACAACCAGCAACAACAAGACCAAGAAGAACACGAACAGCAACAACAAGAAGAACACCCCCAACAACAACAATAACAAGAACACCACCAGCAACAACCCCAGCAGCCACAGGTTCAACACGAAGACCGACAACAAGAACAACAACAACAAGAGCAACAAGGACAACAAGAACAACAACAGCAGCAACAGATAACCTTGGCGAAGAGAGAAAGGCTAAATCAAGAGATAGCACCTCAAGAGTCAGAACCTGTCCATCCCGGTGAGAAGACAGAACTACTCAGCCAGGAAGGACCATCCTTAGAAGACAAAACCACTTCTTCGGTGGAACCTCAAAGACCAACGGTGCTGTCAGCAAAGTCAGAATTGCTAAGCTAACGTCAAACTGTAGGCTCGGTAACAAATCAACTGCCAGCTCCAGAGTCCCACGATAACACAGTAGGTTTACCCGATGCTTTTGTTGATGGTATTTACACTCAAGTTTCACAGACATTTTTAAATGAAATTGATAATGTATATTACGATTCTATAATACAACGGTCTTTGGAGAACATCTCGGAGGATGACTTCAATGATTTCTGCCGACACGATCCAGATCCTATGCCGAACAAGTCAACGGCAGTGGTTGTCGCTGACCGTGCGGTAAGGCCTACTTATAATGATTTCGCATCATAACATAAGATTTGTGTCTAATGCTGATTGGGGTATTACAAACCAATATCAGGGTAGGATGCGAACTGTTCAGTGGAACCTCGAACAGTTCGCACCCTACCCTGATAGATACTAATAAATTTATTTTACTCGAACCTTACATTTCGCAGCCTAAGATGCGAACTGTTTGAACTCGTTGCACTTATAATCACTGACGCCCTTCTACTTTTGATTTTTGTTATTTACTAAGCTCGAGCCCAGTAAAGAGATAAAGGAGCCAAGTTTTGCGCTACTGACACAAACGCATCCTCAAGTGGCAGAGGAAGAAGAAGAGTTTGTAATAACAATACGTGAACCACCAGTAGTAGAATACAGCGACTGGCCAAAGAAAACAAAAGTAACTGACCGTATCGATGTGGCAGAATACCATAAAATACAGTTGGTTAAAGCCTACGAGAGCGACACCCCTGATCCAGTGGTATGGCAGTTACCAGAGTCCAAGTTTACATACGGAATCAGGGTGCAAGCGAGTGATGTCATGACACTACCTTTAGAACTGGAGCTGGACGTAAAGGTATCCAATTGTCAACCAATTCTATTTTCAATGTTTCAAATATGTATTCTATATTTAACATAAATCTACAACTTCTTTGTTAGCTTATCGATGCTTGGATTCGAAAGATGCTTGAAGAAGCAGATTACATTCGAAAGATGCTTGGATTCTGTTGTAATTTTTAGTTTTGTTGTGCATACATAACCTGATATATAATGGTTGATTATGATCCTGGTAGTTTACTCTGGTATGTATGAACAGTTCGCAACCTAACCTGTATGAACAGTTCGCATCCTAACTTATATCAAATAGTTCGCAGCCTAACCTGATAGATGGTTATCACTACACACACAGTTCGCAGCCTGGTACACCAGCTTAAAACAAGTTCGCAGCCTGGTGCATACATAAAATATTAAAAATACAAAGTACAAGGATACGAACATGCTGTGGCTTATGCCTTGGTAAACGTTTTCTACATTGAGCACACAAAAAACAATCTAATCAAGTACATAATTCATTAAATGCTGATTGGACATGGAGGCTATGTAATGATTACCTCATTTTCCTATAAATACCTCTAGTAGTAACCAAAGGCTAACTTTATACCAAACTCTATATTTTTTTAAAAACACCTCTTCTTCTCTTCGAATTCAAACAATTATGTCTTCCACCACCACAACAACCACCTCATACTCAAACTCTGGTTCACTCGGTTCTCTGGGTGACTCCTGGTCATCCTTAACTGTTAACTGGAGTGATGAGTTGATCATGCCAGCAGTACCACCCCCCAGCCCAGTCTTTGTCTTCGAACTAGACATGTATGATGACTACTACTCTGCTGACTCTCAACCAGTGGAAGTTGTTCCACAGGTTGCTGCTGAACCTCAGCCAGAACAGGTTCCAATGCTTCCTGCTGCACCTCAGCCAGAGTTCGAAACAACAAAAGGAAGAGGGAAGACGAAGCTGGTCCATCAAGGACAAAATTTTTAAGCATGATGGACGTAGATATTGAAGCTGAAGAGAAAGTGGAAGAGAAAGAGAAATTCGAAGACAAAGAGGAGAAAGACAAAGATGATCAGCACAAAGAGGAGAAAGAGGAAACAGTTGGTGATGAATCCTCTACCAACTGCTAGAGTTGGTTTTTGTTTTTTGTTTTTTTGAAATGCAACTAACTAGCACCAGTAGCTTGTAGTGATATGTGTAAACAATTGTTAGTTTTTGGAAATATTGTAATCCTCCTTTTTGTAATCCAACTTGTTTACAGAGTTTCAATGATATAAAGGATTCGCATCCAAATACATTTTGTACATCATTCGCATGTTAACCTGCTATATTACTTATTTTCAACCTTACTGAATATCCTGGTATTTTTATTAACTTACAATTCGCAGCTTATCATATGAAAAATATCAGGACTTCTAATTGATCTCCATTCACATCACAATTCTGGCCCTAATTCGCATCCTATCATGCGAAACGTAAGATATGATAAATGTTTGATATGATTTTACCAACGATTCGCATCCTGTTAAAATTTCACATAATTGTACATAATTCGCATGTAATCCTGACAGATGTTTGTAACAATACACCAACGTATTGTACATAATTCGCAGCACAGGATGCGAAATGCTTACAACTCCAATAGTAGCAAATACAAAAACACAGGAGTGTACAAATGTTTAGTTTGCTGTACAGAACAATAACTATGCTACAAAAATAAATGTGATATGGCCAACCAGAACTGTCCTTAAACTGGAACATCACAAGTCCTCTGGTTATGGCCTGATTTCGAACATCGGCTACACCTTAACTTCTTGGTTGAGATTTCTCCTCTAGAAGGGATTCACTTTTTCTTAGGCCTTCCGGAGCGTCTCTTAATGTTCGGAGGCAGAACTTCAACAAAAGAAGGATCGTTAGCGCTGAACCCTTTGCTGAAATCAGTTATAGCTGGTATGCTGAAAGAGTAACTTTCCCTGTAATTCTTAACCGTAAAGAAGGGTTCTATTACAGTCAATGGATCTTGGTCGGTGTATTGTAATGCCGCTAGAGCATGAGCACATGGAAAACACTCTTGTTGCCATGATCCGCATGAACATTTGAAATCCAACAGATTAACAACAGCCACAGGATTCGAAAAGACTTCGAACATGGCGGAAGAGGACTAACGTACTACCCAACTTCGGCACATGTCAACATTCTGTTTTAGCTTCTTCTCGTACTCGGGAACCAAATTAGTACTCCAGCTGAGACCTTCTTCGTATCTCCGTGAAACTTGAGTCAAAAGGAAGACTCTAATCCAATCAATAAACTCAACAATTGGTAAGCCGCAATATTTTTTAATCTGATTGTTAAACGATTCAGCTGCGGTAGAAGCCATAGAGCCGTATCGCTTCCCTTTTACGTAAGCCTGCGCATACTTTTCAGGGGGTAAATTTACAAGAAAATCACTCATTCTCTCACCACCTTCACATAGAAAACCTGTTAGTATATCTTTAAAAAGCTCTTGACTGGGAGCATAAGCAAGACGGTGGAAGAAACTCAACATCTTTTTTTTATACTCCCTGTTAGTATGTTCTAGTTTGGCTTTCAAATTCTGCATGAGATGGAAATAACAGTACGCATGATAGCAGTTTGGATACAAGACAGAAACAGCATTAACAATACCAGAATGACGGTCTGAAATAAATGTGATCTGGCGATCCAGCAAATGTGGTTTCAAACACCCCAAAAACCACATCCAATTGTCCCAATCTTCAATGCTAACTACACCAACAGCAATAGGGAATAGTCCTGGAAAAAGGCAGATCAAATGAACACTACAACAGTATGCAAACGTTTAAAAATTGTAAACAATTCGCATGATGTCCTGGACAATTCGCAGCTTGACATGCGAAATATGTGTAACATTTTAATTGCTCATGCAAAACAGTTCGCAGCTTGTCATGTGCATTCGCAGCTTGTGACAACTTTAAATAATACCTAACTCAAGCTGCGATGTAAGTACAGTTTACTCAACATAATACCTAATTCGCAGCCTCAAATGCGAAATGTGAGGATCATAACACTGCTTAATTCGCATCACCTGCTGCGAATTGTATCAACATTTTCACACAAAAATATCATTCATTAACTAGATAGATGTAACTACCCGTTGTTTCCGTCCTTTGCTACAGCAGTGAGCAATGTACCCTTGTACTTGCCATATAAGTGGGTTCCATCGACAAACAACATTTGACGGCATAAATGGAAACCACTAAGGGACGAACCGAATGCTATAAAACAGCGCTTGAATCGGTTTCCAGCTGATAACTCCAACTGGCAGTCTAAAGTAATATCCCGACTCTTCAAGCGTTTGAAGTATCCGCTTAGTAAACTAAAAGAACTTGAACTATCTCCAAAAACTCCCCTCATAGCCTTCTCTAAAGCATTCCATGACAAACGATAAGAGATGTCAAGACCGTAATCTTGTTTGACAGTAGATTGTATGGTTTTGGCTGTCAACGAATGACACGTCCGGAGAGAATCCTGAATTTCCTCTGCAATCAAATTTGATGTCAAATGCCTGTGCCGCTTATGCTTATGCTTCTAGGAGAAAACAGGACTGCAAGTATGGTACGGGACATGCTTCTTGATCGTCATAAGGCAGGTGCTTGAGTCAATAGATGCATAAACCCTCCATTTGCACCCGCTTGTGAGCTTATTTTCACAATAAGCAGTGATCTTATTTGTTGTGTTGTGCAAGTATTTGAAAGAAAAACCATGCTCTAATGCAAACTTGCACAAGGATACCGTCAGACCGGCAGCACATTCTTCAAAAGCTTGACCCACTCTTGTAATAGCATCAGCCCAACCAGCAGTAGCAAGTTGTTTTTTCCTCTGATCAGAATTAACTAAACCGTTACTACTCTCCCCGCTAACTAGTTGATCAAGAGATGGTTCTCCCAAAATCAAGCTACGCTCTTTACACTTTACACCACAATCCTTACCACCAGAGCTCTTATCAACAGAACTTTTATTACCAGAACCCTTATCGAAGACGTGTTGTTCTATGAGAAAACTAACCCGTTTTAAACGCTCCAAATCAAGATATAACACCAACCCAACAAAATCATTCTGGTTATTAAAGAAACAATTATTGTGATCCCCGCAGGAGTAAGTAATTAGGTACTCACCTGTGGCAAGCTCCTCCCATGTGTTCTCTACATAAGCTTGGATACTTTCGAAGCTTTCAAACTCCGTAAAAGGCACAATTTCAGTTTGGTGACCATATTTAAAAATACAAACTCGTGATTTAGACATCTCTTAACCTGGATAATACAAGTTATTTGTTATTAGTCACAAAAACTAGGTGCATCAATGAAATATTTACTACTGCATCAAACAATTCGCATCCTAAGGTGCAAATTGTGTATACCTACAACGAGCTATTCGCATCTTGTCCTGATATTTGTAGGTAAAAAATTCCTGATATTTGTTATTAGTCACAAAAACTGTCCAAATTATTTACTGCACCATCAAACAATCCGCATCCTATCTTGCAAATTGTGTATATCTACATAGATCTATCCGCATCCTATCTTGCGAATTGTGTATATCTACATAGAGCTATTCGCTTCCTGTCCTGATATTTCTATGTAACACCGGTCCTGATATTTGTTTCGAAATACAATACTCTAACTGACCTAAAAACTCGTAATCTACACATTCAAGACAAAACTAAAGCACTACCAAATTAGAATATAACATCAGAAAACAAGGACATAACTATATAACGAACAATATTAACTAAACAATAACAGATCACTATAACAAAAAAAAATAGAGAAAAGCTCGAAATCAGGCAATGGCATCTAAAAACAGTAGAATAGAACCTATTCCAAAAGAGAAAACGAATAAAAAACTTCGAAATCGGTAGGTAATCACCTAAAAAGCTCGCAACACGATTACTTGTAAACTATAAGATTCCAAAAAGAGACGATCAACTCCTGTACGTATAAAACAGAGGTTAGACAGGTCTACCACAACAACTTACATAAAGAAACAAACCTTTAGCAGCTTCCGATCACCGGAAAATGTGATTTTAACCCAGCTCGTGGTGGTTGGTAGGGTTAGGTGGTTAGAGCGGCTAACAAATTCAAATCTTCAAAAAGCTAGAAAAAATAAAAAGAAAACAGAAAATAAGGTTTATATAGTGGGTTAAGGGTAGTTAGGGTATTACAATAAAATTAGGTTGTAAGTGACAATAAGGTAGTTGAGATGTGTATTAAGTAACAATTGATCAAACCTTAGGTGGTAAGTGACAATTGAATAGTGGAGTGGGTACTTTAAGTACAATTTCCCTAAATTAAAAGAGAATTCAACTAAACAAATTCCTAAAATTTTGGTGAAAATTTAATAGCACTTGACGCAAGTGGTATTTTTTTTGAATTCACCATCGCCCATGGACAATCCATTCTTTAGTTAATCCCATTTTTGAAATTAAATTTAAAAATAGAGTTGATTCATTCTATTTTGATTTCGTCATAAACGTAGGAATATATTAATTTAATATATTTACAGACGAAAATCTAAATAAATATATTAAGTGACTATTTTAAAAAATATAAATCAAAACTAATAGAATTCATTAAATAATTAACTCAATTGGATTTGAGTTAAAAATATATTATGGACCAAGTTGAATTTGGGCACTATGAAGGAGATTGTAAAAATCTCAACACTTGAGTCTGAAATTGGTAACAAAGTTCAATTGGTATCAGAGCTAGTAAAATCGTTTTGTGATTATTAAAATAATCGAATATCATCTTTACGTATTGATGTATGTTTTTTTTATTGTAATGCATTCATGTAGTTGGATTTGTTTGTTAATTGAGCTTGTTAGGACATAGATTTGGGATTTGTGTGAAAAAAATATGAGCTATGATTTATTAAGATTGAAACTGTCATATATAATGTTATGTGTTTAATGTCTTCGAATGGATCTTTGTTTGATAGTTTGAGATTTTTCGATTAAATTAGAGTTTTCGATATTTCAAATTTATTCTCATGAAATTAGCATCAAATCAAAAATAATATAACGACTAAATTCAAACTATTTGGGAAGCGGCTCATCGATGGCTTAACCCCTGATGTTAACGTTGATCGAAGACTGCCGAATGATGTTCATCATGACCAACAAATTGTGAACGTTGTGGTGAACACCGTGACCTGTGAGGATTCACAAACCCACTATTATTTTAATTTTAGTAAGTCAAATCAACCCTCCGGAGGGTTTCACTAGTACTTAGGAAATTCAACTAATGATCATGATATTTTTCTCGAACTCATAAAATACCTGCTAGTATGATTTACCTGTTAAGAAAATATACTCTCACATGTTTGGTTATTTCAGAAAGTAATATAGTATACGTGAATAAAGTGGGTTGATTCGGCTGTAATAACTCATGTATGCATTTTTTTTTGAAAGGTACGCCATTGAGCAGGATGCTAAGTGAGGATGAAAGATCAATTTTCACTACAGATGGGAGCTTTTGTCACATTTTAGCTTTATACGATTTATATTTAAAACTTTTACTAGACCTGTTTTATTTCTTGAGAATGTAATGTATGTTCCCAATTTTCGGAGGAACTTAGTTTCTTTTCTTGTTTTGGACTTGCAATGTTATTTATGTCTAATTAGAAACAATTTTTATACTCCTTTTAATAATATTTTTGTTGGGATTGAAATTTTAAGAAAAGATGATAATTTGTACTTATTACATACTATTGATAATCGCCATATTCTTATGACTGCAGAACGTATAACAAGCAACAATACTAAATCTGAAAGATCCTCTAAACTATGGCACAAGCGGTTAGGTCACACATCAAAAGTTAGGTGGAAATATTTGTCGCTAAATGTTTATTGGGTTACTTTGATCACTCTGGATTTGGTATATGCGTCAAGTGTATCAAAGAGAAACAAACCAAAGTTAAAAGAAAATGGGAATATAGAGTGAGCTAAGTCTTAGACTTTATACTACCGATATTTGTAGATCATTTCTACAAGAATCGTGGAAAAAGAAATGATACTTTATATCATTCATCGACGAATACTCTCGTTTCGGTAATCTATACATTCTTCATCAAACGTTCGAGGCCCTGGACAAGTTCATAACTTTTAGGACTGAAGTTGAGAAACAACTCGGTAAGAGCATCAATACCATCAGATCTAACCGTATTGGTGAATACTATAGAAGATATGACGAATCAGGTGAACAACGTTCAGGTTCATTTTCTCAGTACCTAAAGAAGTGTGGCATAATCTCTCAATACATAATTTTGAATTCACCCCACATAAATGGTGTATATGAGATACATAATTGGGCACTAAAATATATGGTTAAAGTTATGATAAGTCACTAATCTTTATTTCTCTCTCTCTCTCTCTCTCTCTCTCTCTCTCTCTCTCTCTCTCTCTCTCTCTCTCTCTCTCTCTCTCTCTCTCTCTCTCTCTCTCTCTCTCTCTCTCTCTCTCTCTCTCTCTCTCTCTCTCTCTCTCTCTCTCTCTCTCTCTCTCTCTCTCTCTCTCTCTCGGGGGACGTCATCAAATTTCCCATTTATATACTCAACCGAGTTCCCATAAAGACTACTGTTATGACCCCATATGACGTTTTGAACGATGGAGACCCAATTTAAGCATTTTCATGTGATAGGTTATCAAACTAAGGCGATGCCTTACATACCTCAAGAAAATAAGCTGTTTCTTATTCTAAACATTGAAGGGGTTTAGGTTTTATAATTCTCTCACTTGTACAATAATTCAAACGGGAACGAAAACATTTCTTGAGGATATTGATTTTGAGGGGGGGGGTTAGAATAAAGGAACAGCTGTTGATTTTGAGGAAGAGTTTTTAGAGATTCACGAAGGTTTTAACGAGGATACTCAGGTATCAAAAAATTAGGGTTTGATGTCAATTATTTTCGTATCATTTTAACAAGGCACTCCTCAAATTAACACCAATGTTCCACTTGAGGGTTCTAAGTATGATACATATATGGTCCAAGTAGAAAAAGAAGAACCTCAAAGTAATCTTTCACACGTATATCAAAATGAATACATTTATACTTATCAAACCCTACATACTGAATAACTTAAATAAGAGAAAATAGTACCTTTAAGAAGGTCCACGATATATGAAAAAGTATATTATAGGTCCATAATTTATGGTATATCTTTAGGAGCATGATGAGTCATGTGTTCGAACTGTACATGATACTTCATCCTATAAACATACCATGGAAAGCTCTGAATATCGGAAGTGGATTGACGTTATTAAGGAAGAGTATCGATCCAGGACAATGCAGCGTGACACCTTATTTCATTACCTGAAGGGAAAAATAAAATTAGTTATAAGAAGGTTTACAAAACCAAATGCGATTCCCTTGGTAATGTGGAAAGACATAGAGTGCGTCTTATAGTGAAAAGTTATACTCAGGATGAAGGGATCGATTTTAAAGAAACCTTCAGGCTGGTATCACAAAGGATTCCATTATAACAATCGCATTTTGACCTTCAGCTCCATAAGATGGATCACAAGATCGCTTTTCTCAATGGTGATATTAAGAAAATGATCTATATGGTGTAACCAACAAACTTTGTAGAAATGAACTCAAAGGATCTGGTTTACAGGCTTATGAAATCTATCCATGGGCTCAAAGTGGCGTTTCGTCAATGGTACCATAAATTATTTGAGGTAATAGTCAGTTATGACTTTGAAATCAACTTGGTTGAGTATTATGTGTATCACAAGTTAAGATGGAGTAATTTCATATTTCTTATATTATATATGTATGACATATGTTTTTCCTCAAACAATAAGAATTTGTTACACACTACAAAATGATTTCTATCAGACAAGTTTGATATGAAGAATCTCGGTGATTCCAGTTTTATATGAGGAACCCAGATACATCGTGATATCTATTGTAGTATTCTTGGATTATCACAAAAGGTATACATTGAAAGTGTGTTACAACGTTACGGATTGGTAGATTGCAAACCCCTAAATACCTTATAGCAAAGGGTGACATACATAGTCTCGGGCAATATCCTAAGACAAAATCTAGGATTGTGGAAATTAAAATTGTCTTTTATGCTTTGGCGTTTGGGAGTTTAATATATGCTCAAGTTTGTACTAGGCTTGACATTTACTTTGCTGTAAATATGTTAGGGAGATACATTAGTAACCCAGGAATGAATGACTAGAAGACAATTAAAAGGGTACTCTGATATCTACAAGGAACAAATAGCCACATGTTGACATATGTGAAGTCGCATTCATTGAAGATCACTGGGTATCTCGACTTATATTTCGGTGGATGCATTGACATACTAAAAAGAACATCAAACAACATGCGTTGTGGCTACAAAATCTTTACCAGATTGTGAATTTTACAAGGGATAAAAGGTCCTATGATGTTGTATTAGGAAAATAATTATGCGGTGTAGTACTCTAATAAAAACAATCGCTCGTCTAAATCCAAACACACAAGCATAAAGTTCATTTCCATTAAGAAAATAATACAGATAGGTTAGATAAGTATAGAGCACATCAGTACGAACTCCATGATAATAGATCATCTAACAAATGCAGTTTTTCCAGTAGTATGAGTATTGTTGACTTAGAGAATTGTTAGTTTTATTTGGAGAGTTTGTAATAAGATTTGATGTTTATTTTGCAGTATTGTGCATATTAAAGTTTATTACAATATATATGCTTGGAAATATTTATTGAGATTTTTACTGTATTGGATCTCTAGATGTATGAACCATTTAAGAGTAGATATCTATGATTACATGTAATATTACTCTAAGGATACACTCCATAATTGACCTAAAAAATTGATTAATTGTGGTAATGTGATTACTGTTGCATCATATTGTTCACATTACAAGAAAGAGATATTTAGTCCTTTATTCTTATGAGTCATGTGTGTGGTTGTACTGTATGTCCATTGATAATAGAAATATGGATCTAATTAGAGTAAAATATATATTTTTGAGTAGCATGTGGCGGTCCTAGTAGGAGATTGTTGGAATATATCTATGACCCGATAATAATTTGGAGATTGCTAAATAAACAGTCGTAGTCGCTTCTTCAGTGATTGGAAGACCTAAACCTTTTTTTCGGTCATTGTCTTAAGATAGTCCAAATTTAAATTAATCCTGTTAAATAAATAATTAACTGGAGTTGACCTATGGGCGAAAAAAGACTTTATCAACCCAAGTGTCGTAACCAGGTTGAATTTGGATACTTTGAAGAAGAGGGCCCAAATCTTAACAATTAAGCCTCAACTCATTATTCATAGTCTAAATTGATTTATCAAATTATCGAGTTATGATATCCGGTCACGATGAAGTAAAATAATTTGGGCTTTACAACTTTGTACTTCAAGTTGTAAAGTCTATAAAGAAGAGGCTAGGTTTAGGAATTTCTTCATCATAAACCTAAACAGCCGTAGCCGCTTCTTCAGTGATTGGAACACCTAAACTTTGTTTTACTACTCTTCTCTTTTTGTTCTTCAATAGACATTATTGAAGTTTAAAAACTAGCAAATGATTCACGCATAAAAAAGACAATAAAAAACAACAGACAAAACAATAAGTTTTTCTTATGTCATATTTTATTTTATTCTATTCTATAGATTATTACAAAAAAATCATTAATTTTTTTGCGATTTGAAAAGTTATTCTTCACTAAAACCATATTCAATCTCCTTACGGTTGCACTGCTAGATAAACTCTGAGTCTCATTAACAGTACTAACCTTGTAGATGCATTTGTAATATATTATTGGTTATGATGATTAAAATACGAATAAAATAAGATTTTTATTTAAAATAAAACCATTTAAAATTCACTAATTAATTCAATCTAATTTTTCAAATTTAGTTTTTTAAATTTTGATATGCCTATGAACAATTTTTTTGTCACACCATAAATTATGAAAAATAGCGTTTCAAAGTGCAACTATATTTCTTCAGTCCCATATGATCCGGTCGACATGAAGAGGATGAGTTTTATGTAGAGAATGTGCATATTAAATTATATTTAGATAAATCAAGTAAAATATCTTGGTCTTTTGGAAAAAAATGAACAGATTTGTGATTTTCATGATCCTGAATTTGAACATTATTATGCTTGAACTCCTTTATTGAATCTTTAAATACGTCTGCATAAGTTTTGCGAATTTAGGCTTATCAGGAGCATTCTTTTGTAAGCCTTGGTCAAACACTGGATTGTTTATGAGTTTAGTGATTGGATTATCTAAGGTTTCATTTGTGTGTTTTTAGCTTTGAGTATGTTTTTGTATTATTAGAGGTTGAAATTCTTTAACTGGTGTTCCTTCGTTTTTTTAGAAGAGAGTATAATTTTTAAGATTTCTTTAAGTTGGATGTTGAGGGAGATGGATGTTAGGTGGTTTAATCGCTATATTATAAAAAGCTATTGGTTCAAGACCATCAAAGATTGATTCCGGCTCGTGAAGCTCTTCCATTTCTATCGCTCTTCCATTTCTATCTTTGCTTTTTTTTTATAATCTTGGCTAGTTTCTTTAAGTGTTTTTCCTTCCTTTCAAATTTATAAAATGTTAAATTAAAATATTTATTGAAATTTATTTAATATAAATATTATGAAATTCAAATTTATAAAATAAAGTTTTCATTCAAACCATTATTTGTGTTTTCTTTTCAATAATCATGCATCAAAGGTTTCATGTCTTATAAACTTTTAGGTATTCGACTTTTGATTTCTAACAAAAATAACTGAGAATGCTTAGTCATTTTTTAAAAATATCATTTTTTAAAAATTTAGTTTTTCCCTTCATCAATAAAAAATATTTCCAATTTTAGCGGTCAAAATTATATAGATGTGTATTAATCGAGTATGAATATGTTATTATAATCCATTTTTATACATTTTTTTGTTTTTTCCCTTCTTTTTTATCGATCGTCCATTTTCATATTATTTTTACTAGATGTGTATTAATCGATTAAAATAAAATAAAAATCAGTTTATTTTTCTTATCTCCGTGGACTATCAGCTATGCATATCAGAAATACGATTTTAAAATAATTTTTTAAGCTTTGTTTATAGTAGAAAAATTAAAAATATGATGTATTTTGGTAGACAAAAAATAAATAATACAAAATAAGGTTTTTTTTGTTCCATTCTACAAATCTATTATTTATTAGAACTCAATAAATTTAACAAACTATGTATCTAATTTCTATATAACATCATCAAACAAGCTTTGTTGAAGGGCGTTCGAGCTCTTCCTGGGAGTATAACATGGGTTACTTCAGCGCTGTCGTACCTGGTACTCGAACATTGGCTCGGGGCATTTTCTCTACCGCTTTTTACCCTGAAAAAGCAGGGGTACCTTGCGTCCTTGAACCGATAACCATCTTTCGGCTAACCTAGCCTCCTCCATCCCTCAGGACCAACAAGGGGTAGTACATGAATATTCACCTGTTGTCCATCGACTACGCCTTTTGGCCTGATCTTAGGCCCTGACTCACCCTCCGTGGACGAACCTTGCGGAGGAACCCTTGGGTTGTCGGGGCATTGGATTCTCACCAATGTTTGTGTTACTCAAGCCGACATTCTCGCTTCCGCTTCGTCCATCCCTGCTCACGCGGGTGCTTCCCTTTAAGGCGGAACACTCCCCTACCGATGTATTTTTACATCCCACAGCTTCGGCAAATCGCTTAGCCCCGTTCATCTTTGGCGCAAGAGCGCTCGATCAGTGAGCTATTACGCACTCTTTCAAGGGTGGCTGCTTCTAGGCAAACCTCCTGGTTGTCTCTGCACCCCTATCTCCTTTATCACTGAGCGGTCATTTAGGGGCCTTAGCTGGTGATCGAGGTTGTTTCCCTCTCGACGATGAAGCTTATCAAAATTTTTACTGCTACTTAGTAGCGGCAATAGGTCTGAAAAGTATCTAAAAAGAAAAAATTTAGATAGTTATACCCTGTCGAAGTAAAAAACCATGGCATATATGGTTGGAATAGATTCTATTTTGAGAGAGTTGAAAAAGCACTATCTCGTTGAAAGGTTCTATCAATCTGCCCTTTCTCAGCGTATTTCTTTAGACAAAGACTCTGTTTTTTCCTCTTTTTGGATGGTAAATATTTATCAGAACATGGAGTGTGAATCAAACCCATGCTTGAATTGAAATTGAGATATTGATGCAAGTTCTTCTCTTCTGAATCAGATAGATTCATATCTGAAAGAGGTTGACAATAAGTTTTTTCAAAATGGACTATTTCTCCCTCTGTTAGAGGTGTTCCAAAAATGTCTTTGATCGAGTAAATACCTCTACGAACTAATGGATCAGATCGAATTGCAAAATGGAAAGATTTGTACAAGTTATAAAATACCTTTCTATATAAAATCATCAAACAAGCATATGCATTTGTTTCATTATTATGTTTTTAATTTTTAATTTTAATTTTAAATTTTTAATTTTAATTTTTAATTTTAAATTTAAATTTTAAATTTTAATTTTAAATTTTAATTTTAAATTTTAATTTTAAATTTAAATTTTAAATTTTAATTTTAAATTTTAATAGTTCCTATCTTTTAAATCATAATTTTTGAAAAAAAATTCAAAAATACCATTGGTTTTATTTTTTAAAAACAAATAAAACTAGATCCATTGTTCATATTTTTTAAATTATTTACATGTATTTGTATGGTACAATGATGATGTCACTGGAGTGTCTGCGGATGTAAGTTTTCATAAGATATTCGTACGAGCTAATCTTGGTCCAGTTGTACAAATAAGAAGGTCATTCTCTAAAGAAAAAACAGATGTAATTGTTCAAGGAGTTGATCGCTTGACCAAAATAGGCCACATCAAAGAATTTCAGTACCTATTGTGGATTGCCAACCATATTTTGGTCAAGAAAAATAATGGTAAGTGGCGCATGTGTATTGACTTCACTAATTTTAATAGGACATGTCCCAAAGATCCTTATTTTATTCATCGGATAGATCAGTTAGTAGATTTTACCTTTGTGGAATAAGTTATTGTCTTTCATGGATGAATTTTTAGGGTACAAGTGGATACAAGTAGATCCGAAGGAACAAGATCACACCAGCTTTATTACGGATATGGGTCTTCATTGTTATAAAGTGATGTCATTCCCATTAAAAAATAATGGGTCCACCTATCAAAGGTTAGTGAGTAAAGCTTTTGCTAGTTAGATTGGCATAAATATGGAAAGTTACGTAGATGCCATGATGGTGAAAAGACTTGAAAAAGATGCCCATATACGCGATCTTCAAGAGACGTTTTCCAATGTAGAGGCTGTTAATTTAAAATTAATCCTTGAGAAATATGTTTTTGGAGTCCGGTCTGAAACGTTCCTAGGTTATGTTATAAGTGAAAAGGGATTCAACCTGATCTGGATCAGCTCGATGCTCTATTAGCTATGGACCCACCTTGGAGTACTAAAGAAGTCCAAAGGTTAATCGGGCGATTGGCTGCGTTGAACATGTTTATTTCAAGATCCTCAGACAAGTGTGCGTTATTTTTCCAGGTATTAAAGAATGCCAAAGACTTTAACTGGTCTCCGTCGTGTGATCAAGCATTTCTTGAAATAAAGAAGCATTTATCTTCACTCATGACTCTCTTTAAATCTGTTCAGGGGGGGAAACTTTTTATATACTTAGTTGTGTCTGAGTATGCAGTAAGTGTTGTGCTAGTAAGAAAAGTGGATAATTACCCCCGTCTGGTACATTATATTAACAAAAGTCTCTTGGATGGTGAAATAAAATATTTGAAGTTAGAAGAATTGGCCTTTGCATTGGTAATTGCAGCAAGAAAAATAAAACCATACCTCCAAGCTCACTCTATTGTTTCCCGAACGTATTTTCCTCTAAAAAATATTCTCCAAAAGGCTGTTATCTCAAGTAGAATGACCAAGTTGTCAGTTGAGCTGGGTGATTATGATATTGACTTTTCCCCTCGAACGGCAGTCAAGGTTCAGTCAATGGCTGCTTTCCTAGTAGAGTTTCATACTGATAGGCCCCTCATGAAAGTACAAGAAAACCAGTCTAAAAACGAATGGGTATTCTGAACTGATGGTGGATCTAGTACTATGTGTTCTGGCCTTGGAATTTGTTTAACTTCTCCCTATAATGATACTATATACTAGGCTATATGTTTTGGTTTCAGGGCCTCCAACAATAAATACGAATATGAAGCAGCTATAGTTGGTCTCAAGCTATCACATATATGTGGGGCAAAAAGAGTCCGAGTACTGAGTGACTCCCAATTGCTTATTCACCATGCTTAGGGGAAATCTAAGGCAAACAAGGAACAATTGATAAAATATTTTCTCACGTTGAGAGAAGTTGCTGCAAATTTCAAAAGTATCCAGTATGAACATATCTTTAAATCGGAGAGTACTGTGGCAGACTCTTTAGTAACTATAGCATATTCAGAGTCTTACCCATGGATTCTGATGCTAGGGTGTCCATCAATACAAACAAGCCAAAAAGGGGTAAAAATAATGAAGAAAGTAAGAGCATATTTGTCATTCAACCCAAAGACTGGAGGTATGATATCTTTTAGTTTATTTCCAATGGGAATTTACCTCCGGATAAAGCCTTGGTTAAGAAAATTAAAAATAAAGCTCATGATTTTCTGGTTAGCAGACCTCTCTTGCGTTGTTTTGGATTTGAAGAATCCCAAAATGTTTTATCCAAACTACACGATGAGGAAGGTTATGCATATTGTGGTTATAAGGTCTTAACCAAAAGAGTCTTATTAGCAGGATACTATTGACCAACAATAATGGAACACGCTAAAGATATGGTTAAGAGGTGTGATCATTGCCATAAATATGGGAATGAAATCCATTTACCAGCAGTTCCTATGGAGTCCATATCTGAACCAATACATTTTCATAGATGGGGGTTGGATTTGGTTGGGCCTCTTCCCATGGCATCCAATAAGGTTGTCATTGACTATTTCTCTAAGTGGATTACTACACAAGAATCCCTTTTTCCTCTCTTTTATGGGATGAATGCAATCACACCCATAGAAGCTATTTTACCATATTTCAGAATCCAAAGCTATTCCGAACAAACCAATGATATGGCAGTTAGGAATCAGTTGGAATTTATTGAAGAAAGAAGAGTCAAAGCACATTTGAGAACAACACACTATTAGGGTTTAATGAGGAGAAGATTTGCGTCCAAATTTAAAAGAAGATATTTTCAGTCGGGAGACAAAGTTTTGAGGAAAGTCTTTTTGCACACTGAAGAAAAATATTTTGGAAAGCTGGCTCCGAACTAGGAAGGTCCTTATGTGGTATGTGAAAAATTCAAACCAGAGATATATAGACTTCAAGACAAATAGAGCAGAATATTAAAGCACCCATGGAATAATTAACATCTCAGGTTATATTTTAAATAAAACTCTCTTGTAAATATTTACCTGTCTTGTACTTCAATGTAAATATTATGGGGGCATACTCTTTCCTACCATGGTGGCGCGAGGAGGCTTTAACGAGCTGTCTGGGTTTTTCAATAATATATTATGCCTTCTTCAAAAGTATGGTGAAAGATTTATGATCATAGTATGAGGTAATCAGATAAATTAAATATTCATTAAACACCTCGGCTCTCAAATGAAGCATCATTAAGCTACTCAGATTTCTCAAATACTTGATCACATTTATTAAACACTTGTGTTTAGAGTCGTTCAACGCTTATTAAAAACTTATTTAACAAATAAGAAATATTGAAAAGCTACTTAAAACATTGACTAAACGAAGGCAGTGGAGTTCATACAAAATAGATGAAATATTAATACTTGATGGGAACAAATCTGGTCCACAGCACAACGAAATGCCTTGACCATTCAAGAATTTTGGTTCTTAAGACATGAATTAAAAAAGAACAACAAAACAAAATTCATTGGCCGTCCAAGGACTTTAGTTTTCTAAAACACACACACAACATAACATTACAACCTTAGGGCTTGTTCCCTTTGGGTTTTTCATCACCATCATCTTTCTTGGGGCTCGTGAGCTCAACGCTTGAGCTCTCACTGGTTCCTTCCTCAGAATCGTCTCTGCAAGAATAACCATGCTTGTCACCAGCCACCATGGTACAGAAGGGGAATGTCCTCATACGGTATATATTTCCAGAAAAGACCAAGAATTCTTTTCAGAAAAGTTTCCTAAAATAGCAAAACCATGTCCGATTTAACCCCATCATCCCTCTTCTCCAAAGCATCCACCACTCTAGTAGCATACTTCTCTATTCCTGCAGTTATCTCTTAGGTTTTCTTGCTTACTAAAGAAGTATTATCATCTGTCTTCTCCTTAAGAAGCTTCTCCGAATAAAATTTTTCTTCGGATAAAGTTTTGAAAGTACTCGCGCTAGCATCTAGTTGCTCATTCAATGTCTTGATCTCGGTATCGGAAGAAGTTTCCAGTCCGGAATACCTGTTCTGGAGATCTTTTTGAGCATCTTTTGCCAACGCAGTTTGGTAGTTAAGTCCTATTTTTCTTTCTTTAAGGATTTTATACTTTGCTGAGCAGTGAATAGATTATTCTTTAAGCCATGGTTTTCTGTGGTTAGGGAGGTTATGTAACTATACTTTGCTGAGCAGTTACTGTCACTAAAATACATGTTCTGAAACGCATCCAGATTAACATCTCCTTCAGCACTTGCATGTTCGGCAGGAAGGAATGTTTGAGAATGAAGGATATGTAGGATTTCTTCTTGTGGAGGAGGATCAGTAGGAATAGGAGGACGAAGTTCAGAAGGACGTATAATTATCTCTGACCCTAAGCTACTTTTCTTTTTCTTTGCAGCTCATCTGTCGCTACTCTCCTTGCGTCTCTTATGATCATTTCTTATAATTTGGGGTGGATGATCTGATCCGCCAACTACTTTGACAGTAACTTCAATTGCCTCCACCAAAGCGGTATTAATTCCTCTTTGGCTTTTCGAACTGACCCCTTCAGTGACTTATTGAGATGGGTCAGCTTTGGTTTTCTTCTTCTTGTTCTTAATCTTGTCTAGGTGGCTAGGGGATTTGTTTTGGGAAAGCAAGTAAAGTTTGATATCCTTAGCCTCAGTTATCTTTAGATGGAATCTGCAGTGGGAAGAGTGGTCAACTTCTCCCAAGAAAGATCTCTACTCCTCAGAGTATTCCAGAGGTGAGACCTTACGAAGTTTCCAAAAGTGAAGCAATTGTGGAAACCGTTTCCCCATCTCTCTGATACCCATTCGTTTAACTTGGTGTGTTTAGCTTGGCCTGCTTCTAGGTGCTCCGAAAACCTTTTTGCCAATACTACAACAAAACACAATAATCAGTTCTGAATATTAACATAGCGTTTAAGAAATCAATAAAAATACGACCAGGTATTACTTGAACAATTCCAGCGGCTGGTCAGCTGGCTTGGGTTCGTGGTGGAGTTTATCTTTTTTCCATTCTCCCATGCCCCGTTGATAAAAAATAATTGAGTCCTCCATGGCTTCTTGGACTACAACAGATCGTTTAACACCTTGAAGTCATTGTCCATATTGTAGTGCTAAAAAGGAATATAGTGGTTTCTCTATAGACCAGCCACGGCAACAAATTGCTCCACGGGTAGAGGAAGTTTTTGAAAATCTCCATGTGATTACACTAGCCATCAACGTATACCATGTATTTGGGCTCGGTTGACTTGTGCACAACTTAACCAGGTGGAAATACCTGACAATTTATGGGTCCAAAGAGAGCCGAAGGCCGTAGTTGAGCACTTCAGTGTATACCACCCACTCGTGGGATTTACAATCCATGGGTGTCTTCGGAGTGACTGGGATTCTCACTTTAACAGATTCAGGGAAGCCTCATTTTGTTCGTATTCGAACCAATTCAGTAGTGAGTGTATACGTAAGAAATATTTTGAAAGGCTATGAAATACTTCACACTAACCTTTTAAAAGTTTGGCCCAACGTTTCCTTCCAAAAAAACTGTAAGTGACTTAGTGTTGGACAGATCTACTTTTAGTTTGTCATCCCGATCTACTGCAGTGTCCCATGTCTGTTTGGACGTCTCAAAGGGAGTGCCTTCCGTACTGTCATCCGTGGTCTCCTCCATTTGGCTTAACTGTTGTTCGGACAATTTAGTATCTGCTAGGGGATTTATTTCCTCCGAACTAGCAGGTTTCGAAAAAGAATGAGTACTTTTGGCCTTAGTCAGACGAGTTACCTTGCGTGGGTTGGATTCCTCAGCATCTGAACCCATGACTAGGAATCGTGAAGTTTTCCTAACACTGGAAACTGCCTTATCTTTAAGCATATGGTTTTGGGAATCTTGAACTGAATACCTGATTGAATGGGAGATACGGTTGAGACAAAAGGTTATTTTTTAACTTTTGATGTCTTTGATGATGATGAGCACTGTTCAGTGCTTGTTTTTGGTCGACTGATTTCTCCACCATGAAAGGGAGGGAGTCCAGCTGCAACTTTTGCGTCTATTCTTACTCTTTCCAAATCAGATAATTTTAGCCAACCTCCTTTCACCAATGCATTTCTAACTGTGAACATAAATCTACCCATACACGATTTAAGAAAATTATCAAGCTTTCTCTCTCGAGAAGTATTTGTGTTCTTAGATACAATAAAATAGTATTAGGGTCTATGAAGTTTGAGGGTTACACCCTAAGTTACTTTTTAGCCCAGTAGGTACAAGAATCCAGGAGAAAAACAGCATAGAGGTCAAAACAAAAATCGACACATGTCCTACTTCAAAAACCTGACCCTTGTAATTCTTAATTGTAAAGTTAATCTCTTCGAATCCGATCATGACTCAGTTCGGATAGGAACGACAGATCGGACGATCACCTTGAATATATACTGAGTTTTATTTTTTATAGAATTAACTCTTCCAAATATTTTTTGCAATACCTAAAAGAGCTACTAATGAAGTTAGATTTCTTCAACCATACTTATTGAAATTAAACCCTATATATATAGAATATTCTATGGTGTACCGAAGAAAATGAATGCTTGACATTTGCATCGACAAAATATTAATGACGATGAGAGACTTCAGTAAGACTCGTTCCCTTCTCCAAACAAGACGGCTTCCCTCCAGTCTTACAAGATATTTTTGTTTAACCAAAATATTTAAATGAGACCGCTATTTTAAAATCATGTTATCACCATTACTTTACACCTTGTTAAAAATCTAATGTACTAGTTTTATTTCAATCTATTTTTTTAGTTCAAAAATAGATTTTAGTTTTTTTTTATTTTAAATATCATTATAAATAATAGAAGGAAGAGTAAATCTATTTGTTCTAGTTTTTTCAGAGGAAGAAATTTTGTGACAATCAAGATTACAATTTTTTTTTGCATTGCATGTTATTAAGGGTAAATATATTCCTATTACATGAAGTAGTAAATAAGCTCTATGATTGAAAATATTTCTTATAGAGTTAGGCCTCAATAAATAAAACTATAGTCTCTACTAAAATATTCAAAACGTTATTCAACTCAGCAAAAATCCAAGTTTTCATTCAAGATCAAAACATATTGATGTTCGATACCATTGAATTCATAAATATTTAGAGTCAAATTAGCCATGTCTTTAGAATATCGATGAAAATAGATTAGATATGATGACAAAATTATTAGAAAATAAAATATTTGATATTTACACAAACATTACGAGATTGGTAAAACTTTCCTCTTAAGTATGTGACGGAAATTTGTAAGGTCATGCTCTTTCACTGTCTGTTTTACCAAAGTACCTCTAAGGTTGGTAGTAAGAAACGTGGAAGTTACTATCTCACAGTAAATGGAGAAAAAAAACTTGCAAATAACCTTTTGTTGACTTTTCACTCTTAGAGCGGAAGCCTTCTATTTTACAAGTAACACATATTCTATTGTTGCTAAATTATGACACAATTTGAGTGAACAGTTGTGAGATAGATTGTGTAAGACACATAAAAACTTTGAGCGAGAAACTCGGGTAGTGTTTTAGTGAAAGTGTGAGTTTGTTTTGAGTAAAATGACAAAAGCCTTAAACTAAACTTAGGAAATCTTCAGACCAACCAATAGACTTTTTTCAACTGGTGAAGCCCCGATCACCGTTTCTCACTCTGGCGAAGCACTAAACACATTGTTGGTCGCTGCTCGTCAAATATATAAAATTATTCGATGATTAACACGTTGTTCAAACTTCGATAATTACACACAAGTACTATTTTCGAAATTTTGAACGAAAGTCACTGTAATTTGTTTCTTAAAAATCAAATAGAATATGTAATTGTAGGTTTGTAGTGTTTGTATAGTGTATTATAATACCTGTTCATAGTGTATCTGTAGGTTGGTAGATATATCGTCGATCAATGGTCGTTTCTATTTTTTGTGGATATTATGTTTTGTGTTAGTTTATAGGGCTTTGTAGGTGCACATATTGCGTTCCGTTTTAATGTATTGTGTTCCTTTTTAATGTGTTGTGATGTATAAATGTTGTAGCTTATTGTTTGGTTTATGAGTTTAGGTTTGGAGACTAAAATCTCATTTTTCTGTCGACAGACATGTGTAAATAAGAGGTAATTCACATCCTGTTCAAATGCAAAAACAGTGATCTCGCATCTTCTTATTATGCTTTCCAAAGAACACGCACTGTTATATGAAATTGGGGTGGGGTTTATGTGTTCGTTCAAATAAATTACACGAGTGTATTTGTTTGTTATATTATGCACTAAACATGCAAGTTTTATTTTCAAATAAATCATGCGCTTATTTATTAGTATAAAGAAATCCCGCAGTGGTTTTTAATATATCAAAGAAATCGCACCATTGAGTTTGCAAAGAAGTGTTATTGTTGATTTATCGAATAACTCGTGTTTATATTTTTATAGGAAATATAACTCCAAAATGATGTTTTAAAGATCAGAGTTAGTGAGCATCTTAAACCTGCTCAAAATAAATACAATTACGATCGAACATATAAAAGTTGTCAAAGACACTCCCTTCTACACATATTTGAAAGCATCATTCGACCTCCGCAATGCAGATATGTTAATGAAGAAGTGATATAAGCTTAACTAGGAGATTGTAAATATGTATTCAGTCAAGGAAAATGCTTTCTAAATCAGATTTAAACTGGTAAAGCTAATGAAGAATAATATAAAGGCCATATTTGGCTAAAACACGTGACAAAACGAAATGCCTCTCACCAAAACCGAAGGATTCATAGGTCCATTCAAAGAAGGTGCCGAGAATGGTTCAAGGTTAATGAAAAATAACAAATCGGTATCAAATGCTATGATAAATATACCTATATATCTAAGATTTGTTATATGTGTGATGTTGATTTGCACTAATCTCGCATGGTGTGAAGTGTCTTACAAAAAGGTATAGAGCAAGCCATCAAGGAAGACGAGGAGCATGCTGCGAAGGATGTTGCTCGACTATTAATCTTGTTTATTTGATCTACAATGTTCTTCTCAATTTCAGAAGATATAATGGGTTGGACATAAGTGTATTATATCGAAGACAAGGGAAAAATAAACGACTATGATTGGTCTGGAGAAATATTGCAGAAGCTCCTCCAGTCAATTAGAAAATGTATCGAGGTAGGAAATCTTGATAGAGTTATCGATTGTGTTGCACTTTTATTTGTAAGTATGGTGCCCCGTTATGAAATATAATTTTTAAAATAATGTGATAATGCTAATAAAATTTATGATGCAACCGTTCATCATAGAGCATACAACCATTGGGGTTGATCTTGCCAGGCCGGTTATGATCCTGAAATGCTATAAATTGTGAGGATTAGAGTGCAAGCCGACAACCATGGACATGATTAAGATGATGCACCAGCTACAAGGCGATCATGTATCAAATATATTTTCAAATATGTTATTGGAGTTTGTAAAAACCTCGCGCAGTAGGGGACTTAAAAAAACATACATAGATATAGTATAACATAACACGCATGGTATGGTAAAACATAAAACGCATGTACTATGTAACATGGAAAATGCATAGTTTTTTAAAGGATAAATCGAATAGTTTGTACAAATGAAATCGTATAATTTTAGTCTAAAAGAAAGAGCATAGTTTTTATATCATAGAAATCGCATAGTTACATTGTAACATATCTCGTATGTTTGATGACCAAACGAATCATACGACCTGCAAGAAACTAATAAGGTTACTAATAAAGTCTATTTTAATTGGTTGTTCTTCTCTATATTAGTTTTGGAGCCTGATCTGACATTGACAAAGGTTGAAATAGTATTCTTCGGATGTGGTGAAGGTAGTGGGACCCTCGATGCTATAGTGGTTGTACCAGATTATAAAAAACCCCTCAACCATTCTTACAACACCAACCTGGACATCCCCACTTGATACCGACAACATAACAATTCGAATCGCTGCTCGATGATTGAATCGTTCAACACAACCTGACTCCAAGAAAGTCGAAGAACACTAGAAAGACATAAAAAAGTAGTGCAACGACATCCAAACATCACACCAACATTCGTACAAAGAAAAAAATAAATTTTAATAGTCGTACCCATTTTGTTTTACATCTAAGAGTGGAACAAAAAAGAAGACGCATGCGTTCATGAGATCTGTTGAAGGTAGACGTATAAAGTATTTGCTTGCTGAAAAGGACAAACCAGTACATGACTCTAATGTCTGGTATTTTTTTATTTGTTATACCTTGTTATATATATTTTATTTGTCCCACTAATATTATATCTGGTATTTTTATGATAGATTCAACAGCTGCGGCTACAGAGAGAGTTAGCTGATTTACATACTAAACTCGAAGAACAAGAAAAAATAACTGCTGAAAATAAAGAATTTGATAATCCTAAACATCTCAAGATGTGCATACGGTACCAACTGAAATGGTACCCACCAGATCTGTTGTATATGTTTTTCAGGAATAGATGGTGCAACTCCAGTGGACGAAGTTGAAGAAGAAGTGGATACACTAGTGGACCAAACTAAACATGAATTGGCATAGCCTGAACATGATAGACACACCACAGTGATGGACCAAGCTGAAGATGAAGTGGTTGTAGCAGTGGACCAAAGTGAACATGGAGTGGACCAGACTAAACTGGATGGAGACACGATAGTAGTGGAACAAGCTGAAGAGAAATTAGCTACACCGGAACATGGAGTGGACCAACCTGAACATGATGGAGACCCCACAACAGTGGACTAACGTAAAGACAAAATGGCTACAGTGGTGGACCGAGCTGAGAAGGAGGCAAATGCTACAACAGTGGAACCACATGAAGATGCATTTGGTACAAATCAATCTTCTATAGAATGGGTACAACCTGAAAAAAGACCTAACATTTCAATAATGATACCACCACTAGAGGTAGTGGGTACATATGATACTCCTCTAAACGTGGAACCACTGCAGGTAGTGATCACTGAATAATCTACTTTTAAAGGAGGCAGAAGGTGGTGAAGATGTAAATGGATCTTAAGTTCATTAAGATTCAACTGTCTTGATATATTTTGTCATATACTGTATAAATTCATATTGTCTAGGGTTTGGATATGTTATTTTGTTATACCTTGAAATGTTATTTGTTACACTTGGATCCCTGATGTATATCGAACCCGTATGGTTAATGTTTCAACGAAGTGGCGTGGTCAATGCTCAAACGAATAACATGGTGTCTATATCAAATAAATTTTATGTCTACAATATTAAAGTACTCTTTTAGTCTATATAACAAATAAATCACATGCTACAAATTCTGATTAAACACATTGCATGTTTATAATATCGCAACAATCGCATGCTTGTAATATCAAACACATCACATGTTTATAATATCTGAGCAAATCACATCGTATGGTTATATTATTAAACAAATCACATTCTCATAAATATCGAAGGAATCAAATTTTTTTAACTATAAAGCAATCGCATGGCTGCAATTTATGGTGGGAATATGAGAACTCGCATGTATGATATGTTCGATATGTTTGAAATCGTACAATTATTATATATAGAATTTTTTTTTTCATCGTGCAAGGTATGCCATGGTAAACCCCAAGAAGAAGAAGAAGAAGCCTAACAAGAACATAATGGCTCAGAACAAGCAAAACAACAACACCAACAACATCAAGAAGAGGATGTCGGACAAGATCAGCCTCAATATTAACAACACCATCATGCAGAACAACAACAAGCATTTACAAAGAGTGAACAACTCACCCAACATGAAGCAGCACCAACACTCCAATAACAAGCTGAAAAAAAAGCCCAACCTCAATAAGAAGCACAACTGTGCGTAAAATCAGAACTACTAACCCAACTAGAAGTCAGAAAGCTTGTTAAAGAAGAAACTAAACACCAATAACCAGAGGTCATAAAGTCAGAATAATCCATCTAAGGACATGCATTAACATCTCTTGATACAATTAAGAAAAATAGTATGTTCAGAATTACCATCCTTTGATGACTATTTCATAAATGTACATAGTCCATTTTTGACAGAGTTGATAAGGTTGATGGAAATGTTATCATGTGATGTAGTTTAGATTATATCTGCGAGGCTACGCTTGATCAAAATTTAGGAGATTGTGTTGCTAACATGGGTGTAAAGGAGACAACATCATTGGTTGATGCTGGGGATTTTGTAAGTGGATCATTATATTATTAAACGTCCAATTTTATATAGTCCGGTTGTTATATTATAACGCTCAGTTATCTATGTTACAAGATGTAGATGATGTGTATCCTTATTGGGATTTAATTAGCCATACACAAGAGGCAAAGGCAGAGGTTAATTTCCTCGATTGGGAAAAGAGTACGACAACAACTTATATTGTTAAGTTAAGTGAATACCACAATGTGGTTAAAATACAAAGGGCATAAGGACAAGAAGACTAAAATTATGGTATTTAGCACAATCAGAGTTCTCATATAGACTTAACGTGAGTGTGAATGAATTAATGACACTACCATATGAACGAGACATGTACTTCACGGTAAAATAAAAAAGTGTAGCTAATTGACGATGGATTTAAAGGTTGTGTTGGCGTAGTCTAGCATTATCATTAAACTAGGAACTCAAATGTTTATTAATCTCTCATCTTTGTTTATACGCCTTCAACTTGTCATTTGGTAGATTATCGACGTTTGGATATGTAAGATACTTAAATAGGTTGATTGGCTAGTTCCATTCAAAGGTTATAGAGAGTCTTACACTTGTAAATACAACGTGATTCAAATTCTGCTATTGCAAAGGTAAGTGTATCTAAAATTAGTTATCAAATATTATTCAAAATTGTTTGTAATCATCATCCATAAAGTAGAAAAGCTGGTTGAGAAAGAAGATATGTCACAAAAATTAGATGAAGTATTCCACAAAATGAGGTCCAATACCTATATTGTGTTCATTCGGGTGTGCCATATAAGCAAGGATACAATGAACCACTAAACATTGGTGGTTATTGATATGGAGAACGGAACGACATAAAACTATAACCCAGCCATGCCAAGAAGTACGTAAACAACAGACTATACAAGAAAAATTGTCGAAGCCCTCGTAAGTATTTTTCAAAGCAAACGCATGAGAGTTGACTCAAATACATCACATGTTGGATTTATAAACAAATTGTTGTAAGCTCTTTACAAATCAATCACATGATTTCATCGTCAAGTAAATCACACGATAATATATGAATGTAAATCACTTGTTTATTTGTACAAAAACATCGCATGATTAGTTTTCATATTTGCACTGGCAGCCACTGTAAACTCTTTTTAACAGTTAACATATTGCATAAAAAAGGATATATAGGTAATGTAAAGAAGGGATATACAATGAAGTATGTAAAATATATACTACAAAAAGATTATGCATGCTCTACTGCAAAGTTTTTGTTTGTGAATACGCTAAAGACATCATCCATAAAGGCTTCATATAAGATTTTTACATCGAAGATATGTGTGCAACTATTATAGTTCAAATGTTTTATCATTTCCTAAATGATTTAAATACTATTGTTAGGTGGTAGCTATCTTGTTGGAGATTTATCTGATGCGAACAACTTTGTAATATGATTGACTTTGTAAGTAATTTGGTCTATTTTATTGGGTAAGGATTCTACTTTGAGTGAGTTGTTAAATAGTAAACTCGCACATTTTTTGTATAAAAAGAATCGTGTCCAATTAGTTGTGATGTTTATTAAGTAAATATTCCCAATAACTCGTATGGTTTGATATACAAAGAAATCACCCGGTCAATTAGTTACGTTTTCAAGTAAGTAAATATTCACACTAAACTTACATGGTTAGGAATTAAAATAAATTGTGTGGTCAATTGGTTGAGTTTTCTGTTAAATCAACATTTTCATGAATCTCGCATGGTTGAGACTACAAAAGAAATCGCCTGGTCAATTGTTTTCGAAATGCATTGGTAACTAGTCTATGCACTTAATACGCATCATAATTAATAAAGAAATGGCAACTAGTGGCTATCTAATCATGTCATTATTTAAGCTTATACTTATTTTCCTATTGCCTAATTTATTTCTTGATTTAAAAAATGTAGATATTTAGTCATGACTAAAGCAATAAAGACGAAAACAAATATCGAGATTGAGTGTGAGTAGAGTTAGAGTTGAGTTTTACCTGTAAATAAGAGTACCAAAGGGTTATGCCTATTAACTCTTAAAAGCAAAACACTCAAAAACTCTTCATCTTCAAATATCATGGCTCATTCCTCCCTAGACTCTTAGGGCTACTCATCCTTTGATGATGGTTTTCTGATGACCAAAAATATTACTCTGACTACAAGCATACCACAACGAACGAGTATTCCAAGAAATCTTTGAACGATAGGTTTATATTATCATTCTAGGATGAGTACCTCTCTACCTACTCCTGGTCACACTCGGGGGAAAACTTGTATCCGAACGAGCTTCTACGTAAGAAACGAAATAGAGACGATTGGGCTGAACTGGAGTACGAAGATGTACTAGACACGTACACCGAGGTAAAAGATGAAAATATCGATGACGAGATGGACACAGAAGAAAAAGAACATAACAAAGATAATGAGGAGGAAGAAGAGAAAGAAGAGAAGTCTAACGCAGAAGACCTCTCTAATGGTTGTTTGTTTTAATTTTGATAGTTGCATGTCTTTTGTTTTAATGTAAACTTGCCAACCCGAGACTCTAATGTATTTTTTGTTAGGGTTGGATGTATGGACATTGTTAGGTCTGTATAATATGTTTTTAGTAATCTATTTTTAATCTATGGTTGTATTATTAGGTCTATGTTAAATATTTGAAGAAATCACGCAGTGTGATTCCCTTAGAATCGCGCAATTGAATTACAAACCTAAACATGCGCCGTGTGAAAATTACTTATCTAGCATGACAATATGCAAAAGGACTTAGTCGACTTGGACTTATAATGGTTAAATTTACACAGAACTCGCACGATTGGATAACAAAGATCTCGTGCAATCCTAATATTCACTTAAAATGCACTGGTGTAAAATGCACACATATTGTATAGTTATATACACAAATAGCTAGTGATAGAAATAAAACTCAAAGAATTAACAATATAAATAACTCGCGTAATTGCATTACAAACAAATCGCACCAGTATAATATTCAATAAAATCGTGCAAGTGTAATTTATAAATAAATCGAATAATAAAAAAATTAACAAAAATCAAACTGTATGAAATGAACGTATTTTGTATGGTTATATCCTCAAAGAACTTGTAATGGACTTCAAACTCAAAATGTCAAATATACAAACAACTCGCACGCATGGAATACAAATAATTCGCACGATTGTAAAAGTATTGGAAATTGTGTGAATATAATACAAATAACTTGCATAGTTCAAATATTAAAATATACAACAACCGCACTTTAGAGTGGGACCTCACAGGTCCTCTTTTTATGGCCTACTTTAAGACAATGGCCACACCTCAACAGGTTGGTTGTTATTTCTCCTCTAGGCGACATTTGTTTTTTCTTAGGCCTTCTATCTCGTCTTTTCATGGTGGGAGACATAATTTTCGGCTCGAACAAATCATTAAAGTTTGATCATTTGCTAAAATTGGTTATAGCCGGTATACTAAAAGAGTAAGTTGACATGTAATTGTTAACCGTGAAGAATGGCTCTATCGACGTTATGGGATCTTGTTGAGTAAATTGTATTGCCGCTAAAGCGTGAGAACATGGAAAACAATCTTGTTTTCATGCACTCCAGAAAAATTTGAAATACAGTATAATAACAATCATAACAGGGTTTAAAAAACTTCAAATAAGGCTGCAGACGACTTACAGACTAGCCAGGTACAACTTTTTTCGACATTATGCTTTAACTTCTTTTCATACTCGGGATATAAAATAGTACTCCAGCTTAGCCCCTCCGAATAACATCATGTACTTTGAGTCATAAGCAAGATTATAATCTTGTTAACCAGTTCAACAATGGGTAAACTGCACAATTTTTTTATTTGTGCGTTAAACGATTCGGCCGCAGTAGATGCATAACATCATATTATTTTCCTTTAACAAATGCATGAGCTTACTTCTCCGTGGGTAAAATTTCAATTTTTTTTAAAAATTTTATAATTACCTTCACATAGAAATTCAAACATTAAACATATCTATCAGGGAATCATAAGCACATCGATTATAAAAGATAACATCCTAGCTTTAAACTCTCTGTTAGTATGATCAAGAGCTTTCTTCAAATTCTGAACAAGATGGAAAACAAAGTACACATGATAACAGTTTTAGATCGAAGACATAAACAATATTAATGCAACATGGAGTATACTTGCAATATCAAAGAACTCTCATGGTTTTACATGACTAGCATCCTAAAAAATCATAAATAACTCACATCCGTATTATACAAAAGAAATCATACATCAATTGCACAATGCAAATCGTACATTCGTTAGTCACATCTTGCACATCTAGCATGGTCACACTATTGGAGGAACTCGTAATATTGGTTAACAAAAAACTCGCGCGTCGAGATTATTATTAGAAATCGCGAGGTGTAAATTGCATATATCTCGCACGATCTGTTATATCACATGTATTAGGGTTCAAATATACAAGCCATCGCGTGGTTTATGATAAAACACAACTCTCATCTTCAAATATAGTACACTCGCACGGTCGTCTAAAATCATAACTAAACTCGCACATCGTAAATATATAAATAAAGCATGAAACTAAACGTTGTTACCATCCTTTACTATGACGGATAACAATACACCAATATACTTTCCGGTTAAAAATGTTCCATCGACAAACATCAATGCACGACATGAATAAAAACTTTAAATACATGAACCGTATGCTATAAAACATGACCTGAAGACGTTTCCAACAGCTAATTTCAAGTGGAAGTCGATAGTAATATCACGACTCTTCAATTGTTTAAAGTATCCTTTTAGTAAACTAAAAGAAGTATTACTATCTCTAAAAATTCTCCTACTTTCCTTCTCTAAAGCATTCTGTGAGAGACAGTAAGAGATGTCTAAATCGTAGTCCTGTTTAACAGAGGATTGTATACTTTTTACATTCACCGTATGACGTGCCCTAATAGAATCATGAATTTCATCAATAATCATATCCGATGTCCAATGTATGTGATGTTATTTGGAGAAAAAGGGGCTGAAAACATGTCATTAAAAAAACAGCTTAATCGCCATGAAGTTGGTGTTGTAATCAACTGATGCATAAAGTCTCAATTTACAAACAGTTGAGACTTTATTTTCATAATATGCAGTAATATTGTTTATTGTATTATGCATGTACTTGAAAACATGCCATATCAAACTTATGTTAGGCTGTTTATGCTTTTCACCAACAATCTTCTCAACGAGTTGTTGTTCTATAATAAAACTAATGCTTTTAAATGCTTCACATCAAGATATACCTCTAAACCACAAAATCTTTCTCATTATTAAACAAATAAATCTCGTGACCACCGCAGGATTAAATAATAATGTGGTTTCCTCTGACCACCTCGTCCCATCTACTTTGAACGTATTCTTGAATACTTTGAAAGTTTTCAAACTTGATAAAAGGAACAATTGTAGTTTGGTGACTATATTTGAAAATACAAACTCGTGGTTCAGACATATATCACCATGTATTAAACAATAAAGAAATAGTCAGAAGCATAAAGTTGTTATAAGACAACTGGCATGTTTAACAAACCTAAACTCGCACGGTAAGGATATAACACAACTCACATTTTTGAAAATACAAAGAAACAAAATTTCTATCAATGAACACAAATCGTATTGTTGAATATACAAAGAAATATTAATGAACACAACTCGCGTAGTCATGTCAACAAAGGTATTGCGTAGAAAATCAATGAACAAATCACATGTTTGTCATGTTTCTATCTGCCACTAAACTCGCATGATCATGACCCGATATATCAGGAAGAAATGCACATATTTCGCATCTTCTTCAACTAATCTCACATCATCAACTGCAAGTTCTTATAAACTTTAATATTGATTCTATATGTTTCATGACACCTAAAACATCTATAATAACTGAATTAAATGCATAATAGAAGCAATTTATAACTTAGCTTACAACAAAAACTCATGCAATCGTACTGTTACATATTCAATTTAAAAAAATAGAAAACAGAAGTTGAAGTAGAGTGTCACTTTAAACCAAATCCTCACTTGATTGATAAATCACCTGGAAAAACAAAAGTTACGATGATGCCCATATAAAACAAACTTAAATAAAAAAACTATCGACAATGAAACAACGTTATATAAAAAAACTCAGATGACTAAACCTACTCACAAAATCCGATGATGCTTCGACGACGGTTCATGGTGGTCCTCTTCGTCGATGAAATCACGCTATCAAGTATGTAGAGTTCTCGATGTAAAAATTCCAATCAATTTTTTTGAAATATGTGTATTTTTTGGGTATAAAGAGAAAAAGAAAAGCAGTTATAAACAGATTCAAATGTTTAAAAGTTCAAATAGGGGGAAAAAGGCTCTCACAAAAATTAAGCATATATAGTTGGTCAGAGGGTAATTAGGTTATTAAAAATAATTGGGTATTGAAGGGGAGTTATTTAGTTAAGATGGGTCTTAAGTACGCATGAATAATAGTTTGGGTAGTAGATGAAATTATAGTTTGTGAGTAGGTACTTATGGTGTTATTTCCCTTAAAACTATCAATAACTTATGAAGGAAAGTAGTTAAACCATGCTAAAGCATTTTCTCTAAACGACATATAGAATGATCTACACAAAACAATATCGTCTAAATTAAACCCTGATATCACATTGTAAAATATTCTAAGTGATGTTTGGATCTCCAATTGTATCATATTTTTTTATTCGATACAGATCAAACTCTCTAAGTAGTTCACCTTCACGATCATTTAAGTTAATAAAGATTTTGCAAAAATAAAAAATACTAGTTTCGATATTTTTAAAACTTTCTAACAAACATCTATTAGTTCATCATTTCTTTTCTTAACCTGTTTGTTTTGACGTTACTTCATTAATTGATCATTCGTCAGAGTTGTTTTTTTCTTTTTATTTTAGAATATGTAATCTAGCTGGAACCAAATTAGTTTTAATGTCATATTCATCTTGCAACAATAAAGTGGAGCTGGGTCAGGTGGATGGACGGGACTGAGTGTAAAAGAAGAAAAATTTGATGAGGAATATGATAATCGAAATGATAAATCAAATGAAAATGGAGAGAATAAAGTAGAAGATGGAATCAGAGAAGGAAGAGACGTGTTTGGGAAATGAAGAATCATGCTAACATGAGGAGATGATGTGTCTAGTGGAGCATGATGTGTGTATGAAATAGGCTCAAATGGATGAGGAATGACAAATATCTCAACAAGAATTAGACCAAAAGTGGTATGTGGTCTCACATAACTAAAGAATGCTTAAATGAAAAATGAAAGACAGTTTCATGGATTATGAAATATTGGCTTGTACAAATGTTTTCTTTAGTAAATAAAAAAACATTAAATAGAACAAGATAGTTCATACAAATACCTAAGGCATACCCCGAGGGAATACAACGACAGAAGGATAGTCGTAAAACATAACCCTGCTAAGATAAGCAGAGGGGAAAGAGAAATAGAAACTAGAGAATAATGAAATCTCTAAAAGACATCAAAACAATGAGCGACCAGACAACACACTAAGAGGCACCAAAGATGGCAGCAACAAAGGAGGAAACCGTCATGGAAAAAAAGAGGGACCTGCAAAAATAAAATAAAATAAAATAAAAAATAAGAAGAAATTTATATTACACAGGACAACTATAATTTGTTCCATAGAAACGGAACTGAAGATCAGAGAGGATTCGGTGGAAACCCACAGAGGCAACGACGGGAGGGGAACCGAAAACTCTTGAGTTTATCTCCTTCCATACGTGGTAAAAACCTGCGCCAAAACAAGTACGCCAAATATGACGGTTTTGAGAGTGAGACCAATTTGACGCCTCACAGACCCAAGTATGCCAGCAAGAGTTGCGAAATGGGAAACCCAACTTAGTACTAGCGTTGCACCATGGAATCTTAGTGTAACTATAGTCAAAGAGGAGATGAGAAATAGTTTCGGATTCTGAGTTGCATAAGACACAACCAGTTGGAGAATTAATACCCCAACATAGAAGTTTTTCTCCAATAGATAGTTTGCCACAGATGGCGAGCCATGAAATAAAAGAATGGCAAGGGATGTTAAATTTATTCCATACTAACCCGGCCCACCCCACAGTGGGGGCAGGTGTACGAATGGTGTTGTAAGTATCCTTAATTGAAAACTCGGAACAACCCGCCTTCGCAATCCAGAAATGAACATCATTGGAAATGATGTTAGGGGAGGGGAGATTGAGAATAAGATTGTTAATCTCCTGAAGATTACTGCAGTTTCTAGCTCTAGCCGATCTGCTGTTGGACGGCCAATTCCACTGACCATTGAGGATGATGTCAGAGACCTTGAGAGTTTTCCCCAGTCGAGAATCCTTGATGATATTGGGACCATAGTGCACAACCAGAGAGGTAGAGAGAAGGAAAAGGTCTTACCAAAGTATTCGAACCATTTCCAATAACAACCCTATATAAATTACTAGCCATGACGGAGACATAAACTTTTCGTCCAAGTCCACGACAGAGAGGAACCAAGAGTAAGCTCCCAAAAGTTATTATTTTTTATTTTTTCAGATTTTATCCATTCACACCAGATATAAAATTCGTTATTACTAATAAGAGACCATATGTGTTTAAGGACAGTCGCCTGATTCCAAGTTTTTATTTCTAGAATCCCAAGGCCGCCCTCTTTTGTGGGAGTGGTGACAATAGACCAGGACACTTTGGCCCCGTGGATTTTCATAGCAGAACCCGACCAATGGAAACGACAAAGATATTGAGATAATTCTTTAAGAATCATAGATGGAAGGATAAAGATGGAGGACCAGTAAACTTGACCAACAAATAAAACATACTTGATAAGTTGGAGCCTACCAGCATATGAGAGATGCTTGGAAGTCCAAGAATCAATCCTAGAGGTAATTTTATGGAGTAGAGGACGACATTCAGAATGGGAGACACGACCAGTCAACAGAGGAACACCAAGATATTTGACAGGGAGGGAACCTTCCACAAAACCAAAAATAGAGAGAAGTTCAGTGCGAAGAGGGTTATTAATTCTGGAAAGGAAAATTTGACTTTTAGAGGGACTAACACTAAGACCGGAGAGAGTAGAAGTCATTAAGAGCGTCTTTAATAATGAGGAGGGACTTAACATCATCATGGCAGAAAATCATAAGATCGTCTGCAAAGCAGAGATTTGTAATTTTGAGTTTGTGACATTTCTAATAAAATTGGAAATTATTGTCATTACGTTTCTCCTTAAGAGTATTGGATATAACTTGTATGACAAGGACAAAAAGAAATAGAGATAGAGGATCTCCTTGTCTGAGGCCCTTTCTACCGTGGAAGTTACCGTAAGGAGCTCCATTAATGATAATAGAGTAAGAAGGCGAGGAAATACATTTGATGATCCAAGTTATCATCATTTCCGGGAAATTCATTGCGACAAGAATATCAAGAATAAGGTGCCAATGGACATTATCAAAGGCTTTCATCAGGTCAATTTTAAGGGCAACCCTTTTACCTCTACAATTGGTATGGTAGCCCGGTAAAAGTTCCTAGGAAAGAAGGATGTTATCAGAAATGTTTCTGCCCGGAATGAAAGCTAATTGGGAATTGTCAATTGGGTAAAGGAAAGAATCTTTAATTATGTTGGCTAAAATCTTAGAGATGGTCTTATAGACAACATTGCATAGAGAAACCACAGAGGAGAAGCATTTTTGAGAGTGAGAGCGATTGAGGTAAAATTCAAGAGGGATCAATAGATCCAGAGTAGAAGAATTCAAGGACTCCATTACAAAGATCGTTACCCACAATGTCCCAAGATGACTTGAAAAAACTAGAATTGAAGCCATCATGACCAGAAGATTTATTACTATCAATACTAAAAAGGGCACACTTAATCTCCTCGCAAGTGACATCGCGGATAATAGAGGCCTTATCCAAGTCATTTACTTTGGTAGAGAGAAGGGAAAAGACTCTTTCCAGACCAAGATAACCTGGGGGATGCCTGGTACCAAACAAACCTCGAAATAACTCACGATAACCTTTGAAACACTAGTGGGAGTAGTAACAGTGACACCATGGTTATTATTAATAGAAATAATCTTATTTCGAAAACGATAAGACTTGATGCTATTGTGGAAAAATTTGGTGTTCATGTCACCAAGCTTGATCCAGCTTTCTTTATATTTTTTCTTGAGAAATGATTCTTCAGCATGACTAAGAAAGATGAAAGCTGCAGAAGCCTCTATTCTTTGGAGATAAGGGAAAGGTTGAGTGGGTCATGAGGGCAGGGTTGAGTGGGTCATGAGCGAGACAGGATTGGGCGAGGAGAAGGGCAGATTGGAAGTTAGAAACCCTAGAGCTGATGTCGCTATACTCCTTACGGTTGAAGCAAGCAAGTTCGTGATGAAGCCTTTTGAGTTTTAGGATGACGAGATTCATACCTGAAGAGTTAATGGGGAAAATTCCAGCTATTGGTAACAATATTATTTAATTTGGGGTGAAAGTTGCCACATGTTAAATAATTTGAAGGGTTTTTTCCGTCTTTGGCGGGGGAAACCAAGATTGAGAGTGACTGTGGTGTGATCAGAGGAGCGAAGAAATCCAAAATGAGCATAAGACATGGGAAAGAGATCATCCCAGTCAGGGTTGACCATGACACGGTCGATTTTAGAGATGGTGGGCTGAGAAGGTTGTTTATTAATCCAGGAGAATTGGAAACTGGTGAGGATAATAATTGCCTGAGGGTAGGCTAGTAATTTCAAGTGGAGTTTCAAGGTGGTATATGGGTGTTTAATGGTGGTGTATGGGTGTTTAACAATGGTGTATGGGTGTTTAACAGTTAGGATAGAGAGTAGAGAGATGATTAAGCAGCTTGGTAGCAGTTAATTCTCATTACCCATAGTTAATGCTGGTGGTTGGGTATTTATAGTATGATGTTTGGGCCCTTATGGGCTTTCGGGTCATGTTTAATGGACCCGGGTCATGATTAAAGACCCATGTGCTCTAAGCAGGAGAGCAAGTAGCTTAGTCAGGAAGTGTTTAGGTTTTTTAGTACTTTAGTCATAGTTCGAACAGTCTTAAGTTTATAGTGTCCAAAGTAATCTGTCCGGAAGTGATCTGTTCGATTTATGTCTTTGTGGCCTGTCCGGTGTTCGGAGAGATAGACTGATTTACCCTTCCGGGGAGCATGCTGAATTCGGACTCATCAGAAACCATTGGAACGAAGATCACTAAGTTCACATTGGAATAATTGTTAAAATTGTCAATAGCTGAGGACCAGTTATCAGTGGATCCTAAACTCTTCGTCGGGTTACAGATGACATTAAAATCCCCTAGGGAGACCCAGAGAATACCAATATCTTGAGCAGAAATGGTCTTTAAATCATTCCAAAGAGGAATTCGGTCTAAAGCATCATTGAAGGCATAGATCGCGGTGAAACGAAATGTAGAGTAAGTGTTATGACATTTAGTCATGCATTGGATATACTGAGAGGATTGGGATAACATAGAAACAGTAATAACACTAGGGTTCCAAATAATCCAAATTCTACCAAGAGGATGAGAAGAATGATTGGTAATAACATGTCAAAAAGGGACCATTATCCTCATTATGGAGTCAACTTTAAAGTTTTGGACTTTACTTTCTACTAAAATTAGAAGGGAAATACTATTAATAATAATAAAATCTGTGACGTCTTTTTGCTTAACAGGATCATTAAGACCTCTCACATTCCAAGAGGCAATAATCATAAGAAGAGATACTTACATTACGACGACAATAGTTCTGTCGGAGGACAAATCCATATTACCATTAACAAAATCGTCTGCAGAGCGAAGCCTCGTAAGAGACGAATCCATTTTCTCACCACATTCAACCACAAAGTATCGAATGACAGTCATTCCGGAGAACGGACCCATATAACCATAAACATAAACAGTGTCGCCACATGTGACTTATTGCAACTTTCCATCACACGAAACGGAAAAAATAATCATAACATGATTATCTAGATCATAAAAGTCGGATTCTTCAAAAAAATTGTAAAGAAATAATCGAAAAAAATTCGGCAAAAAAATAATTAAAAAATAATGTTGCGTAGAAATAATTCCTACACTAACATCCTTAGCAATGTTAATAGTAAGAAAGAATAAAGTAACAAAATAAAATTGCAATTTAAAAAGGACGAGATTATAAATATAGTAGTAAAGAGAGAAAAGGAGACCTCCAGTCCCAAGATTCCAAGGGCTTCAAAGCAGCTACTGGACGCTACACAAGCAGACACACGGTTAACTCTCTTCTAAAAAAATAGACTGGTCCATGCTCGGGACTAGGACGACGTTCGGCAAGCAGACAACGTCAGGGCTACGTTCGTCGCTACGCCACGCACCATGCCACAAATCATGGCAAGCACAACCATCAAAAGATACCGAACTTTGACCAAATGCTGCAAACACTTGACGGAAGCTGCAGCGGCAAAGAAAACTTCCGGCAACCGATAGTAGAGAAGCTGGGAGGACAAGTAAGACAAGAGGAAAGAAAAAGAAAATGTACTTGGCCAAGACGTAAAAATTTTGAATCTCCGGCGAAACTAATGACTTTTTGCCACGGCCAAACCGGCGGCGATCTGTCACTCCGGCAAAACGGACTCACACCCACGATAACTAGTGGGTGTAAGAACCGATTACTGAGATAACGAAAGAAAGGACAAAGGTAACCAGTAAAACGGAACCGCTCAGACAAAGCACGATTAGCATACCAAACACAAACCGTACCATATGCGTAAGAAAGGGAATCCGGACAGAGATAACCGGTAAAACAGAACCGTTCGGACAAAGCACAATTAGCATTCGAAACACAAACCAAAACACAAACCGTACCATCTGCACAAGAAAGAGAATCCGTCGACGGAGCATCCGAAGAGTGATGGCAGCTCAGCTAAGACAAAGAAACGAAAAACAGTAAGTTACTGGAATCCGGAGGAAACAAAAAAATCACCACGAGCCGCAAACCACTGTGATTATGGAAGTGAAACCGGCGTACCATAGAATATTAGTTAATTTGTATAGTTTATTTTTGGATAATAGGTAGTTTTAAGGAAAATAATAATTTTAAAAATCTGATTATTTTTAATGAAAAATTTAATTTAAAAATATGAATTCTTGGATAATAGCGTTTTTAAAGGTATATTTTAAGTTAAAATAATTATAAATTGAAAGATATAGTCTCCATTTACATCTCAATCTCTTCAAGATTAGATCCAGAGATAAAATTCGGTTGATCTGTAAGTGCTATTACTTTTTTTATTAATTATTTTTTTTGCAATAATTTGTTTCGATTTTATTTGGTTTAATCTTTCTCTCCCAAAATTGGTTTTTTCTTTATCTCTATCTTCTTTCATTTTTCTACATTCCTGATTTGATTTAAAAGTTAATTGATCATTGTTTATAAAGGAATGAGATATTGTAACTAAATAAATTTTAAAAAAGAGAAAATGAAGAACATTAAAGTAGATGGAGATTTTAATTAGATAAATATTTTAATAAAATAAATAAAATAATGTGAAGATTTTAATAAAATAAATCAAATAATGTGAAGATTTTAATTAAATAAATTAAACAATACTGAGAAACTTAACAATGTATTCTTAAATAAATAGATAAATAACATTGATAACTGAAATTCAAAATTACATATACAAAAACCTTACATATTAGTGAGTATATTTACTTAGTTTTTTAGTTAGCAAATTTGTATTTATTTCAATAATATCTTTAAAAATATTTTTTAAACTATATTTTAAATAACAATTTTCATTTTATTCCTTTATATTTTTGAAAATGTATTTTAATCAGGAATATATTATGATTTGTATTTATAAAATAATTTATTTTATTTTTTAATATGCTTACACACATGTTTTTTAAACAATTTATATTGAAATAATTTTAAATATTTTTCCAATAAATAATATATTTATATTATAAATTATGTTTGATACAAATTTGATTTTATTTTTATATATTTTTTATATTAAAAATTTGATTTTATTTTCATATATTTAAGAAATATTAAGATTTATTCTTAAATATTATTTTTATATGTAATCAATAATATATTAAGATATATTAAAAATACATTAAAATAGTTGTATACAATGAGAGAACCATTTTTTAAAAATGACAATTTAAAAATGATATATAACCATTTTACGAGGAAAGAATCGTATAGAATGTATTTTATAAAATTTTGTTTAGTCCCCCTTATTTCGATTTCTGGATCCGCCACTGATGATGACAACATGGTGGTAATACGTGATCTTTATGGAAGAGACGGAGATGGAGGTTTCAGAGTTTTTTAGAAATAGAAAAGAGTCTTTTTACAAACTTAATATTTAAATTGTATGTTGTAAAAATGTTTTTCTCAACAAATCTTTTTACTAACTAATCAAATATTTTTAAAGTGTTTTTACCAATAGGATGACTCATAAAAATCGATGGTAAGAAATGATAGTCAAATTCATAAGAAATATCGATATGAGTTACCAACAACCAAATATACATAGACAAGAGAAGAAAAACGATTTGGAGTACAGATGTTCAAACAAGGTTTTATGGGGCAACATAACGACATAATCACCTAAAATTAGATATAAAGCAAACTTGAAATTTTATCTACTTGCAAAATGTGACATCGTTTGATTTCTACCACCCCACTTTGTTAAGACGACATTAGTTTTAAAATATAAAACCTTTATCATAAAAATTCTCCAACGTTGTTACTTCAAAAACTAATAATATAAAACTAAATTGCGTAAAAATATAAGTAAAAGCACATTAAAACCGCATAAAAAATATGTATTGGAAAAAACATACGTAATCATCAACAATAATAAAAAATAATAAAAGTTTATAAAAATATCACAGCTTTAAAAACCGCAATTAATTATTTATAAAAGTATTATAGAGGTGTTTTATTTAATAGAAAAGTAAACAACTCTGTTTTACCATATGACAAGCATTAGACTCGACAATACATTCCTTATATTGTCTTGAATTTGTTTTAGATTGGAGTTAAAATGGAGTCCAATAAATATTAACCATTTTTAAAATTTGAACATTTTTGGACTTTTACCATTTTGTTATTGGACCCTTTCATCCGTCGGGCCATCTATGTTCACCCGGCAGGGAGTTTCCGTGCTAGCTGAACCGGTAGGGATTAAATGGTATTTTTGTGAAGCGTTAAAATTGGTCAAAATTTTAAAACTCGTGATCCATTTTGGCCCCGATTTAACCAAAACTTTTGTTTTATCTCAAATGTTAACGACAACAAATTCTCTTTATCAAATACAAAAATATGTTACCTATATTTGCTAAGATTTTTGACAAATGGTCATTTTTTGCTTAAAAAAAATGGAACAACTTCGTCGACCACTGCATTGTAGACTATCAATATTGTATGAATTTTATAAACGACCGAAAGTAGAGATTTTGATATTTTTTAAATTTATGAACGACAAAAGTATAGTTTTTTTTTATTTTTTTTATACACGACGCAACTACGAGAGTATTGTTTTTATTTGACGAAGTATTAGAAAGTGATGCACGACGAGAAAATAGTGAATGTTTTTGGGAAAAGTGGGGTTAAAGTAGAAACTGGTGAGATCATATGGTTTAATTGTTGTGATATATTAACGAAAGTATTTTCTGCAAAGGACCTGAAACTATTATGATGAACGTACAACATTTGGAAAACTAGCAACATTTAAATCTGTAAATGGGGATTTTCATCATGTTATGGGGAAGCATGTTTCTAAAGCCTGACTATTCTGATACAAGGTTTAAAGAAGAGAACAACGCACGGTCATGAAGATCGGGAAGATCGTTTGATTATTAGGGGGACATACCAACCGTTTCAATGACGATCGTATTGACCGGTTACTGAGGGAGTCTAAATGGACTACCAATCGTCAAATCAAGGTAATACTTTCTTATCGAGATGTCGTCTCAGGCTATGAAGAGGTTTTCCAAAACCATTTTTTTCATCAACTGGACATGGGGATACTGTCAGGCTATGAAAAAGTTTTCGAAACCAATTTTTTTTCATCAAGTGAATGACTTCAATGTGACTTCGAATAAAGAACACTCGAAAAGAATTTATCTTATTCCGATAAGGTTAACAATTAGAATTCTCAATGTAACAATTGAAAAAAAACTAAAATTTTTTTTTTTGGTTGTTGATGGTGATGGTGATGTGAATTCGATGACGAATTCTTGTTAACCAAGGGAGGACGATGTAGCTGAGAAATTTCAAACATAAACTTTTATTATTTTATTTTATTTTATTCAAATATCTTATATTATTCAAATCAAATCTAATTATATTAAGATTTGATTTTACTTTATATTAGAATATTTATTTTATTTCCTTGTATTATAATTTAGTATCTTGAGAAGCTCTTATATAGAGCCTCATATACCTTAAATTATTTTAAGTTTTTGGAATGATATATTTTTTATCTCTGAAAATTTTCGGTTTTTGTTACCCTTAGATTAGGATTTGTTACCTTCGAATTAGGGTTTCAGTTTGTTGAAACTCTAATTCAAGGGTAACATGAATGGTAGCCCAGAACCTTTTGCCCCATAGCAAGAACTGAGGTTGTGATACCAAACTGATGTAGCCCAGAAAGTCCAAACAAATCTTTTTTATTTTATTTTATTCAAATATCTTATATTGTTTAAATCAAATTTAATTATATAAAAAATTTAATTTATTTTAATACATTTATTTTATTTCCTTGTATTCTAATTTAGGGTTTTGAGAAGCTATTATATAAAGCCTCTCATATGTCTTAAGTTATTTTAAGTTTTTGGAATAATATATTTTTATTTTATTTTATTTTATTTTATTCTATTCAAATATCTTATATTATTCAAATCTAATTGTATTAAGATTTTATTTTATTTTATATTATGTTATTTTTTGTTTACAAAAGATGGAACAACTTCGTAGACCACTACTATGCAGACTAGCAGTCTTGTATGAATTTTATAAACGACCAAAATAGATATTTTGATTTTCTTAAAATTTATGAACGATTGAAGTAGAGTTTTTCTATCTTTTTATACAGGATCCAACTACGAGTGTATTGTTTTATCCGACTAAGTATTAGAAAGTGATGTACGATGACAAAATAGTGAACGTTTTTGGAGAAAATGGGGTTGAAGTAGAAACTGGTAAAATCATATTTTCTTATACAGAAATATGGTTTAATTATTGTAAATGATATATTAAGAAAGTATTTCTGCGTAAGGTAGTAGTCAACAAAGGACCTGAAAATATTATCACGAATCTACAACGCTTGGAAAACTAGCAATATTTAACCCTGTAAATGTAGTTTTTCATCCATTCTATGGTATCATCCACCGGCGGATTTACTATGGGGCTAGGGGGGGCGCGAGCCCCCCCCCCCCCCCCCCCCCAAGCCTCAAGGAAGATTAGTATTGGGGAAATTTTTATTTTCGGAATTTTTAAAGAAGTTATGTTTAAAATGTTTGATCAATGCTCAAACGGTGTCGGTTTTGGCTGAAATTTGGACAGCATGTTTGGGACATATAAAGCTTCAATATGTCTGGTTAGATTGTTATTTTATGCTACGGTTCGGGAGAAATCATTTTTGGAATAGTGGAGTAGTTTTTGTAATATTATTCATTTTTGTTTCTTTTTTTGTTAGTTTATTATGTTTAAAATTGTTGGTGGGTTGTAGATATTTATTAAATTGAATTGGATATACTTTTACCTTCAACTTATCATAATAGTAGAAGTGTTTTTGGTGGAATCTTCATAAGTCTCGTGGTCTTTTACTCTTTAGAATGAAGTGGTCTTTTCATATAAATATTCTGGTTGTTGATTTATTTTACCGTTGATTTATTTTGTTAATAAATCGGTTGTTTTATTATTTGGTTGGTTGTTTTGAAGTTAATCTCGCTTGTGGTTGATATACTATTATTTGGGTCTAATAGTTGGTATTAGAGCTCCATACCCAGACGAAAACGTGATATGGAGGAAATTCTTGGATGTCAAAGATGATGAACCATCAGTCATGCTCATCAAACGGAGTGACTTTATTAGAGTGTATAAAGATAGTGTCACTTGATTAATTGAAGTGACGCTAAGGAACTTCTAAGATGCTCTAATAAGAGTGAACAAATATATCCATTGTAAAACTTTATGACTTAGACATGAATCATGAAACAACCTAATTAGAGGGAGCATTAGGTGAGTCAACTGAGGGGAGGTAAAAGTGGTAGAATTTGTTATGTGCGACCAAATTTCCACGTCGGATAGGTATGAGAAGGATGAATGACAAATAAGTAAGAACATATCTCAACTAGTATGAAGCCTTTTGATTTTATACATAAATGTTATCACTGGTACTAACTCGTATATAAACATAAGATTATTTAGACATATACCCCATAAATCAAATGTATAATATATATATATATATATATATATATATATTTAATTTCAATAAATATTCATGATTTTCTTAATCAACGGGATTAATTTTTTTTAATATTTCCATACAAATTATTAAAAAATAAATTAAAAGTACGAGGTGAATGAAATTTTTTTTAATATGTCTAATTTATGTAATACTTCAGCTCCTCCTGACCTGGATTCCTGGTTCCGCAACTGGTATCATCCATGGTAATAACTCCAGTCTTGTGAATGATAAGCTTAGACCTAAAACCTATTATTCTATGCAGTTTGTTCCAGATGTATAGGATATAAGTTTTCAGTATTTTCCTACAAACACTGGGAATATTCAATTTAGCGCTTTCTCCCTCTCATAATACATTATGTTCTTTAAAGTTTATGGACAAATATTATAAAAATAAATAATTATCTTTTTTTAATAAAAGAACACATTCTAGTGACAATTATCAAATAATATTGTATTTTGCATCAATTACACTTAAAATAGTATAATTGATACTCTTTCAAAACATGTAATTTGAGACGAAAAGAATATGGTATTATAATTTTTTTTTATCTCTCACTATAAAATTTTCAAAAGAAATGTATGAAAACAAACTTATACAATTGTTGGACTTTTAACTCAACCTTTACTTATGTTTATCTAATCCAAATATGCCATACTTAAGAAAATTTACTATTCTTGTTTGCAATTAGGTATTTAAAATTATAATTATATAATGCAAGGCGAATTCAACTAAAAAAATCTTAAAATTTTGGTGAAAACTTAATAGCACTTGACGCACGTGGTATTTTTTATTTTTCTGAATTTACTAGCGTAGATGTAGCGACCATTCTTTAGTTAATCCAATTTTTGAAACTAAATTTAAAAATACGGTTAATTCTTTCTATTTTCATTTCGTCATAAACGTAGGAATATATTAATTTAATATATTTGCGGGAAAATCTACATAAAGATATTAGGTGACTATTTAAAAAAATATAAATCAAAACTATTAGAATTAATTAAATAATTAATTAAATTGGATCTGAGTTAAAAAAAAATTATGGACCAAGTGTGGTAAACATGTTGAATTTGGACACTATGAAGAAGATGGTCAAAATCTCAACACTTACGTCTGAATTTGGTAGCTATGTTCAATTGGTATCAAAACCACTAAAACCCTTTTGTGATTAGTAGAATAATCGAACATCATCTTTATATATTGATGTATGTTTTTTTATTGTAATGAATTCATGTAATTAGATTTATGTGTTAATTAAGCTCGATAGGACATTGATTTAGGAACTGTGTGAAAAAAATATGAGTTGTGATTTATTCAGATTGAAACGCATGATATATGATTTTATGTGTTTAATGTCTTCGAATGAATCTTTGTTTGATAGTCTGGGATTTTTCGATTAAATTAGAGTTTTTTTTTATATTTGAAATTTCTTCTCATGAAATTAGCATCAAACCAACCTTAATATAACGAATAAATTTAAACTATATGGGAAACGGTTCATCGATGGCTTAACCCTTGGTGTTAACGTTGACCGAAGACCGTCGAATGATGTTCATCATGGCCAGTAAATTACGGACGCTGTGGTGAACACCGTGACCTGTAAGGATTCGCAAACCCACTGTTATCGTGATGATAGCAATAGGAGGTCGGTTGATGGGCATAAGCCTATCAAACACAACGTTGCTGCAGGTTGGGTACACGCTCAGGTCCTGTAGCAACTATTGTAATTTGCAACAGCGTTTCTGCATGCTGGGCGCATGCTTAGGACCTCTAGTAGATTGGGTGAACTTTAATTTTATAATAAATTATTGATAATTTTTTTATTATATTTTTAAATTAATATTTTTATTAATCTAAAATATATAACTTGATTTAACTCACGGATATGATTTGTGTTGGTATGCTAATTGTTGTAGGTTTATTTGTGAATTAAATTGTATATGCTTGAATGATTAAATTGTGATGCATGACTAAGATTTCATAGACCATTAGGTAAAATTAAGGAATTAATTTAAGCGACCTTCAAAAAATGTTAAAATTAATTTGCTTAAAGATCCCAAACTCCAAAAAGTTAGGGGATTAATTTAAATTTAAATATTATCGGCCCTCCGAAAAATTCACGTTTGGGTTTAAATTAATCATGAACGAGAGAGAATACTGAAAATGGTCCTTTTAAAAAAATTAAGTAGGTGAAATCAGCCTTCCGTAAGTTTCACCGATACTTATAAAAATTAATTACATCATTGGATAATATATAATTTATAAGTATGTGAAATCTGCCCTCCGTAAGATTTCACTGGTACTTATGTAAATTAAATTGAGGTTATTTTAATTTTAGTAAGTGAAATCAACCCTCCGGATTGTTTCACTAATACTTAAGAAATTAAACTAATGATCATGATATTTTTCTCAAACTCATAAAATGTTTGCTAGTACGATTTACATGTTAAGCAAAGATACTCCCACATATTTGGTTGTTTCAGAAAGTAATATAGTATATGTGAGTAGAGTGGGTGGATTCGGTTGTAATAACTCATGTATGTAATTTTTTGCAGGGTATGCCAACGAGCAAGATACTAAGTGAGTATCAAAGATGAATTTTCACTACAAATGGGAGCTCTTGTCACGTTTTAGCTTTATACCATTTATATTTAAAACTTTTACTAGACCTATTTAATTTCTTAAAAATGTAATAGATGTTCCAAATTTTCATAGGAACTTGGTTTCTTTTCTAGTTTTGGACTTGCAATGTTATTTATGTCTAATTAGAAACAGTTGTTCTAACTCTCTTTTAATAATATTTTGTTATGAATATAATTTAAGAAAATATGATAATTTATATTTATTGCATACTATTGATAATCTCCATATTCCTATGACTGCATAATGATACTAAATCAGAAAGATCTTTTAAATTGTGGCACAAACGGTTAGGTCACACATCTAAAGTTAGGATGGACAAATTAGTCACTAAAGGTTTAATTGGGTCGCCTTGAATACTCTGAATATGGTACATGCGTCAAGTGTATCATAGAGAAACAAACAAAATTTAAAATGATAGGGGAATATAGAGTGAGTGAAGTCTTAGAATGTATACATACCAATATTTGTGGATCATTTGCACAAGAATCGTGGAGCAGGAAATGATACTTTATATTATTCATCAAGAGGCCCTGGATAAGTTCATAGCTTTTAGGACTGAATCAGTACAATCATATCTAACCGTATTGGTGAATACTATGGAAGATATGACGAATCGGGTGAACAACGCTCAGGTGCCTTTGCACAGTACCTAAAGAAGTGTGGCATAGTCTCTCAATACATAATTTCAGGTTCACCCCGCATAAATGGTGTATAAGAGAGACAGAATTGGACACTAAAAGTAGGGCTGTCAAACGGATATTTCGGATACGAATCTGCCTATATCCGAATCCGAATCCAAAATCCGAAATTACTATTCGAATCCGAATTCGAATCCGAAGTTTTATAAAAAACAACATCTGAATCCGTATCCGACGGATATTATCCGGATACGGATAATATCCGAATCCGAATTTCCACTAAATTTTTTAACTAATTGCACTATTGTATGGGCTACTTTTAGAAACACCTTAGTAGAAATTCATACTCTCCTTTTAGATGTGGGATGAAACTAAGAAAAATATACTTATTTGAAAAGCTACCATGTCTTTTATAGATAATTTGGTAGCATTTCTTTTCCACATTTTAAATGTGGGATAAGAGTCAGGACTAAAAAGGATATACATGTTATAAAAAGCAACTATGTGTTTTATAAATAGCTTGGTAGCAACTATTTTTTTCAACTTTAGATGTGGGATAAGATACATTTTTCAAAGGAGCAACCCTATATATTTATAGCAAACTTTGTTAGTAATTTGTTTTGCTTTTTACAATGTGGGATAGCTAAAAATATGTTTAAATATAAAAAATTATATATATTTATTTATAAAATTCGGATATCGGATATTTCGAATACGGATATGCCTATATCCATATCCGCTATTTTCGAATACGAATTCGGATACGAATATTATCCGTTTTCTTTCGAATACGGATATTATCCGTTTTATTCGGATTCGATATCGAATATTTCGGTCGGATATCGAATTTTTCGAATTTTTTTGACAGCCCTAACTAAAAGATATGGTTAGAAGGATGATAAGTCACTCATCTCTACCATTATCTCTCTCGGGGGACGCCATCAAATGTTCCATTTATATACTCAACTGAGTACCCACAAAGGATATTGTTATGACCACATATGAACTTTTGAATGATCATAGACCCAATTTAAAGCATTTTCATGTGTTGGGTTATCTAACTAAGGTGAGGCCTTAATAACCTTAGGAAAATAAGCTGTTTCTTCATAGGTAATTCTGAACATTGAAGGGGTTTAGGTTTTATAATTCTCTCACATGTACAATATTTAAAACGGGAACGGCAAAATTTCTTGAGGATGTTGAGTTTAAGAGAGAGGGGGGGGGGGTAGAATAAAGGAACCGATGTTGATTTTGAGAAATAGTTTTTAAAGATTCACAGAGGTTTTAACGAGGATGCTCAGGTATCAGAAGATTAGGTTTTTTATGTCAATCATTTTGGTATCGTTAGACAAGGTACTCCTCATATTAACACTAATGTTCCACTTGAGGGTTCTAAGCATGATACATATATGGTCCAGGTAGAACAAAAAGAACCTCAAATTAATATTCCACAAGTAGATCAAAATGAAATCATTCGTATTTATCAAACTCTACATACTCAAAAAATTAAATAAGATAAAATACTACCTTTTGTTTTTTCGCATATCCGCTTAGTATTATTTTACTACAGACCTTCCCAAGCTTGTTAATCATGTATAACACGTATAAAGTTATTCGTTATGGGATGCCTTTGTTTGAAGTAGTCGAGGTAACATCGAACAACAAAACATTTTGCATTGGTTTCACGTTTATGGTGAGTGAAAAACAAGACAACTATGAATGGCCATTAGGATGCATGAAAACGGTATTGAAGGAGAATGATTGTGAATTTCCTTGAGTTATCGTTACAGACCATGAACTAGCCTTGATGAATAGCATCGATAAAGTGGTGGATGTACGACTTACTTACCAGTAAAAAATGTACCACCAAAGAATGGTTTTTTAAATGAGATCGGTGTGGCATTCGTCAATAAAAACCATTTTGTTCACGTGAGTAAAGAATTTTCAGTTTCACATATATTTAATCATTTATTTTCTAAATGCGCACTGAGATTCAATGTCAATTTGTAGGTCGATTTGGTTAAAGGGTCACCTTTACCGACTATAGATCCAATGTGGATACGCACGACGAGAGAAAACACTACTTGTTGGTCGATCCCCTTGTTAGATATTGATGTGTCCGGATTTTCTGACCACTCACCGTAGAAACCGGATAGGGGCAATTCGGACAAAAACCACCCACTGAACCATCCGAACAGGACTAAAGTATTAAAATCTAATCACTTTTTGACTAAGCTAATTGCTAATCTGCTTAATAAACTAATGATTTTTTTAAACTCAACCTGTTTCCATAAGTATGACCCGAAAGCCCATGTGGCGCATAATTAAGGGTATAAATACCCAACCACTTTCATTAATGAGGGTAATGAACATTTAATACAACTAGGCAGCTCAAATCTCTCACTACAAACCACTTAAACATTAAATACCTTTGAAACACCACAAAACTCCTGACAAAATTACCCTCAGACTAAAATTATCCACACCAAATTGGCGACCACAGTGGGAGAAGAAGGTGCCCGAATCTAGCATTCGAAACCATCAATAAAAACTAGTTCGGATGAATCCGGACGAGCACGAAGTGCCACCAGCTTTGGCAGAAGTGGTGGGAAAAAATGATGAATATACGATCGAGGAGAGAGACAGGTTAAAAGTTGAGATAGAAGCCTTGAGGGCTGCTAAAAGGGCATAGATGGGCGTGAAAAAAAGTCAAAAGTGTCAGCTTTTCATCACATTGACAATCCAAGAGAGCATGAGCCATCAAAGACCCATGTGAGCACTAAAACGACTCATGCTAGCTCAAAGAAGTCTCACCGGTCTAAACTGGTGGATAGCTCAGATTCAGACTCAGAATCTTCTAGTAGCTCCTCGAATGAAGATGGGGTCGAAGAATCCATGTCATCCAGCAGTGATGGAGGCCATTCTAAGAAGAAACATAAGCTGGTAAAACAATATTCACGAAAAAGGGACAGGCATGGAAGGTTGAAGAGGTATCTGGGTATAGGGTCGTCTCAAAGTCACAGCCATGGCCGGAAACATGTAGACCGGTTGTTAATGGATCCTTTTGCTTTTCATGATGAACCAAGTATCTTTGCAACTCCCAACAAAGATACTGTATTTAGTCGTGGCCGGAATTGGAGGCAATCTCCATTGTCCTCCAAGATAATGTCCGGAAACCTTCCTAAGAGGTTTGACAGCACAAAAATGGAAAAATATGATGGCAGTAAAGATCCAGATAACCATCTGGAGCAATTCAAAAAAATTATGATGAATTTCGACGATGATGATAAGTTACTTTGTCGAGCGTTCTCCCAGTATTTTACAGGGAGTGCTCTGAAGTGGTATAATAGTCTGCCACATGGTTGCATCAGAAATTTTGATACTTTTTGGGTGACTATCTGAAGGCATTTTGTTGGAAGTAAAGACGTAAAGGGCAATGGAGACACTATTATCCATTGTGCCCAAGAACCAAACGAATCTTTGAAGGAATACATAAGTCGCTTTGTGAACACCGAGAATGGGTTAGCTGATTGTTTTAAACAAGTAGCAATAGCCTCTCCGAGGCAGGGTTTGAACCCTGGCAATTTGGCCGATTCAGTAACCAGGAAATAGGCCATGACATGGGGTGGTTTACTTAATCAGGTCGGCAAACAGATTAATGTGGATGAAACAAAGAAAACCAGGGTGCACCGGCAAGTGAGGTCTACCCCAACTGCACCAAATCAAAACCAGAATCAGTCCAGGTACAAGGCCAAGGAAGCTGGACAAGGTCATAATAGGGCCAAGGCTCAATCCCACCTAGCTGTACCAGTTAAGAGCCAACAATCTAGAAATAAGCAAGGACCTTGGGTCCAAACGGAGTGGTTTGCTGAGTTGAAAGAAAATGTAGCCACCATTTACGAAAAAACAAAAGACGAAGTACATTTCAGAAAGTCGGCTGCATTACAATCTCCTAGGGAAAGTCGTAATAATTGTTTATGTCAGTATCATCATGATACTGGCCATAACACTGAAGATTACATCGCGTTGAAACAAGAAGTGCATAATTTGATTGAGAGAGGGAAGTTGGAGGCTTATGTTAAAAGAAGAAGCGAAAGTAGGCCTGATAATGCTTATCAGACTGGCCCAAACAATGTAGGAAAATCAGCTCCATATGGGGCTATGGTGATAATTGAAAGGCTTGATGTCAAATCAGAGTACTTGGATCCTGATCCAACCCGAAATAAGGTGGGCGTTATCACAGAACACTGCAAGACGGTGTCCAGACTCATCAGCTTTTTTGAGTCAGTTACAATATTTGGGGGAGACACCATAACTGCACCAACTACTTCCTCGAGAAATAAGCATGTTCATACTTTAGATACCCAGGTGGAAGGAGGAATGACTTCCTATCAATCTCAAATTCCATTTCCCTTCATTGTTTTTTATAAAGATGACTTGAGGGACATATCTGGTCCCCATGAAGATACTAATGCAATAGGAGCATCCATTGGGGGCAATAACATTGGACGAATTTTGGTGGACACCGGCAGTTCACCAAATATCCTCTTTTTAAATTCCTATAAAAATGATGAATCCAGCGGTGATTCAGCATTCGAACAGGTCCATAGTGGGTTTCACTTGAAGCTCAACTGATGTAATTGGGGAGTTTGAGGAGGAGGTTTTGTTGGGCAAGGGACCTTTTATGAAAATTGTCAGAATATTTTTTATTGTGGTGGATTGTCCCACTTGTTACAATGCCATTCTAGGGAGATCTTGGCTGTCCAAGATTCATGTTGTGGCTTTAATAGTCCACCAATTTTTGAAGTACGCTGTGCAAGGACAAGTGGGAGTCATCTGAAGAAGTCAGAAGGTAGCAAGGGAGTGTTATGCAACATCTCTGGCCCCTTGAACTTTGGGGGCCATTCGGATCAGTGAGGATTAGCAATTTGAGGGGGCCTCTGGGGGAGAGGGTGAAATTGATGACCCCAAAGAGACCCCTGGTGTTTTAATACCGATTGAAGAAGTTGAAACTCACTCTCTGGCTGAAGGAAGAAGTGTCAAGATCGTGTCCAAGATGACATCAGAGTTAAAGATTAAAGTGTTAGCATTTTTGAAAGACCATCAGCATGTTTTTGCTTGGTGCAATGCTGATGTAACCGGAGTACCAGCAGATATTATATCACACCAACTATCCATCCGGAGGGATATAACACCTGTTGTACAGAAGAGGTGAGCTTTATCTAAAGAAAAAACTAATGTTATAGTTCAAGAGGTTGGCCAGATTACTAAGATGGGGCACATAAAGGAATCTTAGTACCCTTTATGGACAGCCAATCCTGTGTTAGTAAAGAAGAAAAATGGAAAGTGGCGTATGTGCATCGATTTCACAGATCTCAATAGAGCTTGCCCAAAAGACCTGTATCCGGTTCCCCGAATTGATTAGTTGGTGGATTCCACATCTGGGAACAAGCTATTGTCCTTTATGGATGTCTTCTCCGAATATAATCAAATTCAAGTAGATCCAAAGGATCAAGAACACACTACCTTTGTTACTGATAGGGGCCTCCATTGTTACAAAGTGATGCCGTTTGGGTTAAAAATGGTGTGGATAATAATTGCCTGAGGGTAGGCTAGTAATTTCAAGTGGAGTTTCAAGGTGGTGTATGGGTGTTTAACGGTGGTGTATGGGTGTTTAACAGTGGTGTATGGGTGTTTAACGGTGGTGTATGGGTGTTTAACGGTTAGAATAGAGAGTAGAGAGATGATTAAGAAGCTTGGTAGTAGTTAATTCTCATTACCCATAGTTAATGCTGGTGGTTGGGTATTTATAGTATGATGTTTGGGCCCTTATGGGCTTTCGGGTCATATTTAATGGACCCGGGTCATGATTAAAGACCCATGAGCTCTAAGCAGGAGAGCAAGTAGCTTAGTCAGGAAGTGTTTAGGTTTTTTAGTACTTTAGTCATAGTTCGAACAGTCTTAAGTTTATAGTGTCCAAAGTAATCTGTCCGGAAGTCATCTGTTCGATTTATGTCCTTGTAGCATGTCCGGTGTTCGTAGAGACATAGACTGATTTACCCTTCCGGGGAGCATGCTGAATTCGGACTCATCAAAAAATATTGGGGCTACTTATCAGAGGTTAGTGAACAAGGCTTTTGCTAATCAGATTGGAAGAAACATGGAAGTCTACATCGATGACATGATGGCAAATAGTGTAGACGAAGAACTACACTTAACAGATCTTCAAAAAACGTTTATCAACTTGATGAAGGTGAATTTAAAGCTCAATTTAGAAAAGTGTGTCTTCGGAGTAAAGTCCGGAAATTTTTTAGGGTATGTGATAAGTGAGAAAGGGATACAGCCTGATCCAGACCAGCTTAGTGCTTTATTGCAGATGGAGCCTCCCCGGAATATTAAAGAAGTACACAGATTGATAGGTAGGTTAGCTGCTCTAAACCGTTTTATCTCAAGGTCTTTGGATAGGTGTGCCCCGTTTTTTCAAACTTTAAAAGGTGCCAGATAATTTAACTGGTCTCCACAATGCGACCAGGCTTTTGAAGAAATTAAGAAGCACTTATCCTCCCCTAAAACTTTGTTTAAACCTATTGATGGAGAGACACTCTACATATACTTGGCAGTTTCTGATTGTGCCCTAAGTGCAGTGCTAGTAAGGGAGGTAGATAATTATCCTCGTCCGGTATATTATATCAGCAAAAGATTGATCGATGCAGAAAAATGATATTTAAAACTTGAAAAATTAGCACTTTCCTTAGTAATTGCTGCTAGGAAGATGAAGCCTTACTTTCAGTCTCATTCTATCATTGTCCGAACGTCTTTTCCTTTGAAAAACGTTCTTCAAAAGGCAGACATTTCAAGCAGAACGACCAAGTGGTCAGTGGAGCTGGGAGACTATGATGTTGATTTTTCCCCTCGAACAGCAGTCAAGGCTCAGATTGCTGCTGATTTCCTAGTAGAATTCCATTCAGACAGAGACTTAAGAAAGCAACAGTTGAAAAAACTAAGAAAGTCTGGGTTGTCCGGACTGATGGTGGATCAAGTACCATGGGTTGTGGTGTTGTGATATGTTTAACCTCTCCGTATGGTGACAAAATGTACCAGGCTATATGTTTTTCTTTCAGGGCTTCCAATTATGAGTCCGAATATGAAGCTGCTATTGCTGGCTTGAAATTAACTCTAATTTGTGGAGCCAAAAAGGTCATGTTAATGAGCGATTCTCAACTTCTTATTCATCAGGCACAAGGTCAATCCGAGGCAAAAAAGGAGCAGCTGGTTAAATATTTATTTATCCTTAAACAGGTGGAACTTAATTTTAAAAACATCACTTATGACCACATTCCCCGAACAGAAAATACGCTGGAAGACTCCTTGGCAACCATAGCCTACTCTGAGTCCTACCCACGAATTCATGTGCAAGAGTGCCCATCTATTCAACTCAGTCAGAACAAGGAAGAAGAAAGTTTAAATATACAAGTTAATCAACCTCAAGATTGGAGATTTCCTCTTTTCCAATACCTCTCAGATAGCATCTTGCCTCCGGAAAAAGTAGTGGCAAGGAAAGTAAAGTAGAAGTCTCGTGGGTTTGTCATCCTAAGAGACGTCCTTTATAAAAAATCTTTTAGTAGATTCAGGGCTCTAACCAGACGAGTCTTGTTAGCTGGGTATTACTAGCCCTCCATAATGCTAGATGCCAAGGAATTGGTGAAAAAGTGTGATCCATGCCAAAGATACAGTAATGAAATTCATATCCCAGGTGTCCCTTTAGAGTCAATTTCTGAGCCAATACCTTTCGCTCGTTGGGGGCTGGATTTGGTGGGACCTCTACCCATGACGTTCGGAGGGTGCAGAACTATCATTGTTGCTATTGATTACTTCTCAAAGTGGGTAGAAGCAGCCCCATTGGCAGGAACTACTTCGAAAGTTGTTATAAAATTTATTGAGTCTAATATTTGCTGCAGATTTGGGATTCCCCAAAAGATAACTACAGAAAATGGGCCACAGTTCGATAACAAGGATGTGGAGAATTTCTGCTCCTCTAGAGGCTTTCAACACTGTTTCTCTTCTCCTTTCCACCCCTAGGAAAATGGTCAAGTTGAAGTAGCTAACAAGACTATCCTCTCCGGTCTCAAAAAGAATCTAGAAGGGACTTCTGGAAAGTGGCCAAGTTATCTACAAGAAGTACTATGGGCGTACCTGACTATTCCCAGTGCTGCAACACAAGAGTCTCCATTTGCCTTGGTATATGGTATGGATGCAATAGCTCCCATTGAAGCCCCTCTCCCTTCGTTCCGAGTCCACAATTTCTCCAAACGGTCTAACAAAGTGGCAATCAGAAACCAACTTGACTTAATAGAAGAAAAAAGAGTTAAGGCTCACCTTAGAGCCACACATTATAAGGGTTTGATGAGAAGCAGGTTTTCTTCCAGAGTGAAAAGCATGGATTTTCGACCAAGAGATAAAGTGTTGAGGAAAGTCTTTCTACATACCAAGGAGAAGCAATTCGGCAAGCTAGCTCCAACTTGGGAAGGACCCTATGTGGTCACTGAAAAGCTTAAGCCTGGCACATACAGACTTCAAGATAAATATAGAAGAACTTTAAATCACCCTTGGAACATTGGACACCTCCGGTTGTATTTAGAATGAAAAGTATGTAAATATTTACTTGTTTAAAGTCCATGTAAATATTAGGGGGCATACTATTTCCTACCCTGGTGGCGCATGGAGGTTTTAATGAGGTGTCCGAGCTTTTTAATGAAATATGATGCCTTCTTGAAAAATCCTGAGTGTTTCTTCTTTGAATTTTTTTAAAAGTATCAATGGTAGATCGAATTGAATTGGTAGGGTGATGACTACTTAAACATTTGTCATCGGAGAATTTAAACACTCTCACTTTAAAATACTTATAAAATAACTAAAGGTTTTTAAACATTAGCCTTCGAATTTGGGAAACTATAATATAATGTAAGAGTTGTGTAAGATAAAACTGCCCGGCTAATACCGAGGAATGATATTCAAATATGGAAAATGCTTTGGCCATCCAAGGACTTTGAAGTTTTAAAGGAGAAGGTGTATCCGGACAAGGGCCGGACATAATTACAAAATTTCCTTGGACATCCAAGGACTTTTGTTCAAACACAAAAATTAAAAGATAGTTAATACTTTAAGGCTAAGCTTCCTTAGATGGCCCAGCCTCACTTGGTTTCTTCTTAAGATCATTGGTTTCCTCATTTGGACTCTCTCCGGTCCTTTCATCTTCATCAGTAGTGTCATCCCAACCACTGGAATAACCGTGCTTATCACCATCGGCCATCGTATGGTGAGGAAGATCTTCGTACTCCACAAATCGCCATAAATCTCCAAGTGTACTCTTTGGAAATTTTTTATGAAAGAGCAGGACAATGTCTGACTTGACTTCTACATACTTCTACATTATCCTTGACCTTTGTCTTCTCTTTTGAAGCAGAGAGGTCATTCTCCAAGCCAGAACAATTGGAATGAAGTTCCTTGCTAACCCCCTCCGAAGTGGCTAACTTGAGGGCCAAATCCTCTTTCTCCTTCTTCAACTCCTCAATCTCTCTCCTTAGTGCCTCAATGCTCTGATTGGCAGTAAGTAGGTCATTAGACATGATCTTTTATTTGAGTTGAGTGTGTTGATGATGGCTGATTGATTTCGCACTTGTCTCTCCAAATTGAGCACCGGTTGAATATTGCTCAGTAAGGAGTGGGTCACCATGTCATTATCTCCTGAAACAGAAAAATATTTATCGTTGAAAGTGACCATGTTCGAAGAGCTTTAGGGGGGGTAAGAGCCATCAAAGTCGTCCTTCTCGAGGTCTTCAAAATAAAGGCCAATCCCTTGAAGGCCATTGATGTCAACACCATCAATGTTGATATCCCCTCCGGAACCCTCTCCGGTATGAAAATCACTGGGGATTTGCTCTGCTTGTGTTGGGTCTGTTGGGTCGACCGGAGGAAGAGACTCTGGATGCCGGAGAGCTACCTCATCCCCCTTGGAGGTTTTCTTTTCCTTGGCTTCCCTATCATCACCATCTGCTCCCCATTTCCGGTCTTTTTTGGGAGCCTTTGGGGGTTTTGGAAGTCCAACTGCTTCTTTGGTACTTTCATTTTCCACCACTTGAAGCAGAGCCGCATCAATTCCTTCTTGGTCTTGCCCCTCTTGACCTACTGGGACTGCCTCCTTAACACCCCCTTGGTTGACCTCAGCTACCTCTGAGACTTCTTTTCTTTCTTGCCTTTCATTTTACTTGGGGATTTAGCCCTACCCGGTAAGGCTAGCTTCCCATCCTTATCATCAGCTCTCTATAGAATGATAACCGGAGGAGGCGGTGTGGTTAATTCCTCCCAAGACAAGTCTCTCCGGCCGGTTGTGTTCCAGAGGTGGGATCTCACGAGGTTTCCACCAGTAAAGCAGTTGTGGAAGCGATTTCCCCATTTGTCAGCAGTCCAAGCATTCAGCTTGGCATAAGTAGTTTGTCCTGTCTCCAAATAATCTGTAAACTCCTTCGGCATCACTACCCAACAAAGAAGAAGAACATTTAGACAAAAAAACTTATTATGAGGAAAGGTAGATGGATATGATGAAATACTTACCTGTGCTTTTCCATCTACTAGTAAGCATGCTTGGGTTGACATCAGCATTAATCTTCCTCCCAGTTTCCCAAGCACTGCTGATAAACAAGAATTGAGTCTTCCAGTTCTTCTCCGATTCAAGCAAGTCATCTACCACCTTGAAGTTGTCACCCATATTGTAATGGTAGAAGGGGATAACATGATTTATGCAGAGGTTGGCAAGAACAGCAAATTGCTCCATCGGAAACGGGATTCCGGAGAGCCTGGAAGCCATGATACAAGACATGATGGTAAACCAAGCGTTGGGGCTCAGTTGGCTTGGACAGAGCTTTATCAGATGAAAATATCTGACGATCTCTGGGTCAAAGGGAAATCTAAGCCCCCAGTTGAACAACTTTGTGTAGAAGACTATTTTTCTTAGCTTGCAGTCCATCAGCATCTCTGGATCAACCAGTATCCTTACTTTAACTGATTCTAGGATCCCCCACTTCGTCCAGATCCGGTCTAGCTCATCAGTGTGAATAAAAGCATAGTTAATGTTCTGCATGGCTAGCAGATAATTTACAGTCACTTTGTGGAAGCAAGGCCCCACTCTTCCTTCAAGGCACTCCGGCAGGTCCGGGTGTTTTAAACATAGTTTCTCTTTACCCTTGTTCTTCTTAACAATGGCAGTCTCACTTGTCTGCCCGGAGACGTCGGACTCAAAATGGGCTTCTTTGACACTATCCTCCATCACCTCTTCCATAACCATGGAAGGATTTTCAGTTATCTTTGGTGGGAGAGCGCTGGTGGTGGACTCTGTAGGCTGTCCGGATGGCTGAGTTTCCGTTTCCCTTTGTAGTCTGGTGTCTGGTTGGGGCTCAGATCCGGAGGGTTCTTTTCGAAGGCTCGTTCTGGTAGCCTCTGGATCTAGATAACTTATCCTTGGGAACTCTAATGGGTGGCTCTAACCCTGTAGTTTTTTCTTTGACCCCAGACTTAGGAGGCCCTGATTTTGGAGATTTGGACTGTGGAGCAACAGCCTGGCCCTTTACTAAACGACCTCTTCGTCAAAGCGATAGTTTTTCTGGAGAGATATCAGCATCTGATCCCATGGCTATGAATGGTGAGGGTCTCCTGGTACATGTAACTGCTTGCTCTCGTACAATGATAGGCAGTGACTCTTGAACCGATGAGCCAGAAAAGATTGGTGAAAGACTAGGTTGAAATAACCTTCTAGGTTTGGAGCTTCTGGCAGAAGACGAACCTCGATCAGGCTCTGAGCTTGGTGTTTCAGGTTTGTTGATGGGAGAAACTGGAAGGCCTGCAGAAATGCGCCTTTCTCGTTCGACTCTCTGTGCTTTTTCTAACTTCGAAAGATTAAGCCACCCACCTTTTACAAGTGCGTTTCTTGCTGTAAACATAAACTTATACCAAAAAGGGTTTTGAAAAAAGAGATGAAAGCTTTGAACAAAAGGAGTGAAAGAGTGATGGAGATGGTAAAACAATTAAAATGAGGTGATTTATACTAAAGAGACAAAAAGATACCCAGAAACCTAGGAGAATATGAAAAGATGGGATTAATGATTAAAAACGGCGTTGACGTCACCAAGATTAATTGAAGAGGTTGTTTTTAAAAAAGGTGGGAGCGCTGTTCTAGGAGAAAAACGGCTGGTGAGACAAATCAGAAGTGGACACGTGTCCCACGATCTATGATAAGACCTTTGAGCTTCTGAAGAGTTTTTCAGTCCGGATAATTCTGTTACTCAAATCGAAATCCCTTCGGACAATGGCACAAGTGCTGAAAGGCTATTTTTTAGGTCTTGACAAAGTCCTTCGAACAAAACCTAAAAAGGGGCTATTGATGAGTCCAGATTTTTTCACCACTCACTGTAGAAACCAAACAGGGGAAATTCGGACAAAAACCACCAACTAAACCATCCGAACAGGACTAAAGTATTAAAAGCTAATCATTTTTTGACTAAGCTAATTGCTAATCTGCTTAATAAACTAATGGGTTTTTTAAACTCGACCCGTTTCCATAAGTATGACCCGAAAGCCCGTGTGGCCCATAATTAAAGGTATAAATACCCAATCATTTTTATTAATGAGGGTAATGAACATTTGATACAACCAGGAAGCTCAAATCTCTCATTACAAACCACTTAAACATTAAATACCTTTGAAACACCACAAAACTCCTGACGAAATTACCCTCAGACTAAAATTATCCACACCAAGATAGAGTACGTGTATTTTCAAGACTCCAAAATCTCACGCCTGCACATTCTGTTGAATGTCAGGAACCCGTAGTGGACTTAGCGAAAGACTTTTAATTGAGTATGTGTTGTAATTTTAGATTGAAATTGAATTTAGTGTGTGTTTTCGTTGTTTTTGTATTGTAAACTAATTTCGTATTGTATTAACGAACCATTAAAATATCTGGATTAAACCAATTTTTTTGTCAAAAATTTAGAGTTTTTTCCTCATTTACATGGTTTGGTCATTTCGCCATCCAAATGGCATGCGTGTAGATTCACACGCCAAAGGGCGTGAGACATCAACACCACACCAAGCGTTGGCGTGCACTTCAACTCACACGCCATTTGGCTGGCGGACGAACCCATTTTTTAGGCTGTGTAAAAAAAAGAACAGGAACCTCCTTACCCATTTTGCCTATTGCCACCACACAATGCCGAAACCGGCTTCATGTATGCCATTTCCTAGCGGCAATAGGCAAAATGAGATTTCCTTATTAGTTTTGTAATATATTTTTTGTTTTTTTAAATTCCATTAAATATTCTTTTATTTTTTATTTTAATCTTAAAATTTTAATTAATGCATTTATTTACATTAATAAAAAATTAAAAACTTTATAATTTTAATCGTTTATTATTAATGCAACTCCAACTAATAATTTTGGATGTTTTCTATTGCAATTGAAAATAATGTCCCATTCCATAAAAACCTTAATCTAAAACAACTAACTTGGAAAACTTCAAATAGGTGCCTACAGAAGTAAGATAGTTAAAACATAAATTATTCAAAACATAAGAACTCAAAGACACAACAAAGAAAGCTAAATCCTTAGTCGTCAAAATCGTATCCCATATTGTCATCTGAATTCTCCCCCTCATTCCTTTTTGCAATATTATCCTCTAGATACGCCACCATATCCGTACTGATGTAGTCTACTACCGTCATGTTCCATACCAAAGTCGTTTCTTTCTTAATTCTAGCCTGCATAACTTCGCACAACAAGACTTCATGTTCCTAAACGGCCTTAGTTGAAATACATCATACATAGGACACAGTCAAAAAATGCATCGCTACTAGTTCGTTCTGACATTATTACCATCAAGGAAGAGGAAATGCGTAACTAACAGATTGCAAAAGAAAAAAAAAAGTTGATGAAATGGAACTGGCATGATAGATAAAATATTATTAATACAAGTAATTGCTTATGTTTCAGTTTATGTTTGAGTTTATGTTTGAGTTTATGCTTGAGTTTATGTTCGAGTTGTTGTCTAAATTTATGTTTTACTTAGTCGATGTTGTAATTCACGCTTTCGTTGAATGTTGTTTTAATTTTTATGAGTTATGCTCCATTTTGTATTAGCCTTAAGGTACTATTAAGTTGTTATTAGACCTGGTCTTAGGGTTAAATAATTTATCTTATTCCCCAAATATTTTTGGTAACGGTTGTAACAAGGGTAACGAAAATCATTAAAAAAATACAAACATAACTCTAGCAAAATACCAAACTAAGACTTTAAAATATCTAATATCATTGAAAGAGTATCATAAAACAACCAAACCATCAAAGTAACTAACAACAATCATAAAGTATCATACTAGGACACTAGACCACCAAATATCGTATATGGCATCATACAACCATAAAATATAACGTAATGTCTAAGCAAGTCTCCTAATAGTAGACACAACATCTTTGTAAGACACTGCCAGACGATCAAAATCATGGTCAAACTCACAAACTTTGGGAAACAACGAGATCCTACGCATATCGGCACACAAATATCAAATTATAGCTCCCTCCCGATCCTCGTGAACATAGTCATCGAGCGAGTAGATTGGAGTCTTGATGAGGTTGAACCACCTAATCCTCTTATGAAGCAGAAGGTACTCAGGAGCACAGAAAGAATCCATCTCGTCTCTCATCAACACTCCTCTAAAAACCTGATCCAATGTGTTGCTTTACCAGTTCACCCAACTATCCTCATCGAATGCATATACCATCGTCTTCGGTTTTCTTCTCGACTTAGACTGCATATCCACCAAAGGTTGCGGGAGAAGCCTCTGGACACGACCAAACTGCCTCAAAACTCGCTCTGGATAGTATCCATGCGAGTGCTCTACACCGCAGATGACATCTCAAAACCACACTATAGGTTCGAACAGAAAATGATAGTGTATCGCACGATAAGGATCAAACAGTATCTGCAATACAAATCAATACGTACACAAACACGTATAAAATAGTTATACCTTGTTCAACTAAAGATAGCAAGTGTAAAATATAAAACAGTTTTGGCATTAGTAAATAATAAGACTTACATCGGTCTCCTGTAGGTTGTTGACGGAGATACGAAGGTTCAGCTTCGTCCATGAGTCAAATATGGCGACAGCTGTATCCCATCTCACAATAGTGGGCTCGCGCTTGGTGTAAGTGAAACGAGTAACAGGGTGGAGCATGAAGAAATGATCCTATATCCACGTGTCCAACAAACCAATACATTCGGCCATAGTCCTCGTGTCGTGAAGGGAGATCTCACCCAGATGGTGGTACAAGTAAGCAAGCACAAAAATATCATATAAGTAATGACCGATGCCCTCCTCAGTCAAATTGCGCAACATTAACAAATACTTGAAATTAAAGTACATGTTACTCTTGTCGGGGAATAGAACGGTGCCCAACATATGTAATATATAGGCACGCGCAGCCACATGTACCATCAAATCAGTGAGATCAGCGATGTCATCGTATAACTCTGGCCTACTTAACCTACTACGAAGCCATTTAAACCCCAAACCGACTCCCTTGCATTTCTCAACCTCCATCACGAAGGATACCTCATCCACCATAAGTAGTTCAGCGCCCTCGTGCATGACCATAGTCTTGTCTTATATAACGGGAAACAAAGCAAGCTCACCCTGAACTAGGAGTCCCAAAATAGTGTGGACGTCGTCGAGAGTGATCATCATCTCTCCGAACGAGAAATGGAAACTATTAGTCTTCATATTCCACCGCTTCAAAAAAAAAACTTCGTCATGTTGGAGTGTGGGTGCATATAATAGAACAGCTCGATGATTCTTCCGAAAAGAGTGTCGTCGACTATGGTGCGCACCCTACTATGTGCGGCCAAACTCCAACCTCTATGGATGGGATAATGGATGTATAGCCACATATCGCGGTCCTGAAAACATTAGTTAAATATATTAATATATATTAAATTCAACCAAACTAAAATGTCATATGCAAATTTAAATATTATCTCTTCCATCCAAAAGTGGCATGCAGTGTGGAAGATGAACACCTCGCCGAATAACGATGGAAGTGTTGAAGAAAAAGAGCTCTAAGCTGCCCGCTACGTGGGGAGGATGGCATCCTCCGCAGGAAGCGGATGCAGAACTGGATCCGGAAATATACGGTGGTCCGGAAACTATAGGGAACTCCTCCATCGGAACCGCTGAAACGGGCTGACCATCTTCCCGTACGCTCGCCCGCTTCTTTATTCTCTTTGTCCGTGACTCATCCGCGGACCCGGAGGAGTTACCAGGATCCATAATCTAAAAAATAAAAAAATGTACAAAATGTCAACGTTGGTTCGAAATACAAATTGACAGTCACGGAGCATTTTTATATAAATAATAATGCAATCACGTTAAATACACACCAACCTACAAGAATAAACTGGTCCCGGGTTATTCCGACGACCCAAGTGGCCAACGCCACGGCTTGGGTATATGGATATATGCCGCAGGGATGGCGTAGAACCATATACCCACACCGTTTGAAGGACGTAAGAAGGGTTCTTCACGCCGTGTCGCGTAGGCTGGAAACCTCTGCAAGCATATGCACGAGCAAAAGTTTGCCAAATACCGGCCACCAAACAAACTAAACCCAAACCTAAACGTAACCAACACAAAAATAAACAAAAAAACCACACTTACAGTTATTTTTTTAATCCATTCGAAGAAAAATTTAACCTATGTTCGATTCGATTTCGGTGGGTCTTCTTGTGGGTGTGGCGGGTGTGGTTTTCAGTAGCGATAGAAAAACCAACTTTTTTTAAGAATTTATGGTAATTTCATTAAGTAAATTTGACAATTTATACAATTCGAAAAAGATAAAATCGTCAACAGATTTAACGTTTCCGCCGTTTTCAGCAATTCCCTTTCAATAGACAAACTTTCTCAACGATTTTGTAAAAACTTATAGGAGGATTTAATCTTTCCGAAATTATATGAAATAAAAATGCTGATATGAGAGTGGTCTAAACCTTTTCCTCTTTCTCCCATTAGTCTCGACATCATATAAGTATGACAAATTGTTGTTCAATAAAATTGCTCATTGGTATTTAAATAGTGTTAGAGGCCCCAAAAATAAATCTTTATAAAACATTTTTAATAGATTAAAGTTTTATGATCCAATATCATACATTATTCTAACAAACCAAAGACAATATAATCTAAAGTTGGAAATTTGTCGAGAGAAAAACTTCTTGCGAAAGAATAATTTTTTTAAGGTGACAAATGTGTCGAAGGAAAACCTTCTACGAGAACTTTTTTTAACAGAATCCATCTCGATATAGTAGTGTTAGCATTTTATATTATGCATATCCTTTAGTCCTAGATTTAGGTTTAACGATCATTTGAAGATTGAGACCTAAAGATCAAAACAATCACGAAAGTGGAATAATTATTTTATAAAAAATCAAATACAATTTATATCATAACTTATTCGTGTAAAAATTCATTATCTTAAATGAATTTATTCACACATGTTCTCGCAATCTTCTTTGTTTGGCGTACAAATACCGGTATTGTTTAAACAACACCATTCCCCGTTTGAATTTGTTGCGCAATATACAAAACTTCCACACTCTCGCTCACACTCCTCATCGCCCTCCCAACAAAATGAGGGACTTTTTATACAACACCAGTTCCCTTTTTCAGATGGGAGGCAATATCCTAGGTTTAGTTTAATTTCATTTACACCTGTAAAAAGAGAAATATATATATATATATATAGTAATAAGAAAACCACCAATTGTGATTTTATATTAGATATATCTAAACAAAAGTTTTTAATTATTTAAATTTTTTATTCAATATATATAGATGGTTAATATTGAACTTAAGTTTTTCTATATATATTTCTATTTAAAATATAAATAATATTAAATTTAATATTTTCATAGAAAGTACATATTTTCATTTAATTTTTTAATTAGAAGAATATCTAGTTTATTTGCTTATAAAAATTATTAATAAACAGCTAAACCATTGTACCGTTCATTATTCCGAATCAATAAAAATAATAACAAAATTCATAAGATATTTATACTTTTTAATTTTTTATATAAAAGAAAATGAATCTATGATAATTATATACAAAATATTAAAAAATAAAGAGCAAAATATTGAAATGAGTTTGTTTAAATGATATGATGATTTTGTTATTAAGATATTGATAAAATATGTTTAATAAAGTAAAAAATCTTACCCTCGTATGGATGGAAGAGTGCCACAAAAGCTAAACAAAAAACAACCACATATATAGTTTGACTGTTCATAATGTTAAACTGTGAATTGTATTGGGTACTGAAGCAGATATATATAACAACTTAAAAATTATAACGGCTGTTGTTAATGACAATGTTTAATTAGGATGAATTTAAGTGGTATAAAAAATAACCATTTATAGTCGTCAAGGGTTTGACCAAATATTATAAGATACTATGTTTATTAAGAGAATATCAAATAAACGTATAATTATTAATAGTTATTGCAAATAGTTAAATATGGTATACGATAAACTCAACTAAATCTAGATTAATAAAAAGGGATTCTTCGAATCCCCTAAAATTTGTTTCTGGCACAAGAAGGGATTCTTTGTTTGAAATTTTTTAGCGCCTCAATTGTAACACTAATTTCAATTAATAAAAATATAAAATAAAAATTAATAACATGTTATTTTGATTTTAAAAAACTAAACTTAAATTAAATATTCATCAAACAAATAATTTAGATAAATAAATAAATAATTTCGGTTTTAATTTGAACAAGATAAAAAAATTTGACAATTTAATATAAATATAAATAAATAATGATATATATATATATATATATATATAAATATATATATATACCTTAAAAGTCACGCCCTCTAATAAACAAATTTTAAATTCTAATTTTTTTTTAATTTTTTTTTAAAAAACCCTCGTTTTATATTTTTTTCTATCAAAATGCATCACATTTTTAAATGAAAAATCAGAAGACCAAATTAATATAAAAAATCTAATCAATATATGAAGATCAAATTAACGTAGAATACCTATGTATTCAATAGATTTAACAAACTATGTATTAGAACTCAATAAATTTAACAAACTATGTATCTAAAATACTTTTCTATATAAAATCATCAAACAAGCGTATGCATTTGCATTATTATGTTTTTAATTTTAAAATTTAAAATTTAAATTTTAATAGTTCTTATCTTTTAAATCGCAATTTTTGAAAAAAAATCGAAAATACCATTGGTTTTGTTTTTTAAAGACAAATAAGACTAGATCCATTGTTGATATTTTTTAAATATTTATGAAATAAAAATATTTTACACTCGTTTCTCATTATATGGTTTACAACATGTATCATAGTTAGCTTGGTTTAATATCTATCATAGTTGGTTTGTTTTCTTTTTATATGGTTTAGCATCTATCATAGTTAACTTGGTTTAACACTATCATATTTGGCATGGTTTAGCATCTATCATAGTTAACTTGGTTTAACACTATCATATTTGGCATGGTTTAGCATCTATCATAGTTGCTTGGTTTAGCATCGATCATAGTTAACCTGATTTATCCTTAAACAGGATCAACACTTATCAAAATGTCATCTTCTTCATGATCTTTGTCTTCTTTGTTTTTACTGTAAAAACTTTTCTCAGTGACATTTTATAGAAGAAAAAAAACTAAAAACGAATAAAACCTTTGAAACCTCTCTCTATATACATATCTTAATATCTCTTGTTGTTGCTTGTCACTTGATTGCTTCTAGACAAAGAAAAATCAGATACCTATTTCTTTTCCCTCATTTTTTTTTCTCTTTCGCTATCTAAATTGGGAAACGGATAAGTGCAATTTTCTCTAAGATACCTTCAATCGTTTTTTCTTTACATAACTGTACTATATACTTTGTTTCTCACTTTTAACTTCAACACAAAAAGTTAAAACATAATATGAGCAATGAAGAGTTTTTGAAGACCTATCTAATTTCAAAGTTTCATTTTTTCATTCTCAATAATAAAACTGAAGAATGAAATCGTTTTTGCTTATATTAATCTTGATTTTGTGCATGCAAACCTGTGTTCTTAAGGTGAACATTCACTGTGATGGATGCAAGCAGAAAGTCACGGAACTTGTTAGGGTGGCGACCAAAGTCCCACATCCAACATCGTATAAACATGGGAAGGATCAGTGGTATATAAGTAAGAACATACCTCAACTAGTACGAGGCATTTTGGTAGTGGACCAAATGCAAAGCCGTGAGGGCCTTCGGGTGCCAAAGCGGACAATATCATACTAATGTTGAGATCGTGTTGTTCTTACTTATATACGAAAGGCGGAATATGTGGACCGAACCCCTATATTCCCAACACGTGGTATCAGAGCCAGACCCAGACGGAACACAATGGTGGTAATATTCTCGGAGGTCGAATATGATGAACTAGTAGTCATGCTCAAGTTGAATGATCTATTATATACATCCTAGTTCGGAGCGTCCATGAGTCATCAAGCGGCCGTACTTGATTGTAGTGGATAGTGAAGCTAACGAACAAGCACAGGATGGTCGAGTGAGTAGATAGATCCGCTGTAAAAGCTTTATTGCTCAGGTAGAGTGAGTGAGTAGATAGATCCGCTGTAAAAGCTCTATTGCTCAGGTGGAGCAACTTATGATTAGAGTGAGCGGATGAAAGTCAATTGAGAGGAGGCTAAGTAGTATATATATATATATAATTATTTATTTATGCCCCCAAGGGGTAGCCGAGTTGGTTGAGTATGGTGTGCTTGTGACCAAAGGTCATGAGTTCGAGTCCCTCTACATATGCTTTCTCGGCTGAGCCTGTCACCTTGTGTGGTTTACCTTCTGGCGTTGGTTTGCAGGCTATCGCGTCACACCGAAGGTTTACCCTGTGAGTAGATATAGTTAAGTTTACAATAATACCATATTTAACTTCTTCTTTTTCGGAGGGAACACGCAGCCGCTACTCAGAGTGCAATGAGTGCGCACAGGATAAACCCTCAGTCTGACGCGATAGTCAGCAAACCAAAACCACACAAGGTGATAGGCTCAGCCGAGAAAGCGTATGTAGAGGGATTCGAACTCATGACCTTGTGGTCATAAGAATGCCATACTCAACCAACTCGGCTACCCCTTTGGGGGCACCATATTTAACTTTTTGTTATAGCCTTATTTTGATATATTTTTAATTAGCATGGCATTTCTTTTAATATTTGGTCGCTAATAAAGGAGTCGTACATATATTTGTTAACAATTTTAATGTCGGTAAATAATAAAATAAAACATATTGAATATGATTAATTTGATTTGTCAAATTTTGTTTTTTAAATAGTTTAAATTATATAAAAAGTTAATAAAATATTATTTATTATGATGAACTACCCATAAATAACCAACCAAATATCTTTTTATTATTAAAAACAAAAAATGGTTAACTACCTAAATACATGGATCAAGGTAAAAACTAAAAAATAATATTCTTTTTATTTTTTAACAAAACTAAATGTATTAATGGTTTTTTTTTTAATTTTTATTTGATTAGAAAACATGCGAGACCTAGAATAAAAGTATGCGAGAGACGAGACATAAATAAACATGTGAGACCATAAACTAAAATATTTTTTACGGTACATCATTTAGAATCAATAAAAATAATAATTAGATAAATATAATATTAATACTTTTTAACTTTTTATATAAAAGAAAACGAATCTAATTGGATGGTAAGTATCATAAATAATATAAAATAACAAAATAACCATTATTAAGGAGTTTGCACAAATATGAAAGAAAAGTCATTATTACTTGTAATTTTTACAAAATTTAATAAAAATTGAATTTGATTAGTCCAAAATAACAAAATAATTGATTTGTATAAGAGGTAAAAATAAAAATACATTTAGGTTATAAATATGTAATATTTTTTAATATTGTGTAGGTAATTCCAAATTAATTCCAAATGTTAGCAAAAGTTTGTTAGTGCTAGTATATATTAATTAATATCAAAATATTTAATATCGAATAAAATAAATTTTTGTATTGGATATTAAAATATTTTTTCAAAAGCCATATTTACGTACGATGAATTAAATCTTAAAACCCACAGTTTTATTATATAAAATTATTATTTTTTGGATTAAATAAAAAAAATAGTTCCTCAACTATTTTTTTTTAAAAATTTAGTCTCTCAATTTTAAATCATCGGTTTAGATCTATCGGTTATCCTTTTCTTTTTTTCATTTAGTCTTTCAATTTTAAAATCATTGGTGATGGTTTTTGAGCTTTGTAAAATCTATACATTTCGTCCTTAAATTTATGAAGAAAAAAAACCTCTACTGTAGAATTAATTTATAAATTTTGAAAAATTCAAAAACCTTCACCGATGATTTTCAAATCAAAAACTAAATTAAAAAAATAATAATAATCAAAATACAAGATAACTTTAAATTTAGTATCCAAATGAATGAAATAGTTGAAGGACTATTTCCTTATTTAAACTTCAATCTATCTTAAAAAAACTGTTATATTAAGAATCTTATTAAATTTAGTCACAAAAAACTGTTATATTAAGAATCTTATTAAATTTAGTCACATTATTTCTTCTGTAAATCATATCATTGGTTATATGAATGATGCTGGTATTTTCAAGCATCAACATTGGTCTAATGTTAGGAATGTTTCTGAATATTTTGGTTTTTTAAGCTTAAGTCATAGAATCAGTAGCAGACCTTTAGTGCTTTACTGGTCTCCTCCTAATGCTGGCCGTCTCAAGCTCAATCCTGATGCCTCTGTGTCCTATACTGGGGAGGCTGGTGCTGGCATTGTCATTAGGGATAAGGATGGCAATCTCGTTCATGCTAATGGTAATGTTTTTGGTAAGCTTCCTCCTCTTATGGCTGCGGCTAGGGCTTTGATGGAAGGTTTAAGTTTTTGTAATTCTAAAGGCTATATTATGGTTGACATTGAGACTGATTCTGCTTTGCTTGTTGAGTTTCTGAAGAATCCTAGTCACGGTGTTATCCCTTGTTCTCTAGTTCCTACTCTTAATTGTTGTAGATTATTGATGTCTGAGTTTATGACTCTCAAGCATGTATTTCGTGATCAAAATCGAGCGGCAGACTGGCTCGCTCGATGGACTTTAAACTGTAAGATGAAACAAACATTTGATTTTTCTTCTGCTCCTCCTAAACTCAAGTCTATTTTAATTCTTGAAAGCCTGAGTATTCCTTATATTATTTCTGTGGAATAACTTGGTAGTATTGTTTGGTTTAATACATGCTTTATTTTTGATTTCATATACTTGGTTGAGGTTGAACCTGTGATTTAAGCTGTTCAATTGCTCTTCATTCTGATCTTTTCGAAGCTGTTGTTGCTGATTTCTTCGAAGCTGGTGTTGCTGCTTTCATTGGGGTGGTTGGTTTGAGTCTTTATGTGTGTTGGTCAAGCTGGTCTTTCCGTTTGATGGTCATTGGTTGCTGCTTAATTTTGATGTTACTGCTGGTCGAGCTTTTGGAGGATTCTTTGCTGCGATTATTGCATTGTTTGGTTGAAGATTGTGGCTGGTTCGATTGAAGATTGTGGCTGATTTTTTGAACATTATTTTGCATTGATTGTTGTGAGCCGTTTGTAATGTCTGATTTAAAAGCTTTCTGCTTGGCTTGAGTTCTAACCTTTGGTATTCTCTAGGTTAGGATTTTAATTAGGTGGGGCTTTTTGGTGCCCTTTGTATTGAATTTTTATTGGCCTATTCAAATATAATATCTTTACATAAAAAAAATATCCTTAAATTAAAAATAATAATAATCAAAATACAAGATAACTTTAAATTTAGTATCCAAATGAATGAAATAGTCGAAGGACTACTTCCTTATTTAAACTTCAATCTTATCTTTAAAAAACTGTTATATTAAGAATCATATCCTTAAAACTGTATTCACATTCTACTCTTTCATTTTAACATTATGAATACTAAAACTATATATTTGGTTCATTTGGTTCTTTTTTGTTTAGTTTTCGTGGCACTCTTTCATACGTCTGAGGGTAAGATTTTTTATTTTATTTATTTTATATTATCAATATTTTAATAATAAAATCATCATATTATTTAAAAAAAAACTCATTTCAAAATTTTGTTTTTTGTTTTTTATATTGTTTATATAATTATCATCAACAATTAGATTTTTTTAAATTAAAAATAAATAAAAAAGTACGTTTAATAAAAAAGATTGAATTTCATATTATTTACATTTTAATAAAAATATAAGTATTTTTTATAAAAAAGTTAAATCTAATATTATTTTAAAAAGTCTTCTTCAATAAATGTAAGATAAACACGCAATTAATGATTTTATATATTTCCATCTCGCTTTTAAAAAAATTATATAAATAATTAAATATATTCTATATATAACAATATATATTTCTCTTTTTACTGGTGTGGATGGAATTAAACTAAACCTAGGATCATGCCTTCCAGATGAAAACTGGAATTGGTGTTGAACAGCATATCAGTTTGTTTGTCTCAATAACAGTGAGGATTGTGAGAAAGAATGTGATAGTTGTATGAAACTACCCGGTACTTGTAAGCGAGCCAAGGAAGAGTTTATTTGATATAATTTATTTAAGGTGAATGACTATCTGATGCGAATCTGTTCAATAAATTGTAATTTGTTTTATATATTAATTATTCGGATGGATCGATCACCGGAGCTTGATTGTTTTGATAAAACACTTATAAGTTTAAACATAACTAATATAAGTTATTGGTATAAAAAATAACTAAGAAATTGATATAGGAAGATGTAGCCGACTGAGGTACGAACCTTCAGAAAAATAAATTACCATGACGAACAACAAATAAAAGAAAGCGTAGTAAAAACCAAGCACACAAAACAGATTTAACGTCGTTCAAATCATGAAGAAAATCTTATATCTATAGGTAACAAACATTATTTCATAAATATGTAGGTTACAAAAAAACTCTCAAACACAAAAGATTAAATTATTATGCAACTTCTCTCATTTAGGAAATATATAGCTCACGTAATTGTAGATCTATAATTACAGTCGCATCACACTTTGTAATATGCACCTCACGTAATTGCATCTATAATTACAGTCGCATCACACTTTGTAATTGTATATATTTTTACATTTATAGGTTTAGGAAAAAACTCTACTTCTTCATGAGACCCTCTAGATTTAAGCTCATTAATCAACGGTCGAAATAACTCATAATCCTTGAATATTAGAAACTTCATAAATAAAAAATCATAATTAATATAAAAGACTTAATTAATATAGATAATTTAATTAATATAAGAAGAGTAAAACAGAAGACTCAATTAATATAGGACACCTAACAAATAAAAGACTCTACTTTAGTATATTTATGGTGCTACGGTCCACGTCGCTTCGAAAAATCCTGTTGCAGACCAATCTGTTTCGGCTCAACAAATATCTTATTTGACTCAATAATCACGAGTCTTGTGAGTTTGTCTCATCCTTTATTATCCAGCAGACATCTCTACCACTAAGTCACGATTGAAGTTTCACCCATTGAGTTTTAAGAGTTCTTGCCTAATACATGTCAGGACAGATGCAACTATACCCATGTAGTCCTTTAAAAATACCTATGTTGATGAGTTACTTCTAACATATACCTAAATATTCTCAACCTATGTTTATATTAACTCCAACATCTATTACATTCTGTGTTTTACTTTTTATCCCATACTCGCACTAGTCTCGTGTAGTCTGTGTGCTTTGAAATCGACAACACGTTTGGTTAGAGTATCCTAAGAATTTTTATCACTAGCAATCTTAACCACATTCACTTGCTCTTTGTCCACCATATCTCGAATAGTATATCATAATGTCTCCATTATTAGTTTTCTTATAGAACTTTATATTATTCATCAAATGAAGAGCATTGGTATTATCACATAACATAAGCACATCTTGCTCCACATACGTCACCTCAATTAATAATTCCTACAGCCAAATAACTTCCTTTCATGAATTTCGTAATGACCTTATGTATATAAAAGTTGTAGCTAACCACTCCTCCAAGTAGAGTAAACAGATAACCCAAAACAGACTCTTTTGTATCGAGGAAACCTGCATAATTGAAGTTTATATACCCTCTTAATATTATATTAGATGTATCTTTCTCATTGTAACACAAACCTACAACATGAGAACCTTTCAAATATATCATGGCCCACTTGATTACATGCAAACATGACTTTTCCAAATTTAACAAGAATATGTTCAAAATACTTATGACTTTGACAGAATCAGGTCTCGTGGAAATCATAACACACATAATGCTACCAGTAACATTGACATAAGGTATCTTCAGCATATACTTATTATTTTTTTCTTTGGGTGGTGCTTGAGTGATATTGAGTTTCAATTATGAACCGATAGAATTTTCAACCATTGATTCTTCAGATATAGAGCCTTCCTAAATCTATTTGTTTTGGTTTTTTCATAGGGAGCGGTTTTATGTCAATCAAGATTATAAAATTGTATTGCATCGTATATTACTGAGGCTAAATATATTCGTATTATCGAGGCTAGTAAACAACCTCTATGATTGAAGAATTTTCTCATAGAGTTTGGTCTCATTATCTTATTACTAAATTATGACATATTTTTATCGAACATTGAATTCGTGAAGTTTTAACGTCACATTCTGTTATTGCTAAATTATGATACATTTTTATCGAACACTTGTGAGATACATTAGGAGACATACAAAGACTTTTATTGAGACACATTTTCAGAGAGAGGAAAACATAGTTAGTGTTTTAGTGAAAGCGTAATATTTTGGTGAGAGAATTTGTACGGATAATCTGTGAGATTTCTATTCTCTTTTTGGGTATAGTATTCAAGATGAGAAATTTTAGTGTAAAATATTTGAGTGTGTAGAGTGAGACTCTCATATTTTCTAATGCTTTTGAGTTATGTCATACTTATCGTTTCTCACGTGGGCCTAGACAAACTAATCAAACAACGTTAGATTCTCTCATATCATTTTGATTATATTTTTCCGCATTTGTGGATTATCTTTGCAACAAATTATTTTGTAGATGTGGAATGAGTATGTGCCATCAATAAATATAAAATTTTGTGATATTTGTGTATCCACAATGATGAAAAACAATACTTATATTTTAAAAATAAGCATCTTTCGAGAAAACCTAACATACGAGATATGTTTGATTTAATATATCAGTGAATATTTTTTATCTATTAGTAGAAGTTTTGAGCACGAATACTAGATATATAGAAGTAAAATATTATCTTTTAATTATCTTCTAGTATGGATATAGTTTCGTATGAGTTAATCTAAAATGTTATGTTAATATCCACAATTTTAATAAATTTATTTTGTAGCTCATGGCAAACCACTTTACCCAAAGATATTTCAAAGAGGGATCGTACAAATATGTTTTTAGCCTATCACCTTTTCTAGCAAAATATTTTGAAGAGCTATCATTGACGAATAAAAATAACGGATTTATAGAGGATAAAGAAGGTTTTTATCCAATAATAAGTTGGTAATCGATCTTTAATCTTTTGATACTACTGACAAAAAAAAACTTATATTATGTCATTCATGTGCTGCCTTGATCGAGAAAAAATATGGGAAGATTTGATGTGATCAAACTAATGGCTGATTCATTAGAAGCTAAAATGTCAAAATCTTGTTAGTATAATTTTTTATATATTTATCGTTGACTGATTAAGTAAGTCTGAATTTCCTTACGTGATTTAAATATTTTATATGGAACCATTACTAAACCTTAAGTTAGGTTTATTTATCCAACTTTGGTATACATCATCTAAGGCTTTAACTTATTTTTTTCGTATTCATATTTAAAATTGGAATCATAAGAAAACGAATTCAATTTTATTTTTTTAATTTTAGTGAAATTCAACATCATTTTATGAAATTAGTATTTTTTTCAGGTTGATAGAGCCAATGCACTACGAGCCGCATAATCAATGCGAGCCAATACCAATTTTATTGCATCGTTTTATGGACATGCAGCTGATTTCGCATTTAATGTGTGAACTTGATATTAGGTTTTGCATATTTTATGCAAAATCTTCTAAATGACCATTAAATAGTGGGACAAAATATCAGCATAAGCTAATGCAACTATTGCGAGCTAATGCCAATTGGTTCGTCCATGTAGCGTGACTAAGGGCCAATATTTTGATATCATGTGCGACAAGAACAAGATCCATTTATTTATCCCAGTATCATATAATTGACCTATACTAGGGCACATGTGTTACCTCTTTATTTTGCTAAAATATAATTAGCACTTTCAAAAATATTAATACATAGCAAACCTTTACAACGTGGATGATCACATATATGATAAATAAATGGAGTATTGTAAAAATTTAATAAAGTTATTCATCATTATAAATTTATTTATATTGGTTATGATTTAGAAATTTACATCATTCATATGTTATTTGGTTAATATATCAGATAATATAACGTGATTTAATATATCAACACATGACGGGTAATAACATCATAATCCAAAACAACTAATAACAGCTGATGAGGTCGGATTTCTTTGACATTGACCATTGTACATATTCAAGGGGCAGTTCAGACATAACCAGTACCATACCCCACCAAACAGTATAAGTCAGTGGAACCTGACTCAGCTAGTTGTTAGTCATTTCATCTCTTGGACTAATTGGGTTTTAAACTTAATTCAAGCTCATAATCCGACCCGGAAGTCCCATGGATCACTAAATGAGTACTGCTAGCACACACCTTAATTATCTCTCTACATTTCACACTAAACATTAAATTCTCAAAACTCTTTCCCAAACTACTACCTTTTAATCAGAAATAATCCCCACCGAAAATGGCGACCACAGTGGGAGGCGACGGTGCCTGAATCACAAATTCAAAACCACTAATAACAACTAGTTCGGATGGATCCGAATGCACTGAATACTCAACCTCCAGAGGTGGAAGGAGAAAAAGAAAATAATAAGTACACTATTGAGGAGGGAGATCAATTAAGAGCTGAAGTTGAGGCTTTGGGGGTGTTAAAACAGGCAGAGAAAGGAGTTAAAGAAAAATCTAGTGCGTCAGTGCTTCACCATACTGATAATTCTGGTTAGAACGAGCAGTCCCTGAAGGCTCATCTCAGTTCCAAGAAAATACATCGATCGAAATGAGTGGAGAGTTCCACTTCGTAATCCTCCAGCAGCTCCTCTAATGATGTTGAGCTTGAAGAGTCAGTATCATCCAGCAGTGATGAGGACAATCAAAGAAGAAAATAAGGGTTACCAAAAAGCATTCAAGAAAGAGGGATAAACATGGCAGGATCCAAAAGTATTGAGGGAAAATGAAGGGTTCAGCTGATCATCATATTGACCGTTTGCTAATTGATCCCTTTGCTTTCCAATCATAACTATTTATTTTTGCTACTCCAAATGAAGATACTGTCTCTAGTCGTAGCCAAAAATTTAGACAATCACCTTTATCTGTAAATATACTCTCCGGACACCTTTCAAGATGGAAAAATACAATGGGAGTAAAGATTTGGACAACCATCTTGAGCAATTTGAGAATTTTATGATGAACTAACGATGACAAAAAATTGTTGTGTAGGCCTTTTCTCAATCCTTCAAAGAGAGTTCTCTCAAATGGTATAATAGTCTCCTTCAGGGATCTATATATTTTTTTTTGACATATTATGGTTTATTTTTTCGGAGGCAATTCGTTTGAAGTAAAGAGCTTAAAGAGAATGCAGATACGATAATCCATTGTGCCCAAGAGCCCAATGATTATTTAAAAAAAATACATCAACAGGTTTGTAAACACAAAACATGGGTTATGAGAATGCTTTAAATAAGTGGAAATTGCCTCTCTTAGGCAGAGTTTGAATCCGGCTAACTTGGCCAATTCTATGACCTGAAAAAAATCTATGACATTTTGAGGGTTGTTGAATCAAGTGGGGAAACAAATCAATGTTGAAGAAACCAAAAATTCTAGAGTAACACGCCAAATCAGATCCACAACTACAACATCGACACCACAAATAACTAATCTGTCCCGGTACAGATCGAAGGAAACTGGACATGGGTCTCAGCAGCCCAGGCAGAATCAGTCAAATTGAAACCAAACCAGCAAGTGAGAGATGAAAGAGGACCTTGGGTTCAACCAGAATGGTTTGCTTAGTTGGGAGAACGTGTGGCTACGATATATGACAAAACTAAAAATGAAGCGCACTTTAGAAAGCCAACTGCATTACAGTCTCCCAGAGAAAACCAGAGTACACATTTGTGTAAATATCATAATCACATTGGATATGATACCCATGCCTGTATTGCTTTGAAACAAGAGGTGCACAACCTCATTGAAAGGGTAAATTGGGGGCCTTGTTAAAAAATAAGGGGAGAGCAGGCCGATAATACCTATCAAGCACTAATACTCCCCGAACCACGCCTTCGGCTCTTCGTGGAACATCTAGACAGGAGGATACTATGGTGATTATTCAGAGATTTGATGTGGATTCTGAATACTTGGATCCCGATCCAACTCGAAATTGGGTAGGAGTGATAACAGACAAGACCGCTACTGTTTCCAATCTGGTTAAATACTTTGAGTTTTTAACAATATTTGGGGGAGACACTGTGACTGCACCTTCCAGTTCTTGAAGGAAAATGCACGTCAAAAGTCTGACTACCCAGTTGGATGGAAGAATGTCCACACATCTGTACCAAACTCCTACTCTTTTCATAATTTTTGGTGAGGATGACCTAAGGGACATTGCAAGACCTTATGAAGACGCCGCGGTGATATGGGCATCAATAGGAGGAAATGATATACGTCAGATCCTGGTTGACACAGGTAGTTCAGCCGACATATTGTTTTTAAGATCCTATAAATAGATGAGAAACCCCTCAGTTATTCAATGTTAGAATATAACTATTGTGGGCTTTAAAGGGAGTTCGGCAGATGTGATTGGAGAATTCGAGGAAGAAGTATTGCTAGGCAAGGGGCTTTTACAAAAAATGGTGGAGGTTATTGTTTGTTGTGGTGGATTTCCGAACATCTTATAATGCAATATTTGGGAGATTTTGGCTCTCCAAGATGCATGATGTAGCCTCTACTGTCCATCAGTGCTTAAAATATGTTGTGCAGGGACAAGTAGGTATTGTCCGAAGCAGTCAGAATGTATCTAGGGAATGCTATGCAACGGCCCTTACCTTGAAATCCTTGGAGGCAGTCAAGGTTAACAAAGATTAGCAGCTATTGGAGCTTTTCTGTGATGAAAATGAAATTGATGATCCAAGAGAGGCTCCAAGTGTCATAATACCTATAGGGGAAGTTGAAATCCATTCACTAGTTGAGGGCAAAATTGTTAAAATTGGTACCAAGTTGAACCAAGTTTGAAACAAAGGCTATTATCTTTTTTATCGGATAATTTACATGTATTTATATGGTACAGTGATGATGTCACTAGAGTGCCTGCGGATGTAATTTTTTATAAGATGTTCGTACGAGCTAATGTTGGTCCAGTTGTACAAATAAGAAGGTCCTTCTCTAAAGAAAAAGCAGATGTAATTGTTCAAGGAGTTGATCGCTTGACCAAAATGGGCCACATCAAAGAATCTCAATACCCATTGTGGATTGCCAACCATATTTTAGTCAAGAAAAATAGTGGTAAGTGGCGCATGTGTGATCAACCATTTGTTGAAATAAAGAAGCATTTATCTTCACTCATGACTCTCTTTAAATCTGTTCAGGGGAGAAACGTTTTATATACTTAGTTGTGTCTGAGTATGCAGTAAGTGTTGTGCTAGTATGAAAAGTGGATAATTACCCCCGTCTGGTTCATTATATATACAAAAGTCTCTTGGATGGTGAAATAAAATATTTGAAGTTAGAAAAATTGGCCTTTCCATTGGTAATTGCAACAAGAAAAATAAAACCATACTTCCAAGTTCACTCTATTGTTGCCCGAACGTATTTTCCTCTAAAAAATATTCTCCAAAAGGCTGTTATCTCAAGTAGAATGACCACGTGGTCGGTTGAGCTGGGTGATTATGATATTGATTTTGCCCCCCAAACGGCAGTTAAAGCTCAGTCAATTGGTGATTTCCTAGTAGAGTTTCATGCTGATAGGCCCCTCAGGAAAATACAAGAAAACCAGTCTAAAAAAGAATGGGTATTCTAAACTGATGGTGGATCTAGTACTATGTGTTCTGGCCTTGGAATTTGTTTAACTTCTCCCTATGGTGATACTATATACCATGCTATATGTTTTGGTTTCATGGCCTCCAAAAATAAATATGAATATCAAGCAGCTATAGCTGGTCTCAAGCTATCACATATATGTGGGGCAAAAAAGTCCGATTACTGAGTGACTCCCAATTGCTTATTCACCATGCTCAGGGGAAATCTGAGGCAAACAATGAACAATTGATAAAATATTTGCTCATGTTGAGAGAAGTTGCTGCAAAATTTTAAAAGTATCCAGTATGAACATATCTTTAGATCGGAGAATACTGTGGCAGACTCTTTAGTAACTATAGCATATTCAGAGTCTTACCCATGGATTCTGATTCTATGGTGTCCATCAATACAAACAAGCCAAAAAAGGTAAAGAGAATGAAGAAAGTAAGAGAATATTTGTCATTCAACCCAAAAACTAGAGGTATGATATCTTTCAGTTTATTTCCAATGGGAATTTACCTCCGGATAAAGCCTTGGCTAAGAAAAATAAAAATAAAGCTCTTGATTTCCTGGTATTGAAAGAAGTTCTTTATAAGAAATTATTTAGCAGACCTCTCTTGCGTTGTTTGGGATTTGAAGAATCCCAAATTTTTTTATCTGAACTACACGATGAGGAAGGTTATGCATATTGTGGATATAAGGCCTTAACCAAAAGAGTCTTATTAGCAGGGTACTATTAACCAACAATAATGGAACATGCTAAAGATATGGTCAAGAGGTGTGATCATTGCCAGAAATATGGGAATGAAATCCATTTACCAGCAGTTCCCATGGAGTCCATATCTGAACCAATACCTTTTCATAGATGGGGGTTGGATCTGGTTGGGCCTCTTCCCATGGCATCCAATAAGGTTGTTATTGACTATTTGTCTAAGTGGATTGCTACACAAGAATCCATTTTTATCTCGTATATGTGATGAATGCAATCACACCCATAGAAGCTATTTTACCATATTTCAGAATCTAAAGCTATTCCGAACAAACTAATGATATGGCAGTTAGGAACCAGTTGGAATTGATTGAAGAAAGAAGATTCAAAGCACATTTGAGAACAACACACTATTAGGGTTTGATGAGGAGAAGATTTGCGTCCAAATTTAAAAGAAGAGATTTTCAGTCGGAAGACAAAGTCTTGAGGAAAGTCTTTTTGCACACTGAAGAAAAATATTTTGGAAAGATGGCTCCGAACTAGGAAGGTCCTTATGTGGTATGTGAAAAATTCAAACCTGGGATATATAGACTTCAAGAAAAATAGAGCAGAATATTAAAGCACCAATAGAATATTGATCATCTCATGTTATATTTTAAATAAAACTCTCTTGTAAATATTTACCTATCTTGTACTTCAATGTAAATATTATGGGGGCATACTCTTTTCTACCATGGTGGCGCGAGGAGGTTTTAACGAGGTGTCCGGGTTTTTCATAATATTTTATGCCTTCTTCAAAAGTCTGGTGAAAGATTTATGATCATAGTATGAGGTAATCGGATAAATTAAATATTCATTAAACACCTCGGCTCTCAAATAAAGCATCATTGAGCTGATCAGATTTCTCAAATACTTGATCACATTTATTAAAAAGTTGCGATTAGAGTCGTTCAACGCTTATTAAACACTTATTTAACAAATCAGAAATATTGAAAAGCAACTTAAAACATTGACTAAAAGAAGGCAGTGGAGTTCATACAAAAAAGATGAAATATTAATACTTGATCAGAACAAATCTGGTCCACAACACAATAAAATGCCTTGACCATTCAAGAACTTTGGTTCTTAAGACATGAATTAAAAAAGAACAACAAAACAAAATACATTACAACCAAGGACTTTAGTTTTTTAAAACACACACACAACATAACATTACAACCTTAGGGTTTGTTCCCTTTGGGTTTTTCATCACCATCATCTTTCTTGGGGCTATTGAGCTCAATGGATGAGCTCTCACCGGTTCCTTCCTCAGAATCGTTTCCGCAAGAATAATCATGCTTGTCACCAACCACCGTGGTATGGAAGGGGAATGTCCTCATACGGTACATATTTCCACAAAAGACCAAGGGTTCTTTTTAGAAACGTTTCCTAAAATAGCAAAACTATGTCCGATTTAACCCCATAATCCCTCTTCTCCAAAGAATCCACCACTCTAGTAGCATACTTCTCTATTCCTGAAGTTATCTCTTAGGTTTTCTTGCTTATTAAAAAAGCATTCTCACCTGTCTTATCCTTAAGAAGCTTCTCCGAATTAACTTTTTCTTCGGATAAAGTTTTGAAAGTACTCGCGCTAGCATCTAGTTGCTCATTCAATGTCTTGATCTCGGTATAGGAAGAAGTTTCCAGTCCTTAATACTTGTTTTGGAGATCTTTTTGAGCATCTTTTGAATGGCGCAGTTCGGAAGTTAAGTCTTATTTTATTTTTTTAAGGATTTTATACTTTGTTGAGCAGTGAAGAGACTATTTTTTAAGCCTTGGTTTTCTGTGGTTAGGGAGGTTATGGTTGTTGTTTGTTCCCTCACCTGCTTTTCCAAGTCAACTATCGGATGAATATAACCCAAGAGGGTATGACTCAGAGTATCTTGTTCACTTGATATCACATATGTCTCAACGTTATGGGTTACAACATTGGCTACATTTACATGAGGACAAGGCTCCACGAAGTCATCTTTATCGAGATCACTAAAATACATGTTCTGAAACGCATCCAGATTGACATCTCCTTCAGCACTTGCATGTTCAGCAGGAAGGAATGTTTGAGAATGAAGGATATGTAGGATTTCTTCTTGTGCAGGAGGATCAGTAGGAATAGGAGGAGGAAGTTCAGAAGGACGCATAATTATCTTTGACCCTAAGCTACTTTTCTTTTTCTTTGCAGCTCATTCTTCGCTACTCTCCTTGCGTCTCTAATGATCATTTCTTATAATTTGGGGTGGATGATCTGATCCGCCAACTACTTTGACAGTAACTTCAGTTGCCTCCACCAAAGCGGTATTCATTCCTCTTTGGCTTTTCGAACTAACCAATACAATGACTTATTGAGATGGGTCAGCTTTGGTTTTCTTCTTCTTGTTCTTAATCTTGTCTAGGTGGCTAGGGGATTTTTTTTGGGAAAATAAGTAAAGTTTGATATCCTTAGCCCGAGTTCTCTTTAGATGGAATCAGCAGGGGGAGGAGTGGTCAACTTCTCCCAAGAAATATCTCTACTCCTCAGAGTATTCTAGAGGTGAGACCTTACGAAGTTTCCAAAAGTGAAGCAATTGTGGAAACCGTTTCCCCATATCTCTGATAACCATTCGTTTAACTTGGTACGTTTAGCTTGGCCTGCTTCCAGGTGCTCCGAAAACCGTTTTGACAATACTAAAACAAAGCACAATAATCAGTTCCGAATATTAACATATCGTTTAAGAAATTAATAAAAATACGACCAAGTATTACTTGAACAATTCCAGCGGCTGGAATTATCTTTTTGCCATTCTCCCATGCCCCGTTGATAAAAAATAATTGAGTCATCCATGGCTTCTCGGACTCCAAAAGATCGTTTAACATCTTGAATTCATTGTCTATATTGTAGTGGTAAAAAGGAATATAGTGGTTTCTCCATAGACCAGCCACGACAACAAATTGCTCCACGGGTAGAGAAAGTTTTTGAAAATTTGAATGTTATTACACTAGCCATCGACATATACCATGCATTTGGGCTCAGTTGACTTGGGCACAACTTAACCATGTGGAAATACTTGACAATTCATGGGTCCAAAGAGAACCGTAGGCCGCAATTGAACACTTCAGTGTATACCACCAACTCGTGGGATTTACAATCCATGGGTATCTCTGGAGTGACTGGGATTCTCACTTTAACAGATTCAGAGAAGCCCCATTTTGTTCGGATCCGACCCAATTCAGTAGTATGAGTGTATACGTAAGAAATATTTTGAAAGGCTATGAAATACTTCACACTAACCTTTTGAAAGTTTGGCCCAACTTTTCCTTCCAAACACTCCGTAAGTGACTTAATGTTGGACATACCTACTTTTAGTTTGTCATTCCGATCTACTGCAGTGTCCCATGTCTGTCTGGACGTCTCGAAGGGAGTGCCTTCCGTACTGTCATCGGTGGTCTCCTCCATTCGGCTTAACTGTTGTTCGGACAGTTTAGTATCTGCTAGGGGATTTATTTCCTCCGAACTAGCATGTTTTGAAGAAGGAGTACTTTTGGTCTTAGACAGACGAGTTACCTTACGTGGGTTGGATTTCTCAGCATCTGAACCCATGGCTAGGAATGGTGAAGTTTTCCTAACACTGGAAACTGCCTTTTTTAGGCATATGGTTTTGGGAATCTTGAACTGAATACCTGATCGAATAGGAGATACGGTTGAGACAAAAGGTGATTTTTTAACTTTTGATGTCTTTGATGATGATGAGCACTGTTCAGTGCTTTTTTTGGTCGACTGATTTCTCCACCATAAAAGGGAGGGAGTCCAGCTGCAACTTTTGCGTCTATTCTTGCTCTTTCCAAATCAGATAAATTTAGCCAAACTCATTTCACCAATGCATTTGTGGCTGTGAACATAAATCTACCTAGACACGATTTAAGAAAATTATCAAGCTTTCTCTCTAGAAGTATTTGTGTTCTCAGATACAATCAAACAATGAAACTTATTTATATATGGTGAGGTTAATTTTCGTCTGAGGGGAAATTTATAATCTGTTCAGATTTTTGTGGAAGTTTATGGGTGTTTAATATTTTGAGTAGAGAGTAGAGGAAGAATTAAGCAGCCTGGTTGTATTTAATTTTCATTATCCACATTTAATGCAGGTGGTTGGGTATTTATACCCTTACATTTGGGCTTTATGGGTTTTCGAGTCATGTTTAATGGACCCGGGTCATGTTTAAAGACCATGAGCTCTTAGTAGGACAGCAAGCAGCTTAGTCAAGAAGTGTTTTAGGTTTTTAGTACTTTTGTCATAGTTCGAACAGTCCAATGGGCTAAGTGTTCGAAGTGGCCTGCCCGGTCTGGTGGCCTTGGTCCGATCTGTCCCTGTCCGGAGAGGAAGCAGTATTCAGACTCATCATGAGCCCCTTTTTTAGATGTTTGTTCAAATGCCGTTGTCAAAAACTTGAAAAAACAGTCCGATATCAGGGGTAGCTTTTCCCGAACAGGTCTTTCGACTTGTGCTATGGCTTTATCCGGACTGATAAAACTTTGTGAATCCGAACAGTTTTTCGCCAGAGTTTATGGGACACGTGTCACTTTCTGGTTGGTTGTTTCAGCCGTTTTTTCACCTTGAATCTTGCACCCACCTTCTTCGAAAAGCAACCTCTTCATTAAAGAGGGTGATATCAGCGCCGTATTTTAATCATTACCAATCTTTTCGAGTTCTCCTAGGAATCAAACTCCTTTTTCAGATTTACTATAAATTGAAATACTTTCTACTGTTTCACCATCACTCTCATTTTTACTCTGCAAATTCTCAAAGCTTTTTCTCTCTAAAACAAATTTTTACCCAGTTTGTTTATGTTCACGGCTCGGAACGCTTTGATCAAAGGCGGGTGGCTCAACCTCTCTGAACTAGAAAAGGCGCAAAAGGTTGAAAGGGAAAGGCGCATTGCAACGGGCTTACTTACCTCCCCCATTGAAAAACCATTGGCTGCAGCCATAGAGTCAGACTAGGGTTCTTCTTCTTCAAAATGCATCAAACGGAAAAGGTTATTTCAAACCAATCTCTCACCCATTATCTCAGGTTCTTCGGTTCAAGAATCGGAACCTGTTGTTGAGCCAGGTGTAACTGTTACCAGCTTTAAAAAACCCTCCCCCTTCTTAGCTATGGGGTCAGACGCTGAAACCTCTCCTAAAACATTAGTTGACCGAAGAAAAGGCCGGCTGGTCAAGGGTCAAGCTTCTAAGGGCACCCCTTCGAAATCGGGTGCCAAGGACAGTAGTACTGGGTCAGAAGTGCCCATCAGAGCTCCGAAGGACAGGCTGTCTGGTCTAGAGGGCACTAGCTCAAGTCCCCGAAAGGAAACATCTGCACCAGAGCCCCAACCGGAGGCCAGGAACCAAGAAAATACTGAAACTAAGCAGTCCGGAAGACAGGTGAGCCAAATCTAAACCTTCATGGAGGAAGTAATGGAGGACTCTATCGAAGAGTCTCCATTCGAGTCTGAGCCTTCCGGACAGACTAGTAGTGCTGTTGCTGCCCAAAAAGATAAAGGCAAGGAAAAGTTGTGCTCGAGGCATCCGGATCTGCCGGAGTGTCTTGAAGGAAGGGTGAGGCCTTGTTTTCACAAGGTCAATATCAAGTACCTCATTGCCCTGCAAAAGATCAACTACGCATTCATCCACACAGCTGAGCTGGGACGGATGCGTACGAAGTGGGGAATTCCGGAGAACGTGAAGATAAGAATCCCTATAAACCCTGAAACTCCCATGGACTGCAAATTGAGCGAGATAGTCATCTTCGCGGAGCTGTTTAACTGGGGGCTCATATTCCCCTTGGACCCAGAAATTGTCAGATACTTTCATTTGATAAAGCTCTGTCCGAGCCAGCTGAGCCCCAATGCTTGGTACACCCTCATGGCCTGGATTATGGCTTCTAGGCTCTCCGAGATTCCTCTACCAATGGAGGAGTTTGCTGTGGTCAGTCCCTGCAGAAACCACCACATCCCCTTCTACCACTTTAATATATGGGATAACTTCAAAGCTGTTGATGACCTGCTAGAGTCGGAGAGGAATTGGAGGACTCAATTCCTGTTCGTGAGTGGTGCTTGGGAGAACGAGAAGAAGATCAAGGCTGGAGTCAACCCAAGTCTCCTCATCAGCAGATGGAGGAGTGATCGTAAGTCTCCTACTTCATATTTTTATTTCTTCTTTTATCACATTTGTTTAAACTGATTGACTTTGTCTTCTTCTTAGCAGAATTGCCCAAGGACTTCAATGACTATCTAAAGTCCGGGCAGACTACTTGCACCAAGATCAGTGCTTGGGCTGCTAAACGGTGGGGAAACCGGTTCCACGATGCCTTCACGAGGGGCAACTTAGCAAGATCCCACCTTTGGAATACTACTGGCCGGAGGGATTTATCTTGGGAAGAGCTCACCACTCAACCCCCTCCGGATGTAGTGCTCAAGAGGACACACGAACCGGATGGAACATTTTAGTTGCCAGGCCGGGCAAAGGCCACGAGCAAAATGAAAGGCAAAAAGAAGAAAGTCAAGAAAGTGGTAGGTGGAGCGGACCCTGCCGAGGTAGAGGAAACTGCTTTAACAAATCCGGAAGGGCCAACTCCAAGCCAGATTGATGTTGCTCTTTTGGAAGCGGTAGAGGAAGAGAGTGTTAGGCAAGAATTTCACTCCCCAAATCCTCCAAGGGCTTCCAAAAGAGACCGTAAACGGGGAGCTGAAAGCAAAGACAGGGAGGACAAGTAGAAAAATACCTCTAAGGGTGATGAACTTTCTCTCCGACCTCCGGAGCCTCTCCCCCAAGTTGACCCCACTGACCCACCACAAGAAGAGGAGATACCTGGTGACTTTCAAACCGATGAGGTCGAAGGGGGAGGTCTTACCATTGATGGGGTAGACATCACTAGTCTTGGTGGGCTTGGTGAGTACTTTATCAATCTCCCCAGAGATGATTTTGATGGGCCTTATCTCCCTCCGAGCGCTTCAAACACCGTCACTTTTAATGGTAAGAATTTTACTATTTCAAGTGAAAGGGATGTTATAGCTCACTCTTTATTAATTAATGTTCAGCTGGTGCCATTCTAAAAGGAGAAAACGAAGAGCTGAAGAAAAGCCAAGAGGTGAGTACCACAAAAGTTTCCACTCTAGAAGACACTATCAGGGAGCTCCGGGAGAAGTTGTCCGGACTGGAGAAAGACCTCAACTCTTCAAAAGAGGAGACCAAGGCCAAAGATCAAGTTATCCACAACTTGACCAGTGACAAGATTTCTCTTGAAAATGCAGTGTCCCAAACTGCAGGGGAGAAAGCTGATCTGCTAAGGGAGCAGGAGGCCAAAATCCAGGCCAAGATCGATGCTTATGCCAACAACGTGATAGACACTCAAGAGCAAATGTATGCCAAGGTGAGATCGGACATGGTCCTGCTCTTTCATGAGAAGTTCCCGAAGAGGAACCTGGGGGATTTATGGCTTCACGTAGAGCCTGAAGACCTCCAGTATCACACAATGGCCGAAGGCGACAGGTATGGCTTCTCCAGTGCATCCTCATCTGATGACGAAGAGAACACCGGAGAGAGCCCAAACGAAGAGAAAGATGATCCCAAGAGGAAGAAGAAGACAGATGAAGCTGAGCCATCTTCAAAGGCTCAGCCTTAAATTATGAATTACTTTTTACTTTTCATATTATCTAAACTAAAGTCCTTGGAAGGCCAAGGCACTCTTTTTGTAAGTGTGTCCGGTATCTTGACCGGATAGATCTTTTACTCTGCTTGACAATTTGAAAGTCCTTGGAAGGCCAAGGCACTTAAATTATTTTAATGAATATCCTTGTTTTGCACAATTCTCACATTCTTTCATAGTCTGTTTCAATTTTGGTGGCTAGTGTTTAAATAGCCCTTTGCTATTTCATAATGACCGTGTTTAAATTCTCCGATGACGAATGTTTAAGTGGTCATCACTCTTTTATTTCAATCCGGATGGTGTGACAAAAGACAAAGTAAGAATACTTCGGAAATTTTTTAAGAAGGCATCAAATTTCATTAAAAACTCGGACACCTCATTAAAACCTCCCCGCGCCACCACGGTAGGAAAGAGTATGCCCCCAAATATTTACATGGATGTTTAAACAAGTAAATATTTACACAAATGCTACTCCAAGTACATCCAGATATGTTCGATATTCCAAGGGTGGGTCAGAACTCTTCCATCATTGTCTTCTAGCCAATATGTTCCAGGTTTAAGCCTTTCAACAACCATATAAGGTCCTTCCCAAGTTGGGGCCAATTTGTCGAGCAGCTTCTCTTTAGTGTGTAAGAAAACTTTCCTCAATACCTTATCCTCCGGCTGGAAATCTCTTCTTTTAACTCTAGAAGCAAATCTGCTTCTCATCAAACCCTGATAGTGTGCAGCTCTAAGGCGAGCTTTAACTCGTCTTTCTTCTACTAGGTCGAACTGACTTCTGATTGCCACTTCGTTAGCGCATTCGGAGAAGTTGTGAACACGAAATGATGGGAGAGTTGCTTCTATGGGAGCTATTGTATCCATCCCATAGACCAAAGCAAAGGGTGACTCCTGTGTTGCAGCCCCAGGTGTTGTCCGGTAGGCCCACAAAACTTCTTGTAAATAACTAGGCCACTTCCCAGCAGCCCCTTCCAAATTCTTCTTTAAACCGGACAATATAGTTCTGTTAGCCACTTCAACCTGACCATTTTCTTGTGGGTGGAAAGGTGAAGAGAAACAATGTTGTATACCCCTTGAGGCACAGAAACTCTCCATTTCCCTATTGTCGAACTGTGGCCCATTATCTGTCGTTATCTTTTGTGGAACACCAAATCTGTAACAAATGTTGGATAAAATGAATTTTATCACGGGTTTTGATGTTGTTCCTGCCAGAGGGGCTGCTTCAATCCACTTCGAAAAGTAATCGATTGCAACAATTATAGTTTTGCGCCCTCCGGACGCCATAGGGAGAGGCCCCACTAAATCCAACCCCCATCGAGCAAAAGGTATAGGCTCAGAGATTGACTCTAAAGGAATGTCTGGGACATGAATTTCATTGTTGTATCTCTGGCATGGGTCACACCTTCTCACCAGCTCTTTAGCATCCTGCATGATAGATGGCCAATAGTAGCCAGCCAGTAAAACTCTCCTTGTTAGAGCTCTGAATCCACAATGAGCTGATCCCTCGCCATCATGCAACTCGGAGAGGACTACTTGAGATTCATCATCCCCCAAACAGCGCAGAAGAGGTTTACTGTAAGACTTTTTATACAGAATGTCTCCTCATTATGATAAAACCACGAGCCTTGTGTTTCAGTTTTCTTGCCAGTGATTTATCCGGAGGCACGATGTTCATAAATAATGCTTTTAAACTTGAGTGCTTCATTTTTAAGAAGAAGTAAATACTGCACTAGCTGCTCCTTCTTAGCCTCAGATTGACCTTGGGCATGGTGGATAAGAAGCTGGGAGTCACTTAATAGCTTGACCCTCTTAGCCCCACAAATAAAAGCTAACTTCAAACCAGCTATAGTTGCCTCGTACTCGGACTCATTATTGGAAGCCCTGAAAGCAAAGAATATAGCCTGGTACATTTTGTCACCATATGGAGAAGTCAAGCATACCCCTGCACCACATCCCATAGTACTGGATCCACCATCCGCCCGGACGATCCAGACCTTTTTGTCTTTCACCTCAGTAGTCTGCTCTAGATCTCTATTAGAGTGGAATTTAACTAAAAAATCAGCCACAGCTTGGGTTTTGACTGCTGTTCGGGGAGCAAAATCTATATCAAAATCCCCCAATTCTACCGACCACTTAGTAATCCTACTTGAAATTTCTGCCTTTTGGAGAACATTCTTCAAAGAAAAAGACGTTCAGACGATAATAGGATGAGCCTGGAAATAAGGCCTCATCTTTCTTGCAGCTATCACCAGGGCCAATGCTAATTTTTCAAGTTTCAAATAACGCCTTTCTGCATCTATCAAGCTTTTGCTGACATAGTACACTGGATGGGGGTAATTATCCACTTCTCTTACTAACACAACACTAATGGCACAACTTGAAACTGCCAAATATACGAAGAGTGTCTCTCCATCAACTAGTTTAAATAAGGTTTTGGGAGAGGAAAAATGCTTCTTGATTTCATTGAAAGCCTCATCACACTGTGAGGTCTAGTCAAATCCCTTCGCACCCTTTAAGGTTTGAAAAAACGGGGCGCATCTGTCCGAAGACCTTGAGATAAATCTGTTTAAAGCAGCTAACCTCCCCGTTAATCGTTGTACTTCTTTAATATTCCGAGGAGGTTCCATTTGAAATAGAGCATTAAGATGGTCCGGATCGGGCTGTATCCCTTCCTCACTTATTATATAACCTAGGAACTTCCCGGATTGCACTCCGAACACACATTTTTCTGGATTTAACTTCAAATTTACCTTTACCAAGTTGGTAAAAGTTTCTTGGAGGTCAGCCAAGTGCAATTGCTCGTCCACATTTTTCACCATCATGTCATCGATGTATACTTCCATATTCCTTCCAATCTGATCAGCAAAGGCTTTGTTCACCAATCTCTGATAAGTAACCCCAGCATTTTTCAATCCAAACGGCGTTACCTTGTAGCAATGAAGACCCCTGTCAGTGACAAATGTGGTATGCTCTTGATCATTCAGATCTACTTGGATCTGATTGTATCCGGAGAAAGCATCCATAAAGGATAGCAGCTTATTCCCAGAGGTGGAGTCTACTAGCTGGTACTGGATACAGATCTTTTGGGCAAGCCCTATTGAGGTCTGTGAAGTCAATGCACATACGCCACTTGCCATTTTTCTTTTTCACCAGGACCAGATTGGCAGTCCACAAAGGATATTGAGACTCCTTGATATGCCCCATCTTTGTGAGCCTATCAACCTCTTATATAATAACATCAACCTTTTCCTTGGAAAAATCCCTTCTCTTTTAAACCACTGGTGCTACATCTTTCCAGACAGATAGGTGGTGTGATATCACATCTGCTGGAACCTAAATAACATCAGCATTGCACCAAGCAAAAACATGCTGATGGTTTTTCAAAAACTTTAACATCTTACTTTTCAGATCGGGTATCATCTTGGACCCTATCTTGACACTCTTCCCTTCTTCTAAATAATGTGTTTCTACCTCTTCGATTGGTATTAATACTCTAGGGGTCTCTATGGGGTCATCAATTTCACCCTTACCCCCAGAAATCCCCTCAAATTGCTATTGCTCGTTGATACGAACTGCCCCCAACGTCCGGGGAGCCAGGGCTGTAGCATAACATTCTCTTGCAACTTTCGGACTGCTTCGGACAACTCCCACATGTCCCTGAACAACATATTTCAAACATTGGTGGACTGTCGAAGCCACTGCATGCATCCTAGAGAGCCAAGACCTCCATAGAATAGCATTATCGCAAGTGGGACAATCTACCACAATAAAAAGTATCCTGACCATCTTCTTGAAAGGGCCCTTGCCCAACAAAACTTCTTCTTCGAACTCCCCGATCACATCTGCTGAGCTGCCAGTAAAGCCCACAATTGATCTGTCCGAACTCTGAATTACAGTCGGATTATTCATTCTCTTGTAAGTGGTTAAGAAAATGATATTGGCTTAGCTTCCAGTATCCACCAAGATTCGTCTTATGTCATTGCCCCCAATAGATGCTCCTAGGACAACAGCATCTTCTTGAGGGCCAGCTATATCTCTTAAGTCATCTTCATCAAAAACAATGAAGGGGAACGGAATTTGCGATTGATAGGAGGTCATGCTTCCTTCTAACTGGGTAGCTAAAGTATGAACGTGCCTCTTCCTCGAAGAAGCAGTAGGAGCTGTCATAGTATCTCCTCCGAAAATTGTAAGTGACTCAAAAAACCTGATGAGCCCGGAGACCGTTCTAGAAGATTCCTCAATTGTACCTACTCTATTTCGAGTTGGATCAGGATCCAAGTATTCTTATTCCACATCAAACCTTTCGATTATAACCATGGCTCCCTCTGGAGCATCATTACTTGGACCAACCCGGTGAGTATTGTCAGGTCTGTTACCTCCTCTTCTTTTGACATAAGCCCCCAGCTTTCCCCTTTTAATAAAGTTCTGAACTTCTTGTTTCAAAGCTATACAATCATCGGTGGTATGGCCAGTATCATTGTGATACTGGCAGAAAGAGTTATTGCGATGGTCTCTAGGAGATTGTAGTGTGGCCGGTCTTCTATAGTGCACCTCTTCCTTTGTTTTATCATAAATTATGGCCACACTCTCTTTCAATTCTGCGAACCACTCCGGTTGAACCCAAGGCCCTCTCTTATTTCTGGATTGCTGACTCTGAGCAGGTGCAGCTGGCTGAGATTGAGCTTTAGCCCTGCCATGCCCTTGTCCGATCTCTTTTACCTTGTTCCCGGACTGATTCTGATTGGGGTTTGGTGCCACCGGGGTAAATCTCACCTGCCTGTGCACCCTAGTCTTCTTTGTTTCATCAACGTTAATCTGCTTTCCAACCTGATTCAACAATCCTCCCCAAGTCATGGCTTTCTTCTAGTCACTGAATCAGTCAAATTCCCAGGGTTTAAGCCCTGTCTTAAAGATGCTATTGCAACTTGCTCGAAGCAATCAGCCAACCCATTCTTGGTGTTCACAAAATGACTTATGTATTCTTTCAATGATTCGTTTGGTTCTTGGGCACAATGGATTATTGTGTCCCCATTGCCCTTTAATTCTTTACTCCCAACGAACTGCCTCCGAAAGGCCACCCAAAAAGTATCGAAATTCTTAATACAACCTTGTGGTTGGCTGTTATACCATTTTAGAGGACTCCCCGTAAATGATTGGGAGAATGCTCTGCAAAGTAGCTTGTCATCATCATCAAAGTTCATCATGAAGTTTTTAAATTGTTCCAAATGGTTGTCCAGATCAGTACTGCCATCATACTTTTCCATTTTGGTGCTATCAAACCTCTTAGGGAGGTTCCCGGACAGAATTTCGGAAGACAATGGAGATTGCCTCCAATTTCGGCCACGACTGAACACAGTATCTTCATTGGGAGTCGCAAAGATACCTGGTTCATCGTGAAAGGCAAAGGGATCCATCAACATCTTATCTACATGCCTCCGGTTGTGAGATGACCCTTTGCCAATATTCTTCTTCAAATTTCCATGTCCATCTCTTTTCCTTGAATATTTTTTGATCAGCTTTTGCTTCTTTTTAGTTCGACCCTCATCGCTGCTAGAGGATAAGGATTCTTCAACTCCCTCATCATCCGAAGAGCTATCAGAAGACTCTGAGCCTGAGTCAGAACTCTCCACTGGCTTAGACTGGTGAGACTTTTTGGAGCTGGCATGAGTCTTTTTGGTATTCACATGAGTCTTTGAAGGCTCATGCTCTCTGGGGTTATCGGTGTGATGAGCAACTGACGCTTTCGATTTTTCTTTCATGCCCATCTTAGCCTTTTCTGCCCTCAAAGCTTCTATCTCGCCTTTTATCCTATCACGCTCCTCGATAGTGTATTCGTCGTTTTCACCCACCACTTCGAGCAAAGCTGGTGGCACTTCCGGGGTGTCCGGATTCATTCGGACTGACTTTTCTTGTTGGTTTTGAATGCTCGATTCAGGCACCTTCGTGCTCCACTATGGTCGCCAATTTGGTGAGGTTAATTTTTGTCTGAGGGTAAATTTATAATCTATTCAGAGTTTTGTGGAAGTTTATGGGTGTTTAATATTTTGAGTAGAGAGTAGAGGGAGAATTAAGCAGCATGGTTGTATTTAATTTTCATTACCCACATTTAATGCAGGTGGTTGGGTATTTATACCCTTACATTTGGGCTTTATGGATTTTCGGGTCATGTTTAATGGACCCGGGTCATGTTTAAAGACCCATGAGCTCTTAGTAGGAGAGCAAGCAGCTTAGTCAAGAAGTGTTTTAGGTTTTTTAGTACTTTTGTCATAGTTCGAACAGTCCAATGGGCTAAGTGTTCGAAGTAGCCTGTCCGGTCTGGTGGCCTTGGTCTGATCTGTCCCTGTCCGGAGAGGAAGCAGTATTCGGACTCATCAATATAGAGATGAAGATGTAGAATTTTACCTAGGGGAAGACAAATCGATCAAAGTAGTTATTAGAGGCTATGAAGTATGGAGGTGACACCCTAAGTTACTTTTTAGCCTAGTAGGTACAAGAATCTAGGAGAAAAACGGTATAGAGGTCAAAACAAAAACCGACACATGTCCCACTTCAAAAAACTGACCCTTGTAATTCTTAATTGTAAAGTTAATCTCTTCGAATCCGATCATGACTCAGTTCGGATAGGAACGACAGATCGGACGATCACTTTGAATATATACTGAGTTTTATTTTTTAGAATTAACTCTTCCAAAGATTTTTTGCAATACCTAAAAGGGCTACTAATGAGGTTAGATTTCTTTGACACTGACCATTGTATATATCTGAGGGGAAGTTCAGACATAACCAGTATCATGCCCCACGTGTTGGAAACTGATTTATTGTTTATATGTTGTTATGTATATATTGCCACTATATATATTCAACCATACTTATTGAAATTAAACCCTATATTTATAGAATATTCTATGGTGTACCGAAGAAAATGAATGCTTGACACTTGCATCGACAAAATATTGATGACGATGAGAGACTTCAGTAAGACTCGTTCCCTTCTCCTAACAAGACGGCTTCCCTCTAGTCTTACAAGATATTTTTGTTTAACCAAAATATTTAAATGAGACCGCTATTTTAAAATCATGTTATGACCATTACTTTACACCTTGTTAAAAATCTAATGTACTAGTTTTATTTCAATCTATTTTTTTTAAGAGGAAGAAATTTTGTTACAATCAAGATTACAATTTTTATTTGCATTGTATGTTATTGAGGGTAAATATATTCCTATTACCGGAAGTAATAAATAAGCTCTATGATTGAAAATATTTCTTATAGAGTTAGGCCTCAATAAATAAAACTATAGTCTCTACTAAAATATTCAAAACGTTATTCATCTCAGCAAAAATCCAAGTTTTCATTCAAGATCAAAACATATTGATGTTCGATACCATTGAATTCATGAATTTTTAGAGTCAAATTCGCCATTTGTTCAAAATATCCATTTCGATGAAAATAGATTAGATATGGTGAAAAAATTATTAGAAAATAACATATTTGATATTTACACAAACATTACGAGATTGTTAAAACTTTCCTCTTAAGTATGTGAGGGAAATTTGTAAGGTCATGCTCTTTCACTCTCTGTTTTACAAAAGTACCTCTAAGGTTGGTAGTAAGAAACGTGGAAGTTACTATTTGACAATAAATGGAGAAAAAAACTTGGAAATAACCTTTTGTTGACTTTTCACTCTTCGAGTGGAAGCCTTCTATTTTACAAGTAACACACATTCAACAGTTGTGAGATAGATTGTGTAAGACACATAAACACTTTGAGCGAGAAATTGTTTTTAGACAGAGAGAAACTCGAGTAGTGTTTTAGTGAAAGTGTGAGTTTTTTTGTGAGTAAAATGACAAAAGCCTTAAACTAAACTTAGTAAATCTTCAGACCAACCAATAGACATTTTTCAACCGGTGAAGCCCCCGATCACCGTTTCTCACTCTGGCGAAGCACTAAACATATTGTTGGTCGCTGATCATCAAATATATAAAATTATTCGATGATTAACACGTGGTTCAAACTTCGATAATTACATACAAGTACTATTTTCCAAATTTTGAACGAAAGTCACTGTAATTTGTTTTTTAAAAATCAAATAGAATATGTAATTGTAGGTTTGTAGTGTTTGTATAGTGCATTATAATATCTGTTCATAGTGTATCTGTAGGTTGGTAGATATATCATCGATCAATGGTCCTTTCTATTTTTTTTGGATATTATGTTTTGTGTTAGTTTATAGGGCTTTGTAGGTGCACGTATTGCGTTCCGTTTTAATGTGTTGTGATGTATATAGGTTGCAGCTTATTATTTGGTTTATGAGTTTAGGTTTGGAGACTAAAATCTCATTTTTCTGTCGACATGCATGTGTAAATAAGAGGTAATTCACATCCTGTTCAGATGCAAAAACACTGATCTCGCGTCTTCTTATTTTGTTTTCCAAAGAACACGCACTGTTACATGAAATTGGGGTGGGGTTTATGCGTTGGTTCAAATAAATTACACGAGTGTATTTGTTTGTTATATTATGCACTAAACATGCAAGTTTTATTTTCAAATAAATCATGCGCTTATTTATTAGTATAAATAAATCGCGCAGTGGTTTTTAATATATCAAAGAAATCGCACCGTTGAGTTTGCAAAGAAGTGTTATTCTTGATTTATTGAATAACTAGTGTTTATATTTTTATAGGAAATATAACTCCAAAATGATGTTTTACAGATCAAAGTTAGTGAGTATCTTAAACCTGCTCAGAATAAATATAATTACGATCGAACATATAAAAGTTGTCAAAGACACTCCCTTCTACACATATTTGAAAGCATCATTCAACCTCCGCAATGCAGATATGTTAATGAAGAAGTGATATAAGCTGAACTAGGAGATTGTAAAGATGTATTCAGTCAAGGAAAAGGCTTTCTAAATCAGATTTAAACTGGTAAATCTAATGAAGAATAATATAAAGGCCATATTTGAAACACGTGACAAAACGAAATGCCTCTCACAAAAGACGAAGGATTCATAAGTCGATTCGAAGAAGGTGCCGAGAATGGTTCAAGGTTAATGAAAAGTAACAAATTGGTATCAAATGTTATGGTAAAGGTACCTATATATCTAAGATTTGTTATATGTGTGATGTTGATTTGCACTAATCTCGCATGGTGTGAAGTATCTTACAAAAAGGTATAGAGCAAGCCATCAGGGAAGACGGGGAGCATGATGTGAAGGACGTTGCTCGACTATTGATCTTGTTTATTTGATCTATATTGTTCTTCTCAGTTTTAGAAGATATAATAGGTTGGACATAAGTGTATTATATCAAAGACAAGGGAAAAATAAACGACTATGATTGGTCTGGAGAAATATTGCAGAAGCTCCTCCATTCAATTAGAAAATGTGTCGAGGTAGGAAATCACGATATAGTAATCGATTGTGTTTCACTTTTATTTGTAAGTATGGTGCCCCACTATGAAATATAATTTTTAAAATAATATGATAATGCTAATAAAATTTATAATGCAACCGTTCATCATAGAGCATACAACCATTGGGGTTGATTTTGCCAGGCCGGTCATGATCCTGAAATGCTATAAATTGTGAGGATTAGAGTGCAAGCCGACAACCATGGACATGATTAAGATGATGCACCAGCTACAAGTTTATCATGTATCAAATATATTTTCAAATATGTTATTGGAGTTTGTAAAAACCTCACGCAATAGGGGACTTAAAAAAACATACATAGATATAGTATAACATAACAAGCATGGTATGGTAAAACATAAAACGCATGTACTATGTAACATGGAAAATGCATAGTGTTTTAAAGGAGAAATCGAATAGTTTTTGTACAAATGAAGTTGTATAATTTTAGTATAAAAGAAAGAGCATAGTTTTTATATCATAGAAATCGCATAGTTACATTGTAACATATCTCGTATGTTTGATGACCAAACGAATCACACGGCCTGCAGGAAACCAATAAGGTTGCTAATAAAGTCTATTTTAATTGGTTGTTCTTCTCTATATTGGTTTTGGAGCCTGATCTGACATTGACAAAGGTTGAAATAGTATTCTTTGGATGTGGTGAAGGTAGTGGGACCCTCGATGCTGTAGCGGTTATACCAGATTACAAAAAACCCCTCAACCACTCCTACAACATCAACCTGGACATCCCCACTTGATACCGACAACATAACAATTCGAATCGCCGCTCGATGATTGAATCGTTCAACACAACCTGACTCCAAGAAAGTCCAAGAAGGTAGTGGGACCCTCGATGCTGTAGCGGTTATACCAGATTACAAAAAACCCCTCAACCATTCCTACAACACCAACTTGGACATCCCCACTTGATACCGACAACATAACAATTCGAATCGTCGCTCGATGATTGAATCGTTCAACACAACCTGACTCCAAGAAAGTCGAAGAACACTAGAAAGACATCAAAAAGTAGTGCAACGACATCCAAACATCACACCAACATTCGTACAAAGAAAAAAATAAATTTTAATAGTCGTACCCATTTTTTTTACGTCTAAGAGTGGAACAAAAAAGAAGACGAATGCGTACATGAGCTCTGTTGAAGGTAGACATATAAAGTATTTGCTTGCTAAAAAGGACAAACCAGTACATGACTCTAATGTCTGGTATTTTTTTGTATATGTTATACCTTGTTATATATGTTTTATTTGTCCCACTAATATTATATCTGGAATTTTTGTTATAGATTTAACAGCTGCAGCTACAGAGAGAGTTAGCTGATTTACATACTAAACTCGAAGAACAAGAAAAAATAACTGCTGAAAATAAAGAACATGATAATGTTGTTCTATACCTTTTTGTTCACCAAATAGCCCCCAAACAGAATCCTAAACATCTGAAGATGTGCATATGGTACCAACTGAAATGGTACCCACCAGATCTGTTGTATATGTTTTTTAGGAATAGATGGTGCAACTCCAGTGGACGAAACTGAAGAAGAAGTGGATACACTACTGAACCAAACTAAACATGAATTCACATAGCCTGAACATGATAGACACACCACAGTGATGGACCAAGCTGAAGATGAAGTTGTTGTAGTAGTGGACCAAGGTGAACATGGAGTGGACCAGACTAAACTGGATGGAGACACGATAGTAGTGGAACAAGCTGAAGAGAAAGTAGCTACACCTTAACATGGAGTGGACCAACCTGAACATGATGGAGACCCCACAACAGTGGACCAACCTAAAGACAAAATGGCTACAGTAGTGGACCGAACTGAGAATGAGGCAAATGCTACAACAGTGGAACCACATGAAGATGCATTTGGTACAAATCAATCTTCTATAGAAGGGGTACAACCTGAAAAGAGACCAGCGGTTTCAATAATGATACCACCACTATAGGTAGTGGGTACATATGATACTCCTCTAAACGTCGAACCATTGCAGGTAGTGATCACTGAATAATCTACTTTTAAAGGAGGCAGAAGGTGGTGAAGATGTAAATGGATCTTAAGTTCATTAAGATTCAACTGTCTTGATATATTTTGTCATATATTGTATAAATTCATATTGTCTAGGGTTTGGATATGTTATTTTGTTATACCTTGAAACGTTATTTGGTACACTTGGATCCCTGGTGTATATCGAACCCGTATGGTTAATGTTTTAACGAAGTGTCTTGGTCATCGCTCAAACGAATCACATTGTGTCTATATCAAATAAATTTCATGTCTACAATATTAAAGTACTTTTTTAGTCTATATAACAAATAAATCGCATGCTACAAATTCTGATCAAACACATTGCATGTTTATAATATCGCAGCAATTGCATGCTTGTAATATCAAACACATCACATGTTTATAATATCTAAGCAAAACACATCATATGGTTATATTATTAAACAAATCACATTCTCATAAATATCGAAGCAGTCACATTTTTTTAACTATAAAGCAATCGCATGGCTGCAATTTATGGTGGGCATATGAGAACTCACATGTATGATATGTTTGATATGTCTAGGAAATCGTACAATTATTATATATAGAATTTCTTTTTCATCGTGCAAGGTATGCCATGGTAGACCCCAAGAAGAAGAATAAGAAGCCCAACAAGAACATAATGGCTCACAACAAGCAAAACAACAACACCAACAACATCAAGAAGAGGATGTTAGACAAGATCAACCCCAATATTAACAACACCATCATTCAGAACAACAACAAGCATTTACAAAGAGTGAACAACTCACCCAACCTGAAGCAGCACCAACACTCCAATAACAAGCTGAAAAAGAAGCCCAACCTCAACAACAAGCACAACTGTGCGTAAAGTCAGAACTACTAACCCAACCAGAAGTCAGAAAGCTTGTTAAAGATAAAGCTAAACACCAATAAACAGGGGTCATAAAGTCAGAATAATCCATCTAAGAACATGCATTAACATCGCTTGATACAATTAAGAAAAATAGTATGTTCAGAATTACCATCCTTTGATGATTATTTCATAAATCGACACAGTCCATTTTTGACAGAGTTGATAAGGTTGAGGGAAATTTTGTCATGTGATGGAGTTTAGATTCTATCCACGAGGCTACACTTGATCAAAATTTAGGAGATTGTGTTGCTAACAAGGGTGTAAAGGAGACAACATCATTGGTTGATGCTTGGGATTTTGTAAGAGGATCCTTATATTATTAAACGTCCAATTTTATATAGTCTGGTTGTTATAATATAACACTCAGTTATCTATGTTACAAAATGTAGATGATGCATATCCGTATTGGGATTTAATTAGCGATACACAAGAGGCAAATGCAGAGGTTAATTTCCCCGATTGGGAAAAGAGTACGACAACAACTTATATCGTTAAGTTAAGTGAATACCACAATGTGGTTAAAATACAAAGGGCGCAAGGACAAGAAGACTAAAAGTATGGTATTTACCACAATCAAAGTTCTCATATAGACTTAACGTGAGTGTGAATTAAGTAATGGCACTACCATACAAACGAGATCTGGACTTCACGTTAAAATAAAAAAGTATAGCTAATTAACGCTAAATTTAAAGGTTGCGTTGGCGTAGTCTAGCATTATCATTAAACTAGGAACTCAAATGTTTATTAATCTCTCATCTTTGGTTATACGCCTTCAACTTGTAATTTGGTAGATTATCGACGTTTGGATATGTAAGATACTTAAATAGGTTGATTGGCTAGTGTCATTCAAAGGTTATAGAGAGTCTTACACTTGTAAATACAACATGATTCAAATTCTGCTATTGCAAAGGTAAGTGTATCTAAAATTAGTTATCAAATATTATTCAAAATTGTTTGTAATCATCATCCATAAAGTAGAAAAACTGGTTGAGAAAGAAGATATGTCAAAAATATTGGATGAAGTATTCCGCAAAATGAAGTCCAATACCTATATTGTGTTCATTCGGGTGTGCCACATAAGTAAGGATACAATGAACAACTAATCATTGGTGGTTATTGATATGGAGAACGGAACGACATAAAACTATAACCTAGCCATGCCAAGAAGTACGTAAACAACAGACTATACAAGAAAAAATGTCGAAGCCCTCGTAAGGATTTTTCAAAGCAAACGCATGAGAGTTGACTCAAAGACATCACCTGATGGATTTATATACAACTCATTGTAAGCTCTTTAAAAATCAATCACATGATTTCATCGTTAAGTAAATCACACGATAATGTATGAATGCAAATCACTTGTTTATTTGTACAAAAACATTGCATGATTAGTTTTCATATTTGCACTGGTAGCCACTGTAAACTCTTTTTAACAGGTAACATATTACATAAAAAGGATATATAGGTAATGTAAAGAAGGGATATACAATGAAGTATGTAACAGATATACTACAAAAAGATCAGGCATGCTCTACTGCAAAGTTTTTATTTGTTAATACGCTAAAGACATCATCCATAAAGGCTTCATATAAGATTTTTACATCGAAGATATGTGTGCAACTATTATAGTTCAAATGTTTTATCATTTCCTAAATGATTCAAACACTATTGTTAGGTGGTAGCTATCTTGATGGAGATTTATCTGATGCGAACAAATTTGTAATATGATTACCTTTGTAAGTAATTTGGTCTATTTTATTGGGTAAGGTTTCTACTTTGAGTGAGTTGTTTAATAGTAAACTCGCACATTTTTTATATAAAAAGAATCGTGTCCAATTAGTTGTGATGTTTATTAAGTAAATATTCCCAATAACTCGTATGGTTTGATATACAAGGAAATCACGCGGTCAATTAGTTGCGTTTTCTAGTAAGTAAATATTCACACTAAACTTGCATGGTTATGAATTAATATAAATTGTGTGGTCAATTGGTTGCGTTTTCTATTCAATCAACATTTTCATGAATCTCGCATGGTTGAGACTACAAAATAAATCGCATGGTCCACTATTTTCGAAATGCATTGGTAACCGGTCTATACACTTAATACGCATCATAATTAATAAAGAAATGGCAACTAGTGGCTATCTAATCATGTCATTATTTAAGCTTATACTTATTTTCCTATTGCCTAATTGGTTTCTTGATTTGAAAAATGTAGATATTTAGTCATGACTAAAGCAATAAAGACAAAAACAAATATCGAGATTGAGTGTGAGTAGAGTTAGAGTTGAGTTTTTCCTGTAAATATGAGTACCAAAGGGTTATGCCTATTAACTCTTAAAAGCAAAACACTCATAAACTCTTCATCTTCAAATATCATGGTTCATTCCTCCCTAGACTCTTAGGGCTACTCATCCTTTGATGATGGGTTTTCTGATGACCAAAAATATTACTCCGACTACATGCACACCACAACGACCGAGTATTCCAAGGAATCTTCAAACGCTGGGTTTATATTATCATTACAGGATGAGTACCTCTCTACTGACTTCTGGTCACACTCGGGAGAAAACTCATATTCGAACGAGCTTCTACGTAAGAAAAAAAATAGAGACGATTGGGCTGAAGTGGAGTACGAAGATGTATTGGACACACACACCGAGGTAAAAGATGAAAATATCGATGGCGAGATGGACACAAAAGAAAAAGAACATAACAAAGATGATGAAAAGGAAGAAGAGAAAAAAGAGAAGTCTAACGCAGAAGACCTCTCTAATGGTTGATTGTTTTAATTTTGATAGTTGCATATCTTTTGTTTTGATGTAAACTTGCCAACCGTAGACTGTAATATATTTTCTGTTAGGGTTGGATGTCTGGACATTGTTAGGTCTGTGTAATATATTTTTAGTAATCTATTTTTAATATAAAAAGTTTATGATCTTAACTCAGCCATTAAAAATCTATGGTTGCATTATTAGGTCTGTGTTAAATATTTGAAGAAATCACGCAGTGTGATTCCCTTATAATCGTGCAATTGTATAACAAACCTAAACATGCGCAGTGTGAAAATTACTTATCTAGCATGACAATATCGTACATGGCATCATACAACCATAAAATACAACGTAATTTCTAAGCAAGTCTTCTAGTATTAGACACGACATCTTCGTAAGCCACTCCCAGATGATCAAAATCATGGTCAAACTCACAAACTTCGGGAAACAACGAGATCCTACGCATACCTGCACACACATATTGAATATAGCTCCCTCTCGATCCTCGTGAACATAGTCATCGAGCGGGTAGATTGGAGTCTTGATGAGGTTGAACCAGGTAATCCTCTGATGAAGCAGAAGGTACTCAGGAGCACAGAAAGAATCCATCTCGTCTCTCATCAACACTCCCCTAAAAACCTGATCCAATGTGTTGCTTTTCCAGTTCACCCAACAATCCTCATTGAATGTATATACCATCGTCTTCGGTTTTCTTCTCGACTTAGACTGCATATCCACCAAAGGTTGCGGGAGAAGCCTCTGAACACGACCAAACTACCTCAAAACTCGCTCTGGATGGTATCCCTGTGAGTGCTCTACACCGCAGATGACATCTCGAAACCATGATATAGGTTCGAACGGAAAATGATAGCGTATCGCACGATAAGGATCAAATAGTATCTGCAATACAAATCAATACGTACAAAAACACGTATAAAATAGTTATACCTTGTTCAACTAAAGATAGCAAGTGTAAAATATAAAACAGTTTTGGCATTAGTAAATAATAAGACTTACATCGGTCTCCTATAGGTTGTTGATGGAGATACGAAGGTTTAACTTCGTCCGGGAGTCAAATATGGTGACAACTGTATCACATCTCACAATAGTGGGCTTACGCTCGGTGTAAGTGAAACGAGTAACAGGGTGGAGCATGAAGAAATGATCCTGTATCCACGTGTCCAACAAACCAATACATCCGGCCATAGTCCTCGTGTCGTGAAGGGAGACCTTACCCAGATGGTGGTACAAGTAAGCAAGCACAAAACTATCCTATAAGTTCGACCGACGCCCTTATCAGTCAAATCGCACAACAGAAACAAATACTTGAAATTAAAGTACATGTTACTCTTGTCGGGGAATAGAACGGTGCCCAACATATGTAATATATAGGCGCGCGCAGCCACATGTACCATCAGATCAGTGAGATCAGCGATGTCATCGCAGAAATCTGGCCTATTAAACCTACTACGAAGCCATTTAAACCCCAAACTGACTCCCTTGCATTTCTCAACCTCCATCACGAAGGATACCTCATCCACCATAAGCAGTTCAGCGCCCTCGTGCATGGCCATAGTCTTGTCTTATATAATGGGAAACAAAGCAAGCTCACCCTGAATTGGGAGTCCCAAAATGGCGTGGACGTCGTCAAGAGTGATCATCATCTCTCCGGACGAGAAATGGAAACTATTAGTCTTCATATGCCACTGTTTCAAAAAAAAATCGTCATGTTGGAGTGTGGGTGCATATAATAGAACAGCTCGATGATTCTACTGAAAAGAGTGTCTTCGACTACGGTGCGCACCCTACTCTGTGCGGCCAAACTCAAACCTCTATGGCTGAGATAATGGGTGTATACCCGCATCTCGCGCTCCTGAGAACATTATTTAAATATATTAGTATATATTAAAATTCAACCAAACTAAAATGTCATATGCAAATTTAAATATTACGTCTCCCATCCAAAGGTGGTATGCAGTGTGGAAGATGAACTCCTCGCCGAATAACGATGGAAGTGTTGAGGTAAAGGAGCTCTAAGTTGCCCGCTACGTGGGGGAGGATGGCATCCTCCACAGAAAGTGGATGCAGAACTGGATCCGGAAGCATACGGTGGTCCGAAAACTATAGGGAGCTCCTCCATCGCAACCGCTGAAATGGGCTGGCCATCTTCCCGTACGTTCGTCCGCTTCTTTATTCTCTTTTTCCGTGACTCATTCGCAGATCCGGGGGAGTTACCAGGATCCATAACCTAAAAATAAATAAATAAAACGTACAAAATGTCAACGTTTGTTCGAAAAAAAATTGTTAGTCACACAGCATTTTAATATAAATAATAATACAATCGCGTCAAATACACACCAACTTACAAGAATAAACTAATCCCGGGTTATTCCGGTGACCCAAGCGGCCAACGCCACGGCGTGGGTATATGGATATATGCCGCAGGGATGACGTCGACCCATATACCCACGCCGTTTGAATGACGTAAGAAGAGTTTTTCACGCTGTGTGGCGTAGGCTGGGACCCACGCCTTTACCATGGCGTACGGTTTGTGTTTGACGCCCTCGTATGGTGAAGAACACAAACCACGATGGAAACCCCTGCAAACATATGTACGAGCAAAAATTTGTCGAATACCGGCCACCAAACAAACTAAACCCAAACCTATGCATAACCAACACAAAAACAAACAAAAAACCACACTTAGAGTTTTTTTTTAATCCATTCGAAGAAAAATCTAACCGATGTTCGATTTGATGTCGGTGGGTCTTCTCGTGGGTGTGGGTGTGGCGGGTCTTCCGGTGGATTTGGTTTTTGGTAGCGATGGTTGTGGATGGGTGAGGTGATGTGGTTTTATTCGTGGTTGTGGGTGGGTGTGGGTTGCTGTGGGGGAGAGATAAGTAAGAGAGGGATAGGTTTGGGGTAGATTTAATTTTTAGGTTTAGGTTTAACTTAATTTTAAATTATAATTTAGTTTTAATTTATATTTACTTTGTTTATAGTATTAGTTTAAATTGTAATTTAGTTATAGTTTTAGTTTAGTTTCAATTAAGTTTTAGTTTAGTTTCAATTAAGTTTTAGAAAAGATTTGATTTTTTTTTAGAATGTAATTTTTTAGGGAGAAGATAGTGAAACCCATTTTTTTAAAGAATTTATGGTAACTTCATTAAGTAAATTTGACTATTTATAAAATTTGAAAATGATAAAATTGTCAACAGATTTAACTTTCTGGAGTAGTTTAAAAAAAATAAAAACGACTTCGCGGAGTAGTTTGAGTCGTTTTTAGCAATTCCCTTTCAATAGACCAACTCTCCTCAACCATTTTGTAGAAACTTATGGGAGGATTTAATCTTTCCCAGATTATATGAAATAAAAGTACTGATATGAAAGTGGTCTAATTATGTTTTAACAAAGTGAATAACTTTCGTGTTGTCAAAGTAGTTGAACCAAGAGTTGTTATATAAAACACGGTCAAGTCTTTTCCTCTTTCTCTCATTAGTCCAGACATCATATAAGTCATCTAAGGCAAATTGTTGTTCAATAAAATTGCTCATTGGTATTTGTATAGTGTTAGTGGCCCCAAAAATAAATCACTTTATAAAACATCTTTAATAGATCTAAGTTTTATGATCCAATAGCATACATTATTCTAACAAACCAAAGACAATACAATCTAAAGTGGGAAATTTGTCGAGAGAAAAACTTCTTACGCAAGAATAAGTTTTTATAAGGTGGAAAATGTGTCAAAGGAAAACTTTTTACGAGAACTTTTTTAACAGGTTTTCTTTGTTAACATTGATATATCTGAAGTGTATATACACGAAACTAGATATAGATACAGTGACACGATGATTCATACCACTTAATCCATCTCCGGATGTAGTAATGTTAGCATTTTATATTATGTATATCCTTTAGTTTTAGATTTAGGTTTAACGATGATTTGAGCATCGAGACCTAAAGATCAAAACAATCACGAAAGTGGAATAATTATTTTGTAAAAAATCAAATAAAATTTATATCGTATAAAAATTCATTATCATAAATGAATTTATAAATAAATTTATTCACACGCTCTCTCGCAATTTTCTTTTGTTGGCATACAAATACCGGTATTGTTTAAACAACACCATTCGCCGTTTGAATTTGTAGCGCAATATACAAAACTTCCACACTCTCGCTCACAATCCTCGTCGCCCTCCCAACAAAATGAGGGACTTTTTATACAACACCAGTTCCCTTTCGTAGATGGGAAATAGTTATTGATAGTTATTGCAAATAGTTAAATATAGTATACGGTAAACTCAACTAAATCTAGATTAATAAAAAGGGATTCTTCGATCCCCTAAAATTAGTGCCAGAAGGGATTCCTTGTTTGAAATCTTTTTTAGCGCCTCAATTGTATCACTAATTTCAATTAATAAAAATATAAAATAAAAATTAATAAACTGTTATTTTGATTTTAAAAAACTAAACTTAAATTAAGTATTCATCAAATAAATAATTTAAATAAATAAACAAATAATTTAGATAAATAAATATATAATTTCGGTTTTAATTTGAACAAGATAAAAAAAATTGACAATTTTATATAAATATAAATAAATAATGATATATATATATATATATATATACCTTAAAAGTCACGCCCTCTAATAAACAAATTTTAAATTCTAATTTTTTAACAAAAAACCCTCGTTTTATATTTTTTTCTATCAAAATGCATCACATTTTCAAATGAAAAATCAGAAGACCAAATTAATATAAAAAAATCTAATCAATATATGAAGATCAAAACAAAAGATCCAATTAATGTAGAATACCTAGCAAATAAAAGACTCAACCTTGGTCGAGCTGTGGTGATATGGTCCAGCTCGTTTCGGACAATCCTGCTGCGACCAACCTGGTTCGGCTCAACACGTATCTTCTTTACCTCTTGCTCCCTTAGCAGATATTTTTGCCACTAGGTCACGGTTGAAGTTTCACCTAGCGAGTTTTAATAGTTCTTTTGCCTATCCAACTATGCCTATGTAGTCTTTTAGAAATACCTCTGTTAATTAGTTACATTAGCTTATACCTAAACATTCTCCACATATGCTTATATTAACTCGAACACTTGTTGCACCAAATGTTCTACTTTTTAGAGACAAGCTCATATGTATCCCAGACTTGCACCATGTGGTTTGTGAGCTTTGAAATCGACAATAAGGTGGTTAGAATATTCAAAAGATTTTTCTCGCTATCAATCTTAACCACCTTCAATTTCTCTCTCTCCACCACATCTTGGATAAAGGTATCTTAATGTTTATATTTTTAGTTTGCTCATAGAACTTCATATTGTTCATTAAATGAAAAGTACTAGTGTTATCACATAACATAAGCACATCTTACTCCACACCTGTGAGTTCACTCAATAATCCCTTCAGCCAAATAAATTTCTTCATCCGTAGTAACCAAATAACTTCCTTCATCGGTAGCAGCCATATACTCCTCTTCTATAGTCGATATCGCAATGACCTTCTGTATATAAGACTTACAACTCACTACTCCTCCAAGGAAAGTAGACAAATAACCCGCAGTATACTTCCTTGTGTCGAGACAACCTGTATAATTGGAGTCCATATACTCTGTCAGCATTATCTTACATGTATCCTTCTGATTATAACACAACCCTACAATAGGAGACCCTTTAAGTATCTCATGATCCACTTAAGTGCATGCCAATGTGGTTTTTCCAAATTCGACATGAATTTCTTCAAAACACTTATGACTTAAGAAATATAAGCTATTGTGCAAATCATAGCATACATAATGCTACTAATAACATTGACATAAGGTATCTCCAACATATACTTCTTATTTATTTCTTCGGATACTGATTGGGTGGTATTGAATTTAAATTAGGAACCAATAAGAGCTTCAACTACTTTTGCTTCAAAGATAGAGCCTTCCTAAATCTATATGTTTTGGTTTTTCAAATGGAGTAATTTTATGTCAATCAAAATTATAAAATTACGTTGTATTGTCTACTACTAAGGCTAAATATATTCTTATCATCAGGGCTAGTAATCAACATTTATGATTGAATAATTTTCTTATAGAGTTGGACCTCACTACAATAGTTAAAGCATCATTCATCTCATGAAAATCCAAGCTTACATTCAAGATCAAAATATACTGATGTTTGACACCATTAAATTCGTGAAGTTTTAAATTCAAATTACATGAGTGTTGTAAAGATCCATAAATGGAAATGGATCATATATAAATGAAAAAATTGTTATCGAAGCAAAACCTGATATTTATATAAACTTTGTAGGACTGGTAAAAGTATCATCTTAAACATACAAGGAATATTTGTAATGACATTCCATATATTCTATCTTTGACAACATTTAATAACGATGTCCCCTTCTCTAAGGTTGGTAGTATGAAACTTGCAAGTTATTATTTCACAATAAATAGAGAAGGAAACTAGAAAAAAAACCTTTTGTTAATCATCTTTGCAATAAATAGAGAACCAAAACTTGCAAGTTACCACTTGGTTAGGTCAATGATTTTTGGAGGATATTTGGGTAATAATTTAAGAAACAATTTATTTTTGGATGAACGATAGTTAGAGAATTGACCTGTTAGGATTTAATTTAGAGAGAAAAGTTTCAACAGATTAGGTTTAGAGTAAATGAGTTTTCATCAACCTTCATTAATGAACAAAAGCTTATTTATCACCAAATTAAGCCCAATATGCCTAATAAGCCTAATGGACCAAACAGATCCATTGGTTAATGACTTAAGGTCAATCATTCAAATATTTTAAATTTATTACATTTTCTAATTTATAAAATAAATGCTAGCTTAATCATCCATTTGTTCGATTTGACATTCAGATAATTACGTTATCATTAACATTATCAATAAATGAAGAAATAAACTTACAAACAACCTTTTGTTGACTCCTCACACTTGGAATGAAGGCCTTGTATGAGAACAACGCCTTCATTCTCTTATTTCTAAATTTTGAAACATTTTTATCAAACACTTGTGAGACATATTGTATGAGATACACAAATACATTTATTGAGTAACATTTTTAGAAAAATAAAAATATGGGTAATGTTTTAGTGAAACCGTGAGTTTTTGGTGAAAGGATTTTGTTCTGATAATCTGTGAGATTTCTAGTCTCTTTTTATGTATAATATTTATGACGAGAAATTTGATTTTATGAGATTTCAGTGTGTGAAGTGAAACTCTCGTGTTTTGTAATACTTTTGAGTTATATCATACTTATCATTTCTCATGTGGACCTAGACAAACTAACTGAACATAGTTAATTTCTATCGTGTCATTTTTATCGTAATATTTCGCATTTGTGAATTATTTTTGGAAGAAATTGTTATATAGCCATGGAGTATGTGTGATCAACCAATTTAAAAGTTTGTGATATTTGTGTATCCACATTGATTATTATAATAATTATGTTTTCTAAAAGTAAGCATCTATTGAGAAAACCCAAAATACGAGATATGTTTGCTTTAGTATGTTGTTGGCTATTTTTTTTATCTATTACTAGAAATTTGAGCGAGAATACTGGTCTATGGAAGTGAAGTTATTATATTTTAATTATATGTCTAGTATGAATGTAGTTTCTTATGGGTGTATCGTAATTGTTATGTCAAAAGCCACTATTTTAATAACTTTATTTAATAGACCATCTTAATCCATTTTAATTAAAGATAATGCTCCTAATTTTTTTTGCACCCTATCAACCTGTTTTAGCAAAATATTTTAAATAGTTGCTGTTGGCATATCGAAGGTGGATTTCCATCAATTGAAAGTTGTATGACTCAACAAAAATAATGGATTCATAAGGGAGGGATATGAAGATGTTTAGGAGATAATAAGTTGGTTTAGATATCGAATCCTTTGATATTAGTGATAACAAAACGCAAGCTTGTATTATGGGAGCAATATATCGCTCTGATTGAGAAGCAATATGTTTTATGTGATCAAACTAACGATCAGTTCACTAAAAGCTAACATGTCAAAGTTTTGCTTCTATCTTTTTTTTATCTGTAAGTTATTAAGTATGTGTGAAATTTCTTACGCGATTTAAACATTTTATAATGAACTTTTACTAGACCTCTAGTTACATTTATTTATACAACTTTAGTCTACTTCATCTAAATCTTAACTTTTTTTCTTTACAAATTAATATATAATATTTTTTTGAAATAAAGTTTTTGGTTAAATTCAACATTATTGTACGAAAGTAGTATCTTTTGAGGTCTCTAGAGATAATGTACTATGGGTCTCACAATCTATGCGAGCCAATACCAATTTTATTGCATGGTTCTTTAGACATGGAGCTGATTTCACATGTAGTTGTGAACTTGGTATTAGGTTTTACACATTTCACACAAAAATCCGCTTCATGACCCTAAAATATTAGGTGAGTGATGGCCAATATTTTAATAACATGTGAGGCGAGAACAAAATCCATTTATTTATTCTAATATTATATAATTTACCTATATTGGGACACATTTTTACCTATTTATTTAGCTGAAACATAATTAGTACTTTTGAAAAATATTAATATGTAACAAATCTTTATAATGTGCATGATCACATGTAAGATAAATAAATAGAGTACTGTGAAAAAGTAAGAAAGTTACAACAATGTGGAAATTTACAACATTCATATATTTTTAGGTTAATGTGTTGGTGGCATCATCTTTGTATATTGATGGCCAATATTTCATATACTAAGATAATTTACCTGCTTAAGGAGTGTTAGAGTATACATGATTTTCGACATTTGATACGAAGAATGTCAAGCTATATTTATTTATCTTAGTATTGTTTAGTTGTCCTATATTCAGATACAATTTTTAGTGTTTATTTTAAAAAAATATAACTAATAATTACAAAATCTTAATATATAGAAAACTTTTAGAAAGTGTGGTATGACACATAACATAACTAAATGGAATAATATAAAAAATTAAGAAAGACATATTATCGCAAATTCCTTTATTTCGGTTACGATGTGATATTTTGTTATTCGCTAATATGACAATGATATTATCCTTGTATAATATAACCGCAACTTGATACTCTTTGTATCAAAGATCGAAAATCATGTATATTTTAAGTCATCTCAATGATTTCCGGGTACTTTCAACATTTTTTCGACCATAATAGGGTTGCAGTGAAATAATATGATCTATCCACTAGATGTAGTACAATCCATAGACTACTTCATCTTATAAACACAAGTTCTTATTTTGACACGATTTGATAACTTATTGGCAAGTTTCATAAAATATAAATCTTTAACGTAACTCCACATTATTTTTAGATCTATGGGTTAATTTTGTATAAAAAAATTGTTTCTATTTGTATAGTATCAATTTCAGTTCACATAGTGCACGAACTAAGATGAATCAAATATCAACACGTGTCAGATAAATATTATTGTAACCAAAAGGACTCATAAATTAGCAACACATGTTAGATAATACAACAAGTTTTATTATCTCTCACCCGAATAATACAAAATTATTGGTCACAAACAAACATGATTCATGTGAGGTAATCCTTAGCTGTCATGTGTTAACACATGATTCAATATATATATATATATATATATTACGTTATCCAACACTTGTTGGAATTCGGTTTGTTGGTTATATTTCGTTATGCATACATTATCAATATATATTAAACTATAATTATTGAATTAAACTCTAAATTTACAAAATACGCTATGGCCTCCTGACGAAAATGAATGCTTGATACAAGACGTCAACAAAAGGTTGATGACGAGAATGAATATCAATAAAAACTGTTACGATATAGTGATCTATAAAATGTACTATATATACGGTAAAAATCAAGTAATCTCATCTTCGGCACTTATGGTCATGATGAATTTCGTGCTAGACTTGGATATCTTGAGAAGATTTGACATTTTTGTTTTCAAACACAAACCTCAAGACCGAGAAATGACATTGGAGTAATTGTCGCCACAACTGAATGAAATAAGTACCTGAAGACAACTTGGTAATATTAGTTTAACCATTACCAAAATAAAACTTGAAGTGTATAATGATGATAGTGGAAACAGAAATAATACAAGTGAGGATGAAATTATCCTTCACACGTATCACCGGTAATGTGGACTGTATGTATCAAGTTTTTTGTTTCAGTTATGTAATCATATTGTGTTGTTTTTTAATCTCACTACGTTACTAAAGAATTTTTTTTTGTTTCTAGAATTCGTTATATCAGTATAATATAATATTATATATAAATAATTATAACTAATAATCAAGTTCATATAAAGTATTTAATTAAGTTTAAACTATTAAGGTGGCGACCAAAGTCCCACATCCCACATCGGTTAAACATGGGAAGGATCAGTGATATATAAGTAAGAACATATCTCAACTAGTTTGAGGCTTTTTGGAAGTAGACCAAATGCAAAGCCGTGAGGGCCTTCGGGTGCCAAAGCGGACAATATCATACTAGTGTTGAGATCGGTTGTGTTCTTACTTATATACGGAGGTGGAATATGTGGACCGAACACGCATATTTCCAACATAAACATTGCGTTTCAAAGTTCGGGAAAATACAAGATTAAATTTAAACATAAGATAATAAGACATGGTGTGAACTAACCAATCACAACAAAATAAAACAACAAAATTTGATGTTTAGTCAAATTGGTGACTAATAAGGAGATTCATCACGCAAGATGGATGACATGATCCGACTATATATTTTGACTTTGTAGTAATATTGAAGTTTATATGCACGTGTTTATCTGTTTGGTTGAATAATCACTATGTATATAATTTCGGACACGGTCATTTTGAAAGCATATAAACCTATAAAAAGTAAGAGTTTGAGTTACATATGAACATATAAGTCAAATATATGATGAAATTATATCGATTTACGAAATAAAATAAAATCTTATTGATAGGGTCTGAACATGGTGGGCAACCACGTAATGGTAGATAAGTTGCACATCTATGATGAGACAAATTATATACCATGCATCAATAATATATAGCTATAAATAATTTTATATCAGGAAATATCATCAAAAAATTCTTATTCAGATAAATTATAAAAAAATTAACTTGAAATAATATGCATCCAAAGTTCATATGAACCATATACGTTTAGCTATAAATCTTGGTTATCTTCTATCTCAGTAATCAAATCTAATCTTACGTACTTATTCTTTTTCAGCACCACAAATCCTTCTAAATATAGTTTGATAGAAACGCTGTAAATCCTAACATATGACACAACATCTTTAAGATGATAAAAAAAGATGTAAAAAACCCTAAAATATGACTCACGTATAACACTGTATCTTGGATATTAGTACATTTGAATGTATTTATTTCTTTTAAAAAAAGAAGTTTTTTCCTGAACACTTTGGGTCTTGAGCATGCTTTTAGTTTAATTTGTGTCAGACTACCTATTATATCGGACGTATGAGCATTATTTATTTCTCAATGAAGTTTTCGATATATAATTGTTTTTGTCTTTAGTCGATCCGTATGACTCGAATTTGTATATACATTTACTGTTAATTGTTTTTAGGATCTTCAACATGACTTCTTTCAAGATTAAAAAGTTACATCATTGTATTTATTATATAGGTCTGAATTTCCATGATGAAGCTATAGATGAAACTATTTATTATTGTTTTTTGTTAGAACATCTTTATACCTAGTTTTCAAATGATTAATTATATTTAATGTTTTCAAAAATATGTCACATGAGTCTAAATCAAAGGACGTACGCTTTATATCCAACGTGGATAATTCACATGCACAAGACAATCCATAGATTTTCTAAAAATATATCACATCACATGCTACCCAATCGAGTTTTACCCCTCATCTAATTAGTTAACATTGAATCTAATGCTTCTGCTCAAACAAATACTCGAATACGTTCAAATATATATTTTATTATCAAAAAATTTATAACGATAAACGTAATTCTTTTAAATGACATAAATATTTTAACTTTGAAGCTTAAATAATACGCGAACTTGAACCCAGAAAACTTAGAAATTAAATTAACTCAAACCCATGTATTATTTTAGGCTAACTTGGGCACTCTCGAATCTATAGAAAACAAATGAAAATGAAAAGGCTTATTTATAACATTGATTTATTTTAAATATGTAACTTAAATATTAAAAATTAATTAGAAATTGGTTTTTGTGTTGCTAAAATATTAAATCTCATTTGTTAATGAATTAAAAGAAATTGTACAATTTAATACAATAATTGATAACATAAACGATGACTATTGGATAATATGAAAACACTTATTTCATTGTTGTTAATTTTTTGTCAAACCATTCCACAACGTTTGATTTGACCAATTTGTTTAAAATATTTATAAACTTATACCCCTTATTTATCAATTTCTTTATGTTTCCATGAATTATTTTGTTTATGTCATTTGTATAACAAGTAGATTGTGGGAGGAAAAACATCTTCGATATATTATAACAACGATAACTCACAACCGGTCAAGATAACATTTTGTAAATCATAAATATTTTGTTTCATCACCTCTCATAAAACACTCAAAGCTCATGTATAGTTCTTTTGCTTCTCCTTACTAAAAATGAAACCAACATAAAACGTCAATTTTGTTAATGTTACACTGATAATTTTGAAAAATGAAATTTTATAACTTATTTTCTTGTAAGTAATATTCATGATAGGTAATCAAAAAAATATTCTTAATAACTCAATATTGTATGATACTTAAAAAAAGTTATGTGATAACGTCCGATCCAGTTATTAAGTGTGAGACTGGCCGAATTTTTTTGCAAAATATTTTTTGTCGATTATTATAGATGTTGTGCATGTTTGATACATTCGTCGGATATTTTTGCTTCAAACTGACGTATATATCCTTCTGGCGTGAACCTGTTAATGATAACTCTCAAACAAAATCTTATTCCTTTAGTTTTAGCTTCGAGATCAATGACCTTTAGAGTACTTGGTCATTGGTAGTTGTGTTTCCGACATATATTAATTAATCACTAATTACCAATGTGTGACATTAAATGATACATCGTTAATTGTAAATGATGATTGAATTTTTATTTTGTTTTAGATTTCATTATCTTTACACATTTAAAAAAAATATTATGTCTTTTGGTTTGTAAAATAACCTAGGAAATTTCCTAATCATACAAGTTAATAACAATGACATATCCTAGATCACAACTGATGATGCGGTGGAAATAGAAGAAGAAACAACGATATATGAAACCTTAATTCAAGGGTAACATAATGAAACCCTAATCTAAGGGTAAAAAAGATTGAAATTTTCAGAGATAAAAATATATTATTCCAAAAACTTAATTAAAACTTAAGGTATATGAGGCTTTACATAACAGCTTCTCAAAATCCTAAATTATAATACAAGGAAATAAAATAAATGTTTTAAAATAAAATAAAATAAAATCTTAATATAATTAGATTTGATTTAAATACATAAGATATTTGAATAAAATAAAATTAAAAAGGGTTTTGTTTGGACTTTCTGGGCTACATCATCCTCTCCTGGTTGACAGGAATTCGTCCTCGAATTCACAGCACCATCACCATCAATAACCAAAATTATTTTATTTTAGTTTTTTCAATTGTTACATTGAGAATTATAATTGTTGACCTTTTAAGAATAAAATAAATTATTATCGAATGTTCCTTATTCAAAGTCACATTGAAGCCTTCCGATTGATGAAAAGAAACTGGTTTCGAAAACCTTTTCATTGCCCGAAAACAACATCCTCTTATCCAATTGATAAAAAATAGTTTTGAAAACTTCTTCATAACCTGAGACAACATCTCGATAAGCAAGTTTACCTTGATCCGATGATTAGTATACAATTTAAACTCCTTCTGTAACTGATAAAAAAGATCATCATCGAAACGCCTAATGTGTCCCCAGCATATATCAAACGATCTTTGAGATCTTCATGACCGTAGATGTTGTTCTCTTTTTTAGACATTGAATCAGATGAAATCAAGATTCAGAAACATGGTTTCCTCGTAGCAGGAACTAATTCTCTGATACCAATTGATGACGCGACGGAAATAGAAGAAGAAGCAACGATAGATGAAACCGTAATTCGAGGGTAACATAATGAAACCTTAATCTAAGGGTAATAAATATTGAATTTTTTTAGATAAAAATATATTATTCCAAAGACTTAAGGTATATAAGGCTTTATATAACAGCTTCTCAAAAACCCTAAATTATAATACAAGGAAATAAAATAAATGTTTTAAAATAAAATAAAATCTTAATATAATTATATTTGATTTAAATACATAATATATTTGAATAAAATAAAATTAAAAAAGGTTTTTTTTGGACTTTCTGGGCGACATCAACGACCTACCCCCAACACCCATATGATTAACTCGGGCACCATGTATTCCTGACAAATGGTAAGCATATGTGTAATCTGCAAACAATCATTTTCCATACGAATTCTACAATAAAGTCATCAACAAATTCCTCAGTATGAGTATGTAATTTTCCCTAAAACAATATAAATCACCTAAACACATATGATAAAGACCAAATTATCTGCGAATCAGACCAATAAGCTACTAGAGCAAAATTTCTTTATGGTATCAATATAATAAACATGTAATATATATTATGTAATAATGGTCTTGGGTTATCAAAGTCGGTCCATGGACTGTGTAAGCCGACTGGGTGCAAAATGTTATATAAAGACTTGTTGTAACCAGATAGCTCAATTATCTTTCTAAGCTATACCCTTATTCTATTTATTGTCTGTTTTATATAAATACCCTCCAAAAATATTTGGAACCATTATTCTAATTATAGTTCGAACCTCATTTCTACTTAAGAATATGTTGTAAAAATCAGATATATCGGGTTGGATGATAAAATGATTAGTGGAATTAGGCACAATCTTTGGTAGACTTTCTAGTTGAGTTCCATTTTTCTTGACTTGAGGAATGAGTGAATAGTTTGAACTTATGGAGGCTCAAGCGTTTCAGGCTGTAGATCAGGGGTTCACAATTGGTATCCCCGTTCTTGATATTTAATGTACCAAACAATACACTTTGGTTTCAAAACGTCAAACAACAAGACAGAGTATAAAGTAGCCTTGGCAGGGCTAGAGTTAGCACAAATCTATGATGCTAAGAAAATTCGTGTAATAAGTGACTCACAACTTCTATTAACCATGCATTAGGCTAGACCGAAGCAAGAAATGACATTTTGTTAAAATACCTAAGAGCATTTAAAGAGTTAACCACTTTTTTCAAGGGCGTCGAATACGAACACATTCATTTGGAAAAGAAATCATTGGATGATTCCTTAGCCACTATCACATATACAGAGGGATATACATGTATACATGAACAAGAGCATCTTTTGATAACATCAATTTCTGAACTACAGTTAGGCACCCAAGAGGTATTGAAAATTTCGATGACCTTGGAAAAAGATAGAAGATATGAGCTAGAGGTATCTCTAATCAAAAGAAATTTTCCCGTCGATAAAGAATTAGCTAAAAAACTAAGGTTCAAGGGACATACTGTATAAAAATATTTAAGCGACCACCCATGCACAGTCTCAGAGCAAACAAATCACAAATGATGTTATTTGCATTGCATTACGGGGAGGGGTCCATCCATTGTGGTTATAAAACATTAACAATGAGGGTTTTATTGGTTGGGTATTATTGTCGAAAATACCAAAGACTTGGTCAGACAATATGATATATGCCAACGATCCGGCGAATGCAATACATGCGCAAGGTATGCCACTTGAGTTAATATCTGAACCATTACCTTTTGATATGATATCTGCCAACGATTTGCAAATGCAATACATGTGCGGAATAACTTATCTTGTATAAACAAATTAACTTTCTGCATTCTTATTTTGTTGTTCATTGATTTTGATATTTTTACCATAATTGTTTATAAATATTAAAAGGTTCCAAAATTAGTTTGTCAATTGTAAAGGATCCAATATTAGTTGTTCGTATTTAAAAGGTTCCAACACTATTTGGTCAAGTTAAAATGTTCCAACATTAGTTGTTCACACCTAAAAAGTTCCAAAATTATTTGGTCAAGTATAAAGGATCCAACATTAGCTGGTCACGCCTAAAAGGTTCCAACTTCTATTGCTCAGGTTCAAAGAACTGATGGTCTGGTCTAAAGTCTATTTTAGTGAATTGTTTACCTATAAATTCTTAACTGGGGTCTTTGATTCTCTTTTGATTTGGACTTGGTAAGATACTTTGAACTAATAGACCTTTTCCCCACTCAAGCGATTTAGATTATATAATTCACTTTGTTGGCCTGCCAAATGGCAGCTAGAATATCCGGGATCGGTTTTTCGATGGAGCGATTCGTTAGATTTACTGACGTTGTGTAAAAATCCTTACTTCTTTTTATATTCCCTAAATATAAAAAAATTTGAAGATAATAGATGATCCCCTGGAAGTCGATAAGAAATGAAAGGGGAGGTGTTTCTTCAATTCTTGGTTGTGGGAAACTAGGTTCGACTGAGTAGTTGGCCCAAAAATTCCTGGTTCAATGAATTCCATCACACTTTCACTCCAAAACCTTTCCAAAATCCATCTTATGAGCGAATGATTTGGAGAAAGTTATGATGTTGGAGGAACTCATGGTTCCTTCCATAAATACTGAAGTGGTGAAACGGTTGGAGGCCACAGACGTGCTTGTTTACTTGCCTGCAAAAGCCAGGGCCCCAAGATAATGGGCCCCTAAAAAAGATGTGAATAAGGTAACAACTTCAAAGGCAACACACGAAGAAAATGTCATGGCTGAGGCCAAGGAGGTTGATCCTACAAGGGAGGGTGGCTCTAAGAGGCCATCAAAAGAGATTACTCTCAAGAGGAAATGTAAAAGAAAAGTTTTTGATAAAAGTGACAAATATGTTGTGGAAAATATAAGACCCTTAGATAATAAAAGAGATGAGCCCAATCAGCCTTCTCCTGAGAAGGTTGTCGTTACCGACTTGGATTCCCTTCGGGTATCTAATGAGGAACCTGTCACCCAACAAAATTAGGGCAATGAGATGATGCCCAAATTTGTGAGTCTTTCGAGGCCGACTTTTCATCCGTGCAGTTCAATATCTATAATGATAACTTGCTAGCTCTTCAACTTCGTGAACTTCTTAGGTATGGGACATTTCTTAAAGGAAAGGCCAAGAAATCGAACACTCGTAAGAATAATTATAAAGAAGAGGCTTTTAGGAGGAGGTTGAGATGAAGAAGTTGAAAGATGCAGTCACTCGACTCGAAGAGGTTGTTGTAGACCATCTTAAATAGACCGAGGAGGTAGAGAGACGGGAAAAAATAAAGGATGATGCATTCTATCATGAGCGAGAGCATGCTTTCGGGCTAAATATTCAGAAGGATACACTCATCAATACCCTTTCGAAGGGTATGGAAAAACCAAAAACTACTTCCAGGGATGTTAAAAATTTGGAAAAGACTAATGTCAACAAGAAAGCTATTAAGGACCAGACTGAAGCGTACAAGAAAGTTTTCCTTGATGCATACGTTGCTGACTGTGTTTCCAAACTGGAGGCCATAGTTTCTAAGGTTAGATCAGCTATGATGCTGGACATATATGAGTGGTGCATGGATTTAAAGTTAGACGGCTTCTGGGAGCTCGTGCCTAATAAGTATCTCCCGACAATATCTATTTGGAAGATGATGGTCAATCACCTGAGAGTTTTATGGATGAGAAAGTTCTTCATCTGCTTTGTTGGAAAATGAATCCGATGGAACCCCTTCAGAGTAATGGATACTTACGTAATTTATTGTTTTGTTGTTTTTTGTAAACCGTGGTGTGCCTACAGTAGTTTTTTGAAGTCCTCGTGTCGTCGGGGCATTTTGTATTTTCTATTTTTATCAATAGAAATGGTTTTCTTTTGGATAATTTTGTATTAACTAACTTTTTAAGTGTGACATATAAAATAAATAGTTTTGACCAACATTTGTTAGAAGACATTTTCATTCCAAAAATAAATGATTGTTGACCAACCTTCGTTGGAAGACCTTTTCGGTCCACAAATAAATGATTGTTGACCAACATTCATTGGAAGACCCTTTTGGTCCAAAAATAAATTATTGTTGACCAATATTCGCTAGAAGACCTGTCATGTCTAAAAATAAATGAGTGCTGACCAACATTCGTAGGAAGATCCTTTTGGTCCAAAAATAAATGATTCTAAAAACTATTTGATTTGGCAAAAAAAAATTCATATTTATAAATCAGCTATAAGGGAACCTTGTTAAGACCTTCTGGTACCACTATGGTAGAACAGAGTGTGTCACCGACGTCTACACAAGTTTAGACATATAAAGGAAATATTATTCATTCTAAATACAACTTAAGGTGCTCAATGTTCTACGGGTGCCAAAGATCTCTTCTTTCTGTATCTTTGAGCGGATATGTCCCCAGTTTTAACTTCTCAGTTCCCATTTATGCACCATCCCAGTTAAGTTCCAATTTACCAAGCCGCTTTTCTTTCGTATGTAAAAACACTTCCCTTAGGACTCTATTTCCGCCTAAATCTAGACACGTACCTGCTTCTCATCAAAACTGATGCAGTTGTTGTTCAAAGAGTGGTTCGATACCCCCATAGGACTTCTTGTACGTATTATGGTCATTTTCCAGCCTTCCTTCCAAATTACTTTTGAACTCGTCAAAAAAGTTCTGGTTAGTCACTTCAACTTGGTCGTTTCCTTGTGCATGAAAATATGCCGAAAAGCGTAGTCGTATTACCGGAGAATAACAAAAAACCCTTATGTCTTTATTGTCGAATTGTGGCCCATTATCCATTGTTAGTCTCCTCGAAACACCTAAGAGACAACAAATATTAGAGAAAATAAACTTAATCACATCTCTGAATTTTATCCTTGCCAATGGTTCAACCTTCACCCACTTAGAAAAATAATCTACTACAAAACTATTATTTTTTGTCCCTCGTATGGTATCGATAACGGTCCGACTAGGTCAATACACCACTAATAAAAAAGTAGTGCCTCGGATATCGACTCAAGAGGTACTTCTGGCACGTGGATTGAGTTAGAATTTTTTTTACAAATGTCACACCTTTTAACAAATGTTTTGGCATCAGAAGCAATTGTGGACCAATAATGACCTGCTAGAAGAACTTTTTGTATTAAAGTCATGTACCCACAATGTGTAGAACTTTCACCATTGTGTACCTTGCATAATATCATCTGTTATTCATTTTCCCAAAAGCATCGAAGCAAACGCCTCTTACAATATATTTTTATAAAGGATGTCCCCAAGTACGACATAATTGTGCGCTTTAAACTGTATTTTCTTTGCCATTTCCTTATCGGCCAACACGATATTATTGACTAAGAATCCTTGATGTCACGCCTCCATTCTTTTCAAGTACTTGTAGAAATTTAGAAATCTTTGTCTGACCCTTTAACCCGTTCAGACCCCTTTATAATAGACGGATTTTCTTGTGTAAGGATCCAAGGGTGCTCGTGGGAATACGCATAGGTAGCTACAACATCATCCACATAATTATCAGCCCATGAACATGCTCGTAGTATATGCTTTCGAAAACAACTTCTAAGGCTTTTAATGGTCTTAAATACTTTACTAAGTGATCTTTTATAGCTTTGGATTGGCCAGTTGCGTGATTTGTTAGAAACTGCGAGTCACTCACCAATCAAGCCTTTTTTGCTGCATAGATGTAGGTTAGTCTTAAACCTGCCAAAACAACTTCGTATTCTGCCTCATTAATTGATGCTCAAAAACCAAAGTATATATCTTGATACATCACAATCCCATCCAGAGAAACCAACTAAACCCCATCCCCACATCCCGAAGCGTTAGAACCCTCGTCTGTTCGAATTGTCCATCTCACGTCTTATTTTTCTTCATCTTTTTTCATATATGGCCACTCAAAATGGAACTCGACTAAAATTTATACTAAGTCTTGAACTTTCATTGTACTTCAGTTCTCAATGTCAAAATCCCCTAGCTCTTTGTAACATTTGGTCATTCTACCCTACATGTTGGGTCTTTGCAATATTTTCCTCAACGGAAAAGATGTTCGAACTATAATGAAGTGAGCCTGAAAAGTAAGGTCTCATCTTCCAAGCTACGATAACTAAAGCAAAGGATAAAATTTCCAACTTTAAATATCTTTTTTCCACATCCAAAAGGCTTTTACTGACATAGTATATTGGTCGTGGGCAATAATTAACCTCTCGGATCAATACATCGGTCATATCATAATTTGATACCACAATGTAGACGAATAACTTATCCTCTAGACTAGGCTTTGTCAAGATTTCAGGGGAGGAAAGATACTCTTTCATTTGTACAAAAGCCTCAAAACATTCCGGGGTCCAATTGAAGCAGTTCGCATGTCTCAAAACTTTAAAAAATGGGGTACTTTTGTCCAAGGATTTTGATATAAATTTGTTTAAAGCTGCCAACTTCCGAGTCAAATTTTTTACTTCTTTGATTGTCCGAAGTGAGGCAATAGTACTCAAATAATTTAGTTGTACCGGGTCGGATTTTATCCCTCGTTCACTAACTATGTACCCAAGAAAATTTCCAAACAGCACTTCAAGCGTGCATTTCTGCGGATATAGCTTCAAATTTATCCTTTTTAATTTGGTAAAGGTTTCTTTCAAATCTTTAAAATAATATTTAGCTCTGGAACTTTTCACTAATATATTGTCAATATATACTTTTACATTACATATGATCTGAGAAACGAAAGGCTTATTCACCAAGTATTGGTAGGTAGCCCTGATATTTTTCAATCCAAAAGGCATAACTATATCGAAATGCAGGCCCCTTTTAGTGATGAATGAAGCATTTTTTATCGTTTGGGTCTATTTTGATCTGATTATACCTTGTGTACCCATCTATGAAAGATAACAATCGATTTTCCAGTATGGAATTCACTAATTTATCGATTTAAGGGACCATAAATGGATCATTTGAGCTTGCTTTATTCAATTCAGTTAGATCGACACATATTCGCCACTTGACATTTTTCTTTTTTATTAAAGTCGGATTGGTCGTCGACAATGGGTACTGATATTCTCGTATGTTCCCAACTTTAGATAAATGATCTACGTCGTCCATGATCGCCTCAAAATTATATTGAGAAAAGACTTTATTTTATGAATGTTCAGGCGCACATTGCTTCTGATTACAAATCTATGACATATAATTCCAACGGGCACCCTTGTAATATCTTTGGTGGACCACGTAAACATGTGTAACATTTTTGATATAAATTTAAATAACATATCTCTTACCTCTTGAGACAACTTTGATCCAATCCTTAAAATCGTCGCGTTAAAAAAACGTAGTCTTCAAAACTCTCATGAGGGACCAGAAATCTAGGGGCCTCCCTCGGATCCCCAATAGTGTCAGATTGTAAAGCAAATCCTATTACATGATATTCCATCTTTGACTCACCCTCGTTAATCCGTTTTGGGGATAAGTTCGTTTGGTAACTTTCTTTCGCTATTTTTTTGTTGCTCCTAATCATTCCCATGTTGTTTCCACAACGATGTACTTCAAATATTGATGAACAGTCGAGCTAGCTCCATGCATTATAGACAACCAATATCTTTCGAGTATCGCCTTGTATGATATGCACATCTACTACGATGAAAAATACTGTTACCTCTTTCCTAAACTGTTTGTGACCTAGTTAAAATGTGGCTTTGAAATTCCCAAATACTTCGGCATTTACCCCAGTAAAAATCACAATCGTTCAATATGGACGAACCTTAGCCGAGGGGTTTACTATCTTCTCATAAGTCGTCATGAACAATATGTTGCTAGAACTAAGTTGCCATGCTCATAATATAGATTTTTTGAGAAACTTTTGTTGACCCTGAAACGGTAACACCCCCAAAAAATTTCAATGACTCAAAGAAAGAACATAATGTACTAACTTTTCCTTTTGTAACTAGCTTATCTAAAAACATAACCTTATTCGTACTATGCTTCAAATCTAAATACTTTAAAGAGACATCAAAGGAATCGATAGGTGCTGAAATTATCAAAGCATTCTCTAATTTTGGAGTTATTACACATTCCCCTGCCATCGGATCACATGGAGACTGTTTCTTAACAAAAAGTTTACATTTCCTATTTTCAATCAACACTTAGACTTCATTTTTTAATGTTATAAAATCCTTCGTGTCATGCCCGAGATCTTCATGGTACTTGCAATACTTACTACTTCTGCTTTCCCTGGGAGTTTGTATTAGAAGAGGTTTTTGGAATTGTACGTGACTTCGAGTCCTATCGTAGATTGTAACCACACAGTATATTAACTCGGCGAAATGAGCTAGTCGGATCCACTTGTTTAACATCAGTTTGACACCCTGTTGTTCGTTTGTAACTTGTAGATTCAGCCTCAGCCTCGGGGGTAACTGGATCGATACTCTTGGTCAGATAATAGTTGTCGGAAGATAAGTCAGATGAATTTATATAGAAGGTGGATTGTATGTTACCATCAGAGATTGTTAGAATTTGTTTTGCTCAATTTACACCATAGAAGTCACTTCTTAACATGTGTCTATTCCACCAAAATTATGTTCTCTACCTTGTCTAATAATGCCACAAACGTCATCGCCTGTTTTTTACAACGTTGTTTTTATAACACTCCGTGCCAGTCTTAGCTTTGATAATAATATTGGTATAATCCTTTAGGCTCTTCCCAATTTTTTTTTGCAGTAAATTATCATATCATCACGTGCACGAAATGTTTTGTTTCCCACAAAGTGTTGGCAAAATATGTTCTCGAACATGTCAAAATTCTTGATACAACCCTACGGCGGACGGTTATACCATTTCTAGGTAGCATCCTTAAACGTTTGTGAGAATTCCCTGCACAACAATTTATCATCGTCATAGTAGTTATTTGTAAAAAAAAATTGAATTAATCAATATGGTTGTTTGGATCTTGAGTCCCATCGAACGTTTCTAACATCGAGATGTAAAATCTTTTTGGCAGTTCCGTAAGAAAATTTCTGCGGAAAGAAGAGATGACCTCAATTATGCCCGGTCTTATACATACTACCATCGTGGCCTTCGTTCGCAACGTTATATAAACCCTCTTCGGATGGGTTTATGAACTGGTTACTCACACAGTACTTAAAACTTGGACTTCTCGATGGGATCTGAACATGAGGCATAACGTGCTTCATTTTAGCGAAAATTACCACTTTATCTCGTTGCTCGTATCCGAGTACCCTTTTATATTGATCATTTTTTTCTTTTTTCGAGGCTCTGGCCCAATGAGATGTCTGATGGTTGTCCTTATGCCTCTTCAAATTATTTCTCTTATCACCGTTTTTACGTCTGTTTTCTCTTTCCGAGGAGGAGGACTCGTTTGAGTCGTAAAGGGAATAGTCATTAGATTCAATAAAATTGTATCGACGTGTGGGTTTCATCTTCATCTTTGAGAATAAGGGCTACATCTCTGAAGCGTGTCATGTCTATCGCTAGTCCGATGAGCGTCCTCTAATTTATCTTTTTTAATTACATGTTCCCTTTAAAATTTGATCTAAGCCTTTTAGAATTCAAAGCCACATCTTTCTATGGGTTTAACTGTGCGATATCTTCTAAAACTTCTTTCATTTAAGCCATTAACGTATAATCTTATAGTAGCTCATCAACATAATGATCATCGTAGTGACATTCCTTTACCATATTATCCTCGAAGGGATGATCTTCAGATAAAGTTTTGATCAGAATACCATCAATGCTAACATTAGGCTCCCATAGTACTTCCAAATCAATTTCTCTCAAATTATTTGACAATACAATAATGGTTTTGAGAAAACAATTCAGGGTACGATTCGAGTTCCCAAACAACGCCAATGATAGTTAAAAAGATTTTTTATAGGGATTATGTGTCTATGTTTTCCTTGGAGGAGGTTGATTGGAGAGAGAAGTTGACAAAAGTAGTCATAAAATAATATATGTTCACCATTTCCCGAAAAAGGGTGTTTATTTATGTAGTACAAGAGGGGAACCCAAAAATCACATGATTAGTCCATTTAGGGCCATTTCGCCCACTATTTTACTAATCTCAACCATAATTATTATTTATTACACAATGAGTTCTCAATGTTACACATTGGTTGGGTTTCTTTTACAAGACTTTTATAAAGTCAAATTACCGCCTTATTTAACCGATCTGACCATTAATCCAGATAATTATTTCCCTTAGCAACTCCAACTATAATATTACTGAACACTAAATTTATTTAAAGATGAAAAGTAAAAAAAGAACCAATTTATATTTATAAATTTCAAAAAATGTTACAAAACGTTATGGTCATACAAGAGACTTAGAAAATTTTGATAATGCAAAAATTATGTGAAATAATAAAAATTCAATTCCTTTCAGATTTGTTTGCATCGCCTTGCCCATGGTTTGTGTCATATTGTTCCTTTCGTCTATTGATGTTCTTCGGAGCTGCCACATTCAGAGTCTTCGTCTTCGTTCTTAGAGGTGTTATCTTTGCTCTGTATATCTGGTGTGTTTTCTAGCTCATCTGCGAATTAAAGGCCAGCAGACTGATCTACTTCAGGTACCTAGTCTCAAAAATATCCAAGCTTAATATCTTAGAATTTTGTGTGAAAGCTCATAATCACGTTGGATTTATTCTTAGCGTCTCTTGTCTAAGGATTTTAAGCACTTATCAGCATATGCATCGACCACATCCTTTTGGTTCTTTGTATCTTTTTTATTGAATGCTACTAAATCCTCCCTAACTTTCTTAGTAATCGCTTAATGATTGTTCAACATATTTTGTAAAAGATTTACTAGATTGTTATGCTCATTTTCCTCATCTTGGTATTTCTGAGCTTTCTCTATCCGTGAGGCCTTTAGCTCAGTAATCTTTGCTTCATGGGCAGTTTTTGTTTCATAAGCTCTTTTTCAGCATAAGCAACTAGGCTTCTAGATTGTCAACATGATTTCCTTGCTCCTCATAAGGTTTCTTATAAAGTTCAAATTCTTATCGAATGAGTGCAATGGCCTTCTTGTGCTTTGCTAATTTTCGTTTCTAATACAGTAATGGGTTGACAAAATTGAGTTAAACAAGCGCATGAGTGTCCCCTTCTTCAAGCTGGAAGGATAAAGATTCAACAAAGCCATCCAGATTAGTAGATGTTTCTCCCATATTTTTAATACTCATCTCATTTTTACTATCTACTTGACTTTCACCTTCGCCAGCTTTTTCACTTTCCTCCGGAAGAGACAAGGAACAATTCTCAGATGTTTGAGCCGTGTGATGCTCAAATATTGTATGAATTATAGCTTGATTTGTGAAGCAGATAATATCCGATCTTGTCTTCTTTGTCTTATTTTCTTCTTGTTCTCCTCATTACTTAGTTTTTTTCTTTTGTGATCCTTTGATGCGCTTGAGGTTTTATTCATTTTCAAGGTTAAAGGATTTTTGTATATTTGTCTCACGACAATCTCAACAACTTCTTTCACTTCCTCATCAAATTTCTTTCACTCTGAGGCACCAATAGAACCAATCTTCATGCCTAAACCATTAACATCATCTTTTTTCACCTTGTGGCTTGGAGCACTCTTCTTAGTCTGAATATATACCATATCGTCGGTAGTTTCTATTTGATTGTGTATTTCTGACGCATAAGGTAGAGTCGTGAATTTCTACTAGTATAAATAAAACTCTGATTGAGTTCTCCATAAGTGACTTCGAACTAGGTTGTTTGGTGTGAAGAAGTTATGCAACTTGTTCGACCAGTTATCCTCAGTCCACTAGTGAAGCTTTTTAAAGTCTCTTTGGAAGCTGTCAGATGCTGCTGATGTGATTTGGTTATAACTCCAAATATGAATAATAAATAAGCTTCAAGTATTAAAGGAAAACATAAATTAAATCATTAATCGGAAACAAGGAGAAATTACCTACGTTTTGCCACTCCCTCTAAAATATGCTCAAATTGTTCTTCTTCAAGATCTTCTTATCGTTCTCCCAACAACCACTTATAAGCAAAAATTATGTCTTCCATAGTTTATCAGCATTCAAAAGATCACTAACTAATTTATATTTATTCGTAGAGTAATAAAGTAAAAAGGTATCTTGGGATTCTTTGACAGCCCGATAATAATAATATGAATTACTCTTTTGGCCTCTCAATCTTTGATATCTTTAATGCCATGATACACAACATCAAAGTAAACCAGGTATTTAAGTTTGCTTGACTAGGACACAAACTAATTAGGTCAAAATACGGAACAACTTCTAGGTTCAGAGGAAAAGGAGACCCTTAATTTAGCACGATAAGATAGACGACCAATTCTTAGACCGAATTATATGAACCGCTAGTCTTACCAAAAGCTACTAGATTGGTATTTCCTTTAAGGTACTAATGTAATAAAAATTTAATATGAACAATATATTATTTAACAAAAATCTTGGATTATATATGTTTGGGTTATCCGAAAGGGCATATGGATCATATAAGACCATTGAGTCCAAAAGTTTTTATAAAGCTTTATTTTTAGACTTTATGAGAAATATACATTGTATTTACTCATCAACTATTTTTACAGACACTTTCTATACAATTAATAACCACGCGACTCAATTATTTCTCTAAATCCTACCCTGATTTCATTTATCATCTATCTTACGTAAACACCCTCTAAACATATTTAGAACCATCAACGTACAAAAAGCCATAAAATTAATACAACAACATCCACAATTTTTTTCATTATATAATACGAATATAAATAGGATGTTCACAAAAATATATCATTGATATGTTTTTGTTAGTAATTGATTATATAGTGCAACTCTTCTAATTGTTGTTCTAGTTGGACTATTGTTAGTGGAGGTTTTGCACATAAAATATTTCAATGAAAGTACATATATTTCTTTTGTAGTATATTATTTGTGGTATTCTTAAAATATATTTTGGTCCACGTACCATCATAGGTTTGTATATGGTTTATTGTGTGAGTCTGGTTGATGGTTTACGACTGAGCTATGGTTTCCAAGTTTGGCATGTTATTGTTTGTATTGGTCTTATGCTGGTTGTTATTGAGTTAGTAGTCTTTAGATGAAGGATATAATACTTGTTGTTGCTTGTGTTGTGTGTGTTATTTTCTTATCGTTTGATTTATTGACCATCGTTGAAAGTAAATTTCTTTTCATTATGAAATTAGCATGTGAGGTTGCATAATTTTTTCATGTTCTTGTCATGTGTCTCTTTTTATAAATGACAATGTTTTTCCTCTACTATTGGTTGATTCATACTCTTAAAAAAAATTGAGGTGTGTTCACCTTCATTCAATTGGCTATAAATGATGTGGCTTCGCGTACTTACTATTTATTTATTTTGTTGATATACAAGAAATGTTTTACTGGTGACATGAGTTCTACTATAAAATATAGTTTTTGGGAGAATTAATAACGTGAATCCTCTTAAATCTCAAGTTGTGTTTATAGTAGGTTATACAAGCATCATCAAGTCAATTTAGCTATAAATATTACATAGTATTGATTGAGGTACTTAATAAAGTTTAATAAATGGATCATATATATAATTTTAGGTTATTCTCTAGACATCAAAACATACTCTAGAATATCATTAATACCTTAAAATAAAAACCTTTAACATTTGTGGTAACATCTATATGTCAAGTTGTTTTATTGATAATGTCATTTATTTTTAACAAAGACATCATTTACTAGTAAGACTATGACTTATGAACTAATTATAACTCATGTAGATTTCTCTTGTATTATATACTACATACTTCTCATTCATATATTGAATGATATGAAAGAGTTTGTCATCAAAATGTTATATTGAAAATGTACCATGTACCTTGAGATATTCCTTCTCATTTTTAAGATGATGGTATCGGGTGATATGTAGTTGAATCGTTTATAATTAGCTTAATTTAAAACTAATTTGTTACCCTCCATAATATTATACGCATGTAGTGTGATAATACAAGTATATAAACTCTAGACCATATAAGTTAATATTTTTGATAACTGATCTCATTAAAAAAATCTTGTTTGATTAAGATCTTTGTAGAGAAAAAATATATTGCTTTGTCAAAGAAGAATAATATAAAAATGGTATTTTTTGTCGAACTTAAGGTGTATAATATTCAATCTATTTTAGAGAATAATCAGGATGTTGATGCAGTGTTAGTCCATGATTTTGATACTTTGGTGTTCAATAACCATACTTACACATATAATTTAGGTAAAAAAACAATCAAGATATTATTTTAGCATCTTGGTTAGTATACTTTGTGGATGTGCTCATTTGGTGGTGTTTACAGTAAAATAATGGTGGGTGGTGTGGTGTGTCAGTAAAATATTTTATGTGTTAATATGTCGAATTCGTAGTGTGTGGGTAGTGTTATAAAAACTGTAAAATAACTATATGTTTTACCGATGATTATCAAAATTAGAGATTGGTTAGATTTGGTGGTGATAATGGTGTATTTTTTTCCCTGGAATTGAGCATTCAAAAGTAAATAATATGGCGTATAACTGTGATACGTGGTGATATACAAATTCTGTGATTTTGTCTTGAAATAGGTAGCACAAAATGAGAATCACTCAAACTCCCATTAAATTGTTTATAAAATCCCATTACAAATCAAGGGTTCTTTTTTATTGATAATAAAATTTTGTTATTGTATTTTCAAGTTTTAATGTTTTGTTCATTGGTTGTTGTTTCTCCAAATCAGTATTTCAAGTTAAGGTTTTGGTATGGTTTCACATATATTGATAATAGTTTTTTTTTAAATGTATGTGTTTTTTTGAAGTTGTTGTTGATATATATGGTGAATTGTTTCTTAATAAGAGATTAACGACTTGTAATATATGCATATTATTTTATCGGATGTGTTTCTAGATAGTCCTCTCTTTAGGGTTTGTACATTTAGGTAGTTTTGTTGTAAAAAATTTAAGTTTGTGCAGGTTTAATGTTAGTATCACATGATTTTTTATTTATGTATAGAATTGAAGAAGAATTGGTATGAGTTTCTTATATGAGTTAAATGTATGATATTATACTTCTGACATTTTTTATTTTGTGGTCGGGGGAGTTATCTGATATAAATGATCATTTTGGTACTATCGAAATTTGATGAAATATGTTTTAAGAAGAAAGAGATACAGATATTGTACATTATTCTAAAATACTTGATATTTCATGGATGATTGCGCTACTGTTAAAAATTATGGCTCTCTAGATGGTCAACATATAAAAAGATATCCAAGTATGATAACTAGTATGTATAAGGGATGATGATATGGTTGATGAATCTGTAAAAAATAATTATTCGCGCAAGAATATAAAGATTTTGAAGAGTCACAGTATGTCAGCACTTCAAAGATCGAAGTGATGAGCCGCATATTAGTGAAAACACGATTCTCAACTAGCTATGTTAGAAAAATATTGGAGAGTGAAGAAAATGAACGAGCAACTTTGAATGAAAGATGTTGTCTTTGAGAAGGTGGATGATAAAGAATATACATATGACTTGTCAGGTGAAGGGTTCTTAAGGTTCATTTGTCAATATATAAATGTGATGCTTAGAAGGATTGAAATAAAATCTTTAAAGGATGGTTGTTGAGATGTATGATGGAATCTTTTATCTTTGAGAAAATAACTAAATTATGTTGTTGATGCATGCAAAATTTCCATTGTCGTTAGAAAGGAATAAGATATTTACCTATATCTAAATGTTCTTCAAGATGTATGTATGTTTGTTTTTGTCTGTATCCGTTAAAAGGTTAATATCGTCGAGGCTCGTATTGTGTTCGTCACAGTTAATACCCAAATTATGAATGTTGATTTATTTTTTTTAATGTTAAGAAAGAAAGATCGTGTTAGGGCACACCTATGTATATATTGCCATAATATTAGTATGGGCAAATTGAATCCAAAATGATATATATCAACCTAAGAACATCTAAATCTATCAACTCTAAAATCAAATATTTTATACAATAATATATAATTATATTTGTCTAGTGCCTTAGTTCGTAAAAAAATGATTTGTTTGTTTATTAGTAATGACTTAACACAAAGCATACTAAATAATTATTAATAAATAAACGCATATGAACCTAATTTAATATATGTATACATCATTAATCAAAACAGTTTCAATAATAAACCATGGAAATGATTAAATTTATATTTAGAAAACAAAAATCTAATTAAATTAACTATAAACCTAAATCAAAAAACTTAGATTCCACATTAATAATGTCCAATTTCATTATGTCAATGAATCAAGATTTTTTGTTATTTTACTTGTTCTAGTTTGAATAAAAACTAAAACACATTCTCGTTGAATCTAAACACCATTCATACTGTAACCAAGAACCAACCAAAACATGTCAATTATACAAGATAAACAATCATTACTACCTAGAAACATCATCCGAGAAGCAACACAAAAACATGATAAAAAAATATTTACTATCAATATAACTTCATCATGGAGAAATAATGAAAACCTCTACATAAGTATTAGATACAAAACTAGAGATGTTAGTTCACCAATGAATCAATAAAACATAGCATAAATTTTATACCTTGCGTAACACGTCGGTACCATCCGCTTAATCATCCTCGAAGTCATCCTTTGCTTCCGCTTACTTCCCCCGAGAATTATCTGGTAACCCCTCTAGCTTATTTACCTCCCTCGTAGTAGAATTAGCCTCAACACCCTGTGCCTTGAGAGAAAAAATAAAATTTGAAAGGTGACGATCCTGCTTGCGGATTATAAACTCATTGATGTGAAGTGGATTTACAAAATCAAGAATTATGCTAAAAGAGATATTGAAAATTAAAGAGTTAGAATCTTGGATAAAGAGTAAAAACAAATAGATGGAATTGATTACGAAGGAGTGTTTCCTCATGTTACTCGACTAGATACTATCACATTTCTAAAAATATTTTGAGCTCAAAATAAGTAGAAGATCTATCAAATGGATTTAAATTCTATTTCATTAAATTAGAATGTTAGGCAAAAATGTGTGTGTTGAGAAACCAAAAAGGATATATCGTGAGAAGGCATGAAGTTAAGATGTTAAAGCTGAAAAATAATCATTGTATTGGTAAAAGTTATGTCTAAAGGCTTGGAATAGTTTTATCGATCAATAATTTTAGAAGAAGAAATTAAACAAATTGTCGCACAAGCATGCAATACATGTCAAGACAAATTACCAAGGTTATATCTTGATAATTTATCTTTATATTGACCATTTAACTTGTATTATCAATAACAAAATAAGGATTACGCCATTTAAAAATGAAATAACCGGAATATTTGATATGCGTGATATTGGATTGATGTATTATTATCTTATTGGAATCAAAGTTCAACAAAGAGATAGTATAATTTTTATCTCATATAAATTTATACAAAAAGAATCTTGAACAAATTCAAATGGATAAATGTGTGATGTAGGTGAGAAGTTATCGATTCATACAGATGAAGATGCGGTTATTCAAAGTTTTATTCAAAGCCTAAAATACTTAATTTTCATTATATATGTTATGATTTTTGTTAGTCTATTTATGGATAATCTAACTACACATCATTTTTAAGTGATAAAGATAGTTTTTTGATATATTAAAAGTACCCTAGATAATTATATGTTGCGGTAATTCACCTAAAATCTAAAGAACGACTCAAGAAACTAAAAGAGCGGATTTATTTTGTTATAAAATAAATTTATATTTATTTTACAATGAGCATTATTTTTCTTTTATAGAGTTATTTTTAACTTTTAAAATATGCTAGTATTCATCTTTCAGAGTATTATTTTTATCTTTTTTAATTCTATTGAGCCGAATGGTTATGTAACATTTATATCATTTTCATATTTCCTTGTAAATTCTTTTTCTAAACTATTATTCATGATATGAAATTTATATTATTACTATTCATTGGTTTTAAGCATGTTTTTTTTTATCTTTTATCAAGCTCCTTTTAGTTTTAAAAGTATATGATTATTCATCTTTATTAGCATTGTTCTCATATTTTGAAATGAATATGGGCACGTTGGCTACATGACATCTATATATTTCACATGTTTCTTTGTCAACTATATTATTATGAACTATTTTTTCTTATCAATTTAGAAGACTCTAGATCAAAGTACATAACTACTTGCAACATAAAAAATGAAAAATAATAATATTTTTATAATATATGAATGAACACTCCGTGACTCTCCATAATACTACACATGCGACGCAGAATTTATATTGATGAAGTCGCTAACAAAGCGCAAAATCACTCGCTACCATTTTATGAGTTGATATGATATAGTATGAACATAAACAACACAAAAATTTGAGTTTCTTTTATAGTTTTTAAATACTTATTAGAATTTAGATTAGAACGTCGAAATTGTTTCTGTTTTTTTACATCTAACATCTTACTCATAGTGTTTGGTGTTTGGAATTGGTTTGGTTTTTAGTTTTCTACAATAGCACATAATAAAAAATCAAATTATTGTTTTTAAGTGAGTTATAGATAAAAACTCGATTATTCCTCCCTATTTTTCGTCATGATATGTTACTTGATTACATCTTGTGTGTTAAACCATATTTCAACGACTTCAAATATTAAATCTACCAAAGTAAGTTAGTCATCCATATTTTAGATGGTTTCTTTACAATTTAGTTTTCATCTCGCAAATTAAACTATTATAATGGTTGAGCCTAAATAAGAAAGAGACAATACAAAACTCCCCAACCACCATGATAAAAATGAGGCCTAATTTTGTTCCTTCATTTTTACAGTATTTTTGTATTGACCAAATACATTGAAAAATGGCTTCCTAGGTTTCTCATATATGATTTCTTATATTTTTTTAAATACATAAAAAATGTTGGTTGGCTTCTAGTTTGGTTTATTTTGGGTTGTGGGTAATTTTGTAAAGTGTTTTGTAAGATGTTTTGAGTATTAAGTGTTTGATGTGTTAAGTAGTAAGAGAATTGAGCAGTATTGTTGTATTAAATGTTCATTACCCTCATTAGTGAGGGTGGTTGGGGTATTTATACCCTTAATTAAGGACCCATGGGTTTACGGGTCGAATTATGAAACTGGGTCGAGTTTAAAGACCCATTAACCTTTTAAGTAGATTAGAACATAGCTTAGTCAAAAGGTGTTTAAGTGTTTTTACTTTTGTCCTATTCGGATAATTTAGTGGCATGTTATTGTCTGAATTTCCCTTGTCCGGATTATGCATTGGGTTGTGACTGAATATTCAGAACTCGTCAGCTTCTATTAAAATTATTGATTGAGTAGTTCTTAAGCTAAAATTAAGATTGGTGATTTAAGGTTGGAAAGAAGAGAAAAAGGGTTTAAAAGAGAAATTTCATATCAGAGAAAGCTTGAACCAAGAGATTACAATGAATTGGTGGTTGTCCGAAATCCTACACAAGGTTTGATGGTTAGACAAAAGAAGAATATATTTGAACAATTGCGTTTACTATCCAAGTTTATATAGCAATGAGATCGTGAACTAGAGCTCGTAGTAAACTCAACAAAACATATATTGGATTAATCAAATAGTCACGTGATAATTGATTCTACAAGATAAAGTTTGTTACACATAATATTTCTATTGTAAGCATATACACACTAGTACCAACATTTCTTTAAAAGGTAGTACACTTGTATATTGAATACATATAAAATCAATACAAAAATCATTGTAATGTTCATTGTGAGAATTGTTTTCTCTTCATCTCAACTTGGTATCAACACCCATGCCCAATACCACATATCCATCACTGGGCGATAACATTTCTGCATCTGATTTCTTGCAACCTGACCTGCACATGAGCAACAATTCACATATCTCATATTGAGAAATAATAGGAGCATTTAGAAGCTTGACATCACATACTTTATTACTTTGTAAGGATATGATTGTTCCAATCATCAAGGGTAACCATTTGTTTGCCATATTTTAGTTAAAATCTCTTGCTCATCTAAGCTTGTTTCTGATTTTACTAGAGTTTTGATCCAAAATTCCTCTTTTAAATAATGGTCACTTGGGACCAACTCTACTTGGTTGGCTACCACTATATCCCCAGAGATACCAGCCCAATTACTAGATAAATAGTCCTCTGAATGATCTTGGAATGCTCTAAAAAGCCATTATACCTCACAAACAAGAGCTAGAATCACTTATTTTAAAAGTGATTTATGAAGGACCAAGAAATTGGGATTTTTATGAAAGAATAGTTGGCTAAAATACAGTCAATATCAGATAACTTGGTTCTAGCATGGTGTATTGTTATCATTAATGATCTAGTTTCTCATGTCCTTACAGGTCTAAAATCATACTACACCCCTACATTTTAATAGTGAGTCTATTGGACAATGATGTCCTGAGTTTGGTGGATTTACAAAATGGTTTGCTAACTTTTGAGAGAATATTAGAAAAATTTCTAGTCTACAAGTTTCCTGGTCAACTTGAATTTAACATCTAACAATCTTAAGCATAATAAAAATAAACCTAAATCATTAAATAAAATGTAAAACGACAATCTAACTACTATAAAGGTAAATGACGTGGCTAAAGAGGAATTTATCAGACTAATTATAGGGGAATGAGTAATAATGCTTACATAGGATGACATATATGCACGTATTATTCTAATATACCTACTTGCTATACATAATCTGGATCTACTCATCATGTTACAAAGAACTCGAGTTAGATTAAACATATTAGTACCTCTAATTTGATCAGAAATTAAAACAAATTGTAAAGCTAGACAATATTTTATTTGGTCCTAGAATTTCAAAGAACCTATTATTGTTAACGAGAAACCCTAACAAATATTTTACCAACGTAGTAACTTTTTATTGATTCAATAATAACATAAAATTATATGTTTAAGATCCATATTTGTACTACTTATAGCAGTTACATCATGATTATTTAGTATGTGGCCCTATTAGTCTTGCACGTAGACCATGACTTATGTTAATGGTCCTATATTGGCGGTCATTACTTTAAGAGTTATGGTCCATGAGAGTTGACTCATAAATATGTTTGACTACATTAACAATATTTATTTCCATTGTTTTTGGAGCAAAAGTGGGATACGTATGCCATTCTGTATTGGAATACCATATGCTCGGTTTTGGTATCTTCTCGGCTCTGCTCAGACTCAACTATGCGCTGCTCAGACTCAACTCTGCTCTGCTCAAACTCAACTCTGCTCGGCTCGACCTCATTTGGTTTATTCGTTCGGGATCTCCTTGGTCCGGGTCGGATTTGTTCGACTCGTCCTTGCCTCTTATTTGTTCTACTTTCTGGAGACAATTTAGTGGAGGCCTAAGCCTTCATATCTGCTCTTCTGTTACCTTGTTTTTACCACTCAGCTTTATACTTGGTCTGATTATTTGGTACATTATGCTCAGGTAGGTCCGACCTTAGTATTTTTTTCACATATCTCTCATGATATTTCTATAGATATTCCCAACTCTATCAGAGCTCCCCTAGTTTATTGAGCAATTGGGTAGCAGTTTCTAGATGTAATAAGTTTCTCGACTCTATTAGATGTGATAAAAGGATGTGTTTGGATGACGTGGCAAGTTGTTTGATGTGATAGCGCGTGTCGTAACCCTGTATAAGGGGATTTGATATTCAGACAGTTAGATTTGTTAAACTAGATCGTATTGTTTAGTCTCTCAATAAGGGATGTATCATTAATCAAGTGTATTATGACGGTTGAATTATTGGTCCACGTGGCTTGAAAGTAAAGGGAAATAAGAGATGGTATTTCATAAGTCATTTTGTATCATTTACTTCAAAAAACTTAGTGCTCTTCGTCAGAAAAAGATCTATAAAACTTCCATTTTTGTGGGTATATTATTGAGTGATTCTTTTTTTGCATATGGAATCCAGAGAACTTACATTTTGCAGGTAAATTACTGATGTTTGAATTCTCTTTTGTTTGCGTCATTTGTCATGTAGGAGTAATGTACTATTTGTAGTTCGCGGGTACGATTTTACGATATCTTACTATAGGAGAACTACCTTGACAGTAAGATTGAACCATCATAGGAAAGAATAATACATAATTCTTACGGTTGTTGTTGGGTCATTGGAGTCTGTTAACCATGGCACCAAAGAAAAGTGTGTGGAAGAAGACTGCAGAAATTGGTGAATCAGAATATGAAAGTTCCCAATTTCTAGAGGAGTATTTTGCGAAAATAACACCCAAATATGGTTAGTTGACCAAGGGATCTCTTGCTGATTTTATGGTTAGGTATAGGGTGCCTGATGTTGTGATGATTATGGCGCCTCATCCGAGAGATCGCCTTACACTATTAAGGAAGGCGAGACGTATCTTTATACCAATATATTTCACTGGGGCTACGCCTCCTCATGCCTGTTGATGAGGTACTTCTTCAGTTTTATTGGCATTTTCTTATGCAACCTACATCGAACGGTTGGAGTACGTTATGAGCATAATGCTTAGTTCCCAATTTTTTAATTTACTTGTTTGCCTAATTGACCTTTTAGCGGCGGTAGATGTTTCCAAGTTGCGCATTCACCCTTCTTGTAGTTACAGCTAACTGAGGCCAGTCATATAGTAGAACTGTCTACCTCTAACACAATTGGAAACATAAGTTCATATAAGTTTCTGAGAATTGGGAGCATGAAAGTGCTTCCACGAATTTGCAATTAGAGAGACGTTGGAAGGTGAAGTGCAGGATGATTAGTAATTGCGTAAATTTTCAAATTCTTGGACTCGTGATGTTTTTTAATCATGTCGCTGGTTTTTTACATGTCAGGGAAAGTACGAAGAGTGGTTCAAGGAAGGTCGACCCAAAGTTTTAGTGAATCCTCTAACGAAGCTGGCTGCAGCTGCCAATGTTGCTGGCGGACTAGACTAAACACAAGTCATATACATTATATGCAATCGGGACTTTGGCGAGTGCATGAGTTAAATATATTGGAGGACGGCAAGGTAATTATTGTTGGAGGCGGAGATGTAGCGATACTAGAGAGGTTTCCTGATTTTATGGAGAGTAGATATGAAGAACAAAATAATACTGGCATCAGATTGTTGGTGCCACTAGAGCGAAGGGCACGAGAGATGATCCGGTCATCCTTTACCTCTTTGGGAGGTGTTAATGCTGAAGAGATGGTAGTTCAAGAGCCAATAGGGGCATCAGTCGAGGCTATAGGAGGTGATGAGCAGAGTGAACGGGGTGTCCATCTCCATGAAGAAGATTCAGAGGATGTTGATGATTGTCCTTTGAAGAAGAAGAGTAAAGTAGTTATCATCAAGATGTCGTTCCCACAATGGAAGATGGTGCTGGTTGATGAAGAGGAGATTGATGGTAAACTGGGGAATAATGCGGGAGATCGCCTTACACTATTGAGGAAGGCGAGACATGTCTTTATACCAATATATTTTACTTGGGTTACGCCTCCTCATGCCTGTTGATGAGGTACTTCTTCAGTTATATTGGCATTTTCTTATGCAACCTACATCGAACGGCTGGAGTACGTTATGAGCATAATGCTTAGTTCCCAATTTTTTAATCTACTTGTTTGCCTAATTGACCTTTTAGCGGCGGTAGATGTTTCCAAGTTGCGCATTCACCCTTCTTGTAGTTACAGCTAACTGAGGCCAGGCATATAGTAGAACTGTCTACCTCTAACACAATTGGAAACATAAGTTCATATAAGTTTCTGGTAATTGGGAGCATGAAAGTGCTTCCACGAATTTGCAATTAGAGAGACGTTGGAAGGTGAAGTGCAGGATGATTAGTAATTGCGTAAATTTTCAAATTCTTGGACTCGTGATGTTTTTTAATCATGTCGCTGGTTTTTTACATGTCAGGGAAAGTACGAAGAGTGGTTCAAGGAAGGTCGACCCAAAGTTTTAGTGAATCCTCTAACGAAGCTGGCTGCAGCTGCCAATGTTGCTGGCAGACTAGACTAAACACAAGTCATATACATTATATGCAATCGGGACTTTGGCGAGTGCATGAGTTAAATATATTGCAGGACGGCAAGGTAATTAGTGTTGGGGGCGGAGATGTAGCGATACTAGAGAGGTTGCCTGATTTTATGGAGAGTAGATATGAAAAAAATAATAATATTGGCATCAGATTGTTGGTGCCACTAGAGCGAAGGGCACGAGAGACGAGCACGTCATCATTTACCTCTTTGGGAGGTGTTAATGCTGAAGAGATGGTAGTTCAAGAGCCAATAGGGGCATCAATCGAGGCTATAGGAGGTGATGAGCAGAGAGAACAGGGTGTCCATCTCTATGAAGAAGATGCAGAGGATGTTGATGATTGTCCTTTGAAGAAGAAGAGTAAATTAGTTATCACCAAGGTGTCATTCTCACAATGGAAGATGGTGTTGGTTGATGAAGAGGAGATTGATGGTAAACTGGGGAATAATGCGGGAGATCGCCTTACACTAATGAGGAAGGCCAGACGTGTCTTTATACAAATATATTTGACTGGGGCTACGCCTCCTCATGCCTGTTGATGAGGTACTTCTTTAGTTTTATTGCCATTTTCCTTATGCAACCTGCATCGAACGGCTGGATTACGTTGTGAGCATAATGCTTAGTTCCCAATTTTTTAATCTACTTGTTTGCCTAATTGACCTTTTAGCAGCGGTAGATGTTTCCAAGTTGCGCATTCACCCTTCTTGTAGTTACAGCTAACTGAGGCCAGGCATATAGTAGAACTCTCTACCTCTAACACAATTGGAAACATAAGTTCATATAAGTTTCTGGGAATTGGGAGCATGAAAGTGCTTCCACGAATTTTCAATTAGAGAGACGTTGGAAGGTGAATTGTAGGATGATTAGTAATTGCGTAGATTTTCAAATTCTTGGACTCGTGATGTTTTTTAATCATGTCGCTGGTTTTTTACATGTCAGGGAAAGTACAAAGAGTGGTTCAAGGAAGGTCGACCCAAAGTTTTAGTGAATCCTCTAACGAAGCTGGCTGCAGCTGCCAATGTTGCTGGCGGACTAGACTAAACACAAGTCATATACATTATCTGCAATCGGGACTTTGGCGAGTGCATGAGTTAAATATATTGCAGGACGGCAAGGTAATTAGTGTTGGGGGCGGAGATGTAGCGATACTAGAGAGGTTTCCTGATTTTATGGAGAGTAGATATGAAAAACAAAATAATACTAGCATCAGATTGTTGGTGCCACTAGAGCACAGGGCACGAGAGACGAGCACGTCATCATTTACCACTTTGGGAGGTGTTAATGCTGAAGATATGGTAGTTCAAGAGCCAATAGGGGCATCAATCGAGGCTATAGGAGGGGATGAGCAGAGAGAACGGGGTGTCCATCTCTATGAAGAAGATAGAGAGGATGTAAATGATTGTCCTTTGAAGAAGAAGAGTAAATTAGTTATCACCAAGGTGTCATTCTCACAATGGAAGATGGTGTTGGTTGATGAAGAGTAGATTGATGGTAAACTGGGGAATAATGCGGGAGATCGCGTTACATTATTGAGGAAGGCGAGATGTGTCTTTATACCAATATATTTTACTGGGGCTACGCCTCCTCATGCCTGTTGATGAGGTACTTCTTCAGTTTTATTGGCATTTTCTTATGCAACCTACATCGAACGGCTGGAGTACGTTGTGAGCATAATGCTTAGTTCCCAATTTTTTAATCTACTTGTTTGCCTAATTGACCTTTTAGCGGCGGTAGATGTCTCCAAGTTGCGCATTCATCCTTCTTGTAGTTACAGCTAACTGAGGCCAGGCATATAGTAGAATTGTCTACCTCTAACACAATTGGAAGCATAAGTTCATATAAGTTTCTGGGAATTGGGAGCATGAAAGTGCTTCCACGAATTTGCAATTAGAGAGACGTTGGAAGGTGAAGTGTAGGATGATTAGTAATTGCGTAGATTTTCAAATTCTTGGACTCGTGATGTTTTTTAATCATGTTGCTGGTTTTTTGCATATCAGGGAAAGTACGAAGAGTGGTTCAAGGAAGGTCGACCCAAAGTTTTAGTAAATCCTCTAACGAAGCTAGCTGCAGCTGCCAATGTTGCTGGCGGACTAGACTAAACACAAGTCATATACATTATATGCAATCGGGACTTTGGCGAGGGCATGAGTTAAATATATTGCAGGACGACAAGGTAATTATTATTGGGGGCGGAGATGTAGCGATACTAGAGAGGTTGCCTGATTTTATGGAGAGTAAATATGAAGAACAAAATAATACTTGCATCAGATTGTTGGTGCCACTAGAGCGAAGGGCACGAGAGATGATCAGGTCATCCTTTACCTCTTTGGGAGGTGTTAATGCTGAAGAGATGGTAGTTCAAGAGCCAATAGGGGCATCAGTCAAGGCTATAGGAGGTGATGAGGAGAGAGAACGGGGTGTCCATCTCCATGAAGAAGATTCAGAGGATGTTGATGATTGTGCTTTGAAGAAGAAGAGTAAATTAGTTATCATCAAGGTGCAGTTCTCACAATGGAAGATGGTGTTGGTTGATGAAGAGGAGATTGATGGTAAACTGGGGAATAATGCGGGAGATCGCCTTACACTATTGAGGAAGGCAAGACGTGTCTTTATACCAATATATTTGACTGAGGATACGCCTCCTCATGCCTGTTGATGAGGTACTTCTTTAGTTTTATTGGCATTTTCCCTATGCAACCTACATCGAACGGCTGGAGTACGTTGTGAGCATAATGCTTAGTTCCCAATTTTTTAATCTACTTGTTTTCCTAATTAACCTTTTAGCGGCGGTAGACGTTTCCAAGTTGCGCATTCACCCTTCTTATAGTTACAGCTAACTGAGGCCAGGCATATAGTAGAACTGTCTACCTCTAACAGAATTGGAAACATAAGTTCATATAAGTTTCTGGGAATTGGGAGCATGAAAGTGCTTCCACAAATTTGCAATTAGAGAGACGTTGGAAGGTGAAGTGGAGGATGATTAGTAATTGCGTAGATTTTCAAATTCTTGGACTCGTGATGTTTTTTAATCATGTCGCTAGTTTTTTGCATGTCAGGGAAAGTAAGAAGAATGGTTCAAGAAAGGTCGACCCAAAGTTTTAGTGAATCCTCTAACGAAGCTGGCTCCAGCTGCCAATGTTGCTGGCGGACTAGACTAAACACAAGTCATATACATTATCTGCAATCGGGACTTTGGCGAGTGCATGAGTTAAATATATTGCAGGACGGCAAGGTAATTAGTGTTGGGGGCGGAGATGTAGCGATACTAGAGAGGTTGCCTGATTTTATGGAGAGTAGATATGAAAAACAAAATAATACTGGCATCAGATTGTTGGTCCCACTAGAGCGAAGGGCACGAGAGACGAGCACGTCATCATTTACCTCTTTGGGAGGTGTTAATGCTGAAGATATGGTAGTTCAAGAGCCAATAGGGGCATCAGTCGAGGCTATAGGAGGTGATGATCAGAGAGAACGGGGTGTCCATCTCCATGAAGAAGATGCAGAGGATGTTGATGATTGTCCTTTGAAGAAGAAGAGTAAAGTAGTTATCATCAAGGTGACGTTCTCACAATGGAAGATGGTGCTGGTTGATGAAGAGGAGATTGATGGTAAACTGGGGAATAATGCGGGAGATCGCCTTACACTATTGAGCAAGGCGAGACGTGTCTTTATACCAATATATTTGACTGGGGCTACGCCTCCTCATGCCTGTTGATGAGGTACTTCTTCAGTTTTATTGGTATTTTCCCTATGCAACCTACATCGAACGGCTGGAGTACGTTGTGAGCATAATGCTTAGTTCCCAATTTTTTAATCTACTTGTTTTCCTAATTGACCTTTTAGCGGAGGTAGATGTTTCCAAGTTGCACATTCACCCTTCTTGTAGTTACAGCTAATTGAGGCCAGGCATATTGTAGAACTGTCTACCTCTAACAGAATTGGAAACATAAGTTCATATAAGTTTCTGGGAATTGGGAGCATGAAAGTGCTTCCACCAATTTGCAATTAGAGAGACGTTGGAAGGTGAAGTGTAGGATGATTAGTAATTGCGTAGATTTTCAAATTCTTGGACTCGTGATGTTTTTTAATCATGTCGCTGGTTTTTTGCATGTCAGGGAAAGTACGAAGAGTGTTTCAAAGAAGGTCGACCCAAAGTTTTAGTGAATCCTCTAATGAAGCTTACTCCAGCTGCCAATGTTGCTGGCGGACTAGACTAAACACAAGTCATATACATTATCTGCAATCGGGACTTTGGCGAGTGCATGAGTTAAATATATTGCCGGACGGCAAGGTAATTATTGTTGGGGGCGGAGATGTAGCGATACTATTTATAGGATGAAGGATAAATAACAGATTATGTTACATATTTGGTTAAATTACATATAATGAGTGTATGAATTCTTGACTAGTTATTTTTATATGACTAATAATGACTCAATTATCATTGTTGATCATTTGGCTTGAGAAAGCTTCATACTATTTCAGGAAAGAACAAATTTTCTGATTTAAATTAAGGAACGTTTTGTGAAAATAAGGAAATCATCAGCATATGATAAGCAACGTATACTCATCTTGTTTCATGTTCTATAATGAAGTACAGTGTCATTTTTAAAAAGCTTTTTGAGCCTCCTTATAAGATATTCTTTAGTAAGGATAAATAGACTATGGGGTATAAGGTCTTCTTGTCTAACACTATTTGTGTATTTGGAATATCTATATAATTGACCTGTTGATAATGATTGAGAACATTATTGAGTTAATAATGTTTAATCCAACCTATCTATTTTCTATCAAATCCAAAAGCCTATAAAATTTGATATATAAAATCAAATGAGATTATATAAAAAGCCTTTGTCATGTCATTCTTTACCATAATGTTTCTCCATTTAACTTTTTTATTGATCTTGTGGGCAAGTTCTTGTGTAAGTAATATGTTCTCTTGAATATTTTTACCTTGAACAAAACCTCTACGTATTCAGAAATAAGTTTAAGTATAATAGAGGTTAACTTGTCATTGAGCATCTTTTATAGTATTTTGTTAAAGATAGTGCAGAGGTTGATAGGTCTAAATTCTACCTAGGTTTTAAAAGATTACACTTTAAGAATTAAATAAATTTTTGTAGCATAGATACCTTTAGGGGCAAAAAACTCTTGAAAAATACGATTATAGCTTCACAAAGGTCTTCATGAATGATAGACCAACAAGCAACATAGAATTTTATGTTAAAACCATCTACTCGACCAACACTATTAAAGTTCATATTTTTCAAAGAGCTTAGGATTTCATTCTCTGTTGGAATGGATAAAAGTTTGATATTGTCATTGTAAGAAATCAGTGTAAGGATGATTTCATGAAGGTTATCAGCATCCAATTGATGATGTTGTGAATTTATAATCGATTTAAAATGAATTTTCGCTAATAAACCCATTGCATTTTTATCTGTGATCCATTAGTATTCATCCAATTTACCATGAATATTTTTTCCTTCTCTTTTTACCACAATTATGAAAACAATTAGGAGCCATGCTGAAATTATGTATAAATTACCTGTAAAAGGAGACCAATCCGTGAAAAGAGCGGACTTCATTGATGGAAGTAGGAATAGGTTAGTCTCGCACGGCTGCCACTTTCGAGTGATCTACTGACAACCCATCTTTTGACATTACATACCCCGGAAAGACGGCCGAATCTGTCATAAAACAACACTAATCGAGTCCCCCATAAAACTCCTCTAGCCTCAAAACAACCAACATTTCGCGTAAGTGTTGGAGATGCAGCTCTTCCGTGTACTATATATAAAAATAACATCAAAGTACAGAACAAGAAATTTTCTGATGAATAGGCGAAATACCTGGTTCATAACCGCATGAACGTGCTAGGAGCGTTAAAAATACCGAATGGCATTACCATCTATTCAAACAGACCTTCTCGGGTCTTGAAGGTTGTTTTCCTCGTATCCCCCATACGAATACGAATCTGGTGATATCCGATTTTTAAATCCAGCTTCGTAAATACAGTAGCACTATTCAATTGATCCAGTAAATCATCAAGGCGGGGAATAGGAAACCGATACCTGACTGTAATTTTGTCGATAGCCGGGCTATCCACACACATTCTCATTGAGCCATCCTTTTTTGGTATTAACAGTGCAGGAACCACACAAGGACTAAGACTCTCACGGATGTGGTCTTTTGTAAACAGTTCTTCAACCAGTCTAGGAGCTCTTTATGGTCTTTTGGGCTCATCCGATAATGCAGTTGGTTTAGTAGGCTAGCACCATGTACAAGGTCAATCTCGTGTTGGATATCTCTCAATCGAGGAAGACATTTAGATAGAAAATCGAGAAAGACAACAGAAAACTCTGCTAATAGCGGTTGAACTCGCTCAGGTAAACCAGCAAATGGATCAGTACTAAATTCTTTAACCACCAAAAGATAGACAATCCTTGTTTCAAGAGCATGTTCTATAATCTCCTTTTGAGCTAGAAAGTTCTTACCCCGACTCATTTGATACTGCAAGGGCATGTTTTGTGGAGACCTCTCTAGTTGGTGTTAATATGAACCTGACATTATTCTATATGAAACTGTAACAGTTCCTCCTACCATCATATGTGACACTTCTATCATATTGCCAGGGTCGGCCTAGCAACAAGTGACACGCATCCATCCCAATGACATCGCACCATACTTTATCCCTTGTTACCAACAGAAAAATATACTAGACATCTTCTAGAGACATTTACCTCACTATAGTTCTTTAATCAAGAAAGCTTGTAGGGGTTTGGGTGATCTTCTGTTTTCAGGGCCAACTTCTGCACAGCTTCTTCAGAGATAACATTTCGCAACTCCCTGAATCAATAACGAATTTGCATATCTTTCCCCCAATTAGTACAAGTCAATTAAAAAATATTGTTTCGTAGCCAATCATCCCCTTCGGAGTCATATACATATGCATTAAAACCAATGCCTGACCAATATCTCCTCTTGTAACCTGGTCCTCTAGAACCTCATCAATAGCATCCTCTGGTTCCTCATCAAACTATGGTCACCCTCCAGGTAAAAATCAGCAGTGTCAGCGAACAGACTCCTCGATTATTGTGGATGTTGTTGTAATTTTTTACACTGTAAAGAAATGTGTCGTAGTTCATGCAAATGGTAGCACCGGACCTGTGAGGAGGTAACTGTACGACTAGGGACCTGAAAATTAGCACTTGTACGCATAGGAGCAGCAGTTGGTACTCCTGGGTTGGGGTTGGAACCGTCCTTTTTGGGAACGCCAATGGAGTTGTTCTGGCAGTCTCTTCTCCATAAAGCCTCCATGAAAGGGCTTTCTCCAGATGCAGTGTGCGTTGATGTGCTTCAGACACATTCACAGGGTTGAACATATTCAGCTGCTCCTGAAAATGCTGTCTCATCCTCCCTATATAGCGAGATACTAGTTGATCTGCTGAATCAGCAATATCGACATGGTTTTGTAGCTTGAAAAAATCGTTAGTGTATTCGTCAACAGTCCTTGACCCTTGTTTAAGGTTTTGGAATTCCTGATACATGAGACGTGCATAGTTGTAAGGAAAAAACGTAGCCCTCAAATGTTTCACAAACTTAGCCCGAGTTGTTATTTTTGGCTTACCTTGCCTTGCTCTAGTTTGTTGATCTGTTGCCACCATGATGCATCTCAGCCTTGGAACTTAGGCGATCCAATCTAAAAAATACTCTGGTTCGAGACCTCCTTGGAACTCTAGGATGCCCAGTCTGAATCTAGATTCCCACCGATTGTTGGCGTTCTAATCAAAATTTCTCACTGGCGGCTGCTCAGAGACTTGGCGACGACAGTCTTGTGGGGAGTATTGACCCCTACCTTGTTCTCGCCAAGGATCAAACAGATTATGCTCGCGACCGATCTCTCTCTCAGATCCCGACGGCAGGTTGCTCAAACCTGGACCTCAAAATCTATTGGTTTGGTTGTTCAACAGCCTGCGTAGTGCTTCCTATACGTCTCACATCTGATTTCCCAACGAGTGCATTTGTTCATTAACCTGGGATTGGAATTGACTAAATTCATCACGGTCGACCGATTCGATGATGAGACGAGTGGACTTTCACTGAAAATATCGTTTGGCGGCATACCTTCGTTACCCACGCTGTAGGAACTCTGAATCTGATACAAATATGGTAGCGCGAAGCTACGAGATGCAACAGGCGGCTGAAAATATAAAGAAATAAAAACGAACAACAGAAAGATAGATAGCTCTAACCCTAGGTCAGAGTAAAAGAGACTTCGGAGAAAATCAAATTCTGTTCAAAAAATTCTGAGGCAAAACTGGGGTTTTAGAGGTTTTTATAAAAGTGCTCGAAACCGTAGCCCAAAATTACAGGTTTCCCTTCTACAATAAAATAAAGCCTAGCCAAATTTCAAAGCGATTGGACCTGCTTAAGTATTTTAATAAAATCCAACAAAAATAGGAAAATGCAGAAAATTCACTAAAACAACAAAACGAGGGTTTAAACTATGGAATTTAAGGCCTGTACTTCATCACATTGTGATGCTTTCAAAAATCGTTGTGCTTCTCGATGCGTTTGATTTGAGTGGTCGCAACGCCTAATGCTGACACAAAGGCCCTAAATAAAGCCTGTTTCCGTTTGTCCAAAAGGACCATATAGCCATGGGCTCGTGCAACTACATCGGTATCTCTTCCCCTGATTTCAGTAGCCCTTAAACTACTGAACAAAACGGAAGCCCAAAAGCCTTATCTATTGGTTCCGTATCAGCTTCATCGGTCTTCTCTTGTTGTTCAAGGTTTGAATTCAAATCAGATACCTCTCTTCAGAGATCTTCAATCTGTGTCAAAAGCAACATGTATAATATACTAACAACGTTCAAAATCGAGGACTAACAAAAAAAACTTTAAACATTACTTACTTATCTCTTATTTCGTGCTAGCGATATCTTTAGACGTTTATTATCGATTGATTACTTGTATGTACGACTACTCTTCTTCGTGTTTTCTTCCACTTTTTGCATTAGGAAAGAACTAGCACGACCCTTGTAAAGTTTCGTTTTCTTCGTTCGTAGACTAGTACTGGTTTTTGAAGTGCTACCACCACTATAAGATCTCTTTTGTTTTTGCTTCGCTTTTGTTGGGGTACTGGTCTGTTGTTCCAACCACCCCCGTAGTGGTAAGCCATAGTCATCAGCAACGTCCCTCAAATCCTGTGTGGGGGGATGGTTCAGTTGATTGTGTTTCTTTGATTGGTGTTGTGTATTATGGTTCCTTATTTTCATTTTTCTATGCGCCAACGATTTCTTCCTTTTGTTAGACTTCCGTTCAGCACTCACCAGTAAACCTTGTGAGTTTCCCACATCATCACTGACTCCAAAGACTATATTTTCAGCCTCAGTAAACTCTATTTTTCTCTCCAAAACCAGTAGATTGAGCAAGTTTATATCACGCAAATTGTGAGCAAGTCATTTGTTACATAAAACATGTGATTTACTTACTAACACTAAAGATGCGTTTTACAAGTACTAACATTAAACCGTGCGATTTACTTACTAACACTGAAGATGCATTTTACAAGTACTAACATTAAACCACGCAATTTACTTACTAACACTGAATATGTGTTTTACAAGCACTAATATTTAACCAGGAGATTTACATACTAAAATTCTAGATGCGTTTTACTAATAGTTAAGGACTCGCGATTTACATTTGACATTCACAACTAACAACATTTTTACATTATAACTACCACTAACTATTACAAACTACTGAGCCTCCTGATTGCAATAACTAACTACTAACAACATATATTTTGTACCTATTCATCTTGCAGCTTTTCCATTGATTTAATCATGGCCATGGTTGTTTTCTTGCACTCCATCGCCCACCATTTATAGCACCTAGGTATCATGTCGGCCCTTGCCAAATCAGCCCCTAAATTAGTATGCTCCATGATGAATGGTTGCAAAAAAAACTATCATTTTCCTACAATCTGCGTAACCTAAAATATCATTGTGTTTACTGATACTAAAAAATAAAACAGCCAAGCATCCGATAACTTTATCGGGTGCCTTTTTCTTCAAACATTTTTTCATGGATCGGTGGAGCTTCTCTAAAATTTCTCCAGACCAGTCGTAATCATTCGTTTTAATCATGTCTTCTATGTAAAACATGAATGTCCAACCCATAATATCGTCAGATACTGAATAGAAGAGTATTGAGCAAATGAAAAAAATCAACAGCCGCGCAACTTCCTCACTGGTATTCTCCCCACCGTCCCTTATTGATTTTTGTATAGCTTCTTGCAATACAATGAATAAATGCTAAATTAGTGCAAATGTACACAAACTATATAACTATAAAAACCATATATCACACAAAAAGTTTACCCTACCTTAATCATTGCATTTGAAACAGATTTCTGATTAGTCAGGCCGCTTTTCATAGCCCTAGGGTGCAAGAAGTATTTTTGCATCAGAATAGATTCGTTCTTAGCCTCATCTATGAATCGACCTTTAAATCCTCCTGCTTTGTTCACAAGCATTTCTTTTGTTCCCTTTTTAAGCCGGAAGATGACCTTCACGTCGTTTGTAATCAGTTTGACCAGTTTTGAACCTATTTCAAATGCCTTGTCCTTCACGGAATACTTCTTCACAATCTCTTATATCAACTTTTGATTCTTCTTCATGGCAAGTCTTTGTTACATAGATCGAATGATGCTTTCAGAAAAGTATAGAACGGAGTATTCTTTGTTGCCTCAATATGTTTAGTTGTTATGATGTTTATCTTGAGTAGGTTCAGAATGCTGACTAGCCCTGACGTGTAAAAACTCCATTTCCCTGTCATATCCCCTATAATAAAAACATATTCCTGCTTACTTACAAGGTACATGTGCACGAGTAACAATCAAACAACACCGACGAGATTTATACAACTAACAACCATAAAACATTCATACCATTGGGCGATTTATGCAACAAACAGCCATAAAACATACGACTTACTCATGATTTGTCCATTTGTGTTACCTATTACATACCACTGCGCAATTTATGCAACAACCAGCTAACATGCATACAATTGCGTGATTTATGCAATAAATAGCCATAAAACATGTGACTAACTCATGTTCTGTCCATTTATGTGACCTTTACACAACCATTGCACGATTTATGCAACAAACAACCAGACAAGATGCATACAACTGCGTGATTTATGCAACAAACAGCCAAAAAACAAGCGAATGACATATGGTTGGTCCATTTTTGTGTTCTATTACATACTACTCCACGATTCATGCAACAAACAACCAGACAAAATGCATACAACTTCGTGATTTATGCAACAAACAGCCAAAAAACAAACGTTTGACACATGTTTGTCCATTTGTGTGTCCTACTACATACTACTTCGCGATTTATGCAACAAATGGCCACACAATATACAAGATACATAGGTGAAAATATAAACAAGATGTGATTTATACTACATAAACACATCCACGTACACATCGCTCGATAAGCCGTAATCCAAAAGCATTAATACGAAAAACATTAATTCCAATCGACGACAGATAATCAGGAATAAAACGCTAACCGACGATATGGTTTCGAACCAATATAATACCCTAACAATGACGTCTGACATAATCGCTCAGATTATCTAACTAAACTAACCAACATTAAGCTTATAAGTACCTCTACTAACGTTTCTAACGATCAACACTACCTATTGTTCTGATTTCGAATTCGAAGTTCACCGCTAAACGGTCACTAATGGTTAAAACTGCTTGCCGGAGGTTGGGGGGCGTCTAATGCTCGCCGGAGTACGAAAGAGGTAGGTTGGCCAAAACGGGTTATGGGTTTTGACTCTATGGTTTACGGCAAATTTTAATTTAATTCTTTGACTGATTTGGGGAGGGAAATAGAATACCTAAAATGTATCTCAAAAGGTGTAAAAAATTCACTCACAGCCTAAAGTATATTTTTTTATAGTAGAGGGGTATTTTTTCCAACTTATTAAGTTTGGTATTTTTTTAAAAGTGATAAGGGAAAGAAAATATAGATAATAACAAGGTTAATTATGTACAATATAAGGGCTAAGTTTGAGTATTTAATGATTAAGGACCAAGGTCAATTATTGCTACATTTATTCTTTTTTTCTTTTTCTCTCTCTACAAAACATTGATTTCATTATTAGAGTTACTTCATACAAATATTTCTTAGACAGACCCTTTCCTACGAACATTTCCGCTTCTGAACTTGCCTAAGAATTTTTTGAGTTCTTCAGAAAGAACCATTTTTGTAGGTACTAAAAGGTAGTCACATAGTTGAGTAGGTATTTTCTAGTAGTTTTCTTTTATATATATACCTAATCTGTACGTGTTTGGTGCGTTATTTTTATCCGATCCAAACAAATATTATTTTTATGTAGCAATCGGTAGATTAAAGGTTATGTCGTCTCAAGACCAACGTTGTCATCTCTAGTAATAAGTATATCAATATCGTAAAATATTCTTTCTCATAAATAACTAATCATTTGACCCTTTTTTTTAGTATTTGTTTTAGGTTTTTAATTTAAGTATTTTTATATGTATTTAAATATATATTTTTTATTGAATTTTTTATTTTATTTTTCGCAGCAAATTGTTTTTCATAACTTAACGGTTTATTAAAGTTTCACGGTAAAAATTTCAGTATTCTTTTAAGTTTATAATTTTTATTTTTTTGTATTTAAACTCTAAATATTGTTTTTTTAATTGTGCTTTTGTCAAGTATTTGATGTAAACGACTAATTCTTCTTTTCACAAATTATATTTTTCACAAGTTCAAATGGCTATTTTTTTATAACTTAATATTTTCGCAAGTAAAATACATTAATTTCCGCAAATATTTAACAACATGTTTTACAAATAAAAATATTTACTTTTCACAAATAAATATTCTAACAAGTAAAATACATACATTTTTTAGCCGCTCTCCCTTCTCTCTGAGTTTTCTACCTCTAGAAAACCTGGAGAGCACAGTTCCTTAAAAGAAATTCTGTATTCCTCCTTTACAATCTCCTGTAATCCAATTTGGCCGGCCATTTTTAATGAATAAACTATATTTTTCTTTTAACTTACTTCTAATCTCATACGGGCCTCTTCTCTTTCTTTCATTTCCTTTTTATCAGTTTCTTTACAAATCTATTTTTAGAACTATCTCGTCTTCGTTTCATTGTTTTCGTCATTTTGCTCTCTTTCGGTGAACGATTTCATGAAAATCGGCAGGAGTCTTCTCTTCAAAGGACAAGATGGTAGTTGCCATTTCGGTCATCTTTCTCAATCAATCTGCGAGGACCTTCGTATGAAGCGGTTGTGGTTGTACGATTTGTATGGGAGCCGTTCAGTAAATGTGTCGATTTTTTGGATGGTAAACGATTCTTCCTTTTTCCTATAATGATTGTTTCTATGTAGTGGGTGCAGCATCTCTTCGACTTCTTCGAACAGTTTGAAAAAAATCGTTGTCGATATAGTAATAGATAGTTTTTATCTCCGTTGCCATGGTTTATAAGTGTCATTCGTATTTCTTTGAAATGCCTGGTGGTTGGTTTCGGTCGGATCTGTCTGGATCTGTTCTGGTTAGCATCTATGCTGTGGTTTCAGCCGTCAGATCTGTTTTTGCAGACCGTTAGTTTATCTTATCTCTTATTTTGTGAGACTGTCAGCCTAGCTTGTCTCTTATTTTTTTTGTCAACGTTGATGTATTTGGTCTTCCAGTGTGCTTGCGGAGACTTGGTTGATGTTTATTCCATGGGTATCTAATTGTTGCTCCGTCGCAGATGCTATTTTAGAAGTCTAAGGAGCTCTACTGTTGGTTACGAAATCTATCTCATGTAGTTAATCGGATTCTTATGTAATCCCTATATGAATTATCTTGCTAAGCATGTATGTTTTCGGCTGTATTTAGGTGCCTGAATATTTATCCGGCTGTATTTAGATATTTTTGGGATATATCCGTTAGTGCTGTAACTTTATTTAATATATATTTAAGGTTTTTTTAAACCAAAAAAATATACTAACATATTTTTTACAAGTAAAAACAAATTTTTGCAAGTTTTGAACAACGTATTTTTCACGAGTAAAATTGTCTATTTTTCACAACTAATAATTTTTTCAAGTAAAAAATAATAATTTTCACAAGTCTTGAACAACATTTTTTCACAAACAGAAATGCATAATATTCACAAGTTGTTATTTTTGTAGTAAAATGCATTTTTTCAAATACTTAACAACATGTTTTTCGTAAGTAAAAATGCTGGTCTTTCACAAGGAAAATATACTAAAATTTGCAAATTTTGACCATTTCACAAATAAATATGTGTATTTTTCATAAATATAAAACACATCATTTTGTCAAATTAAAAAACACAGGTTTTTGCAACTATATGTGCAATTACTATACAAAATTATTTTCACAAAACAAAAAGTTGCGGATGATCTTACCATTGTAGCTTTTTTTTCAAAACTCAAAATTTTGGACCAAATAATACGGATAGTTATCATTAATCATTCGTCTTCTCCCTAAACAAGTTAGGTTAAAGTACGACATTATATTTTCAACCAAACATTCATGGTATTAAAAAGTCAAATTCTTTGTAATGCAACCAGAAACCCTTGGGTCTGCGTTTATACCATAATAAGGAAATCAAAACATAAAACTATAAATATTGTATTGAAATTAGAGATGGCAATTTTTTCCGAACCCACGGGTATGCGACCCGAGCCGACCCGATGGGATGGGTTATGGATTTCTAAAAAAATTTGCGGATGGATCGTGGGTTTAAAAATTTACTACCTGTCGGGTTTGGGATGAGTTATGGGTTTAAAAAAAAATTCATGGGTACCCAACCTGAACCCGACCCACTGAATAATACCCGACGCGTACCCACTAAATTAATATTATATAAAATAATAAATTATTTAGTATTATTTATTAAACTTTAAAATAGAGATATTAATATTAATATCTGTAATACCAAAACCATACATTATTTGCTAACCATATATTATTTGCTAATATATACAATATATTTTGCAAAATAGTATTTTATAATTAAAATTACATTTGATTTTTCAATTTCTTTTTTTAAAATACTTTTTCCTTTGTTTTCTGCCAATCTGATACCGATACTCTCAGTATAGATTTAATATTATTAATTAAATTAAAAAAATTAATATATAAAAAATCATATATTAATTATTAATAACATAACAAAAATACAAAATATATGCCAATTAGGATGCCGTATATTTTGAAAAATATCATTCTGCAGTTAAATATTTGATTTGTTTTTTAGTTTCTCTTAATAGTAATAGTATTATTAATTAAATTAAAAAACTATTTACTAACATATACCAAAACCATATATTAATTATTAATAGATTATAAAATATTCGATAATCATCACTAGATAGCATATATTTTGAAAATAGTATTTCTATATTTAAATATTAAATTTAATATTAATCTAAAAAAATATAGTTCTGATGGTAACCGTGGATGGGTACCCGAACCCGGCGGATTTGGGTGTGGGGAAAAAATATTACTACCCGACAGGTACGGGTTAGGGTATGAGTTTGAAAAATCACGGATGGATTATGGGTTTAGCTATACCCGCATCCATCCCGACCTATTACCAGCCCCAATAGAAATAATTAAAATTAAACTTAAAGCCCATGCTTAAAATCTTTTATCAAGTAATTGAACTATATTTAATAAATCATTAAAAAATCTATAGTTGTGTTTTATAGAAAAAGGAACCAAGAGAGAGCCTAATATACTGAGAGAGAGCTCAGTAGGAAAATAAGAAAAGAGAAAGAAAAACATGAATAAAGTCGATAAAGCTAAATTCTAGGAATCCAATACATATAACACTTAAACTTTGAGTTTTTTTACCATTTACTACAGGGTTATAATATTATTTGTTTACTATTTCCGAGAGTTAATAACCACACAAGTGGACTTTTGGTACATGAGTTGGGGTGGCAATTTGGGAATTGTTCGGTCCGGTCCGACCCGATTCGGTCCGGTCAGGTTTTGTCCGGTCCGAATTTAGAATGGGCCGGGTTCAGGTTCAGAAATTGTAATCCGCAATCGGACCGTATCAGGTTCGGGTTTCAAATTTGTCCGGTCCATTCCGGTCCGAAAATCATAAAATATACATAAAAATAATATTTCTATATATAATAAAAATAATATATTTAAAATAAATTAATATATTTAAAATAAATTAAAAATATATTTAAAAAATATTAAAATTAATGTCTGTGGGTCGGGCCGGGTTGACCGGCGGACATTAGCGGACTGGCTCGGGTTTGAAAATATGAGTCCGAGAGCGGATCGGGTCGGGTTCGGGCTCAAGTATAAAAAAGCGGGCTCAAGCGGGTCGGCCCTAACCTGGCCCGCGGACGGCCTATTGCCATCCCTATACATGAAGCTTAATTATAACTAAAAGAATTGGGCCAATAAATACATTTGATACTTGATGATAAATACAGGTCGGTCTAATAGCCGGTCTAAACTCATATAACGACTCGACTAATAATTAGTCCCTCCGTTTCATAATATAGGTCGTTTAAGGTTTTTTCACATATATTAAGAAAAATAATAATGACTTTGAAAGAATAGAAAAAAAATTATTGGTGGAATTGATAACTTGTGCATAAGGTTAACTATTTTATTGGTGGAAAGTGGAGTATGTGTAATGAATTCTGCATTGAAAAATGAGATCGACTTATATTAGGAAACAAAAACTTACTCCTAAAAAGACTTATATTATGAAAGAGAATGAGTATTTTATGAACATCCTTCATAATTTGTATAAACTAATTAACGGGGGACTAAGTTTAGAAGAAGTGATCATGTTTTGATAGACCGAGATGGTCATGTCTTGTTTGAACTATTAAGTGACCATGTATGGAGTGATAGGAAATGTAGGAACCGAGATCATCTGACTGAGTTCGGTGCATGGTGATTCCCCTTTTGGTTGGCCAATATAGGCGAACCCGTACTTTATGATCGTTCAGATCTTAATTAAGATGTTGGGTTGCTATGACTGTATGGAAGTCTGATCCATGTAGGTTTAAAACAAGCTCATTTGTTTGATTACACTAGAATCAATGTCTATAGAAAAGCATATATGTGTCAAGTGTGACCGATTGTTGTCAGACACCATGATTGCTGATAGCATTGCAGCCCACTAAATATTAGGTACGTTTAACTATTTGACTCTGTGTATTTTGTACTGATTAAAAATAAAGTGAAGATCGGAGGTTAATCTATGTAAAATTGAATTTTTATTTCATTCATTCTTTTATTTCAATATTTTCAGATAGCAAAACCCTAGTTCTTAGCAACTCAGCTCAAGCCTCTAATGAAAATACCTTTATAACAAACAATTATATGCTTCATTACCATCTAGGATTATTTTTTATTCTTTTGCATTGTCTGATTAGTTTCTAGACTCATGTCGCTCATCTTCCCTAACTTTCATATAGTTTAGGTAATACTTATCGCTTTCATAGTTGGTATTTAGCGTTTATTTAAGTAAGTAAAAATGTAGACAATATCAAAGCTTTTCATAGTGGTAAGGAGATAGAGGTCTTTTTTTTACTCATTTGTAGATAATCTAAACATTATTTATTCTCTCTTATAAGACGTGGGTGGAAGTAATTCGAAACAGTTAACTGATGTAGCGAATCTATCCCATCTGCCAAAGGAGCAACTACTCTCAATATTAAGACCTATCTCAAATGGTAATATGTCTAAAGCCCAAAACTCCAATGATGCCATTCTTGGGGGAACTCATTTTATTTATGCAAATCCAACCGAAGTCAGAGTGGCTATATTACACCATGGTAAATTTATCACTCTTATGTCTTATCGTTTCCAACAATAAATATGTAAAAGGACAAGGTTATATTGAGACCCTTTTTTGCTATAATGAGACCCAAAATCTCAAAAAATTTATGTTGATGTGAATTGACCATTTTACCTTTCATATATAAAACCAAAGTTCTAACCAAAAACCAACTTTTTCTTCTTCCTCTTCCTAAAGTTTTCTCTCTCTCTAACTAAACTAAATTTTTAAAAAACACAAAAAACCATGGATTTGAGCGATTTAAACGAAGAGTTGAGCTGCAATATGAATGATTTCTTTCGAATGAGGATGAGCCTTTGACGGACCATCTCCAAACCCAAGAAGATGATCATTTCGTATATTTTGAAATTTCAGTGCAAATATAGCACTACCAACGCTATGAACTGCATGAACTGCGAACAAACAATGCACAAAATTACCAAAATTGAGCGCTCGCAACGCTACAATTTGTCAAAATCGCGTACTCTGAGCGCTCCATTTTGACAAAATCAGACACTCTGTGCTCGCGAAACTCTCTGGAATTTTTGTCATTTTTCATTTTTTTAAGTTTAGGAGTTCGAAACTCAATTTTTTCCACCAATATAATACATTAGTCCTTTCTAATGAATGGTGTAAAATTTAGAAGAAAAAAACTCCAAAATGTGATTAAAAAAAATTGCGAAGTGGGCATTCGCAAATTTGGGCAAATATCGAGCACCCAACTCGGAATTTGCCCAAAATTGCGAATACCCACTTCACAATTTCGGGGACATTGCAAGTTGGGTACTCGCAATTTGCCCAAATTTGCGAAGTGGGCATTCGTGAATTGCGCCCCGAAAATCTCTTCTCCAAATTTCGAAAACGAAGAACCCCAAATCCTTAAAAACTCAACCAAAATCAACAAACAGCATACCAAAATGTCGACAATAACTAGACTAACAGTTATCTACAACTTAATTTCCAAAAAAACAACAACATTTAGATGAAAATTCTACTTTTTCAAAAAAAAACTATAACTCTAAATATCACTAAAAATACCTAACTAAAATGTATAAAAAGTACATCGATAAGTATAGGATTCATACATTAACGTGTTTGTGAGTTCGAATTTGAGAAATATTGAATTTTTTTATTTTATTTTGAGAGTTTTTTGTATAGAGAAGAGAGAAACGAGAAAATTTGGCTCAAATAAAGGTTTTATATCAAGGATAAATTGGTCATTTTTTGGGTCTCATTATAACCAAAGTAGGTCTCATTATAAAAGGGTCTCATTATAACCAAATGAGGTCTCTATTTAGCCTTTCCCTTAGTATAAAGGTTCAAAAAACTCAACATAGATTGGCCTCTGACTGAGACCATCACCATCATTGATATCGATATCTATCGATAACTTAACTGATATTTATTACATGTATCATGATATTGACTTTCTTTCTTGATTGTTGTGTAAGTATAGGATCTCTCGTATAGTCAACTTACGACTACTAGAGCTTAGTGAAACTTATATCGTAGCCATGGATGATAAAATATGGATATATGTAGATCTCATTGACTAGGGACTTTGGCTCCCTCTGCGCCCACAACTGGTAAAGTTCCTTAAAATGTTATATCGTTGCTCTAAGCATATGACGTCGAAAACTTAGAAACAATATGATAGTATTAATTGTAGTATTTGGACTAGCCACGATCTCTTTCAAGGTGGAGAAATTGGTATCGTTCAACCGAATGAACCTTTTTGAGCGAATATAAGTCATTGGTTAATCTATTGGAGTCTGAAAAATAATGTAAATAATATTTTTTTTATTAGTGTGGAGTGGAAAACAAAGATATGAAGGGTGGGCGTAAGGACCCGAAGTGGTACACAATAACAATAAGAAAGTAAAGACTATCTCTCATACTCGAAGATAACAAAATTCTAAAACGTATTTCTCTACTTTTATTAACTTTTGTATCTTATGTTTTGTATCCACATTCTAGTTTAAACTTTTGTATTTTTTATGTTTATGAGTTATCTTGACTTATACTATAGAATTTGGGACTATGTTTAAGATCGTCAAGACATTCGGTTCTTCAGTAAAGTTCGATTCAGTTTTTTAGTTCTTAGTTCTTTCGATTCTTTAAATTTGATACACATTTAAGAACTGATTAAAATTCAATCAGTTTCGGCTCGATTCTTCTCAGTTCCGTTCGGTATATATACTTAATTTAAGCATCAAAAAGAATTAAAAATCGATTCTAAATGATTACTTTAGATTATTTGGAACCAACTGGTTACTTTGTAACCAAACGATCCAAATGGTTACTTTGTATCCGAATAATTACTTTATAACTAGACAAATTAAAAAAATACTAAAAATTAACTAAATACTAAAAGTTATAAATTATGATAAGTAAATTATGATATCTTAATACAAAAATTGCTTCATTTTATACAATTTTACACAACTGCATAGCTAATTCTAGGAATTTTTGAGGGTTAAGGTCTCAATGAGAGTCGTGAATTCAATTATTTAAACTTCAATTTATTATCTTTCTCTTCTTAGATGTTTATAAAGCTCATGAATTTGTGCATGAAACTATATAAATAAATCTGATTAGTTAAGCTTGTATATTTTTATTACTTGTTTAAAAAAGAACATAGAAAAGAACAGGATGAGCGATCAAATGTTATTTAAAGTAGCAGTCACAAAATCTATTTCCATGTCAAACGGAATTGCTTCCAAAATCACCTCTTTAATTCTCCCAATATTTTATCACGATAAATCAGTCAATACATTACGTATAAGTATAAAAGACTATCAAATTTTAACTTGTTCCTATTAGTCATGGCTTTAAGTTGAACAATGATGTAATCTTAAAGCTGAGGAAGAGAATAAAGTTGAGACAATGAGCCAAAGTAACAGTGTAATAAGGCTTATTTATTTGTATGTTCTTCATGTGACACAACCAGAACAATTAACCTTACACCCAAATCTTAACAGGACATAAAACATTTAACATAAATATAATTTTAGATATGTTTCAAATCAAGCTTCAATCGATCAAGCAATGCAAATCACATACTTACTTGTTCAATGATAGAGGTTATATCATAGATGTTTTCCAAATGCTTGATAGCAACTTACTCTCCTTGCGAGAGTCTTATAAGATTCTTCTGGCGGTCAATAACGTTAAATTCATTTGAAAGTATCTTCCATGTGTCACCTAAGCATCAGTGTTAAACTTTTATTCACAAGTTTTCACTGTGTAGTTGTTCATGACGCTACAACTAGACGATGTGTAACATTTTAACAATGTTAAAGTTATAAAACAATCTAGTCTCTCTTACTTGTATGAAACCAGCCACCCTCAGTGACATTTTTTGTGAGCTTTGGATTTTTGTAGTAGCATGTAAAGATGAGCCTCTAAAGAATATCCCCCTACGTGGAAAATCGTAAAAAGGATTGTAGCTCATCTCTTGCACCTTATGAAAATGCAATTTACCAAATGAGATCGATAGATAAATTGTACAAACCATGCACAATTCGTCTGGAATAAAAAAAGTGTTTGTTCTAGAATTTCATGTCTATGGACACTCACCATATCCTCGTATAACAAAAACAAAACAGGTATCACGTGAAAACCCTTCCACCTTAGAGCTCAATGGTGAAGATCTTGATGTTATTATTCGAACCCGTCCCCCTAACCTTGCTTTCACTAACTTATAAAAAAAATACATATGAAAAACGTCAACTTTAGATAAATTTTCGGATTTTTATTACCTTCCTCAAGTCTTAAAGATTTGTAAGAGGTGACACATCTTTCTATTTATCGCTGCGATTTATCTATCCAATTTTTTTTTATCAAAACACAAGTTTAATTTTATTTACTTTGCAATGAATGATAAAAAGATAAGACTACTCTTGCTATGTGTAAGAGAATATAAAAAAAAAATTCTTATTGGGTCGACTTCTTGTAATGCATCTTTTTATACGTGAAAAACACAACAAACCTTGTTTATATTGGAAAATTTCTTTAAAATCAACAAGTTGGGTAATAATAACTGATAAAATTAATATCATGAATTTGTTTTAGAACGCGAGAAGATAACAAAACTTCTAAATACAAGAACCAATACCAATATCCAATTCCTACAAATCCAACAAACCCAAACTTATAAACACAAAGATTGAACAAAAATAAGCAAGACCCAAGATTTCATACCTTGTAATCAATTTTAACTTTAGCCAATGAAACTTAAGTTTATCTTTAGTAGCTCCTAAATATTACATCAAGTTATTATGCGAGGACATTATCAATTTCATATATATATATATATATATATATATCAAAATTCAAAAGTGGTGAGGATAAAACTTAATCGAAGGGTATTTACGTAACTGTTTATATGATATATTAACTTTAGGGTAGAATGTAGAGAGATAATTGAGCTACGATCTTTAATGCTTAGAGAGATAAAGTCTCAACCTTCTAAAATATTTTTTTGGGTCTTTATAATATAACTTTGGGTTCATGAGTTTATCGGATCGGGTCATGAATACGGGTCAAGTACCATTCACCTCCAGCCCATTAACCATTTATTATACATATTTTATATGTAAAAATACAACTAACATATAGCTGAGTCAAAAGGTGAGCAGCTAACACACAGCTGAGTCAGTATGATTTTTATTTTGAGGCTAAATTGGCCCGTCGAATAAATCTGACTCCCTAGCGGACTATTGCACTCAAAGAAATTTGACCTCATCAACTAGCCCCCTTAGCCCTCTCAAAAATATTTTTGGAGGACTAACTAATACATATCCCAACTGCATTAAGGTCACATTTGATCATTTATAACTTTAAATTTCCCAGTATTCTTTAATTTTAGTATAAGTAACGTACATATCTGAACCTCACTATGATGGTATCATTCGATGACGGTTACTATCCAAATATCATAGCTTTTAACTACTTATATTTTATGATACATGTTACATCTTGATTGGAGCCACGAACTTGTTTTACCATATGTAGAACTAACAAATCACAAGAGAGACGGTTCACTCTTCGAGAGCCTCTCTACATACTATTCTCGTTTCTACTTCTCTAGGTAGGGCACTCAAATGTTTCTATAAATTTCTTTTTATTTTTTCATTTTAAGTATTTTTAGAGAGAAAAAGATTTTTCATTCTAGATAAATAAGATCTTTTTTGTTGATATTCAACTTCTTTCCGGAGATATTTCACTTCCTCCACCATATTAACCATCGCATATTACTTTTCCGTAATTATTTTGGCGTTTGCATGTTCATCGACAAAAACACATTAACCAAAGATGGTTTGCTAAACCTGTCCAATGTTAAAAAAGAAAAGAATAAGACTACAGTCGTTGCTGGGTTGTAACCTTATACATTAACTACTGAAGAGTGTATCTGTATAATAGATGGAACATCCTTTCGAACCCTTTTTTACAGTTTCGTCTTTCAGATCAATAAGTCATTCTCCTAAACCTCTCAAATCATCATAATCTCAAGGGGCCATCAGTCTTCGAAACCATTCTACTTTCAAAGTCGTGGGATCGGATTCCAAGGAGAATATTTCACATAAAGTAACCAGTTTATCTAAAACCAAAAATAAACCCTATATAGAAAAATAGCCAATAGGGAAACAAGCCACTACTAATAGTCCATCCATTCCACAAAGTCAGAATAAAGGAGAAGACCATGTCCCTCTTCCAGTCGAAGTTCCATTAAATCTGAGTGGAGGAGAAAATCCTGTAATACTGGTTGCTAAGTTCTCCCAACCCGAAGGAGAGAATGTTGGAAGTCAGCCTATTGAGCCTTCGGGATCTAGTCATAAGTTCATGGAGGGGAACATAGAGGATTCAAGTGAAGACTCAATCCTCGAGACATCTGGTCAGATCGGGGAGAATTTACTGCCAACAAAGAAGAAGAAATCAGAGGTGCGACAAAGTGGTGATGGCAAGAGAAAAATACAATCTCTAACAACATAATATGAACCGCTTCATTTGTCTCTGGTTGGACATGATGGGCCCAACTTTACAATGTTTAGTGTCAAATATATGTTACCCTTACATAAGATTTTTTATGTTTATTTTCATGAGTCTGAGTTGGAGGTCATTCAAACCAAATGGGGGTTCCCCAAGACGGTGAAAGTAAGGATTCCCAAACCCAAAGAGACTCTGATGAACTAAACTGCTAGGAAATTAGTAGTTACACCGACCTACTCAACTGGGACCTTCAGTTTCCCTTAGATCCTGAGATTGTGAGATACTTTAATTTGATAAGATTGTGTCCAAGCCAAGCTAGCCAAAATGCATGGTTCTCATTGTTGACATGTATCATAGCTTCAAGACTGTCGAAGATTCTGATGCCAATAGAACAGTTAGTTGTCGCTCCGGGACTGTCTCGTAATACCCACATTCCCTTTTACTACTTTAACATGGAGAACGACTATAAAAGTGGTGGGTGGTCTGCTGGAGGCACAAAAAAATAGAAAACCCAATTCATTTTCATCAGTGGTTAATTAGAGAGTGGCAAGAAGATCACCTCCCAGGGTAACCTGAGCCAACTCACCAAACATTGGAAGAATACTTGTAAGCCTCTTTGGAATTATTTTTAAGTTTATGTTATTTTTTATAACATTTTATAATTTTTCCTTAACCTCTTATGTATCACCTATTTTGAAGCCATATCTACATCATCTGACTGAAGAAAATATGACCTTTAGAAAGCATAATAAATAGGCGGAGGCAAAGTGGTCCAACGACTTCAATCAATGATTCACTTCCGTCAATTTTGTTCGAAATTATCTCCGGAGAACCAATCCTGAATGGGAGCTAAGATTGGAGAACTTCACCACTCCTTCGCAACCTTCAGTCATTCTCAAGAGAACCAAGACTATTGATGGTAAGTTATTTCTATCGACCAGGATTAGAGCTCACAGTCATCAGAATAAGAAATTATAAAAAGAGAAAATAGGGTTTGTCACAATTTTCTACCAAAGTGGGAGATGAAGGGCATCCAGATGAGATTCACTCAACCTTATGAGTCATTGTGGCTGCCATTATTGAAGAAGGTGAGGCACCTTCAACATCTCCCGTGACCATGAATAGCAAGGTACACAAGAGGGGCAAACAAGAAAGCGATAAAAGAGAGAAGAAGATGAAGAATTCCTCAACTCGTTTGAAGATAGTCCTTTGCTCATAAACCACTCCTCCAACAATCCCTTTAGTCGAACCCCAAACAGCTACGGTTGATCCTTCTCCATTATTTCCCCCTTCTAAAAGGTAGGTATGCAGAGATGTTAACCTCATTGAATGTATGAGGGCTTTTGATTTCGGTACCTTCGAAATTGACTTCCTTGAATGTACAAGTACTGCTACTGGTATGGTGTTCGAATGGGTTCTCTTTGAATTATCAAAGGAAAATAATGTGTTAGTATATTCAGTATTGAGTTATATGAGGCCAATTGTTGATTTGGATAAACAAGTGAGATCAAAAATCGAAATCGTAACTTCTCTTCAAGGGGAAAATAAGAATTTGAAAGCTTCAACCAAATAAGAGAAGGCCAAAAGCGATAACCTCTCTAAGGAGATCAAGTCTGTTGGGAAAGAACTAGTCAAAGTGAAGTCCAACCATGAAAATTTTCAAGTTGATTATAGAAGTCTGCAATCATCATGCTCCAAGGAGATTACGTTATTAAAGAAATAACAAGCTGATGATAAAGCGACCACTGTACGCTTGTGAGGCGAGAGGACAACTCAAGATACTCTTGTCAAAAAGCATGAGAACGAAATTGCTTCTTCTAAAGAGAAATCCACCTAGGATGTGGATAATGGCATAGATGCGTATGATGATGCGGTGATAGACTCCTTACAAAAAAGGGATGCATCAACCAAATCAGATGGGGACTGGTTCCAGATGACTTGTTGCCTCCCGACATGCCATAGCCGATCAACTTGGTCTCTCTGAATATTCACCCAACGATGATTCTAACAATAACGATGATGGGGACTCTGCTGGTGAGATTTCAGAAGAATGAGAAGAAGAATATGCCTATGAGAATGAGTCCAAAGGCCAATAGGTGTTTATGTTGTTATTATTTTGTGCACCTTTGACGTATACAATATATTTTTTGTGCATATCGTATTTCTTAGTGTGAGACCTTGGCATAGCGAAGGCATTTTTGTAACCTTTTCCCTCAAAATTTATTAATTCTTTGGGTTACCCAAGGTATTTTATATATCATCAACTTGGTTTATTTCCTTATATATTTTATTTTTTACTTCTTAGTCAAATTTATCCGAAGATAGTTACTCTTAAAATAAAAACCTTTCAAAGGCAACAAAAACTTAGCATGCCCAAGCCATTCAAAGGTAATCCATTCGAAGGTAATAAAATCTTTAACATACACAAGTCATCTGAAGGTAATCCATTCGAAGGAAATAAAATATTTAACATACATAAGTGATTCAAATGCATTAAAAACTTAACATACACAAGTTATTCGAAGGTAATCCATTCGGAGGCAATAAAAATTTAACATACACAAGCCATTCGAAGGTAATCCATCGAAGGCAATAAAAACTTAACATAAACAAGCCATTCGAAGGTAATCCATTTGAAGATAATTAAAACTTAGCATACACAAGCCATACTTGTAAACACATCTTTAGAGGAAAATCTGGTAGATTCATAATGATTCGGACACCTCATTAAAACCTCCCCACACCACCATGGTTGGAAAGAGTATGCCCCAAAATATTTACATTGAACAAAAAAAATTAAATATTTATAATGTATATTTATTCGAGGTATTACCTTAAATGTTCGAAATTCTACTGGTGCCTTAAAGGACTGCCTTCTTAGTCAACTAATTGATACATTCTTTGCTTAATATTTTTACACATAGTGTCTGGTCCTTCTCAGTTTGGAGAAAACTTCCCAAAATCCTACTTGGAAGTCTCTTCTTTGTACTCCAGACGCGTACTTACTCCTCATTAAACCACGATAATGTGTTGTTTTTAAATGAGTCTTAATTTTATTTTTTCAATCAAGTCTAGTTGAGATCTTATTGCAGTCTCATTTTCATGTTCAGAATAATTTTGAATCTTAAAAGAGGGAAGAGTAGCCTCTATTGGAGTTATTGCATTCATTTCATTGACCAAGACAAATGGAGACTCTTGTGTAGCGGTATGTGGAATAGTTTGATAAGCCCACAACACTTCTTGTAGGTAATTTGGCCATTTGTTTGTCGTTCCTTCTAAATTATTTTTGAGACCCATAAAAATGGTTATGTTTGCCACCTCTTTCTTTCCATTATCTTGGGGATGAAAAGGCAAAAAGAAACAATGGTGGGTTCCTTTAGATGTACAAAAAATCTTTATATGTTTATTGTCAAACTGAGAGTCATTATTTGTAGTAATGCGTCTAGGAATTCCAAACCTACAACAAATATTGGAGAGGATAAATTTGATTACTACTTTGAAAGTAGTTCCGAAGAGAGGTGAAACCTCTATCCAATTCCAAAAATAATCAATTGTCAATATGATAGTTCAACATCCTCAAGAAGCCATCGTAAGGGGTCCAACCAAACTAATCCCCCATCTATCAAAAGGCACTGCTTCGGACATTGAATCTATAGGAACTATTGGTACATGTATTTCATTTCCATATCTTTGAAAAAGATCACATCTTCTAGCTAACGTTTTAGTATCTATCATGATAGATGTCCAATAATGCCCTGCTAACAAGACCTTTCTAGTCAAAGCCTTGTAAACACAATAGGCAGACCCTTCCCTATCATGTAATTCATATTTTATACTTCACCAAATCTTCTTTCCTTGTTTCAGATTGTCTATATGCTTGATGTGTGAGAAATTCTCAATCACTCATCAATCGAATTCTTTTGGCACCACTTATTTGAGCATGCCTCAAACCTGCTATAGTTTCTTCGTATTCTGCTTTTTTGTTTGATGTTTTAAAACCAAAGTGTATAGCTTGGTACATTGAATATCCAAAAGGGGAAAGTAAACAAATTATTGCCTCACATCCCATTATTCTAGATCCTTCATCTGTTTGAATCACCCATTTTTTGCCATGCTTGTGAATCGTAGATTCTTCACAAAGTATCTTCGTATGGAACTACCAAAAAGTCTGTTATAGCCTAAATTTTAATCGTTGTTCGAGGAGAAATTCAATATCATAGTCTCCCAATTCTACAGACCACTTGGTCATTCGACCCGATATATCTGGTTTTTGTAACACGTTTTTAAGTAGAAATGAAGTTTGAACCGTGATAGAATGCACTTGAAAGTAATGTCTTATTTTCCTAGTCGGTATTACCAATGTTAAGGCCAACTTTTCTAACATGAGGTATCATTTCTCGACACCTAATAAACTCTTGCTAACGTAATAAATTAGTCGAGGGTAACTGTCAGCTTCCCCAACTAACATCGGACTTACAGTATGATTTGGTACCGTTAGATACATGTAGAGTCTTTATTAGATGACCGGTTTAAATAGAGTTTTAGGCGAAAATAAATATTTCCTGATTTCAAAGAATGTTTTATCACAATCTGGGGACCAATTGAGTCTTTATCGGTTCTCAATACTTTGAAAAACTGTGCACATCTATTTGATGATCTTGAAATAAACCTATTCAAGGATGTCAACCTTCCAGTTAACACTTGAACTTCTTTGGTAGATGAAGGAGGGTCCATAGATAACAATGCATTTAATTGTGAAGGGTCAACCTGAATCTCTTTCTCATTAATCATGTGCCCGAAAAAAATTGGATCGTACTTTAAAGGTACATTTTTCTGGATTCAGCTTTAAGTTAATGTCATCAAAATTAGAGAAAGTTTCTTAGAGGTCGAGTAAATGGTCCTTCTCCTTTGAAATTTTTACCATCATGTCATCAATGTAAACTTTTACATTTCTTCCAATTTGGCTTAGAAATGCTTTATTCACTAGACGTTGGTAAAGTAGCTCCAATATTCTTAGATCCGAATGGAATTACCTTGTAATAGTAAAGCCCCATGTCAGTGATAAACATAGTATGACCATGGTCCCTTGGATCCATCTGTATCTGATTATACCAGCAAAGGTATCCATAAAAAATAGCAACTTATTCCATGAAGTCAAATCCACTAACGGATCTATTCGAGGTATTGGGAAAGGATCCTTGGGATATGCTCTGTTGAGATATGTGAAATTGATACACATTCGCCATTTTCAATTCTTCTTTCTTAAGAGTACCACTTTTTTTTGTCCATAGTAGATATTGAGATTCTCAAATGTGTTCTACCTTGGTCAATATGTCCACCTCTTTAACAATGGCTTCATATTTCTCTTTGGAAAAATCTTTCATTCTTTGGATCATCGGGCTTGCATCGGATTGTTCAGATAACTTGTGACAAATGAAACTAGTTGGTACACCAATCGCATCTTTATTGCACCAGGCGAATACATATAAAGTTTTAGATAAGAAAGATAAAAAAATTCTTTTAATTACAATGCCAATCTAAGTCCAACTCTAATATTTTTCTCATCCGTTAAACAGTGCCCTTCGACCTCTTCAATTGGGATAACAACACTGTGATTCTCCCTCTGATCATCTATTTTGTTCGGATCTGATAAGGACTCAAGTAATTGATATTCCTTATTGTCTGTCATGTTTTCCAAGGACTTTAGAGCAAGAGCATCTACATAACATTCTCAAACCAATTTTTGGCTGCTCCGAACCACCCCTACTTAACCTCCAAATGCATGTTTCAAACGTTGGTGAACCGTTAAGGCAAATATATGCATTCATGATAGCCAAGATCTACAGATGATGGCATTATAAGGTGTTGGACGATTGGCTACCATAAACAATACTCTGGCCATTTCTTGAATGGTTATTTGCTAAGAATTACCTCCCCTTTGAACTCCCCAATAACATCAGGAAAATTACCTGTAAACATCAATATGGTTTTGTTTGATCAGAGTATGACAGATGGGTTCTTCATTTGTCGATAGGTAGACGATAACAAGATATTATCTGGGTTACCTATGTTGATAAAAATTCTTCGAATCCACAACATTCTCATGTGGGTCTACAACATTTATTAAGTCGTCTTCATCAAATACTGTGAAGGGAGAATTTTTTTGGTAAAAATATGAAGACATATCCCCCCCTAATTATGTGATAAAACTAACCACATGCCTTTTCCTCAAGCAACTCAAAGATGTTGTCATTGTATCTATTTCGAAAATAGTTAACGATTCGAAGAAGCGACAAAGTTTAAAAACCTTTCTAGTATTTCCAACTACCATATTGACTCGACCCCGATCTGGATCATGATCCAGGTACTCTGAATGCACATAAAATTTCTCAATAATCACCATTATACTCTATTCTTTGGAAACTTCTGTATTTTTCCTTCGTGTAGGAGGTGATGCAGCATGAGCCCAACTTGTATTTAGCAGTGACTTGTTGCTCATTTGTCTATTACCCACTTGTGACTTAACAAAAACAGTTAATTTTTTGTTCTTGATTAAAGATTGTATATCATGTTTTAGAGAAATACAATCCTTAATGTCATGTCCCACATCATTGTGATATGTGCAGAACCACGTGTTTCGATTTTCCCTCGGAGTTTCGATAGGTGCATACTTTTGGAATTGAATAACATTCTTGGCCCTATCATAAATGGTAGGCATATTTTCAATTACTTCTGTGAAATCACCAGTATTGACCCATTGATTCCCTTTGGCCTAGATTATTGACCCTAATTAGAGTGGCTTTGTCTTGGCCGATGTGAACCTTGTGTAGAATCCCTCGAACGATTGCTAACTGTAGCTTGTGGGATAGGGGCAGAAGGGGCAGGTCTATACTGATGAGATTGCCTCAATCTCTTGGTTTCCTCCACAATTATTTGATTTCCGAACTAGTTTAACTAGCCACCCGAGGTGATGGCCTTTCTTGAGTCACTGAATTAGCCAATTCGCCAGCTAACAACCCTTGTCGAAGTGAAGCTATGGCCGTTTGTTTAAAACAATATGTCAACCCATCTTTAGTGTTCAAAAATTGGTTAATATAATATCTTAAAGATTCATTTGGATATAGCATCAATGGATTATTTTATCTACATTCCCTCTAACTTGTTTATTTCTCATAAACTGTCTTCAGAATTTCACCCAAAACATTTTTAAAGTCTTGATTGATCTATGTTGTAATCTATTATACCACTTCAAGGTGCTACCCTTGAAAATTTAAGAAAAATCTCCACATAATAGCATGTTATCATTATCAAATATTATCATAAAATTCTAAAATTTCTCCATATGATTATCAGGGTGCTTGCTCCTATCATATTTATCTATTTTTCAATTGTCTAAACGTCTAGGTAAATGTCCTGAGAGAATTTTCAAAAACAACGGAGACTGCCTCCAATTATATCATTGGCTAAACATATGGTCCTTATTGGGAGTGGAAAAACAATATGAGGCTCGGATTGCACAACGAATTGATCACTTAACAAGTGATCTATGTTATGGTCTGCTGACCCATTTATCTTTCCCTGATACTCTTTTACCATTCTAGTCCATTTTCTTCCTTGAAGAATCATGTTTACTTGATCTATGATGATTCTTCGAATATTTTTTAGCTAGCTTTCCTTTATTCTTCTCATGACCATGATCAATACTTGACGAGGAAAAGAAAACTTCTGATTCTGATTCTATTGTCGAGCCCTCAGCATACTCTGAGGTGTTTGAATAATGTTTAGCCCGATGTTCATTTTTAGATTCGTGGTGGGCTTTAGGAGACTAGTAATTTGGACCCTGCTTCGGGTTATGATTGGGATTATTATCTGGCTCATTAGATTTGGGATACTTTGACAGATTATTTCCCCATAGATCCTTTTCAGCCTGCTTATGGGCTCTCAATGCCTCAATTTATGCTCGTAACTATTCGCACACTTCCTGCATTAAAATCCTTTCTTTCGTATCATGATTCACATGAGACGTGTTAACATGCTCCTCTTCGAATATGACCATCTCACTTTCAAGAGGGAGGTCTATTTGTATATCACGATTCATGCTCCAAAGAACTCCGAAGGTCAATTGTGTACTTTAGGTTTTGGATATTTCTATTCGGGTACCTTACTCTACTTTTCCAACTATAGTCGCCAATCTGGTTAGGATAAAACTTATTTGAAGGGTATTTACGTAACGTTTTTGGTGATATATTAAATTTAGGGTGGAAAGTAGAGAGATAAGTAAGCTACTATCATTAATGCTTAGATAAATAAAGTCTTAACCATTTTAAATGATGTTCTTTTGGGTCTTTATAATATAACTTTGGGTCCATGAGTTTACCCGGTCGGGTCATGAATATGGGTCAAAAACAATTTATCTCCTAAACCATTAACCATCTATTATATATATTTTAGAAGTAAAAATACAACTAACATACAACTGAATCAAAAGATGAGCACCTAACCTAAATTTCCTCTTTGAATAAATCAGACCTTCTAGCTTACTATTGGCCTCAAAGAAATTCGATCCCATAAAAATCACTAAAACAATTCATAATGAAGCTCTAAAATTGAAGATAAATTGAACATTAAACAAAATCTGACGAAAAACATATCTATATTTATTAAAAAACAATCACAAGTCAATTATTTTCAAACATTATGAGCTTAAAAAGTTAAAAATAATAAATATAATGGATCTAACCCATTTTCATTCACATTCAAATGTTCAGAAATTAAATTAAACTTGAAATCCAAAGCATTTTTAAAAAATTAAAAGATGATAAATCAAAACCAGTATGAAATAAGTAACTTTGAAGTATGTGGTCTTAATTAAAAATGAAATTTATATCAATCACTAAGAAATTATGACTAAAAAATAAGTTCAATAATATTCATACATAAAGCAGATATGAAAGTTCTGTTATAAAAAATAGATTCAAAAGTACTTTGAAATAAATAGATTCAAAATTACTTTGAAATAAATAGAGAAAGAGAAATGAAATGTCTTCGATGTTTAAAGTGAGCTCTCTCTTTTAACAGTTTAGTCAGTGTTCTCTAGATTGATTTTAAGGTTAAGAAAATAGATTATAGATACGACTGAGAATGATTAATGTTAAGGAGTGAGATTGAGAAAGAAATACAATAATATTGAGATAGAGGTAGGATTTAGAAGGAAACGAATGAGTTTTTTCTATTGAGTAATCAAAATAAAACAGAAATGAAAGTATTAAGTAGGATGGTAGAACCCGTATTCGGTTATTTTAGGGTATTAATAGGTTCTGAGTTCCTAACTGAACCAAACCATAAACGTGAGGTATTTAAGATAAGGAACCATATGAGTTTCAATAAGTAACTCGAACCGGACCATTTATTTTGGTTTTATTCTTATGCTCCATTTTCATATGCCCATGCCTATAACCAACTTTAAAAAGAAAAAAGTGTCTGAAAATATCAGAGTGCACACGGTTTCTCACTAAGAGAAGAAATTTCACAGGCTCTTCATATATGAGAGTTTATTCTGATCTGGATTTTGGCTGATGGGTAATCTGGAGGAGCCTAAAACTACACATTCACCCAAGAGAAAATAAAGGACTAAGTTTTTTCTGTCATGGTTCGGCCTTTGGCCAAGTTGTACCTTAATGCAAGAACCAAGTACCAAAAGTGTAAATTCAATCAAACAAGAAGAGTAAATTGAAAGCAATTGCTATTGACTTGTCGACCAACCAAAGGGATGCTAATAGAGAATTAACACCCTTCATCAAACGAACTATTCTTAAGGCTTCATGCGGTTTATGAGGAAAGGATCTCGTCGGAGGCCTGATGGTCTCGATGTCCATCCATAAGGAAAGAAGGAGTCAAGGAGAAAGAGTGATTTCCAGAGATGGATATCTCAAGATTCAAGATCTCGACCATATCGTTACCAGGTACAACCAGTCTGCTAACAGGCTTCTCATTGTTTTCACTAAAAGAGAGTTGGTTGACGCCTATTCTTGGCAGGTTTCTCTTCGTGTTGAGGTAATAACATGGTTTTTTTCTTAGATAAGGTTAGTCCGGTTTGGCATTTTCTTTATATAACTTTTGTCTTTATTCTGTTGAATGATTGTCTTGCCAGATTTTTCTAGTATTTTCTCAAGAAGCCCAAATACATGATTGAGTTAGCTAGGGTTAGGACGGAGATAATTACTTGTAGATATAGGTTGGTAAATAAAAATTTACTCTTTTGTAAAACAAGAAGAAGAAGTTATCACACAACTTAAACATATTCATCAAGATTAATTTTAGTTAAGCATGTTTGAAAAAGGTAAGGCATTAAAGCAACTACCCAAAAAACGGTTTCAATGCTCCAAGAAATGAAACTTAACCTAATTTCTTATACTAATTCTTATTCTTTTTCTTGAGAACCAGTCCTTGATTCATAGAGGATGGTGAATGTTCAGTCTCACTTCATCGCCCTGATGAGCTTGATAAAAAAATTTCGTTGTTGGTTAAGCTCTCTGATAACTCAAAGATTAGAGACAATCTAGTATTTGAGCCAGCAACCAGTAATAACAGAGACGCAGTTTCAAGAAAAACCTTTGTTGATCTATTTATAAATAAGGAGGGAAATTCTATACAAAAAGACACAAAAAGATCATGGGACAATGATCAGATGGAAATTCAATTCAAAGAAGAAGATCTGGTTGTTCTTCGAATGAAATTAAGATTTACCTTGGTGGTAAATTTGCAAGTGGCAAACCTAACTACTCGACTTTGAAAGAATTCTTGGAAGGTTTTATATTCAAAGGAGAGTTTAATGTCTCAAGTTACGACTTCAGACACATTTTTATAGAATTCACAAGATGGGAAGATGTTAAAGCACTGTGGAGAAGAAACGTTTGGAAATTGGTGAATAAAATCATGAGACTGCTTCTTTGGTCTCCTAATTTTAACCCTAAAGTGGAGAATCCATCTACTCCTGTTCAGATAGACCTTCCTAACCTACCGGAATTCATGTACTGTGAAGCTACTATACTGGAGATTTCTAAAACTCTTGGAAATCCTCTAAGTGTATGGGTTCCAGATAAAAATAGGGTCACACAAAATTATTGCAAATTATGGGTCATCCTTGACGTTTTTAAAAAACTACCTAAAAGAATCAGAGTGAGTTTTGGAACTTACAGTTACTAGCAAGATCTTGTTTTTAGCAAAATCCTTGAGTATTTCCATGAATGTTCTCATATGGGTCATTCGGAGAACAATTGTAAGAAATCTGCCCAAAGGAAGACAGCTAAATTAGCTGCTCCCTCCAATCCAATCCAGATAAGTGAATCTTTAATACTTGCATTTCAGATAAAGAAGGATAATCATGACGTTAAATCCATAATTGGAAATGAAAGGGACAATTTTAATGATAAGACTGAAAAGAATACAGAAGGTTCTACAATCCCACCTGATGTTGTTGACATTAATGAATTAATCGGTGCATTTCACATGTTGGACATGGAAGTGAGCTCTAAAAAGGAGTGCTCTTCTCAGTTGTAATTGTTGTCAATATCATCTCCATCCAAGCATACTTCAGGAAGCCTCCCTTCATCTCCTCTCTACAAGAAAAGGAATGTAGATGTTGAGAAATTTAAGAATGTTAAAACTCTAAACACTAAGGGGATAATATCCTCCAAGCTTTTGCAGCACAAAAATACTGTAAAAAACAACAAACATTATAAATGACTATCAACATTCTAAACAGTAATGTTCGAGGAATCGGGAACAAGCTTACACAAGCCAGAATAAAATCGATGAAAAGAGTAAAAAAGTTAAACTTTCTTGCAATTCAAGAGCCTATGGTCAGTGCTTCAAAGATTGGATCTATAGCTAAGAAGCTTGGTTTACAAGGCTATGCAAGCCACGTGAGTAACAAGGTGTGGGTGCTGTGGTCTGGAGATTTTAAAGTGGAAATTGGTATCAATGAAGATCAGTTTTTGCACCTAAAGGTGAATCACAACTATTTGCCTAAGGAGTTCTCAGTTACTGTCATTTATGCTAAATGTACAAGAAGCCTGCGTAAACTTCTCTGGGATAATCTAAGAAAGGTGGAGGAGGAAGACAAGGAATGGATTCTATGTGGGGACTTCAATAATATTTCCTATCATAATGAACAGGTACATTGTTCAACTAACTGCTCAGCTAGCATGGATGACTTCAATGTTTTTATATCAGACTGCAATCTTATTGATGTTGGCTACTCTTGACATAATTTGACATGGAAAATGGGAGAGAATGGAGGAGACTAGACAGGGTGCTACTCACCAGTAAATGGCTCTCATATTTCGATGACACCACTGTATCTTATTTATCTAAATCTTGTTCTGATCATTCACCACTACTTATTAAAATCTCTACATCATCTATCAAAAGACTGTCTACTTTCAAATTTTTAAATATATGGTGCAGGTATGATGAATTCTACAGCTTTATAGAGAGTTGATGGTCTATGGACTACAATGGGACTCCTATTTTCAAATTCTAGGCCAAACTAAAGAATTGTAAAGGCCAGACTCAAGATGTGGAATAAATCAGTCTTTGGGAACATTTTTGACTCTATCACTCATCTTGAAGAGGAGATTATCACTTTGGAATCAAAAGTGACAAGTACTAATGACAATCAAGCCAAGGAAAAATTTAAGAAAGCTAATGAAAAGATGTTATTGCTGCTCGATAGAGAAGATGATTATTAGGTCCAGAAATCTCACACTAACTGGTACATAGAAGGTGAGAGGAACACAATATTTTTTCATAACTATGTCAAGAGGAGATACAAGAGATAAAAAATATCTCGTATTTGGACTGGTGATAAATGGGAAGAGGATGAAAAGGCTATCGAAGACTCTGTTGTAAGCCATTTCAAAGATCTTACTGTTTATTTACCTAATCCTTGCTATCCTAATCTTCTGGGTGATTTTATACCTAATTTAGTCTCTGAAAATGACAATGAAATGTTAATGAAATTGGCTGATGACACTGAAATATATGATGTCATTAAAAACCTAAACCCTAACGTTGCTGATGGGCCTGATGGGTTTAATAGTAAATGTTTCAAGCACTACTGGGCTGTTATTAAGGAGGAATTGTGTGCTGCGATTAGGGACTTCTTCAAGGATGGTGATCTTCATATGGACTTATTTGCTATGGTTTTATGTTTGATCCCTAAAGGGGTGGCTCCTAAAAGCTGGAAGGATTATAGCCCAATCAGTTTAACCACTTTTTCAAAGCAAGATAATATCTAAAATTATCAATATCAGGGTATTTGCTTTGCTACCTAACCTAGTGTATGCTGAAAATGAGGCTTTTACCAAAGGAAGAAGCATCCATGAGAACATAATGATTGCTCAGGAGCTTTTCTTTGATCTTAATAACAAGACTAGAGGAGGTAATATTCTTTTGAAGGTGGATATGTATAAGGCATTTGACAGACTTGATCACACATTTTCACTCAGTGTGCTAAAGGTTTATGGGTTCAGAGACGATTTTGTGAGGCTTATTGAAAAGAATGTTACTAACTGTCACTTTTTTGTATTGGTTGGTGGAATGTCTCAGGGCTTTTTTTAAATCTAATAACGAGCTTAGACAGGGTGACCCACTGTCACCCAGTCTATTCATTTTGGCCCAAGAATATCTAATTGGAGGCCTTAAAAGTATTACTACCATGGATGCTACAACTAACTACAAAAGCAGAGGGGGCGTGAACTTATCTTATCTTTGCTTTGCTGATGACATCCTTCTATTCTTCAATGGGTCTTCAGAATCTGTCAAGAAGATAATGAGAATGTTCAATGAGTATGAAGAAAGCTCTGGTCAATTGGTAACTAAGGAAAAGTCAAGAATCATAACTGCTAAGAAATTATCTGCCCACGAGTCTAAAAACTTTAAAATCTTATGGGTTTTAAGCATTGTCATCTTCCCTTTAAATATTTGGGAGCTGTTATCAACACAACAAAACGTGTTAGTGATTTTGAAGGCCTCATTGCTAAGACTACAAATAAGCTAATTGAATGGGATCATAAAACTTTCTCTGTTGGTGGCAGATTAATCTTAACTAAGAATGTTATCTCTACCTATCCTATGTTCATTTGGCAACACACTGAAATCCCTAAAACTACCATTACAAGATTGGAAATCCCTTACAACAAGTTTCTATGGGGAGAAAACTCTATTAGAAATACTACTCACTCGTGTAAATGGTCCAGGTTAAGCAAGACCTATGATGAGGGGGGACTTAACCTAAGAAGATTGGAGGATATGATTGATGTTTTCTCATCAAAGCTTTGGTTTAATCTGAGGAAGCAAGATTCACTATGGGTTGCTATTACAAAATCAATATATTTTAAGAACCAACACTCTCTTTTGGCTCATTTACTTCCTAAAAGCTCTCTGATTTGGAAGAGAATTTGGAGGATGAGAGATAGGGCTGAAAGGTTTATTTTTTGGCATGTTAGCAGTGGCAAGGTGGATTTAAAACTAGATAGATGGTTCTCAATTAATGCTTTTACTAATCTAACAGATGTTGAAGTCAGAAATGCAATATCTACTTCTATGGTCAGTGAATATTGGGATGTTGATAGGTGGAATATACCAAAACTTGAGACTGTTTTGAACCAGAATCAAATTCAAAACATTCTCAAATTCGGCTTTAGCAGATCAACTAAAGACACTATTAGCTGGACTCAGTCTGATGGGAATTTTGATACAAAAGCCACATGGAATGAATTCAGAAAAAAAAAGGAAATACCTCTAATCTTTATGCTAGAAGGTGGAATAGCGTAACTCCACTAAATCACTATTTCATGCCGTGGAGGGTTCTGAAGGGTTGGGTTTCTACTGATAGTGTCCTGCAAAAGAGAAATCTTCAGTTAGCTTCAAAATGCAGCCACTGTAACAATTACGAAAGCATAAATCATGTGTTTGTAAACTGTCAGAAGGCTTTGAGGGTTTGGATTTATTTTGCAGCTCATTTCAGAATCCATATTTCTAAATCCATGACCCTCCATCACTTGGTAAGTTCATGGTATTGGTCTACTGATAAAGGGGTTCATATTCGTACGATGCTTCCTTCGATTATTGTCTGGGTGATTTAGCAGGCCGGAAACAAAAAAAAGATGGAAAACATGGAAACAAGTGCAGTGAATATAATCAACACCATCATGTTCATTATCTCTAGGCTTGACAGAACGGGCTTGCTCAAAAAGAAGCACTGGAGAATGGATGTCATAGTTGGTATTACTATTGGTAGCGTCAATCACCTTATTAATCCATATGTACTGGTTTTTCTAAGTTGGAAGTGCCCTAAACTAGGTCTCTACAAGCTTAATACAGACGGTGCATGTTCTAACACTTGTGAATGTTTTGGAGGTGGTCTGGTCAGGGATCATGATGGTAATATTTTGTTTTCCTAGGGGAAAGTCTATGGAAAAGGGAGTCCCATTATAGCTGAAGCCAGGGCCATGATTGATGGTCTCTACTTATGTTCTGAGAAGGTAATTTCATCCCTGAATATCGAAATGGATTGTTGCATTCTGACTCAAATGATTCTTTCTAGTAGAGGTCTTGGTTACTTAAAAGCTCTACTCAATTGTTGGTACAGTTTGATCTCTTCAAACATGAAAGTTATTCACGTCTTCAGAGAGCATAATGAAGCTGTTGACTTTCTAGTTTAATTTACTATTGACTTTAAGAGGAACTCATATTTCGAAGGAAACAGAGTCCCTAATAGACTGAGAGTGATCTCTTTGTTGGAAAGTTTAGGAATTTGCTATCTCAAAGTGGTTTCAGAGAGTTAAGAGGATCGAGTTACCTGGATTTTGATTATGTTTCGTATTCTTCATTGGTTCTTCTCGATTGTTGAATGCCTCTTCAATTGCATGGAATGGTTTGGTTATAGCTGCTTGGGTTTCGGATTTTTCGACAAGGATTTGGCCACTGGTTTTCTGGATGCTCTAATTGGTTTGATTTCGAGTTTGTTAATGGGTTTCATCTGATCATAAGGTAGATTTCTACAAAAAGTGGATGACTTTGGCTTTGATACTGGATTTTGAAGGATCGATGAAGTGGTTATGGCAAAGGAATGACCGATTAGGTTTGTTATCTTGATCGTTTCAAGGTTTCTCTGGTTTAGCAAAGGATTTTGAAGAAGAGACAAAGAGTCGAAGTTTTGTGGCTAGGGTTTGATTTGGGAGTGAAGCAAGAGGGACTTGTGTTTTGTTATATCTGTTAATGCAGTTGTAACGAGTTTAAAAATTGAATATTCAAGGTCCAACTCGGGTCCATTTGATTAAAAAAAACATACTCGTCAAGATTGAGTTACTCTTTTAGGAAACAAAAAGAAAAAATTGTGGGGGAGAAAAAATAACAGAAGAGAAGAAGAAACTTCGGGAGAAGAATACCCTTTTAAATAATAAGTTAAATGAGAACAAATAATCCATGGTTAAAGAAATCCAAGATGTTATTACATTTACTATGGAAGTTTCTTGAGGTTAATTTTCCCAAATTAAGAGTGAAAAAGTTATTCTTTTGTATACGTTGGGTCAAACATTATAGATTTACTAATAGTTTGTGATAAAAAAATATTTGGAGGTACTACTCTAACATCTTCTAATTTTAAAAAAACATATTTATATATTTGGATACCACCTAAAATAGTAGTTTAAATAATACTTTCATTTTCTTATTGTGGTCACCAACTCCCTCAATACAAAATGACAACCTTTCTGGTTGTTATTTTCTTTTTTAATGCAAGGAAGGTAGCATAACGTTCTCTATGAGTTTTCTGATCTCCTTTTATGACTCTCATTTTATCATCCACTATATAGCAGAGCTATGGTTGTATAGTTGAACCAATTACATGCATTTTGTTGAGCCACATGCGACCCATAATGGAATTATAAGCATTATGATTGTCAAGTACTATAAAACAAAAAATTTAACATGTTATTCCAACATCTCTTGCTTATACACAAATCGACCTCCAACTCACCCGGATATTGATATCCTCTCACGTGAAGTAGACTACAGTCTATCGAACTTTCGATTTCATTCTATTGAGGTAGAACTACCGGTGCCGATTGGAATCTTCCTGATATCGAATTTGCATGGAGTACTCCAGTGAAAAGTGATATTACTGGTTCCTCCTAAGCTCCCAAAATTGTAGGTCAGCAAGGTTTGGGAGCCCTAATACTTCTAATGTAATTCGATTGTCTTTGCTCCCAATAATGTTGGATAAAATGACATCAAGAACTATAAATATTATAAACCTAATGCTTTAGCTAAAGTGATGTATTCTAATCAATGTGCATGTACGATCACTGAATGTTGGGGAAACTATTGTTGATATCACAACAAATATTTAGGTATTTATAAGGAACCAGAACTGAACAGAATCCGTTATTTAGGTTCGGTTCTTCGGTTCCATATCCCATATCTCATATCCCATATGTGCATACCTAAAACAAATGATAAGTACTTATAACATTAATAGTATCCTCTCAACCAACGAACTATAGGTTTTAACATTATTTTAATCCTCACATTCAGAATATGTGAAGAAGAGGCAAGGTTGGAGAAGGCTGATGTTGAACTAGGTTTTGGAGGAACAAGAAAGGGTGAAGCTGGTGGTTAGTGTCGAGCTAGGGTTTGAAGCTGAGCTTTAAGTGTTTTATACATTGGGCCATGTATTGGACCGGGTTGTGGACTGAAGACTAAGACTACTTGTTATGGGCTAAAGGCTTAGTCTACTTGTTAGTATGTGTGGGTTGTGTTAGTTGTTAAAGTCCAACTATAGTATAAATAATGTAACAGATTGTATAACAAAATGTAACAAATTCTGTTACACATTGAACAGATTTGTGTGACTATAAATGTCACAAATGCATGAACAATAAATGTAGAGAAAGATAATAATAAAACTGTTACAATTCTTCTTCTTGATTCAATATTCTTCTCTCTCAAACTTCAACTTGGTATCAGAGCAGGATCCTTCAATGGCAGGGACTGACTCACCATGCTTCAGCTCAGGATCTGCATAACAGTTTACGTCTTCAATGGACCACCTGTTAACAAAAAAAACAACATGAATCAGATAAGTCCCTTTACTAGTCTCAGGTTGGATAGAAATAATTTTCTTCTATGGAAGACTATGGTGTTTCCTTATAATTAGAGGCAACAAGCTGGGAGGTTTCATAAGTGGTGAGAAACCTTGCCCTCCCAAGCTTATAAGTGGACCAGATGGTTCTCTAGTTGATAATGCTGAGTATGACAACTGGAATGCTAAGGATAAGTTGCTATTGGGCTGGTTGTACAGCACCATGAGTGCTGAAGTTGCATCTCAAGTGATGGAGGAAGAGTCCTCTAAAGGACTGTGGGATGTTGTGGTAAGGTTATCTGGCTCTCAAACAAAGTCCAGAGTAACTTTCTTTAAAGTTGAATTCCAAAGAACCAGGAAAGGAACTCGCTCAATGGAGGAGTACCTTGCCAAGATGAAACACATTGCTGATAGTCTGGCTCTAGCTGGTTCGCCTATTTCACTAAATGATTTGGTCTCACAGGTATTGGCAGGTCTTGACAGTGAGTACACTCCTATTTCTGTCCATCTAGGTGACAAAGAGGTGCAGAATTGGCTTGATTTACAAGCTACACTTCTTACTTACGAAAGCAGACTTGAACAACTAGGGAAAATTCAAGTTGCCATGGCTAACCTGAATCTCATTGCTGTAAACAAGCCAGAAACTAAATCTGCTGGCAGTAGCAACTATGGTTCAAACTCGAGGTATGGAAATAAAGGTCAAGGCAGAGGCTCTAGAGGAATGTTTTCCTCAAACTACTCTAATAATTACAGGAGTAGAGGTCCTTACAGAGGCAGAGGTGGCAGGTTCAACTACTCTAACAACAAACCTACCTGTCAAATATGTGGCAAGTTTGGTCATGGGGCTGCTTATTGCTACTTTAGAGATGACCCTAATGTGATGGGACAAATACAAACTGATCAACAGAGAGCTGATCAGGATCAAAGTGTGATGACAGTCTCACAAGAGTCTGGGAATGGTGATGGAAGTCGGTATGTTGACAGTGGTGCTAACTACTATGTCACCAACTTAGCCAAAATGTTGAACAAAAAAACTCAGTACACAGGTAATAAAACAGTAATTGTAGGTAATGGTAGTAAACTGAACATTCAAAACTTAGGTAAGACTTTCCTATCTACTAAAACCAACAAACAAATCCTCCTAAATAGTGTGTTACATGTGCCTTATATCAACAAAAACCTAGTATATGTTTCTCAATTAACACTTCATAATGACATTTTTAATGAGTTTCACAGTTCTAAATGTTTTGTGAAGGACAAGACAACCGGGATGATTCTACTTAAAGGCAGAGTTGAAAATGGGATGTATAAGTTGGAAGACTCATCTATTTCTACGACTACTAAGGCGGCCTTTCCTAAGTCACATTCATCTGTTTCTCATGTGTCTGTTCTTACTAATACTTCTAATTCCCTAAAGATTGGGTGGCATAAAAAACTGGGCCATCCTTCTAAACGTGTCTTGTCTATTGTGATGAAAGATTGTAATCTTCCTACTATTGCTAGTAATGAAAAACTTTTCTGTGATGATTGCCAACTAGGCAAATCACATTCCTTACCATTCTCTAATTCAGTCTCACATTCTTCTAGTGTCTTAGATTTGATTCACTCATACTTGTGGGGACCTGCCCCTGTTCTATCTAACTTTGGTTACAAGTTCTACATATTGTTTGTAGATGATTATAGCAGGTTCACATGGCTATATCCTCTTAAACTTAAAAGTGAGGCTGTAAATGTGTTTAAAGAGTTTAAGACTCTAGTTGAAAATCAGTTTGATAAAAGAATTAAAGTGTTTCAGTCAGATTGGGGTGGTGAGTTCAGGTCTTTTCTATCCTTAGCTAAAGAATCAGGGATCCAGCTCAGGACATCCTGTCCTTACACTTCTGCTCAGAATGGTAGAGCAGAAAGGAAGCAGAGACATGTCACTGAGACTTGTCTGACCCTTCTAGCTCAGTCAGGTCTTCCTCACAAGTACTGGCCAGAGGCTTTTCACACTGTTGTGTTCTTTATTAACAGATTACCTACAGTCACTCTAAAAGATAAGTCCCCTTTTGAACAGCTTTTTGGTTTTAAACCTGATTACATGTTTCTAAAAGTCTTTGGGTGCACTTGCTTTCCATGTCTTAGGCCCTACCAAACTAATAAATTCCAATTTCACTCAGTCAAGTGTGTCTTTTTAGGATATAGTGGAGTACATAAAGGGTATAAGTGTCTCAGTCCTAGTGGGAGAGTTTATGTTTCAAGGATCGTCATCTTTAATGAAGATGAGTTCCCATGTCTGTCTGGTTTCCTAAACACTAAGTCCTCTATGTCTGTTTCTAGAGTCTCATGGCTGCATAAGTTTCCTAATCTATATATGTCAAATGAGAATTCTACACCACAAACAGTTTGTTCAAACTCACAAAATACCAACCAGTTTCAACACCTAAACACTAACCACTCATTACAATCAAACCAAAACAGCAAACCATTATGTACCTTGTGATAACTCACCTGATAGTCTTAGCACCTCTTCACAAGCTCAAACTGGTTCCCAAGATCCCATAGCTGCTCAAAACTCCTTGCCCAGCATATTACCTGAAACACAACCATCAAAACCTGGTGAGTTGTTTATTGAACTTCCTTTTGACAAAATTAACAATCAAACTACCTCTCAAACTCTACCTAACGGACATCCTATGACCACTAGAGCCAAAGATGGTATTTCAAAACCTAAGCACATTTACTCAGGAACTACCATTACATCTATTATTACTGTTAAAGAACCTACTAAGTTTTCAGAGGCTATTCAGTGTCCTCAATGGGTTCAAGCCATGAAATGTGAATATGATGCTTTGATGAATAATCACGAGTCTCTTGATTACACATTTAATCACGCATGGTCTCTTGTTCCCCACACCAGTAACATGAGTCTGGTGGGGTGCAGATGGGTGTATAAGGTCAAATATAACCCAGAAGGGTCTGTTCAACGCTACAAAGCTAGACTTGTAGCTAAGGGCTTTCATCAACAACCTGGGGTTGATTTTAATGAAACTTTCTCTCCAGTGATAAAAGCCTCTACGATAAGGTTAGTTCTCACTATTGATGTATCTAGAGACTGGGTCATCAGGCAACTTGATATAAATATTGCCTTCTTGAATGGTCATCTAAAAGAACAGGTGTACATGGTGCAACCTCAAGGGTTTGTTGATCCTAAATGTCCTAATCATGTATGCAAGTTGAACAAGGCTTTGTATGGATGAAACAGGAACCACGAGCTTGGTATTCCAAGCTCAAGGATACACTGATCTTGTGGGGCTTTCAAAATTCAAGGGCTGACTGCTCTATGTTCTTTCTACGGTCTAAAGGTATCTTTGTCATTCTACTGGTCTATGTAGATGACATAATTGTTACTGGTAACAGTCCTTCCTATGTTTCTAAGTTTGTTCAGAAGCTAAACTCTGAATTTTCTCTAAAAGATATGGGATCTCTAAGGTTGTTTTTTGGCATTGAGGCTTACAGAGATGACTCTGGTCTTTACTTGACTCAAACACAGTATATAAAGGACTTACTGTTAAAAAAGGGCTTGTCCAACGCTAACTCCTGTGCAACTCCAATGAAGGTGAGTCCACCTCTCTCCAAGTCTGATGGCGAATTACTTCAGAACCCTACAAGGTACAGAAGCTTGTTAGGGTCTTTACAGTATCTACTGCACACTCGACCAGACATTGCGTTTGCTGTTAACAAACTTAGTCAATTTCAACAATGTCCTACTAAAGTACATCCACAATGTGTAAGAAGAGTTCTACGTTACTTATCTGGTACTCAGACAATGGGACTCCACATCAAACCGAGCGACACTCATCAGCTTACAGGCTTCACTGATGCCGATTGGGCTGCTTCGTTGGATGACCGTCGATCAAGTTGGTGGTTATTGCGTCTTCCTGGGTGACTCCTTGATTTCGTGATCTTCAAAGAAACAAGGGATTGTTTCCAGGTCGAGTACAGAGTCAGAATACAGATCGCTTGTAAACCTGGCTTCTGAACTCATTTGGTTAAAGTCAATTCTTCATGAAATTCGTCTTGATCTTCACAGATCTCCGGTTATCTGGTGTGATAACCTTGGAGCAAGCTCCCTTGCTTCAAACCCTGTTTTTCATGCTAGAACAAAACATGTCGAGTTAGATCTACATTTTATTCGAGATATGGTTACTCAAAATCTACTGGATATACGATACGTACCTTCTCACGACCAAGTTACTGACTTTCTCACGAAGCCCTTGTCTCAAAATCGGTTCTTATTTATACGGGACAAACTGAGTCTTGGTATACCTCCACCACGTTTGAGGGGGGAAGTCAGAATATCTGAAGAAGAGACAAGGTTGGAGAAGGCTGATGTTGAACTAGGGTTTGGAGAAACAAGAAAGGGTGAAGCTGGTGATTAGTGTCGAGCTAGGGTTTGAAGCTGAGTTTTAAGTGTTTTATACATTGGGCCATGTATTAGACCGGGTCGTGGACTGAAGACTAAGACTACTTGTTATGGGCTAAAGGCTTAGTCTACTTGTTAGTATGTGTGGGTTGTGTTAGTTGTTAAAGTCCAACTATAGTATAAATAATGTAACAAATTGTATAACAAAATGTAACAAATTCTGTTACACATTGAACAGATTTGTGTGACTATAAATGTCACAAATGCATGAACAATAAATGTAGAGAAAGATAATAATAAAACTGTTACAATTCTTCTTCTTGATTCAATATTCTTCTCCCTCAAACTTCAACTCTCACAATAACTATCATCAATATGTGTGAAAGTCCGTACTTTCTCTTATCGATGCATACCAAGCATTACGTCATCACAACCTCTCTACATCTGATAAAACTTGGACGAGGGCATCTTCATTAGTGAGAACTGAGAAATCAAAGTATCTTGCTAAACCAGTTATTCCTCATGATGTTTATATGCAAAAAAAATACTCTCACTTATACTTTAATATTAGTGATTTTTTGGATGATATCCAAGATTGAAGTATTTTTTTTGCATATAAACATCATTAGGAATAACTGGATATACGATACGTACCTTCTCACGACCAAATTGCTGACTTGCTCACGAAGCCCTTGTCTCAAAATCGGTTCTTATTTCTATGGGACAAACTGAGTCTTGGTATACCTCCACCACGTTTGAGGGGGGAAGTCAGAATATCTGAAGAAGAGACAAGGTTGGAGAAGGCTGATGCTGAACTAGGGTTTGGAGAAACAAGAAAGGGAGAAGGTGGTGATTAGTGTCGAGCTAGGGTTTGAAGCTGAGTTTTAAGTGTTTTATACATTGGGCCATGTATTGGACCGGGTTGTGGACTGAAGACTAAGACTACTTGTTATGGGCTAAAGGCTTAGTCTACTTGTTAGTATGTGTGGGCTGTGTTATTTGTTAAAAGTCCAACTATAGTATAAATAATGTAACAAATTGTATAACAAAATGTAACAAATTCTGTTACACATTGAACAGATTTGTGTGACTATAAATGTCACAAATGCATGAACAATAAATGTAGAGAAAGATAATAATAAAACTGTTACAATTCTTCTTCTTGATTCAATATTCTTCTCTCTTAAACTTCAACTCTCACAATAACTATCATCAATATGTGTGAAAGTCCGTACTTTCTCTTATCGATGCATACCAAGCATTACATCATCACAACATCTCTACATCTGATAAAACTTGGACGAGGGCATCTTCATTAGTGAGAACTGAGAAATCTACGTATCTTGCTAAACCTCCTCATGATGTTTATATGCAAAAAAAAATACTCTCACTTATAAATATTATGAACCTAATGCTTCAGCTAAAGTGATGTATTCTAATCAATGTGCATGTACGATTACTGAATGTTGGGAAACTATTGTTATATCACAACAAATATTTAGGTGTTTATAAGGAACCGGAACCGAACAGAATTCGTTATTTAGGTTGGTTCTTCGGTTCCATATCCCATATGTCCATACCTAAAACAAATGATAACTACTTATAACATTAATAGTATCCTCTCAACCAACGAACTATAGGTCTTAACATTATTTTAATCCTCACAATAACTATCATCAATATGTGTGAAAGTCCGTACTTTTTCTTATCGATGCACACCAAGCATAACGTCATCACAACCTCTCTACATCTGATAAAACTTGGACGAGGGCATCTTCATTATTGAGAACTGAGAAATCTACAAGTATCTTGCTAAACCAGTTATTCCTCATGATGTATATATGCAAAAAAAATACTCTCACTTATACTTTAATATTAGTGATTTTTTGGATGATATCCAAGATTGAAGGCTTGTGTTGAATGTTATTTCTGTTATATGGTGCCTTCGATATTTACATGGTCATTTCTTTGACGGAAGAGGAAATTACACCACCCTTAGTGATTTTTCCATGTATGGCTGCAGAAATAGCTCCACCTTTCTCTGAACAAAGAATAATTTATAAAGACTGACGTATAGTCAAATCCAAACTAATCATGCGTTGCAAGAGCCCTCACAAAGTTAGCCGAACTAGCTAACGTGGCATAAATGACACCAGCCTGTTGTCGAGCCTTCCTCAGGAACTGAGCCAACTACAAATCTTCATCTTCTAATTTACTTAAAAGGATTGTTATCCAATATGGCATCCCCAAAGTTGTGAACAAGATGCCTCATATTGTTGGAGAGAGTAAGGAGAATATGTAGTTTCCTTAAAAACCACGAGGGATATGAAGATATCATATACCGCAACGTGATATCCAAACATGTAGTTTCCTTAAAAACCACGAGGGATATGAAGGAGGGAGTTGAAGAAAACAAGAAAAATTTGGCCCATTGTCTACAAGAAAGCAATACAATCGATTATCCAAACATATACATGGATGGGCCTTCGTCTCGTTTTGTATAAATGAAGCAAGCAGAGGTGGTTAATGTGGAGAAGATTAGTGAGGATCAGGTGCATTGGTCAACAGCCACTGCAGAAGTAGGGCATTTGCCGGCGTAATCTTGATGGAAATATGCACCAATATAATGTTAATTTTTAGACTTTGCTCAATACCTTCATGATGCTTCATCAATAATTGGATGATCGGTCTATCGTAGATCCAAACCTTTAGACTCGCTAGGGATGGTCGCCAAGTCACTTGAGAGTAGTGGGGACTGGGGACTGTGGAGTGAAGGCAGATAGTTGAAACCAAATAATTAGAAGATATTTGGTGAAGCTTGTTAATTTAGAAGAATATATTTGGTGAAGCTTGCTTATTTAGAAGAAGGCCCGTGCTCTGGCAATAAGATTTTATACCTAACCAAAATGTCACAACAAGTCTGTAGAGCTCATGAGATATCCACAGCCAAGAACTAGCCAACAATGCATTTCGCAATGATAAGGATTTTCGACGAATTAAGGATGTTTACAAAACCCTAATGAGCAAGCATTAGATGTATTGAGCCGAGCTAGAGAAGATAAAATATGTAAGGAAGAAGGTTGTACAAAAGACATGCTAAACTCTAGAAGACCACTTGATGTTTAACTTCCATTGGTCTTGATCCTATAATCCTCGCGAGTGACTGCCAAAAGCCATTCTAAATACTCATGAATTCGAAGCTACGATTCTAAATGAAAAGATAATCAGGGTGTTTGTGGTTATTGCATTCAGGGGTGAATTTGTTGATGAGCTTTCTCCTGAAGTTGGTAACAGAGCAATTGATGTTGTTCTTCCATCAACAAAAAGGAGCAAAAAAAGTAATGATTTTGTTGTTTCTTGTACTGACTTCGACATAAAACAAAGCTTTTTTAATAAAAATCCCCAAATCGATCGGCATATATATATAGAGAGAGATAGATATAAATTTTGTTCCTCTTATGCTTCGTTTTTTTGTTTGACTTGCGAAGAGGCTTTCGTCTTTACTTTCGATATTGAAAAAGTCTACGTTGTTTATGTCCCTATGTCTATGAGCCTTTGTTTTCTCTACCTTGTTGGTGTTCCTTGGTTAGGATCTTCGTATCTTAAGAAATACCCTCGGACTAGAGATGGCTTCGGATAAAGAGCTGTCTAAGGGGCCGATGGAAGGTGGATTGACGACAGGCAAACACACTAATGGGTTTGCAAAACAGTACTCAGATAACAATACTACTGGATGCTAACATTCTGCGATTTAAAAAAAGGAACAGCTCAAAAGTGCTTGAAAAATAATCACTTGTATTTTATACCAATCATATCTTTTTAAGAGTTTTTTAATCTCATCATCGCTGTTTCTATTTTCATACAAACAAATTTATATATAAAATCCTAGTTGAAGACACCTAAAATGATAGTAGCAAAATATAACACCATTATTCAACAGATGAAACACCTCAAATTCACAGGGTCTAAAAGAATTAGTAATAAAAAATGATGGACATTCAGAATGAGTAGGAGGTAATTGAATCATCAAGATGAATCAGAACATATATACAAATCATCATTATGCCCTTGTTTAGAAAAACCCAAAAAACATTGTTAAATTATAAAAGCAGTTTAAGAAGAAGATACTAGTAGATTTCCTCTCAGACAAATGCCTCGATTGTCCTCACGATTTAAAGAATGGATATCAGACTCGTCATCTGTTTCATCATCATTGAGAAAACCCCCTTTTTAATCATATCAATAACTATTTCAAATTCGGATAACCAATATCTAATTCATAAATTATACTAACAAAGGAGGGTAACAAGACAAAATTAGAACAAGCGAGTTTAAGAAACGGATCGCCAGCTCTTTCATGGAAGCGCTGATAGTAGATGAAGTGATTTAAATAGAGAAGCGTTGATTTATATAGAGAAGCGGTATAATAGGGTTAGGGTTCAGGACTCGAATCATACCCGCCTCAAATTACTATTATACCATCACCCTACCAAATATGCTTATTTAATGTTTTATGGTGCTTATTATTGTTTTTTAAGCGGTGGGAAACTTGATCACCCGATTTGAAAAAGTAAGAACATGTTTTTCAAAAATAAATAAACCTATTTTAGAAAGAAAAAAAACGAATTTGTGCATTAATATTCAAGGTTTGGTTACATTATAGTTATAATGAAATTACAAAGGTGCCGAACAAAATCAGAGCTTAAAATTTGAAAATTTTAAAAGGAAATAATTTTTTAGAACATGTTTTTCAATTTTTTAAAAATTTTATTTAAGATACGAGTAGAAGGAGATCAAGAGTTCATGTTGACCTGATATACCATTTAGATAATTGTAACCAAAGGATTGAATCTTGGGATAAAGAGGAAACCGATCCAAATAAATCAAAGTCACTAACATCATCGATCCTAGGAAAATCTTTTTTAAAAAGCCACTAATATCATTGGGAAGGGAAGAATTTAAGCTAGACAGAGTTTAAGTTTAAGCATAAATTACAGAAGGAAGTTAATCTGAGAAGAACTTCGTGAGAGACGATTATGAGAAATAAGTATATTATCTCTGGATTTTGTTTTACTAATAGCTTTCGATGATTTCGATTATGTGTTGAAAATCCTAAGTCCTTGATTCAAATGATTTGTGCTTTTGAATCTTTGATAGTTTCTCCTTTGCGAATGAAACTATGCCCTGTTAACATGTGAAACATTAAGAAACATAAGTCTTGCATATACTTGTCAAGAAACGTGCAAGTTGCCATTAAAAGCTTAGTTAAATTATTGATTAATATTCAATTATTTGCATAATGTTGTGATTAGAGATTTAGAAGTCACTTGTAACCTAAATCCTACTCATACTTTCAAGCATAGTGATAACACTCAAGTGAAATGGGGCATGTACATTATTAAATTCCAACTTCATTTTACACTTTAAAATCCACTTAGCTAGCCGAACAGCGGCTTTATTTTGATCTCTAAAAATATGAGAAATCACAATTGAAGGGGATCGAGAGGCCAATGAATTTTGCTAGTGGAAAGTAGATTTACTAAAATTTGGGTGTCATACTCAATATCGACATTAACCAAACCTTTGTTTTTGGTGATTTGAAGGCCATCAAGAAAAGTTATAGCCTCAGCCATAATCAGAAAATAGTTTGCCATATAAGTTGTCGAAACCTTGAACAATGTATCCATTACAGTCTCTAATGATAACATCACTATTGGTTTCACCGTTAGCTAAACAAGACCCACCGGTGTTGAGTTTGAATCTATCAAGCAGAAAGGGAGTCCACTTGAGGTGAGTAGACTTCTTTTTTGTCTTTCAAATAAGCACAGCATCATAACCATCTCTTATTCATTGTTTTTTCTTGAAGATATTAGTGTGATCAATATTGGTGAGGATATAGTTGATATATTTGACTTTATAACTTGAAGATTTTGTTAGGCTCTTGAATTTGAATTTGAGCCTTGATTGCCACATGACCCAAAATATGATGAGACGCATGATATTTTGAATACGAGCCTCCTTATGAATAGACTAATACCATTGTATTTTCACGTGGGAAATAGTCATGAATTTTTTAACGTTAACTTCGAATATAAAAGAAAAATAGAACCAAGTAGCCCAAAAGTAGTTACAAGACACAAATAAGTGATTTGGGGTTTTAATATTGTCATAGAATTGGAATTTGGATACAATAACAACGTGTCTCTTCTGTATTATAGAGTCTATATGTAACCAGTTGTTGAGGATTATCTAAAGCAAAAGGGCAATTTTCTAAGAGTTACGTTGTTCCAAAAAGGGGCTCGTGTTTTGGGTTTTCTCGAAATATGCTTATTTTTCAAATATAATTATTGTTTTTCATCAATGTGGATACACAAATATCACAAATTTTTAAATTGATTGATTGCACATACTCGTTCCACAGCTACGTAATAATTTGTTTCAAAAATATTCCAAAAAATGTGGAAAAATACTATCAAAATAACATAAGTGAATTTAACGTGGTGCAATTAGTTTGCCTAGGTCCACGTGAGAAACGATCAGTATGACATAACTCAAAAGCAATACAATATATGGAAGTCTCACTCCACACACTCAAATCTTATACACTAAATTCTTTCATCATGATGCGACTGTAATTGTAGAAGTACAATTACATGAGCAACATATTTCATAAGTAAGACAAAATGCTCAATGATTAAATCTTTGGTGAATGAGAGTCTTTATGTAGCCTAGATATTTATATAATAATGTTTGTTACTTGTAGATGTAAGATTTTCTTCATAATCTGAACCACATTAAATATGTCTTGTGTTCTTGGTTTTTATTTCACTTGTTTTTATTTGTTGCTTCCGTAATTTGTTTTTATGAAAGTTCGTTATTCAGGTCTATTCCCTGTAGCTTTTGGTATCTTTGGTAGTGAAGACTCAGACAACTGGTTTTGGTTTTTGGAAAGTCTAAAACCGCATTTGCTAGGGCGCCAAATAACTTTCATTTCAGACCGTCATACTGGTATTATTAACGTTGTTGCAACTCTTTATCCTAATGACTACCACACGTATTGCATCTTCCATCTGATACAGAATTTGACTAAAGCTCTTGAACACACTAACAGAGTCTAAAAAAACAATATGTTAGTGATGTTTAAGAGCTGTGCTTATGCCCCGACTGTGGATTTTTATAATGAACGTTATGCTCAGTTTGCGCGCCAAAGGGGTGAGTGTATTGGCAACTTTCTAAGAAATTTGCCACCAGAAAAATGGGCTCAGGCATACGTGAAAGGAAAACGGTATGGGGCGATGGCATCCACAGCTGTTGAATCTTTCAATTTGTAGATTAAAAGTTGTGCCATCTGCCTATAGTGGAATTGGTTAACCGGATTAGAGTTCTTCTTATGACTCAAATGTCTCGACGTTTGGCAGATGGTCTAAGCTGGAACACACACTTAACTAAGAATGTTATCTCTACCTATCCTATGTTCATTTGTCAACACACTGAAATCCCTAAAACTACCATTACAAGATTGGAAATCCCTTACAACAAGTTTCTAGGGGAACAAACTCTATTAGAAATACTACTCACTGGTGTAAATGGTCCAGGTTAAGCAAGACCTATGATGAGGGGGGACTTAACCTAAGAAGATTGGAGGATATGATTGATGTTTTCTCATCAAAGCTTTGGTTTAATCTGAGGAAGCAAGATTCACTATGGGTTGCTATTACAAAATCAATATATTTTAAGAACCAACACTCTTTTTTGGCTCATTTACTTCCTAAAAGCTCTCTGATTTGGAAGAGAATTTGGAGGATGAGAGATAGGGCTGAAAGGTTTATTTTTTGGCATGTTAGCAGTGGCAAGGCGGATTTAAAACTAGATAGATGGTTCTCAATTAATTCTTTTACTAATCTAACAGATGTTGAAGTCAGAAATGCAATATCTACTTCTATGGTCAGTGAATATTGGGATGTTGATAGGTGGAATATACCAAAACTTGAGACTGTTTTGAACCAGAATCAAATTCAAAACATTCTCAAATTTGGCTTTAGCAGATCAACTAAAGACACTATTAGCTGGACTATCAGCTCTGATGGGAATTTTGATACAAAAGCCACATGGAATGAATTCAGAAAAAAAAATACCTCTAATCTTTATGCTAGAACGTGGAATAGCGTAACTCCACTAAATCACTATTTCATGCCGTGGAGGGTTCTGAAGGGTTGGGTTTCTACTGATAGTGTCCTGCAAAAGAGAAATCTTCAGTTAGCTTCAAAATGCAGCCACTGTAACAATTACGAAAGCATAAATCATGTGTTTGTAAACTGTCAGAAGGCTTTGAGGGTTTGGATTTATTTTGCAGCTCATTTCAGAATCCATATTTCTAAATCCATGACTCTCACTCACTTGGTAAGTTCATGGTATTGGTCTACTGATAAAGGGGTTCATATTTGTACGATGCTTCCTTCGATTATTGTCTGGGTGATTTAGCAGGCCGGAAACAAAAAAAAGATGGAAAACATGGAAACAAGTGCAGTGGATATAATCAACACCATCATGTTCATTATCTCTAGTCTTGACAGAACGGGCTTGCTCAAGAAGAAGCACTGGGGAATGGATGTCATAGTTGGTATTACTATTGGTAGCGTCAATCACCTTATTAATCCATATGTACCGGTTTTTCTAAGTTGGAAGTGCCGTAAACTAGGTCTCTACAAGCTTAATACAGACGGTGCATGTTCTAACACTTGTGAATGTTTTGGAGGTGGTCTGGTCAGGGATCATGATGGTAATATTTTGTTTTCCTACGGGAAATTCTATGGAAAAGGGAGTCCCATTATAGCTGAAGCCAGGGCCATGATTGATGGTCTCCACTTATGTTCTGAGAAGGTAATTTCATCCCTGAATATCGAAATGGATTGTTGCATTCTGACTCAAATGATTCTTTCTAGTAAAGGTCTTGGTTACTTAAAAGCTCTACTCAATTGCTGCTACAGTTTGATCTCTTCAAACATGAAAGTTATTCACGTCTTTAGAGAGCATAATGAAGCTGTTGACTTTCTAGCTTAATTTACTATTGAATTTAAGAGGAACTCGTATTTCGAAGGAAACAGAGTCCCTAATAGACTGAGAGTGATCTCTTTGTTGGAAAGTTTAGGAATTTGCTATCTCAGAGTGGTTTCAGAGAGTTAAGAGGATCGAGTTACCTGGATTTTGATTATGTTTCGTATTCTTCACTGGTTCTTCTCGATTGTTGAATGCCTCTTCAATTGCATGGAATGGTTTGGTTATAGCTGCTTGGTTTTTGGATTTTTCGATAAGGATTTGGCCACTGGTTTTCTGGATGCTCTGATTGGTTTGATTTTGAGTTTGTTAATGGGTTTCATCTGATCATAAGGTAGATTTCTACAAAAAGTGGATGAATTTGGCTTTGATACTGGATTTTGAAGGATCGATGAAGTGGTTATGGCAAAGGAATGACCGATTAGGTTTGTTAGCTTGATCGTTTCAAGGTTTCTCTTGTTTAGCAAAGGATTTTGAAGAAGAGACAAAGAGTCGAAGTTTTGTGGCTAGGGTTTGATTTGGGAGTGAAGCAAGAGGGACTTGTGTTTTGTTATATCTGCTAATGCAGTTGTAACGAGTTTAAAAATTTAATATTCAAGGTCCAACTCGGGTCCATTTGATTAAAAAAAACATACTCGTCAAGATTGAGTTACTCTTTTAGGAAACAAAAAGAAAAAGTTGTGGGGGGGAGAAAAAATAACAGAAGAGAAGAAGAAACTTCGGGAGAAGAATACCCTTTTAAATAATAAGTTAAATGAGAACAAATAATCCATGGTTAAAGAAATCCAAGATGTTATTACATAATACTTGAGGTTAATTTAATTTAAGTTTCTTGAGGTTAATTTGCCCAAATTAAGAGCGAAAAAGTTATTCTTTTGTATACGTTGGGTCAAACATTTTAGATTTACTAATAGTTTGTGATAAAAAAAAATTTGGATGTACTACTCTAACATCTTCTAATTTTAAAAAATACATATTTATATATTTGGATACCACCTAAAATAGTAGTTTAAATAATACTTTCATTTTCTCATTGTGGTCACCAATTCCCTCAATACAAAATGACAACCTTTCTGATTGTTATTTTTTTTTTAATGCAAGGAAGGTAGCATAACGTTCTCTATGAGTTTTCTGATCTCCCTTTATGACTCTCATTTTATCATCCACTATATAGCAGAGCTATGGTTGTATAGTTGAACCAATTACATGGATTTTGTTGAGCCACATGCGACCCATAATGGAATTATAAGCATTATGATTGTCAAGTACTATAAAACAAAAAATTTAACATGTTATTCCAACATCTCTTGCTTATACACAAATCGACCTCCAACTCACCCGGATATTGACATCCTCTCACGTGAAGTCAACTATAGTCTATCGAACTTTCGATTTCATTCTATTGAGGTAGAACTACCGGTGCCGATTGGAATCTTCCTTATATCGAATTTGCATGGAGTACTCCGGTGAAAAGTGATATTACTGGTTCCTCATAAGCTCCCAAAATTGTAGGTCTGCAAGGTTTGGGAGCCCTAATACTTCTAATGTAATTCGATTGTCTTTGCTCCCAATAATGTTGGATAAAATGACATCGAGAACTATAAATATTATAAACCGAATGCTTTAGCTAAAGTGATGTATTCTAATCAATGTGCATGTACGATCACTGAATGTTGGGGAAACTATTGTTGATATCACAACAAATATTTAGGTATTTATAAGGAACCGGAACTGAACAGAATCCGTTATTTAGGTTCGGTTCTTCGGTTCCATATCTCATATCTCATATCCCATATGTCCATACCTAAAACAAATGATAAGTACTTATAACATTAATAGTATCCTCTCAACCAACGAACTATAGGTTTTAACATTATTTTAATCCTCACATTCAGAATATCTGAAGAAGAGGCAAGGTTGGAGAAGGCTGATGTTGAACTAGGGTTTGGAGGAACAAGAAAGGGTGAAGCTGGTGGTTAGTGTCGAGCTAGGGTTTGAAGCTGAGCTTTAAGTGTTTTATACATTGGGCCATGTATTGGACCGGGTCGTGGACTGAAGACTAAGACTACTTGTTATGGGCTAAAGGCTTAGTCTACTTGTTAGTATGTGTGGGTTGTGTTAGTTGTTAAAGTCCAACTATAGTATAAATAATGTAACAGATTGTATAACAAAATGTAACAAATTCTGTTACACATTGAACAGATTTGTGTGACTATAAATGTCACAAATGCATGAACAATAAATGTAGAGAAAGATAATAATAAAACTGTTACAATTCTTCTTCTTGATTCAATATTCTTCTCTCTCAAACTTCAACTTGGTATCAGAGCAGGATCCTTCAATGGCAGGGACTGACTCACCATGCTTCAGCTCAGGATCTGCGTAACAGTTTACGTCTTCAATGGACCACCTGTTAACAAACAAAAACAACATGAATCAGATAAGCCCCTTTACTAGTCTCAGGTTGGATAGAAATAATTTTCTTCTATGGAAGACTATGGTGTTTCCTATAATTAGAGGCAACAAACTGGGAGGTTTCATAAGTGGTGAGAAACCTTGCCCTCCCAAGCTTATAAGTGGACCAGATGGTTCTCTAGTTGATAATGTTGAGTATGACAACTGGAATGCTAAGGATCAGTTGCTATTGGGCTGGTTGTACAGCACCATGAGTGCTGAAGTTGCATCTCAAGTGATGGAGGAAGAGTCCTCTAAAGGACTGTGGGATGTTGTGGTAAGGTTATATGGCTCTCAAACAAAGTCCAGAGTAACTTTCTTTAAAGCTGAATTCCAAAGAACCAGGAAAGGAACTCGCTCAATGGAGGAGTACCTTGCCAAGATGAAACACATTGCTGATAGTCTGGCTCTAGCTGGTTCGCCTATTTCACGAAATGATTTGGTCTCACTGGTATTGGCAGGTCTTGACAGTGAGTACACTCCTATTGCTGTCCATCTAGGTGACAAAGAGGTGCAGAATTGGCTTGATTTACAAGCTACACTTCTTACTTACGAAAGCAGACTTGAACAACTAGGGAAAATTCAAGTTGTCATGGCTAACCTGAATCTCACTGCTGTAAACAAGCCAGAAACTAAATCTGCTGGCAGTAGCAACTATGGTTCAAACTCGAGGTATGGAAATAAAGGTCAAGGCAGAGGCTCTAGAGGAATTTTTTCCTCAAACTACTCTAATAATTACAGGGGTAGAGGTCCTTACAGAGGCAGAGGTGGCAGGTTCAACTACTCTAACAACAAACCTACCTGTCAAATATGTGGCAAGTTTGGTCATGGGGCTGCTTATTGCTACTTTAGAGATGACCCTAATGTGATGGGACAAATACAAACTGATCAACAGAGAGCTGATCAGGATCAAAGTGTGATGACAGTCTCACAAGAGTCTGGGAATGGTGATGAAAGTTGGTATGTTGACAGTGGTGCTAACTACCATGTCACCAACTTAGCCAAAATGTTGAACCAAAAAACTCAGTACACAGGTAATAAAACAGTAATTGTAGGTAATGGTAGTAAACTGAACATTCAAAACTTAGGTAAGACTTTCCTATCTACTAAAACCAACAAACAAATCCTCCTAAACAGTGTGTTACATGTGCCTTGTATCAACAAAAACCTAGTATATGTTTCTCAATTAACACTTCATAATGATATTTTTAATGAGTTTCACAGTTCTAAATGTTTTGTGAAGGACAAGACAACCGGGATGATTCTACTTAAAGGCAGAGTTGAAAATGGGCTGTATAAGTTAGAAGACTCATCTATTTCTAGGACTACTAAGGCAGCCTTTCCTAAGTCACATTCATCTGTTTCTCATGTGTCTGTTCTTACTAATACTTCTAATTCCCTAAAGATTGGGTGGCATCTATTGTGATGAAAGATTGTAATCTTCCTACTATTGCTAGTAATGAAAAACTTTTCTGTGATGATTGCCAACTAGGAAAATCACATTCCTTACCATTCTCTAATTCAGTCTCACATTCTTCTAGTGTCTTAGATTTGATTCACTCATACTTGTGGGGACCTGCCCCTGTTCTATCTAATTTTGGTTACAAGTTCTACATATTGTTTGTAGATGATTATAGCAGGTTCACATGGCTATATCCTCTTAAACTTAAAAGTGAGGCTGTAAATGTGTTTAAAGAGTTTAAGACTCTAGTTGAAAATCAGTTTGATAAAAGAATTAAAGTGTTTCAGTCAGATTGGGGTGGTGAGTTCAGGTCTTTTCTATCCTTGGCTAAAGAATCAGGGATCCAGCTCAGGACATCCTGTCCTTACACTTCTGATCAGAATGGTAGAGTAGAAAGGAAGCACAGACATGTCACTGAGACTTGTCTGACCCTTCTAGCTCAGTCAGGTCTTCCTCACAAGTACTGGCCAGAGGCTTTTCACACTATTGTGTTCTTGATTAACAGATTACCTACAGTCACTCTAAAAGATAAGTCCCTTTTTGAACAGCTTTTTGGTTTTAAACCTGATTACATGTTTCTAAAAGTCTTTGGGTGCACTTGCTTTCCATGTCTTAGGCCCTACCAAACTAATAAATTCCAATTTCACTCAGTCAAGTGTGTCTTTTTAGGATATAGTGGAGTACATAAAGGGTATAAGTGTCTCAGTCCTAGTGGGAGAGTTTATGTTTCAAGGAATGTCATCTTTAATGAAGATGAGTTCCCATGTCTGTCTGGTTTCCTAAACACTAAGTCCTCTATGTCTGTTCCTAGAGTCTCATGGCTGCATAAGTTTCCTAATCTATATATGTCAAATGAGAATTCTACACCACAAACAGTTTGTTCAAACTCACAAAATACCAACCAGTTTCAACACCTAAACACTAACCACTCATTACAATCAAACCAAAACAGCAAACCATTATGTACCTTGTGATAACTCACCTGATAGTCTTAGCACCTCTTCACAAGCTCAAACTAGTTCCCAAGATCCCATAGCTGCTCAAAACTCCTTGCCCAGCATATTACCTGAAACACAACCATCAAAACCTGGTGAGTTGTTTATTGAACTTCCTCTTGACAAAATTAACAATCAAACTACCTCTCAAACTCTACCTAACAGACATCCTATGACCACTAGAGCCAAAGATGGTATTTCAAAACCTAAGCACATTTACTCAGGAACTACCATTACATCTACTTTTACTGTTAAAGAATCTACTAAGTTTTCAGAGGCTATTCAGTGTCCTCAATGGGTTCAAGCCATGAAATGTGAATATGATGCTTTGATGAATAATCACACATGGTCTCTTGTTCCCCACACCAGTAACATGAGTCTGGTGGGGTGCGGATGGGTGTACAAGGTCAAATATAACCCAGAAGGGTCTGTTCAACGCTACAAAGCTAGACTTGTAGCTAAGGGCTTTCATCAAAAACCTGGGGTTGATTTTAATGAAACTTTCTCTCCAGTGATAAAAGCCTCTACGATAAGGTTAGTTCTCACTATTGATGTATCTAGAGACTGGGTCATCAGGCAACTTGATATAAATATTGCCTTCTTGAATGGTCATCTAAAAGAACAGGTGTACATGGTGCAACCTCAAGGGTTTGTTGATCCTAAATGTCCTAATCATGTATGCAAGTTGAACAAGGCTTTGTATGGACTGAAACAGGAACCACGAGCTTTGTATTCCAAGCTCAAGGATACACTGATCTTGTGGGGCTTTCAAAATTCAAGGGCTGACTGCTCTATGTTCTTTCTACGGTCTAAAGGCATCTTTGTCATTCTACTGGTCTATGTAGATAACATAATTGTTACTGGTAACAGTCCTTCCTATGTTTCTAAGTTTGTTCAGAAGCTAAACTCTGAATTTTCTCTAAAAGATATGGGATCTCTAAGGTTGTTTTGGGGCATTGAGGCTCACAGAGATGACTCTGGTCTTTACTTGACTCAAACACGATATATAAAGGACTTACTGTTAAAAGAGGGCTTGTCCAACGCTAACTCATGTGCAACTCCAATGAAGGTGAGTCCACCTCTCTCCAAGTCTGATGGCGAATTACTTCAGAACCCTACAAGGTACAGAAGCTTGTTAGGGTCTTTACAGTATCTACTGCACACTCGACCAGACATTGCATTTGCTGTTAACAAACTTAGTCAGTTTCAACAATGTCCTACTAAAGTACATCCACAATGTGTAAGAAGAGCCCCCAAGGGGGTAGCCGAGTTGGTTGAGTATGGCATTCTTATGACCAAAAGGTCATGAGTTCGAGTCCCTCTACATACGTTTTTTTGTCTGAGCCTGTCACCTTGTGTGGTTTACCTTCTGGCGTTGGTTTGGAGGCTATCGCGTCAGACTAAGGGTTTGCCCTGTGCGCACTCATTGCACTCTGAGTAGCGGCTGCGGGTTCCCTCAGGAAAAAAAAAACAATGTGTAAGAAGAGTTCTACGTTACTTATATGGTACTCAGACAATGGAACTCCACATCAAACCGAGCGACACTCATCAACTTACAGGCTTCACTGATGCCGATTGGGCTGCTTCGTTGGATGACCGTCGATCGGTTGGTAGTTATTGCGTCTTCCTGGGTGACTCCTTGATTTCGTGGTCTTCAAATAAACAGGGGATTGTTTCCAGGTCGAGTACAGAGTCAGAATACAGATCGCTTGTAAACCTGGCTTCTGAACTCATTTGGTTAAAGTCAGTTCTTCATGAAATTCGTCTTGATCTTCACAGATCTCCGGTTATCTGGTGTGATAACCTTGGAGCAAGCTCCCTTGCTTCAAACCCTGTTTTTCATGCTAGAACAAAACATGTCGAGTTAGATCTACATTTTATTCGAGATATGGTTACTCAAAATCTACTGGATATACGATACGTACCTTCTCACGACCAAGTTGCTGACTTGCTCACGAAGCCCTTGTCTCAAAATCGGTTCTTATTTCTACGGGACAAACTGAGTCATGGTATACCTCCGCCACGTTTGAGGGGGGAAGTCAGAATATCTGAAGAAGAGGCAAGGTTGGAGAAGGCTGATGTTGAACTAGGGTTTGGAGAAACAAGAAAGGGTGAAGCTGGTGATTAGTGTCGAGCTAGGGTTTGAAGCTGAGCTTTAAGTGTTTTATACATTGGGACATGTATTGGACCCGGTCGTGGACTGAAGACTAAGACTACTTGTTATGGGCTAAAGGCTTAATCTACTTGTTAGTATGTGTGAGCTATGTTAGTTGTTAAAGTCAAATTATAGTATAAATAATGTAACAGATTGTATAAATAATGTAACAGATTGTATGAGCTATCTTAACAAATTCTGTTACAATTCTTCTTCTTGATTCAATATTCTTCTCTCTCAAACTTCAAATCTCACAATAACTATCATAATATGTGTGAAAGTCCGTACTTTTTCTTATCAATAACGTCATCACAACCTCTCTACATCTGATAAAACTTGGACCAGGGCATCTTCATTAGTGAGAACTGAGAAATCTACAAGTATCTTGACAAACCAATTATTCCTCATGATGTTTATATGAAAAAAAAAATACCCTCACTTCTACTTTAATATTAGTGATTTTTTGGATGATATCCAAGATTGAAGGCTTGTGTTGAATGTTATTTCTGTTATATGGTTCCTTCAATATTTACATGGTCATTTCCTTGACGGAAGAGGAAATTACACCACCCTTAGTGATTTTTCCATGTATGGCTGCAGACATAGCTCCACCTTTCTCTGAACAAAGAGTAATTTATAAAGACTGACGTATAGTCAAATCCAAACTAATCATGCGTTGCAAGAGCCCTTACAAAGTTAGCCGAACTAGCTAACGTGGCATAAATGACACCAGCCTGTTGTCGAGCCTTCCTCAGGAACTGAGCCAACTACAAATCTTCATCTTCTAATTAACCAAAAAGGATTGTTATCCAATATGGCATCCCCAAAGTTGTGAACAAGATGTCTCATATTGTTGGAGAGAGTAAGGAGAATATGTAGTTTCCTTAAAAACCACAAGGGATATGAAGATATCATATACCGCAACGTGATTCTCTTACGAAGGAGGGAGTTGAAGAAAACAAGAAAAATTTGGCCCATTGTCTACAATGAAGCAAGCAGAGGTGGTTAATGTGGAGAAGATTAGTGAGGATTAGATGCATTGGTCAACAGCCACTGCAGAAGTAGGGCATTTGCCGGCGTAATCTTGATGGAAATATGCACCAATATAAGGTTCATTTTTAGACTTTGCTCAATACCTTCATGATGCTTCATCAATAAATGGATGATCGGTCTACCGTAGATCCAAACCTTTAGACTCGCTAGGGATGGTCGCCAAGTCGCTTGAGAGTAGTGGGGACTGGGGACTGTGGAGTGAAGGCAGATAGTCGTTGAAACCAAATAATTAGAAAATATTTGGTGAAGCTTGCTTATTTAGAAGAAGGCCCGTGCTCTGGCAATAAGATTTTATACCTAACCAAAATGTCACAACAAGTCTGTAGAGCTCATGAGATATCCACAGCCAAGAACTAGCCAACAATGCATTTCGCAATGATAAGGATTTTCGACGAATTAAGGATGTTTACAAAACCCTAATGAGCAAGCATTAGATGTATTGAGCCGAGCTAGAGAAGATAAAATATGTAAGGAAGAAGGTTGTACAAAAGACATGCTAAACTCTAGAAGACCACTTGATGTTTAACTTCCATTGGTCTTGATCCTATAATCCTCGCGAGTGACTGCCAAAAGCCATTCTAAATACTCATGAATTCGAAGCTACGATTCTAAATGAAAAGATAATCAGGGTGTTTGTGGTTATTGCATTCAGGGGTGAATTTGTTGATGAGCTTTCTCCTGAAGTTGGTAACAGAGCAATTGATGTTGTTCTTCCATCAACAAAAAGGAGCAAAAAAAGTAATGATTTTGTTGTTTCTTGTACTGACTTCGACATAAAACAAAGCTTTTTTAATAAAAATCCCCAAATCGATCGGCATATATATATAGAGAGAGATAGATATAAATTTTGTTCCTCTTATGCTTCGTTTTTTTGTTTGACTTGCGAAGAGGCTTTCGTCTTTACTTTCGATATTGAAAAAGTCTACGTTGTTTATGTCCCTATGTCTATGAGCCTTTGTTTTCTCTACCTTGTTGGTGTTCCTTGGTTAGGATCTTCGTATCTTAAGAAATACCCTCGGACTAGAGATGGCTTCGGATAAAGAGCTGTCTAAGGGGCCGATGGAAGGTGGATTGACGACAGGCAAACACACTAATGGGTTTGCAAAACAGTACTCAGATAACAATACTACTGGATGCTAACATTCTGCGATTTAAAAAAAGGAACAGCTCAAAAGTGCTTGAAAAATAATCACTTGTATTTTATACCAATCATATCTTTTTAAGAGTTTTTTAATCTCATCATCGCTGTTTCTATTTTCATACAAACAAATTTATATATAAAATCCTAGTTGAAGACACCTAAAATGATAGTAGCAAAATATAACACCATTATTCAACAGATGAAACACCTCAAATTCACAGGGTCTAAAAGAATTAGTAATAAAAAATGATGGACATTCAGAATGAGTAGGAGGTAATTGAATCATCAAGATGAATCAGAACATATATACAAATCATCATTATGCCCTTGTTTAGAAAAACCCAAAAAACATTGTTAAATTATAAAAGCAGTTTAAGAAGAAGATACTAGTAGATTTCCTCTCAGACAAATGCCTCGATTGTCCTCACGATTTAAAGAATGGATATCAGACTCGTCATCTGTTTCATCATCATTGAGAAAACCCCCTTTTTAATCATATCAATAACTATTTCAAATTCGGATAACCAATATCTAATTCATAAATTATACTAACAAAGGAGGGTAACAAGACAAAATTAGAACAAGCGAGTTTAAGAAACGGATCGCCAGCTCTTTCATGGAAGCGCTGATAGTAGATGAAGTGATTTAAATAGAGAAGCGTTGATTTATATAGAGAAGCGGTATAATAGGGTTAGGGTTCAGGACTCGAATCATACCCGCCTCAAATTACTATTATACCATCACCCTACCAAATATGCTTATTTAATGTTTTATGGTGCTTATTATTGTTTTTTAAGCGGTGGGAAACTTGATCACCCGATTTGAAAAAGTAAGAACATGTTTTTCAAAAATAAATAAACCTATTTTAGAAAGAAAAAAAACGAATTTGTGCATTAATATTCAAGGTTTGGTTACATTATAGTTATAATGAAATTACAAAAGTGCCGAACAAAATCAGAGCTTAAAATTTGAAAATTTTAAAAGGAAATAATTTTTTAGAACATGTTTTTCAATTTTTTAAAAATTTTATTTAAGATACGAGTAGAAGGAGATCAAGAGTTCATGTTGACCTGATATACCATTTAGATAATTGTAACCAAAGGATTGAATCTTGGGATAAAGAGGAAACCGATCCAAATAAATCAAAGTCACTAACATCATCGATCCTAGGAAAATCTTTTTTAAAAAGCCACTAATATCATTGGGAAGGGAAGAATTTAAGCTAGACAGAGTTTAAGTTTAAGCATAAATTACAGAAGGAAGTTAATCTGAGAAGAACTTCGTGAGAGACGATTATGAGAAATAAGTATATTATCTCTGGATTTTGTTTTACTAATAGCTTTCGATGATTTCGATTATGTGTTGAAAATCCTAAGTCCTTGATTCAAATGATTTGTGCTTTTGAATCTTTGATAGTTTCTCCTTTGCGAATGAAACTATGCCCTGTTAACATGTGAAACATTAAGAAACATAAGTCTTGCATATACTTGTCAAGAAACGTGCAAGTTGCCATTAAAAGCTTAGTTAAATTATTGATTAATATTCAATTATTTGCATAATGTTGTGATTAGAGATTTAGAAGTCACTTGTAACCTAAATCCTACTCATACTTTCAAGCATAGTGATAACACTCAAGTGAAATGGGGCATGTACATTATTAAATTCCAACTTCATTTTACACTTTAAAATCCACTTAGCTAGCCGAACAGCGGCTTTATTTTGATCTCTAAAAATATGAGAAATCACAATTGAAGGGGATCGAGAGGCCAATGAATTTTGCTAGTGGAAAGTAGATTTACTAAAATTTGGGTGTCATACTCAATATCGACATTAACCAAACCTTTGTTTTTGGTGATTTGAAGGCCATCAAGAAAAGTTATAGCCTCAGCCATAATCAGAAAATAGTTTGCCATATAAGTTGTCGAAACCTTGAACAATGTATCCATTACAGTCTCTAATGATAACATCACTATTGGTTTCACCGTTAGCTAAACAAGACCCACCGGTGTTGAGTTTGAATCTATCAAGCAGAAAGGGAGTCCACTTGAGGTGAGTAGACTTCTTTTTTGTCTTTCAAATAAGCACAGCATCATAACCATCTCTTATTCATTGTTTTTTCTTGAAGATATTAGTGTGATCAATATTGGTGAGGATATAGTTGATATATTTGACTTTATAACTTGAAGATTTTGTTAGGCTCTTGAATTTGAATTTGAGCCTTGATTGCCACATGACCCAAAATATGATGAGACGCATGATATTTTGAATACGAGCCTCCTTATGAATAGACTAATACCATTGTATTTTCACGTGGGAAATAGTCATGAATTTTTTAACGTTAACTTCGAATATAAAAGAAAAATAGAACCAAGTAGCCCAAAAGTAGTTACAAGACACAAATAAGTGATTTGGGGTTTTAATATTGTCATAGAATTGGAATTTGGATACAATAACAACGTGTCTCTTCTGTATTATAGAGTCTATATGTAACCAGTTGTTGAGGATTATCTAAAGCAAAAGGGGCATTTTCTAAGAGTTACGTTGTTCCAAAAAGGGGCTCGTGTTTTGGGTTTTCTCGAAATATGCTTATTTTTCAAATATAATTATTGTTTTTCATCAATGTGGATACACAAATATCACAAATTTTTAAATTGATTGATTGCACATACTCGTTCCACAGCTACGTAATAATTTGTTTCAAAAATATTCCAAAAAATGTGGAAAAATACTATCAAAATAACATAAGTGAATTTAACGTGGTGCAATTAGTTTGCCTAGGTCCACGTGAGAAACGATCAGTATGACATAACTCAAAAGCAATACAATATATGGAAGTCTCACTCCACACACTCAAATCTTATACACTAAATTCTTTCATCATGATGCGACTGTAATTGTAGAAGTACAATTACATGAGCAACATATTTCATAAGTAAGACAAAATGCTCAATGATTAAATCTTTGGTGAATGAGAGTCTTTATGTAGCCTAGATATTTATATAATAATGTTTGTTACTTGTAGATGTAAGATTTTCTTCATAATCTGAACCACATTAAATATGTCTTGTGTTCTTGGTTTTTATTACACTTTTTTATTTGTTGCTTCTGTAATTTGTTTTTATGAAAGTTCGTTATTCAGGTCTATTCCCTGTAGCTTTTGGTATCTTTGGTAGTGAAGACTCAGACAACTGGTTTTGGTTTTTGGAAAGTTTAAAACCGCATTTGCTAGGGCTCCAAATAACTTTCATTTCAGACCGTCATGTTGGTATTATTAACGCTGTTGCAACTCTTTATCCTAATGACTATCACGCGTATTGCATCTTCCATCTGATACAGAATTTGACTAAAGTTCTTGAACACACTAACAGAGTCTACAAAAACAATATGTTAGTGATGTTTAAGATCTGTGATTATGCCCCGACTGTGGATCTTTTTAATGAACGTTATGCTCAGTTTGCGCCCCAAAGGGGTAAGCGTATTGGAAACTTTCTAAGAAATTTGCCACCATAAAAATGGGCTCAGGCATACGTGAAAGGCAAACGATATGGGGCGATGACAGCCACAGCTGTTGAATCTTTCAATTCGCATATCAAAAAGTTGTGCCATCTGCCTATAGTGGAATTGGTTGACCGGATTAGAGTTCTTCTTATGACTCAAATGTCTCAACGTTTGGCAGAGGGTCTAAGTTGTAACACACACTTATGCCCCAAATTTGATAAGATGTTCAAAAAGAATGTGCAATGCGGTCGGACTTGGTTAGTTCGCAAGTCTTCTGCCGCTTATTTTGAGGTTTTATCAGACCTAGTCATGGTGGTCAACATCCTTGATTTCAAGTGCACATGAGGCTCTTGGCAGCAAGAATGTTTCCCATGCGCTCATGCATTGGCTGCAATAACATCTCTAAACGAAGATCCAATGACATTAGTATAGCCGTTTTCCAGTACTGCAAATTACCGGTCCAGTTATTCTTTTAACATACCGGCTATAACAGAGTTCGGTGAATCTAGTACCGATAATGATGATGGAGAGCCAGTGGTTAATCCCCCAAACATTAAAAGAAGAGCTGGGCGGCCGAGGAAAAAACGTATTCCATCAAGAGGAAAGGTTACCACCAGTCAGTCCCGTTGTGGTCGTTATTTCAAATCATGCCATAATAGGAGGTCATGTGATGCTCCGTTCTTAACTTATGTTCCCGATTTTTTGGTAACATTTTGATAATCATAGATAAGAACTCCTTACCTTTCGACTTATATTTTTCGATACTGTTAACATTGATATATACCATGTCTGTTTGATTCGATGATTCTTATCGTTATGAATGTCTACATTGGTAGATACGCCATGATTACATCGTTACATTATTGTTAACTTTCTACAATACATTGCTAGATATGTGAATACTAGTCTGATAGATACGAAACAACTGCACTAATAGAAACTTTAGTGTACATCTGATAGACATTGCTAGATACGTGACCAATAGTATGATAGACACGATATATATCATTGATAGATCCTAGAGTATTAGTCTGATAGATGCACCAATCTATGTATTCAATTTTAATGTCTGCATCCATGTAATGGCTGTATTATATTTAGTTTGGTAGGTCCTATAGATCTCCCCTTAATGATTCATCTAAGTATTTACTGGATGATGCGATTCACAGCTAATATAGTCTGGTTGATTGAAGATAGATATATGACCTCGATATTGATAGATACGTTGTGTTGTGGTTACGATGTACCTTGATTTATTTGAGTTGTTAACCTTGATGGATACCGCAAGTTTTGTCTGCGATTTTAAGGTTCATTTAGTTATGATAGATTAGTTATATCTAAACTGAGATTGTGGATCCTAACTGTCATTAAAAATGCTTCACTCAACTGCTTACTATCAATGTTTACTTGTAGCATTCAAATCTTAACAAAAAAAATTAAGATAGACAACACACAAACTGCAATAAAACCATAACAATACTAGAACATCAGTCAATGATACACATCAGTCAAATACACCAACCCTCTCCAAAAAACAAACTGCTCAGAGGATTGGTGAAAGTTATAGGTTCATCGAAGCATAAAAAAACATTACAACCAACAAAATAAAAAATATAATGAAAGGAAACGGCATGAACTTTTTTAAACCTAATAAGAATCCTCTCCATCTGTCCCTTCAGATCCTACCTCCTCCTCTTCTTCTGCATCTTCCACTTTTTCGTCCTCCTCGTCCTCCGACTCCCAACTGTCCCTACGTCTCTTCCTTTTTGGAAGTTGTTCACTTTCACTCTCGTAACTGTCGTCCAACGACCACGAGTCCCATGAAGCGTAGGGATCTTCGTGGTCCTCAGACCAAACAGACCAGTTGTCTTCCTCCGACGATGAGTACTCAGTTGTGTTAGTTCTCTTGTAGGCCTTGTTGTCGTTGTAGTAGTCCGTAGATCATCCGTCGTCGGACGAGTAGATTGGTGTTTCTGGTGAATATGGTGTCATTATCGATGGTTGTTTTGTTTCAAGTTAGACTAAACAGACTGGTGGTTTGCTGGTTGGTTTTTTTTCTTTGCAGAGAAGTGTGAGATGAATAGCTTCAACTATCAGCCTCTACTTATAGCAGAACGCAATGCCTAAGGCTACGTCCCATCCAGCAATCAAAATTACTTTCACAAATTTAATTTTACACGTCTATTTAATGCATGTAATGATTCAAGTCCATCTACCTTTGTCTTTTCAACTTTCAAGCTAACCAATAGGATTAAAACATTTATTTCTAATCACTGATAGGTGTAGTTAACAGTCATTTCGAAGAATTTAATTCCCTCGTCTACCAATAAACCTATCCACCTGTCCAGAAATATAGTTGGTCCATCACTAATATTTTATATGCGATTTACGCCTAATCTACACTGCTAGATATATAATATTTAAAATTTAAAACTACAACTATATATCAGCGCTAAATACGTTATACTGATGTTGCTAGATGGTATCGACTTTGATAGACACATAATCCAAAAGTGGACTATATGGGTTGTAACAAAGCTGTTATGACATGTGGACATTCATAGATACTAGATAATAAGTCTGATAGATATGTAATACAGACATTCATAGACACTTGATTATAACTCTGATAGATAAGACGCATAGACATTGCTATATACTTGAATATAAGTCTGATAGATACTTGAGTAAATGTCTGCTATATACGAAGGTAGAAATTGCGAGATACTTGAATATTACTCTGATTGGTACGAAATATATAAAATACCAGTACCTATTGTGGAATAACACTAAGGTGAACGGCTGATAGATACAAATACATACATTGCGAGATACATAAATATTACTCGGATAGATACGAAACATAAAAAATACTAGATACATCATTGAAGAATTGAATAGTGATGTGAAATTTATTCATGAAACAAAGGGAGGATCTTCCAAGGTAGTTTAGAAAAACGTTTCCCTTTATATTTACTTGAGTTTAAGTCTGATAGATACGAAATTCGTACATTGCTAGATACACCACTTATTTGTTGTTAGATAAGACATATCGATATTAATAGATCCTTGAGTAGGAGTCTGATAGATTCAAAACATGGAAATTTCTAGATAAGTTAGTTTAAGTATGATAGATAGGACATACATATATTACTAGATCCGTCAATAATAGTCTGATAGATAAGACGCATAGACATTGCTAGATGTCGCACTACATAGTTGCTAGATGTAGAACTATATAGTTGCTAGATCCGTTCAATAGTAGTCTGATAGATACCTTATATAACATTGCTACATACTTAGTACACGTCTGATAGGTAATAATAAAGACATTGTGATTTACTTGAACATTACTATGATAAATACAACATATTGAAATTACTAGATTTATCATTGAAGAATGTAACAGTGATGTGAAAATTGCTAGTGACACCAAAGTTTTCTAATAAGTTCAGATTAATTGTCTAATACACCCATCATTTTCTATCTGAATCATACATACTTCTACCAAAAAATGAATTACATACTACCAACGTTTGTTTGTGTTTTGATCATTCATTAAATGCTTAAATATTTCAGATCTTCTTTCGGCGGGCATTTCCTTTCCATATTCCCGCGGAACATACCCTCTTTGAATGATGTCTTTTGCATACTTACAAACAAAAATACCGCAGTCAAGGCTATCCTTCTCTTGCTGTGGGATATTTCTCATTCTCTTTATTTTGTATCCACCTTTTACATAAGGTATGTATTTTTTCTTCATGCAATAGGTCAGCTGCAAAATCAAGTAATCCATAGTTACATTGCGATTTACGAGTAGTAGTCATTGCTATGTACTACTATATTCATTGATAGATATAGTATGCGACATTGCTAAATAGGCGAACCAAGATCCTTAGCATTAAATTTTATACCAGAACATCGGTTGTGTTTTTTGTCTTATCGGCAATGTGTTTGCTCCACGACAACACTGGGTTGTAGCTACTAGCAGCCCCATTCTCCATATCTATAACCAGGAGCGTCTAGTGGTTCACGCCAGACGTGTTAACGGTGCAAAGAGGAACAAGTGCAACATATGTGTCTGGTTTCATTGTTTCAAAAACCTTATCCATAACGACAGACAAATCTTCCTTGATAGCCAGTGTTCCCTGAAAATTTGTGTCATTACTATAGGAAGTAGATGTTTCCAATATAACACAAATAATTCATGGTGAACTTACAGTTGCGATTCCAGTTATTTGAATGGCGCTGACCATATATGTATACTCATCATCAAACCCTTTCACAGGGACTTTCCAATCTGAATCCTTTAGCAGCTTATATATCCAAGAATCTATTATCTATCAAAACACAATTAGAAGCTCAAATCAGTTAAATGACAATTACTGAAAAGAAGAACCAACGGTTTATAGGTTTAAGACTGTAACTTCAATGATTTACCCTATAATAAGACATTGCTAGATGCTGCATATTAATATTGCTAGACGTACAGAGACACATTGCTAGACTTACAAAATCACTCTGATAGATACAACCACAAACCTTATTACCTTGAAGTCAACTTGAGTTTCGTTAGGCAGTTCCATTATCTCGGTCACACTAATAGAAACCCTATAGGAGAACTCCGTTGTTGGCAAGTACCATACTTCTGGATCTTCTTGTTCTTCTTCCTTGGTAAGTTTTATCACCTTTTCGTACTCACTGACATTGATTAGTTTTGTTGTCTCTGTTGGGAATGACCAATCTACGACTGCAATCTGTTATTGTATAACATGCGTCAGAGTAAGTAAGTTCCACGTAAGCATGTCATCAACGGGCACCTATAATAAAGCATCAAATTAAAATGTTAACATTACTTTTTGAAGGTTTATTGATCACACAATAAATCTACTTACGTCAACGTCTGTTTGTTCTTCCTCGATGGAGTCCAATGTACGTCTCTTCTCATTTGAACTTTCAACAGCCTTGTCAACTTCTGCATAAAATGATTGAGTGCAGTCTACAAAGCTATCGTCAGCCAACGGTATAACCGATCTGACAATCAGATCGTTAGTTGCTGCTTTATCTTGTAGTGGTGTTGCATACGAAGATGGCTCGACCTGTGACACTTTTTTAATTTTCGCTGCGGATTGCTCTTCTCCGTTGATAATTGGAATTAACTTTAATGGAGAGACAACTTGCGATAGTTGTTCGCACTTTGTTGCTCGTTCAATCTCAATGTACGCCAACGTCTTTACATTAGACTGTCGTGTGCCTTCAGGCGCCATTGTTTCTACTTCCTAATAACAGCAACCTACATTGCGATTTAAGTACAACTATCATTGCAAGATGGGTTTCCAGTCGAGAGACGCGCTTTACGCCTATTATACATTGCGATTTGTTCGGTATGAAAACGGTATTCTTAAAATTTTGTATCTTTCAGATTACATACATATTGTGTTTGCGATTTGTTCAACATGCATCTACTAATTCTCAATGAGACAATCATGGAAATCTTGTCTTAAACTACACAGATATTGTCAAACCAACATTTTCATACAAAAAACAATACATCTTAAATATTATCCAACATAGAGTTTATACATTTCAAAACCAGCCAAAACGTAAATACTAAATATTTATGAATCTTAACGATTTTAAGATTCACTTACATCTTCAGCCACATTTTCCACCACATTCTCAGAGACAGGTTCTGGCCCCAGGAATTCTATGGCTGTGTTCTCCACCCCAGTAGGTGTTTCTTCAATCTCTTTGGTTGTATTTGCATTAGCCACGGCTTCCTGCTTGTCAGCTTCTTCTTTGTCCTGACCTGTCTCCGCATTCTGTCATTTCTCTACGGCTTCTTTGGTGTCCTCCAACTGTTGTTTCAGTGTTTTTGTTCCTTTGTTGCACCATTTGTCCAACGAATCCATTTTGTCCACCATCAGCTACTGTCCTTCAACCTCGTTGTTTCCAACTCCGTGTCCCTGTTCAACTACGAAAACTTCATTTTTCGCACCGGCAACATGAGTTAAGGGTGATAAGTTTTCTGTCACATCCCCTTTCTCATTACTAACGTCACAACCAAGTATTGTAGTCCCTTTCTGCTTCCCAGCGACATCAACAGCAATAGCTTCCGGTGTAGTAGTTTCTTGCATTGGTTCAACAGGTGTTTCGGATCGAACACACCATCCATCTCCTTCTAACTTCTCCTCCCCCGATACTTCAGTTTCTTTTGCCTCGGTTGTCTCAAGCTCCTTATCTTCTTCTGTTGTGGACTCCGCCTCAACATCCTCATCTTCTATTGTTTTCTTGGTATAAAAAACTTGTTGGTTCCTGTTGGGAACAAATTCATGCCTCCGAGATTTGTAAACCAATGTTTCCTTAACCACCTGGTCAGTAATATTTGCATCCATAGTTTCAACATCGTCCTCATCTTCACATCAAAATGGCATTGATAAGGTGTTCAGCAGATCCTAATCCTCGACATCCACTATTTCCTCTTCCACTTCGAGTTTCTGTTTCAGCACATTCAAGTCTTTCTTCAATTTTTCAACCTGAATCAAACGAGCATACGAAATAGTTTAGACGGCTGCCATTGCTAGATACATCATACTTACATTGCTAGATGCATTATGTTTACATTGCTAGATTCAGCAGATTAACGTTGATAGACAACTTATAATTATGGAAATACTCACTTGTCTGTTTTTCTCCTCAAGCGACGTTTTCAGCCTTTTGTTTTCAACTTTCAACCGGTGCAACCGGTTTTGTTTTTTCAGCTTCTTGTTGTCATGCAACACAGACTGTGAAAACCCTCCAAAACTTGGAATACTAGACCTACGGTTGTTTTTCTTTTTCAACCTCTCCCCTTTTCTTGAACCAACTCTCGACTTATTCTCCCCAATGAATTCCTCCAATGTAACATCGTCATCTACCTCAGTGTTGTCTTCAACCTCAGTGTTCGAACTCCTTTTACTCCTTCTTCAAGCTCCGTCATCTACCTGTTTCATCTTCCTTCTTATACTTATGTTTGCAACAGATTTCTTTCTTTTCCTACTCCTCGGTTCACTTGTTTTCGCAGCAGCTTCGTACTTCCTCCGCAAATCAATTTCTCCAAAAGCAACACATTCAGCCTCTGTCAACAATAACTCATCGGCTATACCCGAAGAAATACAGTATAATATACAAACAATTATGATTCATAAACATGTTGATGTTAGGATGTTATGCTACATTGGATGTGATTTGTTTGATTTTATGTTCGATAGATATGTTGATTTTTTACTGTAATATAGATGGTTGCGATTTGGGTGTTGGATTCATGGGTATGCGATTTGTGTGATTTTACAATTTGGACATTGATAGATACGTTAAATACCTGGTCGTCCCTGAGCTGACTGGCCATCTGGATCATTTCGAATGTCGACTCATTGCCCTCTAATCCCCACCACTTGTAACATCTATGGATTATGTTTGGCCTTGGTATTTTGACGTTTATCGAAATATGCTCCATCAGAAATGGTTGCAAACAATATAACTCAACATTACAAAAACGGTTTCAAAACAAACTTGTTGATCATAACCCATTGAACTTACAAATAGCAGAGCAACGCATCCGATGACTCTTTTGGGCTTCCCGACCTTAATACATTGGTCCAGTGATTTATGCAGCTTCTCCAAGATGGCTCCAGACCAGTCATAGTTGTTTATTTTTTCTAGATTCTCCACGTAGAATACTGCTGTCCACCCGACGACATCGCCTGACACTGAAAAGAACAATGTCGAGCATATGAAAAGTATCAACAACCGAGCAACATCCTTCGTTTCGTCCTCCCCTCCTTCCCTTATTACTTTCTCGATCGCTTCCTATAAAACAAACAACATTATACCAAGAATACAGCAATAACAATTGAAGGCAGTTACACATACTACCACAATGATAGATATGAATCAAGACATTGCTAGATGCATATTCCCAAACACTAACATACTATTATACTGCTACCGCACTGCTATATATAGTATACTACATTGTTAGATACCTGCATACACATGCCGATTTTGATATCATGCTCATATGCACGCAGTATAAACTCAAAACAAATACATTTTTAAAGACTAGATTTACCTTTATCAATGTATTAGACACTGATTTGTCGTTTGTTGGCCCGATCCTCCTCGTTCGTGGGATCAAAAAATATTTCTGCATTAGAATTGAATCTAGCTCAGCTCCATCAGCGTACCGACCGATAAATGTGCCTGTTTTGTTCATCGACATCTCCTCGTTACCGTGTTTCAGCCCAAATATCGCCTTCACATCTTTCGTCGTCAGCCTTACATGCTTACGTCCTATATGGAAAGACTTCCATCTCACATCGTAAAAACTACAAATCGCCTCGATCAAGTAGTGGAACTTTTTCAGCTTCAGAACCTCGTTCCTTACGTCGAATGATGTTTTCAGGAAGGTATAGAACGGTGTTCCTCTAGCAGCCTCTATGTGTTCAGATTTAATTATATCCCGTCTTAGTAGGTTGATTATGCTTACCAACCCGGACTTGTAGAATACTCCTGCTTTAGTCATGTTTCCCTGTAAACATTCCCATTTCAAACTAGTTAGTAATAACAATACCAATCTCATAGTAACTAAAACAATAAAACAATACAACTAAGCAACCAGCATATACATTAACACTTGAAGACAACACTGGTCCAACTTACTACACAACAACGTATAACTCAATGCATTGCAACAGTGCTAGACGTGACCAAATCCATCTACTACATTGCTAGACGTGCAGTGCTGACAGTAAACTAGTCGCAGACACTGCTAGATACGACCAAAAGTACATTGCTAGATCAGTCAAACATCTACACATACTAACATAGACCAACCTCAACTATGTAAGTCTGATAGACGATGCTACACATTGCGATTTGGACCAGGACAGGTTCTAACAAGTTGTTGCCGATGACGTCAGACGATATTATCAACACCACTAACAACTAACATCGACCGATGTCTAACTACCGGTGGTTGAACACTACGTACTACAGGGATTGTGTTAACACCATCGACTAACACTTTAAACGAAAGGACTAAATCTCGCCGGAGAAAGGAGACGCTTATACATTCTAACTACCGGTGGATTAACATTACTCCGGCGACGCTAATACATCTAACCATAATGCTCACAGACAGACAGTGTTCGACAGCCAGAGGGCGAAAAAACGTACTTGTTCGACGGTGTTCGACAGAGTAGGAGGCAGTAGATGGTCGATGGTGCTCGACGGTTAGATGAATTGATCGGAATCGGCTCGACAGTTACGGTGGCCGGCACAGTTACGGTGTACGGTTGAGTCGTTATCGTTTCGGTTCAAAATCGTCTTTTGGGTTCGCTCTCGTTTCACGTGTTTCTCTCTCCTCAAATTTAGAAATGTGAAAGTGGAGGGAATTGGAACCCAAAAGTCAGATTAGAAGGTGAAAAAAGTAGGTTTCAACAAAAAAAACCATTTTATACCATAGAGAATATTTTTGTCCAAAATATGACTTTATATATTTTTTGAAACTAGTCTAAAAGTGGATACCATTTTAGTATTTAATAGTTGATTAAGTATTTATGGATAGTTTCCTCTTTATTTGATTGATAACTAATTATATTTTCTGTCTCAATTTCTGATATGCGTAGGTGTATTGTCCTGCAGTATCTAATTATGTGGCTTCAGCACTAATTTATTTTGCTAATAATCAGTAAATAGCCATTCGTCTTATACAAATTAAACTCGTCATTTATTACAACCCACAGGATGTGATATACAAAATTCACATTCATTCTGCAACTCTTAATATCGTTCACGTAACAATATCACGGATATGATGCACAACACCATTTCCCGTCCAGGTGCAGACGACAATTTCCTAAGTTTAGTTTAATTTCATCCACACTTGTAAGAAATATATATATATATATATATATATATATATATATATATATATATATATATATATATATATATATATATAATATTTAATTATTTATATAAATGTTTTGGAAAGGGAGATGGAAATAAAGAAAACCATTTTAACAATAGTTTTTAAAATATATTTTTATTAAAATGTAAATAATATTAAATTCAATTTTTTTTATTTATTTTAATTACAAAATATCGAGTTTATTTATTTATAAAAAATGTTAATAAAAAACTGAATCACGATTTTGTACCGTACATTATTCGGAGTAAAAAATAATAACACTGAGATGCATATGATATTTATATTTTTTAATTGTTTATGCAATAATTGGGATCCAGATTATATAAACAGTATAAAAATTAAAATGCAAAATTTTAAAATGAGTTTTTCTAAATAATGTGACGATTTTATTATTAAAATATTGATAATATAACTCTAATAAAATAAAGAATCTTACCATTATAAAGATGAAAGAGTGCCACAAAAACTAAACAAAAAAAACCAGAAACAAATACATAGTTTTAGTACTCATAATCTTAAAATGGAAGAGAAGAATGTGAATTATACTCCTATTGAGAAATATATATATATATATAACAACTTGAAAATTATAATAGCTGTTGAAGGATAAAATTATCTTTTATATGAGTTGTATTTTTTTTAAATAAAATGGGTTAAATGAGGATATAAAATAAGGAAATAGTCTTTGACTATTTCAGTTTTATTTATTTAGTCTTTTATTTTTAAATTTATCGAGGAAGTACTTCGACTATTTTATCTTTTTTGTTTAGTTTTTTTTTATTTTAATATTATTGGTGAGGGTCATCGAATATTTTGTAAAATTTATAAATTTAATTTATGGTAATGTTTTTTAATAGATGGACTAAATTTATAGAGTTTGCAAAATCCAAAACTTTCATCAGTTATTTTAAAATCGAAGGATTAAATGAAAAAAAATGGAATAGATGAAATTTTATTGATGGTTTTAAAACGAAGTAATAAATGAGAAAAATAACAAAATAATCCCAAAATTATTTCCTGATTTAATCCAAGATGAACTTAAAATAATTTTATGGTATTATATAATAAAATTGTGGATTTTAAGATATAATTCGTTTATCTAAATATACTTTTTGAAAAAATATTTTATTATATAATACAAAATTTTAATTTATTCCATATTTATTATTTTAACATTAATTAATTTATATACTATAATGTGATAAAGTATTCACTAACAAACTTTACTAATGAAAGGTATTAATATTTTCTTTTGAATGAAAAATTAAAAGGTATTAATATATTATTTATCTAATTATTATTTTCATTGGTTCTAAATAATGTATAATACATATATTTTATTTTATGGTTGTATTTTTTTTTATATATGGTCTTTCATGTTTTTATTCTGGTTCTCGCATATTTTATGACGAAATAGAAATTTAAAAACTACCATTAATGAATTTAGTTTTATTTGTCTTTACAAAATAAAGGTTATGATATTTTTAATTTTTTTGTAGCTACAAACTTTTTAAAATAGATAAATTTTATCAAAAAATAAAAATAATGTTATTTGTGGTTTTTTTGGAGTTTGCCATTTTTCGTATTTAATATTAATGAGATATTTGATTAGGTATTTATTGGGAGTTCACCATAATATATAATGTATAATTAGTTTTTTTATATAATTTAAATTATTTAAAAAAATATATAATAAATTTAACAAACCGCATTAATCATATTCAATTTGTTTTATTTTATTATTTACAGTTTTGACATTAAATTCCTTTATTAGGGACAAAAATAGTAAGAGATTTACCATACTGATGGAAAGAATATCAAAGTAAAACGTAGTTAAATATGGTAAACTCAACTAAATCTAGATTAAAAATTCATCCAATTAATTTCCATTAATAGAAAAAATTAATAAATAATTAATTAATTTCGATTTTAGGCTAAATAAATATAAACAAATAATTATATATATATAAAGAGAGAGGTTTAGTATATATCCATAAAATAAAATTATTATCCACCTGATATTTTTATTCTCATATATTTATAAAATAATAAATTATATAAAAGTTTTTCAATTATTTATTGGTTTTTTCTTTTCTATTCGAGAGAGGGAGAGGGAGAGGGAGAGGGAGAGGGAGAGGGAGAGGGAGAGAGAGAGAGGGAGAGGGAGAGGGAGAGGGATTTTACTCAAGAGAGATATTTTAGTCATTTTTTATTTTTATAAGGTTTTTTCAGTAAAAAAAAGACAACTGCCCTTTTGATACATGTGAAACCTGTTTAATGATAAACCAATGAAACTATGATAGATGTTAAACCAATGAAACTATGATGGCCAACTATGATATATATTAAACCATACCAACCATAATAAATGCTAAACCAAGTCAACTATGATAGATGTTAAACCAAGGAAACTATGATGGATGTTAAACCAAGGAAACTATGATAGAGCTAAACCAAGGCAACTATGATAGATGCTAAACCAGACAAACTATGATAGATTCTAAACGAGGTCAAGTATAATAGATGCTAAACGAGGCCAAATATGATAAATACTAACCAAGTCAACTATGATAGATGTTATACCATAGAATGAGAAAACATTCCAACTACGATAGATGTTAAACCAAGATATCTATTATTCATGTTAAACCATATAATGAGAAACCAATGAAAATTGTTTTTATTTTTTAACAAATTAAAAAAATATCATCCATGGATCTAGTTTTGTTTGTCTTAAAAAAACAAAATCAATGGTATTGAATGACAATTTTATTTTATAAATTTGAATTTCATATTATTTATATTAAATAAATTTCAATAAATATTTTAATTTACCATTTTATAAAATTGAATGGAAGGAAAAACTCTCAAAAAAACTGGCCAAGATTATAAAAAGACGCAATGATAGAAGTGGAGGAGCTTGACTGACCGGAATCAATCTTCGATGGTCTTAAACCAATGGCTGGTGATAATCTAGCGACTAAACCACCTCTATATCCACCTTCCTCAACATAAAACTTGAAGAAATCTGAAAGATGATACTATGTTCTAAACAACAGAGGAACACCAATTAAATAATTTCTACCTCTAACAATACAAAAAACATACTGAAAGCCAAAAAATCACAAAAATGAAACCTTAGATAATCCAATCACTAAACTCATAAACAATTCAATGTTTGACCAAGGCTAACCAAATAAATCTCCTAATAATCCTATGTCTCAAAATAATATCCTCAAAACTTATGCATAAGTATTAAAAGATTCAAGAAAGGAGTTTAAGCATAACAATGTTCAAATTCAGGATCATAAAAATCACAAATCTACTCATTTTTTTAGCAAAAGACCAAAAAGATTTACTTGATTTATCTAAATACTTTAATATTAAAATTCTCTACAGGTTGTCCTAGTATGAATATTATTAATAAGTTTATGGATTATCTTGGGCTTTTCAGAGGTTATAGTATATTATAATGGGATCTAAGACATATTTTATAAGAACTAGACAATGAAGAAGATCTGAAAAAAGATCTGTAACGCAATGTATGATCTATAGAACAGTATATAATGAGAAACCTTAAATGAATTATATTTTTTAATCTAGGAAAGAACCTTTAGTAGCCCTTGTATGGATAACTATGCCTAATTTGCATGAATCTATGTATAATAAAGATACTATCTATACTATTGATAAAGCTATTGGTAAACCTATATTTGTTTGGGTTATTTCAAAGAACATGACAACATTCAATTATTGTAAGGCTTGGTTAGAGATAATTTTTTTCTAAAGAAAATAACAAATTAATAAAATTTAGATTGATTTTGGGGATAAAAGTGGATTTTGACAGGATATAATTTGTGGTTCTATGCCTTCTTACTACTCTAACTGTTTTCAAGTAGGACATAAGAAATTTTAATGTAAAAATATTATTACAATCATAAAAGGAGAAAACACTAGGAAAAACCAAACTCAAACTGTATCCTTAGATAGCCATAATCATAAAGTTGGGAGTAAAACTTAAATATGGATTCCAAAAGTAAAATCTATTATTATCAATGAAAATATACTTGATGATGACAGTACCAATCAAAGAGAAACAAACAATATAGGTATAAATTGTTCTCAATTTGGGGAAACACAAGTTAGAACTAAACTAGAAGAAGGAACAAATCTTAAGGAAAAATTATAACTCAAAGGATTAGAGAATATTTTCTTAGAGGATATGGAAAAGAGTCTATTAAGATTACCACCAATAACGAAAATCAAATTTCAAATATTAGTATTGACGGTGAAACTCATTTCATAAGTATGATTCAATTACTCACGAGGAAAGAAACACATAAATAATAGAAGTAATTCAAACTATAGAGCTAAGAAAACTCTTTACCTCTAGTAATGAGTATGTTCATAAGGATAAATTTTGTGATTCTCCTAAGAAAAAAAATTACTAGAAGTATCGGAATATCCCCAACCTTTAGCAAACCTGATGAAAAGATAAAAACTAATTGTTTTTAGCAAGAAAATAAAAAAACCTAAAAAAACTATTAAAAAGTCTATGTACAATCAAAACAATACATTTTAAAGGGCATTCTAAACTCATCATCTAAACCTCTAAATGACAGTTACAATTTTATTCTACAATGCTAGAGTCTAGCCTCAAATAACCTTTCAACACTTGCTTCATTACTCTATGCATCATTAATTTTAATATATAACAACATCGAATTGTCTCTCTATTACTAACCTTTTTCCAAGAAGGTCTTTAAACGTGACTTACTTTGTGCTACTAGCTCTTTGACTTTTGTAGGAACAAATTTTCCAATCTTTATAAATAAAGTTTATAAATTGAATTGTTAAAATATTTGATGCTAAAATTCCATTCACATCCAGTACAGATCGAGGCCACCACTCTGTGGGATATCGTCATTTATATCGTAGTAATTTTTATTGTCTAACCTTTTGATATGTTGAAGAAGAACTTCATTTAGCAGTCAAATCAGAAAAGAATATGGAAGTGTGTCTCTCCGGTGACCATCATTTTGGGAACCCTTTGTTATCATTCGGTGTCTCAACTCAAAGTGTTTGTAGTCATCCGTCCATTGGTGATAACTAGTATGCATTTTGATACCGTTTAAACGCAAGTCTAGAAACCTATGAAATATAAAAACTTAAACCTAACATGGAGAATAAGAAATGATCTTGAACATCAATATTCATTAAGAGTATCTCATTTAATACATTTTTCTTGCTTTAACATCTAGAAGCTAGCCTACTATAATCCAACCAGGGCTACATCTCGACATTGGTGTGTATCGTACGAATATTGGTGTGTGTCCTGCAACGATTGGTCCAGTACGACTAGAAGAATCAAGATTTGATAAAACTTTAGATTAAAGACATAAATTTTCAGGTCTTCTTCAATAGAGGAGGGTTTGATTGTCTTTTATTTCTAAACAGCTTCAAAGCTCATTGTATTCGCCCAAGAAATGCCAAGGTTTTCTCTAGATCCAATTTCCCTCTCAAATGCAAAATAAAATTCAAATCCCATAGACAAAATGAAATATATGCAACAATGTAATTGAGCTTCTTATCCACTAAAAGAAAATACCCAATGCCTTATTTTATATTAGGCTATGTGATGTTCAACTCAACTTTAATAATTTTTTATTTTCCATTAAACAAAATAATAATTGAACATTTTATATACATTGATCTTCATCCAATTATAAAATTTAACTGAGAAAATATATTCACATGCGATATTTAATATGTATTTTACAGAAAAATCTTTTACTAAAAACATGTACGGTTTGAAAGATTTAAATTTACATAGAAAAAATGTATGAATTCGTGAAAAAATATTCAAAATGTATTATTTATGGATCTGGATTTATTTTTGTTCGTTTAAAAAAATAAAACTAATAATATTTTTGGATTTTTTCGAGTTACGGTTTCAAATATACAAACTTCTAAAATCCGAATCATATTTTTTTTAAAAGTACACGTGTTTGATTCTTTTGTATAAAAAATAAAAGGAGAGTTACTAATAAAAATCCTTTCAAAATAAAATTACCAATAACAATTCAAATTTTTAAGTTTACCTATACCACTCGTTACATAAAATCTTCCAACAATACCCCTCTGGTATAAAAACAGAAAATTCCTAGAATTTCATTTTCTTCTTCAACTCGCGAACCCAGTCTCTCTCTCTGAAATTGAAACATTAAATTCTCTCAAATTATAGATTTTTTCAATAAGTTTCAGTGATTCTAAAAATATTAGTACATAACAACTACTAAATCAGGTTTTCACGATGAAATTACACTCTTTCATCTTTAATTTCAATTGTTGTGTTTGTAATTATATGTTTGACTTAAGAACTGTTTATGTTTGGTTTTGATGATTTGTATATCTTTTTACGCAACAAAACTACTTGTGTACTTGTTTAAAGTTTATGAATTGTTCTTTTTATTTTTTCACAACTGAGTTGTACGTATTAACGCAATCAAATGCATCAAGTTTCTCAGATCTATTTTCTTTTATGTGTTCAAACTAAAAGACCTATTTGGCAACAAACTTCAACGTATTTATGCACCCAACTTACAGTCAGTTTATAGATTTAGTTTATAATATGTTTTTAAAAAAAACTAAATAATTTTTTTCACAACCCAAATGAACGTATCTACACAACCAACTAACATATAGTTTCAATACTAATCTACATGTAATTTAACTCTGTAATGTAGATTAAAAATATCAAAAAATCATTATTCTCCACATCAGGAATCCCTGATACATTTCAGCTCAAAGAAAAAATTAAGAATGCTCATGAAGAATTAAATAATGTTAAGAGTCTATTTGAACAACTAACTTCTGATAAAGGTATGATTTTTCTGAACCTCATGTCAGACCGGTAGAATATTGGGCTAATTTGGTCCAATATATGTCTTGTAAAATAGACCCAACAAATGTGAAACATTGAAGGTATATCATGTAATAAGGAGTAAATATGCTTAAGATTAGTCGAAACTATCAACTTCAGTCTTTTTTCGTAATAAAAAAAACTAAATTTGCACCCAAGTTTAACTCATGTTTAACTCATTAAAAAATGTACTTTCACAACGCGATTGCACGTAATTACGTAACCAAAGTGTTACAAACCTTTACTTCTTTTATTTTGTACTAATAAGATATGAATCTAAACAAATATTACAAAAAACAAAAACCAATGAACAAATTAAAAAAATGGAGAATCAAATGTTATTCTTGAAGATCATATTCAAAAACTGGAATAAATAAATAAATATATTTTAACAACCATTCGCAATAAGATCTTGTGTAAAAGAGAAGAAGATCGTGCATCAAACTGGAAAAGCATAAAATGTTTAGTTTATTTCTTAACTATATTTTTTTTTTCTAAAAGTTGCATGTCTCTAAACTGCACTCTTTATTGTTCAGAGTATTAATTTTATTTTACGTTTATTTATATATTGTTATTTCACAACTGCAACCATTTATAACGTAATTTCGTAACTAATTAAATCATACTTTCGCATCCGAACCACGATGGTGTTTTTTCATAAAGTATGTCTATTTACGCAACCGAAATTGTTATTTTGGATATAATTAAAACGTAATTACACATCCCATAATAAGGTAATTTTTAACCAATTACACTAGTATTTTTTCACAACAACTCTGTATTTCTGCAACCCGTTATAACCTAATTTTACACCCAACTAACAAATGTTTACTTTCATAGTTAAAAATGTCTATTTCCACAACATTTAAGAAAAATCATAGAAATGGAATAAGAACATATCCAATAAAAAACAAAAATACATTTTTGTAATATATTTTTTTCACAAGTTCTTCTATTATAACCATATTTTATATTACGTCCACATTTTACTTTATGAATCAATTCTTCATCTTGGGATAAAATATGTTTCTTCTTAAGTATTTCTTCTCATTTTCAATCTAGGTGGAAGAACAATAGGAGATGGATTTGAGCTAGAAGATTCAGCAAAAGTAGATAAAATTAGAGTATCCCAAGAGTAAGTTTCCTTATAAGAACTTGTACTATAACATGACTTTACATATGTTGAAATATATACTTGAATACGAAATATAGCAGCAAATGCATAAGAACAATGGGAACAATAAATTTGTCAAGTACCACAAGTACATTTGTAGTTCGAAATATTAACAATCATAACCGGTTCTGATTGAAAACAATACTTCGTTAGATGACCGAACAATCCACATACGACATTCTTCAATGATGATTTTAATCTTCTTCTCAATATCAAGATAAAGCTCACTATTAATAATCAGAGTGACTCTTTGACATTCAGATCATAAGAATAATCCTAATTTTATTTAATACTTCTGAAATAGGCAGGCTCAAATAAACTAAAAGCCATATAACCATAACGTTTGTTTAAAAAATGCGCAAGCATGCTTTACATGAGGAAGGTTTTCCATGAAGGTAAGATATTTTTTACCACCTTCTTTAAGAAGTTAATGCAAACGTGAATCAAATAAACTCCCAGTAGATGCATAAGCATACTGTTTTAAAATATTAACCAATTTTTTCCTTCAATCTTTTGATGAACGTTTCAACGCATGCTTCAGATTACCAATAAGATGATAAATACAATATGAATGGTAGCAATCAGGAAAAGTAGTTGAGATAACATTATTAATGCCTAAGTGACGATCAGAATAAAAAATGATTTGACGACCAAGTAAATGAGGCTTTAATGTCTCAAACAAATCATTCCAATTATCACAATTCTCAGACCCAACCATAAATGCTACTGGAAAAGACCTACAAAAAAATATATGGGTAATAAGTATCAACTGAATAAAGTAAGTTGTTTATAAACAATTATTCTAAATTAACTTCTATAGTAAAATAAATTAAAATACACTCATAATTGTTTTTGAATGATTTAAATTTTATATATTTGATATAATTTATTTACGAAAAAAATATCGATAAATATACTCTCAACTATTTTATTACCATATTTTGTTTGAAAAAAATTAAAAATTTGAAATTCTTAGATCCAGACTGAACCCCGTAAACCGTGACTAGTCTGATGTAATAACAGTTTTACATCATACATTACATGATTAGTTAATCATATATTTTTATCATTAACTATTTACTAATGGGTGCAACTATTTCCCCATAACATTTCTTATTTCCTTCATAATTCCAAATCTAAAAAACACTCATGACTTGCTTTTACTTTTTTACCTTCATTTTGTTTTTTAATTTATAATTTTGTGCCATTAACTATTCTCAAACACTAATATCAACAAACACAGGATTAACCCCAATTGAATCCAACATATATGTTTTACCTTATAAAATTAAACCTTAAAAACCAAAAAACCCTAAACTTGATAAAGATTATCCATGGAAGAGTAAGCACTCAAACCAAAGCTTTAACACCAAAGAACATCATACAATCAGCCAACAAAGTAATTTAATATTGTTTTGGAGTTGTATAACTTAAAAATCTGCCTTAGAAAAAACTCTTCCATAGAAGTCTCGATTTTCACAGTTTTTAACGACGAACACCTGATTCCGAGGTGCTATCTCAGAATCAGTTGTTTTTTCACAGAATACCTAATTCCGAGATACGACCTCGGAATCAGGTGTTCTGTGAAAAACAACTGATTCCTAGCTACCACATTGGAATCAAGTGTTCTTTGAAAAACAACTTATTCCTAGCTACCACCTCAGAATCAGGTGTTCGTCGTTAAAAAACTGCAGAAATCAAGATAGAGTGGCTGTTGTTTGGTGGAATTGGGTGAACTGGATGAAGGATGGGGATAGAAACACTAAAGACTTTCGTAATTATGTGAAGAAAAATAAGAAAATAAATAGAATTCTTGGCCTTAAGGAGGGTGATATTTGGTTAACTTATCAAAATAATATAGAAAATTCAGTAAAACATCAGTTTAAAAATCTCGTAAATGAACTATCAAACTAATCAAAATTTTATGATCTCCAAAAGATAATCCCTAAGCTTAGAACAGATAAAGACAATGAAATCCTTTTAAATATACAGGGAGAGGAAGAAATACACAATGTTGTGAAACCATTGAATGTTAATGAAGCTTATTGTGTGGATGGTTTTAACTCTAAATTCATTCAAAATTGTTGGCCTATTATATTAACAGACCTTTGGGAAACATTAAAACTTTCTCTCAAGGTCAGAATATGCATCAAGGGGTCTTGTAACTGTTATATGCCTTGTACCTAAAGTAGAAGCCCCAACAACCTGGAGTGAGTATAGACCTATAAGCCTATGCACTATTCTTAATAAAATTATATAAAAAATGATGAATGATTGAATGTTTAAACTACTACCTAAGATAATATTAATGGAACAATGAGACTTTGTGAAGGATAAAAATATTCATGAGAATATTTTATTGACATATGAATTAGCAAATGATATTAAAAGATGGTTAAATGTGGTAATCTAATGATAAAATAGATATGTCTAAAGTGTTTAATAGATTATCTTTCAATTTTGTACTAAAGGTCATGAAAGAATTTATCTTTGATCCAAGATGGATTGTATTATTATGAATGATCATCTTAAAATGTATTTTAAATCCACTAACAAAATGAGACAATGAGATCCCCTATCTTTAAGTCTATTTATTATTGTAGAAGAATACCTCATTAGAGGTCTGAATTAGCTTTATAATGATAACTATGGAATGAGATATAAAACCAACAGCCAAATAGTCATACATTTCCTTGCTTTTGTTGATGATTTCTATATATTTAGAAATGGATCATCTTCAAACCTTAAGAAATCATTAAAATTCTTGAACATTACAAAAGCAGATTTGGTCAAAGATTAAACAACGATAAAATAATGGTTATTGTCTCATCTCATTTGTCTCAATCTAGATTAAACAACACCAATCCATTATTTCGCTTCAACCAACGAAAACCTCATTTTAAGTACCAAAATAAGATATGAGATACAAGAATGAGATGGTAAGATTCTATATTTTGGAGGAATACTAATACTTACTCAATATGTTCTCAGTGTTATATTAATTTACCATTTTGTATACTACCTAAAACTGTTATTTCAAGGATTGAGAAAATGTGTAATAGATATTTTACGGGGTGCAACTGAAGCTAAGAAGATAATCATTTAGTCTAATTGGAACAAGATTTGTAAGCCTTATAATGAAGGTGGTATCAGTGTTAGAAAATTAAAAAATGTATGGGATACCTTCTCTTGTAAGTTGTGGTTTAAAATCATAGAATTTTTTTTATGGGCTAAGTGCATGCATTCACTATATTATAAAACCACACACCTTTTACAAATTAACTTAACCTCAAAGAGTTCTAGTACATGGAAACAATATTAAAAATTGGATATACAATAGAATTATATATATATATAATTCTATTGTATCTCTAATTTTTAATATTGTTTCCATGTACAAGAACTGTTTGAGGTTAATATATAATGGAAATAAAGAAATGGTGAGTTTGGCTTCTGGTTAGAAAAATGGTTGATAAGAATGCTTTCATTCACTTATCAAAATGTCCTATACTAGAAGAAAAAGTAATCAGTTTTTAGAAAGATGAAGAATGAGATATCGATGGACTCAGAAGTTTAGTACTTCCTTATGATATTAAAAAGATCAAGAAATTAAAAATTAAACCAGATGTCGAAGATTAAATCAAATGATCTTTATCTTTCTTAGGTGAATTCAGTACCAAGAGAACATGGAAGAAATAAGGGAAAATGAAATAAATCTTACCTTTTCAAGAGAATCTGGAACCATGTAGTTCATAAAAATGCTCATTCTTAATATGGAAAAATTTGAAAGGTTGGATACCGATTTACTCTATTGTACAAAGAAAGAAATTTTAATTAGCATTCAAATATCATTACAATGCATCATAATCAATTAACCATTTATTTTTAGAGTGTAAAATGGTTTACACATATGAAAACATTTGTTTGTATATTCAAACCGTATATATTAAGAAACGTGACTTTCACATATATGATTAGAACTTGGTTTTCATCTACTAAGAACGAAATCCATATCTGAACAATGATTTCACCAATAACATGTTTGGTTCTTTGGATTTTTAGAAACAAATCTAAACATCAAGACCTAAACATCAGTACAAAGTCTATTTTAGATCATATTTAAAATCTATTAACTATACTAGACATTGATGCTTTATTTAAGTGATCACATGAGAAGGGTCATATTAACCTAACATATGAACTATGATGTTATCAGTTCAAAACCTTTCCTAGGAGTTGTATCTCTACTAATGGATCCAACCTATTGGTAGTAGGGTGAAACTAAACACTGATGGGGCTTGTATCCAAACACGAGAATCAGCATATGGTGGAATTATTAGAGGTTACTCATGAAATATTATTCTAGATTTTGGTAAACTTTGTGGGAAACAAACTCCTATTCTGGTAGCATGCAGAGCACTACTAGATTGACTCCTAATTTGCAGAGACATGGACATATCACAATTGGATATTGAAATAAATTCGACTAAGTTACTTGAAATGATAGAAAAAGAGAAAACACCTTAGTACATATCTCCACTAATTGCGTGTGCATGAAACTTATCTCTAATAGCATATCAATACAACATATATACATTAAACAAACTCAACAACTGATTGGATTTCTAAACAAACACTTAAATAGAGAAACATATTGGATTTCGACTTGACTCAAGCTTCAGCTAAACTTAGGCAATTATATTTCTAGAAAGTTTGGATATGGACTACTTAAGAATGGAAGATTAAGACTTTAAATTAAGGCTATATCCATCTAGAATACTAAAGTTTATCAATAAATTAATGGAAATTCCAAAGAATTTAACTAGTGAAAATGAAGAAATTGACAATGATATTAAGAAGGAAAATAAAGTAAAAAGTCTATGACATAATCACTATTATCCATGACCATAGCCTAATCAAGAAATATTAGAATATTTAACAAAAAAATTCTTGCCCATAAACAAGATACTAATCTCTATAAAGAAAACAACTCAAAGAAAAAGAAATTGTGAATTAACTTAAGAAACTCACCCGAATAGATTAAATCAATAGTGGTTGTCGATCTTCACAATTATTTTAATATGAGTGTTTTTCTGTAACTTGAAAGAACAAATACCACCTTTATAACTCTTAGATCCATAAACAAGATGAAGAAAAAAATAGAGACGATGAAGAAGACTTTAGCTGAAATGAGGAGAAGAAAAGACAAGAGGATTTCAATGATTGAATTTGGTGCGACTCTGTTATATAAAACGCTTCAATTTTTATTTTATTTTAGTCCTATAAATGACTTTCAAATAGAGCTTCATCTTTAAACTTGGGCCTATTTAAAAGGTTGTAAATTTTCTTACTTTAATAAAATTCCTAGTTCTTATTAATATATCAAAGGTTATAAAAAAAGTTAACAGTAATAGTAATTGTTTATGTGACAACTGATTAAACATGTGATGTGTCACATAGAAGGGTATTATTGAAAAAATGTTTGAAAGTCAATGGTCATATAAAAAATTTATTGGTTGACTACCACGTGGTAGCTCTTAAACAATCACATGCATTGGGGACTAAACATGCAAAGTCTCAAAACATTGAGACTAATCAGAAACAAAAATGAACAAAATTGGCTAGTTTAAAACAAACACATAACATGGGAAACTAATGGTGTTTTTAGCCTATAATAATTATTTGAGTGAGGTATTATTCGAAACCTAAACACTAACACTAGTTTACCCTTTCTCTATATAGATCAATGCTTCTATGTGATCATCACTTCATCAACTAACGCTTCTATGAAAAAACTAGCATTCTATTTTTTAAACTTGTATATTCAATTTTCGTATTGATTTTCTTATCTTTTAAACTCACATTTTCAATTTGGTATTGATTTCCTAATTTATTTTCAGTTTGGTTTTTATTTTATGAGTGCCTTAGTTTTAGGCATTGGATAATACAAAATAAGTTAACCTTGTATTTTCACTTTTGAGTTTTTTTTCCATCTTTTTTATCAAAACAAAACTTCCAAAATCCTCTTATTTAAAATAATGGTATTAATAGATAAATAATTTTAAATAATCATAAATACCAATCCACTTAACTCTTGAAACAACTAAAATTGTAATATTAGTTTTTATAGAAAATCAAAGCTTTATTATTGAAAAAAACTAGTTTATCCAAAAAAATATTAAAGAAGATAAAAGTTTGGATGTAACTCAAAAATAAAAAAAGAAAGAAATAAGCATATTGAAATAGGTAATTGGACTCTAATTTAACTAGAGTTTAGTTATATTTTCATATAAAGTAGTTTAATATAGGGTTTTTCAACAAAATTTGGGGTTGTTCGTCTTTTGCACCGCTAGTACGAACACTCTATACTGGTAGTTCAGACCCCCCACGTACTAACAGTGTAGAGGGTTTATTCTGGACCGCCAATTCAAACCCCATCCTAGTGTCGGTGCATAGTGTCTATTTTTGTAGTGCATAGATCTAAAAAAAACTTAGAACCACCGTACGCACATCGTCATACCCTTACGTATAAAGACCTTATACTGAAAGTTCTTATTGCTTGTTTGTTTAGTTTTTCATATATGGATTGGTTTTACTCTTATCGAATATAATTTCAAATTGTATGAGGTAAATGATATTGGAAAGTATTCCTCAAAGAATTATATTTATTTTTTAACCACAAAGGAATATTATACAGAAGAAGGATTGTTTGAGTAGGTTAAGAATACTGGAGATGACCATAGGTTCATTACTGTAATAAGGCACCGCGATAATGAGAAAATTAGAAAAGCACTTAGAAATTTATTCGAATGTGAGAGATATGGATCATATAAAAGGTTGATGGACTCAAAGAATCTTAAAAGCAAGTAGACCAAAACAAAGATATGTGGATGCCCTTTCAAACTTAAAAGAACTATGATAGCTCCTTATGAATGGTCTTTAGAGGTAAGATATAGGATTCATAGTCATGATAATACGAAAAAACAAAGAAGGCAATTTATACTCGGGGTGCTTCAATAAAACATAGTTGACATTTGTACATAATTTTAGGTACATGTGTACTCGTCCACGTGAAATTTTGAGCAAAGTAAAAACGTTGAACCCTAAGAATTCATCGACTATGTGCACTGTACATAAAGCACAACAAAAAAAGGATAAAAATTATCGCTCACATTTAGAATACTTGTTAGGCAAACTAAAAAGACTAAAATATTTTGAATTACACAGATCGAACAAAAATAAAGGTGATATTGTTATTGATTTTTCTTCACACATCCTGTTAGTGTGCATTTATTACAGACATTTCTATAGGTGATATTAATAAATAAAATCTAAAAGAGAATAAAGTACGTGATTTCGTGGTTTGAGGTCGTTGAAGTAACCTCTACCAGTTTGACTTTCTACATCAGATTTGTGTTTATGTTCAGGGAAAAAGTTGACTGTTACAAGTGGGTATTAGATTATTTGCAATAGTTGATATGATATTTTGATAGATAGAGACGGAAACTAAGGGCGAAGGACGTATACAACATATTTACATTTTTTTTTGAAATAGTCTATCCAAAAACAACTTCCCTTTTATGCGATAAATGAATTCTAAAAAATATTACATGCAATTTCTTGTAATGAATTTGCACTAGATACTAATCTGTTTAATGTATTTTATTTATATTATATTAACGATTTAAAAACATCAAACTTAACTCGAATATGTTAAACATAAATTCAAAAACATCTGAATCAAACACATTTCACGCAAAATGAAAAGACATAAAAAATAAATACATTAAACAAAAATACACAATATGAATAATATAATACTTTCTGAAGAGTTATATCTTTGCATATCTAGTTATTGAAAAATATGCATCCGATTCCATTTGTTACAGTATATTGTCAACGATGTCCAACTTAATCTCGTGAAGTATAAATTTTTAATGGAATCAGTAATCGTCAAACCAAACACCTTATGCGCCATTTACCTATCATCGTGCGGGAGTTCACAAACTCGAATATCTCGAACTGATTCTAAATATTGTAACCTGATAAATACATTTAACATTAATATAAGAGGTGACTTAACTTACAAACATAACATTCAACAAATACAAAGCAACAAATACAATAACTTAAGCATATAAAATGAACATAAAACAACATTAAACCTGAACTACAATAACACATATAATTTTAGCTAAAGTCATATCCTTTATTAAATTTATATCTTTTAATGGGGGTGCAATTCCAGTATGCATACGCTTTTTCAACAATTTTCTCCTCCACATGATATAGCATATATTTTATACGAAAATCAATTAATTTCAAATTGAATGAGTTGTACGCATCATTCATAAATTCGTACGAAAGGTCTAACACCCAATATATTGGTTATCATTAATACTTATACATGGTAGGAATTTTCTACGATTGCGGGAAGATGGATATGGATTTGATCCTTCACGCAAGTGCATGTACCCATACATGTATTATATTGTATACAAAACTTCCTTAAAAATATATAAATTTTCTCATGTAACCTCGGTCTCTTCACATAATTATTTTCATTAAGAGTCCATTCTATATTGGAAAGAAATAATAAGTTTTTATTAGTTATGCAACTTTGGTATATGAAAAAATATGTTATGACTGAGTACCCTTTAATAGAGAAATAGATGATAAAATTGGAGGGAGTTTGTAGTTTGTGGGAAAATAAAAGAGGGTATTAACCACACTGAGGTATAGAGGTTTTCTACCATTGGTGCAAAGCTACAGAAACAGTAACATACATTCAACTTATATTTCATCGGAAACCAACCGCTTACTAGATACTTATTATAAGTAAATAATACGAAAAAGGACCAGACAACTAAAAAATAGCTTGTTATGCAAGACAATTATACTAACAGTATGTACGCATTTGACTGCCAGTGCAAGGTGCACTGGAAGTTTGGGTTGTCAAAAATGCTAGTCATGAGTCATATTCGCAGCATATTATAAGCTAAATGCCAGTATTTATGCTGGAAAACGACCAGGGGCTAAAGTTTTTATCTTGTTTCTCAAATTAGTAAACTTATACTGTAAGTTATCTATATTGGCGATACAAAACCAACCGACAGCTAGTTCTCTTCGCACTGGCGGTATGGCTCTAGTGTAATGCTAGTTAAGCCTTTATACTTGTAGTTTTTTTGCTCTTCGCTAAAAGTCTTAGTTGTTTGCATCCAAATCTAACTAAAAAATCATCAATTTAATTTCATCGGATAATTATATATCGCCAAATAATAAGCATAGAAGAATAAGTTATTGGATTATTTGTAAATGTTAACAACTAAGTCAACTTAACAAAAGAATAAAATTCTACAGGTAAAGGTGGGTCAAGTTTAGTAAGGGTATTTTTGTAAAATGATTGGAGAAAACAATTATGAGAGAGGGGTTAACTTATGTTGGACCAAATAGTCAAAGCTTTGGTTTTATTTCGTGCATCACAGTTTTTCAAATCATTATTTTTTTCAAACGCTGTTCATCCCACATACTTATTTCAAAGCTTCAAATTTAATTTATTTTCATAGACTTTGAACATCCCTTAATATATATTTTCATAATATCATTAGGGATTCATTGTTACAAATGATATAAACAATTTAAAAAACGTCCAAATTTCTAAATACGATTTGTTTAGTATTTTAGTTTCTTTAATTTGTTGGTTTAGTATTTTTAACTCAACACGAAGCATATTAATGAGTTATACACAAATAAACACTCATGAAACTAATTTAAGTTAATTTGTTGTTTGTAACGAGTCAATAAATAGTGAATTTCAAGATTTTAGGATCGATAAAATGGTGTGACTGACGTAAAGCATGCTCATAATCAAGAAACTTCCTAAAAAGTTTTGGATCAATACAGTGACATGTGCGGTCTACTTGTGCAACCGATCTTCAATAAGAACTGTTTGGAGAAAGACACCACAAGAAGCCTGTAGTGGATGAAAACCCAAAATTTATCACTTGAGAGTATTTGGAAGCGTAACTCATGCTCATATACTAGACAAACAATGAACCAAACTAGATAATAAAAACAACAGTTTTATCTTCTTTGGTTACAACTAAAGTTCAAAACCTACAAGTTATACAATCTAAAAAATATTTTTTTTTGATAAAACGATATGTTATATTTGATGAATAAGGCAAATGGGAGTTTGGGTCTAATACAAATAAATTCAACCTTTTCTTCACATGAAGACGTGTAGATATCATCTGAGCAATCAGAAGAGCTCGCAACTCCACATGTTTCACCAACATTAAATACTCATAGAGACTCTTGACTTTCATCATCGTCAAGTGGTAGTTAAAATAAAAGAGTTGTAGAACGTACAAAAAGCATTAGAAATATTTGTGAATAAACCGAACAATTGGATAAACTTACACTATTTTTTCTTTTTGGTGATACAACAAATGAATCTAAAGCCAAATTTTTTAATAATGTTTCTTGAAGAAGAAGTCTACATTCAGAAACCATCATACTATAAACTCAAAGGTCACGAATAACATGAAATAGTTGAACTGACGACTTTTTCAGAGAGAATAAGTTCAACAAATATCCCTACAAGCATGTTTTGTATACCAACATCAAGGGTAAAAACACTGTTAGTCCTCCATATGTACCACTTGTATCAACATAGTCCTTTTCGTTCACTTCTGCATAAAACTCATCCCCTTCGTTTTAAATTTTTTTAAATATAGTCCCCCGCACATATAAACCATTTAAAAACTGACACGTGACGCTTAAATTCTAAGTTTTGTATCATTTTTGGTCCCCAAATCCCAAGTTTTGTATCACTTTTGGTCCCCCAGAATATGCGGAGGGACTAATCGTGCAAATTTTTAAAATGAAGGGGATGAGTTTTATGTATAAGTGAACGAAAGGGACTATGTTGATACAAGTGGTAAACATAGGGGACTAACAGTGCTTTTTAGCCCCAAGATCAAATATGGTGATATTTTGATGGTATGTCTCTAGTTGGATGATTTAATATTTATTGGAAGCAACTGAAGCATCTTCTATAAATTCAAAGAAGTGATGACGAAGATATTTGAGATAACAGACATGGGACTCTTGACATACTACATTGAGATTAATATTAAGAAACAAAAAATAGAATTTCCATCTCATAAAAAAGTTATACAAGCAATAATTATAACCTGAGAATCACACCCATGGGGTTCGAAACAAAAATATCCAAACATGAAGAAGGTGGAATTATAGATCCAACATTCTTCAGAAACTTGATGTGAAGTTTATGCTATCTAACTTGCACGCTATATAGAAACTCCAATAACTATGTATGAAATGTATAAGAGGATTTTTCTTATTTTATTTAGTTCCCAATTAGTACAAGCTTGTTAGGTATATCGATGGTGATTGGGGTGAAAACATATGTACTCAAATAAGTACCATTAGAGTTGTATTTTTTATAGGAAATATTGCTTTCAAGTATATGTCAAAGAAATAACCAATTGGCATGTTGTTCACTTGTGAAGCACAACACGTTGCTGCTAGTACATATATTAGTCATGTAATTTGGCTTCAAAATCTATTGAAGAAGATAAGCTTAACACAAAATGAGTTGACGAAGGTTCGTGACAATAATAAGCCAATCATTGTCGTAGTCAAGAATTTAGTATTCTATGATTGAAGCAAACATATTGATGTTCGCTACCACTACACAAAGAAGTGTATTTCAAGAAAATATGTTCAAGTTGAATATGTAAAGACACAAGACCAAGGTGCTGATATTTTCACCAAACCACTAAAAAGTAAAGATTTCAAAAGATTAAAAAACTTACTAGGATCACAGACTTGCTTAAATAATAAGGTGCATTAAACTTCATCATAAACATGATCCAATAATAATATTTATTAAAGATATCCCACTTAAGAAGGCATAGGGAAAAAAGAATCTTCTCGCAGTTATTAAATAATAATATTTTTTTATAGTAGAGTGTGAGACTTTATTTGAGATTAAGTGTAAGACTATAATTATTATAGATTTGTGGCGGAGTTTTACGTCATCCATAATCCACCAAAAATATATGTTTCTCTCTATTATGGTTCTATAAATAGTGGACCTCACCCATAATTTAAAATCAATAAATTAAGTGAGTAAGAAATTAAGAGTGAAATAGAGATTCAATAAAGCTCACTTGAGTAAAATAAAAATATATCTCTCAGATAGTGAGTTGTAAGTGGCAGATGTATGTCGGGGTCCGAAGACGTAGGCCCCCTACCCAAAATATATATATTTTAATTTTTAAGGTAATAATTATTTAAATATTATTCAAGTAAAAATTTAAGATAGTGATTATTTTTAAGGAATATTTTAAATTCAAATTCTGAAATAATTGTAAAAATATTTAATTTAAAATCTAGACTATTGATTATTTTTAAGAATTTATTTTAATTAAAAGTCTCAAATAATGTTAGAAATTTTTTATTTAAAAATCTTGGATTATGGCTATTTTTAAGGAAATATTCAAGTTAAAAATCTTGCATATTTTAAAAGAAAATTTTAAGTTAATATTTATAAATGGTTGGATATAGTCTCTAACATCTCAATCTCTAGAAGGTTAGAACCCGGTTGATTTTGTAAGTATTCTTAAATTGTTTGTCATAATTTGTTTTAATTTTATATTAGTTTAATCTTTCTCGTAAAATTTAACTATTCTTTATCTCTGAATTTGATTTAGAAAAAGATAATGAGTTGTCGCTTATGAACGAGACGAGATTTTAATTAAAGAAATTAAAGAAGTGGTGGAAAAGGAAGAACACGATCCGAGTTTCACCAATTCATTTTCAAGGTGTGTATATTCATTTTGTTTTCTTTTGAGATTTTATTATTATTTTGAACTTAAAACGTCGAATAATACAATTTGTTTTTCTAATCTGTTTTGTGGCCACTTAGGAAAGTGAAAATACATTTACTAATGGTTAGTTAACAAAGTTTTATTTACTCAAATCATATCTTTTAAAATATTTACTAAAGTATATTTTAAATAACCATTTTCATTTTATTTTTTTATTTTTTTTCAAATAATTTTTAATTATTAATAAATTAAAAAATATAAAATATTTGATTTTAATCTTGAATCTTTTTACAGACATGTTTGTTAAACAATATATATTGAGATATTTGTTATAACATAAAATAATCTTGTAAAATAAGGGATGAATTATGACACGTTGAGTATGAAAGAATTGTTGAATCTCTTGAAAGTGGAGAAATTACAAGTGGGAGCAGGAAAAACCAATAAATGAGTTTGAAACGACCAGGTGACACTCGACGGGGATCATATTACAATACTTTTCTACAGTTGCAGAGTATGTGGTCTACAATAATTAAAGTGTTTGAGCATGTATATGAAAATGGTTCTAATATAGAATATAAAGGCATATAAAAAACATTGATTATGTGAATGGAGAGTTATGACTTCATTTTTATTTTTCATTTGATGATTGAGTTGCTTGAGTCAACAAATATTTTATCACGATGTTTACAACGGAGGGACCAAAATATTGTGCAAGCTATTTCTTTAATTGATACAACTAAAAAGATATTGCACACTTATAGAGATAATGGTTGGGATACATTTTTAGACCAAGTCAAGACGTTTTGTTTGTCTAATTCCATTGATATTGTTAATATGGGAGATACAATCAAGACTCGTGTACGTATCAAGCGAGATGGATGTATAACAAATTACCATCATTATTAGGCGGAGATTTATTGCCAGGTTAATTTACTATGTATTTGATTGTAATTTAGGATTATAATATGCCTATACATATAATTCTAAATTCTTATGTTCATAAATTCAAGAGGTTCTGGATTTACTTATTCAAAAGATGGAATATCATTTTCCAGAAGCGAATACAGAGTTGCTTACTTGCATGAATTGTCTTAGTCCAAAAAAATCATTTGATAATTTCAATGTTAACAAGTTGGTTCGTCTAGAAGAAGTTTATCCAAATAACTTTTCTTATATCGAACATACGATGCTTATATTCTAAATTAGTACATACGTCCGTGATATAAAGGACAAGGACGAGTTCTCCAATGTTGAAGATTTGTGAGATTTAGCTAAGATACTAGTTGCTACTGAAAGACATCAAAGTATCCCGATTGGTGTAACGCTTGACTGAATTAACATTAACCCTTCCGGTTGGTACAACATCAGCTGAAAGAGTATTTTCAACAATGAAGCTTATGAAGACGGACTTGCGGAATAGGATGGGCGACATTTGGATGCATGATCTTTTAGTTGTATACAATGAGAGAGAAAATTTTTAAAAAAATTGATAGTGAAACCATTTTACGACATTTCCAAAATATAAAGAATCGTCGTAGTCAATTATCATAAATCGATTACTAAAAAATTGAATGGATTTAATAAAAAAAAATTAGCCCCCTCTTATTTCGATTCCTAAATCCACCACTGGTTGTAAGAATATTTTTGTAATTTTTATTCCTCTCAATTTTATATTAAATTTGTTTATTTGAGTAAGTTTTTTCTTATTTTTACCAAAAGATCATTGGGTGATGAATCAAGCGGAAGCGAAGGATAACATTGAAAATGATTAGACGAATGACATTAAGGCGTTATGCAAGGTATACATTTTCTTCTATGGGTTGTGGTTTTTATTGATTCCTAATAGTTAGTTTTGTATTTGATTGTTTTATAGCGAAGGTTTTTATTGCTTTTTCTCAGGCAAGGTATACATTTTCTTCTATGGTTTATGTTTTTTATTGATTCTTAATAGTTAGTTTTGTATTTGATTGTTTTATAGTGAAGGTTTTTATTGCTTTTTCTTGATTGAGTTTTATTGATGGTAAGGATTTTTCGATCACGTTATTGTGTTGATTATTCGATCATGTTTTTGGATATTAATAATTCTTTGTATTTTACAATTGATGTGTGTTGGATTTTTTTTATTGAAGTATGAAGGTTATTTAAATTTTTAAAAAATGACGATTTCAGTTTTTTATTCGAATTGAAATAAAAGAAAATCATAAATTTTTATTCGTTTACCTAATCAAATTAGACATTGATAATGAAAATCATATTTTTACGATTTAAAGTGAATTTACCTTTTATCTTTTATATTACTCCACTTAAAAAACAAATAGTAACAAAATTATTGTTTGATGGCATAATAAGATATGTATACTGATAATATAATTTTGTATTAGATTCCACTTAACTTACATGTATCGTTATATGTAGTTAAGTTATTCGAGTAGATGAGCTCATGAACTAACTTACATATATGGTAGTTGAGTTGTTCGAGTAGATGAGCTCATGACCTTCGACCTCCTCTACAAATACTTTATTGGTTTGAAACTGTCATCTTAGGTGGTTTATCTTCTAGAGCGTTATTTTTTTAATAAAATATAAAATTTAAATAATAAAATCAATAAACATCTAATTTCAAAAGTCTTAAATCTTTCAAAATTTCAAATGTACCCAAACTTTAATAAATCAATAACTTTCATCAACTAAGTTAACTTTTTTGAAAATATATCTTATAGGCTTCTCAAGATTTGTTTATATAAATTCCACACATAATTGTTAGATGCATATCAAAATTTATAAAATAAATTCTAAAAATTAGATTGACTTTATAAATGAATTTTAAAATGTTTTGAATTAAAGTAGAAATCAAATTTTATTCGTCAATAATATATTACAAATGCCATCTGTTGTTAATGAGAAACCAGAGTTAATTTGACGGTGCAACCATATGGAGATTAAATTTAGTTTTATTGAAAAATCGTTCTTCAAATCACAGAAAAATAAATGATCTTTTTGTGATAACTTATAGAATAAAAAAAATGGGAAATAAGAAAAAGTCAATGGTTTGCCTACTGTTTTCGATTGTTTTGTTTATGCCTAAATTCTTTGCTATTTGATGAACTTCGATGATGTCTTTTGAAGAAAAAAAAGAGAAGAGTAGTGGAAGAAATGTTTAGGTCTTCTCATCACTACGGAAGTCGTTACAACTATTTAGGTTTATGATGAATAAATTCATAACCTAACCTCTTATTTATAGGACTTGGATCCCAAAGTTGTAAAGCTGACTATTTTGCTTCCTCGTGACCGAGGACTATAACTAAGTAAATTGAGAAATCAATTTACACTACGAATTATCAATTTAGGCTTAAGTGTTGAGATTTGGACCTTTTTTTTCTCACTGCCGAAATTCAATCTAGTTACCACACTTGGGTCGAATGCGTCTTTTTCACTCATAGGTCCAATTCAGTTAATTATTTAATTATCTCAATTACTTTAAATTTGGATTTTCTTAAGACAATGACCGAATATATTTATCTATCATGTCGATCCAAATTATTATTGTTCCATAAATATATTCCAACAATCTCCCACTTGGACCGTCACATGCTACTCAAGAATGCATATTCAAATCTAATGGGATCCCTATTTCTGTTATCAATGGAAAAACGGTACAACCCCGCACATGACTGATAACAATAAAAGACTAAATAATTTTTGCTCGTAATATGAACAATATAATGCAACAATAATCACATTACCATTATCAATCAATTAATTGGCCCCGTTATGGAGTGTAGCCTTTGAGTAATATGGCTTGTAATCGTGCATATACAGTCTTAAATGGTTCCCACCTTTGGAGATCCAATACTGTACAAATATTAATAAATATTTCCAAGCATATATATATATATAGCAATAAACTTTATTGTGCATAATATTACAAAATATAACATTAAATCCTATTATAAGCTCTCATAATAAAACTAACAATCATTTAAGTCAACTATACCCATACTAATGGTATGTCCCTGGAAAACCTTAAGAAAAACCACATTTGTTAGATGATCTACTATCATGGAGTTTGTGTCGATGTGCTATATACTTATTTGACCCATCTGTAATCTTTCCTTAACGAAAAGGAACTTTATGTCTATGTGTTTGGATTTAGATGAGCTCTTGTAGTTGTTATAGTACTACACCACATAATTATTATTTCAATACAACCTCATGAGACCTTTTATCCATTATACAATGCGCAATTCGGTAACAAAAATTTGTAGCCACAACGCCTGGTTCGATGCGTCAAAGCATACAACAAATTTTACTGTCAATGTGGACGATAAAATAAGTGTTTGCTTTACATTTTTCCAGGATATTGCACCTCCAACCAATAATAATATGTTTCTTGATGTGCTCTTTAGTGTGTCAAAGCATCCATCAAAATCTAAGTCTGAATACCCAATGATCTCCAATTTATCTGACTTCACATATGTCAACACATGACTTTTTGTTCCTTGCAGATATCATAGTAACCTTTTAACTGCCTTCAGTGATCCATTCATGGGTTACTAACATATCTCCTCAATGTATTTACGATAAAGGAAATGTTCGGCCTAGTATAAATTTGAGCATACATTAAACTCCCAACCGCTGAAGCATAAAGGGACCGTTGTAGGGGTTTGCAATCTACCAATATGTGTCATTGTAACCCACTTCCAATGTATGTTTTTTGTGATAATCCAAGAATACCACAATAGAGATCCTGATGTATCTGGATTCCTGATACAAAATTATTATCATTGAGATCCTTCATATCAAACTTTTTCAATAGAAATCTTTTTGTAGTGTGTAACAATTCCTTATTGTTCGAGACAAGCAATATGTCATCCACATATAATATAAGAAATATGAAATATGGAATTAATCCCACTTAAATTTTGATACACACAATCCTCAACCGAGTTGATCTCAAAGTCATAACTGACTATCATCTCAAGGAACTTGTGGTACCATTGACGAAAAGCCACTTTCAGCCCATTGATGGATTTTCTAAGCCTAAATACTAGATCTTTTGAGTTTATTTTTATAAAATCTTTTGGTTTTACCAAATAGATCGTTAACTCAATATCACCATTGAGAAAAATGGTCTTAATATCCATCTGATGGAGCTCAAGTTCAAAATGATCAACTAATACCATGATCGTTCTGAAAGAATCATTCACGATACTGGATCAAAGATTTCTTTTAAAATCAATCCATTCATGTTGAGTAACCTTTCGCTACAAGACGTGCTTTATGTCTTTCCATATTACTAGAGAATCACGTTTCATTTTGTAAACCCACTTATAACCAATTTCACTTTTCTCTTCGGGTAATGAGACAATGTTCCATGTTGCATTGTCCTGCATCCATTTATACTATTCCTTCATAGCATCAATCCACTTCCGAGAGTCAGAGATTTCCATGGCCCGTTTGTAGGATGAGGGATCATCTGTAGTACTAGCACATGAATCATTATGCTCCTGAAGATATAAAATAAATTGAGAACCTATAATACTCTTGTTTTCTCTCGTGGACCTTCTCAAATGCACTATTTCTTTTTCTTGCACTTATTGAGTATGTAGAATTTGATCAGTATGGTTGATTTCATTTTGATATACTTATAGAAGATTACCTTGAGGTTTCTCTTGTTATACGTGGACCATCTCTGTATCCTGGTTAGAACCCTCAAGTGAAACATTGGTGTTATTTTGAGGAGTACCCTCTTCTAACGAGACTGAAATGAATGACCTTAGAACCTAATCTTCTGATACTTGAGTATCCTCGTTAAAACATTCATGAATCTCCAAAGACTCTTCCATAAAATCAACGTCGGTTCCCTTATTCTCCCCCTCAAACTCAACATCCTCGAGAAGTTTTATCATTCCCGTTTTAATTATTGTACCAGTGAGAGAATTATAAAACATAAACCCTTTTAATATTTGGAATAACCTATGAAAGAACAACTTAATTTTTTGGGTATAGTTTCTTTCCTGAGGTTTATAAGGCCTCGCCTCAGCTCGATAACCCAACATATGAATATGCTTTATATTAGGTCTACGCCCATCCCAAAGCTCATATGGGGTCCTAACGGTAACCTTAGTGGGTACTCGGTTGAGTGTATAAATAGAACATTTAAAGACTTCCCTCAGAGGAAGATAATGATAGAGACAAGTGTCTTATCATAATTTGTAACCATATATTTTAGTGTTCGGTTATGTCTATCATATATACCATTCATGCGGGGTGAACCCAATATTGTGTATTGAGAGACTATGCCACACTTCTCTAGATATTATACAAAGAGACTGGACATTGCTCACCCGATCTATCATATTTTCCATAGTATTCATCACTATGGTCAGATCTGACGATCTTGATGCTCTTATCGATTTGTTTCTCAACTTCAATAGTAAAAGCTATGAACTTGTCCGGGGCCTCAGACTTAACATAGAGAATATAGAGATAACCAAAACGAGAGTAGTCGTTGATGAATTATATAACATATCATTTCCCATTCTATGATTCTTGTGGAAATGGTCCACAAATGTTGGTATGTATCAACTCTAGGACTTCACTCGTCTATCCCTTATTTTGATTTGTTTCTCTTTGATACACTCGAAGCATATACCAAAGTTAGAGTAATCAAGAAGATCCAATATACCTACAACGATAAACTTGTCCATTGAAACTTTGTATATATGACTTAACCTTTTGTGCCACAGCTTAGATGATCTTTCAAATTAGTAATGTTGTTTGTTATATGTTGTGTAGTCATAAGAATATGGCGGTTATCTATAATAGGTAATAAATACAAATTATAATCTTTCCTTAAACTTCTATTCCCAACAACAATATTATTAAAAAGAAGTGTAAAAATTGTTTCCAATTAGACATGAATAACCTTACAAGTCCAAAACTTGAAAAGAAACTAAGTTCGTAAAAAAAACTAGGAACATACATTACATTCTCAAGAAATAAACAGGTCATGTATATTTTTTTAAATGTAAATCTCATATAGCTAAAATGTGAAAAAAGCTTCTGTCTATAGTGAAAATGAATTTTTCATCCTCGCGTGGATACCTGCTCATTGACGTACCATGCAAAAAATACATACATGAGTTGTTGCAGCTGAATCAACCCACCAAGTATTTCTATTCACATAAACTATATTACTTTCTGAAAAACCCAAATATGTGGAAGTACCTTTACTTAACGTGTAAGCCCAATGTTTCCCACAATCCTTCTTCATATGTCCTTTTTCTTTGTAGAAAAATCATCGACCAACGGTCGATTCCTTGACACGATCGTTTGCTCTTTGTATATATTAGCACATTAACCTCACGTGTTACCCCTTTAAGTTTTTCCTCTTTCTGTGCAGTGTGGGAAATCAAACAGGTCTGGCACCGAATGAAATGTAAACCCCACTATGCACTACTCAGGAAGGTTCACCCCAATTTCCTTTAACTTTCGGCCAACCATGGATATTCCAAAAATGTGTTCACATATTTTCCTTTTTTCATTATATTTTTTGGTAGATAACTCGTTTACTAGACGTTGTATCTCAACCTTCTCATTTTTGGCAAAGGATTTCTCAACCTCTATGAGAAAGACCAAGGTAGCGGTAACATTTTTTTGGACAACCTTCTATAATGCAACTGGAATTCCCTGTAACAATGGACCCATACACAACTTATTAGGCTTCTCCAATCTTTCATCTTTCTTAGATTCCTCCGGTGTACTTCCAGACTAAAGGAATATGGTTTGGGATGCGTCAGTGCATAATAATAGTCATATACAAACGAGTACGTCAACATATCTTCCTTATATAATTGAAAGTCCAAACAATCCAACACGGATGGATGATTCCCCAATAGATTGTAACCAGTGGATACTGCAAAAAGAACAAACAACACACAAAACACATTTAACATCTTGATATATGACTTATAACATATGCATGAATATGGTAAATATAAGTAAAGTATAACATACCCAAATAATAGATACCATAGGGAAAATAAAACTAAATTGCATTTACTGTGTTTAAGAAAAATACCATGATCATTATTTTAATTTCCAAGTACCACTAAAACCCCCAGAGGGTTGATTTCACTTACTTTGATTAAAATAACCTCAATTTAATTTTCATAAGTACCAGCGAAACCTTTTCGGAGGGCTTATTTCATGTACTTAAAATTAAATATTGTGCAAGGATGTAATTAATTTTCCAAAGTATCGGTGAAGCCTTTTGGAGGGACAATTTCACCTACTTAAAATTAAAAATAACACAAGGATTATTTTCAGTTATTTTCTCTTGTTTATGATTAATTAAAAATCAAACATGAAACTTCTGTAAAGTCGGTAATAGTTAAATTTAAATTAATCTCTGAACCTTTCGAAACCTAGAATTTATAAGAAAATTAATTTTAACCTTCCTTGAGGCCCGATTAAATTAATTCCTTAGTTTAACCTACTAGTCTACAGAACTTTAGTCAAACATCACCATTTAATCATTCAAGCATATACAAATTATTTCAAAAATAAACATACAAAAATTAGCACGCCAAACGTATCATATTTGTGAAATAAATCTTGTTATATATTTTCAATTATAAAAAAAAAATATATATATATAAATTAAAAATAAATATAAAAAATTAAAATTCTCCCTATCCGTTGCAGGTCCTAGGCGTACGTCCAGCCTACAGAAACGATGTTGTTCGATTATTTTAATAATCACAAAAGAGTTTTGTTGGCTTTAAAACCAATTGAACATGGTTACCAAATTCAGGTTTAAGTGTTGAGATTTGGGTCCGGTTCTTCACGATGCCCAAATTCAACCTGGTTACCATACTTGGTTCAGAACACCTTTTTTATTTATAGATCCAATTCAGTTAATTATTCAATTAATTCTACTAGTTTTAATTTAGACTTCCTTAAGAGAGTCACCTAATAAAGTAATTTAAAATTTCGGTCTATAAATATATTAAATTAATATACTCCAACATTGATGTTGAAATTAAAATATAATAAATGAATTGTATTTATAAATTTAGTTGCAAAAGTTGGATTAACTAAAGAATGGTTAGTCGATCCATGCTCGTAAATTTAGAGAAAAAAATAAAAATTGCACCTTAAGTACCTATTCAACTATTATACTTCCATCTAATACCCAACTTCCCTTTTATTATTTCTTAATACACATCTCAACTATCTAACTCACACTTAATACCTAACCTTTTGTTAATACCCTATAATCCATCTACCAACTACATAAGGTAAAATTTCGGTTTTTTCCTCTAATCTAGCTTTTAAACATTTGAAATATCTAGTCGCCTTCTAACAACCTTAACCCTACAACAAAAAACCACCAAAAACCTCTAAGAAACTAAAATTTTCAGGTGATCGAAGAGTTTAAGGTTAGTATATTTATGTAATCTATATATAAAATGCATTAAACTAATTTTTTTAGGTTATACTAATCGATCAGACGTTCATTGGTTTTTTTTATGCCTCTGGTTCTTTCATCCAACTGGTTTCTATAACGACTGGTTTTTAGGTTATTTCTTGATTTTTGGGTTAAACCATGTGTTTCGTTATAGAAGTACGCTTTGTGCAATATGTGATTGTGATCTGTGTCTCTTTATTTTTTTTATCGAACGAATGTTCATTAGGGAAATTCAAGACTCATATCGTTGTTTAATGTAGTTATATACTAATTTTAATGTATTTGATGTGTTTTTGAGCTTAAAAAAATATATAGACTCGACATTATAGTTGTCAAAACATGCGTGATAGAGGGTGCGAATTGTTTGGATGAGGATGCAAAGTGTTTGGTTTGTTAATGTGTAGAAGATGCGAGTTGTTTGATTTATATTATTGTTATAAACATGAGAGTTTAGTGCACTATACAAATGCGAGTTGTGTTTTGTTGTTAACACAAGTTTTTTTGCTAGTTAAATAGTAACGTGGAAGTTATGAATATTACCGTGTGTTCTTTTTATAGTATACACAATACAAGTTTTGAACATCACATCGAGAACGTGAGAGTTGTATTGATAACGTTGATAATACGAGTTATTTGCTGATTAAATTAGAACTTGAGAGTTGTGCATTATTACGTATTTTTTGTATAATATTTGACAATGAGAGTTGTGTACATTATACTGAGAAAGTGAGAGTTGTATTAGTTAAGTTGATAATGCGAGTTATTCGTGTTACTGTATAAGTGAGTTTTTTTACTATTTGACTTAGTGAGCTGTTTGATAATAGTTATTGAGAGTTGTGTTTATAACTAACTAACCTATTGGTATTTTCATATTATGTGACTATTTTATAATTGTTCAATACAGGGTAAGGTATGTCTAAAATACGAGTTTGTATTTTCAAACATGGTCACCAAACTGCAATTGTGTCTTTCACGGAGTTTGAAAAATTTCAAAGTATCCAAGAGTACGTAGAAAGCAGATGGGATAAGATGGTCAGAGGTAACTACATTATTACTTACTCATGCGATAATAAAAAAAATTGTTTCTTTAATAATGAGAAAGATTTAGTTGGTTTAGATTTATACTTAATTTGGATTGTTTAAAACGGGTTAGTTTTGTCATTAAACAACAAGTCCTTGATAAAGGTTCTAATGATAAGGGTTATGGTCAAAAGTGTAAACAACCTAGCACAAGTTTGGGAGAACCTTCTCATAAAAAATTAGCTAGTGGGGAGTGTAGTAATGGTTTAGTTAATTATGATCAGAAAAAAACAACTTGCTACCACTGGTTGGGCTGATGCTATCACAAGGGTTGGTCAAGATTTTGAAGAAGGTGCTGCAGATCTAAGGTTATCTTTATGCCGATATGCTTTAGAACATGATTTTTCTTTCAAATACATGCACAATACAACAAACAAGATCACTGATTATTTAAAAAATAAATTCTTAAGCATTAATTGATTCCGGCACATGCTTAATGATGATTAAGTGGCATGTTGCACACCATACTTGCAGTCCTGTTTTTTCTCAAAAACATAACAAGAATATACATTTGACATCAGATTTTATTAGGGAAGAAATTAATGATTATATTCGGACATGCCACTTATTGACAACTAAAACCATACAATCATCTGCCAAACAAGACTACAATTTTGACATCTCCTATCGTTTGTCATGGAATGCTTTATAGAGGGCAATAAGGAGAGTTTCGAGAGATAGTTCAAGTTATTTTAGTTTACTAAGGGGAATCTTCAAACGATTGAAGAGTCGTGATATTATAACCGACTGCCAGTTGGAATTATCAGGCGAAAGCGTATTCAAGCGTTTTTTATAGCATTTGGTTCATGTATTCAAGGTGTCCATTAATGTTGTTCGATGATGTATGTCAATGGAACATTCTTGACCGACAAGTATGAGGGTGTATTGCTGTCTGCCATATGGTAGGACAACAACAACGGTTAGTTTCATGATTTTCTTATAATTTGAAAGATTACGAGAGTTGTGTTAAAATTGTAAAATACAATGCGAGTTCTTTGTTAACAAAGTGTGAGTTCTTCACTACAATATAATCATGCGAATTGATTGATTCATATTATGCATATGAATATGAGAGTTCTTTGTTAACCAGATGTGAGTTGTTCATCGCAATATAACCATGCGAGTTGTTTGGTTTATATTTTTTATACGAGGATGAGAGTTATTTGCTAACCAAATGCGGGTTGTTCATTATCATATAAACATACGAGTTGGGGGTGCCAGTGAAAAGAAGTAGCCGAAGATTCTGTTGGTCATGATGGAAGACCATGAGTTGCCTAAGGAACCTAAACTGGGCATGGTAATTGAAGTTGAAGATGTTATGAGTGTTTTGATTTTAAGAGTTTATGTTTATAGAACCCTCACGTTACTATTATTTATAGGCATGGAGGGAGTCCTTTTGAGGTTGTGATGGTGGCTTTGGTAGTGATTAAAGCCTCTACCTTTATCAAATCAACAATAAATTGGCTGACTTTATTAGATGGCTTTTTCATGCTCAATACATATACCAGATACCAAAACAAACGCTTTAGTCGTTTCGTATTCAGTAACATTTTGTGAGCTGTTTGAACACATCCAAATATGATATTGCGTGTTGTTAAGTAATTAAACATGCTATCAAACGAGTTGTTTAGTATAAATTCTTGTATATTTAGCGAGTTGTTCTGTCGAGATCAATGGTGAGAGTTGTTAACTGTTATACCAACGCGAGTTGTTTGGATATAAAATACATAACCTTTTGCCATTTGTAACCTATGACGAACCTGAGTGTTGTATTGAATTACCCACAATTCTTTCAAGTTAGTTCCAAATTTTTATACATTACATTTTTGAAGTAAACATGGTACATATAGCAAAAATACCTGAGATTTATATGTTCGTGCTGATATATCTATACACAAAAATTTCTACCACTGTATATATTAGTGTTGATATAAAAAAGATACGTACAAAGTTTCCCACGTAAAAAAGATAACTACCAATAAGTGTTAGTGTTTATATCATTTAGGAAATGATAAAATATTCCAGTTCTGATAGTTTTTACCATCACTTTTCGGTAAGTCTTTGACACGAAGCCTTGTTCGATAATGTCTTTGGCGTATTGACAAATGAAAATACTACAGACAACGGTGCCTCGTTTTTGTTGTGGAATCCCTCTAGTATTTTTCACTTTATATTCAGTCTTTGACTTAGGCAAGTATCATTTTTGGATACAATATACCAACTGTTTATAAGAGTTTATAACAGGTATCAGATAATAAGGAACTGTGGATTTTTAGTAAAGAAAAGAGCGAGATATTTTGAAATACGAGACCACGAGTTGTTTGAAAATACAAGAAAACGAGTTGTTTAGAATGTGATTTAAAGAGTGATTTAAAACAAATCCAGCAAGTTATTTGAAAACACGATACCTCGAGTTGTTTGAAACATGACTAAAGAAAGTTGTTTGGAATACGATTCATAGAGTTGTTTAATACGAATCTAGTGAGTTGTTTGAAAACATGAAACCATGAGTTGTTTGAACACGACTAAAGTAAGCTGTTTGAAATAATAGCCCGCGAGTTTTTAAAAAATACAAGAGACCGAGTTGTTTGTAATTAGATTCATAGAGTTATTTGTAATTAGATCCAACGATTTGTTTGAAAATATTTTGTGAAATATACAAATACTCCACGAGTTTACTTTTTTTTAAAGTGAAAAAACTTACCATCGGATCAGTTGTCTTTGTTGTTTAGTTACTTGTATGTTTATTAATAGCCAAGAGCGGGTTATAGTTTGTTGTCTTTCTTTCGTCTATATCAATAACAATCAACGTCTAATGGTTCATTATATCCTTTTTGATGTGGCTGACTAGAAGGAACACAATATTCGTGTCTTTCCTCATGTTTTTGAATACTCCGTCAACCAAACATGACATATCCTCTATGTCGGCCAATGAGTTCTGCATTAAAAAAAGTATATTACACTTGGAACATGAGAGCTCTTTATAGTTTAAACATGAGAGTTTTCGCATATATACACTCAACTAATTGCGGGAGTTCTTTGTAATCTAAACATGAGAGTTATTTTTTATATTTTACTCAATCAAGTGTGAGTTCTTTGTAAAATGATAATGAGAGTTGTTTGTAATTTTTAGATAACAATAAGCGAGCTGTTTGTAATTCAAACATGAGAGTTATTTATAGTTTATAGCTCAACTTACAGTACCCTGGCCTCGATTTGTATGGCACTATATTTTTCCCTAGGGAAACCTTTGCATGGAACTTTCCAATCTATTGTGTTAAGAATCTTGAGAATCCAAGCATAAAAAATCTAGAAAATGAAAAGTTGGAGTCGTATAACCGAATATGAGATATTAATAAACAAACGCTATCAAATGATAATGCAAGAATTTTAAATTAAACGTTTTAGTCAAGGTCCTCGTCGTAAGCTAGCGCCAACACTTCATTCACGACCACGTTAAGTCTGTAGGTAACTCTAACATTGGTAAATACCATACTTCCAGATCTGCATATTCTTATTTGCTTTTAATTTTAAGGAATTTTTTGTATTCACTAACATCGATCAGCTACATTGTTCGTATAGTAATTTCCAATTAGTGAGACTTACCTTTGTCACTGTCTCTGACTTTTGTACACAACTTACCTCTTCCACCGGCTCCCGTTTCGGACTTAGTAGAGAAAAATTAGGGTATATATCATCCTACTCCGCTGACTTTTTCAATGAGTGGAACGTATAAAAGTGGCTGTCAAATTATAACATCCTAACTACACATCTTTAATGTTTAATTGCTCAAAATCTACTTAGCACATCCACAACGACGACCAATGTTGTCGACTCTTTTACAATCTTTTCAGCAACACCATTTTAATAAAGTCAATTAATCGCATCATCCATCATAGAATCAAAAATCCATTGTAGCATAGAATCGAGCTCAACCTTATCTATTTTATCAACAAACGACTGTGTATATTACATGTAATAATCATCAAAAAATACATTTTCTAAACATACTGTGTTATTAGGTATATTTGCTGATTTGGAAACTTGTCCTTCTCGATTTTCCGTTGGATTCAGTACTGGTTCCACCACTGATTCTTGGCTCAATGGTTCTGATTTTGTGTAGCCCCATTTTTGGTGTTCAGCTACCTCTCTAGGCTCGCTGTTGGACTTTTACCGCTGCTTTTGGCTGGTTGAGTAGTTCTGATTTCGTGCAGAGTTGGGCAGACTTTGGAGTTTGTTGTGGTACCGGTTGTGTTTCTTTGGTTTGTGTTAGCCTTTCACTCTTTGCCAAGACTGGTTGTTGTTGTTGTTCTCCTTGATGTTTTTGTTCTTGTGGGTTTGTTGTTGGTCGTCATGTTGTTTTATATAAAACATGAGAGTTCTTAGCGCTAAAACAAAATTGAGAGCTCTTTGCAATCATACAATGCGATTTCTTCCCAATATATAAAATGAGAGTTCTTAGTATAAGACTAACGAGAGTTGTTTGAATATTTATCAATATATAAAATGAGAGTTCCCAATAGTTTGCTACATGCACGTTGTTTGATTTCTTCCCAATATATAAAATGAGAGTTCCCAATAGTTTAATACATGCACGTTGTTTGATTTTTGAACATTAGAGTTGTGTGAAATGCATATTTTGCGAGTTTCTTAGTATAAGAATAACGAGAGTTGTTTGAACATTTATCATGCTAGTTGTTTAATGCGTCAGATACCCAAGTACAAGTATAACTAGAAGTCAAAATGTGAGTTGCTTGTACAATATCCTGAGAGTTCTTTGACAATTAAAGTTGCGAGTTATTTGTAACACATACCACAAGAGTTGTTTGAAACACATATCACAAGAGTTGTTTACCAAAAGGTTTTGTGAGTTGTTTTAAAATACACTAACCCTACTAGTTTTTTCAAAACAACGTAACAGAGATTAACAGCCCAACATTTTGCTACCCCTACAAATGTACTTCAGATCCACTTACATCTTCACGACCTTTTGCATCCGTCAGTCCAGATTCTTCAGTTGCCACTTCCTTTTCACGAGCTTCTACCTCCTTCACTTTATATTTTTTGCAACCTCCTTCATCTTGCATGAGAGGTATGAGCGGTGGGTCATTCGTTTGCGTCTCCTTCGAAAGAGACTCATATGTATATGTCTCCTTTGGAGGACTATGACGTATCGATATCTCCTCCGGAGGAGGAGACTGGTCTGTCTGTCTCTCAGTTTAAGGAAACTGATGTGTCTCCACTACCTCTTTTGGTTTGTCCACCAATGGCACGTCTACCACGTTTTCAAGCACTACCAGTTCCCTAAGACACTGAGTTGTATTATCTATCACCGTTCCCGGTACTACAATAGATGGTACCACTGCAGGTGAATGATTTCCATCATCAACCTCCTCCGGTACTACTATAGATGGTACCAATACAGGTGAATGATTTTCATCATCGACCTCCTCCGGTACTACTTCATTAACATTTTTTGTCTCCTGCATTTGCACGTCCGGTGTTGTAGCATGTACCTGCATTTTAGATAGCACAAGTGATGCCTTTTTAGCTGGTACCGACCTTTCACTATTTACACCTAAAACATAATGCATTTTCAAGTTGTTATTTTTCAAGTGCCGCTATCATTTTTCGTAGCTCTTCAATATGCCACAAGAATACAAGAAGCATTAGTATTTGATTGTGATGATTACAAAAATTATACATATATAACTAGCTAAAACATACTTACTTTCTCGCATATCTATCAAGCTTATGCTCCAGATGATTCTTATAGGTATAGGTATAGGTCTTCATTCTTTTTTTTGTTTCTTCAGATCTCTGTCGATTAACAGAACGAGAATATGAATGGTGCTTAAAACTTGTTATTTTCTTTGTTGGGAAACTTACATGGTGTGCATCTCGAAATTCTTTTTGTATTGAATAATAGATTTTAGGTGTAAGCTTACCATTCATAGAGCGAAGTTATTACCATGATGGTACCATATAACGGATGAAAAAAATTCCAAGTTTAAATGTTGCTAGTTTTCCTCGTACCGTAGGTTCGTCATAATATTTTCAAGTCCTTTGTTGAACACCACGAGCAAATCATCTCTTGAAGTTGTGTAGAACAACCTTATGCAGAAATACTATTGTTAATAGATCATACACAACAACTAAACCATGTTTGTTTATAAGAAAATATGATCGCACCGTTTTTTATTTCCACCCCACCTTTCCTAAAAAAATCACTATTTTGTCATCGTGCACCACTTTCTAATACTTCATCATTGATAAAAATAAAAATATCCTATTAGTGTGGTCGTGCATAAAAAAATAAAAACTCTACTTCACTCGTTTATAAGAGCATGTATAGTCCTACGTGCTAGTACCACGTAAGAAAAAAGATATGCCTATTTTTAGCTAAATAATAAAAGAGAAAAAAACCGCTAAAATTCGAAGGATTTATTTGCTAACTCACTCTGAGAATTTAAGAGACGAGTTAGCAAAAGTTACTTCCACGCCATCTAATTTCTATCTTAATACGTTGATTGGATTTAATATTTTTTAATATTTTAACAAAAATTCAAATTAACGAATGATCTAAAACTTCCGCTGTAAATGTTTTAAATTTTAAAAAAAATCAAATTTTCTACTTTCGTCGTTTGTAAAATTCAGACAGTACTGATAGTCTACATAGTAGGGGTCTACTGAGCTGTTATATTCTTTGTAAACAAAAAAATTTGACCATCTTTCATTAATCATTTAATAAGAATTCGTTATCGTTAACATTTGAGAGAAAAAAAATTCAAGATAAATGTAAATACCCAATTTGTTTTCTTCCGAATCAATCTTGATATTCATTCAAAAATTAAAAACAACATAGTCGGACCTGCAAGGCCGATGTACTTAGGGGACAAGCATGGCTCCCCCTCATCTCGGCTCCGCCACATGTGAAGAATTGGAGACACCACTAGGATAGAGAAAGAGAAAGAGAGAGAGAGAGAAACAACGAAAATTTGGCCAGATTTGATGCAAGTGACGTCTTTGCGTGATCTTCCTTATTTATATGTCATGGGTTCGTATCTATCCTTCTCTTTCTTTCTTTCTTTATATATATATATAAAAAAAAAGTAAGTATTGAGCAAATAATAACTTGCCATAAAAAATGGGTTCGTAATTAACTATTTTACAATGGTGTGGGATCGTAATTTTTTTTTGTAAAAATGGATGTTTTTAAAATTAAACAATTTAATTTTTTAAAATTTAGATAACGCATTCGAAATTAAAAATAAGAACCAGGTCTTTATAATCCCAATACTTGTAAGTTGTAAGAATGATAGTGGATCTCTTTATCGGTTCAAACTCAACTGTTCATGATGTAGAGCTTTATGGCGTTTGAGTCTATCGATGACGGTCGCCGACCGAATTTTGGTTCGATGGTGTAAAGAAAAAAGACAGAAAAAGACGGTCACCGGTTCGAATTATACTTATCATCGTAAGTTTTTTCTTTTTATTGTGTCGATCTCTATCCCGAGCATAAATCATAAAAGAATGCAATTTAGTATGCGTACACAAGTTATAAAAGTGACATGTATATTTACTGGAGCAAAAGATTTGTAGTGCCACACCTAACCTAAGCAAAGAACACGAAAACATTAATATGGATGTTTATACATAAAAAGAAATTTAGAAAGGCACCCGTTTTCCATTAAGATGTCACTTTTATAACTTGCTAAAATAGCAAACATGCTAACCAATGAGGCATAAAATTCAACTAGAACATATTTGCTATCGTCCAACACAGTACCATCAAAATTATCAGCTAATAAGATTGCACCACAGTATATATTTGTGTTTGATGTGGCATCTTAAAGATGAGTCGGGTTTAAAAAATGAACTCAACTCATTTTTAAAAGAGCTACATCATGCTTAGCCATAGACATTCTAATTGGAACCGAACTGAAAGAATCGAATGGAAGTGGATTCGGTTCTTTCATAATATCTAAATAGTTCTAGTTTTTAATTATCTACGGTTTTCGGTTCGGAACCAAACTGAAGAACCATGGATACCGTTAAGAACCGAACTCATGTACTAATCATAAATTTAATATTATTTGAAATAATATTTCTCTTCTTCAAATTAGATTCCTTTAAATATATCTTCTATTAATGATCTTCCTAACACATTTCCAACCTTATTCATGACCGTACAGTCCAAACGAAGCTGTTCCATATCTACAGTGACCGTCTGCCCTAACATCATTTATGCCAGATATAAACAGATTGAAGTGAGTCGGAAACTAACGCAAAAAACCATTCAGATCATATATAAATTCCTTGCCTCCAACAACAGATGATTGTACGATATTTCTAGCAAGCGAGGCAATGGAAGAACTACGAGTACGAGGTACTCTAGCCACATTCGCACGAATTGTATTTGCACTAGCAAGTGTTTTACGAGAATTAACTTTTGGTGATTTAAAAGAGTTAATCACTGAGTCTTTGCTAGCCTTATCAACATCCTTCACATGTTCCCATTGACATTTATCTCTTTTAGTGGATGATGTATCGATACCAAGTTTTCTTTTCACCTGCGAACGACCGCGGTGTTTTTGATACTCCAATGGCTCTAGCAAGGAGGATGTCTCTGGATAAACAATTTCAAACTATTTCTTGTAAATGTGTTTTATATGGATTTCGTCTTTTGTCTCCACAACATTGATTACAAGTTTATCCAAATCATATTTGAGAATCTCCATCCTCGTACAGTTTGTACAAGGCTGTATTTTTAACCTTGTCCAATGGCTGTGAAATGCTTCTAACAATGCAACCTTTCCGTTTTTTACGCCACTCGTGAATCTGGTGGTAACACAGTATACCGTGTTTAGAATTTATCGCGCGTATGCAAACATCATCGCCTATATCGTGTTTAAAATCTGACCCATCTTCGATAGCGATTTTTTTGCAATCTTCAACCATCTCTAGTTGGGTAAAAAATAGTTCTAACGTCATGTGAGAAACCTTTCCTCGAATTTCGTTAAATAGTTTGTCGGCGAATTTATGCAGCGCTATGTCACGACTCTTCTCAAAGGAAGACCTAATGGAAGCATGTTGGATTTCAACTAGTGAATGTACCCTCTATCAAAATAAGTCAAATTTTAATTTGTTTGTACGTAGGTAATGATTTAAGTTTGAATGAGCACTCTCGACGCAGTTAGTTGTGCAATGTTCCAAATACATGTACTTGTTCGTCTTCCAAACAACGAATTTTTCCGTGTATTTATCAAGCCACGATTTTTGAGTGTATTCAATGGCAAGAGGATAATCTTTGTACTCCAATAGCATGTCCCGTCTAGCGTGATCAAATTCAACATCTGTTCTTGCATACACAATCTTCTTCCAACCAGAAACAAACTCCACATGATCGTTTTTCTCAGGGAACCCCTGAATGTTTTGGTTTATGTGCCAGCGATATAACATATGCGTTATCTTTAGGAATACCACTTTTATGGCGTTCATCAACGCTAAATCTTTATCGGTCAAAATAACATGCGCTTCTTTGATCCCGTGAATGGCAATCAACGACTTCAAACACTCTAAAACCCAAACCAGTACATAAAATCAAGATGCCGCACAGTACGTCAAACCAGTACACGTCACACCCACTATCTCAAACAACGACATACCATATCTTATGACTTTATACGTACTATCCATGATCAACACTATTGAAATGTCCGTAAAAGGTCAACACTAACTGGATGCGCAAAAAATATATCTGTAATGACTTGTCCATCGTCTTCACCAGATTTATGTCATGCATAATAATTATGTGCCTTAAGCTCTACCAACAAGAACTGGAGCTGTGACCTACCCGCCTTCTTCAAAACCATGATTTTCAGTCTTGCATTGTAGATAGTGCACATACAAGAAACATTATCTTCATTTAGCTTCTTAACACCATTCACCATATCTCTAGGGTTTGTTCCAATATAGGTCGCTCGTTCAACATATTCTATTTTCTTGTCGTTCAAACAGCCTACGAAAGAATGACCGTCTAACTCTTTTGAACTCTCGTGGTTGTGAATCCCATATTTCACTTCTAACTTCCATCGATCCGGTTCCACCATTAACCATAGAAACTGAAATGGGCGACCAATTTTTTGGTTATTGTGGACTTTCTTTTATGGTCTTTCTAGGACACTTTTGGAACATGCTTTCCCGACCTCTCACACTGGAAAATATCCTAAGACTTTTTCTACTCCGTACTTTATCGCACCGACTTAGGTTGATAACCAAACCATGGTGTTTTCCGGTCTTCGTGACCCACTTAGTTGGTAGTCGGTAGCGGAAGCTTCGTCAGAGCCATGGGCAACATTCGTTCCCTATTTAACAACAATAAAACACAACTCGCAATTAGGTACAATAAAGAAATGGGTCAATTTTTTATTATTCAAGATGAGCACGCGCCACCAGTTCAGGACCTTGAAACCGGTGATTCTGGTTGTTAGAACCGTTGGTTCTAGGCCATAGAACCGGCCGTACATGGCCAGTTTACCACCGGTGTCAGGCCCTAGAACCGGTGGTGTTGGGGCCTTAGTACCGCGCGTACTGAGTGTGTATGTCTTGTACGGCCGGTTCTAAGGCCTAGAACCGGCCTCCACCACGTTACCACCATCGGTTCCAAGGCCCATAACCGATGGTGCGTGGCGAACCCGTCTTCTATGTTACCTTTGCGGGGACGTCGACTTCTTTTCCGGCGACTCGAGCTCCTTCTCCTGCAACATTTTCTCATCTCCTTCTTCCAGAGACATCAAATCCTCCATTTTAATCCCTAGTTCCGGGTGAGTCATGATTGATTATGTGTTTTACTTTAAAATGAGGTAGAGTAATTTGAATTTTGAAGTTGATTTTGAAGATTTTCAGAAAACAAGACCAGTATGGTGTTTGATATAGTCAGGAGTTGAGTTTGTTTGGGTATATAGATAGCCAAATAGGTTATTTTGTGAATTAGATATACTTAGGATATACTTAGTGTTTTTTTACTCAGTGACAATTCGGTAATTGAATGGAACATTAAGGGTATTTTTGTCCAAAATAAATAAAATAAAAAATCAACGGAGGTTCTTGGATAAACTTAAACCACGTAGGTATATATAGCCATACTCAATAAATTATGATATTTTTAATATAAGTGAGAATACTATATAAGATTAGACAATTATCCATGGAATTTATATGAACAAAGGACTCCATGATATCTATTTTAAAAATTAATAACTTAGTTGATGGAAATTATTAATTTAAAGTTTAGGTATATTTGAAATATTGAATGATTTAGGATTTTTGAAATTGGATGTTTACTGGCTTTATATATTAATTATTATTTTATGTATAAATAGATATTGTACACCATTTAAAACTATGGGTCGTCTTAAGTAGAATCATCATAAAATTATATTATTAGTATATGTATGAATATCTTGTAATGCCATAATAAATTTAATGGATACTCATCGGATATTATCAACAATTTATAATTTCTACGGTTTTCAATTTGAATAAAAAAACTGAAACTATCATTGTTTTTTAATTATAACAATTTATATCTCAATAAAAAAAATCATCAAACACACATCAATCCTAAAAAATAAAAAATCATTGATATCTAAATTCTAAAAACATGATCGAATAATCAACATAATAACGTGATCGAATAATCAACACTATTAGTATAACTCAAGTGATTACTATGAAACTATCAATTAGAGACCTAGCTATTAAGAATCGATAAGAACCACGAATCATAAAAGAAAATTATACCTTACCTAACGCCTTAGTGTCATTCGTCCAATCCTTTTCAATACCATCCTTCGTTTTCGCTTGCTTCGTTGAGGAATGATCTGTCAACAAAAAATAGAAAAAATATTATTCAAACAAAAGGTTTTTATATAAATTAAAATGAATAAATATTAAAAAATACTTTTACAACTCACTAAGAGATATTTTTTTATATTAAAGAGATCTTTATTGGTTCTCTATTTACCTTTTTAATTTATTACTGTTAGTCTCGTGTTTACCATTTGTATCAACCTAGTCCATTTCGTTCACTTCTGTCTTCCATTCATCATCTTCGTTTTAAAAATTTGCAAATATAGCCCCCTGCACATGTGAAGCGTGAGAGATTGACACATGTCCTCAAGTTTTGTTGCAAGTTTGGTCCTCCAAAAGTTTGGCCAAAAATTCTCCTGCCCATGCCAAGTAAGCTGCATAATAACCGGGTCACACCCAATTTAAACTAACCCAACCCGAAACCCACTACAATATAATTTAATATGGAAATCAAATTATTATATTCATAAGCCACAATTTAATTTAATCTAGAAATTGAATTGCAGACTCCATAAGTTACACCAAAACAACACCTTGATAGATAAACTCTTACAATTTTTAGGAAATTCTCAGTACTAATGGTAGAAAAATATGGTTTCTCAGGAACCAAAATATTGAATAAAAATATATTTGGTAATCAATTATATAAGGTATAGTAAAACATCCAAATACAAACCCATAAACTATGAAATTAACTATATTTTTTCATTCCCGTGTAAAATTGAACTTCAAATTAAAAGAAATCATACCGATAAGTAACTATCTTCGGCCTCCTTCTCTAGAGCGAAGCTCCAAATCTTAAATTTCAACTTTTTTCTTATGGGTATTTGTGAAAAACCCTTGTATTGTAATCAAAGCTCACGATTAGGATTTATCCATGAAAAAATCTTGTTTTTCTTTGTCGGAGTTTCGTATTAGAACGACATAATTGTTGGGTTTGTCCGGGAAACGAAGTTCTGACGCCGATGGTTAAGATGGTGAGGGTTGTAGACGCAGTCATGGTTGGGGCTTGTTGATAAGAATAGAAACCGAACCGTTTGGTTTACTTCACCGTCAAGGAGCCAATCTAGTGAAACTTTGATCATAGAAAGACAAAAACCCCAATTGATTAAACGGGTCAGGGGTTTGAGTTAGACTACATTGGATTTTTGGGTTGGGTTATATTGTAGTGGGCTGGGTTATATTAGAGTGGATTTCGGATTGGGTTAGTTTAAATTATGTTCGACCCGGTTATTGCAGCTTACTTGGCATTGATTGGGGCATTTTTGGCCAAACAATTTGAGGACCAAACTTGCAACAAAACTTGAGGACACGTGTCAATCTCTCAGACTTCACATGTGCAGGGGACTATATTTGCAAATTTTTAAAACGAAGAGGATGAGTGGATACAGTGCTTTTTATTGGATCGAGTTTGTGATCCTAGTAAGTTTCTTGATGTTTTGAAATTTTTGATTTTCATTGGCTTGGTGAAAATCAGCACTTTGGTCTTGTGTCTTCACATACTAAACTTGCACACAGTTTTTTGAAATACGCTTCTTTATGCAGTGGTAGTGAACATCAGTATACTTGCTTCGATCATAGAATATTGGATTCTTGACTAAGGAAATTGGTGACTTATTATTGCCGTGAACTTAACTGACTCCTTTTGTGTTAAGCTTATCTTCTCCAATAGATTTTGAAGCTAAATTACATGACTACCACATGTAGTAGCAGAAACATATTGTGCTTCACAAGTGGACAATATGATAATCGGTTGTTTATTTAATATTTACTTAAAAACAATATTTCCTATGAAAAGTATAACTCTAGTAGTACTTCTTTGATTACCTATATCTTTCCCCCAATCCCCATCGATATACCCAACAAGCTTGTACTAATTAGGAACTGAATAAAGTAAGAAAAAATCAATTATACCTTTCATATACAATTGTTGGAGTTTCCATGTAGCGTGCAAGTTAGATATCATAGACTTCAAACCAATTTTTTGAAGAATGTTGGATCTATACTTTCAGCTTCTTCATGTTTGGATATTTTAATTCCAAACTCCATGGGTGTACTTATCAGGTTACATTTCTCCATCTTCAACTTCTTAAGAATATAGTTTATATAAAGTTTTTATGAGATTAAAATATCACCCTTTTGTTGATTAATTTTAATGCCAATGTAATATGATATGAGTCTCATGTCTCTTATCTCGAATTTCTTCATCATCACTTCTTTGAATTTATAAAACATCTTCGGTTGCTTCCAATACAGATTAAATCATCCAAGTAGAGACATGAAATAAACATATCACCATATTTGATCTTGGTATACAAAGCATGCTTGTAGGGATATTTGTTGAAACCATTTTCTCAGAAAAACTTGTCAGTTTACTATACCATGTCATTGGTGCTTGTTTTATCGGTAAAAAACATTATTTAGCTTCCACACATTGTCTTTGTGACCTTTGACTTTATAGACTAATGTTTGTTGAATTTATACTTCTTCTTCAAGAAACACCATTCACAAATATTGACATTAGATCCATTTCTTGTATCCGCCACTTGTTTCGAATTGTCAAAGAAATGAATAGTCTAATAGTTTCTAATTTAGGAACTTAGAAAAATATCTCATCATAGTTAATTCTAGCCTTTTGACTTTAGCTTTTTATCACAAGCACCATATTTTTGTTTTTTAGTTTCCTCCTTAGTGTTTTGCTTTATTTTGTATAATCACTTGACAACTATTATCTTGTACAATTTAAGAAGTGAGGTAAGTTTATATGTGTCATTCTTCTCTATTGATATAATTTCTATATACATTGGGTCCCTCAATCCTTTATGTTGTGTAGTTTCCTGAAATATCACCGGTTCACAATCAGCAAAAAGAAAAAATAGTGTAAGTTTATCCAATTTTTTAGTTTTTTCACAAATATTTCCAATATTTTTTGTATGTTTCACCTCTTTTAATTTTAACTACCACTTGACGATGATGAAAGTCATGAGTATCTATGAGTATTTAATGTTTGTGAAACATGTGGAGTTGCGGGATTTTCTGATTACTTAGACGATGTTTGCTCGTACTTATCTTTAACATGACAAAAATGTTGAAGTCATTTGTATTAGACCCAAGCTCCTACTTATCTTATTCATCAGATAAAGTGTATCGGTTTATCCAAAAATTCTTATTGTTCGGATTGTATAACTTATAGCCTTTTGAACTTGAGTCGTAACCAACGAAGATAAAAATCTCATTTTTATTATCTAGTTTGGTTCATTATATGTCTGGTATATGATTATGAGTTATGCTTCCAAATACTCTCAAGTGAGAAATTTTGGGTTTTCTTCTACTCCAGTCTTCTTGTGGTGTTTTTCCCCAAACACTTCTTATTGGAGATTGTTTTAACAAGTAGACCGCACATGTCACTATATCAAACCAAAACTCCTTAGGAAGTTTCTTTCCTTTGAGAATGCTTCACGCCATATCGAGGATTTTTTTATTCTTCCTTTATACAACACCATTTTATTCAGAAGATTTGGGAACTATTAAGCGGCAATGAATTCCATTTGCTTCAGAAAAACTCTTGGAATTCATTGGATGGCAATTCTTCTCTTGGGTGAAATCTCGTGGCTTTAAGCTTATTCCCACTCTTATTTTCTACAATTTTTATTTTAAATTCTTATATATTCCAAATACCTTTGATTTGTGTTTCAAGAAATATAGCCAATTCCGAACATCATCAATGAAGAGAATAAAATAGTTACTATTACTTAAAAAGCTCGACTTGATTAGACCGTAAACATCGTTATAAATAAGCTCGCGAGGCTTTTTGGGCCTTGATTCTGACTCTTTTGGGAATATTAATAAAATTGCTTCCCAAATAAAATCTTTTGCTTAGTTGGTCAGGATGATTGATACACAGCAAACTTCTTACCATTTACTTATTAGACAATAACTCTAAAATTGTAAAATTTAGATTCCCAAATCTAAAATGTTATAACCACGAAGCATTTTTGTAACATGCCTTAAGACAGTTTACAACATATTTTGAATATTCAAACAAAACATTATAGTTTTTTTTTACATGTGAACCTTACAAATTAAAACTCATTTTCCATCTCTCACAAAAATATTCTATTTTTCATGTAAATACCATAACTTGTTTTAGGACTTGTCTCAAAACTTAAGATGTTGTTTTTCATATAAGGTATGTAATTGACGTTTAAAATCATTTGGTGACTACCATTTCTGCATGAGCAAGAATTTTACCTTTTATTTTCTCCAATATTTTAGTATCATCTCCAAAGGAGTCATTGTCATTCACTACTTAATTGAGCTCTATAAACATGTTTTTTCCCACACATATGGTTGCTTGCATCATTATCAATATACTGGGTGTTCTCTTGACCTTCACTATTATTTTTGTATGTTAGTAACAACATATCTTACTCATCAATGTTTACCTCTGCATATTTGGCCTTCTCCTCGACTATATTGTTCAAAGCTTTGTATTCTGAAGCATATTATCCAAACCTTTGACATTTATAGCATTAAATTTGAAATTTATCATACCTCAAGTTCGCATTTCTTCTTCGACGACCTCGTGTTGATCTTTCTCGTTTCTCATAGTTATTGTTGGGATAGTTTTTTGTTGTAATTCCAACCACGTCCATTACCATGACTACCACCTCATTGCAGCATTTACCTCTTCCTATGCCTTATTGGTTTCTATCGTTCCCTTCACTTTCATGCATATCCTTAAGTTTTATTTTGAGGAGTTTCTTAGTAATCTTTTGTTTCTTCATATGATTTTTACACACACTTGTAATAATTTTTGTAGATCTTCAATCAACATTTCTTCAAATTCTTTAGTTTCTTCAATCGTCACAATGATGTGCTCAAATTTGGGATCCAGTGACATAGTACTTTTTTTTCTATTACTCTCACATCTTCAAACTTTCAAACTTTTATTTTAATTGTTTAAAAATAGCTGCTACTCTTGAGAAATATTTTGAAATAGACTTGGATGCTTTTATGTATAAGTATTTGAACTCAACACTTAACGTTTGGAGATATATATTTTTCACCTTTTGACTCATTTTAAGAGATTTGTGACTTCTAGTACACTTGATTCAAAAAAGGTAATTGAAATCTTTTCAAATCCATCATCATCTAATGTTTGATATATGAGGAAAAAATCTTTCTTATTTCTTTTTGTTGAATCCTTCAATATTGTTTTCTCGTCTTAAGAAAGAGTAGCTTCATTTTCTGGATGGTTGAAACTTTTTACTACAATATCCCACACATCATGCGCTCCAGATACAACTTTCATCTTGTTACTCCAATTGTTTTAATTGTTGTTATCGGTTGTTGGAACTTGGAACGATGATACGATGTTAGCTATATCGCTCAATTTATTGAGTATTTTAGAAATAAAACCTTAGATTAAATCTAAAACTTTAATACCAATTTGTTGAAAAAATATTATAAAACACTCTAACAAACCGTTTTTATCTAAATTGAAAAGAGTAAATATAAAAAAACATTTTAAAACTCACTTTTTAAAAGATATTTTTTTCATTCAATGGAGTTTTGTTGTCCTTTTTTTTAAATTCATTTCTTACACATTTGATTTCTTTCTTTCAAATTGCGAGTGAACTCACTATTTTTAAAACCGTAATGGAGACAAATATCCTATTTTTAAAAAAATTATAGATTGTTTTAAAATCCATAACGAATATACACTCCACCATAACACTCAACCTAGAAAATAGTACTACACTCAATAAAAAAAATAATTCTAAACTTTAGAACAAAAGATATTGTTATATTATATCTTCAAAAAAAATACTTTATTCATGAACTTCTTAAGTGGACTTTTTTTTATGATCCAACATGATCTGGCTTAATATCCTCATTGATATGTTTTTTTTCTGAAATAAAACAAACCGAAATAATGAATGACACTAAAGATATTTAGGCGAATGACACTTAGTGTTTCGCGTAATGATATTTATAGTATATTATGTGTTTTGGCTTGTTTCACTTTATGGTAATCTGGCTAAGCATCCACCTTGACATATTATTTTTTGTTTTTGAATCAAAATAAATTGAATCGACAGATGGAACATGAAATTACAAGGTGGATAACACTGAGTCATGCTTCTAATCATCTTAAGGGTCATCTTACACTTCAATTTGCTTCGTCTCATAATGATTTGATTAAGTATCGTTCGTGATAGATGACACTAAGGGCATACGCAATAAATAAATTTCTATAAATTTATCTTTCATAATTTGTTATTTTATTGATTTTTTACAAACAACAAATTAACTTAAATTATTTTTACGAGTACTTCGTATTGACTTAAAAATACTAAACAAACATACCAAAAAAACTAATATATATATTTATCATGCATATTTTAGAAATCTAGACGTTTTTAAAATGGTCTATAGCGTTTGTACTAATAAACCCTAATAAGATTATGACCATATATTTAAGGATGTTCAAAGTCTATACAAATAAACAAGATTTGAAGCTTTGAAATAGGTAGGCGGGATGATGATCATCATTAGAGATGGCAAATAGGTCTGGATTTGTCAAAAATAAATGGGTACGTATCTGCAGATCTGGTTCGTTTATCTGTTACCTGCAAGACCTATTACCCGCCAGACTTGTTAATTGCTAGACCTGTTACCCGTTTAAGTAGTTATCTGTCAGACCTGCGACCTGTCAGACCTGCTACCTGTTAGACCTGTCAGACCTGCTACCTGTTAGACCTGTTTACCTGCATAAGCAATTACCTGTCAGACCTGCTACCTGTTTGACCTGATTACATTTTGAATATTATTATGCTACCTGTTAGACCTGTTTACATTTTGATTATTATTATTATTATATGATTATAAATATGATAAGTGTTGTAATTATTTTGAGGAAAGTACCCATAAATACCTAGTCAATTTTGAAATACCAAAATGGTACCCACTTTTAGACTAGTTTCATAAAATACTTAGAGCTATATTTTGGACAAAAATACCCTCTACGGTATAAAAGGGGGCAATTTGGTTGCAACCCACTTTTTTCACCTTCTAAACCTGACTTTTGGGTTCCAATTCCCCCATTTTTCTCATTTCTAATTTTAAGGAGAGAGAAACACGAAAACCAAAAGCAAACCGAAAAACAAAACTCAACCCAACTTGAACCAACCGAAGTGACGATTCAACTTCTGAGTCCGATCAACGGCAGAAGCAAAGGTTACCAGCGATGCACCGTTGTTTCCATACAGATCCCGGCGCCGTTGAACTCGAATAGGTTAGTTTCTAATCGACGGTGGTTTTTATGTCGCCGGAATATGCAATGTAAAGTACCGATTTCCGTTCCTGCCATTTCGGTAGAAGAATTAACGAAAATTACAGATAACTTCGGTGACAAGTCTTCGATAGGCGAGGGTTCGTATGAAGAGTATATAACAGTATTCTGACAAATGGTACCGCCACAGCTATAAAAAAGTTTGATTCTAGTAGGCAACCGACTTAGGAATTCATGATCCAGGTTAGTGTCTTGTATATGTTCAGTACTAAATTATCGTGCCTTTATTGTTCTTCCAAAATGATTGACATGTAAGTTTACAGGTTTCCATGGTTTCAAGATTGAAACATGAACATTTTGATGGGTTTGTTGGTTACTGTGTCGATGGCCCTCTTCGTGTTGTTGCTTACGACGGTAAGTAACCCACCATCGATTGTCGTATTTTTGGCTGGACAAAAGAAGCCGACATTGGTAAGTGTAGGCTTCTGTTGTTTTTTGTTCGGTAAACACGTTAGAGACAATATTCAGACGTTCAAGGTGTTGCAGTATGGAAGTTCGATAGTTTTTTATGTTTAGTTAAGCATGTATTGTTTATGTCGATGTAATTTTAGAATTTTGGCGTGGTTGTAGGTGTAGGAGGTAATGGTTGGGGATGGTTTTGTGTGAATGTTGGTGTTAGGTTACTGAAGGTGTTTATATGTGAACAGGTCGAAGTAGGACATTGACGTTCATGATATATGCACATAAATCGCAAGCTTGACATGTTCTGTTTTCCTTATCTAGCAATGTGTCGTAGTTCTGTTTGTATTTGAAAACAATTACTGATTGTGTATTTTAATTTTTTTGGATGTTATTTGTAGGGAACTTTTAAAATTAACGTGATACAAGAAATTTCATATAGCTCGTATCTAGCAATGTGAAATGAATGCTAACCTGAATGCACATTTACTAGTATCAAGCAGTGTCAAATTACATGTGTCTATCAATGTCTATAACTCCTATCTAGCAATGCCAAGTGAATGAACATCTGAATATAAATTAACTCGTGTCTAGCAATGTCAGCCTACTCGTGTCTAGAAATGTAAAATTAACTCGTGTCTAGCAATGTCAACCTACTCGTTTCTAGCAATGTCAAATAACTCGTGTCTAGCAATGTCTAGTTCAACATGTCTAGCAATGTCAAATAACTTGTGTCTAGTAGTGTAGTGTCTAGCAAGGTGAAATGAATGCTAACCTGAATGCACATTTACTTGTATCAAGCAGTGTCAAATTACTCGTGTCTAGCAATGTCATATTACTCCTATCTAGCAATGTCAAATTGAATGAAAATCTGAATGCAAATTAAATCGTGTCTAGCAATGTCAAATAACGTGTGTATAGCAATATGAAGTTCAACATGTGTAGCAATGTCAAATAACTCGTGTCTAGCAATATCAAGTTAGTCGTGTCTATCAAGGCTAAATAAATGCTAAGCTGAATACACATTTACTTGTGTCAAGAAGTGTCCAATTACTCGTGTCTAGCAATGTGGTGTTACTCCTATCTAGCAATGTCAAATTGAATGAAAACCTGAATGCAAATTAACTTGTGTCTATTAATGTCAACTTACTCTTTTCAAGCAATGTAACTCGTGTCTAGAAATGTCAACGTACTCCTTTCTAACAATGTCAAATAACTCGTGACTAGCAATGGCAAATAACTCTTGTCTAGCAATGTCATATATGCCATACATCGTAATGTTATATTGATGAAAATATAAATGAAATACAACTCGTATATACCAATGTGCATTAACTCATGTCTAGTAATTTAATGAAACTTAAAATCGCAACGACAATAAACATGGGCCAGATGGTTGGTAAATGGCGCCAACTATATTAAATGTCAATTAGTTTAGCTACCTGTTTAAATGTGACTATTCTTTAATCTGACATATGAGTCTATCAATGTAAAGGGTGTGATTAACTAGTAACTCGCAACGTCATTAACAGTTTACTAGTACCACAAAGTTGATGATTTGAAATAACTAGCAATTTCATTTTCGGCAGTATCTAGCAACCTCATGTCAACGTATCAAGTAAAGTCATCTTAGAATTCAAATGACAGTATGGTCGTTATATTAAATCTTGTTCATGACTAGTAATCTGTATGAAGTAAGCCTGATGTTGTTGTTTGGTTATAAATTGAATGTTGTTTGGACGAATCTTTTTTAGACGTTAGTGTTGGGACAATAATTCATTATTGTTATTTTCAAAGCATCTAACAATGTAGTGAATTAGTTTTTTTTGGGTGTTCAATGGATGTTTACAGTATCACTAAGGATTAGAGAGTTAGTAGTTCCAGAAAGCAGTTGTAAAGGTAGTTATTAAACACAATCACAATGTAAGAAATGAGATTAGTGCATCTAGCAAGCTTATATCAATGTATCTAGCAATGTGATATTTGAATTACAATCGCAGTAATAATTCCCAAATCTAGCAATGTTGTATTTGTGTGTCTAGCAATGTTAAACTACTATGTCTAGCAATATGGTATTAGTGTATCTAACAATGTTGTATTAGTGTGTCTAGCAATGTCTTTTGAGTGCATTTGGAAATCAAATAAAATGTATATAGCAATCTCATTATACCGTATCTAGCAATGTCTAAATACAAGCCAAAAATCGCAACCTGTTCGCTAAATCTTCAGATGCCTGTAAAATGTCTTATGAGTGCATCTGGAAATCCAACCTATCGAATTCAGGACCTGTAATTAAAATGAATACATTGACGCACTGAGAATTAATAATAGCAGTTGCTGCTCAAGAAATTCTATAAGACTAATATTTCCAACCAATGCAAATACAAGTCTTGTAGAGTTCTCACAGAAAGAAAAACATGTATGAGAATCTAGACACCCCGGATCAAAGCCTTTTCACATTACTCTCTATCAATCACAAGAACACCATGAAACTAACTGAATGTAAACCAAATTGAAACCAAATTACATAAAAACTAGACTTCATCTTCCATTTCAATCATAATTTGTGATCGGCTGCAAACCAAAATCAATTGACCTCAAAGCTACTAAACACATATTATTAAATAAAAATATCATCAAAATAAGTTGTGGAAAGAAATTTATCTAAGTTCAGAGTCCAACAAAATCAACAGATCCAGTGAGTATCAGCAATAAAGCATTCGTACCAGGGACGTCAATAGCCGAAACATAATACTTTCGAAACTCCTCTTTTCCTTTAACCGTCTTGTTACCGATCGAAACGCCAAAATCCGAACCACGCGGGTAGCCTCCGATGAATTCCTCCGGAAACAACACAAGATGAGCTCCGTAAGAGGCAACCCCCGCCAATAATCTCTCCGCCTTATCTGTTTACTTACATATTCTGTCAAATCAAAGTCAGTAGTACAAACACAGGTATATATTCTGAGGTAGGAAATGAAGTTAAAACCTAAGGTCGCATGAGTGTCGTAGAAGATTGTAGAGTGTATAAGAAAGATAAAATTATATCTTCTGTATTGGTTGGTTCATTGACAATTCAGTGCTGTTTTGAAGATTAGGAATCAGAGATACAACCAAAATTTTATTTCATGTATTGTCGTTTTTTATGTTCTATAGAGACAATTATCTATCGGAATACGCATAGTTATCTAGAGAGAGAGAGTCATAAATTCAAATTTCAAATTTCAATTTTTTTGGTGGCAAAAAAGACCTATTTTCCCAAATTATTAGGTTGAGGGTAGTTGTGGTATTAAAAAAGAATAGGTTTTCATAGATTATTTGATTTATAAAATGGGTATTAAGTGAGTATTAACCCAATTTCGGGTACTCAATAGTAATATGTTTGGCAAATAGGTACTTAGTGTGTCATTTCCCTATTTTATAAACCAAAATCACACCTTAAGTTATATTTAAAAAATATTTTTATAATGTATATGATTGTAAATTTATTATTAAAATTTGGTTAGTATTATTATGATTTGGTTATTAATATTTGAAGTGTTGTAATTAATTTATAAACCAAAATTTTAAATATTATTTTAAAGGTTATAATATTATTATTACATTTTGAATATTATTATTATGTTTTGGTTACAAATATTAAAAGTGTTGATATTATGTTATAAACCAAAAACATATCTTATCATGTTAAAATATTACAAGTTTTATGGTTATAACTTTAATATTACATTTTAAATATTATTATTATGATTTGGTTGTAAATAGTAGTAGTGTTGTTATTATTTTTAAACCAAAATTAGACCTTATGATGGTAAAATATTACAAGTTATATGGTTGTCATTTTATTATTACATTTTGATTAATATTATGATTTGGTAATAAATATTACAAGTGTTTGTTATTATTTTTAAAACCAAGATCATATCTTATCATGGTAAAATATTACAAGTTATATGGTTATAATTTTAATATTACATTTTGATTATTATTGTGATTTTGTTTTTAATATTACAAGTGTTGTTATTTTAAAAAAAAATAATATATTATAATTATTTGATAGTACAATTGTTGTTATTATAATAAAAGGTAAATAGTTTTTTTTTATTTATTTACCCGTTCACAGTTTATACTCTTACAGACTAGGAGTTGTACAAATGTTTTCAAATTAAAATGTAAAATCTAAAAAAACTATTACAAACATCATTCATATTCTTCAAGTTCTTCTTCGTAAGTATAGTCTTCATCCTCACTTGATTCACCTTTAGCTTCATTTTCTTCCATAATTTCTTGTTCAAGTGTATCTTCATAATCATCCGGATAATCTTCAAAGATGTCATCTACATTCACTTCATCTCTAAACTCTCTGTCTTGCATCCTTTTATCCGTCGCGGTCCAATCCTGGACTGCCACAAGCACTCCAAGTGTTTTGCCCGTCAATCTTGTTCTCCTAGTCGTGTATTGCAACCTCTCTTGGCTAAAACACACTCACTTGAAATTGTAGACATATGTATTGCATAAATCTCTTTAACAAACTTACAAAGAATAGAATAATCATCAGTTTTGGTACTCCACCATCTTATGATATCTTCAAGACCATAGTCGGTATAATTTGTTAAATCAAACATAGTGCTCAAATATCTAGACAACTCATTATCAGATTGAGGGTTTTCTCTAAATTCATCGCTTTGTAATATTGTCATTTGAACATAGTTAGTAGAAGATCTCCCTTTACATTTGACGTTGTATTTGGTCTATATCTTTCAGCATACTTATTATACATACTAAGCATACAATCATATACGTCATCAATATACCTTTCAGGGTTATTGGGTCATCTGATGGACTAGTTTCAGAAAACTGTAAGGATTTATAAAAACATTTAACTAGGAATTCAAATTGATATTTTTGTGAAAAAGGATCGAAAATGCAAGCAATAGAATAAGTCATAGGGATTGGATGGAAATACTTTTAAAACTTCCATTCCATTTAGGGCACCATGTCTACGCATACAAGATGGGATCTAAATTCCTTAATATGCATGACAAGATTAGTAATCGTAAAAAAGGCCAAGTGAACATTAGGTTGATTTTGTGAAGAAAAGGTTTTAGTGTTATCTTTAAAAAGATTTAAAAATCTTGACATGGTTGCATAATATATCCAATGTTGACTTTCAAGAAATATTTGAGGATAAAATGCATTATAAAGTGATGTAATCTCTTCTTTAAAAACATGAGTACGTGCAAGTATTGTATAGGTAGAATTCCATCTAGTTTCGACATCTAATATAAGTTTCTTATATGTTTTTCCATTTTCAATAACAAGTGTTTTAAAAGATTTATTTAGCAGCGAAGGTCGTTCAGAATATGACCCTCTTTTTAATAAGAGCAATATAATCATCCAAAATTATACTTATTCCATCTTTCACAACTAATTTAAGTACATGGCATAAACATTTTGTGTGAAACAATTTAGGAAAAATGAGAATGCAATCATATATAAGAAATTTTATAACACTCAAATTAGCAGAAGGATTATCGAACGAAATAGACATAATCTTATTTTTAATTCTATAAATATTCATGCCTTCAACTAGACTCTCTCTCATTACTTGTGCGTTATGTTGGCCAATAGATTCAAACCACACAATTCTCATTTGGAGTACCCACTGGGGATCCATCCAATGAAGGGTAACACATATCATATCAAAATCAGTTGAAGAAGCTATGTCACTAGTAATAGAAGCATTCCATGGCAAAGCTAGCATAGTTTCAATCATGATTTTTTTTCCTTTTAAAAAATATTTAAAGGCTAGCGATCGCAAAAAGCTACGTGGAATGCGTTTGGCTTGTGAGTTTACCCCAGCTTGCATCCAATTTTTGTATCTATAATTATCCGCAAAACCAAAAGGTTGTAAACTACCAATTGCATAAATCATTGTTTCTTCCCTATACTTATCTTGGTTAAACTCAAAAGGAAGACCGGTTTGAGGGTTTACAAAAATATTATTTTTGTTAGGTTTTAAAGGATCAAATAATTCAGTGCTAGTGCCCATATTTCTATTTGCTCCTTTATAAGCATAACTTCTATCGTACACTTTATAACTAGCGGAGGTATTATCATCCGATGCACTTAAGTACTCCCAAATCCAAGATGCTTTCTTACGAGACCTCGACCCTCCACTAGTACTTCCACCACCACCTTCATGGGAGGAGAGTGTGTCAATGTGAGGAGATTCTCTAGCAAAATCATCGTCGGTATTGAGATCTACATTAGTGGGTGGGTGAGCATTAGTATTTCTACGTTTTAAAGCCATTTTAAAACTTAAAACAACGTTTTTTAAAATCAATAAAATACTAATCGAAACTAATATCGCAATTAATAAAAACTAAATTTAGACTAATACTTACTAATCTCACAAATGAAAATGAAATATTTAGTTTTTTTTTTCAAAATTAAAATAAACGAATAACAACTAATCTAAACAACTACAACAAGTAAATAACTTGATAAATTATACGAAGCTATTAATAGATCTAGTATAATGTTATCACTATATTATTTAAGTGTTTTTATCAAAGAAAAACAAATAACGAAAACAATATTTAAACTATTCCGAAAGTAGAACTATAATATGTAAAATAAGAAACTAAAGCTTTATAAAAAATTTAGAACTAGTAGAGAGATTTAGAGAGATGTAGAGTAGTTTTGAGAGATGGTGAGTTAGGATTTGGAGTCTGCTCTATTTACAGGGGAGACCCGTTAAAAACAATTTGGATATCCGGACTCTATATTCGGATATCTGGACTCCCAATTCGGATATTCGGACGCCCTGTCCGGATATCCAAATCAATGACGTCAGCGATGACGTTATCGATAACAAATTTTTTTATTAAAAAAATAAAAAAAAAATAAAAATAAAAATCCTATAAATAGACCCTCCATCCCTTTTATTCACTCAGTCTATCAATCTCTCTCTAAATTAATTACAATATTCTCTCTATTTTTTTTATTTCAAACACAAACAAATCCTACAATTACTATCTCAATGTTATTTTGAAGAAAATCAAAACAGGTCCGGAGGAGTGAAGATGATTCATCATCCTCGAAACGAAGAACAAATGCCAAAAGAAGTTTAGAGTATGAAGAGGTGGAGGAATCACAGAGCCAGACAATCGAACATCACGCCGAAGGGGAGGTTCGCGTCTGTAACCCGCAAGCACCACGAGGTGTAACCAAAATATACTAGGGGTATGCATTTGGATTACGATGAACTGATCCAAGTTGAAGGTATGAAAAACAATTCAGACTTCTTGAACCTAATAATGGCGTAGGTTGGATGTTTCTTGCTAGATTCAAGTGTGAATGATATATCAAATTAGTATAAAACAATTATGCCATTGCACGTATTATTGAGAATGAATAACATGGTCTAGGTTTAGGAATGAGGTGTGTAATTAATGGTGTTGCATATAGTTTTTGTGAAACTGATTTTCAAGATCTGTTTTCGTTCCATCTCGGGATATGTATAGTGGTGAAAAATTAGCTTCCCTTTCTTGTCTTCGTTTGGGTTGGGGTGTTGATTGGCCTATGTCCTTTGAGGACGCAGTAGAGCTTCTGAGTTATGGTTTGGCCGCTCCAAAAGTTAACGGTAAACATAGAGTCGTAAGAGGTAATTTGGATGCTAATGGAAAATTAGCTTTGAAATTGGTTAAGAGTTTATTTCTTCCCCCTAGTAACAATGATTCACAACTTTCCTATATTCAACCATTTTAACTGCTTTTATGGTACGAAATGAGGGAAGAATTAATTTGGCTAGTTTGATGATTCTATATATGGCTACCAAAATTGTGGGGGGGGGGGGGATAAACTACCTTATAGGATGATATTAAGTCATTTGCTTGTTAAGAAAAGGATTGATGTGAGTACATACACTCCGATCAAAGTTAGGCCAAGTAGTGATATATGTAGAAAATCTTTAAAATTGCAGGAGATATATAGTTAGGATGAAGAGTTGATATCAAAATGGCAGGCATGGAGTCTCCATTTGCACTTGTTCGATGATATATGGGTTGCAAACAATGTTACTAACCCACCAACTCCACCTCCTCGATACCCTCAGCAAGAAATTCAGCCACCTGTCGATCTAGTTACTGCTGGTGGTTCTTCTAGACGACCACGACAACAAGGACGTTCCGACCGCGAATATGCTGAGTGGGCGCATAAACAGCAAATGCAGTATGCCCAATGGGCGCATAAACAACAAATGCAGTATGCCCAGTGGGCGCATACTCAGTAAACAGAGTGGCTTGATGAATATACGAACTGGCATGGTCAATTTGAGTAGTTGCATGAGTAGTCATATGTTCAAAGCAACGAGCGACATGCTCAATATGAGCAGTGTCAGGTAGGGGTGAACGAGCATCTTGTTTGATTAAAGCAGTGACGGTTTGAATACGACCAGTGGCATGGTGAATACATGTAGTGGCATGATAAACAAGATGAATGAAATGATCGATTTGCAACCTCTCAAGCGGAAAAATCCGAATACATGCGATAAATGATGGAGAACATGCATTTGCAAGGTCCACCACCACCTTCGAACAACGACGACGAAACTCCTTAGTTTTTTTTACATTTGATTGTATTTGGCATTTTCATTGTTATGTTTTTTTTATTGAACAACGATGTTTTCTGTTTGGTTTTCGTTATTAATGACTTGTTTGTTATCCTTATATGTTTTATCAAATATTAATTAAATCTCTTTCAATTTTTATTTTTTTATTTACAAGTAATTTATGTTTATGCATATATTTATACAATTATAAAAACTTTAAATTTATACTTAAAATATTGATAATTTCGAAAAAATACAGTAAATTATTTAAATCATCTAAACATATACACTTCGAGCTTGAAAGATCTAAAGAACTACATAATAATTTAAAATCTAAATAAAATTAGATGTCTAATATGTATATATTATTTAATATCTACCTAATATTAAATAAAATATCTTAAATATCTAAATATAATCAAACAATATCAAAATCATATTACTGTTATCTTGTTTATAATATACATGTCTTAATTATAGAATTTCGATTTAGTTAAGATATACAAATTATTATTTTTATAATCGTAAAAATATTTTCAATAATATAATAATAGGTATATATTATTTAATATATTGCAAAAGTAATACCCTAGTGGGTAACCTGCGTGGGTTAGTAATACCCTAGTGGGTAACCTACGTGGGTTAGTAATACCCAAGTGGGTAACCTGCCTAACCTGCTACCTGTCAGACCTGCTACCTGTTAGACATGCTTACCTGTTTACTTGCATAAGCAGTTACCTGCCAGACCTGCTACCTATTAGACATGTACCTGTTTAAATATGTTAAATGGGTAACCATCTACCTATTAGACTCATACTTGTTTAAAATTGTTAAATTGGTCAGATGGGTCGCGACTCTATATGTTTGCCACCACTAATCATCATTAAAAAAATAAAGATTTGAAAAAGCATCATTCATGCAATAAAACTAAAGTTTTGTCTATTTGCTCCCAACATAGGTTAAATCCCCTCTCATAATTTTTTTCCTCAAATATTTTACAAAAATATTCTTACTCAGTTGACCCATCTTTATACATAGAATTTGTTTTTGGTAAGTTGACCTATTTTTTAACCTTTAAAATTAATCCGACGATTTATTCCGCTATGGTTATTATTCTGACGATATCTAATTATCCTAAATTGAAGATTTTATAGTTAAATTATATGCAAACAATTAGGAATTTTAGTCGTGAACCAACAACACTTCCAGTATACAGGCTTCAAAACTGGAATTACGCTATATCCATACCACCAGTGCAGAGGAAACTAGCCGTCGGTTGATTTTGTATCACCAATATGGGTAATTTGTAATATAAGCTTACTAATTTGAGAAACAAGATATAAACCTTACTACCTGGTCTTTTTCCAGCCTAGATACTAGCATCTAGCTCATAATATACCGCAAATATGATTCAGGACTAGGATTCTTGACAATATAAACTTCCAATGTAGCTTGCATTGGCTGTCAGATGCGTACACGCTTCTAGTATAATTGTCTTGCGTAACAAATAACGTTTTTAGTTGTCTCGTCGTTATTCATATTATTTACTTGTATTAATTATCTAGTATATTATTGGTTTCCGATGCACTAACAATTGAATGTATGTTACTGTATGTGTAGCTTTACGTTGGTGGTAGAAAACCTTTATACCTTAGTACGTAATAATCTCTTTTGTATTCCCACCAATTTCAAACTCCCTCAAATTTTATCATCCATTTCTCTATTAAAAGTTACTCAGTCATAACATATCTTTTCACATACCAAAATCGCATGACTAATCAAACTTATTAATTTTTTAGATATGAAATGGACTATCAATGAAGAGGCCCAGTTGTTGCAAGCCGCCAATTACGTGAAGAGACCAAGTCACATAAGACGATCAATGGATTTTTTAATGAAGTTTTGTATACAATATAATACATGTATGGGTACATGCACGTACATCATGGAGAAAATATATATCTACCTTCACGCAATTATAAAAAAATTCATACCATGTACAATTATTTGTAATCATTACCAGTATTTTTGGTATTAGACCTCTGTCGTAAAAATTTATGAACGAGGTGTACAACTCATTCAATTTGAAATTAGTTGATTTTCTGAAAAAAAAATATATGCTACGTTATGTGGAGAAGAAAATTGTTGAAAAAGCGTATGCAGACTAGAATTACACCCCCATTGAAGGATATAAATTTAATGATGAATACGAATTTACTAAAATAAAATGTGTTATTGTAGTTCATGTTTAATTTTTTTTTTTATGTTCGTTTTATGTACTTAAGTTATTGTATTTGCTGCATGGTTTATTAACGCTGCATGTTACTTTTGTAAGTTAATTCACCTCTTGTATTAATGTTATATATATATTTATAATGTTATTGATGAGAGAATAAAGGACAAGAAAGGAGAATATTGGATATTGGACCTGATGTGACTAATATTCCAAATGTAGAGAAAGAAAGTAGAAAAAGGGAATATAAAAAGAATTGTCCACCTACCAAGAATAAATAGGCTCCCTTTTATAGTGGGGAAGGTGGGTCCCATTTATGTTCTTGGTGGTCTTACACTATTTCACTATTAGTTCTTTACAAACTACTTTATTTACAAATAGTTTCCCAATAAATAATAAACATAAGAAGGGGCATATTTCCTTTCTCCTGTTTACAGTTAACTCCTTTTCTGTTAAGATCGGCGAATTACTCCGTTATCATTAGCCCCCAGTCTTCAAGAGTGTCGGGAATGAAGACTCGTAAAATGAGTTCGTTCGAAACGCCTCTGTCCCCTATGCCCCGGTATCGAACGACCGAACAGCTTCGGTGTCGATTGCCCCGGGATTCCCCGATTGACCGCTTTCTCCAATGATGGCTGCGAATCGCACCGATGCTAAAATCCTTATCATGAGTCTGTTACCGAACCTGATTGACAAACTCTTCATGGGCTCAAAAGGGTGATCAGGTTTGTTAGACAGCAAAAACGGGTATATGAAGCCCCACTAGCGTATCCGTCAGAGCTAGTTGGTGTAGACCAACGACGCTAGCCTGAGGTAGAGCTACACGTGTCATCCGAGTATTCGAAGCATGCTCGTCTGCCCATTTTTCCAAGAGGCCCTTCAACTTCCCGCTGCTTTTCATCGTTTGGACTCCCCTATACGTGAAGCGGTTAAGTGAGGGTGCCTATAAATACCTCATAAGCAAGAATCACTCTCAGAGGAATTCTAGAGAGAGAAATTGCTGTCCGGACTATTCTAGAGAGAGAGAGCAAGTTTTATGAAAAGTAGGAACCCGAAGCTAAAATAAAAAACGAAGAAGAAGAAAGAGCATGCGTTTAGATTTGTTGATTGGGCTAGTATTGGTGACCGTGCTGGAGAGTATCGAGCCGCGGGACTAATTTGGAGTTCTGACACAAAGCCTTTTACGCCCGTGCCGCTTCCCCACGACCCCGTCCTTCCTGATCCGATCGCTGCCGAATCCTTTATTATACCCGAACCGTCTGGCGCTCAAACCCCCGAAGCCATTGTTATTCCCTCTAGCAGCAGCTCTCCACACTCCCCGACTACTCAGCTCAACCGCCCAACGCCTTCGTCGGTGAATTCTTATACTATTCCGACCCTTTTTCTTCCTCTACGTCGAGGCAAAGCTAAATTTATTTCCATGGGAGACTCAAACACCTCAACTTCGCCTGTGCAAGATAATTCTCCCGAAATAGTCCAGCTTACACCCAACATATAAGGGTACCGAACCGGCATTAATACCGCGCGTACCCATTTGGGCCTTACCCAACGAGATCAAGACCGTCAAGAATTGGGGACCAAGCGTGCTCGTCAACAACGAAAAGAGCAGCTCCAGTTTTGCAGATCCTCCTGCCCAACCGGCAGACCCTTCCGTGGCCAGCCCCCCTAAACCTGATGCGGTCCCGACAGAAAATACTGAAGAGCCTGACGCGAACGATTTGGCTGCTGGGAAAGTGTTGCTGCTATTGGCAACACTACTGCTCCTCCCGAAGAGTCTTTTCCCGAGGAGATTGAGGCAGTCATAACTACAACCTACCATCGCTGGTTTTCCAGGGACAACGTCATTTCCCTGTTTGAGGGCAAATACCTTTACTTCCCTGCCGCGAAACAGACAGAGTTTCTGATCCGATGGGGAGTCCCGGAATGCGTCACTGTTTGATTCCCCGCTCCTGGGGAGATGCATGTGCATGTTCGGTCGCGGGAGATCGTAATTTTCACAGAGCTCTTCAATTGGGGCCTCACGGGAGACGCCCGTTATTGTTCTGTACTTCAAGACCCTCAACATCTGCCGCTCACAGCTAACGCCCAACGCGTGGTATACGCTGATGTCATGCATAATGGCTTCACGTCTATCGGGTCGGGTTATGCCGATGACTGAGTATATAGCCATGTCAGGGCTCTCGAAATCTCCCAAGTCACTCTTCTTCTATTCTGCCTTGGCCAATACTTGGAAGATTGTGAATGACTTTCTCGAAGGCGACAAAAGTTGGAAGCATCAGCTTGTCTTCCTTAGTGGCTGCTAGGCAAAATGGCCGCCCATATAGCAAGGAGAACCTGAGGCAATTACTGCGGACCTGGGTTCCTGATGGTACCGGCAAAGTCGAAGGAGCTTATCCAGGAGCTGAAAAAGGATTACTTCAAGCCCGGCAAAGTCGCCTTCCAAATTTTGAAAGACTATGCTAGGCAGCACTGGGGTCGGGCGTTCCATCGCGCCTTTAAGAATACGAACCTGATCACGAGTAACCTCTGGCGTTGTTCGTCTGAAACGCTCACGATTGAGCAGCTGCGCCAACCACCTAGCTTGGTGGACTTGGTCGCGAATACAAACGCGCCTGACGCACACCTGATCCTGCCAAAGCGCAATAAGGTTCCCAGCAAGCGCCACAAATCGGATGAAGAGGCCGAGCAGGCTAATGCCGAGGCTGAAGGGGTCAAAGCGGTGAGACAAAAAGATGAAGCTGCCGCTGAGGATGGCGAGGCTCATCGGTCCGAGGAGCTGGCCAAGAAACAGAAGAGTGAGGTAGAGGCAAACGGTGCTCATGCCAAAAGACTGAAACGCTCGAAGAAGGAGGGCGGATCTACCGCTGTGTCTGCTTTGGTTGATAATGCAACCGTCCCGAAGCTTTTTGAGCAATATGGGGAGGTTAAGGGTGTGAATGTAGCCGACCCCGTAGTGGTGGTCCCTGATGATGGCGATGCTTGTCCCTTAAAAGCATAAAAAAATATCGTCGCGTCATCGAGCGGTACTAAGCTGCCTGTGTTGTCCGTGCCAGGGAGTCCTCGTACCTTTCTTTTGCGGATAACAGACGGGTTGTCCTTGTCTTTGTATAAAATGATCGTGCCGTTGGCGATAAAAGAGCGGCGGGCAGGGGAGCTAAGCCAAAAGCTGACGGACGCGGAGGCGAAAGTTGCAGCACAGAAGCTCTTAGAAGAGAAGCTGAAGACGGTCGAAAAAACCTTGGCGCAAGTCAGAAAAGACCGGGACGACCATACTGGGCAGTTGGGTAAAGAAATTGACGACCTGAAGAATACTAATTCCCTTTTTGCTGATAAGTGCCAGAAGTGGATGGACAAGGAGACGGACAAGGCTAAAGCCGCTTATGTGCTGACCTTTCATCACCGTTTCCCCGATCTTCCCCTTGGGTCAATGTGGCTAGATGTTCCCGAGGCCGATCGTCCCACCGGTGTGGTCTGCGAGGACGAAGATTCGGACTACACCGAAACCGAGTCGGATGATGAGGACGCTTAAGTTCATCTATTGCATGAATTTAAATTTTGTAACCTATGGGTCTGTAGAACCCTTTTAAACCGTTTTTGTAACCGACGCTTCGGCAAATCTATATCTACAATCGCGAAGTTATTTCTACTATGCTCTTGCAAATTCTTATCTGTTCGGGAATAAAATGTAGATTGGTTTAAAACCACAAAACCCATTTAATGTTCTATTAGTCAACGTCTAATTGAAAATTCCCCGTAGGGTCGGAAATAAAATGTAGATCGGTTAAACACCGAAAAACCCTTTTAAGATTCTGTTGATCAATATAAAATTGAAACGTTTCCCATAGGGTTGGGCATAAAAATGTGGATCAGTTTAAATACTGAAAAACCTATTAAGGTTCTGTTGATCAATGTAAAATTGAAAATTTTCCCATACGGTCGGGAATAAAAATGTGGATCAGTTTAAACACTGAAAAACCTATTAAGGTTCTGTTGATCAATGTAAAATTGAAAATTTTCCCATAAGGTCGGGAATAAAATTGTGGATCAGTTTAAACACTGAAAAACCTATTAAGGTTCTGTTGATCAATGTAAAATTGAAAATTTTCCCTTAGGATCGGGAATAAAAATGTGGATCAGTTTAAACACTGAAAAAACTATTAAGGTTCTGTTGATCAATTAGGATCGCCAAAAGTTATCCACCAGCTCGTTAGCTAAAGGACTCTTTTTAATACTTCTGAGATTTAAGGAAAATTTTTTGGATTAAAAAGGTCGGTTGCTATGGATGCCTCATTAAAACCTTCTCGCGCCACCGAGGTAGGAAATAGTACATCCCCGACCAAAGGTTCTTACAAAGACAATGATTATAAAGAAGTTACAAAAATCAACAAAATTACTCCAAATGTAGCTTTAAATGTTCAATGTTCCACGAGAGCCTCAACAGGCGCCCGTTCTTGTCCTGCAATCGATATGTTCCACTCTTAATTATTTCCACTACTTTCTACGGTCCTTCCCAGTTAAGGGCGAGCTTGCCGAGGCTTTTGTCTTTGGTATGCAGGAAAACTCTTCTCAAAACCCAATCTCCGACTTTGAACTCTCGCCGACGTACTTTTGACGCATACCGACTCCTCATTAAAGTCTGATAATGTAAAGAATTTAGTTGTGCCCGGTACCTTTTTTCTTCTATTAGGTCTAAAGCTAGTCGTCTGTCATCCTCGTTTTTATTTTCATCATAGTTACCGACCCGAAAATATGGGAAGATTAACTCTGCCGGGGTGACCGCGTCCATTCCATATACCAAGGCATAAGGATATTCTTTAGTCGTTGTTCGAGGTGTAGTTCGGTAAGCCCACAATACTTCCTGCAAGTAATCCAGTCATTTGCCAGTTTTTCCTTCTAGATTCTTTTTAAGACCGTCCAAGATGGTTCGGTTCGTAAATTCAACTTGCCCGTTCGCTTGGAGATGGAAAGAGGTAGAAAAGCATTGCCTAATCCTATGGGTCGTACAAAACGATTTCATCTCGCTGCTGTTAAACTGTGGTCTGTTATCCATCGTGAGCTTCTGAGGTACCCCGATTCTACAGCAGATGTTCGACCAAATAAAATTGATGATATCTTTAGTTCTCGTTCCCGATAATGGCTCGCCTTCTACCCATTTGGAAAAGTAATCCACAACTACCACAATCGTTTGTCTTCCACCGGATGCCATCGGTAACGGCCCTACGAGATCGATTCCCCATCGGTCAAAAGGTAAGCCTTCATATATTGATTCTAAAGGGGCCACATGCATATTTATCACATTCGCGAATCTTTGACAGGTGTCGCAGGTTTTTACTATCTGCTGAGCATCAGCCGTTACCGTTGGCCAATAAAAACCAGCGAGAAAAAATCTTCTTATCAGCGCTTTGTAATCGCAATGAGTCGCGCCTTCTCCGTCATGTAACTCGGACACAATTATTTTTGACTCATTTACCCCCAAGCATCTCAATAAAGGCCTGCTAAACGACTTTTTGTATAGTATGTCCTCCAATAAAACATAGCCCCGGGCTTTGTTTCGTATCTTCCGAGCCGATATACTATCGTCTGGTAATAATCCTTCGGCCAAGAAAGCTATAATATCCCTACTCTAGTCTGAAATAGTTACCGAAGATACCTGACAAGCCATTTCTGGTCGATTATCCAGCTCTGTCCTCTTTATAATCGACGAGTTTTCTTGTTCAGTTATCTAGGGGTAATTGCTTGAGCAAGATGCCGACGCTAGGGAGTCGGCGATCACATTTTCAATTCTGGGGACATGCTCATATGTTATTTTGGAAAATGATGCGGCTAATACTCGCAATGCTGCTAAGTATTGGACTAGGTGCTCTTTCCTAGCTTCCGACGCTCCCGAAGCTTGATTAATCAGAAGATGAGAATCACTAACAAGTCGTACGTGCGTAGCTCCACACACCTGCTCTAGTCTAAAACCGGCCAGGGAAGCTTCATATTCAGCTTCATTGTTAGAAGTGGGAAAACCAAACCGGATTGCCTAATGCATACTTATGCCCGTAGGGGTGACTATCTGTATGCCCGCGCCGCACCCATTGACGTTTGACCCACCATCGGTTCGGATGACCCACTCAACTGGCTCGTCTTTTTCGGGAGGCGCTTCTTGGTCGGGTCGATCCGAATGGAATTCAACTATAAAATCAGCCAGGGCCTAGCCTTTGATAGTTGTTCTTGGCTCAAAATTGATGTCGAAATCGCCTAACTCAGCCTACCATTTAGACATTCTTCCTGACATGTCCGGTCGTTGAAGTACGTACTTGAGTGGAAATGAAGTTCGGAAGACAATGGGGTGGGCCTGAAAATATAGTCGCATTTGTTGCGTTGTGGTTACCAAAGCCAAGGCCATTTTTTCCAACTTCAAATACCGTGTCTCTGCATCCAATAGGCTTTTGCTCACGAAGTATACCGCTTTGGGAACCGTTCCCGACTCACTGATCAGAGCCGCACTTACCGCAAAATCTGAAACCGCTATGTAGAGAAAAAGATTCTCCCCGGGCAGGGGCTTCGTTAGAAGGTTCGGGGATGATAAATAAGTTTTGATCCCCAAAAATGTCGTGTTGCAAGCCGACTTCCAAACAAAATTTTTAGCGTTTCTCAAGACTTGAAAAAATGGAGCGTACTTTTCAGATGAACGAGAAATAAATCGATTCAAGGCCGCCAGGCGCACGGTTAATATCTGGACCTCCTTAATATTCTTAGGTGGTGTCATGTCAGTAAGAGCTTATAATTGGATCGGGTCTGCCTCGATTCCTTTTTCGCTAACAAAGAATCCCAGGAACTTGTCCGACCTTACGCAAAAGAAGCATTTCTCCGGGTTTAATTTGAGATTTATACTCCTTAGATTGTCAAAGGTTTCCCTCACATCAGCGAGATGGTCCTCGTCTGTTCCGCTCTTCACTAGCATGCCATCGATGTAAACTTTCATATTCCTTCCTATCTGGCAGTCAAAGGTCTTGTTAACCAATCTTTGGTAAGTCGCCCCTGCGTTTTTCAACCCGAACAGCATAACCTTATAACAATATAAGCCTCAGCCCGTGACAAATGTTGTGCTTTCTTGGTCTGCTGGGTATAACTTGATTTGATTGTAGCCTACATATGCATCCATAAAATAGAGTAATCTATTTCCCGACGTGGAATCCACCAACTGGTCAATTCTTGGCATTGGGAAGGGATCATTTGGGCATGCTTGATTAAGGTCGGTAAAGTCCACACACATCCTCCACTTCGCGTTCTTCTTTTTGACCAGGACGGGATTAAATGTCCAAAGTGGGTAACTTGATTCTTTGATGTGCCCGACGCTGAGCATTCTTTCAACCTCTCTCAAAATGATTTCTGCCTTTTCTAGGCAAAAGGCCCGATGCTTTTGGGTTATTGGCCTGGCATTCTTATTGATAGTTAGCTTGTGAATTACGTGGTTCTCTGGGACTCCGGTCACGTCCTTCGAGCACCACGCGAACAAATTCAAATTTTCCTGTAGCAACAATACCAATTGTTTCTTGAATCCCGGTGACAATTTGATTCATATCTGTAAAATTCTTCCTTCGTTAAATTGATGTTTTTCACATTCTTCGTCGGTGGTTAAAAAACTGGGAGCTTCCCTGGGATCGTCGACGGGTAGCGACCCCAAGGGAAGTCCCACTAATTGCTAGTCCCGCGCTTGCTCCATCTCTTGATCCCTTTTGGGCGCTAAAGCCACTCGGTAGCATTCTCTTGCCGCTTTCTGGCTGATGTGCACTACCCCCACATTGTTCCCGACCACGTATTTCAAGCATTGATGAACAGTGGATGTTACCGCGTGCTTTCGTGACAACCACGACCTGCCAAAGATCGCATTATGGAAGGCTGGTGCGTCTACCACGACGAATAAAACGGTGACCTCCTTCTTAAATGGCCCACGGCCTAGCTGAAGGATGCCTTCAAATTGTCCAACCACGTCCACTTCTGCACCTGTGAAACCTACAATAGTTTGGTCCGAACGTGTAATTACTGGGGGTGCCCTGAACTTAGCGAATGTCGATGAAAAGATTATGTTGGCTGAGATTTCGATGTCTACGAGGATACGTCGAACCTCTTCCCCCGCAATGGCCGCCCCAATAACAACGACATCTTCATAAGGACCGGCTACATCTCGCATGTCGTCGTCGTCGAAATACAAAATTGGTGAAGGGATGCCTTTCGAATTGGGATGGGGTCGAGCTTCTAACTGAGTAGCCAAGTTCACAATATGTCGCTTTCGGGAGGAGTGCGTGATCCCTACCATAGAATCTCCCCCAAAAATAGTTAATGATTTGAAAAATTCACAAGGGTTTCTTACGTTCCCGTTACTTTCCACAGCTTCTTCTTCGATGACCCCGATGAGGTTACGATTCACATCTAGATCGAGATGTTCAACGGAGACATCAAAAGGGTCGGTCACTTCGGAAATTGCCATGGTCGTCTCGGGCTTCTGTATCGCCACGATTTCTTTCGAAGCTGCGCTTTATTTTTCACATACTCTAGTAGGTTTTGCGTGCTCTATCAGCATCTGTATCTCCTTTTTGAGAGCCATACAGTCCTTAGTATCGTGTCCCATGTCTTCATGGTATCGATAGTATCGGTTGTTCCTGTGCTCCCGAGGCGTTGGTATGTGGAAAAGCCTCTGATACATCCCGCTCTTCTTAGTCTTTTCATAGATTGAAGACACGCATTCTGTCAAATCAGCAAAGTAAGCAGGTCGGATCCACTTGTTAGACATGGGTCGCGAAACCACTTGGTTCGTCTCTTTTGCTCTTTGGCCCTGGGAAGCCAGAGGCTTGATTGGTAAAGATTGGGTCGGTGGTATCGTGCTGACTGGCTGGACTTGCTGAGCATAGCTAGATTGAGCACCCTGTTTTATAACGACCGGCGCTTGCGCGCTCTGCTGAATTTGCGCAGCCAAATCAGAGGCCTCGGTTTCTTCTATCAATATTTTCTTTTCCACCTTAGCTAAAAGGGCGGAAAAAGTGAAAGCTTGCTTTTTAGTGACCGCTTGCTTCATCGGTCCCGGAAGCAACCCTAAGCGATATGCTGTTAGAGCCATGTTTTATTCGCACTGATCCAGGTCGGTCTTAGCATCGATAAAACGCCTGGTGTAATCCCGGAGGTTTTCTCTCGGTCTTTGTTTACAGTTGACGATGGTATCACCGTTGGCTCAGAAACTTTTGCTTCCCACAAAGTGCTGATGGAACATCATCCAGAACATCCCGAAGTTTTTAATACAACCTTGCAGTAGTCGGTTATACCACTTAGACGCCCGATCCTTGAAAGTCATCGAGAACATCCGGCATAATAACTTATCGTCATTATCAAAACTTAACATAAAGTTCTTGAAGCCTTCCAAACGGTTATCTGGATCCCTCTTACCATCATACTTCTCCAATTTAGAAATTTCAAACCTCTTTGGGAGATGTCCTCACAATATTTTGTCGGACAACGGTGAAGCTCTCCAATTCATTCAGAATCCGAATGATCCGCCTCCAAGCCCCTCAGTCTGAATTCCATACAAACCTCCATCTCCTGGGTTGATGAACTGGCTACTGACCCGGTACCCCTGGGTCTGGCTATTTGATGGTTGCCACTGGACCTGGGGTAGTATTACCCGCTCCTTTCTGCTGCCCGTCAGCATCTCTTCTTTCTCGAATGACACCGACATTCTCTTCTCAGTGCTACCCTTCTTGAACTTAGGAGAATCAGAACGGGGCACCCTATTCCACCGGGAATTGTTCTTCTGCGCGCGTTTGTTTAGACTTTCCTTGCGTCGGTACTCTCTTCCCGATGAGTCATCCGAAGTATAATCAGGAGATATTCCCCGGTTATCCTTTTGGTATTGCTTTGCTCTTCCATCCTGTCGGTCTTCTGGTCAAGACTCCCGATAATATCGAACAGGTCGGGCATCGATACGATGGTCAATATTCAGATAGCCTTCTCTGCGGTTGTCTACGACCGGTTCTTTTCCTTTGCCTTCCCGAACTCTTTTATCATCTAGTGCCCGCTCTTTTTCTGCATTTAGCTTCGCGATGTCTTCTATTAGCTGTCTCCTGGTCATGATAAGAGTCGATCGCTTATCCCGACCCGTAGCTTCCTCGCCCTCAGACAGCGAAACGACTCGGGCCACTTCTCTCCCGACCCTTTCCCCGACTGCTTCGTCATCATTCTTTAAGGTCAGATCGCGATTTTCAAAGAAAAAGATTCATTTTTGTATCACATGTTCCCACTCATGAGAGAATAAAGGACCTGATGTGACTAATATTCCAAATGTAGAGAGACAAAGTAGAAAAAAAGAATATAAAAAGAATTGTCCACCTACCAAGAATAAATGGGCTCCCTTTTATAGTGGGGAAGGTGGGTCCCATTTGAGTCCTTAGTGGTCTTACATTATTTCACTATTAGTCATTTACAAACTATTTTATTTACAAATAGTTTCCCAATAAATAATAAACACAATAAGGGGCATATTTCCTTTCTCCTGTTTACAATTAACTCCTTCCCAATTAAGATCGGTGAATTACTCCCTTATCAGTTATAATATTTAGAATCGGTACCAGATATTCGGCTTTGTGACCTCCCAAAAAATTCCAAGCAAGGGGTGCATGTGATGTTTGGTTTGGGGGTTACGGATTCTATTAAAAACAAATACTTCACGAGATTAAGTTGGACCTCGTTGAAAATATGTTATAACAAATGAAGCCGAATGCATATTTCCTAGAAATAGATATGCAAGGATATAACTCTTCCTAAAGTATTATGTTATTCAAATTGCGTATTTCTATTTAATGTATTTGCTTTGGATTTTTTTTTCATTTTACGTGCAATGTATTTGCTTATGATGTCTTTGAATTTATGTTTAATTATTTCGATTCAAGTTTGATGTTTTAAAATCATTAGTACAATAACATAAAATATATACATTAAACATATTCGTATTTAGTGCAAATGCATTACAATGAAAAATAGTTGAAAAAATTACTTGTAATACTCTTTTAGAATTCAGTATGAGCGCCAAAACTAGAAGTTATTTTCGAATAGAATATTTCAAAAAAAATTGTAAATATGTCTTACACGTCATTCGTTGTTGGTTTCCATGATGTTATGAATTTAATTAACCATTTTTTCTTTCAATATCTCTTTCATCGTTATTTTTTATGGATCATTATATCTAACCTCTTCTAATGATTGTCTAAAAATTCTAACGGAATCGTTATATACTTTCTTAAAAATATCGGGGTGTGAACATAAAATACTGTACGTAGTTCATATAAAACAAGTGGAATTTATATCCATAACTTCCGGTTTTTACCACTATCTGATTACTCCAAAACAAGACTTAAAAAAGTATTATAGAAATTACTCGTGACTACATTCATGTAGTGCTATAAATTGACTATTTTCAAATGATACTTTAATACGTCAATGTTGCATTTCGGTTAAATAATGCAGCTTACCCCACCAAAACTCAAAGTTAAGCTTGCTCTCTAGCAACAAAATACTTTAAGGCTGAATTAGCACTCCACATGCAGTTAATGGTCGTACTTCCGAAATTCATGAACTTCCTATTTTTTCAAACGAAACATATATCGATGTAAGAAACTAACCAACAAGTTCCGGTGTATTTAATTTCTTGAGGATAGTATTTGAACTCACAAAGCATATCATTCTGATTTTTAATGAACACTTTTTTAGTCTATGAGTATATTATTTGATTTCACAACACCATAAACTTATAAGAAAATTGTTTTTATTTTGTCTACTTCTTCGTATTTTCTAAAATGTTAATATAAATGTGTCATTAGTATAGCATGTGCTTTGTTTTTTGGAATACTTGTTCGAGAGACTTATTAAACTCTTTGTATCTATCAGTCAAAACAACATACGATACTTCAATTCCATTAGTTACCATAAAAAATTGCAAACAATCTAATACTCATTTATAATCGTCAACTTTATCCTAGAGCATAAACGCAAATTTGATGTAGAAAGTCAAACTGGTAGAGGTTACTCCAACGACTTCAGACAAAGACATCACGTACTTTATTATCGGTTAGGTGTTATCCATTAATAGCGCTAACAAATCTGCACTAACAAATCTGATAAATTCTTATGGGCCAGCATTTTCACTCAACTCTTTTTTATTGAAGCATCCCAAGTATGAAATACCTTCTTTGTTTTTAGTATTATCATGGTTATAAATCTCATACTTGACCTCTAAAGACCATTCATACTGAGCTATCATAGTTCTTTTAAATTTGAAGGGCATTCACATTTCTTTGTTCTCATCGACTTCTCTTTAAGATCTTTTGAATCCATCAACCTTTTATATCACCTATATCTCTCACATTCAAATAAAATTCTAAGTGGTGCCTTATTATAATAATGAACCCATATCTATGTATGGTATTCTTAACCTACTTATACAATCCTTCCTGTTTATAGTATTTCTTTGTAGTTAAAAACAATATTATAATCTTTCGAAAAATACTTTCCGATAACATTTACCTCATACGATTTCAAACAAGAGTAAAAGCAACCCATATAAAATAAATTAAACAAACTAATAATAAGAACTGCCAATATGGTTTTAATTTTTTCTTAGGTATATGCATTATAAAAAAAGACACTTTGCACCCGCAATACGTAATGGTTCAAATTTGCTGTCCGGAAGAGATGTTGCGCACTTACAGTCACTCCGTATAACCAGTGCAGAAGACAAACAACCCAAACTTTTATTTCGAAACCCTAAATCAAACTATTTTATTTGAAAATTTAGTTAAATTATGGTTAAATTATAGTCAAATTAACTCTTTAGATATGCTTATGTCTTCTGATCTCTTTATTATTATTTTTTCGATTTTTAAGTTGCATCTAAACTCTTACCTTCGGCTGAGCTTGTCACCTTGTGTGGTTTACCTTTGGCGTTGGTTTGCAGGCTATCGCATCAGACTGAGGGTTTACCCTGTGCACACTAATTGCACTCTGAGTAGAGGCTGCGGGTTCCCTCCGAAAAAAAAAACTGTACGAGGACTACGTGATATCTATTTTAAAAATTAATAACTTAGTTGATGGAAATTATTAATTTAAAGTTTAGGTATATTTAATATTTTGAATGATTTAGGATTTTTGAAATTGGATGTTTACTCGCTTTATTTTTAGCAATTTTTATTTTTTTTTATTATACATTAATTATTATTCAATGTATAAATAGATATTGTACACACCATTTAAAACTATGGGTCGCTTTTAAGTAGAATCCATCGTAAAGTTATTTTATTAGTATATGTATGAATATCTTGTAATGCCATAATAAATTTAACACCACCAGATATTATTAACAATTTATAATTTCTACTGGTTTCAATTTGAATAAAAAACTGAAACTATCATTGTGTTTTAATTATAACAATTCGTACCTTTATAAAAAAACCATCAAACAGACGTCAATCCTAAGAAATAAAAAATCATTGATATCTAAATTCTAAAAGCATGATCGAAAAATCAACATAATAACATGATGGAATAATCAACACTATTAGTATAACTCAAGTGATTACTATGAAACTATCAAGTACAGACCTAACTATTAAGAATCGATAAGAACCACAAATCATAAAAGAAAATTATACTTTGCCTAACTCCTTAGTGTCATTCGTCCAATCCTTTTCAATACCATCCTTCGCTTTCGCTTGCTTCGTCGCGGAATGATCTGTCGGCAAAAAATAAAAAAAAAATTATTCAAACAAAAGGCTTTTATATAAATTAAATTGAATAAATATTAAAAAATACTTTTATAACTCACTAGAGAGATATATATTTTTTTCCACTAAAAAGATCTTTATTGATTCTCTATTTACCTTTTAACTTATTACTAATAGTTTCCGTGTTTACCATTTGTATCAACCTAGTCTCTTTCGTTCACTTCTGTTTTTCATCCATCATCTTCGTTTTAAAAACTTGCAAATATAGTCCTCCTACATGTGAAGCGTGAGAGATTGACTCGTATCTTCAAGTTTTGTTGCAAGTTTGTTCCTCCAATTTGTTTGCAAAAAACGCCCCTGTCCATACCAAGTAAGCTGCCAACTAAGCTACCTAATAACCGGGTCAAACCCAATTTAAACCAACCCAACCCGAAACCCACTACAATATAATTTAATCTAGAAATCGAATTATTATATTCCTAAGCCACAGTTTAATTTAATCATGAAATCGAATTGCAGATTCTCTAACTTACACAAAACAACACCTTGACAGATAGACTCTTACAATTTTTGGGAAATTCTCAGTACTAATAGTAGAAAAATATGGTTCCTCAGCAACCAAACACATTGAAGAAAAGTATATTTGGTAATCGATTATATAAGGCCTAGTAAAACATCCAAATTCAAACCCAGAAACTATGAAATTAACTATATTTTTTCATTCCACTGTAAAATTGAACTTCAAATTAAAAGAAATCATACCGACAAGTAACTATCTTCGGCCTCTTACTCCAGAGCGAAGCTACAGTTCTTAAATTTCAACTTTTTGCTTATAGGTATTTGTGAAAAACCCTTGTATCCTAATCAAAGCTCACGATTAGGATTTAACCATGAAAAATCTTGTTTTTCCTTTGCCGGAGTTTCGTATCAGAATGACATAGTTGCCGGGTTTGTCCGGGAATGAAATTCTGACGCCGATGGTTAAGATGGTGAGGGTTGTAGACGCAGTCATGGTCGGGGCTTGTTGATAAGAATAGAAACCGAACCATTTGGTTTACTGCACCCTCAAGGAGCCAATTTAGTGAAACTTTGATCATAGAAAGACAGAAACCCCAATTGATTAAACGGGTCACCAGGATAAACGGGTCGGGGGTTTGAGTTAGACTACATTGGGTTTTCGGGTTGGGTTATATTGTAGTGGGCTGGGTTATATTATAGTGGATTTTGAATTGGTTAGTTTAAATAGGGTTCGACCCGGTTATTAGGCAGCTTACTTGGCATCGACAATGGCATTTTTGGCCAAACATTTTGAGGACCAAAGTTGCAACAAAACTTGAGGACATGTGTCAATCTCTCAGAATTCACATGTGTGAGGGGGACTATGTTTGCAAATTTTTTAAACGAAGAGGATGAGTGGAAGACAGAAGTGAACGAAATGGACTAGGTTGATACAAGTGGTAAATATGGAGGACTAAGAGTGCTTTTTACCCGTGAGCTCCACTATTTGTAGAATCATAGTACAAAGCACGATATACTTTTTAAAGAATTATAGATGGTTTTGAACTCCACCACAAATCTACATTCTACCATAATTGTCTTACACTTAATCTCAAAAATAGTCTAACGCTCTACAACAAAAAATATTGTTATTTAATAACTACTAGAAGATACTTTCTCGATATGCCTTCTTAATTGAAATTTCTTTAATAAATCTTATTATTAGATAAAGTTTATGATCAAGTTTAATGCACGTTATTATTGGATCGAGTTTGTGATCCTAGTAAGTTTCTTGATGTTTTGAAATTTTTGATTTTCAGTGGCTTGGTGAAAAATCAGCACTTTGGTCTTGTGTCTTCACATACTAAACTTGCACATATTTTTTTTGAAATACACTTCTTTATGTATTGTTAGTGAACATCAGTATACTTGCTTCGATCATAGAATATTGGATTCTTGACTAAGGAAATTGGTGACTCCATGGGTGAACATCGGTATACTCCATGGGTGTGCTTATCAGGTTACATTTCTCCATCTTCAACTTCTTAAGAATATAGTTTATATAAAGTTTTTATGAGATTAAAATATCACCATTTTGTTTATGAATTTTAATGCCAATGTAATATGATATGAGTCTCATGTCTCTTATCTCAAATTTATTCATCACCACTTCTTTGAATTTATAGAACATCTTCGGTTGCTTCCAATACAGATTAAATCATCCAAGTAGAGACAGGCAATAAACATATCACCATATTTGATCTTGGTATACAAAGCATGCTTGTATGGATATTTGTTGAAACCATTTTCTCATAAAAAACTTGTCAGTTCTACTATACCATGTCATTGGTGTTTGTTTTATCGGTAAAAATCATTATTTAGCTTCAACACATTGTCTTTGTGACCTTTGACTTTATAGACTAATGTTTGTTGAATGTATACTTTTTCTTCAAGAAACACCATTCATAAATGTTGACTTTAGATCCATTTCTTGTATCCGCCACTTGTTTCGAATTGTCAAATAAATGAATAGTCTAATAGTTTCTAATTGAGGAACTAAGAAAAATATCTCATCATAGTTAATTCTAACCTTTTGACTTTAGCTTTTTATAACAAACACCATTTTTTTTGTTTTTTAGTCTCCTCCTTAATATTTTGCTTTATTTTGTATAGTCATTTGACATCTATTATCTTGTACAATTTAAGAAGTGAGGTAAGTTCATATGTGTCAGTCTTTTCTATTGATACAATTTCTCTATACATTGGGTCCCTCAATCCTTTATGTTGTGTAGTTTCCTAAAATATCACTGGTTCACAATCATAAAAAATAAAAAATAGTGTAAGTTTATCCAATTTTTTGTTTCTTCACAACTCTTTTATTTTAATTACCACTTGACGATGATGAAAGTCATGAGTATCTATGAGTATTTGATGTTTGTGAAACATGTGGAGTTGCGAGATTTTATGATTACTTAGACAATGTTTGCTCGTCTTCTTTAACGTGACAGAAATGTTGAAGTCATTTGTATTAGACCCAAGCTCCTACTTGTCTTATTCATCGGATAAAGTGTATCGGTTTATCAAAAAACTCTTGTTGTTCGGATTGTATAACTTATAGACTTTTGAACTTGATTCGTAACCAATGAAGATAAAAATCTCGTTTTTATTTTCCAGTTTGGTTCATTATTTGTCTAGTATATGATTATGAGTTATGCTTCCAAATACTCTTAAGTGAGAAATTTTGGGTTTTCTTCTACTCCAGTCTTCTTGTGGTCTTTTTCCCCAAACACTTCTTATTGGAGATTGTTTTGACAAGTAGACTGCAGATGTCACTATATCGAACCAAAACTCCTTATAAAGTTTCTTTCTTTTGAGCATGCTTCACGCCATATCGAGGTTTGTTTTATTCTTCCTTTCTACAACACCATTTTATTGTGAAGTTCTGGGAACTGTTAAGCGACAACGAATTCCATTTGATTCTAGAAAAAATCTTGGAATTCATTGGATGGGAATTCTTCTCTTATGTGAAATCTCGTGGCTTTAATCTTATTTCCACTCTTATTTTCCACAATTTTTATTTTAACTTCTTATATATTCCAAATAATTTTGATTTCTGTTTCAAGAAATATAGCCAATTTTGTTTTTCCGAACATCATCAATGAAGAGAATAATATAGTTACTATTACTTAAAAAGCTCGACTTGATTCTCGAGGCTTCTTGGCCCTTGATTCTGAATCTTTTGGGAATATTAATATTATTGCTTCCCAAATAAAATCTTTTGCTTAGTTGGTCAGGATGATTGATACATGGTAAACCTCTTACCATTTACTTATTGGACAATAACTCTAAAATTATAAAATTTAGATGCCCAAATCTAAAATGTTATAACCACGAAGCATTTTGTAACGTGCCTTAAGACAGTTTACAACATCGTTTTGAATATTCAAACCAAACATTATAGTCTTTTTTTACATGTGAACCTTATAAATTAAAACTCATTTTCCACATCACATAAAAATATTCTATTTTTTCATGTAAATACCATAGCTTGTCTTAGGACTTGTCCCAAACTTAAGATGTTGTTTTTCATATCAGGTATGTATTTGACTTTTAAAATTATTTGGTGACTACCATTTCTGCATGAGTGACAATTTTACGTTTTATTTTCTCCAATATTTTAGTATCATCTCCAAAGGAGTCATTGTCACTCACTACTTAATTGAGCTCTATAAACATGTTTTTTCCCACACATATGGTTGCTTGCATCAGTATCAGTATACTGGGTGTTCTCTTGAACTTCACTATTATTTTTGTATGTTAGTAACAACATATTTTACTCCTCAATGTTTACATCTGCATATTTGGCCTTCTCTTCGACTGTATTGTTCAAAGCTTTGTATTCTGAAGAATATTATCCAAACCTTTGACATTTATAGCATTAAATTTGAAATTTATCATACCTCAAGTTCGCATTTCTTCTTTTACGGCATCGTGTTGAGCTTTCTCGTTTCTCATAGTTATTGTTGCGATAGTTTTTGTTGTAATTCCAACCACGTCCATTACCATGACTACCACCTCATTGCAGCTTTTACCTCTTCCTATGCCTTATTGGTTTCTATCGTTCCCTTCACTTTCATTCATATCCTTAAGTTTTATTTTGAGGAGTTTCTCAGTGATCTTTTGTTTCTTCATGTGATTTTTACACACACTTTTAATAATCTTTGTAGATCTTCAATCAGCATTTCCTAAAATTTCTTTAGTTTCTTCAATCGTCACAACGATGTGCTCAAATTTGAGATCCAGTGACATAGTACTTTTTTCTATTACTCTCACATCTTCTAACTTTCAAAAAAGGTACTTGAAATCTTTTCAAATCCATCATCATCTAATGCTTGATATATGAGGAAAAAATATTTCTTATTTCTTTTTGTTGAATCCTTCAATATTATTTTCTCGTCTTAAGCAAGAGTAGCTTCATTTTGTGGATGGTTGAAACTTTTTTCTACAATATCATACACATCATGCGCTCCAGATACAACTTTCATCTTGTTACTCCAATTGTTTTAATTATTGTTATCGGTTGTTGGAACTTGGAACGATGATACGATGTTAGCCATATCGCTCAATCTATTGAGTATTTTAGAAATAAAACCTTAAATTAAATCTAAAACCTTAGATTAAATCTAAAACCTTAATACCAATTTATTTAAAAATATGACAAAACACTCAAACAAACAGCTTTTATTTAAATTGAAAAGAGTAAATATAACAAAAATATTTTAAAACTCACTTTTTAAAAGATATTTTTTCATTCGATGGAACTTTGTTGTCCCTTTTTTTAAATAATTTCTTGCACATTTAATTTCTTTCTTTCAAGTTGCGAGTGAGCTCACTATTTTTAGAACCGTAATGGAGACAAATATCCTATTTTAAAAAAATTATAGTTTGTTTTAAAATCCATAACAAATATACGCTACACCATAACACTCAACCTAGAAAATAGTACTACACTCAATCAAAAATAATAATTATAAGGGCCATGCTAGAAATAAGACACATTTTGATAGATCTCTCACCATACTCCCTTCTTTTTTCAAACTCAAAGTTGAAATTCCAAAATGTCCCTTTCTCCCTCTAGATTTCTACATTCATGCCATTTACACTCCAAATCAGCCGAAACTCCAAAATCTATCCGTTATTACCCTAAATCTACAAGTTTTGTACTAAAATCTACTACTGTAAACCCATTAAACCGAAAAAGTTAGGTTTTTTTACCGAAACCCATCAAATCCACTTCGAAAAATCTTGAATTGGAGTATTTATGGATAATGAAGAGATGGGCGTGTCTCTGGAAGACTTACTAGACGAGGAGGAAGCTTACCTGATGGAGGTAAGAAGCGAAACCCTTTATTTCGGTTTTTGTTCGTGTCGCATGCCGTTCATGTGACGAACACCTTCGTCATTGCACGATCGTGCGACTTGTTAAACGTACCCGTCGTATGCGACGAATACAAAAGTGCGTCGCATGCGACTGTACTAGAGGCATGTCTCGTCCGACAGTACTGAAGACATGTCTCATGCGACAAGAGTGTTATATAAACTCATAGTTTTCAATTTTATATTTTGCAGGAGGAACCTGCCCAGCCTCCATGTATGGATGCCGATTACAGTAAAATATTCAACACGGACATATTATTTACTAAAAACGTATTAGATGCTTTCGTGGACATTGAATCGAAAAGGATCAGGTTTGTCACAATTAGAAAGCTTTACGCTAGCGGGAAATGAGGAAGGACTCCTAGGTTAGAGTACATTTGCGAGCGATACGGTGTATTCGTATCAAGGGCGAACCCGGAAACTTTGAAAAAGAGGAAGACATCGACGAAGAAATGTAATTATCCGTTCGCGCTAAAAGGTCATCCAATCGACGTACTAGCCATAAAATGGCGTTTGGCGGTGATAAACGGTACTCACAATCATGAATACTACGTTCGCTTAGACGGTCACTCCCTCGCTTGTAGGCTAAAACTGGATGAAGAGGAACTAGTTCGTAGTTTGTCTCACCTCGGTTCGCGCCCTAGAGAGATATATAGTGGTTTGAAGTACCAATATCCAGAGAACATTTCGAACATGCGTGCAATCTACAATTGCCGCCAAAAATATCGGGATGTTGAGCACGGGGGACAAATGCAAATGCAATATCTTTTAACGAAGTTGAAGGAGAATGGATACTTGACGTGGGAGCGTTTGAAAGATGATTCAAAGTGATCACTGAATTTTTATTCGCACATCCTACTAGCGTAGACTTATTACGTACATTCCCGAACGTGTTATTCATGGATTGTACGTACAAGACGACTATGTATAAGATGCCGTTATTAGAAATTATCGGTTTAACGTTGACTTCCATTACATTTACCGTTGCGTACGTATTTATGAGCGGAGAGAAGATTGGAAAATACGTATGGGCTTTGGAAACTCTATGTGGTTTGATGATGGATAGAGTGTGCGCATTTCCATCCGTTCTTGTTACCGATCGAGAGTTAGCTCTCATGCGAGCGATCGATAATATTTTTCCGGGCACGCAACACTTGTTATGCACGTGGCACATTAGTAAGAACATTCTTGGGGCGGTCCGGAAGATATTGCACGATGATGCGGTAGCGAAACAATTTGTCGAATTTGACGGCTACGTTGCGGAGGCGAACACGTTTGAGAGTTACCAAAAGAATCTAGATACACTGATGGAGATGTTTGCATCTAAACCGGAGTGTTTTGCTTACGCTATGGACTCGTGGATAAAGAAATATGGTGACAAGTTCCTTGCGCACCGAACGAACACGATTAAGCATTATGGCCAAACAACTACAAATAGGTTTGTCCGTTTATCCTAATTTTCGTTGAGTTATTTTATCTAGTTTCAAATAAGTTGATAATTTATTACTTGAACTATGTAAGGCGGAGGGTTCTCACTCGTCCCTAAAAAAATATCTTGGGACGAATCAATGCAACTTTGAGCTTTTTTGGGGAACAAGTTCATAACTTATTAACGAAGCAGCATGTGGGTATCGTCGAATCAATCGACCGAAGTAAGTTTAGAACAATTCCCGGCTTTGATGTTGTTTTGACCAAAAATCTTAAAGGTCATGTGTCACATGCGGGGCTAAAGATACTGATGGTTGCTATTGTGTGTGCTCGAAATATAGGAGTAGATCGGGTAGCATGTGGAGTTTGTTTCCTTAGGAAAACGCATGGTGTACCTTGTGCATATGAAATTGCGTTTATAGCTAGAGATGGTAGGTGCATCCCTTTAGAAGACGTGGATATCTTTTGGAAAATATTAGATATTGTGCATAGAGATCCTAGCTCTCGCGAAGAGGAATTGCAAAAAAAAAAACTTTCCTTGATTGACAACTCCATTCGTAGTTTCCGACCCGACCAACAAGACCACATTATCAATAGGGTAATGAAAATATTGAGGCCCGAGACAAGTCATATTCAAAATCCTAAAGAAGCGGTTAGAGCTAAGGGTACACCAAAGGGAGGAGTTGATAAATCGACTAAACGGAACCCTAGTTCGTGGGAATATCCCATTGAACAAACCGCTAGTGCTAGTACTCCGGCTAACTCGGTATGTAGTACACCCGTAAACACATTAGGGAGCACAGTCGCATCCAAAGTGGTTCCCATCGTACCACCCAAACCTTCATTAGCAAAAAGGAAAGTTGAAAGGCCTAAGAAAATTGTTAAGGATGGGAAGTTAACGTTATATCTGGATTGCATCCTGACCTATCTACACACTTACATTTTAAAATTAGTTGACGTTCTTCCGGACGGACAATGCAGATATCGTTCCGTAGTCATCGCGACAAGGTATCAATGCATGGTATACCATCTATCTCAAGCAGCCTCGTTAACGTATCTACCAATCCGTGGAAAGCCACCCGTCAACAATTCAACGATCATAGAAGTTGGGATAGCTTTCGTGCATGGATATCACTTTGTTAATGTAAGTATATTTCGTTTCCAATCAAAATTTCTTACGCTATCATTATTAATGCATTTGTTTTTGTTTCTTGTAGATTACTACTCCACCCGATGGACCGTTGCCTCCATTATACCCTTGTTGGGCCGCTTATGCAACCGAAGAAGCAAATCAATGGGCGCATCCCTACTACCGGCGGTTGAACAAATTTACACAGATAATGCCCGCAAGGAAAATCAACTTGAACGAAAAACCACATGTAACATATTTGACTAGAGACGACGTTTGAAATGCTTTTGTACAACTTTTTAAGTTATTTTGCCTAACGTTTCGTGTAATATAGTTAATGCATTTTTGAAAAATTATAGTAGGAAAATTACTACTTACGTGTTATGTATTTTAGTTGACGTGATTAATTGAAATGTTAGATTTTAAGTAAAAAAACAACGGTCGCACGCGACGCAATTTGGGTCCCGTCGCATGCGACTAATGACCAAAATTTTGGCCCTGAATTTCTGGCAGAGAGCATATGTCGCATACCAAAAATGCGAACGCCTTTGAAGGTAGTCGCATGCGACGAAAGGCAAAAAATTTGGCCCTGAATTTCGGGCAGAGAGAAGATATCGCATACCGAAAATGCGAACGTCTTTGAAATAAGTCGCATGCGACCTAAGGCCATAAATTTGGCCCTAAATTTCGGGCAGAGAGCATATATCGCATACCAAGCTTGCGACTGTAGTTTGTCCATGTCGCATGCGACCTAAGGCTAAAATTTTGGCCGTGAATTTCAGGCAGAGAGCATATATCGCACTCCGAAAATGCGTACGTCTTTGATGGTAGTCGCATGTGACGTAATGCCAAAATTTTGGCCAAATTTTTCAGACAGAGAGCATATATGGCCTAAAGAACACGATTAATACATTTGTTGGAGTAAAGTACCATTAAAAAAGGGAAAGGGGAAAACAACAAGTACACTTGAAGGAAATACATAAAGACCAAAACAATAAGTACACTTGAAGGAAATACATAAAGACAAAAATAACAAGTTAACACATTAACTTAAACAAACATAAGAAAATAATTAAACAACTAGATGCCAACAACCAAAATGCTCAATCATCGAAGTCATATCCCAAGTTGTCGTTAGAATCAACCCCCTCATCCCTTTCAGTAATCATATCTTGAAGATACGCCATCATATCCCTAGTGATGTAGTCTACCACAGTCATGTTCCAGACGGCGGCTGCTTCTTGCTTAATTTTATATGGCAAAAACAACAAACTCTGGAGCGGTGTACAAAATAGGTACCTCTGCTTGATTTGTTCACGGTTGCGCACAAGGAGACCTCCAGTTTGTAAACGGCCGTAACCGTAGTACATCTTACAAAGCACTCAATCAAAAAAAGCATCGCTACTACTTTCCTCCATCTCTCGACGGGCAATCTTCACCGCCTCAAACAGATGGTAGTCTTCATGAGGAGTAAACTCCATTTGTTAAATTGTTTATGTTTGAGAAGTTTCTATGAATGTAAAAGGTTTTGGAGTCTCTTTATATAGGGAATTAAAGTTCGGCGGGACTTTTTGGTTTTTTATAACGAGCGGGAGTTTTTGATTTTTGAGAATGAGCGGGAGATTTTATTTTCGAGAATGAGCGGGAGTTTTTGATTTTATAGAATGAGCGGGAGATTTTAGTTTTCGAGAATGAGCGGGAGTTTTGCTTTTTGAGAATGAGCGGGAGATTTTAGTTTTCGAGAATGAGCGGGAGTTTTTTATTTTATAGAATGACCGGGAGATTTTAGTTTTCGAGAATGAGCGGGAGATTTTAGTTTTTCGAGAATGAGCGGGAGTTTTGCTTTTTTAGAATGAGAGAGAGTTTTTGATTTTAGAGTGGATAGTAAAATGATATACTATCAAAAGAAATAATATAAAAAATAAGGATAAAACTTACCGGTTGATATGATTTTTTTAGATGTTTATCTGTTGATTTTTTAATGTAACTTTGATTTGATTTGTGGGTGGTTGTGGTTAGGGCTAAGTGACATTTAAAAGTAGATTTAAGTTATTTCAGATTACTATCGAACAACTAAACCAGTGCTTTAGTTTTTTGTCTTTAAAGATGTTTAACGATTGATATGATTTTTTTCGATGTTTATATGTTGATTTGATTTGTGGGATGTTGTGGTTAGGGCTAAGTGATATATTAAAGTAGTGCTAATTAATTAATTAAAATACAATAAATAAAAGCACTCATCAAATACACCAAATAGAAACAGTAATAAAATAAACCGGTTACAAAACTATAGTGCTAACATCGGAAAGTCGCACAAAGGTGTGCTGCGAGCAATAATAAATGACGTCTATACCTCTCGGAAATCCGGTACATTAGGAGGGCGGTCTATACAAGATCTTCGTGCTCCAGATTCGGTATCGATGGAGCAAACCGAGCAATCTGCTCGTACTCTGCAAAGTCAGCACCACCCTGCGGCTCCAACCGAGGACCTCTAGCTGGTGCAGAACTGCTAACGATGTACCACAGCCGCCTCTTCACCCAAATGTAGTACATCGGGTCAGCACTCTCTCCACTACCACGGTACAACGTGCCATCAGGAGTGTACACATGGTTGTCCCAATCCCTCCACAAGTGCATGTCCCATGGGTGTTTGGAGACCATCTTCTTCCTTGTTTTTTTATTTATTTAGGAGGGAGTATATCCTTAGGTACCAACTGTACGAACCCCATCTGTCGAGTGACACGGTCTGGGTAGTACGCCACAACCACGTCGAACTCCTTAAGCGTCAACTCAACCCAAGTCACCCCCTGGAACGGATAATGGTCCCGTAAGTGTATGAAGGGAATGAACATGACCTGTAAATAAAAAAATGAACAACTTAGCCATTTATATTAATAAAAGTACTTATAATTAAAATGAACGAATATGACTTGCATCTGCCTCCGTGCACGTCGAAAGTGCATGTCTCATCTACCTGCGCACATCATGAGAGACACCAATCTTCTGCGACGCATGTCGGCACATATGGGGCATGAATATGTCGTAATCGCAAAACAGTGGAGCTCAGAGCTGAACAAAGTGTGCAAATATCCACGACTCGAGCATCCCTATAAACCCGAAAATGCCTCCCGTACCATGGAGAGATCCCTGACTAAGGAAGTGGTACAACTGTGCTAAAACCAACTGACCCTAGTTATACCTAACAAATACAGTATGTAGGAACGGGTGTCATGATCTACCCCCTCATCTGTGATCCTACTATCACTATACCTAACACCACTAAATGTAGTGCGCAGCCACCCAAGGTTCACACTACTAGCATTCCTAATGTTTTTACTCAACTCAGATGGTCGTACACCTATCATGCCAGCATAAGTACCAATCCTCTCAACCTCCGAGTCAAAAGGTAAAGCATCAAAGGACCTACCTACAACCGGTAATCCAGTGATGATGTAGATATCGTCCAAGGTGACTGTCATCTCCCCGAACGAGAAATGGAATGAGGAATTCTCCTCATGCCGTCGCTCTAAGAATGCCTCCACCAAATGTATGTTCGTATGCCAGCGGTAGAGTGCACCGACGAGCGGGCCAAAAATAGTCTTCATCACCCTTGCTCGTACCCTCCTCTGCTGTGTCAGGTCCTATCTCTGGAGACTGTCGTACATAGGAAGCATCGCAAGGTGACCCTATCCTGCAACATGTATCAAACATGTAAATTCGTGAAAAACAATTATTATAAACATATGTATCGAACACGTAAGAAAGTGATAAAACAATATAAAGGTATAATACTTACATCTCCGTGATAGACGCTAAAAGCCTCGTGCAACGTGTAAAAGAGAGCCGGGACATGCGGCAGTATCGACAAAAAATCCTGATCCTCACCCTCGGGTGCGTGGGATGCTGCCTCTGGTGCGTGAGGTGCATCGTCCTCGTACTGTGAATGTGAGGCATCATGTGCCTCCTCCCGCTCTACCCCCTCCATATCATCCGGTGCATCGTCATCGTAAGAAAATTCAGGTGGTTGAGAAGAAGAACCTACCCCTGCGCTACCATCAATAGTAGGAATGTAATCGCCATGACGACGAAGACATCGTCTAGTACGCGTACCAGGAGCATGTCCCTCGCTGGGACCTGCTTGTACATCCTCGGGTTCGGGCAATACTCTACCCTCTGCCGCCTGTTCCGCCCCACGTGCCAAACGTTCCCTCTTTTTCTTGAACGGATTTTTAACTTTCTGCTTGATCCGCCCCACTCTGTAAAGACAACATAAAAAAATATGTATTAGTAAGACAATACAAAATAAGCATTCATAAAAGGTATTGATTCGCATGAGACAACTTAAGCTGTATGCCTCATGCGACTACATGCCATCTTGGTCGCACGATCGTGATGTTTGTATTACTCACCTTTATGTTTTCCTGACTTTCGATTCTTCAAAAATCGAGTTTTTGAAATGGGTGGAATGGTGTGCTTGAGAGCTTTCTAGAGAGAGAGAAAGAGAGGAAAAAAATGGTGAGAGATTTATCAAACCCTTTTATACCTTGGTTTTCTGAAAAAGGGTAAATTCGTCCAAAATTAGGTGAGAGATATATCAAATGGGTATAAGATCCAGCGGTTTAAGATCTATCAAAATGTATCTTATTTCTAGTCTGGACCTAATTATAAACTTTAGAACAAAAGATGTTATATTATATCTTAAAAAAATACTTTATTCATGAAAGACTTAAGTGGACTTTTTTTTATGATCCCACATGATTTGGCTTAATATCCTCGTCGGTATGTTTTTTTTTTCTGAAATTAAACAAACCGAAATAATGAATGATACTAAGGATAATTAGGCGAATGACACTTGTGGATTCGCGTAATGATATTTATAGTACATTAAATGTTATATTATCTGTTTCGGCTTGTTTCGCTTTATGATAATCTGGCTAAGCATCCACCTTGACATATTATTTTTTGTTTTTGAAGCAAAATAAATTGAATCAACGGATGGAACATGAAATTACAAGGTGGATAACACTGAATCATGCTTCTAATCATCTTCAGGGTCATCTTACACTTCAATTTGCTTCGTCTCATAATGATTTGGTTGAGTATCGTTCTTGATAGATGACACTAAGGGCAAAGGCAATAAATAAATTTCTATAAATTTATCTTTCATGATTTGTTATTTTATTGATTTTTTACAAACAACAACTTAACTTCCATTATTTTTACGAGTGCTTCGTCTTGACTTAGAAATTTGGACGTTTTTAGAATGTTCTATATAGCGTTTGTACTAATAAACCCTAATAAGATTATGATCATATATTTAAGGACGTTTGAAGTTTATACAAATAAACTAAATTTGAAGCTTTGAAATAAATAGGCGGGATGAAAGTCATCATTAGTGGCGGCAAATAGGTCTGGATTTGTCAAAAAATAAATAGGTACTTTTCTGTCGATGGGGTTTGTTTACCTGTTATTTAGAAGCCCTATTATCTGTCAGACCTGTTACCTACTAGACCTGTTACCTGTTTAAGTAGTTATCTGCTGCGACCTGTCAAACCTGCTACATGTTAAACTTGTTTACATGTATAAACAATTATCTGTTAGACCTGATTACATTTTGATTATTATTATGTTACCTGTTAGACCTATTTACATTTTGATTATTATTATCACATGATTATAAATATGGTAAGTGTTGTAATTATTTTGTAAACCAAAATCACACCTTAAGTTATTTTTAAAAAATATTTTTATAATGTATATGATTATAAATTTATTATTAAAATTTGGTTAGTGTTATTATGATTTGGTTATTAATATTTGAAGTGTTGTAATTAATATATAAACCAAAATTTTAAATATTATTTTAAGGTTATAATATTATTATTACATTTTGAATATTATTATTATGTTTTGGTTATAAATATTAAAAGTGTTGATATTATGTTATAAACAAAAAAAATATCGTATCATGCTAAAATATTACAAGTTTTATGGTAATAACTTTAATATTACATTTTGAATATTATTATTATGACTTGGTTATAAATAGTAGTAGTGTTGTTATTATTTTAAAACCAAAATTATACCTTATGATGGTAAAATATTACAAGTTATATGTTTGTCATTTTATTATTATATTTTGATTAATAATATGATTTGGTTATAAATATTACAAGTGTTTGTTATTATTTTTTAAACCAAGATCATATCTTATTATGGTAAAATATTACAAGTTATATGGTTATAATGTTAATATTACATTTTGATTATTATTGTGATTTTGTTTTAAATATTACAAGTGTTAGTGTTGTTAATTTTTTTTTAAAATCATATCTTATAATTATTTGATAGTACAATTGTTGTTATTATAATAAAGGTAAATAGTTTTTTTTGTTTCTTTACCCGTTCACAGTTTATACTCTTCCGGACTAGGAGTTGTACAAATGTTTTCAAATTAAAATAAAAAATCTAAAAAAACTATTACAAACATCATTCATCTTCTTCAAGTTCTTCTTCGCAAGTATATTCTTCATCCTCACTTGATTCACCTTTAGCTTCATTTTCTTCCATAATTTCTTGTTCAAGTGTATCTTCATAATCATCCCGATAATCTTCAAAGATGTCATCTACATTCACTTCGTCTCTAAACTCTATGTCTTGCATCCTTTTATCCGTCGCGGTCCAATCCTGGACTGCCACAAGCACTCCAAGTGTTTTGCTCGTCAATCTTGTTCTCTTAGTCGTGTATTGGAACCTCTCTTGGATAAAAGCACACTCACTTGCAACTGTAGACATATGTATTGCATAAATCTCTTTAAGAAACTTGTAAATAATAGAATAATCATCATTTTTGGTACTCCACCATCTTATGATATCTTCAATAGCATAGTTGGTATAATTCGTTAAATCAAACATAGTGCTCAAATATCTAGAGAACTCATTATCAGATTGAGGGTTTTCTCTAAATTCATCGCTTTGTAACATTACTATTTGAACATAGTTAGTAGAAGATCTCCTTCTACGCCTATTGTTACTACCCTTTACATTTGACGTTGTATTTGGTCTATATCTTTCAGCATACTTATTATACATACTAAGCATACAATCATATACGTCGGCAATATACCTTTCAGGGTTACTGGGTCATTTGATGGACTAGTTTCAGAAAACTGTAAGGATTTATAAAAAACTTTAACTAGGAGTTTAAATTGATATTTTCGTGAAAAAAGGATAAAAAAAGCAAGCAATAGAATAAGTCATACGGATTGGATGAAAATAATTTTAAAACTTTCATTCCATTTGGGGCACCATGTCTACGCATACAAGATGAGATCTAAATTTATTAATATGCATGACAAGATTAGTAATCGTGAAAAGGGCCAAGTGAGCATTAGGTTGATTTTGTGAAGAAAAAGTTTTAGTGTTATCTTTAAAAAGATTTATAAATCTTAACATGGTTGCACAATATATCTAATGTTGACTTTTAAGAAATATTTGAGGATAAGATGCATTATAAAGTGATGTAATCTTTTTTAAAAACATGAGTACGTGCAAGCATTGTATAGGTAGAATTCCATCTAGTTTCAACATCTAATATAAGTTTCTTATATGTTTTCCTATTTTCAATAACATGTGTTTTAAACATTTTGAAGCAATATAATCATCCAAAATCATATGTATTCCATCTTTCACAACTAATTGAAGTACATGTCATAAACATTTTGTGTAAAACAATTTAGGAAAAAATTAAGCGCAATCATCTCTAAGAAATTTTATAGCACTCAAATTAGCAGATGCATTATCGAATAAAATAGACAAAATATTATTTTTAATTCTATAAATATCCATGCCTTCAACTAGACTCTCTCTAATTACTTGTGTGTTATGTTGGCCAATAGATTCAAACCGCACAATTCTCCTTTGGAGTACTCATTCTGGATCCATGAAATGAAGGGTAACAAATATCACATCAAAATCAATAAAAGAAGCTATGTCACTAGTAATAGAAGCATTCCATGGAAAAGCTAGCATAGTTTCTATCATGATTTGTTTCCTTTTAAAAAATATTTAAAGGCTGGCGATCGCAAAGAGCTACGTGGAAAGCGTTTGGCTTGTGAGTTTACCCCAGCTTGCATCAAATTTTCGTATCTATAAGTATCCGCAAAACCGAAAGGTTTTAAACTACTAATTGCATAAATCATTGTTTCATCTCTATATTTATCTTGGTTAAAATCAAAAGGAAGACCGGTTTGAGGGTTTACACAAATATTATTTTCGTTAGGTTTTAAAGGATCAAATAATTCATGAGCTTTTAAATGTTTTACCATAAGTTCTAGTGCTCATATTTCTATTTGCTCCTTTATAAGCAAAACTTCTATCGCACACTTTACAACTAGTGGAGGTATTATCATCTGATGCACTTAAGTACTCCCAGATCCAAGATGTTCTCTTACGAGACCTCGACCCACCACCACTTTCATAGGAGGAGAGTGTGTCAATGTGAGGGGAGTCTCTAGGAAAATCATTGTCGGTATTGAGATCTAAATTAGTGGGTGGGTGGGTGAGCATTAGTAATTCTACATTTTAAAGCCATTTTAAAACTTAAAAGAACGTTTTTTAAATATACAATAAAATACTAATCGAAACTAATATCGCAATTAATAAAAACTATATTTAGACTAATACTTACTAATCTCACAAATGAAAATGAAATATATATTTTTTTCAAAATGAAAATAAACGAATAACAACTAATCTAAATAACCGCAACAAGTAAATAACTTGATAAATTATACGAAGCTATTAATAGAGCTAATATAATATTAGCACTATATTATTTAAGTATTTCTATCAAAGAAAAACAAATAACGAAAAAATATATTTAAACTATTCCGAAAGTAGAACTATAATATGTAAAAGAAGAAACTAAAGCTTTATAGAAGTTGTAGAACTAGTAGAGAGATTTAGAGAGATGTAGATTAGTTTTGAGAGATGGTGAGTTAGGATTTGGAGTCTGCTCTATTTACAAGGGAGAGCCGTTAAAAAAAATTGGATATCCGGACTCTTTATTCGGATATCTAGACTCCCAATTCAGATATTCAGAAGCCCTGTCCGGATATCAGAATCAATGACGCCAGTGATGACGTCATCAATAGCGACTTTTTTATTATAAAAAAATCCTATAAATAGACCCTCCATCCCCTTTATTCACTCACCCCATCAATCTCTCTCTAAATTAATTACTATATTCTCTCTAATTTGTTTTAATTTCAAACACAAACAAATCCTACAACTACTATCTCAATTTCGTTTTTGAGAAAATCAAAGCAGGTCCGGAGGAATGGAGATGATTCATCATCTTCGAAACGAAAAACAAATGCCAAAAGAAGTTTAGAGTATGGAGAGGTGGAGGAATCGGAGAGCCAGACAATCGAATGAGGTGTAACCAAAATGTACTAGGCTATGCATTTGGATTACGATGAACTGATCCAAGTTGAAGGTATGCAAAACAAATTCAGACTTCTTAAACCTAATAATGGCGTACGTTGGATGTTTCTTGCTAGATTCAAGTGTGAATGGTATATCGAATTAGTATAAAAAATTTATGCTATTGCACGTATTATTGAGAATGATTAACATGGTCGAGGTTTAGGAATGAGGTGTGTAATTAATGGTGTTGCCTATAGTTTTTGTGAAACAGATTTTTAAGATCTGTTTTTCGTTCCATCTCGGGATATGTATAGTGGTGAAAAATTAGCTTCCCTTTCTTGTCTTCGTTTGGGTTGGGGTGTTGATTGGCTTATGTCCTACGAGGACGCAGTAGAGCTTATGAGTTATGGTTTGGCCGCTCCAAAAGTGAATGACATAGAGCCGTAAGAGGTAATTTGGATGCTAATGGAAAATTAGCTCTGAAATTGGTTAACAGTTTATTTCTTCCCCCTAGTAACAATGATTCGCAACTTTCCTATATTCAACCATTTTAACTGCTTTGATGGTACGAAATGAGGGAAGAATTAATTTGGCTAGTTTGATGATTCGTAATATGGCTACCAAAATTAGAGGGGGGGGGGGATAAACTACCTTATGGGATAATATTGAGTCATTTTCTTTTGCTTGTTAAACAAGGGATTGATGTGAGTACATACACTCCGGTCAAAGTTAGGCCAAGTAGTGATATATGTAGAAACTTTTTAAAATTGCAGGAGATATATAATTGGAATGAAGAGTTGATATCAAAATGGCAGGCGTAGAGTCTCCATTTGCACTTGTTGGATGATATATGGGTCGCAAACAATGTTACTAACCCACCAACTCCACCTCTCATCGATAACCTCAGCAAGAAATTCAGCCACATGTCGATCGAGTTACTGCTGGTGGTTCTTCTAGACTACCACGACAACAAGGACGTTCCGACCGTGAATATGCTGAGTGGGCGCATAAACAGCAAATGCAGTATGCCCAATGGGCGCATACTCAACAAACAGAGTGGCATGGTGAATATACGCACTGGTAGGGTCAATTTGAGTAGTGGCGTGAGCAGTCGTAGGTTCAAAGCAACGAGCGGCATGTTCAATATGAGCAGTGGCAGGTAGGGGTGACCGAGCATCTTGTTCGATTCCAGCAGTGGCGGTTTGAATACGACTAGTGGCATGGTGAATACATGTAGTGGCATGATAAACAAGATGAATGGAATGATCGATCTGCAACCTCTCAAGCGGAACAATCCGAATACATGCGACAAATGATGGAGAACATGCATTTGCAAGGTCCACCACCACCTTCGAACGACGATGAAACTCCTTAGTTTTTTTTACATTTGATTGTATTTGCCATTTTCATTGTTATGTTTTTTTATTTGATTGAACAACTATGTTTTCTGTTTGGTTTTCGTTATTAATGACTTGTTTGTTTTGCTTATATGTTTTATCAAATATTAATTAAATATCTTTCAATTTTTATTTTGTTATTTACAATTAATTTATATTTATGCATATACTTATACAATTATAAAAACTTTAAATTTATACTTAAAATATTGATAATTTCGAAAATATAATAAATTATTTAAATCATCTAAACATATACACTTCGAACTTGAAAGATCTAAAGAACTACCTAATAATTTAAAATCAAAATATAATTAGATGTCTAATATGTATATATTATTTAATATCTACCTAATATTAATTAAAATATAAATATCTAAATATAATCAAACAACATCAAAATCATTTTATAATTATCTTGTTTATAATATACATGTCTTAATTATAGAATTTCGATTTAGTTAAGATATACAAATTATTATTTTTATAATCGTAAAAATATTTTCAATAATATTATAATTTAAAATCAAAATACAATTAAATGTCTAATATGTATATAATATTTAATATATTACAAAAGTAATACCCTAGTGGGTAACCTGCGTGGGTTAGTAATACCCTAGTAGGTAACCTGCGTGGGTTTACCTACCTAATCTGCTACCTGTCAGACCTCCTACCTGTTAGACATGCTTACCTGTTTACCTGCATAAGCACTTACCTGCCAGACCTGCTACCTATTATACTTGTACCTGTTTAAATCTGTTAAATGGGTAACCAGCTACCTGCTAGACTCGTACTTGTTTAAAATTGTTAAATTGGTCAGATGGGTCGCGAGTCTATATGTTTGCCACCACTAATCATCATTAAAAAAATAAAGAATTGAAAAAGCATCATTCATGCAATAAAACTAAAGCTTTATTATTTGCTCCCAACATAGGTTAACCCCCCTCCCATAATCGTTTTCCTCAAATATTTTACAAAAATACTCTTACTCACTTGACCCATCTTTACATATAGAATTTTATTTTATTTTTGGTAATTTGACTTATTTTTTAACCTTTAAAATTAATCCGACGATTTATTCCGCTATGGTTATTATTCTGACGATATCTAATTATCCTAAATTCACGATTTTGTATTTAGATTATATGCAAAAAATTAGGAATTTTAGTTCTGAACCAACAACACTTCTAGTATACAGGCTTCAAAACTGGAATTATGCTATAGCCATACCACCAGGGCAGAGGAAACTAACCGTCGGTCGATTTTGTATCACATATCGGTAACTTGCAATATAAGCTTACTAATTTGAGAAACAAGATAAAAACCTTACTACCTGGTCTTTTTCCAGCCTAAATACTAGCATGTAGCTCATAATATACCGCCAATATGATTCAGGACTAGGATTCTTGACAATATAAACTTCCAATGTAACTTGCATTGGATGTCAGATGCGTACACGTCTTGCGTAACCAATAACGTTTTTAGTTGTCTGATTGTTATTCATATTATTTACTTGTATTAATTATCTAATATATTATTCGTTTCCGATGCACTAACAGTTGAATGTATGTTACTGTATGTGTATATTTACGTCGGTGGTAGAAAACCTTTATACCTTAGTATGGTTAATAATCTATTTTGTATTCCCACCAATTTCAAACTCCCTCCAATTTTATTATCCATTTATCTATTAAATGTTACTCAGTCATAACATATCTTTTCACATACCAAAATCGCATGACTAATCAAAATTATTATTTTTTTCGATATGAAATGGACTATCAATGAAGACACCCAGTTGTTACAAGACACCAATTATGTGAAGAGACGAGGTCACATAAGACGATCAATGGATTTTTTAAAGAATTTTTGTATAAAATATAATACATGTATGGGTACATGCATGTACATTATGGAGAAAATTTATATCTACCTTCACGCAATTATAAAAAAAAATTACTACCATGTACAATTATTTGTAATTACAACCAATATTTTCGGTATTAGACTTCTCCCGTAGAAATTTATGAACGAGCTGTAAAACTCATTCAATTTGAAATTTGATGATTTTCTGAAAAAAAAAATATATATGCTACATTATGTGGAGAAGAAAATTGTTAAAAAAGCGTATGCAGACTAGAATTATACCCGTTGAAGGATATAAATTTAATGATGAATACGAATTTAGCTAAAATAAAATATGTTATTGTAGTTCATGTTTAATTTTTTTTTTATGTTCGTTTTATGTACTTATGTTATTGTATTTGCTGCATGGTTTTATTAACGCTGAATGTTACTTTTGTAAGTTAATTCGCCTCTTGTATTAATGTTACATATATTTATAATGTTTTAATATTTAGATTCGGTACCAGATATTCGGCTTTGTGACCTCCAACAAAATTCCAAGCAAATGGTGCATAAGATGTTTGGTTTGGGGGTTACTGATTCTATTAAAAACATATACTTCACAAGATTAAGTTGGACCTCGTTGAAAATATGCTATAACAAATGAAGCTGAATGCATATTTCCTAGAACTAGATATGCAAGGATATAAATCTTCCTAAAGTATTATGTTATTCAAATTGCGTATTTCGATTTAATGTATTTGCTTATGATGTCTTAGAATTTATGTTTAATTATTTCGATTTAAGTTTGATGTTTTAAAATCATAAGTACAATAACATAAAATATATACATTAAACAGATTCGTATTTAGCGCAAATGCATTACAATGAAAAATAGTTTTAAAAAAATACTTGTAATACTCTTTTAGAATTCAATATGAGTGCCAAAACTGGAAGTTATTTTCGAATAGAATATTTCAAAAAATTTGTAAATATGTTTTATACGTTATTCGTTGTTGGTTTCCATGATGTTATGAATTTTTTTAAACAATTTTTCTTTCAATATCTCTTTCGTCGTTATTTTTTATGGACCATTATATCTAACCTCTTCTAATGATGGTCTAAAAATTCTAACGGAATCGTTATATACTTTCTTTAAAATATCGGGGTGCGAACACAAAATACTGTACGTAGTTCATATAACCCAAGTGAAATTTATATCCATAACTTCCAATTTTTACCACTATGTAATTACTTCAAAACAAGACTTAAAGAAGTATTATAGAAATTACCTCAGTTATCTTTAAAGAGCTTGTGACTACATTCATGTAGTGCTATAAATCGACTATTTTCAAATGATACTTTAATACGTCAGTGTTGCATTTCGGTTAAAGAATGCACCTTACCCCCACCAAAACTCAAAGTTAAGCTTGCTCTCTAAGGCTGAATGAGCACTCCCCATGCAGTTAATGGTCGTACTTCCAAAATTCATGAACTTCCTAATTTTTCAGACGAAACATTTATCGATGTAAGAAACCAACCAACAAGTTTCGGTGTATTCAATTGCTTGAGGATAATATTTGAAATCACAAAGCATATCATTCTGATATTTAATGAACTCTTTTTTAGTCAATGAGTATATTATTTGATTTCACAACACCATAAACTTATCACAGATTGTTTTTATTTTGTGTACTTTTTCGTATTTTCTAAAATGTTCATATCAATGTGCCATTAGTATAGCATGTGCATTGTTTTTTTTGGAATACTTGTTCGAGAGACTTATTAAACTCTTTGTATCTATCAGTCAAAGCAACAGACGATACTTTAATTCCATTAGTTACCATAGTATAAACGCAAATTTGATGTAGAAAGTCAAACTGGTAGAGGTTACTCCAACGACTTCAGACAAAGACATCACGTACTTTATTATCGGTTAGGTGTTATCCATTAATAACGCCTATAGAAACGTTCGTAACAAATCTGCACTAACAGGATGTGCGGAGAAAATATCAATAACGATATCACCTTTATCTTTGTATGATCTGTATTATTCCAAATGTGAGCGATAACGTCTCTCCTTTTTTTGTGCATTATATGTAGTGCGTGTAGTCGATGAATTCTTATGGTTGAACATTTTCACTCAACTCTTTTTTATTGAAACATCCCAAGTATGATATATATTCTTTGTTTTCAGTATTATCATGGTTATGAATCCCATACTTGACCTCTAAAGACCATCCATACGGACCTATCATAGTTCTTTTAAGTTTGAAAGGATATTCATATTTCTTTGTTCTCGTCGACTTCTTTTGAATCCAACAGCCTTTTATATCACCTATATCTCTCACGTTCAAATACAATTTTAAGTGGTTTTCTATTCTTCCCGTTATTGTGATGCCTTATTATAGTAATGAACCCATGTCTATCTATAGTATTCTTAACCTACTTATACAATCCTTCTTGTTTATAGTATTCCTTTGTGGTTAAAAACAATATTATAATCCTTCAATTAATACTTTCTGATAACATTTACCTCATACAATTTCAAACTACCTTCGATAAGAGTAAAACAAACCCATATAAAATAAATTAAACTAATAATAAGAACTGTCAATATGGTTTTAAATTTTTCTTAGGTATATGTATTATAAAAACACACTTTGCACCGGCAATACGTAATGGTTCGAATTTGCTGTCCGGAAGAGATGTTGCGCACTTACCATCACTCCGTACAACCAGTGCAGAAGACAAACAACCCAAACTTTTATTTCGAAACCCTAAATCAAACTACTTTATATGAAAATTTAGTTAAATTATGGTTAAATTATAGTCAAAATAACTCTTTAGATATGCTTATGTCTTCTGATGTCTTTTTTTTTTCTTCTGATTTTTAAGTTGCATCCAAACTCTTATCTTCTTTCATATTTGTTTGGATGAACTATTTTTTTGGAAAATAGAGTTTTGATTTTCTAGAAAAACTAGTATTCTAATCTTAATCGTTTCAAAATTTAATTGAAGGCTTATGATCACTAAACATTATTTATCTATTTAATAACACTATTTTAAATAAGAGGATTTTAGAAGTTTTGTTTTGAAAAAAGAAAGTAAAAAGAAAAATTCAAAAGTGATAATAGAGGATTAACTTGTTTTGGTATGAGTATCCAATGCGAAACCTAAGCCACTCAACAAACAAAAATAATATTGAAAATAAATGAAGAAATCAATGCGGAACTGGAAATGTGAGTTTAAAAGATAAGAAAATCAACACAAAAATTGAATATGCAAGTTAAAAAATAGATTGCTAGTTTTTTTTGTATAGAAACGTTAAGTTATTATCAAATAGAAGTGTTGATTTATATAGAGAAACGGTATAAATAGTGTTAGTATTTAGGTTTTAGAATAATACTTTACTCAAATAACTATTATAGGCTAAAAATACCACTAGTTCTCCTATGCTTGGGTTTTGTTATAAACTAGTCTCTTCCGTTTAGAGGTGTCTAATGATTCAGGAACCACGGTTCAAAGCTGACAACCTGCTTAAGAACTGGCGGTTTACCTGCGAAACTGGTCCATTAGGACCGCAACCCGCCAGGACTGCAACCCGCCAGGACCGCATAAGGAGCAACCCGGCAGGACCGCAACCCGGCAGGACTGCAACCCGGCAGGACTGCGAAACCACGGTTTATTTGTAAAAAACCGGCGGTTTATTGGTAAATATTATCCTCATTTTATTTATTTTATAACCAAAATGTTATATTTAAAAAATACTCAGATTAAAATATTTTAAGTGTTGGTTATTAATATTTTAAGTGTTGCAATTATTATATAGTCCAAAATTTTAAATATTACTTATGTTATTATCACATTTTCAATATTATTATTATGTTTTTAGATTTAATATTAGTAGTGTTGATTTTAATATTACAAACCAAAACTATATCTTATCATGTTAAAAAATTACAAAATTTATGGTTATAATTTTAATATTACATTTTGAATTTTATTAATATGATTTGTTTTTAAATATTACAAGTGTTATTTATTATTTTTAAGTTATATGGTTGTAATTATAATATTACATTTTGAATTTTATTATTGTGATTTGGTTTTAAATATTACAAGTGTTATTTATTATTTTTAAGTTATATTGTTATAATTTTAATATTACATTTTGAATTTTATTATTGTGATTTGGTTTTAAATATTACAAGTGTTATTTATTATTTTTAAGTTATATTGTTGTAATTTTAATATTACATTTTGAATTTTATTATTGTGATTTGGTTTTAAATATAACACGTGTTATTTATTATTTTTTAAACCAAAATCATATTTTATCATGCTAAAATATTACAAGTCATATTAAAATATTTAATATTACAAATGCTAAAATATTACAAGTCATATTAAAATATTTAATATTACAAATGCTAAAATATTACAAGTTATATTAAAATATTTAATATTACAATTGCTAAAATACATTTTTTAGTCTCTTGTCGCTAACCACTTTTTTAAGTCGCAAAACTTTCTCAACAGTAGCTGCAATTTGTAATGGATCTCCCAAAACTTGTCCTCAAGTCTCACGATTAACCTTACTTAACGCAACAGCAATCAAATCGATCATCTTCGTCTTCGTACTAAGACTTTGTTTAGGAACAACGGTCTTACTCTTAGTCTTGGTTATAGTTGGGTGTTTGACACTTCCTGTCACCTTGTCGACCATTTTAGAACTAAAATTTGGTTTGACGGTCTTACTAACAGTCGTACGTGTAGTACTAACAAGTTTGAAGTTTCGCCTCTCCTTATCAGAAATTTTCAAACTAAAATTTTGTTTGAGAGTCTTACTCATATTCGTAGGTTCAGTGGCACATTTGATGCGTCGTGTGATCGGATCCCTCTCGGGTGGAGGAGACATCATAAAAGAAGAAAATTCCGAAAAATCAGTTTTCGGAGTTGCTTGTCCTAACCTGTTGTTGAAGCCACAAGACGGCATTGGAAATAGGAAATAAGCACAAATAATAACTAATACAAACTAATAACAATTTTTTTTCGAAAAATAAATCTAACTATTTCGAAAACAGAAGTACGATATGTAAAATACAAAAGTTAAGCTTAATAACAAAATCTAGACCAAGTTGAGAGATTTAGAGAGTTTATAGTAGATTTAGAGAGTGTGTGAGGTTGGAGTTGGGGTCTCCTCTATTTATAGGGGAGACCCATATTTTTTTTTTGAAAAAACCGGTTTTTTTTTTTTCGTCCGGACCATCCGGATGGGCGTCCGGATGGTCCGGGCACACGGTCCGGGGCATCCGGACGGTTTCGCCCGGACGCCCGGACAGGCAAATCGGACCATCCGGACGGTTCGCCCGGATGCCCCGGATGACCAACGGATAGTTCATTTGAACTAGCCGTTGGCGCGGACCATCCGGATGATTGGCCGGATGGTCCGCTTGATGACGTCACGGATGACGTCACTTGCTGACGTCATCCGTGACTAATTTTTTTTTTAAAAAAATATATTTTTTTTATAAAAAATTTAATTTTTTTTTTAAATGTAAGCACTTTAAACTATTAAAAATAATCCAAACTTTATATATAAGATTTCGCGCACTAATATTTTAAAAAACAATTAAAAAAATTATTTAAATAGGAAATTCGAACTATTATTTAAAAAAAATAAAAATCTATAAATAGATTTTTCGAACTATTAGTTTTTTTAATAATTTTAGTACTTTTATGAAAAAAATATATATTAAATTCTCTAGATTAATGAAAGAAATTTTATATTATAAACCCTTCCTTTTTTTCTAGTTTATTGAAAGAAATTTTATATTATTAACAAGTTAATTTGGAACATAATAGATAGTTTATATTGTTGATGATGTTAATCTCCTAAATAAATATATTTAATTAATTATATTTAATTATGCCATCATAATATAATTTCTTTTTAGGAACCAAATTACAGATAGTTAATTGAAACACATTTGGTATTTTTGAATTTATTTCACAACCAAATTACATGTGTTTATGCAATTGGAACATAATCCAAATTTATACAATTTTTAAAACTTTAAAATTATACTTCAAAAATTAAATACTTCAAATATTAAATTTATACTTCAAATGTTGTAAATTTCTAATCGAAATACAAGTAGATGTACTTATTTTATTTAATATCTACATAATATTAAATAAAATATCTTAAATACATAAATATAATTAGAAAAGAAAACGTATCAAAATTAAATTACAATTATTTTTTTAGAATGTAATTGATGATTATAAAATTTCGATTAAAATATAAGATATTTAAATTAAAATACATGAAATAGAATAATTAACTCAATTATTGAAATTAGATTCAATTAAACACTTACAAATTAATTTTAAATAACATTATAAAATATTTTGATAAACGGTTCTTAAATGGTTAAATGGTTTGGCTGATGGTTTGAACTGGTAAACGGTGCTTAAATGGTTCGTCTGGTGGTTTGAACTGGCGTTTTAACTGTGAAACTGACCCATTAGGACTGCAACCTGTCAGGACCGCAACCAGTCAGGACCGCATAAGGAGCAACCCGGCAGGACCGCAACCCGCCAGGACCGCAACCCGGCAAGACTGCAATCCGGCAGGACTGCAACCCGTGGTTCTGATTTAAACGGTGCGGGTTGGTGCTGGTTCAACCCGTTTGACACCTCTACTTCCGTTCATTCATTTTTGTCTATGAATAGTTTTAATATTTTAAGACAACACATGCAATTGTTTTAAGAGCTACACGTTGCAGTCAACAAATAAATGTTTTGTACAACCATTGACTTTCAAAAAATTCTCAAATCATGTCCATTGACGTGCCACACCCATGTTTAATCAGCTGTGACATAAACAATTACTATTATTATTAAACATTTATTTTCATATTTACTATTAACTATATATATGTAAAAAAGTATGAACTATGCATTTTATTAAACTAAAAAAGTAGATAACCTTTGAAATACTCTCAAGTTTTAATATGGAGCTCAATTTTAGAATCATTTCTCGGTTAAAAGTATATTTTTTTTATGCGTCACATATAACAAAGCCGTACCAAATTCAATCACAAAAATATTTTTGTCATTTCTTCTTCTGTTTTAGCTGAAGTCTTCTTCATCATCTAATTTTTTTTCTTCATCTTGTTTATTGATCTATTTTGTTTATTGATCTATAATTATAAAGTTGGTATTTGTTATTTCAAATTAAAGGAAATAACTTAGATTGAAATAATTGTGAAGATTGACAACCACTATTGATTTAATCTATTCGAGTGAGTTCTCTTTAGTTAATCAATGATATCTTTTTCCATGAGTTGTTATTTTATTTATAAATATTAGTATATTGTCTATAGGAAAAATATTTTTTGTTAAAAGTTTTGATTTTTCTTCATTGGGTTATGGTCATGTATAATAGTAATTATGTAATAGACTTTTCACTTTATTTTCATTTTCAACATCTTTATCAATTTATTCATTTTTCACTAGTTAAAGTTTTTGAAATTTCTATTAATGTATCGATAAATTTTAGCCTTCAAAATGGAGATAGCCTTAATTTGGAATCTTAACCTTTCATTCTTAAGTATCCCAGATCCAAACTTTCGAGAGATATCATTACTTTGAGTGGAGCTCGAGCTTGATTGAGGTCGAAATCCAATTTGTTTCTATTGTTAAGTGTTTGTTTAACAATCGAGTCAGCTATTCAGTTTTATCCATGTATATGTGTTATATTCACATACTATTAGAGATAAGCTTCATGCAACACTAAATTAGATGAGATAAGTACTAAGGTGTTTTCCCTCTTTCTATCATTTCAAATAACTGAGTAAAATCTATTTCAATATTGAGTTGTGATATGTTCATGTGTCTCTAAATTAGGAGTCAATCTAGTATTGCTTTGCATCCTGCCGGAATGGGAGTTTGTTTCCCATAAATTATACCAAAAGTTAAAATAATATTTCTTGAGTTATCTTTAATAATTCCACCACATGTTGATTCTTCTGTTTGGATACAAGTCCCGTCAATGTTTAGTTTCACCATACTACTAATAGGTTGATCAATTTAGTAGAGATACAACTCCTAGGTACGTTTTTGAGTTGATAACATCCTAGTTCATGTGATAGGCTAATATCACCCTTCCAATGTGATCTCTTACATAGAGAAACTCTATCAAGTCTAGTTAAAATATTTTAAATGTGATTTACAACAGACTTTATACTGATATTTAAGTTTGTTTCTATCAACCCAGAGAACCCAAGGTCTAACCATATATGAGAATGTCACGTTTCTTAATATATACAACCTAATTATACAAGAAAAATGTTTTCATACTTTAAATCCACTTAACACTCTACAAATATATAGTTAATTGATTTTGATGCATTGTAGTAATGATATTTTAATGCTAATTGAAAGTTTTTTGTTTGTAGAATAGAGTAAATCTATATCCAACCTTTCAAGGCTAAAAATCACTGTTAATCCCCCATGTTTACCTTTTTATCAAACTAGTCCCTTACCTTAAATTTTGTCTCCCACCCATCCCATTCGTTTCAGATATTTGCACGATTAGCCCCCCCCCCCCCCCCCCGCGCACATGTAAACCATTTAAAAACTAAGACGGGGCACCTAAATCCCAATTTTTATATCACTTTTGGTCCCTAAATCCCAAGTTTTGTGTCCCTTTTGGTCATCCAGAATGTACGGGAGGACTCATTGTGCAAATATCTCAAACAAAGGGGATGGGTGGGAGAAAAAAGTGAAGGTGAAGGACTAGTTTGATACAAGGAGTAAACACGAGGGACTAATAATGATTTTTAGCCACCTTTCGATCAAATCAATAATAAGCATTTTTAGGAACTACATGGTTCCAAATTCTTTTGAAAATAGAAGATTTATTTCCTATTTCGCTTATTTCACTCCATGTTCTCTTGGTACTGAATTCACCTAAGGAAGATAGAGACCATTTGATTTGATCTTCAACATCTAGTTTAATTTTAATTTCTTGATCTTTTCAATATCAGAAGGAAGTACTACACTTTCAATTTTATGAATATCTCATTCTTCATCTCTCTAAAAACTGCTTACTTTTTTTTCTAGTATAGGATATCATGATAAGTGAATGAAAGAATTTTTATCACTTCATTTTTCTAACCAGAAGGAAAACTCACCCTTCTCTAATTTACAGTGTGTATATATATCGATTGTATCTCTAATTTTTTTTTAAAAATTCCATGAAATATAATTATTTAAGGTTAGTTAATTTGAAAATGTTGTGTTGTTTTACAATATAGTGAGTGCATGCACTTATCCTATAAAAAAGTATTTTATTTGATTTTAAACCACAACTTACAAGATAAGGTATCTTGCATATCTTCCGATTTTCTGATGTTTAGACCCCATCCACTATAAGTCCTGTAAAACTTGTTCCAATTATACTAAATGATTATCTTCTTAGCTTCAGTTGTACGCCCTAAATATCTATTACAAATTTTCTTAATCTTTGAAATAAAGGTTTTAGGTAGTATACAACTTTGTAAATAGTAGACTGGTATATAATCAAGAACAGATTGAGTAAGTATTAGTATTCCTCCAAAAATAGAATTTTACCGTCCTATTATTGGATCTTAGATCTTATTTTGATCAAGAGTTCATCAAAATGTCCAACCATTTGCTTTGAATGAATATGAATTTGAAGGTAATTTAAAGGGAGTTAACCTTGGTTGAAGCCATATACTGTTTTAATGTTGTTTAATTTAGATTAAGACAGATAATACTAGAGAATACCATTACTTTATCTTTGTTTAACATCTGACCAAATCTGCTTTCATAATGTTTCAAGAATTCTAATATTTTCTTAAGGTTTAAAGATTATTCATTTCCAAATATGTTGATATCATCAACAAATTCAATGCAAGGTATTATTATTTTGCTGTTGGTTTTATATGTCATTCTATGGTTATCATTATAAAGCTTCTTCAAACCTCTAATAAGGTATTCTTTTGCAATAATATATAGACTTGGAGATAAATTATCTCGTTGTCTCACTTTTTTTGCGGATTTAAAATAGCTTTTAAGCTAACCATTGACATTAATAGAATACCAATGAGCAATGAAGCATTATCTGATATAATCTATCAATCTTGGATCAAAGCCAAATGCTTTATGACCTTGAGTATAAAATTCAAAGATAATATATCGAATGCTTTAGACATATATTTTTATTATTAAATTACCACATCTGACCTTTTTTAAGATCATTTGCTAATTCATGTGTCAATAAAATATTATCATGAATGTTTTTATCCTTCACAAATCCTCACTGTGCCATTAATATTATCTTAGGTAGTAGTTTAGACATTTTATCATCCATCACTTTTGATAGAACTTTATTTAAAAAATGTTATAAGATTATAGGTTTATACTCATTATAGGTTGTTGGGACTTCTACTTTAGGTACAAGGCATATAACAGTTGCAAACACCCTTTGAGTCATACTTTGACCTTGAAAGAAAAAAATTTACGTTGCAGAAAGTTTTGTTGAATTATAGGTCCATCCACATGAGCAACTCCATTAGTATTCAATGGTTTCACAACATTGTGTATTTTTTTCATCTCCAAGTATGTTTAAAAGGCTTGCATTTTCTTGTTCTATTATAAGATTAAGGTTTATGTCTTAGAAATAATACAATTATGACTGATTTGATAGTTCAGTTAGGATCTTTTTAAAGTGAAGTTCTGTTGAATTTTTTATATAATTTTGATAAGGTAATCAGATATCACCCTCCTTAATGCCAAGAATTCTATTTATTTTCCTCATTTGCTTCACACGGTTATGAAAGGATTTAGTGTTTCTGTCCTTATCCTTCATCCAGTTCACCCTATAGTTCTGTTCCCAATATATTTTTTCCATTTCCAATAGTTAGAGTTGTGTAGCTTTACCCTTTAAAATGTTTATTTTATCTTCTAATATTCTGCTAACTTCAAAACAGTTTTCTAAGTGTTCAACTTCAACTTCATACTAAGCTAATGCATCAAATATGTTTCCAAAAGATTCTCTATTCCATGTTTTAACCCTTGATTTAAGATTATTTAACTTGTCCTGAAATACAAGAATATGAGGGCCTTGCGTCTCTTCTACCTATCTTCCACAATTTTAAGAAAATCAGAGTGCAAGTTCCATATGTTTTGGAATTTGAATGGGGACTTGGTTATGATTTGTCAACAAAATTATATATATACACATGGGTGAGTGGTGAGTGTCAGTTATAGCTAGATGCCTAATTTTAGTATTTTCAAAATAATCCAACCATTTGGAGTTGTATAATACTATATCGAGCCTTTTCCATTTGCTGTTGTTTGTCTATATAAATTTTGATATGAAAAACTATACATCCTCTAAATGAAAATTTTGTATAACATTATTGGATTCTTCTGTGTTTCTCAAGCATAAGATCATTGTATGCTAACTGTTCATAAGAGCTTAAGATGGAATTAAAATCACCCATTAAAATCCATTACATAGAAGGATCAGATGCTTCTATTTGGCTATTCTACAGATTAATGTTTTGCTCATTTAATATTTTAGCATATGCTACTCTGGCCATGAAGTGTTTATATTAATTTGAGTGACATATTTAGGTGGAGGAATTGCTCATTTTTTATAACCACTTCAACATTAAATTCTTTTTTCTAAAAAACCTAATTTTATTACTTATATTTACAGTTCCTATATGAAATCTCAGTTTTCGAGTGACTTTATCTAATTTAGACATTGATATCATAGGTTTTTGTATAGAATATAAGTCTATTTTTAGTATTTTTGAAAGCTTAGAGTCTTATAATTGTCTATTTACTCTCGACTCCTCTCACATTTCAATTAAGGATTGTGAGCATCATTTATAATATTTTGATGAAGGGCAATAATGACTCTTATAATTCCATACCCTTTTTAGAAACTAACCCAATTTTTAGAATTAAATTTAGTACTATTCTTTCTCTTACTCACAACCTCATGAAATTCCTGTTATTTCTCAATTTTACCATCGATGAGTGACTGAGTAAACCACCAGTATTTTATTTTATAAGAGATTTAAAGTAAGACTCGCATGCCTTCATATCTTCCATTAAGGTAAAGAGAGTTCCAGTTTTGATGGTTTATAATGCCTCAATTATTTCATCTCTAATATCAATAGTAGATTAGATACCATATGTGTTTTTTTTGTCTTGATTTTTCTCTTGGCTAGCTGAAAACTCGTCGAAATTCTTGTGCATCTCCATCTTTTGACTAATTGATTTTATTGATTCATTACTAATGTATTTAATGGTGAGGTTAATTATCGCCTGAGGGTAGGCTTGTAATTTGTTTGGTGTTTTGTGGAAGTATATGGGTGTTTAATATTTAGAGTAGAGAGTAGAGGGAGAATTAAGCTGGTTGGTTGCAGTTAATTTTCATTACCCATATTTAATGTAGGTGGTTGGGTATTTATACCCTTGCATTTGGGCCCTTATGGGCTTTCGGGTCATGTTCAATGGACCCGGGTCATGTTTAAAGACCCATGAGCTCTAAGTAGGAGAGAAAGTAGCTTAGTCAAGAAGTGTTTTAGGTTTTTTAGTACTTTTGTCATAGTTCGAACAGTCCCATTAGCTAAGTGTTCGAAGTGGTCTGTCCGGTCCGGAGGGCTAGGTCCGATCTGTCCCTGTCCGGTGAGTAGTCAGAATTCGAACTCATCAGGAGCCCTTTTTTAGGTGTTTGTTCAAATAACTTTGTCAAAAACCTGAAAAACAGTCCGATGTCAGGGGTGGTTTTAATCCGGAAAAGTCTGTTTGTCTTATGGTTTTGTTCGGACTGATAAAGCTTCATGAATCCAAACGGTTTTGTGCCAGGGTTCATGGGACACGTGTCGCTTTTTGGTTGGTTGCCTCAGCCGTTTTTTCACCTTGAATTTCGAACCTACCTTCTTCGAAAAACAACTTCTTAATTAAAGGTGGTGACATCAGCGTCGTCTTTAATCATTACCAATCTTTTCGAATTCTCTTAGGAATCAAACTCCTTTTTCAGATTTACTATAAATTAAAACACTTTATACTATTTTACCATCTCTCTCATATTTACTCTGCACAACTTCTTAAAGTTTTATCTCTCTAAAGCAAAACTTTACCCAGATAGTTTATGTTTACAGCGAGGAACGCTCTGATCAAAGGTGGGTACTCTACCTTTCTGAACTTGAAAAGGCGCAAAAGGTTGAAAGAGAAAGACGTATTGCAGCAGGATTACCCGTGTCGCCCATCGACAAGCCAGTAACTTCAGCCACAAAATATTATCAAGGTTCTTCGTCCTCAAAAGGTACCAAGCCGAAAAAGTTATTCCAAACTAATCTCTCCCCCATTATCTCTGGTTCCTTGGTTCAGGAATCAGAACTTGTTGTTGAGCCAGGAGTAACAGTTACCAGTTTCAAAAAGCCCTCCCCCTTCTTAGCTATGGGGTCAGACACCGAAAACTCCCCTCAAAAGTTAGTCGACCGGAGAAAAGGCCGGTTGGTCAAGGGCCAGGCCTCTAAAAGCACTCCTTCCAAGTCGGGTGCCAAAGACAGCAGCACTGGGTCAGAAGTGCCCATCAGAGCTCCCTAGGACACACTGTCCGGTCCGGAGGGCACCAGTCCAAGTCTTCAAAGAGAAGCATCTGCACCAGAGCCCCAACCGGAGGCCAGAAGCCAAAAGAACACTGAGGCCCAGTAGTCCGGAGACCAGGCTGAGCAGATCTGAATCCTCCCCTTGCCACTGCTACTGAAAATCCTTCAACAATTATGGAGGAAATAATGGAGGACTCTGTCGAAGAGGCTCCATTTGAGTCTGAGCCCTCCGGTCAGACCAGTAGTGCTATTGTTGCCAGCAAAGACAAAGGCAAAGAGAAGTTGTGCTTGAGGCATCCGGATCTGCCGGAGAGCCTTGAAGGAAAGGTGGGGCCTTGTTTCCATAAGGTCAGTATCAAGTACCTCCTCGCCTTGCCCGAAGATCAACTACGCATTCATCCACATAGCTGAACTGGGTCGGATGCGTACGAAGTGGGGAATGCCGGAGAACGTGAAGATCAGGATCCCTATACACCCAGAGACTCCCATGGACTGCAAACTGAGCGAAGTTGTCATTTTCACGGAGCTGTTCAATTGGGGGCTCAGATTCCCCTTGGACCCAGAGATTGTCAGATACTTTCATCTGATAAAGCTCTGTCCGAGCCAGTTGAGCCCCAACGCCTGGTACACCCTCATGTCTTGCATCGTGGCATCGAGGCTCTCCGGGATTCCTGTGCCAATGGAGGAATTTGCTGCTGTGGCTAGTCTTTGCAGAAACCACCACATCCCCTTTTACCATTTCAACATGGGGGATAATTTCAAAGCTGTAGATGATTTGTTAGAGGCGGAGAGGAATTGGAGGACCCAGTTCCTATTTGTTAGTGGTGCTTGGGAGAATGGAAAGAAGATCAAGTCCGGAGTGAACCCAAGTCTTCTCAGAAGCAGGTGGAGGAGTGACCGTAAGTTTCCTGCTTTATATGTTTGTCTCTCTCCCCTTTTTTTTAGAGTTAGTTTAGACTAATGGGTCTTACTTTGGCCTTAGCAGAACTGCCCAAGGAATTCAGTGACTACCTGAAAACCGGGCTGGCTACTTGCACCAAGATCAATGCTTGGGCTACTGAGAGGTGGGGAACCGGTTCCATACTGCTTTTACCGGAGGCAACTTGGCAAGGTCTCACTTGTGGAACACCATGGGTCGGAGAGACTTGACTTGGGAGGATCTCACCACTTAGCCTCCTCCGGATGTTGTGGCCAAAGCCCCAAGCAAGATGAAGGGTAAAAAGAAAGGCAAGAAGGTGGTGGGTGGAGCTAACCCTGCTGAGGCGGAGGAGGATGCTCCTATAAATCCGGAGGGTCCAGTCCACAGCCAAATTGACGCTGCTCTCTTGGAAGTGGTGGAGCAGGAGACTGAAAGGCAAGAAGTGCACTCCCCAAAACCTCCAAGGGCTTCCAAAAGAAATCATAAACAGGGAGGTGAAAGCAAAGACAGGGAGGCCAAGAAGAAGAAGACTTCTAAGGGTGACGAGCTTTCTCTCCGGGCCCTAGAGCCTCCTTCCCAAGCTGATCCTACTGACCCAACACAAGCGGAGGAGATACCGGGTGACTTCCATACCGCCGAGGTCGAAGGGGGAGATCTCAATATTGACGAGGTAGACATCATCGGTCTTGGTGGGCTTGGTGAGTACTTCATCAATCTTCCCAGAGACGATTTTGCCGGGCCTTACCTCCCTTCGAGCACCTCAAACACAGTCACTTTCAATGGTAAGACCTTTATCGTTTCAAGTGAAAGGGATGTCATAGCCCACTCTTTATTAAGCAATGTTCAGCCTGTACTTGCGTTGGAGAAACAAGTCCGAAATCAGGCAGACATCATCAAAGATCTTAAGTCTGACAAAGAGAGGCTGTCCGATGACCTTCGCACTGCCACTTCAAACGCTGCCATTCTAAAGGAAGAAAACGAGGAGTTGAAGAAAAACCAAGAGGCAAGCACCACAAAAGTTACCACATTAGAGGACACCATCACAGAGCTCCGGGAGAAGCTGTCCGGACTGGAGAAAGATCTTGCCACCTCAAAGGGAGAATCCAAGGCCAAAGACCAAATCATCACCAACTTGACCAATGACAAAATTGCTCTTGAGAATACAGTATCCAAGGATACCGAGGAGAAAGCTACTTTGCTAAGGGAGCAGGAGGCCAAGATCTAAGCCAAGATCGACGCTTATGCCAACAACGTGATCGACACCCAGGAGGAAATGTATGCCAAGGTAAGGTCTGACATGGTTCTACTCGTCCATGAGAAGTTTCCGAAGAGGAACCTAGGGTATTTATGGCTTCATGTTGAGTCTGACGACCTCCCGTATCATACAATGGCTAAAGGCGACATGTATGGTTGCTCCAGTGCTTCCTCATCGGATAACGAAGAACACACCGGGGAGAGCCCCAACGAAGAGAAAGGTGATCTCAAAGGGAAGAAAAAGACAGATGAAGGTGAGCCATCTTCAAAGGCTTAACCTTAACTCATGATTTACTTTTTACTTGTTTACCCAAACTAAAGTCCTTGGATGGCCAAGGCACTCTTTTTTTTAATTGTGTCCGGTATCTGACCGAATAGGTTTATTGTTCTATTTTGACAATTCAAAAGTCCTTGGAAGGCCAAGGCACTTTAAGTTATTTTAATGAATATTTTTGTTTTGTGCAATTCTCATCTTCTTTCATTGTTTGTTCCAATTTTGATGGCTAGAGTTTAAACAACCTTTAGTTATTTCATAGTGAGAGTGTTTAAATTCTCCGGCTAGAGTTTAAATAGCCCTTAGTTATTTCATAGTGAGAGTGTTTAAATTCTCCGATGACAAATATTTAAGTGTTCATCACTCTTTTATTTCAATCCGGATAGTGTGACAAAGGACAAAACTTAAAACACTTCAGAATTTTTTTAAGAAGGCATCAAATTTTATTCAAAAGCCTGGACACCTCATTAAAACCTCCCCGCGCCACCAGGGAGGAAAGAGTATGCCCCCAAATATTTACATGGATGTTTAAACAAGTAAATATTTACACAAATGCTACTCCAAGTACAACCGGAGATGTTCGATATTCCAAGGGTGAGTCAAAACTCTTCCATCCTTGTCTTCTAGCCAATATGTTCCAGGTTTAAGCCTTTCAATAACCATATAAGGTCATTCCCAAGTTGGATCCAATTTGCCGAACAGCTTTTCTTTAGTGTGTAAGAAGAATTTCCTCAATACCTTGTCCCCTGGTTGGAAATCTCTTCTTTTAACTCTGGAAGCAAATCTGCTTCTCATCAAACCCTCATAGTGTGCAACTCTAAGGTGAGCTTTAACTCGTCTTTCTTCTACCAGATCGAGCTGACCTCTGATTTCCACCTCGTTAGCACGTTCGGAGAAGTTGTGAACGCGAAATGATGGGAGAGTTGCTTCTATGGGAGCTACTGCATCCATACCATAGACCAAAGCAAAGGGTGACTCTTGTGTTGCAGCCCCAGGTGTTGTCCGGTAGGCCCACAAGACCTCTTGTAAATAACTAGGCCACTTCCCAGCAGCCCCTTCCAAATTCTTCTTCAAACCGGACAGTATAGTTTTGTTAGCCACTTGAACTTGCCCATTTGCTTGTGGGTGGAAAGGTGAAGAGAAACAATGTTGTATACCCCTTGAAGAAAAGAAGATCTCCATTTCCTTATTGTCGAACTGTGGCCTATTGTCTGTTGTTATCTTTCATGGGACACCAAATCTGCAACATATGTTGGATAGAATGAATTTTATAACAGCTTTTGACGTTGTTCCTGCTAGAGGGGCTGCTTCAATCCACTTCGAAAAGTAATCTATAGCAATAATTATAGTTTTGCGTCCGTCAGAGGCCATAGGGAGAGGCCCTACTAAATCCAACCCCCATCTAGCAAAATGAATAGGCTTAGAAATTGACTCTAAAGGAATGGATGGGACATGAATTTCATTGCTGTACCTCTGGCATGGGTCACATCTTCTTACCAATTCCTTAGCATCTTTCATGATAGATGACCAATAATAACCGGCCATTAAAACTCTTATTGTTAAAGCCCTGAATCCACAATGGGCTGATCCCTCACCATCATGCAATTTGGAGAGGACTACTTGAGACTCTTCATCCTCCAAACAGCGCAGGAGAGGTTTACTGTAAGAATTTTTATACAAAACGTCTCTCAATATGATTAAACCACGAGCCTTGTGTTTCAATGTTCTGGCTAGTGATTTATCCGGAGGCACGATACCATCGGAGAGGTATTGAAGGAGAGGAAACCTCCAGTCCTGAGGTTGTTTCACCTGTACTTAAAAAATTTCCTCTTCTTTACCCATATTAAGTTGAATAGAGGGGCTTTCCAACACATGGATCCATGGATATGACTCCGTGTATGCTATGGTTTCCAATCAGTCTGCTAACTCATTTTCTGTCCGGGGTATATGTTCATAAGCAACACTTTTAAACTTGAGTGCTTCATTTTTAAGAAGGAGTAAATATTTCACAAGCTGCTCCTTTTTAGCCTCAGACTGACCTTGGGTATGGTGGATAAGAAGCTGGGAGACAGTTAGTAGCCTGACCCTCTTAGCCCCACAAATATAGGCTAACTTTAAACCAGCTATAGACGCTTCGTACTCGGACTCATTATTGGATGCCCTGAAAGCAAAACAAATAGCTTGGTACATTTTGTCACCATATGGAGAAATCAAACACACTCCGACACCACATCCCATAGTGCTAGATCCACCATCTGTTCGGACGACCCATACCTTTTTATCTTTTATGTCAGTAGCCTGCTCCGAATCTCTGTCAGAGTGAAATTCAACCAAAAAATCAGCCACAGCTTGGGCCTTAACTGCTGTTCGAGGAGCAAAATCTATGTCAAAATCTCCTAGCTCTACTGACCATTTAGTCATCCTGCTTGAAATGTCTGCCTTTTGGAGGACGTTCTTCAAGGGAAAAGAAGTCCGGACGATGATAGGATGAGCCTGGAAATACGGCCTCATCTTTCTTGCAGCTATTACCAGGGCTAATGCTAATTTCTCGAGTTTCAAGTAACGCATTTCTGCATCTTTCAAACTTTTGCTAATGTAGTACACTGGATGGGGATAACTATCCACTTCTCTTACCAACACAGCACTGATGGCATAACTTGAAACCGCTAAATATACGAAGAGTGTCTCCCCATCAAGTGGTTTAAACAAAGTTTTGGGGGAAGATAGGTGCTTCTTGATCTCATTGAAAGCCTCATCACACTGTGAGGTCCAATCGAATCCCTTTGCACCCTTCAAGGTTTGAAAGAACGGGGCACACCATTCCGAAGACCTTGAGATAAACCTGTTTAGAGCAGCTAATTTCCCCGTTAGTCGCTGTACTTCTTTAATATTTCGAGGTGGGTCCATCTAGAATAGAGCATTAAGCTGGTCCGGATAGGGCTGTATCCCATGCTCACTTATAATATAACATAGAAACGTTCCGGACTGTACTCCGAACACACATTTTTCTGGGTTTAACTTCAAATTTACTTTTACCAGGTTGGCAAAAGTTTCTTGGAGGTCAGCCAAGTGCAATTGCTCATCCACACTCTTCACCATCATGTCATCAATGTATACTTCCATATTTCTCCCAATCTGATCAGCAAAGGCTTTGTTTACTAATCTCTGATAAGTAGCCCCAGCATTTTTCAACCCAAACGGCATTACCTTATAGCAATGAAGACCTCTGTCAGTGACAAATGTGGTATGCTCTTGATCCTTTGGATTTACTTGAATCTGATTGTATCCGGAGAAGGCATCCATAAAGGATAGCAGCTTGTTCCCAGAGGTGGAGTCTACTAACTGATCAATTCGGGGGACAAGATACAAATCTTTTGAAAAAGCTCTATTGAGATCTGTGAAGTCAATGCACATGCGCCACTTGCCATTTTTCTTCTTTACCAGAACCGGATTGGCAGTCCACAAAGGATACTGAGACTCCTTGATGTGCCCTATCTTTGTGAGCCTGTCAACCTCTTGCACAATGACATCAGCCTTCTCCTTAGAAAAAGCTCTTCTCTTTTGAACCACTGGTGCTATGTCTTTTCGGACGGATAGGTAATGTGATATTACTGCTGCTGGAACCCCAGTAACATCAGCATTGCACCAAGCAAAAACGTGCTGATGATTCTTCAAAAACTTTAACATTTCATTTTTCAAAACGGGTGGCATCTTAGACCCTATCTTGACACTTTTTCATTCTTCTAAACAATGTGTCTCTACCTCTTCGAACGGTATCAACACTCCAGGGGCCTCTCTAGGGTCATCAATTTCACCCTTACCCCCAGAAAGCCCCTCAAATTGCTATTACTCGTTAATACGAACTGCCCCAACGTTCGAGGAGCCAGGGCTGTAGCATAACATTCTCTTGTAACCTTTTGACTGCTACGGACAACTCCCACCTGTCCCTGAACAGCATATTTCAAGCACTGGTGGACTGTCAAAGCCACTACATGCATCCTAGAGAGCCAAGACCTCCCTAGAATAGCATTATAGAAAGTGGGACAATCCACCACGATAAAAAGTATCCTGATCATTTTCTTCAAAGGCCCTTTGCCCAACAGAACTTCCTTTTCGAACTGTCCGATCACATCTGCTGAGCTGCCAGTAAAGCCCACAATTGATCTGTCCGAACTCTGAATTATAGCTGGATTTTTCATTCTCTTGTATGTAGTTAAGAAAAGGATATTGGCTGAGCTTCCAGTATCCACCAGAATTCGTCTTATGTCATTGCCTCCAATAGATGCTCCTATGACAACAACATCCTTATGAGGGCCACCTATATCTCTTAAATCATCTTCATCAAAAACAATGAAGGGGAATAGATTTTGTGACTGATAGGAAGCCATGCCTCCTTCTAGCTGGGTGGGTAAAGTGTGTACATGCCTCTTCCTCGAAGAAGCAGTTGGAGCTGTCATAGTATCCCCTCCGAAAATTGTAAGTGACTCAAAAAACTTAATGAGCCCGGAGACCATCCTAGAACATTCCTCAATTGCACCTACTCTGTTTCGAGTTGGATCAGGATCCAAGTACTTAGATTCCACATCAAACCTCTCAATTATAACCATTGCTCCCTCCGGAGCAGCATTACTTGGACCAACCCGGTGAGTATTGTCAAGCCTGTTACCTCCTCTTCTTTTGACATAAGCCCCCAGCTTTCCCCTTTCAATTAAGTTCTGAACCTCTTGTTTCAAAGCTATACAATCATCGGTGGTATGGCCAATATCATTGTGATATTGGAAAAAAGAGTTATTGCGATGCTCTCTCGGAGATTGCAGTGTGGCTGGTCTTCTATAGTGCACCTCCTCCTTTGTTTTATCATAAATGGTGGCCACAGTTTCTTTTAATTCTGCGAACCACTCCGGTTGGACCCATGACCCTCTCTTGTTGCTGGATTGTTGACTCTGAGCAGGAGCAGCTGGCCGAGACTGAGCTTTGGCCCTACCATGCCCCTGTCCGGTCTCCTTTGCCTTGTTTCCAGACTGATTCTGATTGGGATTTGGTGCCACCGGAGTAGACCTCACCTGCCTGGGCACCCTGGTTTTCTTCGTTTCATCAACGTTAATCTGTTTTCCAACCTGATTCAGCAACCCTCCCCAAGTCATGGCCTTCTTTCTGGTCACTGAATCAACCAAATTGCCAGGATTCAAGCCCTGTCTCAGGGATGCTATTGCCACTTGTTCAAAGCAATCAGCAAACCCATTCTTGGTGTTCACAAAACGACTTATATATTCTTTTAAGGACTCATTTGGTTCCTGGGCACAATAGATTATTGTGTCTCCATTGCCCTTTAGCTCTTTACTCCCTACGAACTGCCTTCGAAAGGCCACCCAAAAAGTATCGAAATTCTTGATACAACCCCGTGGCAGGCTGTTATACCATTTTAGAGCACTCCCCGTAAATGATTGGGAGAAGGATCTGCAAAGTAGCTTATCATCTTCGTCAAAGTTCATCATGAAGTTTTTAAACGGTTCCAAATGGTTGTTTGGATCGGTACTGCCATCGTACTTTTCCATTTTAGTGCTGTCAAACCTCTTAGGGAGGTTTCCGGACAGAATTTTGGAAGATAATGGAGATTGCCTCCAATTTCTACCACGACTGAACACAGTATCCTCATTGGGAGTTGCAAAGATACCTGGTTCATCGTGAAAAGCGAAAGGATCCATCAGCATCCGGTCCACATGCCTCCGGCTATGAGATGACCCTTTACCAATATTCCTCTTCATCTTTCCATGTCTATCTCTTTTTGTGGAATGTTTTTTAATATGCTTTTGCTTCTTTCTAGTTCGACCCTCATCGCTGCTAGAGGATAAGGATTCTTCAACGCCCTCATCATCTGAAGAGCTATCAAAAAATTCTGAGCTTGAGTCAGAGCTCTCCACTGGCTTAGACCGGTGAGACTTTTTGGAGCTGGCATGAGTCGTTTTGGTACTCACATGAGTCTTTCAAGGCTCATGCTCCCTGGGGTTATCGGTGTGATGAGCAACTGATGCATTGGACTTTTCTTTCATGCCCATCGTAGCCTTTTCTGCCCTTAGAGCTTCTATCTCACCCTTCAGCCTATCGCGCTCTTCGATAGTGTATTCATCGTTTTCACCCACCACTTCGAGCAGAGCTGGTGGTACTTCCGGGGCGTCCGGATTCATTCGGACTGACTTTTCTTGCTGGTTTTGAATGCTTGATTCAGGCACCTTCTTCTCTCACTGTGGTCGCCAATTTGGTGAGGTTAATTATCGCCTGAGGGTAGGCTTGTAATTTGTTTGGTGTTTTGTGGAAGTATATGGGTGTTTAATATTTAGAGTAGAGAGTAGAGGGAGAATTAAGCTGGCTCGTTGCAGTTAATTTTCATTACCCATATTTAATGGAGGTGGTTGGGTATTTATACCCTTACATTTGGGCCCTTATGGGATTTCGGGTCATGTTCAATCGACCCGGGTCATGTTTAAAGACCCATGAGCTCTAAGTAGGAGAGCAAGTAGCTTAGTCAAGAAGCGTTTTAGGTTTTTTAGTAATTTTGTCATAGTTCGAACAGTCCCATTAGCTAAGTGTTCGAAGTGGTCTGTCCGGTCCGGAGGGCTAGGTCCGATCTGTCCCTGTCCGGTGAGTAGTTAGAATTCAGACTCATCATTTAACAATCAATTTTGGCTCATTATTTTGGCTAGATATTATCTCATTGTAAACTAGATGTTGCTTATCATTTTTGTTATCTTTAATTTATAGTTCATTGATAATGATTGTCTTAACTTTAAAGACCAACATTTCATTTTTATGAAAATTTTACCATGCTGAGTATAAGTAGATTTTGGCTCTAAATGATAGGTATCCGAGGATTTATTTAGCTTAATAGGGAGTAATTTCTTGCAAGTTGATATATCGTGGCGAATGTGATAATAGTTTTTGCAATATTATGGCATATCACCACAAAATAACTTCCTGCCATAAACCATCAGATTCACCAAAACCTACTCAAAATTTAGTTATTAAATCTATAGAGATATCTAATTCAACCATTCATTTATAGATTGAATCTAGCCCTATTCTTGGATGGTACCCAGACTTGAAGGGCTTCCTAAATGATTTTAAAATAGAAAAATTTCTTCCTCATTATATATATATTTAAGAAATATTGGTAGAGAAATCGACACATGCGTTATGGGTGATTCATACCTAGTGTTCAAGTGAAGGTTCCATTTTAAAACTCTCATACAATACTGATCCAATAACCATAAGTTATTTTTCCAAATTCTTTTATCTCCAATGTTGCTAAATTCCATGAGAACATGCTTAGGATCCGGAAAAGAAAGATCAAAATCATCTATGAAAACAATGTTGCTTAAGAACGTACGAACTAATTCCAATTGAGGTCTCCCATGTGAGAATCTGACTATTAATGTATTTTTGAGTTAGACTGAAATCTTGTTATGTCTTGGGTTGTCAAGCAAATTGATATAACGTCTAATGATATCTTAATATGATCATTGATTTTAAGGGATTCTTTTAGTTTTTCGATTATAGCTTATGTATAGGCATGGTTCTTTAAAACATAGTGTTAGTTTTGTTTTTGCAAATGAAAGTTTATGGAGAATGTTTTCTAAAATAGAGATTAAGTATCGGTTGAATAAGAAGTTGTGATGCTGTGATAAAAAGTGGTTGATTGATTAGAAGTTTTATTTCGTAGAGTCAAAATGTTATGAAAATTCAAAATAACTGAGGTGTTTTGGGGAGAATTTTAGATTTTGTAAGAATAGTTGAAGAAGACGTTGATGGTCAAGTTTTTAAAAGGTAGTGGGGGGCAACTCTTACCATCTTAATGATAGCATAGAGAAGGGGGTAATGGTCGGAGACCGGTCGTTTTACGACCAATACTTAAATTTTAAATAAAATAGAATAATAGTTTTGAAAACAGATATGTGTTTTTTTTTATTTAAGATATTTTTAAAAAAAAATTAAAAAATAGTTGAACATTAAGAAATAAATTAGAAACTATATTCGTTTAATTTAGAATTTAAAAAAATGAAAAAATAACTAGTTGTTTTCCCTTCTTCACACAAGCAATCGATCCCTTTACCGGCCAGCGAAGAACTTGGTATATATCTTTTATGAAGCATATTAATAGTTTACGTGCTTCACCTGATTGCTTTTTTTTGTAAAAATATTTGATCATCATAATAGATAGAGTAAGTAAATTTGTTAGGCTCGACACGATTATCTTTCATTTCTTCCATTACCTTAAATGCTTTAGAAAACCTCACAAGCTTACGATAACCATCCATTAAAATTGTATACGTTGTTGGGTTAGGAAGCCACCCGCGATCCAAAACCTCACTAAAAACTTTATTCACATTCTCCGTATCGCCTTTAGCAATATATCCACCTAAAAATTGAGGTGTGATTAGCCACATTTGGCACCATGCCTATTGCATGCATTTGGTCGATCACCTTGTTCCCAACAACTTCAACGTCATTCTTTATACAAAGTATTTTGATCAAAACGTTATACGTAAACACATTTGGCACAATCAAACATTTTTTTTTGTTGTTTTTTAATATCGAATGCACTAGATTATAACTCTTTTTTTCACTAGAATACTCAACAATAAGTTCAAAGATCGAGCAGACAGCCAAACACCAAATTCGGGGATCCGATTAAAAATCTCGAGCATTGATTTGTGTCTGCCCACGAGAAACAAATTCTCACCACACTTGATTATATCGTTTTTTTGTCTTAAGTTCATAGAGTAAAAAATCCACACGTTAGAAAGCACGAGCTCGAGAGTTACATAATGATGGAGTGGTATGTATCGTGGATAGAATTTTTCGGCATAACAAAAATGTTGGAGAAATAGATCGATGTTTTGTTAACGAGATATCATGGTGACAAATATTTTAATGTGAAGGTGTTGAGTCGATATTTTAGTATACAATATTGCATGATAGTGTAACACTGCGAATGGGGATATAGGGTCAACTGTTGATAGATCTACGTCGGAGAAATATGGAACATCGACCGTTTTTCTAGAGGAGTTTGGCGATACGTGAAGATGCAACATTGTATACTAAGTTACTAACAATAATGTTTGTGGTTCTCCCAAAACTTTGAAGAGTATATGTGGTTGCTTAGTCTTAGATCAAAATATTTTTCTTCGGCTATAGCGTTTTCTTTTATTTAGGTTCTGGATAAAACATCACCGGACAGGATCCTTTAACTATTCAAAATCTAGAAATTTAGTCTCATGCGTGCTCTTTTTTTCTGGTTTAGCCACGTGTCTCCATCGTTAAATAGTAAGAGTCTCTTGGATAGTCTCTCAATTTTTACTTCTATTTTTATCTTTTCAATTTAATATTTTTCCTTTTTTTTATTCTTCATAAAACTTTGGGATACTCTTTTGTATCGGCTACTCTTTACCTTAGTTGTCTAAAATTTCGATCTTCTGAATCATTCTACCTCAATTCTTTAAAGTAACCAGAACTGCTCACATCTCTTTTGTTATCAGAATTGTAATATTCTAATTGAACACCATCAGTGATGAAACAATCCCAAAAAGACACACCAAGTAAAGGAACATGACTAGAAGATTGACTCTTTATTCGACTAAAACAAACATCACTCTCCTGCATATCTAACGAATCTTTAAAAAGCTCACTATCCCATTTTGATAAAACATATTAGAAGATTATATATTAAGATTTACTGAAATCTACCCCCCTCAACTATCATAGGCACAATGCATGATTTTCATATGAAATCTGGACATTAGGGTTTGAGAGAGCATTAGATTTGTTAATGTCATTAAACAAATCGAAATCTTTATGAACAAAACCGGATTCAGTGCTCGAATCAAAAGAGATATCCCAGTCGGGACCATCATCAGATGAACTTACTATTACAAATTGATGGAGGATAATTCCTACATCTAAAAGGATTAGAAATACAATAAATGGGTTTTACCTAAGTAGTACCTACAATCACTTGATGCGTTAACCAATTCCTTTCTCTCTTTACATAATCTAACCAATTCTGAATTATTCACCTTTGAATTTTCATTACCCATAATCCTTTTCAAAAACTCTAAATTTTAAACCCCTAATTTTAACTTAAAACCCCTAATTTTGATTTTGTTTAAGTTCTAAGACCATCCCCAGCAGTGGAGATATTTCATCGCCACATCAGCGCCATCGCAGTATAATTCTCAAACCCCACCATTTTTCTCTCTTTCGCATAATAATATCTTTAAAAAATTTATTGTCCGAATCAAATAAACCAAGTCTCTATTTATAGATCTCGAGAAAATATAAATCATGGTATAATTTTTTTATTTTTTTACTTATAAAAATATTCTGAAAATCATTTTTAAAATATAAAATAAATAAAATACTCAAAATATTTCGGTGTCCGAATCGAGCAAACCAAGTCTCCACTTATAGATCGTGTGATTGATGGATATTCAAGAGCGGACAAGATAACTATAGAGGAGATGCTTCGAGAGATGCATGAGTGTTCGCTTTTGGCGCACCGATGTCGCGTCGAGAGATGCATGGTTATTTGTTTATCAATATTTGTACACCGTTTGCAAATAGATTTAAAATATGAGATGTTTATGGGACGTTATGTGTGTTTTGAGCTAAATGATATAAAAGTAGTTTTGGTGAAATGATAGATTAAATTCATTAAATTGATGAAAACAAACGTGTTGGTACAATTACACTACTCAATTTAAAAGCCGATTATAAACTCAATCAATCAATCATTTAACAATAAAATTTAAATAAAAACCTAATACAAAGAAATACTCTAAATAACTTCCACCATAATCACTCACCATTATCCTTATCTAACAAGTGGCGATTTTTCACGAGTGTTATTTTGTTGTTGTTTTTATATTTTTCTTTTATAATATTGTTTTTATGTTTTCCTTTGATTATATCTTATGCTATTCGAACAAAACGGAAACATAAACAAAAAATTTAATTGGCATAGGTGCATACGACACACCGTCTAGCATACTAAGAGAACCAAACAAGAAAGATAGAAAAATAAAACAACTAATAAGAAAATCACAACTTCAAACAACAAGTTAAAAAAATATGGAATCATTCACACGCAAACGAAGAAAGTAGTAATACTTAGCCGCATCTTAGTTTGTATTCAACATCATCCACCCCTCCCCATGCGATAATCTTGTCCTGAAGATGCGCTACCATATCCATAGTGATGCAGTCCACCGGCATCAGGTTCAAGACAGAAGCTGCTTCTTGCTTAATTAATAATGTGCAAAAACACAAACGTTGTATCGGCTTGACAAAATTGTATCCGCTTTTTATCCAGCTCACGACTACGCATAAGAAGACCTCATCTTGTTCCTAAACGGCCGTATGAGTATTACATCTTACACAGGACACGGTAAAAAAAACCATCGCTAGTATCCTCCTCCATCTCTCAGCGGACAATCTTAACCGCCTTAAGCATATGGTAATCTTCGTCAGCCGTAAACTCCATCTCCAGATAATGAAATTGAATATTTAATTTTTGGTGGTAAATGTCTGGCCGATGTTTTATTTTATTAGATTTTATGTCCTATTTTTAGGCAAGGAGTCAATTTGGTGGGCGTCTAATCTTACTATAACGTCTCATTTTAGTAATATTCATACCCATTATAAGGGACTTTCAGCCTACGCTATAACGAGACCCCCGTCTAACCCACGTGGGTTATAATAATATCTTATCAAGAAGTGTGTATTTTTGTATCTGTTAGGTGTCACAATATTATCAGTTTGTTTGGATTACGTTATCCTTATCATACATGTGGAATGTATTAAGTGATCTACTTGGATTTCATTATTTATAGACCAAATTGTCAATATATAGAGACTCTCCAAAAATTAATTTATGCAATAATAAAAGTACTACAGATATGTCTCTTTGGACTGAGTTGGAAGATGAATATCTCATGAAAGCATCCAACGAAGTTGGTAAAACTAACCAGCTAGAGAGGGGTAAACAATTATGGGTGGAAATTCTGTGCGAGATGTACTTCTTCTTCGGAAGGGATGGAATCCAGCCACCAAAAATTTCAAGGCGCTTGGATGAGGTAAAAGCCAGGTGGTCCGTTCTTGTGAAGTTTCGTGTATATTTGGTTTTCGACCTCAACGATATGGAAAATCATGTTGTGTTCAAGGGCTACAACTGCCATCCGGTTGATACTATAATTGAGGACCAACTGGAACACGTCAGTTTCGACATGCTTACCATCAGTGAAGAGGATATGCGTGCTTATCAGGATGCGAAGGAAGAAATGAAGTTGATGAAATGGAACTGGCATGATAGATAAACTTCATTTACTAGAAGTTTTTGAAAATTATAATGTTTGTTGTGGTTTGACTTCGTGTTTTATCAAGCTTTTGTTTTAGTAGGTCTATTCGTCAAGTCTGTTTTAAATTTTTGGATTTCTAGTGTAGTTTTTTGGTTTCTTAAAGCTAGTTTGAAGGTGTTTTTTTACCACATTTTGGATGTTTTTTTGTCTAAATTTTATATCATTTATTGAAAATGACTAATCTATTATATTGGCGAAAACAAAATTGAGTTTCGAACTCGTAAACATAAAAAAATGAAAGATTGCAAAATTTCTAGAGAGTTTCGCGCCTGGGAAGTGTTTATTTTAGCCGAAATTGCGACCAAATGATATCTGATTTTTTCAAAATTGAGCGCTCAGAACCCGCGATTCTGACAAATCGTAGCATTTCCAGCGCTCAATTTTGACAAAATCAAACATTATGTGTTCGCGAATTTTCCATTGTTCCCAAGTGTTTGAATTTTATTACGTAATTTTGGATGAAAATTAAAGAAATAAGTTAAGATTAATAGAAACAAAACTAATTTTTATAATAATGACGGAAGTAGAAATTTCAAAATAAATAAAAGTGGTAGTATAGACTACAAACCATTACGGAATAAAAAAATATATTTGTAATTAGTAATTGCGAAAAAAAAACTACTGATGCATCAACAAATCATAAGTCTTTGGCCAATTCGTAGATATGTGATGGCTCTTCGTGTGCGGTCGAAGGTTGGGCGGGCTTGATTTGGTTATATTTGTCGAATCGTTTGTCGAGCGGTATTTCCGAACCGGTTACAGCTTCGTCGGTGCGAAAAGGAAACCAAGTAGGATAGATTTCCGGAAATGGTCCATTCAACACAATCTACGGAAAGAAAAGTAAAATAAGATATAATATTAATGGTCACAAAATAACATATAATATTAATAGATTCATTGGTATACTTACTTTCACGAAATGGTTACCGTGTACGAAGCCTATTCCAACTTCCATGCTAGGACACGATCAAGGAGGCACACCGCGTAAAGGTGGATACGTGTAGGATTGGTGGAGTGATACGTGGTATACGATACACTGGTATCTAGTGGCTATCACTAATCCGTAGTCGGGCACCAATGCCAATTACCGTTCCCGTACATTTCAAAAACATCTAACCTTTTGACTAGGTTATCTACACGTTGGGAACCATCAAACACTCTCTCCCATAGGTCGCGTTGATTTTGAAATTTTCTGATAAAATCTCGTCTAACTTGGTCCCAAGAATCGGAGATACAGTAGACGGTTAAAGCAACGACACGGAATCTGTAATTACCATCGGGAGACACGTCTTCTACGCTAGAAATGTACTCATGCAAATAGTTGGGAAACCAACTTTCGTAGCCGCTAAATTCTTTTCCCTACAATAATTTTTTCGATCGACTCACTCTCTCCTTCTTGCGTTGAGCCCTGACTTTCGTTTTCTCTTTCATTTTTTCCTTTGGTACTAAAAATGTTATATTAGCTACCGAGACGGTCGAGCTACCTATCATACCGGGAGTGTTAGCACCTAGACTACCATTTTATTCCCACTCGAATGGGTCCCGTTTAGTTGATTTATCCCAGCCGGATTTTCTTACCTTTAGTGACAACCGACTCTTTAAGTTCCAAAACATGACTTCTAGCGGGATCTAGGATTTGCATCATCCTATTTATGATGTGATCTTGGACGTGTGCACCATAACGCGAATGGTGCTATATATTAACGAGAGTTTTTGTCGTGAGCTCGTCTTCGGTACCAACCTCATCCTTAGCTTTGATCTTTAACGTACTCCAATAAACGTCACACTCATCTTTTTAAATCGTCATTCCTTCTTTATAAATCAAAGCTAATTCGTATGCACATGGTAAGTTATGAGTTGTCCTAATAACACAACCACACATTCCGGGAGTGAACCACATTTTCAAGACCGTCGCAAGATTTATCTGTATTAATTCTATAGCCGTACATGAAAGTTCACCTTTGATGTCCTTGTACGTAGTTTTATTAACCCCTCTAGTTGAATTTCTTGGACGATACCTACTACGCTCAAAGGATTCGAAGATGTTAAGAGTGTTGAGCGGTAAGCAATGCATGAACATTTTTCCAAAATTTCTCAAACGTGCAAAGACTACTACCGATTGCCCGCTTGAGGCTCGAGTGAGCACTCTCCTCCTATAACGTAAGATAAAGCAAATTAGAAGTCTAACACTTAATATTAACAACTAATGTATGGACAGGGTAATATAATTCCCCGATTACTAGTTTGATTGCCTATATGTTTAAATTTGTGTACATAATCGGTTCATCGCGTACTCGAGTACCATTGGACAAAATGCGTACGTGTGGTGTAACTCGGGAAGGTTTTTGTTATAATCTTCGAGCATGGCAGAAAAGGCAACCCTTTGATAATATTCGACAAACTCATCGGCCATATCCAAATTTGGTAAAATGTTCTTAGCGTAAGAGTTGATGTTCCTACTAATGTACCATGTACATAGCATATGAGTGGCGTCCGGAATTATATCTTCGATAGGGTTCATTAAACCAACTCTCTATCAGTTACAATAATGTTAGGCGATGGACACATGTTGTTCGTCAAAATATTCTTTAGAACGCTCAAACCCCAAGTGTAGTTCTCTTGTTTCGCGGAGCTCAAAAAAACAAAAGCCACACAAAACGTCTTTTTTATCGAAGTTTGACCAACTATTTCTAGCAAAAGCATCTTATACCTTGTAGTCTTATAAGTGTTATCCATTATAAGAACTTGAAGAAAAGTGCGCATGAAGTCAATGCTTTTAGGATGTGCAAAAAACAACTCGAGTATCTCGTCCGTTGCTTCGCAAGTTTGCTCCCAAATGTAGTAATCGTGTTCTTTTAACTTGCCAAACAAGTGTTACATTTGGGTCATGTCGGCTTTATCAACCAAAATCATATTTTTTACACATGTTGTATATCGTGCGCATGCTAGATACATTTTCCGGGTCTTTGACCTTCAAACCGCGGTATATCTCTCTTGGTCGACAACCGACTTCCATTTGACTACGAACAAACACTTCTTCCTCTACTTTTAGTCTAGTGGCTCGTGAGTGACCATCCAAGTGCAAAAATGGTTCGTGGTTGTGTTTTCCGTTTAGCACTATCAATTTCCAATAACCGGGTATCTCTAAGACCGGATTTCCCCTTAAATAGAACGAACACCCGCATTTTTTGGATGAACATTCTCGGTGCTTCTTAACATACCCTAGTTTGGGGTTTGGTGTATAACCCCCGTGCCTCTCGCACCTAAAATACATCCTAGAAGTTTTCATAATTTTGCTACCGTCGTCCTCTTTACTACGCCAACCAATGAATCCTAGTTTTATGCTTTCAGATTCGACCCATCGAATCAAATCGGGTTTTGTGTACAAGGTGTTCGTACTAAACATTTTTGTATAATCGGTCATCGAACATGGTGGTTGGCTGGTTCCTACAAATGGTTTGTGCTAATTATTTAAAGCAGCCTTAATTATAATTAAACCTACTCTCCAAATAAGCATGCATATTAAAACAAAACTAGCAGTCAAAATCGAGCGTTGGGAACGCTCGATTTTGACAAAATTGCGAAGTGGCAATTCGCAAGATTGCCTAGATTGAGCATTTGCTACTCCTGAATTGGACAAAATTGCGAAGTTCTCGTTTGCGATGCTGTCCAATTCGCGAGCAGTGAATGCTCAATCTAGGCAAATTCACGAATTCGCACTTTGCAATTTCGTCAAAATCGAGCGTTCCCAGCGCTCCATTTTGACAAATCAAAACACAATGTTCTTCGCAGGCATGTTGTTCGTAGCGTTGGTAGTGCTATATTCGCACTGAAATTTCAAAAAACACGAAATGTACCTCTTCTTGGGTTTGGAGATGGTCCATCAAAGGCTCATCCTCCGACGACAAGAAACCATCCATATTGCAGCTCAACTCTTCGTTTAAATTACTCGAATCCATGATTTTTGGTGTTTTTTTAAAATTTTAGCTTAGTTAGAGAGAGAGGGTTGTAGGAAAAGAAGAAGAAGATAGTTTTTTTAGAACTTTTGTTATATATATAAAAGGTAAAATGATCATTTCACATTACCATAAAAAAAATTGAGTTAGAAGTCTCATTATAACAAAAAAAGATTAACATTTTAACCTAGCCCTAAAAAAATTAATTTTACTCTCATACATCATACATAGCTCCTAACAATTAAGAACGTGAAAATAAAAAATACACGAATTTAGAAAATAAAAAATTACTATAAGACAAAAATAAACCGAAAAACTAGTTCGAAACCAACAAGTCACGGAATTTTAAACCAACTATTATACCATTATACCATTAGCCTACCAAATATGTCTGTTCAATGTTTTGTGGTTATCACTAAAATATAACCGATTTCTAATGAAAACATAATTTTTAAATAATTATTTAATAATTTCACATACTCTCTATTCTTTTTTGTTGGTTATTGTTATTCTTTCTATGTTACAAAACTTTATCAGTTTATTTTAGAAAAAAAACATCATACTAAAACATTCTTAAATAGATAAAATAAAAGATTTTTTTCAAAAAATAAAGGGATGTCCAAATAAAATTTTATATTCAATATAATAAAAATAAAATAGATTATTACTTTACAAGAGAATATTCAGAGATCATCAATAAGGTTCTCATATGTAAAATTATTATTTTTTAATTAATATAAACGGTTGAGATTGTAAAAAATATATATATGTAATATTTAACAATTTTTATAATTTAAAATATATTATTTATAAAATAAGAACTTTAGTTATGTTTTTTATGAATTTATAATAATTGTTTATAAACAAATTACTTACTTATTACATGTAGGTTTTTTTCCGTAGCATTTATTATAGGATCTAAAAAGTATAATAATTGGCAATGATTTTTTGAAACATTAAAGCATCATTTACTTAGTCGTCAAATCATTTTTATGTCTGATCGTTGTTTACGCATCGATAATTTTGTCTCAACTAGTTTTACTGATTGATACCATTCATATTGTATTTATCATCTTATTGAGAATCTGAAGCATGTATTGAAACGTTCATCAACAAATTTAAGGAAAAAGTTGGTTAAGATTTTCAAACCGTGTTCTTAACAAACCTAAGAGTTTATTTGATTCACATTTGCATTAACTTCCTAAAGAATGTGGTAACAAAGCTCTTACATTCATGGAAAACCTTTCTCGTGTAAAGTATGCTTGCGCATTTTTTAAGTAAACGTTATGGTAATATGGATTCTAGTCCATTTGAGCCTGCATATATTAAAATTATTAGATAAAATTAGGATTATTCTTAGGACCTAGATGCCAAGAGTCATTATAATTATTTATGTTATAATAACGAGCTTTATCCACATATTGAGAATAAGATTAAAAGCATCACTGAAGAATGTCATACGTGGATTGTACGGTCGTCTAGCGAAGTATTGTTTTCAATCATGACCAGTTATAGTTGTTAATATTTCAAACTACAAATGTACTTGTGGTACTTGACAAATTTAGTGTTTCCCTTGTTCTTATGTATGTGCTACTATATTTAGTATTCAAAAGAATACTTCGGCATATGTAAAGTCATGTTATAGTACAAGTTCTTATAAAGAAACTTACTCTTGGGGTATACTAATTTTATCTAGTTTTGATGAAGCTTCTAGCTCAAATTTGTTTCTTACTATTGTTCTACCTAGCTTGAAAATGAGAAGTGGAATACCTAAGAAGAAACAATTTTATCTCAAGGTGAATTGTTGCTTCATAAAGTAAAATGCATGCGTTATATAAAACATGGTTATAATAGAAGAACTTGTGAAAACAAAATATATTAAAAATGTTTTTTTAATTGGATATATTCTTTTTACAAATCTATATTTTTTCTTAAATGTTATGGAATTATAGATTTTTAGCTACCAAAGTAAAAATTTATTAGTTGGTGTAAAATTACGTTATAATGGGTTGCGGAATGCAGAGTTGTTGTGAACAAATACTAGTATAATTGGTTAAAAAGTACATTATAATGGGATGTGTAATTATGTTTTAATTAGATATGAAGAAACAACTTTGGTTGCATAAATAGACATATTTTATGATTAAAATATAATTGTAACTCTGGTGTGAAAGTATGATTTAATTAGTTTCGAAATTATATTATAAATGGTTATAGTTGTGAAATAACAATATATAAATAAACATAAACCAAAATTAATACTCTAAACAAAAAGTGTAGTTTAGAGACATACAACTTTTACAAAAAATATACTTAAGAAATATACTATACGCTTTATGCTTTTCTGGTTTAATACACGATCTTCTTCTGTTTTACACAAGATCTCGTTGCGAATGGTTGTCAAAATATATTGATTTTTTTTCCAGTTTTCAATATGATCTTCAAGAATAACATTTGATTATCCATTTGTTTTAATTTTTTCATTGGTTTTTGTTTTTTGACGTCTTTGTTTAGATCCATGCTGCATAATAAAATAAGTAATAGTTTGTCAAACTCTGGTTGCGTAATTACGTACAATTGCACTGTGAAAATATATTTTTGATGAGTTAAAAATGGTTGCGTAATTATGCGTAACTTGGGTGGAAATTTAGTTTTTTTATTGCAAAAAAAAATTGAAGTTGATAGTTTCAGAAATCTTCGAGCGTTATTTCAGCCAAAGATATTTTGCAAGTAAAGAATTCTAGATAGAAAAAGACATGAATTCTAGGGAGAGAAATTATCAAAAGTAGTAATAGAATAATAATGATTCACTCTCTCAAAAGGGTTCATTGTCTTTTATAATAATGGTGGTGAGCTCAAATGCCACATGGTTGGTCCATTTATTGCTATTCCACCAAATTATTACACTAACCTTAAGCATATTTACTCCTTATCACATGATACAACCTCAATGTTACACATTTGTTGGGTTTATTTTATAAGACATATATTGGACCAAATTAGCCCGATATTCTACCAGTCTCGCCTCAGGTTTGGATAAAGCATACCCTTATCAGAAGTTACCTGTTGAAATCGATTCTTAAAATTATTTAATTCTTCATGAGCATTCGTGATGTGGGGAAGACTGAGTTTTTGATATTTTTTTAATCTACATTACAAAGTTAAATTACATGTAGATTAGTATTGAAACTATCTGTTAGTTGGGTTTGTTAATACGTTCATTTGGGTTGTAAAAAAGACTTTTTAGTTTAAAAAAAACATAATGCAAACTAAATTTGTAAACTGACTGTAAGTTGGGTGCATAAATACGTTGAACTTTGTTGCCAAATAGGTCTTTGAGTTTGAAAACATAAAAGAAACTAGATTTGGGAAACTTAATGCATTTGATTGCGTTAATACGTACAAGTAGTTCTTAAGTTACTAATTGTATTTGTTTTTTTGTAAAAAGATATACATATTATCAAAACCAAACATAAACCGTTTTTAAGTCAAAGATATAATTATGAACAAGACAATTGAAAAATTATAGACGAAATAAAGTAATTTCATCGTGAAAACCTAAATTATTAGTTGTTGTGTACTAATTTTTTAGAAATCACTGAAATTTATTGCAAAAACCTGTACACATTTTTAATAAAAGATTTATGTGTAAAATACATATTAAATATCGTATGTGAATATAATTTCTTAGTTAAATTTAGTAATTGGATGAAGATCAACAATAAAAGTGTATATAAAATGTTTACTTATTATTAATTATAATTAAAAAAAACTATTAAACTTGAGCTGAAAATCATATAGCCTAAATAAGGCATTGTGTATTGTCGTTGGGATCATAAGAAGCTCAATTACAATTTTTCCTAGATTTCATTTTGTTTATAGAATCTGAATTTATTTCGCATTTTGAGGGTGCAGAGAATACCTTCGCATTGCTTGGGCAAAAACACTGAGCTTTGAAGTTGTTTAGAAATAAAAGACAATTAAACCCTCCTCTATTGAAGAAGACCTGTGAATTTATGTCTAGAATTTGAAACTTTATTAAATCGTGATTCTCACAGTTGTATTGGATCAAACGATGCACGACACACACCAATCGTTGCACGATAGACACGCAAAGGCTGGTCTCTCTCGCATACCAAAATCGTTGGTACAGTCACCTCATGCGATTTGAAATCCGAAAAATTCATCAAGTTCACAATCAAAGATGGAGTTGGCTGTATCTCGTGCATCGTTTGGCTCAACCAACTTCTCTCTCTTTATTTCTCCCGATTCGAACCATCAAGTGTTTGATTAATTTCCTGAGTGGACAATGACTTTGTTGCACAAATTAAGGTCGAGAGAGTTGGCAGGGTTCATGGGAAGATCAGTATCTATAGAGGATTCATGCAGATTATGGTATCACATGTTATAAATGAGATAAACTCCAATATCGAAATGTAGCCTTGATTGGACTACATCAAGCTAGCGCCTAGGTGCTAAAGCGAGAAACGTATATTCAAAGATCAACTCTTCATAAATATTGATGTTCAAGATCATTGTATTTTCTTCTATGCTAGGTTTAAGTTTCTCCCTTCCATGGGTTTCCATAATTACGTTTAAAAGGTATAAAGTGGAGAGTAGTTATAGCCAATGAACGGGTGCCGATGAACTGTTTGAGTTGGGGGCACCGAATGAGGACAGAGGGTTCCCAAAATGATGGTCATCAAGTATCTTTTCATTTATAATTATATATTTTACTTTTGGAATCCATATTTAAGTTTTATTCCTAAATTTCTGATTATGACTATCTAAGGATACATTTTAGGTTTGTTTTTTTTATAGTGTTTTCTTCTTTTATGATTGTAATCATCTTTTTATATTAAGCTTCTTTAGGTTCCAAAAGAAATTTTTTTAAGAAATAAGTAGGAATAAAACCACAGATTATATCCTGTCAAAATTCATCTTCATCCCCAAAACCAATCTAAATTTTATTAATTTTTATTTAGAAACATCTATCTCTAACCAAGCTTTTAAACAATTTAATGTTTCCATGTTTTTTGAAAGAACCCAAACAAATATAGGTTTACCAATAGCTTTATCAATAGTATATATGGTATCTTTATTGTACATAAATTCGGGAAATTAGGCATAGTTATCCATACGAGGGTTACTGAAGGTTTTTCTTAGGATTGAAAAATGGATTTCATTTAAGGGTTCTCATTATATACTCTCATATAGACCATGGTGGGGTCAGATTATTTTGACATTGACTATTGTATATATCCGAAGGGCTGTTCGGACATATCTAGTACCATGCCCCACCGAACTAGACAAACAAGTGGATCTTGACTCAGATGGTTGATAGTCATTTTCTATCTTGGGCTTATGGGTTTTCAAACTTGACCCAAGCCCATGATAAGACCCGGATGATCAACAAGTCATTAAACAAGCATAAATACCTCGATTACTTTCAATTATGAAGGTGATAAAAAAATTTCTACTAGCACACACCTCTTTCATCTCTCTACATCTCATTCTAAATATTAAATTCCTAAAATTCTTTCCCAAAATACCCTTCGGTCAGAAATAATCCACACCAAATTGGCGACCACAATGGGAGGTGAAGGTGCCTGAATTGCAAATTGGAAACCAATAATAAAAAACCAGTTCGAATGGATCCAAACGTACATAATACTCCTCTTCTATAGGTGGAAAGAACGAAAGAAAATAATGAGTACACTATTGAGGAGTGTGATCAATTAAAGGTTGAAATTGAGGCGTTGAGGGCAATGAATCAAGCAGAAAAAAGAGTTAAAGAAAATTTGGTGCGTCAGCGCTTCACCATACCGATAATCATGGTGAAAATGAGCAGTCCCCAAAGACTCAGCTCAGTTTCAAGAAAGTGCATCGATCCAAGCATATGGAGAGTTCCATATTGGAATCTTCTAGTAGTTCCTCTAATGATACGAAGCTTCAAGAGTCAGTCTTATCTAGAAGTGATGAAGGACGATTAAAGAAGAAAATAAGACTGACCAAGAAGCATTCAAGAAAAAGGAACAGGCATGGCAGGCTCAAAAAGTATTAAGGGAAAATGAAGGGTTCAGCTGATCAACATATTAACTGTTTTCTAATTGATCCCTTTGCTTTCCAATCCGAACCATGTATTTTTGCTACTCCAAATGAGGATACCGTGTTTAGTCGTAGCCAAAATTGGAGATACTCATCTTGAGCAATTTAAGAACTTTATGATGAATTTCGACGATGATGACAGACTGCTGTGTATGGCTTTATCTCAAACCTTCATGGGAAGTGCCCTCAAATAGTATAATAGTCTCCCTCAAGGTTCTATAAAAAACTTCAACATATTTTGGGTTGCTTTCCAAAGGAAATTCATTGGAAGCAATAAGCTAAAAGGTAATGTTTATGCAATCATCCATTGCGCCAAGGAACCGAACAAGTCATCAAATGAATACGTTAGCAGGTTTTTTAATACAAAGAATGGGTTGGTAGATTTCTTTGAACAAGTGGAAATTGCCTCTCTTAGGCAGGGCTTGAATCCTGGTTATTCGGCTGATTTTATGACCCGGAAGAAAGCTATGACCTTTGGAGGGTTGTTAAATCAAGTGGGGAAACAAATTAATGTTGAAGAGACTAAAAAATCCAGAGTGCCTTGCCAGATCAGATCCACAACTACAACATCTACACCTCAAACAACTACCCAATCCAGAGTGCCTTGCCAGGTGTAACATCTCATTGAAAGAAGGAAATCGGGGCTCTATTTTAAAAAGCAAGAGGGCAGCATGCCAGATAATACACCATCCGGTACCAATGCGCCTCGAACTACCCCATCGGTAAGTCCTGGAACATCTAAGCAGGAGGACACTATGGTGATTATTTGAATGATTTGATGTGGATTCTGAGTACCTTGATCCGGATTCATGTCGGAATCGGGTAGGATGATAATGGACAAGATCTGGTATGGTAAATATTTTGAGTCCTTAACCATATTCGGGGGAGACACTATAACCGCACCTTCTAGTTGTTCAAGAAAGAGGCAAGTCAACAGCTTGACCACCCAATTGGATTGGAAGGATGTCCACACATTTATACCAAACTCCAGATCCTTTCATAGTTTTCGATGAGGATGAACTAAGAGATATTGCATGACCTCATGATGACGTTGTGCTAATAGCGGCAACAATAGGAGGAAATGATGCGCGTCGAATCCGTATTGACACGGGCAGTTCGGCAAACATATTGTTTTTAAATTCCTATAAACATATGAGAAACCCCTTGGTTATTCAACGTTCGAATATAACTATTTTGGGATTCACAGGGAGTTCGGCAGATGTGATTGGAGAATCGAGGAAGAAGTATTGTTGAGCAAATGGCCTTTCAAGAAAGTGGTGAAGGTACTATTTTTGGTGGTTGACTGTTCAACCTCTTTCAATGAAATATTTGGGAGGTCTTTGTTTTCCAGAATGCATGATATGGCCTCTACTGTCCATCAGTGCTTTAAGTATGTTGTGGGGGCACAAGTAGGTGTTGTCTGAAGCAATTAGAAGGTAGCTAAGGAATGTTATGCAACAGCTCTTTCCTCAAAGATTTTAGAGTTGGTCAAAGTTAATAAAGAATAACACTTATTGGAGCCTTCCACTGATGAGAATGAAATTGATGATCTAAGGGAGGCTCCTAGTGTTATAATACCTATAGAAGAATTTGAACTTTATTCCCTTGGCCGAAGGAAAATATATTAAAATTGGTACTAAGCTGCCACCAAGTTAGAAACAAAGGCTATTGTCTTTCTTATCGGATAATTTACATGTATTTGCATGGTGCAATGATGATGTAACCAGAGTGCTTACTGAAGTAATTTATCATAAATTCTCAGTACAATCTGATGTTGGACCTATTGTACAAAAAAAGAAGGTCATTTTCCAAAGAAAAGGGAGATGTTATTGTACAAGAAGTAGATGGGCTGACTAAAATGGGCCACATCAAATAATCTCAGTACCCATTATTGATCGCCAACCCTGTTTTGGTCAAGAAAAAGAATGACAAGTGGCGCATGTGTATTGACTTCATTGATCATAATAGGGCATGTCCCAAAGATCCTTATCATGTTTCTCGGATAGATCAGTTAGTGGACTCTACCTATGGGAACAATCTATTGTCTTTCATGGATGCATTTTCAGGGGACAACCAAATACAAGCAGATTCGAATGATCAAGGTTACACCACGTTTATTACAGATACAGGACTTCATTGTTACAAAGTGATGTCATTCGGATTGAAAAATGTTGGGTCCATCTATCAAAGGTTAGTCAATAAATTCTTCGTTAGTCAAATTGGTAGAAATATGGAAGTTTATATAGATAACATGATGGTGAAAAGATTTGAAGAAGATGCACACATATTCGATCTTCAAGAAATGTTTTCTAACTTAGAGGGCTGATATCTCAAGTAGAATGACCAAGTGGTTAGTTGACTTGGGTGATTATGATATTGACTCCCCCCCCCCCCGAACGACAGTTAAAGCTCAGTAAATGGTTGATTTCCTAGTATAATTTCATACTCATAGGCCCCTTGAGAAAATGCAAGAAAACTAGTCTAAGAAATAATGGGTAGTCCAAAGTGATGGAGGGTCTCGTACTATGGGATGTGGGGCCGAAATTTGTTTCACTTCTCCTTATGGTGATACTATGTATCAAGCTATATGTTTTGATTTCAGGGCCTCAAAAAATGAATCTGAATATGAAGTAAGTATAGTCAATCTCAGATTATCCCTTATATGTGGAGAAACAAGATTCTGATTGATGAGTGACTCTCAACTACTTATTAACCATGCTCTCGGGAAGTTAAAGTCAAATAAGAAACAATTGATAAAATATTTGCTCATATTGAGAGAAGTTGGTGCAAATTTACAAAATATACAATATGAACATTTCCCTAGATCAGCAAATATTATGGCTGACTCTTTAGCAACCATAGCCTATTCTGAATCTTACCCCATTGAATCTCATATTAGAGTGTCCATCAATAGATTCAAGCCAAGAAAATGGTAAAGAGAATGAAAAGAGTTTGAGTATATTTGTCATTCAACCCAAATGAGGTATGATATATTTCAGTTTATATCCGATGGAATTTTACCTCTGGATAAAGCCCTAGCTAAGAAAACTAGATATAAAGCTCGTGGTTTCTTGGTATTAAAATAATATCTTTATATGAAATCATTTAGCAGCCCCCTCTTAAGTTGCTTAGGATTTGAAGAATCCCAAAAACAATTATCTGAACTACACGATAGAGAAAGTTTTTCACATTGTGGCTATAAGGCCTTAACTAGAAGAGTCTTATTATCAGGGTACTAGTGGCAAAAAATAATGGCAGATGCCAAAGATATGGTTAAGAGGTGGGAGCCTTTCCATAAATATGGAAATGAAATCCACGTGCCAACAGTTCCTATGGATTCCATATCCGAACCCATATCTTTTGATAGATGGGGGTTGGATTTGGTTGTGCCTCTTCACGTGGCATCTGGTGGATATCGAACGATAATATCGACGATTGACTATTTCTCTGAATGGATTGAAGCAAATCCCTTAGTTGTAACCAATTCTAAGGCGGTTACAAAATTTATTATATCCAACATATGTTGTAGATTTGGAGTCCCCCGGAAGATCACTACAGATAATGGACCATATTTTGATAATAAAGACATGGAGATGTTTTGCACTTCCCCAGGGATTCGACATTGTTTTTCTTCTCCATTTCACCCTCGAGCTAATGGAAAAGTTGAAGTTTCTAACCGAACGATATTATCCGAGATAAAAAATAATATGTAAGGAGATGCAGGGAAGTGGCCAAGTTATTTGCAAGAAGTACTGTATGTTTACCGAACTACTCATCGGATTGCTACACAAGAATCCCATTTTTCTCTCATTTATGGGATTGATACAATCACACCCACAAAATCTACTTTACCATATTTCAGAATCCAAAACTATCCTGAACAAGAAAATAATATGGTAGTTAGGAATCGATTTGATTGAAGAGAGGATAATCAAAGAACATTTTAGAATATCACACTATTAGGGTTTAATGAGAAGCAGATTTGCCTCCAATGTTAGAAGAAGATATTTTCAATTGGGGGATAAAGTCTTGAGAAAAATCTATTTGTATACTAAATAAAAATAGTTTAGAAAGCTGGCTCCCAACTGGGAAGGTCCCTATATGGTATGTGAAAAATCGAGCAATTGACATATAAACTTCAAGAAAAAGAGAGTAGAGTATTGAAGCACCCATAGAACATTAAACATCTCAAATTATATTTAGAATAAAACTATCTTGTAAATATTTACCTCTTCATATCACAATGTCAATATTAGGGGCGTACTCTTTCCTACCCTAGTGGTGCGATGAGGTTTTAATGAGGTGTTCGGGTTTTCCAATAATATCTTATGCCATCTTTAAAATTCTTGTGCAAAATTCTTGACCATATTATGAGGAAATGGGATATATTAAATACTCATTAAACACCCAGGATCTCAGATGAAGTATTTTTGAGTTGATCGGATTTACTGAACACTTGACCATATTTATTAAATACTTGTGATTGGAGTCAATAAATTTTATTAAATATTTATTAAACAAATCAAAAAAAAAATTAAAAACTACTTAGAATGTTAACTGTAAAAAGACAATGGAGTTCGTACAAAAGAAAGATGGAATATTTAACTTGATCAAACAAGTCTGATCCATAATTCACAAAATGCCTTGATCATTCAAAGACCTTGGTTTATAAGACAGGAATTAAAAAAACCATGTCAAAATTCCTTGGCCGTCAAAGGACTTTAATTTTTAAAATAAAATATAGCATTACAACCTTAGGGTTTGTTCCCTCCAGTTTATTCATCACCATAACCATTCTTGGGAATTTTGAGTTTAGTGCTTGAAATCTCACCGGTTCCTTCATCAGAATCTTCTCCGCTTGAATAACCATGCTTGTCACCATCCACCATGGTATGAAATGGATCTCCTCGCATGGTATATATTTCCACAAAGGACTAAGGGTCCTCTTCGGAAAAGTTTCATGGAATAGCAAGACCATGTATGATTTGACCTCTCCTCTCTTTTCTTAAAAGAATCCACCACTCCGGCAGCATACTTCTCTATTCGTGCAGTTATCTCTTGGGCTTTTTTTCTTACTAAGGAAGCATTCTCATCTTCCTTCTCTTTGAGTATCCTCTCTAAAGTATTGTTTTTCTTCGGATAAAATAAGGATAGTGCTGGCATTAACAGCTTGTTGGTCTTTCAAGGATTTGATCGTAATAAAGGCAGAAGCTTCCAGTCCAGAATATTTGGTTTGGAGCTCCTATTGAGCCTTCCTGTATTGGTGAAATTCGGCAGCCAAGCCCTTTTTATCCTTCTTTAAGGCTTATATACTTTTCTGAGCAATTGAGAGATCGTTCTTCAACCCTGGTCTTATGTGGTTAGGGAAGTTATGTTCGTTATTTGTTCCCTGACTTGCCTTTCGAGGTCAACTATGGGACAAATATAACCCAAGAGAGAACGGATCATAGTGTTTTTCTCACATGATATCTCGTATGACTCACCATTATAAGTTACAGCATTGGCCACATTGGCATGAGGATAAGTCCGTTCAAAGTCGTATTTGTCCAGATCACTAAAGTACATGTTCTCAAATTCATCCAGATTGACATCTCCTTTAGTAGTTGGTTGTTTGACTGGTAGGAATGTTAGACGAGGAGGGTTAGGTGGCATCTCTTCTTGTGGAGGAAGATTAGTAGGAATGAAAGGAGAAAGTTCGGTAAGATAAAGTATTATCTCTGACCCTAAGCTACGTTTTTTCTTTTTTGCAGTATTTTCGTCACTGCTCTCATCGCGCCTCTTATGATCTTTCCTTGTAATCTGGGGCGTATGATCCGATCCGCCAACTTCCTTACTGTGGCTTCAATTTCATCTGACAAGGCGATGTTGATTCTTCATTGATTCTCCGAACCAACCATTTTGGAGACTTGATGAGATGAGTCGAATTTAGTATTCTTATTCATCTTGTTCTTGATATTGTCTAGGTGACTAGGGGCTTTGTTCCGGGAAGGCACGTGAAGTTTGCCATCCTTAGCCTCAGTTCTGTTTAGAATAACATCTACTGCAGGAGGAGTGGTCAGTTTCTCCCAAGTAAGGTCTCTACTCCCTGTAGTATTCCAGAGGTGAGACCTCACAAAGTTTCCAGAAGTAAAACTGTTATGGAAACCCAATCCCTATTTCTCTGATGCCCATTCGTTCAACCTCGTACAATTAGTTTCACTTGCCTCTAGGTGCTCTGGAATTTTTTTGAAAATACTACAAGAGAACACACTAGTAATTTTGGAATATCAACATCGTATTAGGAAATTAATAAAAATACGAACATATATTACTTGAACTTTTCTAGCAGATGGTCAGCTCACTTGGGCTTGTAGTGGATTTTATCTTTCTTCTATTCTCCCATACTCCACTGATAAAAATAAATTGGGTCCTCCATGGCTTTTCGGACTCCAACAGATTATTTACCACCTTGTAGTCATTGCCCAAATTGTAATGGTAAAAAGGAATATGGTGGTTTCTGCATAGATTCGCTACGAAAGCAAATTGCTCCATGGGCAAAGGAATTTTTGACAGTCTGGATGCCATTAGACCAGCCAGCAAAGTATATCATGAATTTGAGCTCAGTTGACTTGGGCATAACCTTATCAGATGGAAATACCTGACTATTTTTGGGTCCAAAGGAAACTGAAGGCCTCAGTTGAGCACTTCGGTATACACAACCAACTTGTGGGACTTGCAGTTCATTTTGTTCGGATCTGATCCAGTTCAGCAGTGTGGGTGTATACATAATAAATGTTCTAAAGAGTTATTAAATACTTCACACTAACCTTGAAAGTTTGGCCCCACTTTCCCTTTCAGGCACTCAGGAAGTGACTCAGTGTTGGGCAAACCTACTTTTACTTTATTTTTCCAATCTATTGCATTGTCTTTTGTTTGTTCGGACGTCTCGAAGGGTGTGTCTTCCATACTTTCCTCCATGGTCTCCTCCGTTACATTTGAGTGTTGTTTGAACATTTTAGAATCTTTTGGGGGCTTTATTGTCTCCGAACTAGCAGATTTTGAATAAGAGGAAGTACTTTTGGCTTTAGAAAGGCGAGTTACCCTTCGAGGGGTGAATTTCTCAGCATCTGAACCCATAGCCAGAAAAGGTGAAGGTTTCCTAACACTGGAAACTGATTTTTCTTTAGACAGAGGGTTTTGAGACTCTTGAACGGAAGACCCTGACTCTAAAGGAGATAGGGTTGCGATAAACGACGGTTTCAAACTTTTGATGTTTTTTATGATGATGAGCTCTTGTCTGTGTTTGGCTTTGTCTGACAGATTTCTCCACCAGGAGAGGTAGATAGTGCAGCTCCGATTCTTGCGTCTCTTCTTGCTCTTTCCGAATCAGATACGTTTAGCCTACCTCCTTTCACTAATGCGTTTCTGGCTGTGAACATATAATCTACGCAGACACAATTTTAAAAGATTATCAACCTTTCTCTCTCGATAAATTTTTGTATCCTCAAAAAGATAGAACAGTGAAACTTGTTTAAATAGAGATGAAGATGTGGGAGTTTCACCTAGGTGAAGATGAATCAATCAAAATAATTATTATGGGCTAGGAAGTATAAGATTAAACCATAATTTCCTTTTTATCCAGTACGTCAGGAATCCAGGAGAAAAACGACTGAAAGAACGAACCAAAACGGGACACATGTCCCACTACAAAAAACTGACTTTTGGAATTCGTAACTGTAAGTTAACCTCTTCGGATCCGATCAAGATTCAGTTCAGATATAAACGTCAGATCAAAATTTACCTTTGATACATACTAAGTTTTATTTTTTTTCTTCAAATTAGCTCTTCTAAAGTATCTTTTAAAGACCTAAAAGGGCTACTGATGAGGTCGGATTTCTTTGACACTGACTATTGTATATATCGAAAGGTTGTTCGGATGTATCCAATACCATGCCCCACCGAACAATACAACTAAGTGGGTCGTGACTCAGTTTGTGGCTAACCATTTCCTATCTTGGGCTTATTGGTTTTTAAATGTGACCCAAGCCCATGACCCGACCCGAAAGGCCCACAAGTCATTAAACAAATATAAATACCCCAACTAATTTCATTTGTGAGGGTGATAAAAAATTTACTGCTAGTACACACCTCCTTAATCTCTTTACATCTCACTCTAAATATTAAATTCCTAAAAATCTTTCTCAAAATACCCTTCGATCAGAAATAATCCACACCTGACCATACATTGCGTTTCCAGATCCTTTTCAAATCATCTTGGTTGTCTAGTTCCTATAAAATATATTTATGATCCCGCCATAATATAGTATAACTTCCTAAAACCCCAAAATTATCCATAAACTTATTAATAATATTCATATTAGGACAACCTATAGAGAATGTGCATATTAAAGTATATTTAGAAAAATCAAGTAAAATTTCTTAGTCTTTTTAAAAAAAATGAACAGATTTGTGATTTCCATGATCCTGAATTTGAACATTGCTATGCTTGAACTCCTTTGTTGAATCTTTAAATACTTCTACATACGTTTTGAGAATATATTTTTTGAGACATAGGCTTATCAGGAGCATTCTTTGGTGATCCTTGGTGAGTCACTGGATTGTTTAAGAGTTTAGTGATTGGATTATCTAAGGTTTCATTTGTGCTTTTTTGGCTTTGAGTATGTTTTTGTATTGTTAGAGGTTGAAATTCTTTAATTGATCTTCCTCTGTTTTTAGAAAAGCGTATGATTTTTAAGATTTCTTCAAGTTGGATGTTGAGGGAGGTGGTTTAATCGCTATATTATAAAAATTTATTGGTTTAAGACCATCAAAGATTGATTGCGGCTAGTGAAGCTCTTCCATTTCTATGATTGCTTCTTTTTATAATCTTGGTTAGTTTTTTTGAGAGTTTTTCTTTCTTTTCAAATTTATAAAATGTTAAATTAAAATATATATTGAAATTTATTTAATATAAAAATTATGAAATTTAAATTTATAAAATAATTTTTTCATTCGAACTATTACTTGTGTTTTTTCAATAATCGCGTCTTATAAACTTTTAGGTCTTCGACTTTTGATTTCTAGCAAAAATATAGGAGAATGCATAGTCACTTTTTAAAAATATCATTTTTTTAAAATTTAGTTTTTTCCCTCCATGAATAAAAAATGTTTCCAATTATATTAATGTGTATTAATCAAGTATGATTATATTATTATAATCCATTTTTATACATTTTTAGTTTTTTCTTTTCTTTTTTTAACGATCATCCTTTTTTATATTATTTTTACTAGATGTGTATTAATCGAATATGATTATATACATTAAAACCAACACAAATAATTCAGTTTATTTTTCTTATCTCCATGGACTATCGGCTATGCATATTAGAGATATGATTTTAAAATAATTCGAAAATACCATTGATTTTTTACGTAGCACAAAAAGTCCAAACAAAAGCCTTTTTAATTTTAATTTATTTTATTCAAATATCTTATGTTATTTAAATCAAATCTAATTATATAAATATTTGATTTTATTTTATTTTGAAAGATTTATTTTATTTCTTTGTATTATAATTTAGGGTTTTGAGTAGTTATTATATAAAGCCTCATATGCCTTAAGTTATTTTAAGTTTTTGGAATAATATATTTTTTATCTCTGAAAATTTCAATCTTTGTTAACCTTAGATTAGAGTTTCATCATGTTACTCTTGAATTAGAGTTTCATTTATCGTTGCTTCTTCAACTATTTTCACCGCGTTATTAGTTTGGTATCAGAGCCCAGCAATACCTGCTACACAGATACAAGAATCGTGTTCCGGGTACCTCTTGATTTGAAGGCTAGAATAAAGAACTACATCTTCCAGTCAACCTGCACAATTGGAGGAAGAATCTGCAAGTTTGTGATTGATTCAGATATCTTGGAGAATCTGATCTCAAAGGATGTTGTTCAGATGCTGGCGCTGAAGACTGAAGTTCTTCCATACCCGTACATACTGTCAGGACTGATAGAGTATACTGAGGTAACAGTTTCTAAACATTGTCAAATTGCATTTTCTGTTGGTAATTACAAAGATACAACATGGTGTGACGTAGTTCCTATGGACGTTTGCCATTGAGTTTTAGGACGTCCATGGCGATTTAAGAGGAATTCTACTTATGATGGTAGCACAAATCGATACAGTTTTGTGCAAGATGGTATCAAGTTTATATTAGTGCCATCTAGAGTAGTGTCTCCAAAACCACCTCTAGTTAAGGAGTTTCATGCTCAAATTGCACCAGCTGCCGATTTTAGCTGTGATGCTAAAACTGTGTCTGAGTCTGTGTTTGACAAGCTAGTCTATGATAAAAATATTTTTGAAGATGTATCTGGGTCGGTTTTTGACAAACCAGTGTACGATGAGTATGATGATGACTGGGATGATGAAGATCTAATTAATGTTGAGGAGAAACTTGTTGATCAAGATATTGTCCTAGGCTTCAGTACACCAGACTACATTACTTCAGAAGTTATATTGAAGAAAGACTCCAAAATATAAGCTTTTTTGTGGAGATGCATGTTCTAGCTATTTTATGTTATCCTAAAATCAAACCTTTGATTCAGTTTTCTGTGGATACATGTTGTCGTATTGGAAGGTGGTATTCTAGTGTTTGAGATTATGAACAAATTGATAGAAGAAAAGAATAGTGTTTTATTGGATAAAAGATTAGGTTTTGCAACAGAACCTGGAGGATTTTTTTGTGATGGTTGAGGAAATAAAAGAAAGAATAATAAGTTAAAAGTAGAAGATTGCAGTGCTTTGAATCTGCTGGCAGAAATATACTTTGAAGAACTTGAGAAGCCATATAATATTCAACAAAGAGGAATTCTTCTTTTCTGCAAGGGTCTTGATGTGATACAACAAGCACACTGTGGAAGTGGAAAGACAACAACTTTTTACACGCGCAAGGGTGTTGTGCTTAGTAAATGGGTTGATAAAACAAACATAGAACAAGTGGGTGGAGTATATCTTGTTACTGCTGACCAAAGTAATGCCAAGGACATGGTAAAGAGGGACAAAGCTGAGAAACCACTTCTTGACAATAGTTTTAGCATTCTGATTCTCACCTATCACACCCTTATGCTGGTATCAATTGAAATTGGTGGTGAATACACCAATGTTTTTTGAGTTCTTTCAATGTTTCAACGTTTCGAATTCGAGGTCGAATTCTTCCCAACCGGGAAGGATGATGTAGGGAAGACTGCAGATAGACTGGTTTCTCTCTCAGGTATCGGAATTGGGTCAACCAGGTACTCAAATCGAAGATTTCGACGAGCCCGTCTGATTTCAAAATTGTGACCTTATCACAAATTATGATACCCAAATTCGACCCGTAAATCCTTCGAAAACCAGTTTTAATATTTTAGCGTTAATTTTATTTATTTATTTTATTTTATTTTAAAATATTTTAGTAATTTCCCATATTTGGAATTAGGGTTTTAGGTAGTGGTATATAAAGCATCCTATACCCTATTTTGTCGTTAGACTTTGATTAACTAAATTTTGGGAATTATTTCTTTGAGTCTCCTTATTTCTCTAACCTAGGGTTAAGGTTTTATCGTCGCTTTCTCTTCTAATCTTCCACCAAGACATCAGTTGGTATCAGAGCCTCAGTTCCTGATATGGGGAAGCATGTTTCTAGAGCCTTACTATTCTGATTCAAGGTTTAAAGAAGAGAACAACACATATGGTCATGAAGATTGGGAAGATCGTTTGAGTATGAGAGGGCGTACCAATTGTTTCAATGACGATCGTATTGACCGATTACTGAAGGAGTTTAAATTGGCTACCAATCGTCGAATCAAGGTAAAAATTGCTGATCAATGTGCTATCTCACGCTATGAAAAAGTTTTCAAAACCATTTTTTTCATAAATTGGACATGGGGATGTTGTCTTCAGACTATGCAAAAAAATTTGAAACCAATTTGTTTCATCAACCGGATGGATTCAATGTGACTTCGAATAAGGAACACTCGAGAAGAATTTATCTTATTCTGATAAAGTCAACAATTATAATTCCCAATGTAACAATTGAACAAAATAAAATAAATAATTTGGGTTCTTGATGGTGATGGTGCTGTGAATTCGAGGACGAATTCTTGTCAACCAGGAGAGCATGATGTAGCCCAGAAAGTCCAAACAAAACCTTTTTAATTTTATTTTATTTTATTCAAATATCTTATGTTATTTAAATCAAATCTAATTTTATAGAGATTTTATTTTATTTTATTTGGAAAGATTTATTTTATTTCTTTGTATTATAATTTAGGGTTTTGAGCAGCTATTATATAAAGCCTCATATTTCTTAAGTTATTTTAATTTTTTGGAATAATATATTTCTTTATCTCTGAAAATTTCAATCTTTGTTACCCTTAGATTAGGTCCGTTGCTTCTTCTTCTATTTCCGCCGCGTCGTCAATTTTATTTTTTAAAGACAAACAAAAGACAAACAAAACTAGTTCCATTGTTGATATTTTTTAAAGGTTTTATAAAATAAAAATATTTTACACTCGTTTCTCATTATATGGTTTACAACATGCATCATAGTTAGTTTGGTTTAACATCTATCATAGTTGGCTTGTTTTCTCATTATATGGTTTAGCATCTATCATAGTTAACTTGGTTTAACACTATCATATTTGGCATGGTTCGGCATCTATCATAGTTGCCTTGGTTTATCATCTATTATAGTTCACCTGATTTATCCTTAAACAAGTTCCACATTTATCAAAATGTCATATTCTTCGTAATCTTTGTCTTTTTTGTTTTTACTCTAAAAACGTTTCTCAATGACATTTTATAAAAAGAAAAAAACTAAAAACGAATAAAACCTTTGAAACCTCTCTTTATTTATATATATATATATATCCTGTTGTTGCTTGTCACTTGAGTGGTTAGTAAAAGAAAAATCACATACCCATTTTATTTTCTCTCATTTTCTTTTATTTTTCTTATGTAAAAGGGAAAACAAATTAGTGCAATTTTCTCAATCTAAGATACTTTCAATCGTTTGTTTCTTTACATAACTGCACTATATACTTTGTTTCTCACTTTTAACTTTAACACAAGAGGTTAAAACATAATATGAGAAATGGAGTTTTTAATACCTATGTAATTTTAAAGTTTCATTCTTTTCATTTTCTATAATAAAATTGAAAAATGTTATCGTTTTTGCTTATATCAATTTTGATTTTGTGCATGCAAACCGCAGAAAATTAGAGGAAGTTAAAATGAACATATAATTTCAAATACAAGTTAAAGGTATATCTTTTTTTACAGAAAGAGAAGAAAGAAAAAAAAGATATATCTTTTTTAGAAAAAGAGAGAAAGAAAAAAAACGAAGAAAAAGTCAATAAAATAATTAATTTTTTTATATAATTAATTATGGATATCTTAGATATTATAAAAGATAACTAGATCTTAGATGATAAAAGTTAAGTTTAAATGGGTTTTCTTATAGATATATGCAAATAATTGTATTAGATTGATAGTAATTTGATTTTTAGATGTATTATTAAATGCTATATATATATATATATAATTATTTATTTATATTTACTTAATCTAAATCATAACCGAAATTAATTATTTATTTATCATAATTATTTATTAACAAAAATGAGTTATATGATGAACTTTTAGTCTGGATATAGTCGAGTTTATAATAATACCATATTTAACTATTTGTTATAGGTTTATTTTAATATTCTTTTAATGAGTATGGTATATCTTTTAATATTTGGTCTAATAAAGAGTCGTACATATATTTGTTAAGAACTTTAATGTCAAAACTGTAAATAATAAAATAAAAGAAATTGAATATGCTTAATTCGATTTATCAAATTTATTATTATTATTTTAAAATAGTTTAAATTATATAAAAAATAATAAAATATTATTTATTATGATGAACTATCCATAAATACTCAACCATATATCTCATTACTATTAAAAACAAAAATGATAAACTACCTAAAATATATGGATCAAGGTGAAAACCCATAAATAACATTCTTTTTATTTTTTTAACAAAATTGATCTTTATTATCGGTGAGAGTTCTTAAACTTTGTAAAATTTATAAATTTCATCCCTGAATCTAAAAAAATCCCTCTACTATAAAATAAATTTATAAATTTTACAAAATTCAAAAACCTTCCCCAATAATTTTCAAAATCGAAAACTAAATTGAAAAAAGAAAATAATCAAATTACCATCGGTGATAACTTTAAATTAAATATCCAAATAAATGAAATAGTCGAAGGACTATTTTCCTTATTTAAACTTCAATCTTATTTCAAATGAAAAAAAAAATCAAATAATAAGAATCTAATCCTTAAAACATTAATGATCCGTTACCATTTTTAAATTGTTATATATATATATATATATACCCAATACACCGTATAATTCACATTCTACTCTTTCATTTTAACATTATGAATACTAAAACCATGTATTTGGTTCTTTTTTATGTAGTTTTTGTGGCACTCTTTCATCGGTCTCTTTCATTTAAATAAATTTCATTTCTACAGCATTGAAGAACTATTTTAGTCAATATCACAAATAAATCACATGCTACAAATTCTGATAAAACACATTGCATGTTTATAATATCATTGAAGAACTATTTTAGTCTATATCACAAATAAATCACATGCTACAAATTCTCATAAAACACATTGCATGTTTATAATATCGCAGCAATCGCATGCTTGCAATATCAAACACATCACATGTTTATAATATCTCAGCAAAACACATCGTATGGTTATATTATTAAAGAAATTGCATTCTCATAAATTCACATTTTTTTAACTATAAAGCAGTCGCATGGCTGCAATTTATGGTAGGCATATGAGAACTCGCATGTATGATATGATTGATATGTCTAGGAAATCGTACGATTATTATATATATAATTTATTTTTCATCGTGCAAGTTATGCCATGGTAAACCCCAAGAAGAAGAAGAATCCCAACAAGAACATGATGGCTCACAACAAGCAAAACAACAACACCAACAGCATCAAGAAGAGGATGTGAGACAACATCAACCCCAATACTAACAACACCATCATGCAGAAAACAACAAGCATTGAACAACTCACCCAACCCGAAGCATCACCAACACTTTAACAACAAGCTGAAAAAGAAGCCCAACCTCAACAAGAAGCACAACCGTGCGCAAAGTCAGAACTACTATCCCAACCATAAGTCCAAAAGCATGTTAAAGACGACGCTAAACACCAATAACCCGGGGTCATAAAGTCAGAATAACCCATCTAAGGACATGCATTAACATCAGTTGATACAATTAAGAAAAATAGTATATTCAGAATTACCATCCTTTGATGATTATTTCATACAATGTACACAGTCCACTTTTGACATAGTTGATAAAGTTAAGGGAAATTTTGTCATGTGATGGAGTTTACATTCTATCTGCGAGGCTACGCTTGATCAAAATTTAGGAGATTGTGTTGCTAAGAAGGGTGTAGAAGAGACAACATCATTGGTTGATGCTGGGGATTTTCTAACTGGATCTTTATATAAACATCCAATTTTATATAGTCTAGTTGTTATAATATAACACTCAGTTATCTATGTTACAAGATGTAGACGATGGGTATCCTTATTGGATACACAAGAGGCAGAGGCAGAGGTTAATTTCCCCGATTGGGAAAAGAGTATGACAACAACTTATATCTTCAAGTTAAGTGAATACCACAATGTGGTTAAAATACAAAAGGCATAAGGACAAGAAGACTAAAAGTATGGTATTTACCACCATCAGAGTTCTCATATAGACTTAACGTGATTGTGAATGAAGTAATGGCACTACCATATGAACCAGACATGGACTTCACGGTAAAATAAAAAAGTGTAGCTAATTAACGATGGATTTAAAGGTTGTGTTGGCGTAGTCTAGAATTATCATTAAACTAGGAACTCAAATGTTTATTAATCTCTCATCTTTGGTTATACGCCTTCAACTTGTCATTTGTTAGATTATCGACGTTTGGATATGTAAGGTACTTCAATATGTTGATTAGCTAGTGCCATTCAAAGGTTATAGAGAGTTTTACACTTGTAAATACAACGTGATTCAAATTTATGCCATTGCAAAAGTAAGTGTATCTAAAATTAGTTATCGAATAGTATAACAAAATTGTTTGTAATCATCATCCATATAGTAGAAAAACTAGCTGAGAAAGAAGATATGTCAAAAATAATTGATGAAGTATTCCGCAAATGAGGTCCAATAGTTATATTATGTTCATTCTTGTGTGCCACATAATCAAGGATACAATGAACCATTAAACATTGGTGGTTATTGATATGGAGAACGGAATGACATAAAACTATAATCCACCCATGCCAAGAAGTACGTAAACAACACACTATACAAGAAAAATTGTCGAAGCCCTTGTAAGTATTTTTCAAAACAAACGCATGATAGTTGACTCAAAGACATCACATGTTGGATTTATGAACAACTCGTTGTAAGCTCTTTACAAAGCAATTACATGATTCTATCGTCAAGTAAATCACACGATAATATATGAATCAAATCACTTGTTTATTTGTACAAAAACATCGCATGATTAGTTTTCATATTTGCACTGGTAGCCACTGTAAACTCTTTTTAACTGTTAACATATTCCATAACAAAGGATATATAGGTAATGTAAAGAAGGGATATACAATGAAGTATGTAAGAGATATACTACAAAAAAGATCAGGCAGGCTCGACTGCAGAGTTTTTTTTTGTGAATACGCTTAAGACATCATCCATAAAGGCTTCATATAATATTCTTACATCGAAGATATCTGTGTAACTATTATAGTTCAAATGTTTTATCATTTCTTAAATGATTCAAACACTGTTGTTAGTTGGTAGCTATCTTGATGGAGATTTATCTAATGCGAACAAATTTGTAATATAATTGACTTTGTAAGTAATTTGGTCTATTTTATTGGGTAAGGTTTGTACTTTGAGTGAGTTGTTTAATAGTAAAATCACATATTTTTGTATAAAAAGAATCGTGTCCAAGTAGTTGTGATGTCTTTTAAATAAATATTCCCAATAAACTCGTATGGTTTGAAATGCAAAGAAATTGCGCGGTCAATTAGTTGGATTTTCTAGTAAGTAAATATCCACACTAAACTCGCATGGTTAGGAATGAAAATAAATTTTATGGTCAATTGGTTCCGTTTTCTATTAAATGAACATTTTCACGAATCTCGCATGGTTAAGATTATAAAAGAAATCGCATGGTCAACCGTTTTCGAACTGGTCTATACACTTAATACGCATCATAATTAATAAAGAAATAACAACTAGTGGCTATCTAATCATGTAATTATTTAAGCTTATACTTATTTTCATATCGGCTAATTTATTTCTTGATTTAAAAAATGTAGATATCTAGTCATGACTAAAACAATAAAGACGAAAACAAATATCAAGATTGAGTGTGAGTAGAGTTAGAGTTGATAACTGCTTATAAATAAGAGTACCAAGGGTTATGCCTATTAACTCTTAAAATAAAAACACTCATAAAGTCGTCATCTTCAAATACCATGGCTCATTCCTCCCTAGACTCTTAGGGCTACTTATCCTTTGATGATAGGTTTTCTAATGACTAAAAATATTACTCCGACTACAAACACACCACAACGACCGAGTATTCTAAGGAATCTTTGAACGATGGGTTTATATTATCGTTCCGCAATGAGTACCTCTCTACCGACTCGTGGTCGCACTCATGGGAAAACTCATACCCAGACGAGCTTCTACGTAAGAAAAGAAATAGAGACGATTGGGCTGAAGTGGAGCCCGGAGATATAATAAACACAGACACTGAGGTAGAAGATGCAAATATCAATGGCGAGATGGACATAGAAGTAAAAGAACATAACAAAGATTACGAGAAGGAAGAAGAAAAAGAAGAGAAGACCTCTCTGATGGTTGATTGATTTAATTTTGATAGTTCCATGTCTTTTGTTTTCATGTAAAATTTCCAACCCTAAACTTTAATGTGTTTTTTGTTAGGGTTGGATGTCTGGACACTATTAGGTCTGTATAATATGTTTGTAGTAATCTATTTTTAATACAAAAAATTTATGATCTTAACTCAGCCATTAAAAATATATGGTTGCATTATTATGTTTGTGTTAAATATTTGAAGAAATCCCGCAGTGTGATTCCTTTAGAATCGCGCAATTGTATTACAAACCTAAACATGCGTAGTGTGAAACTTACTTATCTAGCATAACAATATGCAAAAGGATTTAGTGGACTTGGAATTAAAATGAATAAATTTACAAGGAAGTCGCGCAATCCTAATATTCACTTAAAATGCGTTGTGTAAAGTGCAAAGAACTCGTGCAATCCTAATATTCACTTAAAATGCGTTGTGTAAAGTGCAAAGAACTCGCGCAATCCTAATATTCACTTAAAATGCGTTGTGTAAAGTGCACACATCTCGTATAGTTATATACACAAAAAGCTAGTGATAGAAATAAAACTCAAAGAATTAACAGTATAAATAACTCGCGTAATTGCATTACAAACAAATCGCACCAGTATAATATTCAATAAAATCGTGCAAATGTAATTTATACATAAATCGAATCATAAAAAAATTAACAAAAGTCACATTGTATGAAATGAACGTATCTTGTATGGTTATATCCACACAGAATTTATGATGGACTTCAAACTCAAAATTTCAAATATACAAACAACTCGCACGTATGGAATACAAATAATTCGCACAATTGTAAAAGTATTGAAAATTGTGTGAATATAATACAAATAACTCGCATAGTTCTAATATTAAATATACAACAACTGAATTTTAGAGTGGGACCTCACAGGTCCTCTTATTATGGCCTGCTTACAAACAATGGCCACACCTCAATAGGGTGGTTGTTATTTCTCCTCTAGACGAAATTCGTTTTTTTTAGGTCTTATATCTCGTCTTTTCATGTTGGGAGACATAATTTTCGGCTCGAACAAATCATTAAAGCTTGATAATTTGCTAAAATTGGTTATAGCCGGTATACTAAAAGAGTAAGTTGACATGTAATTGTTAACCATGAAGAATGGCTCTATCGACGTCATGGGATCTTGTTGAGTCGATTTTATTGCCGCTAAAGCGTGAGAACATAGAAAACAATATTTTTTCTATGCAGTCCAAGAACATTTGAAATACAACATAATAACAATCATAACAGAGTCTATAAAAACTTCAAACAAGGCTGTATAAGACATATAGCCTAGCCAAGTAAGACTTTTTTTCAACATTCTGCTTTAACTTCTTTTCATACTCGGGACATAAAATAGTACTCCATCTTAGCCCCTCCGAATAACATCATGTGCTTTGAGTCATAAGCAAGATTCTAATCTTGTTAATCAGTTCAACATTGGGTAGACTGCACAATTTTTTGATCTATGCGTCCAAAGGTAAAGTTTCAAGATTTTTTTAAAATTTTATAATTACCTTCACATATAAATTCTAAAAAATAATCATTAAACATATCTATCAGGAGAGCATAAGCATATCGATTAAACAAACATAACATCATAGCTTTAAACTCTCTGTTAGTATGATCAAGAGCTTTCTTCAAATTCTGAACAAGATGGAAAAAAGTACACATGATAATAGTTTAGATACAAGACATAAACAACATTCATGCAACATGGAGTATATTTGCAATATCGAAGAACTCTAATGGTTTTACATGACTAGCATCCTAAAAAATCATATATAACTCGCATGTGTATTATACAAAAGAAATCATACATCAATTACACAATGGAAATCTTACATTCGTTAGTCACATCTTACACGTCTAGCATGTTCACACTATTGGAGGAACTCGCAAGATTGGTTATCAAAAAAACTTGCGCGTCGAGATTATTCATTAAAATTTCACGGTTTAAAATGCATATATCGTGCGCAATCTATTCTATCACATGTATGAGGGTTCAAATATATAAGCCCTCGCATGGTTTATGATAAAACACAACTCTCATCTTCAAATATAGTAGACTCGCACGGTCGTCTAAAATCATAACTAAACTCGCACATCGTAAAGATATAAATAAAGCATAAAACTAAACGTTGTTACCATCCTTTGCTATGACGGATAGCAATACACCAATATACTTGCCGGTTAAAAATATTCCGCCGACATACATCAATGGACGACATGAATAAAAACCTTAAATACATGAACCGAATGCTATAAAACTGGACCTGAAGACGTTTCCAACAGCTAATTTCAAGTGGAAGTCAATAGTAATAGCATGACTCTTCAATAGTTTAAAGTATTCTTATTAGTAAACTAAAATAAGTATTACTATCTCTGAAGACTCTCCTCCTTGCCTTCTCTAAAGCATTATGTGAGAGACAGTAAGAGATGTCTAAATTGTAGTCTTGTTTAACAGAGGATTGTATACTTTTTACCGTCACCGTATGACTTTCCCTAATAGAATCATAAATTTCATCCATAATCATATCTGATGTCAAATGCCTCTGATGTTATTTGGAGAAAACAAGACTGAAAATATGTCCTTCAAAAAACAGCTTAATCTCCATGAAGTTGGTGCTATAATCAACTGATGCATAAAGTCTCAATTTACAACCAGTTGAGACTTTGTTTTCATAATATGTAGTTATATTGTTTATTGTATTATGCATGTACTTGAAAAACATACCATACCAAACTTATGTTAGGCTGTTTACGCTTTTCACCAGCAATGTTATCAACGAGTTGTTGTATAATAATAAAACTAATGTTTTTAAATGCTCCACATCAAGATATACCTCTAAACCACAAAATCTTTCTCATTATTAAACAAATAAATCTTGTGACCACCGCATGAGTAAATAATAAATTATTTTCCTCTGACCAGCTCGTCCCATCTATTTTGAACGTATTCTTGAATACTTTGAAAGTTTTCAAACTTGATAAAAGAAACAATTGTATTTTGGTGACTATATTTGAAAATAAAAACTCGTGGTTTAAACATATATCACCATGTATTAAACAAGAAAGAAATAGTCAGAAGCATAAGGTTGTTATAAGACAACTCGCATGTTTAACAACCCTAAAATCGCGCGGTAAGGATATAACACAACTCACATTTTTAATATACCAAGAAACAAAATTTCTGTTAATGAACACAAATCGTATTGTTGAATATACAAAGAAATATTAATGAACACAACTCGCGTAGTCATGTCGACAAAGGTATTGCATAGAAAATCAATGAACAAATCACGTGTTTGTCATGTTTCTATCTACCACTAAACTCGCATGATCATGACCCGATATATCAGGAAAAATGCTTGTATTTCGCATCTGCTTCAACTAATCTCACATCATCAACTGCAGGTTGTTATTGATGAGTCCGAATTCAGCATGCTCCTCGAACAAGGGCAGATCGATCAAGTCTCTCCGAATACCGGACAGGTTACAGGGACAGGGATCGAACAGGTCACTTGGACCGGACAGATTTTTGTGAACACTATGAACTTGAAGTAGTTCGAACTATGACAAAAGTACTAAAAACATAAACACTTCTTGACTAAGCTACTTGCTCTCCTACTTAAAACTCATGGGTCTTTGAACATGACCCGGGTCCATTAAACATGACCCGAAAGCCCATAAGGGCCCAAACATTATACTATAAATACCTAACCACCCGCATTAACTATGGGTAATGAGAATTAACTGCTACCAAGCTGCTTAATCATCTTTCTACTCTCTACTCTAACCGTTAAACACCCACATACCACCGTTAAACACCCACACACCACCGTTAAACACCCACACACCACCGTTAAACACCCATACACCACCTTAAAACTCCACTTGAAATTACTAGCCTACCCTCAGGCGGTTATTATCCACACCAAATTGGCGACCACAGTGGGAGGAGAGAGGTGCCTGAATCAAGCATTCAAAACCTACCAAGAAATTCTGTCCGTATGAATCCGGACAATCCAGAGCTTCCACCAGCTTTGCTCGAAGTGGTGGAAGAAAACGATGAGTACACTGTCCAAGAGCGTGACAGGTTAAAGCTTGAGATAAAATCTCTGAGGGCTGAAAAGGCCAAGATGGGCGTGAAAGAAAAATCCAAGGCATCGGTTGTTCATCACACCGACAACCCCAGGGAGCCTGAGGCTTCGAAAACTCATGTGAGCACTAAAAAGACTCATGCTAGCTCTAAAAAGTCTCACCGGTCCAAGCCTGTGGAGAGTTCTGACTCGAGCTCAGAATCTTCGGGTAGCTCTTCGGACAGTGAGGGAAATGAAAAATCCTTGTCCTCTAGCAGCGATGAGGGTCGAACCAAGAAAAAGCAAAAACAGGTTAAGAAATATTCAAGAAAAAGAGACCACCATGGAAGAATGAAAAGGCATATTAGAAAGGGGTCGTCTCACCACCGGAGGTATACGGACAAGATGCTAATGGATCCTTTTGCTTTCCACGATGAACCGGGTATCTTTGCAACTCCCAATGAGGATACTGTGTTCAGTCGTGGAAGGAATTGGAGGCAGTCTCCACTGTCTTCTAAAATACTGTCCGGAAACCTCCCCAAGAGGTTTGATAGCACTAAAATGGAGAAGTACGATGGCAGTACTGATCCGGACAATCATCTGGAGCAATTCAAGAACTTCATGATGAACTTCGATGACGATGATAATCTACTTTGTAGGGCATTCTCCCAATCTTTTACGGGGAGTTCTCTGAAATGGTACAACATCCTGCCTCAGGGTTGTATTAAAGATTTTGATACGTTTTGGGTGGCCTTTCGAAGGCAGTTTGTAGGGAGTAAGGAGCTGAAGGGAAATGGAGATACAATAATCCATTGTGCCCAGAAGCCAAATGAGTCCTTGAAAGAGTACATAAGTCGTTTTGTGAACACAAAGAATGGGTTGGCTGATTGCTTCGAACATGTGGCAATAGAATCCCTAAGGCAAGGTTTGAACCCAGGCAATCTGGCTGATTCGGTGACCAGAAAGAAGGCTATGACCTGGGGAGGATTGCTAAATCAAGTTGGCAAACAAATAAACGTTGATGAAACAAAGAAAACCAGGGTGCACAGACAGGTGAGGTCCACCCTAGTGGCACCAACTCCAAATCAAAACCAGTCCGGGAATAAAGCAAGAGAAACCGGACAAGGGCATGGCAGGGCAAGAGCTCAGTCTCAACCAGCAGCTCCTGCTCAAAGTCAACAATCCAGAAACAAGAGAGGGCCATGGGTCCAACCGGAATGGTTCGCAGAGCTCAAAGAAAGTGTGGCCACCATTTTCGATAAGACAAAAGATGAGGTGCATTACCGGAGACCAGCAACCTTGCAGTCTCCCAGAGAGCATCGTAACAACTCCTTTTGCCAATATCACAATGATATTGGCCATACCACTGATGATTGCATAGCATTGAAACAAGAGGTTCAAAACCTGATTGAAAGGGGAAAGTTGGGAGCATACGTTAAAAGAAGAAGAGGCAACAGGCCTGACAACACTCACCGGGTTGGTCCAAGTAATGCTGCCCCGGAGGGGGCCATGGTTATAGTTGAAAGGTTTGATGTGGAATCTGAATACTTGGATCCTGATCCAACTCGAAACAGGGTGGGTGCTATAGAGGAGTGTTCTAGGTCGGTCTCCGGGCTCATTAAATTCTTCGAGTCACTTACAATTTTAGGAGGGGACACTATGACAGCTCCTACTGCTTCTTCGAGAAAGAGGCATGTTCATAATTTAGCCTCCCAGCTAGAAGGAGGCATGACATCGTATCAGTCACATAACTCATTCCCCTTCATTGTCTTTGATGAGGATGATTTGAGAGACATTGCTGGCCCTCATGAGGATGCTGTTGTCATAGGAGCCTCTATAGGGGCAATGAAATAAGGCGAATTTTGGTGGATACTGGAAGCTCAGACAATATCCTTTTCCTAACCACTTACAAGAAAATGAGAAATCCAGCTGTGATTCAAAAGTCGGACAGGTCAATCGTGGGCTTCACAGGCAGCTCAGCCGATGTGATCGGAGAATTCGAAGAAGAGGTGTTATTGGGCAGGGGCCCTTTCAAGAAAATGGTTACAATACTCTTTATTGTGGTGGATTGTCCCACTTGCTATAATGCTATTCTAGGGAGGTCTTGGCTTTCTAGGATGCATGCAGTGGCTTCAACAGTCCACCAGTGCTTAAAGTATGCTGTTCAGGGACAGGTTGGGGTTGTCCGGAGCATCCAAAAGATTGCAAGAGAATGCTATGCCACTGATCTGGCTCCTCGAACATTGGGGGCAGTCCGAAGAAATGATCAATAGCAGTTTGAGGGCCTTTCTGGGGGTGAGGGTGAAATTGATGACCCCAGAGAGACCCCTGGAGTGTTGATTCCAATTGAAGAGGTTGAAACGCACTGTTTGGAAGAAGGCAAGAGTGTCAAGATAGGGTCCAGGATGCCACCAGTGTTGAAAGAAGAGATGTTGAAATTTTTGAAAGACCATCAGCATGTTTTTGCTTGGTGCAATGCTGATGTTACTGGAGTTCCATCAGAAGTGATATCCCATCACCTATCTGTCCGGAGAGATGTAGCACCAGTGGTTCAAAAGAGAAGAGCTTTCTCAAAAGAAAAGGCTGATGTCATAGTACAAGAGGTTGACAGACTCACTAAGATGGGGCACATTAAAGAATCTCAATACCCTTTGTGGACTGCTAATCTTGTCCTGGTAAAAAAGAAAAACGGCAAGTGGCGCATGCGCATTGACTTCACAGACCTCAATAGAGCCTGCCCAAAAGATTTGTATCCGGTCCCCCGGATAGATCAGTTGGTAGACTCTACTTCTGGGAACAAGCTACTTTCCTTTATGGATGCCTTCTCCAGGTACAATCAGATTCAAGTAGATCCAAAAGATCAAGAGCATACCACATTTGTCACTGACAGGGGTCTCCATTGCTACAAAGTGATGCCATTTGGTTTGAAAAATGCTGGGGCCACTTATCAGAGGCTAGTCAACAAGGCATTTGCTGATCAAATTGGAAGAAATATGGAGGTTTACATTGACGATATGATGGTGAAGAGTGTGGATGAGCAGCTACACTTGCCCGATCTCCAAGAAACGTTTGCCAACTTGGTAAAAGTAAATTTAAAGTTAAACGCTGAGAAATGTGTCTTCGGAGTGCATCCGGGAAGTTTTTAGGCTATATCATAAGTGAGCATGGAATACAGCCTGATCCGGACCAGCTGAATGCTCTTTTCCAGATGGAACCTCCTCGAAATGTCAAAGAAGTACAACGGTTAATGGGGAGATTAGCAACTTTAAACAGATTTATCTCCAGGTCTTCGGACACGTGTGCTCTTTTCTTCCAAACCTTGAAGGGTACAAAGGGTTTCGAGTGGACCCCACAGTGTGATGAAGCTTTCAATGAAATCAAGAAACACCTGTCCTCCCCCAAAACTTTGTTCAAACCAGTTGATGGGGAGACTCTCTTCGTATATTTGGCAGTTTCAAGTTGTGCCATCAGTGCTGTGCTGGTAAGAGAGGTCGATAGGTATCCCCACCCAGTGTACTACATCAGCAAGAGCTTGATAGATGCTGAGAGACGTTACTTGAAAATTGAAAAATTGGCATTAGCTCTGGTAATAGCTGCAAGAAAGATGAGGCCTTATTTCCAGGCTCATCCTATTGTTGTCCGAACCTCTTTTCCCTTAAAGAATGTCCTTCAAAAAGCAAACATTTCAAGCAGAATGACTAAGTGGTCAGTAGAATTGGGGGACTTCGACATAGGCTTTGCTCCCCGGACAGCAGTAAAAGCCTAAGCTGTGGCTGATTTCTTAGTTGAGTTCCACTCCGATAGGGATTCGGAGCAAGCTACTGATACAAAAGACAAGAAAGTCTGGATCGTCCGAACAGATGGTGGGTCTAGCACTATGGGATGTGGTGCAGGAATATGTTTAACTTCCTCTTATGGAGATAGTATGTACCATGCTATTTGTTTTGCTTTCAGGGCATCTAATAACGAGTCCGAATACGAAGCAGCTATAGCTGGGTTAAAGTTAGCCTACATCTGTGGGGCTAAGAGGGTCAAACTGCTAAGTGACTCCCAATTGCTTATCCACCATGTCTTAGGCCAATCTGAGGCTAGAAATGAGCAACTTGTGAAATATTTACTCCTCCTCAAGAATGAAGCACTAAAATTTAAAGCTGTTCTCTACGAACACATTCCCCGGGCAGAAAATGAGCATGCAGACTCATTAGCAACAATAGCATATACAGAGTCTTACCCATGGATCCATGTGCTTGAAAGCCCTTCTATTCGACTTAGTAAGGGTGAAGAAGAGGAAGTTTTTGAAATACAGGTGAAGCAGCCTCAGGATTGGAGGTCTCCTCTCATGCAATATATGTCCGATGGTATTGTGCCTTCAGATAAATCACAAGCCAGAACATTGAAACACAAGGCTCGTGGTTTCATTATGTTGAGAGAAGTGTTGTACAAAAAATCCTATAGTAAACCTCTCCTACGTTGTTTAGGAGATGATGAGTCACAAGTGGTCCTCTCTGAATTGCATGATGGTGAGGGATCAGCCCATTGTGGGTTTAGAGCTTTAACAAGGAGAGTATTACTCTCCGGATATTATTGGCCATCGATTATGAAAGATGCTAAGGAATTGGTGAAGAGGTGTGACCCATGCCAGAGGTACAGCAATGAAATTCATGTACCTGCCATTCCTTTGGAGTCAATTTCTGAGCCCATCCCTTTTGCTCGATGGGGGTTGGACTTAGTAGGGCCTCTCCCTGTGGCGTCCGGAGGGCATAGAACCATAATTGTGGCCATTGACTACTTTTCGAAGTGGATAGAAGTAGCTCCCCTGGCAGGGACAACATCAAAAGCTGTCATAAAATTCATTATGTCCAACATATGTTGTAGATTTGGTGTCCCACAGAAAATAACAACAGATAATGGGCCACAGTTCGATAATAGAGAAATGGAAAGCTTCTGTGCCTCAAGGGGTATACAGCATTGTTTTTCTTCACCTTTCCACCCACAAGATAATGGGCAAGTTGAAGTGGCTAATAGGACTATATTGTCCGGTTTAAGGAAGAATCTGGAAGGGGCTGCTGTGAAGTGGCCTAGTTATTTACAAGAAGTCTTGTGGGCCTACCGGACAACACATGGGGCTGCAACACAAGAGTCACCATTCGCCTTGGTCTATGGAATGGATGCAATAGCCCCCATAGAGAAGACACTCCCTTCCTTTCGTGTTCACAACTTCTACGGACACGCTAATGAGATGACCATCAGAAATCAACTTGATTTAATAGAAGAAAGACGAGTTAAAGCTCGCCTTAGAGTGGCACACTATCAGGGCTTGATGAGAAGCAGGTTTGCTTCTAAAGTTAAAAGAAGAGATTTCCAACCAGGGGACAAAGTATTAAGGAAGGTCTTCTTACACACTAAAGAAAAGCTCTTCGGAAAGCTGGCCCCTACCTGGGAGGGTCCGTATATTGTGGTTGAAAGAATCAAGCATGGAACTTATTGGTTGGAAGACAAAGATGGCAGGGTTTTAACTCACCCTTGGGATATTGAGCATCTTCGGATGTACTTGGAATAACACTTGTGTAAATATTTACTTGTTTGAACTTCCATGTAAATATTTGGGGGCATACTCTTTCCTCCCTGGTGGCACGGGGAGGTTTTAATGAGGTGTCCGGATGGTTGAATAAAATTCGATGCCTTCTTCAAAATTTTCTAAGTATTTTCAAAGTTCTATCTCTTGTTATACTACCCGGACTGAAAGATCTAAGGGCTATTTAAACTCTAGCCGGAGAATTTAAACACTCTCACAATGCAATAACTAAAAGCTACTTAAGCTCTAGCTGTCTAAACTAAGACAAACAATGAAAGAAGATGATGGTTGTGCAAAACAGAAGTAATCATTGAACAACTTAAAATTGCCTTGGCCTTCCAAGGACTTTCGAGTAAGTCGGGATACAGCACAAAAAACCTGTCCGAACAAATACCGGACACCACTACAAAAAGAGTGCCTTGGCCTTCCAAGGACTTTAGTTTGAATAAAAGATAAACTAAGTAAAATATAAATTAAGATTGAGCCTTTGATGACGGCTCCCCTTCATCTACTTTTTTACCCTTAGAGTCGCTCCCCGCTTCGACTACCTTTTTGCCTTTGGGATCATTCTCCTCTTCACCTGGGCTCTCTCCGGTCCTCTCTTCATCATCAGAAGAAGACCCACTGGAAATTCCTTCATCATCGACCATTGTATAAAACGGAAGGTCATCATCATCCACATAGTACCATAAGTCCCCCAGGGTCCTCTTTGGAAATTTTTCATGAAAAAGGAGAACCATATCAGACTTCACCCTTTGAATCATTAACTCTTCACTTTTAATCATCTCCCTGGCATATGCATTGATCTTTGCATTGATTGTGGCCTCTTGGTCCCTTAGCAAAGCATTTTTCTCCTCAGCAGCCTGGGTCACTGCATTTTCTAGAGCAATCTTGTCAGTAGTCAAGTTGGTGATGATCTTCTCCTTTGCAGTAGTTTCTCCCCTTGAGGCCGTAAGGTCCTTCTCCATACCGGACAGCTTCTCCTGAAATTCTTTTATGGTTTCTTCTAGGGTGGCAACTTTTGTGTTGCTTTCATCTTGATTCCTCTTCAGCTCCTCATTTGCTTCCTTAAGCAAATCAGCATTGGTGGTAGCAGTACGGAGGTCCCCGGACAGCTTTTCCTTCTCAGACTTGAGGTCTTTGATGGTGTCTGCTTGACTCCGGACTTGCCTCTCCAATGTAAGAACTGGCTGCACATTACTAAGCAAGGAATGGGCTATGATGTCCTTTTCACTAGAAACCAGGAAAGTCTTACCATTGAAATTGATCGTATTGGAGCTGCTTGGAGGAACGTAGGGCCCTACGAATTCATCTCTGGGAAGGCCAAGGAAATACTCACCAATCCCAGCTAGACCAGTGATGTCCATTCCATCGAGGTTGAGATCTCCCCCCTCTACCTCATCAGTATGAAAGTCACCTGGGATCTCTTCGGCCAGCGTTGGGTTAGAAGGGTCAGTGGGGAAAGAGGGCTCCGGATCCCGGAGAGCGAGCTCATCTCCTTGGGAAGTCTTTTTCTTCTTAGCTTCCCGATCAGCATCTTCACCTACATGCTTGCAAGTCCTCTTGGGAGCCCTTGGAGGTTTTAGGAGGCCTACTTCCTGCCTTTCGGTCTCTTGCTCTACCACTTGCAAAAGGGCTGCATCGATTTGAACCTGGGCCGGCCCCTCCGGGTCCGTTGGGGCATCCTTCTCAGCATCGCTCGCCACTTTTTTGCCTTTTCTCCTGCCTTTCATTTTGCTTGGGGCTTTAGCCCGGGCAGACAGGTAGAGGGTCCCATCTAACTCGTGGGACCTTCTCAGCACAATGTCTTCTGGAGGCTGGGTGGTGAGCTCCTCCCAAGTTAGGTCTCTCCGACCTGTGGTGTTCCACAGGTGAGACCTTGCTAGATTTCCAGGGGTGAAGGCTTTATGGAATTGATTCTCCCAGTTCTCTGCGGCCCAAGCATTGATTTTGCTACAGGTAGTCTGTCCGGCCTTCAAATAATCCCCGAACTCCTTTGGCAGCTTTGTTAGAACAAAAGAGAAACTGGTTAATTTAAACTAACTTAAAAAAAAAACGGACAGAGATTTAAGGTAAGGAACTTACGGTCACTCCTCCACCTACTCCTGAGGAGGCTTGGGTTCTCTCCGACCTTGATCTTCTTGCCATTTTCCCAAGCGCCACTGACGAACAGAAATTGGCTCCTCCATTTGCTCTCAGACTCCAAGAGATCATCAACAGCCTTGAGATCGTTCCCCATATTGAAATGGTAGAAGGGGAATTGGTGATGCTTGGAAAGGTTGGCTACTGCTGCGAACTCTTCCATAGGAAGAGGGATCCCAGACAACCTAGATGCCATGATACATGACATCAAAGTAAACCAGCCATTGGGGCTCAGCTGGCTCGGGCAGAGCTTGACCGGGTGGAAGTATCGAACGATCTCCGGGTCCAGTGGGAACCTGAGTCCCCAATTAAATAACTCCGTAAAGAAGACTATTTCATTTCGCTTACAGTCCATAGGGGTCTCCGGATCAATGGGGATCCTTATCTTCACATTTTCTGGGATCCCCCATTTTGTGCGCATTCGACCCAGGTCAGAAGTATGGGTGAATGCATACTTGGTCTTCTGCAAGGCCAAGAGGTACTTGAGCTCAACTCTGTGAAAGCACGGCCCCACTTTCCCCTCAAGGCACTCCGGCAGGTCCGGATGCCTCAAGTACAGATTTTCCTTGCCTTTTTTGGCAGCAGCAGCATTATCGGTCTGTCCGAAGGACTCGGACTCAAAAGGGACTTCTTCAGCAGAGTCCTCCATTCTTTCCTCCATGATTGTTGGGAGAGCGTCTGTAGTAGTGTTCCGGGGAGGATTGAAGCTTGGCTCAGCCTGGCTTCCGGACTGCTGTCTTTCTATATTTCTTTGACTTCTCACCTCAGGTTGGGGCTCGGAAGCAGAAGTCTCTCTTGGAAGTACCGGGCTGCTGGCCTTCAGACCAGATGGCCTCTCCCGGGGAGCTCTAATGGGCACTCCAGACCCAGAACCACTGGTTTTCGCCGCCGATTTGGAGGGAGTATTCTTGGACGCTAGTCCTTTAACTAACCGGCTTGGCCTTTTAATAACTAGTTTCTCCGGAGAGTGATCAGAGAAGGTTTCCTAACGCTTGTAGCAGTAATACCTTCTCCATAGCTATAAAAGGAGAAGGTTTCCTAACGCTTGTAGCAGTAACTCCTGGCTCAATAGCAGGTATTGACTCCTGGACTGAGGAACCAGAGACTATGGGTGAGAGGGTGGATTGAAAGAGTTTTTTGGGCTTAGAACCTTTGGAGGAGGACGAGCCTCGATCTGACTCTGTAACAGAAGCAACTGGTCTCTCAACAGGTGATGATGGTAGCCCTGCTGCTATTCGTCTTTCCTTCTCGACCTTTTGCGCTTTCTCCAACTCCGAAAGGTTGAGCCAACCACCTTTGATCAATGCTGTTCTTGCTGTAAACATAAACTGCCAAGGAAACTTTTTGCTTTAGAGAGAGAAAGCTCTGAGTAAATTTGCAGAGTAAATGTGAAAGAGATGGTGAAACAGTGGAAAATGAGTTTGAATTTATAGTAAAACTGAGAAAAGGAGTTGATTCCTAGGAGAATTCGAAAAGTTTGGCAATGATTAAAAGACGGCGCTGATGTCACAACTTGTAGTTAAAGAGGTTACTTGTTAAAGAAGGTGGTGTAAAATTCAAGGTGAAAAAACGGATGGATTGGCCAATCAGAGAGCGACACGTGTCCCACTAACTCTGGCAAAAACCGTTTTGAATTCATAAAGCTTAACCTGTCCGAGTATACCCATAGTTCTGTCCGGATTGAAAACCACTTCAGACATCGGACTGTTTTTCAGTTCTTTGACAAGAATACTTGCTCAAACACCTAAAAAGGGGCTCCTGATGAGTCTGAATTCAGCATGCTCCCCGAACAAGGGCAGATCGATCAAGTCTCTCCGAAATTCGGACAGGTTACAGGGACAGGGATCGAACAGGTCACTTGGACCGGACAGATTTCTGTGAACACTATGAACTTGAAGTAGTTCGAACTATAACAAAAGTACTAAAAAACCTAAACACTTCTTGACTAAGCTACTTGCTCTCCTACTTAAAACTCATGGGTCTTTGAACATGACCCGGGTCCATTAAACATGACCCGAAAGCTCATAAGGGCCCAAACATTATACTATAAATACCTAACCACCCGCATTAACTATGGGTAATGAGAATTAACTGCTACCAAGCTGCTTAATCATCTCTGTACTCTCTACTCTAACCGTTAAACACCCACATACCACCGTTAAACACCCACACACCACCGTTAAACACCCACACACCACCGTTAAACACCCATACACCACCTTAAAACTCCACTTGAAATTACTAGCCTACCCTCAGGCGGTTATTATCCACACCAGTTATAAACATCTAATATCGATTCTATATGTTCCATCATACCTAAAATATCTATAATAACTGAATTAAATGCATAATAGAAGAAATTTATAACTTAGATTACAAGAAAAACTCATGCAATCATATTGTTACATATTCAGTTTAAAAAAATAGAAAACAAAACATGAAGGAGAGTGTCACTTTCAACCAAATCCTCACTTGACTGATAAATCACCTGGAAAAACAAAAGTTGCGATGATGCCCATACAAAACAAACTTAAATAAAAAAACTAGCGACGATGAAAAAAACTCAGATGACTCAACATACTCATAAACTCTGATGATGCTTCACTGACGGTTCATGGTGATCCTCTTCGTCGATGAAATCATGATATCAAGCAGGTAGAGTTGTCGATGTAAAAATTCCAATCATGTGAGGAGTTTTTTGAAAGATGGGTATTTTTTGGGTATAAATAGAAAAAGAGAAGCCTTTATAAACAAATTCAAAAGTTTAAAAGGTCAAATAGGGGGAAAACAGGCTCTCACAAAAACTAAGCATATATAGTTGGTAGAGGGTATTGAGGTTATTAAAAAATAATTGGGTATTGAAGGGGAGTTTTTTAGTTAAGATGGGTCTTAAGTAAGTATGAATGATAGTTTGGGTAGTAGATAAAAGTATAGTTTGTGAGTAGGTACTTATGGTATTATTTCCCTTAAAACTATCAATAACTTATGATGGAAAATAGTTAAACCATGCTAAAGCATTTTCTCTAAACGACATATAGAATGATCTACACAAAACAATATCGTCTAAATTAAACCCTAACATCACATTGCAAAATATTCTAAGTGATGTTTGGAACTCCAATTGTATTATATATTTTTATTTGATACAAATCAAACTCTCTAAGTAGTTCACCTTCAAGATCATTTAAGTTAATAGAGATTGTGCAAAAATACAAAATACTAGTTTCGATATTATTAAAACTTTCTAACAAACATCTATTAGTTCATCATTTCTTTTCTTAACCTGTTGGTTTTGACATTACTTCATTAATTGATCATTCATCATCATTGTTTTTTCTTGTTATTTTAGAATATGTAATCTAACTGGAACCAAATTAGTTTTAATGTAATATTCATCTTGCAATGATAAAGTGGAGTTGGGTCAGGTGGATGGACGGGACTGAGTGTAAAAGAAGAAAAATTTGATGAGGAATATGATAATCGAGATGATAAATCAAATGAAAGTGGGGAGAATAAAGTAGAAGATGGAATCAGAGAAGGAAGAGACGTGTTTGGCAAACAAAGAATCATGCTTACATGAGGAGATGATGTGTCTAGTGGAGGAGGATGTGTGTATGAAATAGGCTCAAATGGATAAGTAATTAGAAAACTCACAACAAGAATTAGACCAAAAGTGGTATGTGGTCTCACATAACTAAAGAATGCTTAAATATAAAATGAAAGACTGTTTCATGGATTATGAAATATTGGCTTGTAAAAATGTTTTTTTTTGTGAATAAAAAACATTAAATAGAATAAGATCATTCATACAAATACCTAGGGCATAGCCCGAGGGAATACAACGACAGAAGGATAGTCGTAAAACATAACCCTGCTAAGATAAGCAGAGGGGAAAGATAGGCAGAAACTAGAGAATAATAAAAACTCTAAAAGACAGCAAAACAATGGGCGACCAGACAACACACTAAGAGGCACCAAAGATGGCAGCAACAAAGGAGGCAACTGTCATGGAAAAAAAACAGGGACCTGCAAAAATAAAATAAAGTAAAAAAATAAGAAGAAATTTATATTACACAGGCCAACTATACTTTGTTCCATGGAAACAGAACTGAAGATCAGAGAGGATTCGGTGGAAAACCATAGAGGCAACGACGAGAGGGGAGCCGAAAACTCTTGAGTTTCTCTTCTTCCATACGTGGTAGATAACCGCGCCAAAGCAAGCATGCTAAATATGACGGTTTCGAGAGTGATACCAATTTGACGTCTCACAGACCCAAGTATGCCAGCAAGAGTTAGAAAATGGCAAAATCAACTTAGTACTAGCGCTGCACCAGAGACTCTTAGTGTAACTACAGTTAAAGAGGAGATGAGAAATAGTTTCAGAGTCTGAGTTGCATAAGGGACACTTAAAAAGGGCACACTTAATCTCCTCGGAAGTGACATCGCAGATCAAAGAGGCCTTATCCAAATCATTTACTTTGGTAGAGAGAAGGGAAAAGACTCTTTCCAGACCAGGATAACCTGAGGGATGCCTAGTACCAAGAAAATCCTCGAAATAGCTCACGATAACCTTTGAAACACTAGTAGGAGTAGAAACAATGACACCATGGTTATTATTAATGGAAATAATCTTATTTTAAAAAAGACAAGACTTGATGCTATTGTGGAAGAATTTGATGTTCCTGTTACCAAGCTTGATCCAGCTTTCTCTAGATTTTTGCTTGAGAAAGGATTCTTCAGCACGACTAAGAAAGATGAAAGCCGCAGAAGCCTCTATTTCTTTGGAGATGAGGGAAGGGCTGAGTGGGTCATGAGCGAGACAGGATTGGGCGAGGAGAAGGGCGGATTGAGAGTTAGAAACCCTAGAGCTGATGTCGTTATACTTCTTACGGTTGAGGCAAGCAAGTTCGTGCTAAAGCCTTTTAAGTTTTTGGGTGACGAGACTCATGCCTGAAGAGTTAATGGGGAGATTCCAACTATTGGTAACAATATTTTTGAATTAGGGGTTAGATTGCCACATGTTAAAGAATTTGAAGGGGTTTTTTCGTCTTTAACGGAATAAACCAAGATTGAGGGTGACTGTGGTGTGATCAGAGGAGTGAAGAAATCCAAAATGAGCATAAGACATGGGAAAGAGATCATCTCGATCAGGGTTGACCATGCCACGGTTGATTTTGGAGATGATGGGCTGAGAAGGTTGTGTATTGATCCAAGAGAATTGGAAACGAGTGGAACGAAGATCATAAGTTCACATTAGTAACAACAATTGTTAAAATCGTCAATAGCTGAGGACCAGTTATCAGTGGATCCTAAATGCTTCGTCGGGTTACATATGGCATTAAAATCCCCTAGGCAGACCCAAGAGATACCACTATCTTGATCAGAAATGGTCTTTAAATCATTCCAAAGAGGAATTCGGTCTAAAACATCATTGGAGACATAGATCGCGGTGAAACAAAATGTAGAGTGAATGTTATGACATTTAATCATGCACGGATATACTGAGAGGACTGGGATAACATAGAAACAGTAATAAAACTATGGTTCCAAATAATCCAAATTCTACCAAGAGGATAGGAAGAGTGATTGCTAATAACACCCTAAAAAGAGATCATTGTCCTCATTATGGAGTCAACTTTAAAGTTTTGGACTTTAGTTTCTACTAAAACTAAAAGGGAAATACTATTACTAATAATAAAATCAGTGACGTCTTTTTACCTAACAGGGTCATTAAGACCCCTCACATTCCAAAAGGCAATAATAATAAGAAGGGATACTTACAGTGCGATGGTAATAGTCCTGTCGGAGGACAAATCCATAATACCATTAACAAAATCGTTTGGAGAGCGAAGCCTCCTAAGAGACGAATCCATTTTCTCACCGCATTCAACCAAAAAGTATCGAATAACGGTCCTTTCGGAGAACAGACCCTTATAACTATAAACAGTGTCGCCACATCTGACTTATCGCAACTTTCCATCCCATCAATTTCCAACAACAAAACCAAAAAAATAATCATAACATGATTATCTAGATCATAAAAGTCGAATTCTTTAAAAAATTGTAACAAAATAATTGAAAAACATTTGCCGAAAAAATAATTAAAAATGAATGTTGCGTTCTTACAAGAACATCCTTAGCCATGTTAATAGTAAGAAAGAATGAAATAAAAAATGAAAATGCAGTTTAAAAAGGACCAGATTATAAATATAACAAAATAACATGTCCAAGACATTAATAATATAATAGTAAAGAGAGAAAGGGAGACATTAATAATATAATAGTAAAGAGAGAAAGGGGGACCTCCAAACCCAGGATTCCAGGGGCTAGGGCTTCAGAGCAGCTAGACTAGGACCACGCTCGGCACACAGACAATGTCAGGGCCACGCTCGTCGCTACGCCACGCACCGTGCCATAAATCATGGCAAGCACAGCCATCAAAAGATACCGAACTTTGACCAAAGGCTGCCAAACACTTGACGGAACATGCAGCGGCAAAGAAGACTTCCGGCGACCGATAGTAAAGAAGTTGGGAGGACAAGAAAGACAAGAGGAAATATAAAAAATAAAAATATATGTACTTGACCGAGAAATACATTTCGAATCTCCGGTAAAACCAGTGACTTTTTGCCACGACCAAACCGAAGGCCATCTATCACTCCGGTGAAGACGGGCTCACACCCACTGGTTATAATGGGTGTGAGAACTGATTACTGAGATAACGAAATAAAAGAGAGAGGTAACCAGTAATACGAAACCGTTCGGAGAAAGCACGATTAACATTCGAAACACAAACCGTACCATCTGCATAAGAAAGAGAATCCGTCGACGGTGCATGCGAAGAGTGGTGGCAGCTCGGCTGAGACAAAGAAACGAAAAACAGTAACAAAGTACTGGAATATGGAAGAAACACAAAAATCACCATGAGCCGCAAACGGCTCTGATGATGGAAGTAAAACCAAACCGTATCAGGAGGCATCAATGATGACAATATGGTGGTAATACATGATTTTGATGGAAAAGACGGTTTCACAGTTTTTTAGAGAGAGAAAAGAACCGTTATACAAACTTAGTAATATTTAAATTGTAAATATTTTTGTTGACGAATCAAATATTTTTAAAGCTTTTTTACCAATATGATGATCGATAAAAATCGATGGTATGAAATAATAGTCCAATTCTTGAGAAATATCGATATGAATTGCATAAGCTAAACAACAACAAAAAATGATTTGGAGTAAAGATGTTCCAACAAGGTTTTGTGGGAGAGAACAAGAGAAAGGATCCTATTGATTATGTGGATAGCGGTAACAACTTAATCACCTAAATTTAGATACAAAACAAACTTGAAATTTCACGGCTCTATCTACTTGCAAAATGCGACACCGTTAAATTTCTACCACCCCATTTTGTTGAGACATATAAAGACATTAGTTTTAAAAAATGAAACCTTTATTATAAAAATTCTCCAACATATTTACTTCAAAAACTACTAATATAAAACTAAATTGCGTAAGAATATAAGTAAAAGCACACTAAAACCGCATCAAAAATATATATTAAAAAAACATACGTAATCATCAACAATAATTAAAAATAACAGACCCCTCTCGGAGAGAGGGTGAAATTAATGACACCAGAAAGACCTCTGGTGTTTTAATACCAATTGAAGAGGTTGAAACTCACTCTCTGGTTGAAGGAAGAAGTGTCAAGATCGGATCTAAGATGACACCAGAACTAAAAAGCAAAATATTATCTTTTTTAACAAACCATCAGCATGTTTTTGGTTGGTGCAATGCTAATGTAACCGGAGTACAAGCAGATGTTATATCACACCAGTTATCCATCCGAAGAAATGTAGCACCTGTTGTACAAAAGAGAAGAGCTTTTTCCAAGGAGAAAGTTGATGTCATAGTTCAAGAGGTTGACCGTCTCACTAAGATGGGGAACATAAAGGAATCCCAGTACCCTTTATGGACACCCAATCCAGTATTACTAAAAAAGAAAAACGGGAAGTGGCGTATGTGCATTGACTTTACTGATCTCAATAAGGCTTGCCCAAAAGACCTATATTCAATCCCCCGGATTGATCAGTTAGTGGACTCCACCTCTGGAAACAAGTTGTTGTCCTTCATGGATGCTTTCTCCTGGTATAACCAGATTCAAGTGGATCTGAAGGACCAAGAACACGCCACTTTTGTTACTGATAGGGGCATTCATTGTTACAAGGTGATGCCTTTTGGGTTAAAGAATGTTGGGGCTACTTATCAGACGTTGGTGAGCAAAGCATTCGCTGATCATATTGGAAGAAATATGTAAGTCTACATTGATGACATGATGGTAGAAAGCGTGGAAGAAGAGTTACACTTGGTAGATCTGGAAGAAACTTTTGCCAAAAAATATGTCTTCGGAGTGCAGTCCGGGAAGTTTTTGAGGTATGTAATAAGTGAGAAAGGGATACAGCCGGATCCAGAACAACCTAATGCTTTACTGTAGATGGATCATCCTCGGAATATTAAAGAAGTCCAAAGATTGACAGGGAGATTAGCTGCTCTAAACCGTTTTATCTCAAGGTCTTTGGATAGGTGTGCCCCGTTTTTCCAAACTTTAAAGGGTGCCAAAGAATTCAACTGGTATCCACAGTGTGACCATGGTTTTGATGAAATAAAAAAGCATTCATCCTCCCCAAAAACCCTATTTAAACCTGTTGATAGGGAAACGTTGTATATATATATATATATATCTAGCAGTCTCCGAATGTGCCATAAGTGCGGTACTAGTAAGAGATGTGGACAATTATCCTCGTCCGGTCTACTACATCAGCAAAAGCCTGATGGATGCTGAAAAATATTTTTAAAACTCAAAAAGCTAGCACTGGCATTAGTAATTTCTGCAAGGAAAATGAGACCCTACTATCAGTCTCATTCTATTGTCGTCCGGACGTCTTTTCCCTTGAAACATGTTCTTCAAAAGGCAGACGTATCAAGCGGAATGACCAACTGGTCAGTAGAATTGGGAGACTATAACATTGATTTTGCCCCTCGAACTGCAATCAAGGCTTAGTCTTTTGTTGATTTCTTAATTGAGTTCCATTCGGATAGAAGTACTAAACAAGCTACAGATAAAAAGACTAAAAAGGTATGGGTTATCCGGACTGATGGTGGATCAAGTACCATGGGTTGTGGTGCTAGGATATGTTTAACCTCTCCGTACGGCGACCAGCTATACTAGGCTATATGTTTTGCTTTCAGGGCCTTTAACAACTAGTCCGAATATGAAGCTTAATAAGTGGCATGCCCAGGGTCAATCTGAGGCCAAGAAGTGATTCTCAGCTTCTTATCCAGCATGCCCAAGGTCAATCTAAGGCCAAGAAGGAGCAGTTGATTAAATATTTTTTTATTCTTAAAGAAGTGGCAGTTAACTTCAAAGACATCACCTATGAGCATATACCCAAAACAGAGAATACACTAGCAGACTCCTTGGCCACCATAACATACTCTGAGTCCTACCCATGGATTCATGTGCAGGAGTGCCCATCCATTCGACTTAATCAGAGTAAAGAAGAGGAGGAAAGTTTAAATATACAAGTGGGTCAACCTAAAGACTGCAGGCATCCTCTTCTTCAATACATTTCATATGGCATTTTGCCTCCGGAAAAAACAGTTGCAAGAAAAATGAAGTATAGGGTTCGTGGTTTCTTAATTATAAGAAACATCATTTAAAAAAAGTCTTTTAGTAGACCTATCTTGTGATGTTTGGGGATTCAAGAGTCTCAAGTAGTATTGTCCGAACTGCATGATGGTGAAGGATCAGCACACTGTGGTTATAGGGCTTTAACCCAAAGAGTCTTGTTGGCTGGATATTACTGGCCCTCCATAATGGAAGATGCAAAGGAGTTGGTAAAGAAGTGTGATCCATGCCAAAGACATGATAATGAAATTCATATCCCAGTTGTCCCTTTGGAGTCGATTTCTGAGCCAGTACCTTTTGCTCGTTGGGGGCTGGATCTGGTGGGACCTCTACCTATGACGTCCGAAGGGTACAGAACTATCATTGTAGCCATTGATTATTTCTCAAAACGGATAGAAGTTGCTCCTTTGGCAGGAACTACCTCAAAAGCTGTCATAAAAATTATTTTATCTAATATTTGTTGCAGATTTGGTGTTCCACAGAAGATAATCACAAACAATGGACCGCAATTCGATAACAAGGATATGGAGAACTTCTGTGCCTCTAGGGGCATTCAGCATTGCTTCTCTTATCCTTTCCACCCACATGCAAATGCTCAGGTTGAAGTGGCAAACAGAACCATTCTGTCCGGCCATAAAAAGAACATAGAAGGGGCTGCTAGGAAGTGGCCAAGCTATCTACAAGAAGTGTTATGGGCCTACCATACTACTCCTGCAGCTGCTACACAGGAATCTCTGTTTTCCTTAGTATATCGTATGGGTGCAATTTATCCTATAGAGGAAACTCTTCCATCATACAGAGTCCACAATTTTTTCGAACAGGCTAATGAAGTGGCAATCAGAAATCAACTCGACTTGATAGAAGAAAAAAGAGAGTTAAGGCTCACCTTAGAGCCATCCATTATTAGGGATTCATGAGAAGCAGGTTTGCTTCCAAAGTCAGAAGAAGAGATTTTCAACCAGGAGATAAAGTGTTGAGAAAAGTCTTCCCACATACTAACGATAAGCAATTCGGCAAACTAGCTCCAAATTGGGAAGGACTTTATGTGGTCATCGAAAATCTTAAGTCTGGGTCATATAATCTTCAAGATAAAGATGGAAGAATCTTAAATCATCCCTGGAACATTGAACACCTCCGGTTGTATCTAGAATGAAAGTTATGTAATATTTACTTGTTTAAAGTCCATGTAAATATTAGGGGGCATACTCTTTCCTACCCTGGTGGCGCGGGGAGGTTTTAATGAGGAGTCCTAGTTTTTTAATAAAATTTGATGCCTTCTTAAAAAATTCTGAGTGGTTTGGTTGATAGTCTCTTTAAAACTTACAAAGTATCATTGATAGATCAGATTAATCTAGAATGATGACCATTTAAACATTTGTCATCGGAGAATTTAAACACTCTCACCTTAAAATACTTGTGAAATAATTAGGGGCTATTTAAACATCAGCCATCAGGATTGGGCAAACGTAAAACAAGGCAAGGATTTTGCAAAGTAAGACTGCCCGGCTAACACCGGGGAATGATATTAAAACATATAGAATGCCTTGGCCATCCAAGGACTTTGAAGTTTGAAAAGAAAATGCTTGTCTAGGGACAAGTCGGACATGATTACAGAAATGCCTTGTCCATCCAAGGACTTTAGTTCGATAAAAAAAAATAAAAGATAGTTAAAACTTTAAGATTGGGCTCCCTTAAATGTTCCTGCCTCATCTTGTTTCTTTTTGGGGTCTTTGGGTTCTTCATTAGGACTCTCTCCGGTCCCCTCTTCTTCATCGGTGGTATCATCATAACCACTAGAATAGTTGTGCATATCACCATCAACCATAGTATGGAATGGGAGGTCTTCGTATTCCACATACTGCCATAGAGAACCAAGCGTCCTCTTTGGGAATGTTCGATGAAAAAGCAAGAACATGTCAGATTTGACCTCGGCATACCTCTCTTCTTGGGAATCAATCACCTTGTTGGTGTATGCATCGATCTTAGCCTGGATTGTCTTCTCCTACTCCTTTATCAAATCATCTTTCTCCTTGGTGACTTTAGACAAAGTATCTTCAAGAGAAGATTTGTCACCGGTTAGGGTTTGGTTGACATTTTCCCTGGCCTTCACCTCCTTCTTCGAAGTGAAGAGGTCCTTCTCTAAGCCAGTACACTTGGTTTGAAGTTCTGTGTTAACCAGCTCCGAAGTGGCCAGCTTGGTGGCGAAGTCCTCTTTCTCATATTTCAACCCCTCAATCTCCTTCCTCAATGCTTCAACACTCTGATTGGTGTTAAGGAGGTCATTAGATAAGCTTTCTTTATATGTGTTGAGTGTGTTGTTAAGGGAAGATTAGCTTCGGACTTGCCTCTTCAGGTTGAGCACCGGTTGAATGTTGCTCAGCAAGGAGTGGGTCACCATGTCATTCTCCCCTAAAACATAAAAGACTTACCATTAAAGGTAACCATGTTTGAGGAGCTTGGAAGGAGGTAGGGGCCAACAAAGTCGTCATTCTCAAGATCATCAAAGGAGAGACCAATGTTCTGGAAGCAACTGATGTCCACTTCATCAATATTCAAGTCCCCTCCGGCATGTAGACCAGTTGGCATTTACTCTGCCAATGTGGGGTCTGTTGGGTCGGCCGGGGGAAGAGGCTCCGAAGAACGGAGAGCAACTCCATCCCCCGAAGAGATTTTATTCTTCTTGGCTTCCTTATCTTTACCATCTGCTCCCCATTTTCGATCTTTCTTGGGAGACTTTGGAAGATTTGGAGATCCACCTGCCTCATTGATACTCTTATCTTCAACTACTTGAAGTAGAGTAGCATCGATTCACCGTTGGGCCTGCACTTCCTGATTCGCTGGGGCAACCTCCTCAACACCTCCTTGAGGAACCTCAGTTACATCTTGTTTCTTCTTACCCTTCTTTTCCTTCATCTTACTTGGGGCTTTTGCTCAAGCAGGCAAGGCCAGCTTCCCATCCTTCTCCTCCGTCCTCTGCAAGATGACACCCGGAGGAGGTAGAGTGGTCAATTCCTCCCAAGTAAGGTCTCTCCGGCCAGTCGTGTTCCAGAGATGGTACCTCACTAAATTGTCGACAGTAAAGCAATTGTGGAAACGATTTCCCCATTTGTCAGCAGCCCAAACATTCAGTTTGGCACATTTCTCCATTGGAAGTGGAATTCCGGAGAGCCTAGATGCCATTATGCAGGCCATGAGGGTGTACCAAGCATTGGGAGTCAGCTGGCTTCGATAGAGCTTTATTAGATGAAAATATCTGATGACCTCCAGGTCCAAGGGAAATTTGAGCCCCCAGTTGAATAGCTTCATATAGATAACTACTTCGCTCAGCTTATTGTCTATTGGGGTCTCTGGAGTGACCGGTATCCTCACCTTGACAGACTCAGGGATCCCCCACTTTGTTCGGATCCGGCCTAACTCAGCAGTATGAGTGTAGACATAGTTGATTTTCTGCATGGCCAGTAGATACTTCACGCTCACCTTGTGGAAGCAGGGTCCCACTTTTCCTTCCAAGGACTCCAGCAGTTCCGGATGTTTCAAACACAGCTTCTCTTTACCCTTTCCTTTTTTGTCAGTGGCAGCTTCCCCTATTTTACCGGAGACGTCGGTCTCAAATAGGGATTCTTTTATGCTGTCCTCCATCACTACTTCCATCACCATGGAAGGTTTGTCAGTCGTTGCTGGTGGGGGAGTTCTGATAGCAGGCTCTGTAAGTTGTCCGGACTGTTGAGCATCACCCTCTCCACTGGCCTCCGGACCAGAGGATTTATCCTTTGGGACTCTGATAGCTGCCCCTGATTCTGTAGCTTTGTCCTTGGCCCCAGCAATAGAAGGCCCTGATTTCGGGGACTTAGATTGTGAAACCACAGCTTGGCCCTTCACTAAGCGGCCTCTTCGGCGAAGTGTAACCTTTTCTGGGGACTTTTCAGCATCTTACCCCATGGCTATAAATGGAGAGGGTCTCATTGTACTTGATACGGTTTTTTCCTTTTCAACAGTGGGATGTGACTCCTGAACCGAGAAGCATGATACAATGGGCCAAAGACTTGGTTGAAATAACCTCCTGGGTTTGGAACTTCTAGCAGAAGATGAACCTCGATCAGCCTCTGAAGATGGTGTTTTAGGCTTGACGTTTGAAGAAACCGGAAGACCCGCAGCAATGCGCCTTTCTCGCTCAACCCTTTGCACTTTTTCTAACTCCAAAAGATTAAGCCACCCGCCTTTTACCAATGTGTTTCTTGCCGTGAACATAAACCTACACCAAAAGAATTTTGAGAAGAGAAGTAAAAGCTTTAAGATGAAGAAATGATAGTGTAATGAAGATGGTAAAACAGTGAAAAGAAGCAATTTATACTAGTAAGAACAAAAAGAGTTACCAAATATCTAGGAGAATACGAAAAGACAAAAGTAATGATTAAAGGCGACGCTGACGTCATGGGTATTAATGAAGAGGTTGCTTTTTGGGATTAGTGGGAGCGCCGTTCTAGGAGGAAAACGGCTGGTGAGGCCAATCAAAAGATGACACGTGTCCCATGATCCATAGCACAACTTTTGAACTTCTGAGAAGCGTTCAGTCTGGATAAATCCTGAGCTGAAAACATAGACAATCTGGAAGATGTTGCAAGTTCCTAAGAGGATTTTTTAGGTCTTGCCGAAGGCCTTCAACAAAACCTAAAAAGGGGGCTACTGATGAGTCCGGAAATATTCATCACTCACTGTAGAAACCGGATAGGGGCAATTCGGATAATAACCACCCACTGAACCATCCAAACAGAACAAAAGTATTAAAATACTAAACACTTCTTGACTAAGCTAGTTACTAATTTTCTTAACAAACTAATGGGTTTTTGAACTCGACCTGGTTTCATAAGATTGACCCGAAAGCCCATATGGCCCATAATTAAGGGTATAAATACCCAACCACTTTCATTAATGAGGTTAATGAACATTTAATACAACTAGGCAGCTTAAATCTCTCACTACAAAACACCTAAGCATTTAATACCCTTGAAACACCACAAAACATCTAACCAAATTACCCTAAGACAAAAATAATCCATACGAGCGTCAAGTGTATCAAACAGAAGCAAACCAAAGTTAAAATGATTGGGGAATATAGAGTGAGTGAAGTCTTAGAATTTATACATACCAATATTTTTGGATCATTTGCACAAGAATCGTGGAACAGGAAATTATACTTTATATCATTCATCAAGAGGTCCTGGATAAGTTCATAGCTTTTAGGACTGAATCATTACCATCATATCTAACTGTATTGGTGACTACTATAGAAGATATGACGAATCGGGTGAACAACGCTCAGGTTCCTTTGCACGGTACCTAAAGAAGTGTGGCATAGTCTCTCAATACATAATTTCAGGTTCACCCCGCATAAATGGTGTATATGAGAGACAGAATTGGACAGTAAAAGATATGGTTAGAAGTATGCTAAGTCACTCATCTCTACCATTATCTCTCTCGGGGGGACGCCATCAAATGTTCCATTTATATACTCAACCGAGTACCCACAAAGGCTATTGTTATGACCACATATGAATTTTTGAACGATCATAGACCCAATTTAAAGCATTTTCATGTGTTGGGTTATCTAACTAAGGCGAGGCCTTACTAACCTTAGGAAAATAAGCCGATTCTTCATAGGTAATTCTGAACATTGAAGGGGTTTAGGTTTTATAATTCTCTCACATGTACAATATTTGAAAGGGGAATGATAAAATTTCTTGAGGATGTTGAGTTTGAGAGGGGAAGAGGGGGTATAATAAAGGAACCGATGTTGATTTTGAAAAATAGTTTTTAGAGATTCACGGAGGTTTTAACGAGGATACTCATGTATTAGAAGATTAGGTTTTTTATGTCAATCAATTTGGTATCGTTAGACAAGGTACTGCTCAAATTAACACTAATGTTCCACTTGAGGGTTCTAAGCATGATACAGATATGGTCCAGGTAGAACAAAAAGAACCTCAAATTAATCTTCCACAAGTAGATCAAATGAATCATTTGTACTTATCAAACTCTACATACTCAAAAAATTAAATAAGAGAAAATAGTACCTTTTGTTTTTAGCACATTCGTTTAGTATTATTTTACTACGGACTTTCCCAAGCTTGTTAATCATGGATAACACGTATAAAGTTATTCATTATGGGATTCCTTTGTTTGAAGTAGTCGGGGTAACATCGACCAACAAAATATTTTGCATTGGTTTCACGTTTATGGTGAGTGAAAAACAAGACAACTATGAATGGTCATTGGGATGCTTGAAAATGGTAATGAAGGAGAATGATTGTGAATTTCCATGTGTTATCGTTACAGACCATGAACTAGCCTTGATGAATAGCATCGATAAAATGGTGGATGCACGACTTACTTACCGGTTAAAAATGTACCACCAAAGAATGGTTCTTTAAAGGAGATCGGTGTGGCATTCGTCAATAAAAACCATTTTGTTCACGTGAGTAAAGAATTTTTAGTTTCGCATGTATTTAATCATTTATTTTCTAAATGCGCACCTAGATTCAATGTCAATTTGTAGGTCGATTTGGTTAAAGGGTCACCTTTACCGACTATAGATCCAACGTGGATGCGCACGACGAGAGAAAACACTACTTGTTGGTCGATCCCATTGTTAGATAGCGTACGTGTATTTTCAAGACTCCAAAATCTCACGCCTACACATTCCGTTGAATGTGAGGAACTCGTAGTGGACTTAACGAAAGACTTTTAATTGAGTATGTGTTGTAATTTTAGATTGATATTGGATTTAGTGTGTGTTTTCGTTGTTTTTGTGTTGTAAACTAATTTCGTATTGTATTAACGAACCATTAATATATCTAGCTTAAACCAATTTTTTGTCAAAAAGTTAGATCTTTTCCTCATTTACATGGTTTGGTCATTTCACCATCCAAATGGCATGCGTGTAGATTCACACGCCAACGAGCGTGAGACATCAACACCACGCCAAGCGTTGGTGTGCGCTTCAACACACACGCCATTTGGCCGGCGAACGAACCCATTTTTTAGGGTATGTCAAAAAAAGAACAAAAACCTCCTTACCCATTTGGCCTATTACCGCCAGACAATGGAGAAACCGGCTTCATGTATGCCATTTCCTGGCGGCAATAGGCAAAACAAATTTCCTTATTATTTTTGTAATATTTTTTTTTAAAATTCCATTAAATATTCATTTAATTTTTATTTTTATTTTAAAATTTTAATTAATGCATTTATTTACATTAGTAAAAAATTTAAAACCTTATATTTTAATCGTTTATTATTAATGCAACTTCAACTAATAATTTGGATGTTTTCTATTGCAATTGAAAATAGTGTTCCATTCCATAACAAATGTAGTGTTCGAAACAATAGTTAAAGGAATCCTTAATCTAAAACAACTAACTTGGAAAACTTCAAATAGGTGCGTACAGAAGTAAGATAGTTAAAACATAAATTATTCAAAACATAACAACTCAAAGACACAACAAAGAAAGCTAAATGCTTAGTCGTCAAAATCGTATCCCATATTGTCATCTGAATTCTCCCCCTCATTCTTTTTTGAAATATTATACTCTACTTACGCCACCATATCCCCTATCTAAATTCTTTTTTTTTAATTCTAGCCGGCACGACTTTTCACAACAAGACCTCCTGTTCCTAAACAGCCTTATTTGAAATACATCATACATAGGACACAGTCAAAAAACGCATCGCTACTAGTTCGTTCTGACATTATTACCATCAAGGAAGAGGAAATACGTGACTACCAGATTGCAAAAGAAGAAAGGAGGTTGATGAAATGGAACTGGCCTACTAGAAAAAATATTATTAGTACAAGTAATTTCTTATGTTTCAATTTATGTTTGAGTTTATGTTTTAGTTTATGCTTGATTTTATGTTCGAGTTGTTGTCTGAATTTATGTTTTACTTGGCCCATGTTGTAGTTCACGCTTTCCTTGAATGTTGTTTTAATTTTTATGAGTTATGCTCCATTTTGTATTAGCCTTAAGGTACTATTAAGTTGTTATTAGACCTGGTCTTAGGGTTAAATAATCTATTTTATTCCCCACATATTTTTTGTAACGGTTGTAACAAGGGTAACAACAATCATTAAAAAAATACAAATATAACTCTAGCAAAATACCAAAATAAGACTTTAAAATATCTTCCAGCATTGAAAAAATATCATAAAACCACCAAACCATCAAAGTAACTAACAACAGTCATAAAGTATCATAATACAACATAATGTCTAAGTAAGTCTCCTGGTCGTAGACACAACATCCTCGTAAGCCACTGCCAGACGATCAAAATCATAGTCAAACTTACAAACTCCAGGTAACAACGAGATCCCACGCATGCGAAACTAAAATAGTTAAGGATCGATAAGGATCAAACAGTATCTGCAATACAAATCGATACGTACACAAACACGTATAAAATAGTTATACCTTGTTCAACTAAAGATAGCAAGTGTAAACTATAAAACAGATTTGGCATTACTAAATAATAAGACTTACATCGGTCTCCTGTAGGTTGTTGATGGAGATACAAAGGTTCAACTTTGTCCGGGAGTCAAATATGGCGATAGCTGTATCACATCTCACAATAGTGGGTTTGCGCTCGGTGTAAGTGAAACTAGTAACAGGGTGGAGCATGAAGAAATGATCATGTATCCACGTATCTAACAAATCAATACATCCGACCATAGTCATCGTGTCGTAAAGGGAGACCTCACCTAGATGGTGGTACAAGTAAGCAAGCACAACACTATCCTATAAGTAACGACCGACGCCCTCCTTAGTCAAATCGCGCAACAGAAACAAATACTTGAAATTAAAGTACATGTTACTCTTGTCGGGGAATAGAACGGTGCCCAACATATATAATATATAGGCGCGCGCAGCCACATGTATCATCAGATCGGTGAGATCAACGATGTTGCAGAACTCTGGCCCACTAAACCTACTACAAAGCCATTTAAACCCCAAACCGACTCCCTTGTATTTCTCAACCTCCATCACGAAGGATACCTCATCCACCATAAGCAGTGCAGCGCCCTCGTGCATGGCCATAGTCTTCTCTTATATAACGGGAAACACAGCAAGCTCACCCTGAATTTGGAGTCCCAAAATGTTGTGGACGTCGTCGAGAGTGATCATCATCTCTCTGGACGAGAAATGGAAACTATTAGTCTTCATATGCCACCGCTTCAAAAAAACTTTCATCATGTTGGAGTGTGGGTGCATATAATAGAACAACTCGATGATTATACCGAAAAGAGTGTCGTCGACTACGGTACACATCCTACTCTGTGCGGCCAAACTCCAACCTCTATGCTGGGATAATGGGTGTATAGCCGCATCTGGAGCTCCTGAAAACATTAGTTAAATATATTAGTATATATTAAAATTCAACCAAACTAAAATGTCATATGCAAATTTAAATATTACCTCTCCCATCCAAATGTGGTATGTAGTGTGGGAGATGAATGCCTCGCCGAATAACGATGGAAGTCTTGAGGGAAATGAGCTCTAGGCTGCCCTCTACGTAGGGGAGGATGGCATCGCATGAAGCGGATGCAGAATTGGATCCGGAAGCATACGGTGGTCCGTAAACTATAGGGACCTCCTCCATCGGAACCGCCAAAACGGGCTGGCCAGCTTCCCGTACACTCATCCGCTTTTTTATTCTCTTCGTCTGTGACTCATCCGGGGACCCGGGGGCGTTACCAGGATCCATAACCTAAAAAATAAAAAAACGTACAAAATGCCAAAGTTGGTTCGAAATATAAATTGTCAATCGCAATGCATTTTTATAGAAATAATAATACAATCGCGTTAAATACACACCAACCTACAAGAATAAACCGGTCCTGGGTTATTCCAGTGACCCAAGCGGCCAACACCAGTCAAACGACGTGGGTATGTGGATATATGCCGCTGGATGGCCTAAATCCATATACCCACACTGTTTGAATAACGTAGGAAGGGTTCCTCACACCATAACGTGTGGCGTAGGCTGGGACCCAACGCCTTTGTCATGTCGTACGGTTTGTGTTCGACGCCCTCGTGTGATGAAGAAGACAAACCGCAATGAAAGTCTCTACAAGCATGTACGAGCAAAATCTTGTCGAGTACCGACCACCAAACAAACTAAACCCAAACCTAAGCGTAACCAACACAAAAACAAACGAAAAAACCCCACTTACAATTATCTTTTTAATCCATTCAAAGAAAAATCTAACCGGTGTTCGATTCGGTTTCGGTCTTCTTGTAGGTGTGATGGGTCTTCCGGTAGGTGTGGTGGGTCTTCCGGTGGGTTTGGTTTTTGGTAGCGGTGGTTGTGGTAGGGTGAGTTGAGTGGTTTTTTTTGGTTTTGGATGGTTGCGGGGGAGAGAGATAAGTAGGAGAGAGGGTTAGGTTTTGGGTAGATTTAAATTTTAGGTTTAGGTTTGATTTAATTTTAAATTATAATTTTGTTTTAATTTATATTTAGTCTGTTTATAGTATTAGTTTAAATTGTAATTTAGTTGTAGTTTTAGTTCAGTTTCAATTAAGTTTTAGTTTAGTTTTTATTAGTGTTTTAGAAAAAATTTGATTTTTTTTTCGAAGAAGGTAAATTTTTAGAGAAAAGATAGAAAAACTGACTACGATTTAATCTTTCCCAGACCACTCTCGTAAACTTATTTTATATTATGTATATCCTTTAGTCTTAGATTTAGGTTTAACGATCATTTGAGGATTGAGACCTAAAGATCAAATACAATTTATTTCATGGGAAATTATACCAAAGGTACCTACTCAACTATTCAATTGTCACTTACCACCCAAGGTTTGATCAATTGTTACTTAATACCCAACTCAACTACCTTATTGTCACTTACAACCTAACTTTATTTTAATACCCTAACTACCCTCACCATTCATGAACAGCCACGTAACCAAAATTTCTATTTCCTTCTCTTTCATTCTCTTTCATTCTCTTTCCTTCTCTTTCCTACTTTTCCTTTAATTTTATTTTTAAAAGATCCGTATCTTTCGAACCGGAGCTCGAAAAAAATAAATGAAAGTACCATTACTTTTGTTTTTTAAAAATGAACAAAACTAGATCCATTTATGATTTTTTTTGATTTTTTTTAAAAATAAAATTTCACCAGTTGCAAGCAATTCGCATCTTGAGAATTGTACCAGTTTTTTTTTTTTTCATACCAGTTTTTTTTTTTTTTATCGTTCAAAAATCCTGAGAGTTGCAAGCAATTCGCATCTTATCATGAGAATCGTTCAGAAATTTGCAAGCAATTCGCATCTTATCATGCGAATCGTTCAGAAATTGCAAGCAATTCGCATCTTATCATGAGAATCGTTCAGAAATTGCAAGCAATTCGCATCTTATCCTGAGAATCATTCAAAATTTGCAAGCAATTCGCATCCTGAGAATTTGCAAGCAATTCGCATCTTGAGAATTGTACCAGTTTTTTTTTTTTTTTTTTTTTTTTTATCGTTCAGAAATCTTGAGAGTTGCAAGCAATTCGCATCTTATCATGAGAATCGTTCAGAAATTGCAAGCAATTCGCATCTTATCATGAGAATCGTTCAGAAATTGCAAGCAATTCGCATCCTGAGAATTTGCAAGCAATTCGCATCCTAAGAATTGTACCAGTTTTTTTTTTTTTTATCGTTCAGAAATCTTGAGAGTTGCAAGCAATTCGCATCTTATCATGAGAATCGTTCAGAAATTGCAAGCAATTCGCATCTTATCATGAGAATCGTTCAGAAATTGCAAGCAATTCGCATCCTGAGAATTTGCAAGCAATTCGCATCGTGAGAATTGTACCAGTTTTTTTTTTTTTTTTATCGTTCAGAAATCTTGAGAGTTGCAAGCAATTCGCATCTTATCATGAGAATCGTTCAGAAATTGCAAGCAATTCGCATCTTATCATGAGAATCGTTCAGAAATTGCAAGCAATTCACATCTTATCATGAGAATCGTTCAGAAATTGCAAACAATTCGCATCCTGAGAATTTGCAAACAATTCGCATCTTGAGAATTGTACCAGTTTTTTTTTTTTTTTTTACCAGCGCGCCTTTTTTTAGTCGGGGGTATTTTTGTCCAAATTTCAGTTTGAGGTACGAAGTTACACTATCCAAAAAGCGGGTACCGCCGGGTAATACCATAGTTGAAAAGGTATTTACCGGTACTTTTCTCTTATTTCATTATGCTTTAAAAAATCAAATACAATTTATTTCATAACTTATTCGTATAAAAATTCATTATTTTAATTGAATTTATTCACACACTTTCTCGCCTCTAGAATTTGTTGCGCAGTATACAAGACTTCCACCACACGCTCCCTCACACTCCTTTTCTCCCGTCCAACAAAATATGGGATTCTTTATACAACACCACCCTTTCGGAGATGGAAGGCAATTTCCTAGGTTTATTTTAATTTCATCTACACCTGTAAAAAGAGAAATACATTTTCTTTTATATATATATAGTATATTTATTTACTTATATAGAAAACCACCAATTGTGTGTTTATATTAGATATAACTAACCCAAGAGTTTTCAAAATATTTAATTTTTTTATTTAATATATAGGTAATATTATATATATATATATATATATATATTTCTACTTAAAATATAAATAATATTAAATTTAATTTTTTCATAAAAAGTACATATTTTTATTTTATTTATAAAAAGTATACATTTTTATTTTATTTATAAAAAGTACATATTTTCATTTATTTTTTTAATTAAATGAATATGTAGTTTATTTGTTTATAAAAATTATTAATAAACAGCGAAATAATTAAATTCATAAAATATTTATATTTTTTTATCTTTTATATAAAAGAAAATGAATCTTTGGTAATTATATAAACAATATTAAAATATAAAAGCAAAATGTTGAAATGAGTTTGTTTAAATAATATGATGATTTTGTTATTAAGATACTGATAAAATACATTAAATAAAGTAAAAATCTTACCCTCGTATGGATGGAAGAGTGCCACAAAGACTAAACCAAAAAGAACCACATATATAGTTTGACTGTTCATAATGTTAAAAGTAAGCAGAAAACAGTAAATTGTATTGGGTACAGAAAACTGTAAATTGTATTGGGTAGTGAAATACATATATAACAACTTAAAATTTATAACGGCCGTTGTTAATGACAAATATTAAGTGATATAAAAAGTAACGCTTTATCAGTCACCAAATATTATGAGATACATGGTATTATCAAATAAATATCAAATAAATTGATAGTACAATGATTGATAGTTATTGCAAATAGTTAAATATGGCAGGTAAACTCAACTAAATCTAGATTAATAAAAAGGGATTCTTCAATCCCTGCCCTAAATTTGTTTCGGCCACAAGAAGGGTTTCTTTTTTGAAATGTTTTTTAACGGTTGAGGTTCGTAACCCTAATTTCAATTAATAATAATAATAAAGTATTATTTTGATTTATTTATTTTAACACTAAACCTAGATTAAATATTCATCAAATAAATAATTTAAATAGATTAACAAATAATTTAGAAATAAATAAATAATTTCTGTTTTGATTTGAACCAGATAAATTATTATTATTTTGACAATTTTATGTAAATATAAAGGGAAGAAATCAAGTTTGTAATACTAAAATGGTACCCACTTTTAAACTAATTTCATAAAATATCTAGAACCATAATTTGCAAAAAAAAATACCCTCTATGATATAAAAGGGGACAATTTAGTTACAATCCACTTTTTTCACCTTCTAAATCTCATTTTTGGATTCCAATCCCTCTATTTTCACATTTCTAATTTTGAGGAGAAAGAAACACGAAAACCGAGAGCGAAGCCAAAAATAAACTTCAACTCAACCGTGAAGTAACCGTTTAGGCGACGATATCACTTTCCGGCACCGATCGTCAGTGAGAAGAGGACGTTGTCGACGACGCACGGTGGTTTCGAACGTCGTTCCCGGCGTGGTTATAGTCGAACAAGTTGGTTTCGATTTTACGGTGGTTTTTTGGTCGCTGGACTGTGCAATGTACTGTCTTAGACTACACTGTTGAGTCTTGTTTTGGTCGGACGAGCCACTGTTTCTTACGATTGAAATCGACAGTTCAAAGTTCTCCGACGATGTTTTTTCCTAATGTTTGCAGGTCTATGTTGATGTTATTTCTTGCTATTGAAATGTCATTGTTTTTTCCTGACATTTTGTGTGTTAGTTAGGAGTTAAAGATGGCTGGGTGATAGCGTAGTTGTTACGTTAGTGTCGACAGTCATATCGGAGAATGTCGATGGAGCAGGCAGTGGGTAGTTGGTTTTTTGTCCAGAATCGCAACCTCACCGTGAGTTTGTAGCCATATCTAGCAATGTATGTGTTTCAGGAAGTATTTGCCTCATATGCAGGAAATGTTGCACGTATCTAGCAATGTATGCAATCTGTTTTTCCATATCTAGAAATGTCAGTAGTGTGTTTACAATACCATCTAACACGTCTAGCAATGTATTAGTGAATATTGTTCATGACTAGCAATGTGTGTGAAGTAAGCCTGATGTTGTTGTTTGGTTAGTTGCACCAGTGGAGTGTTTGATTGGTAATGTCTATGGATTGTGTATTGTTTTTTGTGTTATTGCGTGATGATTGAAATAGATGTTACTACCTAAAACGGTAAGTAACACACCGTCGGCTATCGTATATTTGGCCAGACAAAAGAAGCCGACATCGGTAAGTGCAGGCTTCTGTTGTTTATTGTTCGATAAACATGTTAGAGACAACATTCAGACGTTCAAGGTGTTGCAGTATGGAAGTTCGATAGTTTTTTATGTTCAGTTAAGAATGTATTTTTTATGTCGATTTAATTTTAGAATTTTGGCGTGGTTGTAGGTGTAGCAGGTAATGGTTGGGGATGGTTTTGTGTGAATGTTGGTGTTAGGTTACTGGAGGTGTTTATATGTGAACAGGTCGAAGTAGGACATTGACGTGGATGATATATGCACATGAATCGCAAGCTTGACATGTTCTGTTTGCCTTATCTAGCAATGTGTCGTAGTTCTGTTTGTATTTAAAAACAATTACTGATTGTGTATTTTATTTTATTTGGATGCTGTTTGTAGGGATCTTTTAAATTAACGTGATACAAGAAATTTCATATAGCTCGTATCTAGCAATGTGAAATGAATGCTAACCTGAATTCACATTTACTTGTATGAAGCAGTGTCAAATTACACGTGTCTAGCAATGTTGTATAACTTTTATCTAGCAATATCAAGTTGAATGAACATCTGAATGCAAATTAACTCATCTCTAGCAATGTCAACCTACTCGTTTCTAGCAATGTCAAATAACTCGTGTCTAGCAATGTCTAGTTCAGCATGTCTAGCAATGTCAAATAACTCGTGTCTAGCAGTGTCAAGTTAGTCGTGTATAGCAAGGTCAAATTAATGCTACTCCGGATGCACATTTACTTGTATCAAGCAGTGTCAAATTACTCGTGTTTAGAAATGTCGTATTACTCATATTTAGCAATGTCAAATTGAATGAAAATCTGAATGAAAATTAAATCGTGTCTAACAATATCAAATAAAACGTGTCTAGCTATGTCAAGTTCAACATGTGTAGCAATGTCAAATAACTCGTGTCTAGCAATTTCAAGTTAGTCGTGTCTAGCAAAGCGAAATGAATGCTAACCTAAATATACATTTACTCGTGTCAAGCAGTGTCAAATTACCTGTGTCTAGCAATGGCGTATTACTCCTATCTAGCAATGTCAAATTGAATGAAAATCTGAATGCAAATTAACTCGTGTCTATCAATGTCAACTTACTCCTTTCTAGCAATGTCAAATTAACTCGTGTCTAGCAATGTCAACTTACTCCTTTCTAACAATGTCAACTAACTCTTGTCTAGAAATGTCATATATGCCATGCATCGTAATGTTATATTGATAAAAATATAAATGAAATACAACTCGTATCTACCAATGTGCATTAGCTCATGTCTAGCAATGTACTGAAACTTAAAATCGCAACGACAGTAAACATGGACCACATGGTTGGTAAATGGTGCCAACTATATTAATGTCTGATTAGATAGATTCATTGGCAGTTCTATTTTTTGCAAGGGTTGTTGTATGGGCAGTTGTACTGCCATGAATGATGTTCTAATCTTATTATGATGTTTACTTTTTCATGGCTTGTGTGATCTATATTAGTTTACATGTGTAAATGTGACTATTCTTTAATCTGACATATGAGTCTATCAATGTAAGGGGTGTGATTAACTAGTAACTCGCAACGTTATTAACAGTTTACTAGTACCACGGATTTGATGATTTCAAATAACTAGCAATGTCATTTCCGGCAGTATTTAGCAACCTCAGATGAACGTAACTCACAATGTCATATTAGGCTTACAAGCACAGGGATATAAAGATATGTCTAGCAACGTCTTTCAGTGTATCTAGCAAACTATTTTCAAGCAACTAGCATTGTCATAACAGAATTCAAAACACAGTCTTAAAACAGAAGTTGTGACCAACAAGAGTAACAGTCTTAAAACTAAACAGTAGCAAAGATAAGAAGCTTTTATCCAAGCATTTTCATAAGACAACCAAAAAAACGTCCATCTAACAGGACAAGTTTGTTAAATTTAGAACGGAGCATCGCAAGACCTACTGTTGTGTCCCGATTTGAAACAGCAACCACACCGCGACTGTCAGTTAATAAGATCGAGTCATCGTCGTTCAGTCAGTCAGTCAGCCTAAATCGGTTTATACTTCCCGGTATCTTATTTCGTTGCTAGTACTTGTTCCGATGTGCAACCAATTTATTTCCTTGACCTATATCATTGAGAACTCAACCTCTTATGAACAATATGCATGAACTACATTGAATATAAATACACTAGAAACAGACAAACTGCTTCTCTCATTCATCAAGCTGACAAATCAATTGATAGTCGAATATGTGTAGCCTTTTCCTAATAATCAATTCTGAAAAATAAGCCCGAATTCATCTATTTTACCAGGTATATTACAAGTTACAAGACCCAATTTACCAAGACCAATAATTTTACTTCTTCATATAAACAAACTCTCACCGGAAGTATCAAATATCCTTCATAAAATTCACAACCACAATAGCATGTTACCGTAATAAACTTTATAAACTAAAACTCTACTTTCCTACACCATAGAATCTTCAAAACTCGGGAAACAAAAGTTGAATAAACTGAAACAGATGCAAAGAAAGAGATAACATACATCTATAGCATCAGTTTTAGAGCTAACATGCACATAAACAACTAAAATGATAAAAAACATTGTACTAACAAAGAGCTCTTCTGTAGCTACCACTACAAAATCAAACACTAATGACAAAAACAACAATATAATACAAAGGGTTGGTTGGTTAATTGAAGTGAAATCAAATGAAGTGTAACATACCAAATGAGATTGAAGAATATCAAGCCATGCTTTAACAATGAATTTCGTCAACGGGGGAATCTAGAGATGTCTTCTTTGGTATCAAGCCATCATTGAGGATTTCTTATTTTAAAACTTAGATGGAAAGAAACCTTAGGTTATAAGGAGGAAAGAAAGAGAATAAAAAGAAAAAACAATCGGGTGTGGGTTTCGCATTCGGGTTCGGATCCTTTTGGAATTTGTTGAAGGAAAGATAGGAAGAAGGACGCGTAAAGATAGGTTGACAGTGGTTTAGGGTGGTCGCCGGGAGGTTGACAATGGTTTAGGGTGGTCGTGGGGATATTGCTAGTGGTTGCCGGAAATATAGGTATGTTGGGAGGGTTAAGAGAGAGAGTGGAGGCTGGTTCAAAATTCAAAATTCAAAATTTTTAATTGGGTGAAAATACCCATTAATTCTCAAAATAAGACTTATATACTAGGTTGAGGGTAGTTGTGGTATTAGAAAAAATATGTGTTGAAAGCAAATTGTTTTATTGAAGTGGGTATTAAGTGAGTATTAATCCATTTTTGGGTACTAGATACTAATATGTTTGGCAAATAAGTACTTAGTATGTCATTTCCCTATAAATATATTTCCTAAAAATCACGCATTCTAATAAACAAGTTTTAAATTCTAATTTTTTAACAAAAAGACCTTGTTTTATATTTTTTTCTATCGAAATGCATTACATTTTTAAATGAAAAATTAGAAGACCAAATTAATATGAAATATTTAATCAATATATGAAGACCTTCTCTCTATATTTTTTGCCTTAACAATCACGAGTCTTGTCAGTTTGTCTCATCCTTTATGATCTAGCGGATATTTTTTCCACTAAGTCACGGTTGAAGTTTCACCTAGTGAGTTTTAATAGTTCTTTTACCTATCTAACTACGCCTATGTAGTCTTTTAGAAATACCTCTGTTAATGAGTTACTTTATCTTATACCGAAAAAATCTCCACATATGTTTATATTAACTCAAACATTTGTTGCACTAAATGTTCTAGTTTCTAGAGACAAGCTCATATGTATCCCAGACTTGCACCAGTCTCATGTGGTTTGTGAGCTTTGAAATCGATAATACGGTGGTTAGAATATTCGAAAGATTTTTTTCGCTAGCAATCTTAACCACCTTCACTAGCTCTCTCTCCACAACATCTTGGATAAAGTGTATCTTAATGTTTACATGTTTAGTTTGCTCATAGAACTTCATATTGTTCATTAAATGAAGAGCACTAGTGTTATCACATAACATAATCACACCGGTAAGTTCACTCAATAATCCCTTCAGCCAAATAACTTCCTTCATCCATAGTAGCCAAATAACTTCATTCATCCGTAACAACCATATATTCCTCTTCTATAAACGATATCGCAATGACCTTCTCTATATAAGACTTGCAACTCACTACTCCTCCAAGTAAAGTAGACAAATAACCCGAAGGATACTTCATTGTGCCGAGACAACCTGCATAATTAGAGTCCACATACTCTCTCAGCATTATCTTACATGTATCCTTCTTATTATAACACAACCCTACAACAGGAGATCCATGAAGTATCTCATGATCCACTTGAGTTCATGCCAATGTGTTTTTTTCCAAATTCGTTATGAATTTCTTCAAAACACTTATGACTTAAGAAATATAAGGTATTATGAAAATCATAACATACATAATACTACCAATAACATTGACATAAGGTATCTCTAACATATACTTTTTATTTATATCTTTGGATGTTGATTGGGTTGGTATTGAGTTTAAATTAGGAACCAATAAGAGCTTCAACCTCTTTTGCTTCAGAGATAGAGTCTTCCTAAATCTATTTTTTTGGTTTTTTAGATGGAGTAATTTTATCTCAATCAAGGTTATAAAATTGTGGTACACTGTCTACTACTAAGGCTAAATATATTCTTATCATCGGGGCTAGTAATCAACCTTTATGATTGAAGAATTTTCTTATAGAGTTCGACCTCAATCAAGAAAGTTATACTTTATACTACAATAATTAAAACATCATTCATCTCATCAAAATCCAAGCTTACATTCAAGATCAAAATATACTGATGTTTGAAACCATTAAATTTGTGAAGTTTTAAATTCAAATTACCTGAGTATTGAGAAGATCCGTACAAATGGCAATGGATCATATATAATGATAAAATTGTAACCGAATCAAAAACTTGATATTTACATAATATTTGCAGGACTGGTAAAAGTATCCTCTTAAACATACAAGGATATTTGTAATGGTATGCTATTTACTCTCTTTTTGACAACATTTAATAATGATGGCCTCGTCTCTAAGGTTGGTAGTAGGAACCTTGGAAGTTACTATTTCTCAATAAATGGAGAAGAAAACTGAAGAAAAAAAACATTTTGTTAATCATCTTTGCAATAAATAGAGAACAAAAACTTGCAACTTACCACTTGGTTAGGTCAATGATTTTTGGAGGATATTTGGGTAATAATTTAATAAACAATTTATTTTTGGATGAACGATAGTTAGAGAACTGACCTGTTAGGTTTTAATTCAGAGAGAAAAGTTGTAACAGATTAGGTTTAGAGTAAATGAGTTTTCATCGACCTTCTTTAATGATAAAAAAAGCTTATTTATCAACAACTTAAGCCCAATAGGCCCAATATGCCTAATGGGCCAAACATATTAATTGGTTAATGACCTAAGGTCAATTATTCAAATACTTTTAATTTATTACATTTTCCAATGTATAAAACAAAAGCTAGCTTAATCATCCATTTGTTCGATTTGACATTCAGATAATTACGTCATCATCACCATGATCGACAAATGAAGAAATGAACTTACAAATAACCTTTTGTTGACTCCTCACACTTGGAATGAAGGCCTTGTATGAGAACAAGGCCTTCATTCTCATATTTCTAAATTTTGAAACATTTTTATCAAACACTTGTGAAACATATTGTATGAGACACACAAATACCTTGATTGAGTAACATTTTTTAGAAGAATAAAAATATGGGTAGTGTTTTATTGAAACCGTGAGTTTTTGGTGAAAGAATTTGTTCAGATAATTTGTGAGATTTCTAGTCTATTTTTTGGTATAATATTTAGGATGAGAAAATTGATTTTATGAGATTTCAGTGTGTGAAGTGAGACTTTCATGTTTTGTAATATGTTTGAGTTATATCATACTTATCATTTCTCATGTGGACCCAGACAAATTAACCGAAGATAGCTAATTTCTATCTTGTCATTTTTATTGTAATTTTCCACATTTGTGGATTATTTTTGGAACAAATTTTTCTATAGCTGTAGAGTATGTGTAATCAACCAATTTAAAAGTTTGTGATATTTGTGTATCCACATCGATGATTATAATAAAGGCATGGTTATATATACCTAAATGTGGTTTAAGTCTACCAAAAAAAACGTAATTGACTTTTGTTTGACTTTTTTAGGACGAAAATACCCTCAAACATCCATTTAATTACGGAGTTGACATTAAGTAAAAACAACACTACATAGATCCTAAATATACCAAAATCACAAAATTACATATTTAACTATCTTTACAAAAAACACTTTGATTTAGTAGATCAAACTCCATATTACTACAATTTTGTGAAGTTCTTCAAAGTGTTCTTGAACATTCAAAGTTGCCTCAAGAACATTCAAACACTCTTCAAAAAAGTTTAAACTTTTTCTAATAAAAACACAAAATCAAAAATGAATCGACCCTAATTAAGGAAAAAAAATGTTTTTTTTTGTTTTTTTTAACCACATGAATCCAAATTAGATTTACCTTTAAATAAGGTAAAAAAAATCCATTTGTTTTTGCCATTTTCCAGCCCGGAAAATGGCCGGCACGATGGGTGCCTAGCGCACCCCACCGGTGCGATGGGTCTGCACCATCGGTACCTGCACAGATGGAAGAGGCCTATATTTTTTAAAAACAAATCTTAATATTTTTTTTAAATCAAGTCATTACAAAATAAATTTAAACTAAGGTCCAAAAATTATTAATTTTTTTCAAAACAGTTGTTATTTTATTGTTTATGTATTTAATGGTTATAATAACTTTAATTTAGGTGTTAATTGTTTATATAATTTTTATGACTACTATAAAATTTTATTTTAGGTATCTGATAAGTAGTCACTTCTGCATTCGAAGACTGTCTTTAAAAAACATTTAAATATTCTTGTATATAATTTATATATTAATTATTGATTAATGGTTTATGTATTTGAAAATTAATTAATGTGATTTTTTAAAATTGAATTTAACTTAATTATTTATTTATCCTAATACAAATATCATAAAATATGAATAAATACACTAAATAAATAATAAGATGAGTTTAAAAATAATTAAACACTAATTAATAAAATCTCATAAAACTTTTATAAATATACAGTAACGTAACAAGATTTTTTTATATATAAATATCTAAAATATAACTATATTTAAATTTTAATAAAAAAATTCTTATATAAATTTAATCAATATATATACTAACATACAAATTTTGTATATATATATATCTAAAATATAATTATTTAATTAATAAAATCTCATATAAATTTAATAAATATATATATAGTAACTTATCAATTTTGTATATTTAATATCTAAAATATAATTATATTTAAACTTAAATTAATAAAATCTCATATATATATTGGTATATATATTTTTTATATATAAAATCTCATAAATATATAATAACGTACCAATATTGTTTATATATACGACATCTAAAATATATATCACTATTTCATTATTAAAGAAAACAATGTAACTGTAAGTATATATATATATATATAATTTTTAATTTTAATTTTAATTTTAATTTTTTAAATCGAATAAAATATCAATGAACGCAAACAATAAAAGTTGAAATCAATTAATATAATTTTATTATATTTCCATATTCGAGCACGAAATCTTCGGTATATCAATTCGTATCATCTGAGTGTATCCCATACCAATTTTTTTTAATAATGTTTTTTGGTCATTTTCCAAAAATCTTGTTACGTTATTATATATATTTATAAAATTTTTATGAGATTTTATTAATTAGTGTTTATTTTTTTTAAACTCGTCATATTATTTATTTTTTATGATATTTGTATGCGGATAAATAAATAATTAAGTTAAAATTCAATTTTAAAAAAAATCACATTAATTAATGGGAAATTACACCTAAGGTACTTACTCAACTATTTTATTGTCATCTAGTACCCAAAGTTTGATCAATTATCTTTTAATACTCATCTTAACTACCTAATTACGACCTAGTACCTAAGATTATTTTAATACCCTAACTACCCTCACCCTTCATGAACAAACACCTAACCAAAAATTTTGTTTTTATTTTATTTTTAACAGATCCATATCTTTCAAACCTGAGTTCAAAAAAAATAAATGTAAGTAGCACCGCTTTTATTTTTTTAAATGAACAAAACTAGATCCATTGATGATATTTTTTATTTTTTTTAAAAGATAAAATTTCACCAGTAACAATTCGGATATCCTGAGAGTTGTTCAGGAAATCCTGAGTTGCAAACAATTCTCATGATATTCTGAGGGTTGTTCAGGAAATCCTGAGTTTCAAACAATTCTCATGATATCTTGAGAGTTGTTAAGAAAATCTTGAGTTGCAAACAATTCTCATGATATCCTGAGAGTTGTTCAGGAAATCCTGAGTTGGAAACAACTCTTAGGATATCCTGAGAGTTGTTCAGGAAATCCTGAGTTGCAAACAACTCTCAAGATATCCTGCGAATTGTTCAGGAAATCCTGAGAGTTGCAAACACCTCGAGGTACTTGCGGGAGGTACTAGCGGGTGTATATGGTCGGGGGTATTTTTGTCCAAATTTCAATTCGAGGTACCAAGTTACACTATCTAAAAAACGGGTACAGCCGAGAAAGCGTATGTAGAGGGACTCGAACTCATGACCTTTTGAGTCTGTCACCTTGTGTGGTTTACCTTCTGGCGTTGGTTTGCAGGCTATCGCGTCAGACTGAGGGTTTACCATGTGCGCACTCATTGCACTCTGAGTAGCGGCTGCGGGTTCCCTCCGAAAAAAGGGGTACCACTAGGTAATTAAATAATTGAGAATATATTTACCGGTATTTTTCTCTAAATTAATTTTCAAATACATAAACTATTAATCAATAATTAAATTAAAAATATAAATTATATACATATATTTTTTTAAACAACTCATTCGGAGGAGACTAATTGATCAAATACCTAAAATAAAAAAAAAAATTATAGTTAGTCAGAACATTTATATAAACAATTAACACCTAAATTAATGTTATTATAATCATCAAATACATAAACACTAAATAACATTTTATTAAAAAGTTAATAATTTTGGGGCCTTAGTTTTAAAAAAATAAAATTTTAAAGACTTGATTTTAAAAAATATTAAGAATTTAGAAAAATATTCAGTTTAAAAAAAATAGGCCTGCACCAACTGGTCTTGAGTACCGATGGTACTGGTCCAGCCGGAAAATGGAAAAACAAAATTGACTTTTTTTTACATTATTTAAACTTAAATCTAATTTTGAACTTAAATCTAATTCTAATCTATATTTTTGACTAAAAACCCTAACAAAATCACACAAATTAAAGTCCAAACAATCAAAAATCCATAATTAAACAAGAAATTAAATTTAAAAAATACCGCCGGATAATTTGTCTTAAAATTTAGAGAGAGATATGTTAGAGAGAATGAAGAGTGAATATGGACTCTTACTGAGAAAATGAAGTGGAGAGGTTTAGTAAAAAAATAAAAAAGCTTATATAGCCCCATAAGGGTATTTTTGTCTAAAATTGGGTAAACTTATACCAAAAGTGGGTAAACTCAAAATTGGGTAAACGTAAACAAATTTTGGGTATATATAGCTTGACCCTTATAATAATTATGTTTTTTTAAAAGTAAGCATCTTTTAAGAAAACCCAAAACCCAAAACCCAAAATACGAGATATGTTTGATTTAGTATGTTGTTGGATATATTTTTTTATCTATTAGTAGAAATTTGAGTAAGAATACATGTCTATGGAAGTGAACTTATTATATTTTAATTATATGTCTAAGTATGAATGCAGTTTCTTATGGGTGTATCTTAAATGATATGTCAAGATCCATAATTTTAATAAATTTATTTAATAGACCATCTCAATCCACTTTAATCAAAGATATTTCACGGAATGCTCCTAAATTTTTTATTTTACACCCCATATTAACCTTTTTAGCAAAATATTTTGAAGAGTTGGCGTTGGAATATGGAAGGTGGATTGCCATCAATTAACAGTTGTATGACTAAAAAAATAATGGATTCATAAGGGATATGAAAATGTTTAGCGGATAATAAGTTGGTTTAGATATCGAATCCTTTGATATTAGTGACAACAAAACACAAGTTTGTATTATGGGGGCAATGTATGGCCCTGATTGAGAAGAAATATATTTTACGTGATCAAACTAATGGTCAGTTCACTAAAAGCTAGCATGTCAGAATTATGCTTCCATCTTTTTTTTTATTTGTAACTTATTAAGTATGTGTGAATTTTTTTTACGTGATTTAAACATTTTATAATGAAATTTTACTAGACCTTATCCAACTTTAGTCTACTTCATCTAAAATCTTAACTTTTTTCTTTACAAATTAATATATAAGTTTTTTTTTAAATAATGTTTTTGGTTAAATTCAACATTATTTTACGAAAGTAGTATCTTTTGAGGTCGCTAGAGACAATGTACTATGGGTCCCACAATCTATGCGAGCCAATACCAATTTTATTGCATGGTTCCTTAGACATTGAGCTGATTCCACACGTAATTTTGAACTTGGTATTAGGTTTTACACATTTCACACAAAAAACCGTTTCATTACCGTAAAATATTAGGCGAGTGATGGCCAATATTTTAATAACATGTGCGGCATGAACAAAATTCATTTATTTATTTCAATATCATATAATTTACCTATATTGGGACACATTTTTACCTATTTATTTAGATGAAACATAATTAGTACTTTCGAAAATTTTAATATATAACAAATCTTTATAATGTGCATGATCACACGTAGGATAAATAAACGGAGTACTGTAAAAAAAATTAAGAAAGTTACAGTAATGTGGAAATTTACAGCATTGATATATTTTTACGTTAATGTATCGGTGACATTATCCTCATATAGTTCACAAGTAGTTTGCATTCTTCGTATCATATGTCAAAAACCATGTACTCTAAGACTCCTTCAATATTTCCACCTACATACAACGTCTTGATGACCGCGTGATATGGTGGAATGATATGATATATGCTGTAAATGTAATACATCTTACAATATACTGCATCTTAAAAAAATTCTTTATTCGGACATAGTTTTGATAAATTCTTGGCAGCTTTCATCAAACATAAACCTTTAATTGAATTCCACACTATTTTTAGATACAAAATTTCATTTAAAAAAATGTGTTTCCATTTGTATAGTCTCAGTTTCAATTAATATGATGAATCAAATATCAATACATATAATATAATATGTTCTTTAATATCTCCCATTTTAATAGTATAATATTATTAGTCACATAAGGACATGAGTTGTGTTAGATAATCTTTATATGATACGTGTTAACACATGATTAAGCAATGTTGATTACATTTTTCTAACACGTGTTGAAAACCGATTTGTTGGTTATATTTCATTATGTATTCTTTGGTGTACTCACAAATCTGAATGCATGACACATGTGTCAATAAAATTTTGATGATGAGGAAGGACTTCAGTAAAACTTCTTCTTTTCTCCGACCAAGACTACTTCTATCCAGTTGTAGAAGATAAGTTTTGTTTATCTAAAATATATAAATGAGGTCTCTATTTTAAAATCACGGGTTCATCATTACTTTACACCCTTCTAAACATCAAATTTGATATTTTTATTTGAATCTATTTTTTTTAGTTAAAAATAGATTTTAACTATTTATTTGAAATATCATTATGAATATTAGAAAGAATATTAAATCTATTTGATTTGGTTCTTTCATACGGAGAAATTATGTGACAATCAAGATTACAAAAGTTTTTCGTATTGTCTATTATTGAGGCTAAATATATTCTTATTACCGTATGTAGTAAATAACCTCTATGATTGAAAACATTACTTATATAATTGGGCCTCAATCAATAAAACTATAATCTCCACTATAATAGTCAAATTGTTATTTATCTGAGCGAAAATCCAAGCTTTGATTCGAGATCAAAACATATTGATGTTCGATACCGTTTAATTCGTGAATTCTTAGAGTCAAATTAGTTAACTTTCAGATTCTTCATACCGATAAAAATAAATTAGATATGATGACAAAATCATTAGCAAATCAAATATTTGATATCTACACAACGTTACAAGATTGTTACAATTGAACTGAAGGAAATTGTAAAAGCATGCTATCTCACTTTATCTTTGAAAAAAGTAATAATGACCCCTTCTCCCCCACTAAGGTTGGTAGTAGAAAATGTAGGAGTTGCTATTTGACAGTAAATGGAGAAAAAAAACTTGCAAACAACCTTTTGTTGACTTCTCACACTTTGAGTGAAAGCCTTTCTTCTTATAAATAATAATGCATTCTCTTGTTGCTAAACTTCGACAAATTTTGAGAGAACACTTGTGAGATACACTGTGTAACACACATAAAGACTTTGATTGAGGAAAAGTTTTTAGAGAGAGAAACATGGATACTTTTTTAGTGAAAGTGTGATTGTTTTGTTAGAAAATTTGTTCGGGTTATCTCTGAGAATTATATTATATTTTTGTGTTATAATATTTAGGATAATAAAATAAAGTATATAAAATTTGAGTGTGTGGAGTAAGACACCCATGTTTTGTAATAATTTTGAGTTATAAGTGATACTTATCTTTTTCAACTATGAACATAGGAAAAATAGTCGAGCCACATAGCTACCACATTTGGACATTATTTGTTCTAATAAATTATTGTGTAATTGTGGAACAAGTTTTTCGACTCAACCAAACTAATGTTGATGAAAAAATAATAATACCCAAAACATTAGATATTTAATGGTATGTATGATCCATGTTGATGAAAAATAATAATAATATTTTAAAAGTAAGCATCTTTCAAGAATACCCAAAACATTAGATGTGTTCAATTTAGTATGTTATTGGGTATTTTTAATTTGTAGTATTAAATTTTGAGCAACAAGACTAGGTTTATGAAAGAAAAATTATTATAATTTGATTATTTTTCTAGTATAAGTGTCGTTTTTATATGATTTTATCTCAAATGTTATGTTAAGATCCACCGGTCTAATAAGTTATTTTCCAGCCCATGCTATCCCACTTTACCGAGAGACATTTCAAAAAGCATTCAAAAAACTATATTTAGAGCCCATATTAAAACCATTAACAAAATATTATGATGAGTTGCCTTTGTCAAATGCAAAGTGAATTTCCATTGATTGAAATTGGTACGACAATAAAAATAATGGTCATAGAGGACATAAATATTTTTAATGGATAATAAGTTGGAAATCGATGTTTGATTTTTTGATATTATTGACAACAAAAGACAAGATTATATTCTTACATCAATGTGCCATACTGATCCAGAAGGAATATGGAAGAACGTGATATGATCAAACTTTTGGTTGAATATTAGAAGCCAAAAGATCATAATCTTGCTTGTGCCTTTTTCATATTTATATCCTACTTATTAAGTAGGTCTGAAATTTATTGCGTGATTTAAGCATTTTATATGATGGAGGTTTTGCTTAACATATGGTTATGTTTGTCTATCGAACTGTATCTTACTTCATCTAAGAACGTAACTGTTTTTTTTAGATTATTATTATTTAAAATTTAAATCATATTAAAACCGATTCAACCATTTTTTTTCAAAAACAAAATAGTAAACTTTCAATAGCACTTTACGAAATTAGTATATTTTGGTTTCGCCGGAGCTAGTGAACTTTACGTCTCACAACCTAAGCATACAAAGACCAATTTTTTAGCATGGTTTTTCTAGATATATAACTGATGTCAAATGTAGTGTGTGAACTTTGTATTATTTGTTTTGTATATGTCGCACGAAATTCTCTCATTGAACATAAAATATTATGCCAAAATATTGGCCTTCACTAGCGTAACTTGTGTAAGCCAAAGCCAGTTGGCTCACCTATGTAGTGAGATTTAGGGCTAATGTTTTGGTAACATATGCAACGCGAATAAAGTTCATTTATTTATTTTAGTACCGTTTAGTTGTCTTATATCTGGACACAATTTTTAATGTTTAGTTTTTTGAAAACATAATTAATAATTAGAAAAATATTAATATATAGCAAACTTATAGAAAGTATGGTATCACACGTAACATAACTAAATGAAATAATATAAAAAATTAAGAATGATATATTATCACAGCTTTCTTTATTTCAGTTACGATGTGAAAATTTGTTCTTTGATTAATATGACAATGATATTATTCTTGTATAATATAACCACAACTTGACGTTCTTTGTATCAAAATCAAAAATCCTTTATATTATAAGCCATCTCAATTAGTTGCACCTAGTTGCAAAAAATTTCGACCATAATAGGGTTACGGTGAAATAATGTGATCTATCCGGTAGATGTAGTACAATTTATAGACCACTTCATCCTATAAACACAAGTTCTTATTTTGACATGATTTTGATAACTTATTGGCGGTTTTCATAAAATATAATCTTTTAACGTAACTCCACATTATTTTTAGATCTACGGTTATCAACATGCGTCAAAGTATAATTGTAACCAAAATGACTCACAAATTAGCAACACATGTCAGATAATATAACGAGTTTTATTATCTCTCACCCGAATAATATAAAATTATTAGACACAAGCATGATTCATGTTAGGTAATCCTTAGGTGGCACGTGTTAACACATGATTCAAAAATATATATTACGTTATCCAACACGTGTTGAAATTCGGTTTGTTGGTTATATTTCGTTATACATACTTTATATATATATATTTATACTGAAACATAATTATTGAATTAAACTCTAAATTTACAAAATATGCTATTACATCCTGACGAAATGAATGCTTGATAGAAGACGTCAACAAAAGGTTGATGACGAGAATGAATATCAATAAATGCTTTTACGATGTAGTGATCGATAAAATTTACTATATTTATGGTAAAAATCAAGTAATCTCACCTTCGGCACTAATGTTCATGATGAATTTCGTGCTAGATTTGGATATCTGACGTTTTTGGTTTTCAAACACAAACCTCAAGACCGAGAAATGACATTGAAGAAATTCTCGCTACAACTGAATGAAACAATTACTGGAAGATAACTTGGTAAATAGTTTAACCATTACCAAAATAAAATTTGAAATTTATATAATGATGATAGTGGCAACATAAATAATACAAGTGAGGATGAAATTATCCTTCACCAGTATCATCGATAGTGTGGACTATATGTATCAAGTTTTTTATTTTAGTTATGTAATCATATTGTACTGTTCTTTAATTTCACTTTGTTATTAAAGAATTTTTTTTTTCCTAGAATTCGTTATATTAGTATAATATAATATTATATATAAATAAATATAACTAAGAATCAAGTTCACATAAAGTACTTAATTAAGTTCAACTATTGTGTAATCAAGTTCGGGAAAAATACAAGATTAAATTTAAACATAAGATAATAAGACATGGTGTGAACTAACCAATCCTAACAAAATTTGATGTTTAGTCAAATTGATGACTAATTCATCATGCACACGACGGATGACATGATCTAACTATATATTTTCATTTTGTAGTAATATAGAACTGTCTATTCACTTACTTCTTCTCTTTGGTTGAACAATCAATATGTATATAAGTTCGTTCACGATCAATTTCGAAGCATATAAACCTATAAAAAGTAGGAATTATAGTTGCATATGAACATATCAGTCAAGTATATGATGAAATTATTTCCATTTACAAAATAAAATATAATTGTATTGATAGGGTCTGAACATCGTGGGCAACCACGTAATGGTAGATAAGTTGCACATCTTTGATGAGACAAGCTATATACCATACATCAATAAGATATAACTATAAATAATTTGATATCAGGAAATATCATCCAAAAATTCTTATTCAGATAAATTATAAAATAATTTAACTTGAATAAATCTCTATCCAAAGTTCATATGAACCATATACTTTCAGGTATAAATCTCGGTTATCTTTTGTCTCAGTAATCAAATCTAAGCTCACGGCTACTTATTCTTTTTCAGCACCACAAATCCTTCTAAATATAGTTTGATAACGATGATTTAAATACTAACATATGACACAACATCTTCAAGTTGATAAAAAATATGTAAAAAATCCTAGAATATAACCCACGTATAACACCGTATCTTCGGTATTAATACATTTGAATATATTTTTTCTTTTAAAAATAAAAGTTTGTTCCTGAATACTTTGGGGCTCGAGCATGTTTTTAGTTTTATTTGTGTCAGACTACCTATTGTATCAGACGCACGGGCATAATTTATTTTCTCAATAACGTTTTCAATATATGATTTTTTTTGTTTAGTCGATCTGTACGACTTGAATTTGTTTCTACCTTTACTATTAATTGTTTTTTAGGATCTTCAACATGACTTGTTTCGAGATTAAATAGTTAAATCATTGTATTTATTATATAGGTCTGAATTTCCATTGTGAAACTATAGATGAAACTATCTATTATTGTTTTTTGTTAGGACATCTTTATACGTAGTTTTAAAATAATTAATTATGTCTAAAGTTTTCCAAAATATGTCACATGAGTCTAAATCAAAGAACCTACGTTCTATATCTTATATGGATACTTCACATGCACAAGACAATTCAATTGATATTTACCCCTGATATAATTAGTTAACATGAAATCTAAGGCTTCCGCTGATACAAATCCTCGAATACGTTCAAATGTATATTTTATTATCAAAATATTTATAACGATAAACGTAATTCTTTCGAATGACATAAATATTTTAACTTTGAAGCTTAAATAATATGTGATCTTGAACTCCAAAAATTTGGAAATTAAATTAACTCAAACTCATGTACTATTTTAGGCTCACTTGGGCACTCTCGAATCTATTGAAAACAAATGAAAAGATTTATTTATAACATTGATTTCTTTTAAGTTTAAATTAAATATTAAAAATTAATTAAAAATTGGTTGTTGTGTTGCTAAAATATTAAATCTCATTCGTGAATTAATTAAAATAAATTTTATAATTTAATACAATAATCGACAATATAAACTATGACTATTGCACAATATGCAAACACTTATTTCATTGTTGTTAGTTTTTTGTCAAACTATTCCATAACGTTTGATTTGAACAATTTGTTTAAAATATCTATAAAGTATGTGAATTTTTCCCTTCTCCCCCCTCTTCTATCAACTTCTTTGTGTTTGCATGAATTATTTTGTTTATGCTATTTGTATAACAAGTAGATTGTGGGAGGAAAAACATCTTCGATATATTACAACAACGATAACTCACAACCGATCAAGATAACATTCGGTAAATCATAAATATTTTCTTTCATCACCTCTCATAAAACACTCAAAGCTCACGTATAGTTCTTTTGCTTCTCCTTACTAAAAACAAAACCAACACAAAACGTCAATTTTGTTACTGTTACACTGATAATTTTGAAAAATGAAATTTTGTAACTTATTTTCTTGTCTATAATGTTCATGATAGGTTATCTAAAAAAATATTCTTAACAACTCAATATTTTACCGTACTTAAAAAGAGTTATGTGATCACGTCCAATCCATTTATTAAGTGTGAGACTGGCCGAATTTTTACCAAAATATTTTTTGTCGAATATTATAGATGTTGTGCTTGTTTAATACAGTTGTTAGATATTTTTGCTTCAAACTGATATATATATATATATATATATATCCTTCTAGCATGCACCTGTTATGATAACTGTCAAACAAAATCTTATTTTTTAATTTTAACTTGTTGGCATATAAACGACCTTTAAAGTTCTTGGTTATTGGTGGTTGTGTTTCCGACAGATATAAATTAATCACTAATTATCAATGCTGTGACATTAAATGATACATCATCAATTATAAATGATGATTGGATTTTTATTTTGTTTTAGATTTTATTCTCTTTACACATTCCGCACCAAACTATTTAAACAAATATTATGTCTTTTGGTTTGTAAAATAGCATAGGAAATTTCCCACCATATTTTAATCATATAAATTAATAACAATGACATATCCTAGATCACAACCTACACGCAACACTCATTTGATTAAGTTGGGCACCATGTATTCCTGACAAATGGTAAATATATGTGTAATCTGCAAACAATCATTTTACATTTACAAATTCTACAATAAGGTCATTAACAAATTCCTCACTATGAGTATGTAAATTGTCCTAAAAAAAATAAATCACCTAAACACAAATGATAAGGACCAACTTATCTGCGAATCGGACCAACAAGCTACTAGAGCGAAATTTTATTTATGGTATCAATATAATAAATATGTACTATCAAAGGTATGTTATGTAATAATGGTCTTGGGTTATCCAAATCGGTCCATGAACCATGTAAGCCCACTGGGTGCAAAAGGCTATATAAAGCCTTGATGTAACCAGATAGCTTAATTATCTCTCTAAGCCATACCCTGATTTTATTTATCGTCTGTTTTATATAAATTCCCTCCAAAAATCTTTAAAACCATCATTCTAATTACAGGTCGAACCTCATTTCCACTTAAGAATATGTTGTAAAAATCAGATGTATTGGGTCAGGTGATAAAATGATCAGTGGAATTAGGAGACTATGACATTTAATTTGAACCTCAAACATCAATTAAGGCACAATCTTTGGTAGATTTTCTAGCTGAGTTCCATTTTTGAGTGGCCTGAGGAATGAGTGAATAGTTCAAACTTATAGAGGCTCAAGTGTTTCAGGTTTTGGATCAGGGGTTCATAATTGGTATCCCTGTTTTGGATATTTAATGTACCAAACAATACACTTTGGTTTCAAAGCGACAAACAACAAGGCAGAGTACGAAGTAGCTTTGGCAGGGCTAGAGTTATCACATATCTATGATGCTAAGAAATTTCGTGTAATAAGTTACTCACAACTTCTTATCAACCATGAATTGGGCTAGACCGAAGCAAGAAATGACCTTTTGTTAAAATACCTAAAAGTATTTGACGAGTTGACCACTTTCTTCAAGGGTGTCGAATACAAACACATTCATCTGGAAAAAAATCATTGGATGATTCCTTAGCTACTATTGCATATACAGAGGGATATCCATGTATACAGGAACAAGAGAATCTTTTGATAACATTAATTTTTAAACTACAGTTAGGCACCCAAGAGGAATTGTAAATTTTGATGACCTTGGAAAAAGATTGAAGATATGAGCTAAAGGTATTATTAATCAAAAGAACTTTTCCCGTCGATAAAGAATTAGCTAAAAAACTAAGGTTCAAGGTACATGGCTTCACTTTTATTGGGGACATAATGCATAAAAATATTTAAGTCGACCACCCATGCAGTGTCTCAGAGCAAACAAATCACAAATGATGTTATTTGCATTGCATTACGGGGAGGGGTCCATCCATTGTGGTTATAAAATATTAACAATGAGGATTTTATTGGTGGGGTATTATTGTTGAAAATTTCAAAGACTTGGTTAGACGATATGCGAATGCAATACATGTGCAGGGTATGTCACTTGAGTTAATATCTAAATCATCACCTTTCGATATGATATCTGCCAACGATTTGAGAATGCAATACATGTGCAAAATAACTTATCTTGTATAAAAAGTTAACTTTTTATATTCTTATGTTGTTGTTCATTGATTTGGATATTTTTTACCATAAGTTTTTATAAATATTAAAAGGTTCCAAAATTAGTTTGTCAAGTGTAAAGGATCCAACATTAGTTGGTCGTATTTAAAAGGTTCCAACATTAGTCGGTCCAGTTTAAATGATCCAACATTAGTTGTTCACACCTAAAAGGTTTCAAAATTATTTGGTCAAGTATAAAGGATCCAACATTAGTTGGTCATGCCTAATTGGTTCCAACTTCTGTTGCTTAGGTTCGAAGGACTGATGGTCTAAAGTATTTTAGTGAATGGTTGGGGATTGATTATCCTCCACTAGGAAGACTCTTGATAGTTCCAAAGATTTCTTAGAAGAATTATATGTCAAAGATATGCTTGGAGGAGGTTGATTAGAGAGAGACTGATGTATCAAAAAATTCTTGCTTCCCAATACGCATGCTCCTCTAGTCATTCGTGAGAGAGCTATAAAACTCTTCATCTTCCATAGGTACTCATCATTTAAGAAAAACCTTTTGATTTGTTTACCCTTATGACCGCTGGAAGCCCAAACCCTACTCAATAAATACTTAGACTCTCTTCACAATTTATAGTTGTTTGTTTCATAGCTTTAGAGAGAGAAAGGAACATTATAGAGAGAGAAAGAAACTTGCATGCGACTTCTTGAAGTATCCCTCTGCGCAGTTTCTTCCATTATTCATTCCTAAAAGGTTTACCATCCTAGATTGGCTTTCCATAAATAAGAGAGCCGATAAAAGAAAAACGGCTGGTTTAGAGAACGAGCTAAAACTCGTGCAAATTTTTCAAACCACATATTACGGTCTGTGGCCTCCAGTCAAGAAGCAATCCAAGGTGGCGGAAACTAAAAACACCGGTAATCAATCAATCCCTACTACCACTTAGCCCCCCGAGTTAAACTTCTCTGATACACGATAACGATGACCTTGGACCATTACAAAAATTAATACCTGAATCATCATTCATTACAATAGGTGACAAACCAGAAAGGCGTCAAGAAAGCAAAGGGTGATGGTTCGTAGAGAAAGAGGGCTCCCAAACCTTTACTGAAGAGGTATGTAAAAGTTAAAAGTACATCAAATACCCCAACTTCTCAAAATACACCTCAAAATAATCCACAAGAGGCCCATTGGTCGGTGGTTATAGAATACCTTGCGCCTACTATAGGGCCTACAGAATCGTGTCCCCTCAAACTAATTGGGGAAATGAGGTTTAAACATTTGGTCCATGAGAATGAAGGAAACTAATATCAGGTTGTTGAAGCTAACCATAACTAAAATCGAACTACAAATTTGTCCTTCCAGATTAGAACACCACGTAAACCGAGGCACCAACCCCCAAGGTAAATTTAATTTAATTTCTCCTGCACAAAATAAAAAAAAACCCAAGTCAAAAATGAAGATAAGGATAATATCAAACTACCCTCGAATATGAAGGCTATATTCACGAATAATTTGTGGGAGATTAAAAATAAGTATCTAGTAGCCTTGTACAAGGTCAAGTATCGATACTACCATGCTTCTGAGGAGGTAAAGCTTCAAGACCGATGGGAGATCCCAAGCTCAGTAACGATCTGATTTCCTGAGGTTGGGGAGACTCTTCTAAGTTTGGGATAATATGATAATTGTCTACCCATAAATTCTTAATTGGGGTCTTCGATTCTCTTTTGATCTCGTCCTAGTAAGATACTTTAAACTAATAGAAATTTTCCTTACTCAAGCGAGTCAGATTATATGATTCACTCTGCTGGCCTGCCTAATGGCGGCTAGAATATCCAGGATCGGTTTTTCGATTGAGCAATTCATCGGATTTACTGACATTATGAAGAAAATTCTTACTTTCTTTTATATTGCCTGACTATAACAAACAAATTTAAGATAGTGGATGATCTCCTGAAAGTCGATAAGAAATGGATGCGAAGGTTTTTCTTCATTTCTGGGAAGTGGGAAACTGGGTTCGAGACATCAACTGAAAAACTGCATCGACTCTCCTTAAAGTGGACTATCAGAGGTATTACTTTACTTATTTTGACTTCATTTACTTGATTTTTTTACAAAAAACATTCTTTATAGAGAACTAGATGACATGGGTATTTGGGGTGTTTAAGGAGTATGTAGACGAAGCGGGTCAATTATTTGATCGGCTGAGTAGTTGGCCCAAAAATTCTTGGTTCAATGACATCAATCGTATTTTCTCTCCAACCAAGCTTGCCAAAATCCATCTTACGGGCAGATGACTTGGCGATATTTATGATGTTGGAGGAACTCATGGTTCTTCCAACAAAAACTAACGTGCTGAAATGGTTGGAGACCACAGACGTGCTTGTTTACTTTCCTGCAAAAGTCAGGGCTCCAAGCCACTGGGCCCCAAAAAAGATGTGAATAAGGTAACAACTTTAAAGGCAACACACGGAGAAAACACCAAGGCTAAGGCCAAGGAGGTTGATCCCACAGGGTAGGGTGGCTCCGAGAGGCCATCGAAGAAGAATACTCCCAAAAGGAAATGTAAAGGCAAAATTATTGATTAAAGTGACAAAAAGGTGGAGGAAAATATAGGTCCCTCGGATAATGAAATAGCTGAGCCCAATCAGCCTTCTCCTGAGAAGGTTGTCGTTATCGACTTGGATTCCCTTCGGTTATCTAACGAGGAACCTATCACCCAACAAAATGAGAGGAATGATGCCCAAGAAGGTCAATGAGATGATGTCCAAATTCGTGAGTATTTTGAGGCCGACTCTTCATCAGAGAAGTTTAGTATCTATAGTGATAACTTCCTAACTCTTCAACTTTGTGAACTTATTAAGCATGTGACATTTCTTAAAGAAAAGGCCACGAAATTGAACATTCGAAAGAATTGTTATAAAGAAGAGGTTTTTAGGAGGAGGTCTGAAATTTAGTGCAGACCATCTTAAACAGACCAAGGAGGTAGAGAGGCGGGGAAAAATAAAGGATGATGCATTCTATCATGAGCGAGAACATGATTTTGGGTTAAATCTTCAGAAGGATACGCTCATCAATACCCTTGCGAAGGGTATGAAAAAACCAAAAACTACTTCCAAGGGATGTTAAAAATTTGAAAATACTGAGACAAAAAAGAAAGCTCTTAAGGACCATGTTGAAGCGTACAAGAAAGTTTCCCTTGATGCATACGTTGCTGACTATGTTTCCAAACTGGAGGCCAGGGTTGCTAAGGTTAGATCAGCTATGATGCTGGACATACATGAGTACTTCCTGGATTTAAAGTTAGGCGGATTGTGGGAGCTCGTGCCTAATAAGTATCGCTTAATGGTATCTCTTTGGAAGATGATGGTCAATCACCTGAGAGTTTTATGGATGAGAAAGTTCTTCATCTACTTTGTCGGAAGATGAATCCGATGGAACCCTTTCAGAGTAATGGGTACTTAGGTGATTTCATGTTTTGTTGTTTTTTTATAAACCTTGTTGTGTCTACAGTGGTTTTTTCAAGTTCTCGCGTCGTCATGGAATTTTGTATTTTCTATGTTTATCAATTGAACTGGTTTTCTTTGGATAATTTTGCATTAACCAACTTTTTAACTATGACATAGAAAATAAATAGTTGTTGACCAACATTTGTTAGAAACCCTTTCATTCCAAAAATAAATTATTGTTGACCAACATTCGTTGCCCACAACTAAATGATTGTTGACCAACATTCATTTGAAGACCCTTTCGATCCAAAAATAAATGATTGTTGACCAACATTCGTTGGAAAATCGTTTTGGGCCAAAAATACATGATTCTAAAAACTATCTGATTTGGAAAAGAAATTTCATATTTATAAATCAACTATAAGGGAACTTTGCTAAGACCTTCTGGCGCCACCATGACAGGATAGAGTGTATCACCGACCTCTACACAAGTTTAGACATATATAGAAACTTTTATTCATTCTAAATACAACTTAAGGTGCTCAATGTTCCACGAGTGCCAAAGATCTCTTCCTTCTTTATCTTTGAGCCTCAATGTCCCCGGTTTTAACTTCTCAGTTCCTATTTATGTGCCATCCCAGTTAGGTCCTAATTTACCAAGTCTTATGTAAAAACACTTCCCATACGACTCTAAACTTAATCTTGAACTCTTTCCGCCTAAATCTAGACACGTACATGCTTCTCATCAAACTTTGGTACTGCAAAGAGTTCAATTACGCTTTCCGTACACTAGTGTAAATGGAGATTCATAAGTTGTTGTTCAATGAGTGGTTTAATAACCCAATAGGACTTCTTGTAAGTATTATGGTCATTTTCCATCCTTACCTTCCAAATTATTTTTGAACTCGTCAAGAATTGTCCGATTAGTCACTTCAACTTGGTCGTTTTCTTGTAGATGAAAAGGTGCCGAAAAGCATTGTCGTATTACTCGAGAAGAACAAAAACCCTCATGTTTTTATTGTCAAATTGTGGCCCATTAGTCATTGTTAGTCTCTTCGAAACACCTAAGCGACTACAAATATTAGAGAAAATAAACATAATCACATATGTAGCTTTTCTCCCTGCCAATGGTTCAACCTCCACCCACTTAGAAATATAATCTACTACAAACATTATTATTTTTTGTCCCTCGTATGCCATCGAAAACGGTTCGACTAGGTTAATACCCCACTGATCCAAAAGTATGCCTCGGATATCGACTCAAAAGGTACTCCTGGCACGTAGATTGAATTAGCAATTTTTTTACAACGGTCACACGTTTTAACAAACATTTAGGCATCAGAATCAATTATAGGGCAATAATGACCTACCAGAAGAACTCTTTGTATTAAAGTCTTGTACCTGTAGTGTGTAGATCGTTCACCATCTTGTAGCTCAAATAATATGATTTGTTATTCATTTTCCCAAAAGCATCGAAGCAAAGGTCTGCTAAAATATTTTTTTTATAAAAGATGTCCCCGAGTACGACATAATTGTGCCCTTTGAACCGTATTCTCTTTGCCATTTCCTTATTGGCCGACAAGATATTGTTGACTAAGAATCCTTGATGTCGTGCATCCAATCTTATCAAGTACTTGTAGAAATTTAAAAATATTTGTTTAAACCTTCAACCCGTTCGGACCCTTTTATAATCTAAGGATTTTCTTGTGTAACAATCAAAGTTTGCTCGTGGGAATATGCAGTAGTAGCCACAGAGTCATCCACATAATTATCGACCCTATGAACATGCTCATAGTATATGCTAAACCAAAAATATATAAGATCACGTATCTTTGGATTGGCCAGATACTTGATTTGTGAAAAGTTGCGAGTCGCTCACCAATCTAACCTTTTTGGCTGCATAGATGTAGGCCACTCTTAAACCTTCCAAAACAGCTTCGTATTCTGCCTCATTATTTGATGGTAAAAAACAAAAGTATATATCTTGATACATCGCAATCCCATCTGGAGAAACCAACTAGACCCCAGCCCCACATCCAGAAGCGTTAGAACCCTCGTCTGTTCGAGTTGTCCATCTCACGTCTTATTTTTCTTTATCTATTTTCATATATGGCCACTCAAAATGGAACTCGACTAAAAGATATACTAAGGCTTAAACTTTGATTTTAGTTCAATGCTCAATGTCAAAATCACCTAACTCTATGTAACATTTGGTCATTCTACCCTACATGTTGGGTCTTCACAACATGTTCTTCAACGGAAAAGATGTTCGAAGTATAATGAAGTGAGCCTGAAATAAAGGTCTCGTCTTCCAAGCTACGATAACCAAAGCTAGGGCTAAATTTTCAAACTTTAAATATCTTTTTTCCAAATCCAAAAGGCTTTTACTGACATAGTATATTGGTTGTGGGCAATATTTAACCTCTCGGATCAATACATCGGTTATATCATAATTTGATACCACTATGTAGACAAACAACTTATCCTCTAGACTTGGCTTTGATACCACTATGTTGGCGCTTTTATCCAAGGTTTTGGATATGAATTTATTCAAGGCTGCCAACTTCCCATACAAAATTTATACTTCTTTGATTGTCCGAGGTGAGGCCATAGTAGTCAAATCATTAAGTTTTACCGGGTCAGATTTTATCTCTCGTTCACTAGCGATGTACCTAAGAAATTTTCCAAACTGCACTCCAAACGTGCATTTCTCCGGATATAGCTTCAAATTTATCCTTGTTAATTTGGTAAAGTTTTCTTTCAAATCTCTAAAATGATCTGTAGCTCTGGAACGTTTCACTAGCATATCCTCAATATATACTTTTAAATTGCGTATGATCTGAGACTTGAAAGGCTTGTTCACCACGCATTGGTAGGTAGCCCCGACATTTTTCAATCCAAAAGACATAACTTTGGGTCTAGTTTGATCTGATTATACCTTGTGTACGCATCAATGAAAGATAGCTATCGATTTCCCAGCATAGAAATCACTAAATCGATTTGAGGCACTGGAAATGGATCCTTTGAACTTGATTATTCAATTCGGTTAAATCTCTACATATTCGCCACCTGACATTTTTATTTTTTATTAAAGTCGGATTGGTCGTCCACAATGGGTACTGATATTCTCGTTTGTTCTCAACTTTAGATAAATGATCTACCTCGTCCATGATTGCCTTAAATTTATCTTGAGAAAAAAACCTTTTTTTAATGTTCGGGCACACATTGCTCCGGATTACAAATCTATGACAGATAATTCCAACGAGCACTAACATCTTTGGTGAACCATGCAAACATGTGTAACATTATTGATAGAAATTAAAATAGCATATCTCTTACCTCTTGAGACAAATTTGTTCCAATCCTTAAACTCTTCGTGCTAGAAAAAACATAGTCCTCAAAACTCTCATCAGGGACCAGAAACCTGGGGGTCTCCCTCAGATCTTCAATAGGGTCAGACTCTAAAGAAAATCCTATTAATTGATATGCCTTCTTTGACTCACCCGCTTTAAGTTTTTTTGGGGATAAATTTGTTTGGTAACATTCCCTCGCTATTTTTTGGCTGCTCCTGATCATTCTGATGTTGTTTCCACCACGATGTACTTCAAATGCTGGTGAACATTCGAGCCAACTGCATGCATTCTAGATAGCCAATATCTTCCAAGTATCACCTTGTACGATATGCGCATCTACTATGATGAACAATATTGCTACCTCTTTCCTAAACGGTCTGCAACCTAATTCCACTATGTCTTTGAACTCCCCAACTACTTCGGCATTCACCCTTGTAAAACTCACAATCGCTCAATATGGACAAAGCTTAGCCGAGGGGTTTTCCATCTTCTCATAAGTCGTCATGAACAATATGTTAGTAGAACTACTAGTGTCTATCAGAATTCTTTGTATCTCGTCTCCAGCTATTCCTGCTATAATTACCACAACATCCTCATACGAGCCAACCACTTCACTTATGGCATCATCCTCAAAACAGAGTAATAGAGATGGACTTTTGTACAAGTGTGACCAAGAGCCCGTGTCCAAATAAGTTGCCATGCTAATAATATGGATTTTTTGAGAAACTTTTGTTGACCTTGAAACAGTAGCACCCCCAAAAATTGTCAACGATTCAAAGAAAGAACACAATTTACTAACCTTTCCTTTTGTAACCGGCTCATCTACAAACATTACCTTATTCTTACACTGTTTTGTATTTAAATACTTTGAAGAGACATCAAAAGAATCGATAGGTTATGAAATTATCAAAATATTCTCTTGTTTTGGAGTTATTACACATTCCCCTGCCATCGGATCACACAGAGACTGTTTCTTAACAAATGTTACCAATTTCACATTTTCAATCAACACTTGGATTTCAATTTTTTAATGTCATACAATCCTTCGTATTATACCCGAATTCTTCATGGTACTTGCAATACTTACTACTTCTGCTTCCCTCGGAGTTTGTATCAGAGGAGGTTTATGGAATTGTACGTGACTTCGAGTCCTATCGTAGATTATAACCACGCATTATATTAACTCGACAAAATGAGCTGGTCGGATCCACTTGTTTGATATCAGTTTGACACCCTGTTGTATGTTTGTAACTTGTAGATTCACCATCGGCCTCAGGGGTAACTGCACCGGTACTCTTGGTCAGATAATAGTTGTTGGAAGATTAGTCAGGGGAATTTATGTTGGAGGTGGATTGTATGTTACCATCAGAGATTGTTAGAATTGGTTCCGTTCAATTTACACCATAAAAGTCACTTCTTACGCATGTGCCTATCCTACCAAAATTATGTTCTCAACCTGGTCTAATAATTCCCAAACATCATGGCCTTTATTTTTACGACGTTGTTTACGTAACCCCCCATGTCAGTCTTAGTTTTGATAATAAGTTTGGTATAATCCTTTACGCTCTCCCCAAATATTTGTCTACAGTAAATTATCGTATCATCATGTGCATGGAATGTTTTGTTTCCCACAAAATTTTGGCTGAAGATGTTCTTGAACGTGCCAAAATTATTGATACAACCTTATGGCAGACGGTTATACCATTTCTAGGCATCATCCTTAAACGTTTGTCAGAAAGCCCTGTACAACAATTTATCATCGTCATCATAGTTATTTGTAAAAAAATTGAACTGCTCAATATGGTGGTTTGGATCTTGAGTCCCATTGAACGTTTTTAACATCGAGATGTAAAATATTTTTGGTAGGTTCCCTAACAAAATTTATGCGGTAAGAAGAGATGACCACCAATTGTGCCTGATCTTATACATCCTACTATCAGGGCCTTCGTTCGCAACGTTATATAAATCCTCTTCGGATGGGTTTGTGAAATGGTTACTCACACGGTACTTAAAACTTGGACTTCTCGATGAGATCTAAACATAAGCCATAGTGTGCTTCATTTTAGCGACGGTTACCACTTTATATCGTTCCTCTGATCCGAGTACCCTTTTCTCTTGATCATTGTTTTCTCTTTTCGAGGCTCTGGCCCGATGAGATGCATGATGGTTGTCCTTATGACTCTTCGAATTCTTTCTCTTATCACCGTTTCATGTATGTTCTCCCTTTCCGAGGAGGAGAACTCGTCCGAGTCGTAAATGGAATAGTCATTAGATTCAATAAAATTGTATCAACGCATGGGTTTCAACTTTATCTTTGAAGAATAAGGGCTTCGTCTCCGAGGCGTGTCATGTCTATCGCTGGTCCGATGAGCATCCTCTAATTTATATTTTTTAATTACATGTTCCTTTGAACTTTCGATCTAAGCCTTTTAGAATTCAAATCCACATCCTTCTATGGGTTTAATTGTGCGATATCTTCTAAAACTTCTTTCTTCCAAGCCATTGAGGCATAATCTTCTAGTAGCTCGTCAACATACTGATCATCGTAGTGATATTCCTCTACCATATGATCTTTGTGGGGATGATCTTCAGATAAATTTTTTATCACAAGACCATCAAGGCTAACATTAGGCGCCCTTAGTACTTCCATATCCATTTCTCTCAAAGTGTTTGATAATACAATAGTGGTTTTGAAAAAATGAGTTTGGGTACAATTCGAGTTCCCAGAAAACGTCAATGATAGTTCCAAAGATTTCTTATAGGGATTATGTGTCTAAGTTTTTCTTGGAGGAGGTTGATTAGAGAGAGAAGTTGACAAAAATAGTAATAAAATAATAAATGTACACCATTTCCCGAAAAAGGATGTCCGTTTATATAGTACAAGAGGTGAACCCAAAAATCATATGATTAGCCTATTTAGGGCCATTACACCCACTATTTTACTAATCTCAACCATAATTATTATTTATTACACAATGAACTCTCAACGTTACGCATTTGTTGGGTTTCTTTTACAAGACTTTTATAAAGCCAAATTACTGTCTTATTTGACCGATCTGATTATTAATCCAAATAATTATTTCCCTTAGCAACTCCAACTATAATATTACTGAATACTAAATTTATTTACAGATGAAAAGTAAAAAAAAGAACCAATTTATATTGATAAATTTGAAAAAATATTATAAAACTATATGGTCAAACCAGAGACTTAGAAAATTTTGATAATGCAAAAATTATGTGAAATAAAAATAATTCAATTCCTTTCAGATTTGTCTGCATCGCCTTACCTATAATTTGTGTCACATTTTTCATTTCTTCTGTTGATCTTCCTCAGAGCTGCCACATTCGGAGTCTTTGTCTTCTTTCTTAGATATGCTATCTTTTCTCTCCATATCTAGTGTGTTTTATAGCTCATCTGCGAATGAAAGGCCAACAGACTGATCTACTTCAAGTACCTAGTCTCTAAAAGATCCAAGCTTAATATCTTGGAATTTTGTGTAAAAGCTCATAATCATGTTGGATTTATTCTTAGCATCCCTCTTGTCTAAAGAGTTTAAGCACTTATTAGTATATGAATCAACCACATCCTTTTGGTTCTTTTTATCTTGGTTATTGAATACTATTAAATCCTCCATAACTTTCTTAGTAATTGCTTTATGATTGTTCAACATACTCATCTTCCTCATCTTGGTATTTTCAAGCTTCCTCTAAGTATGAAGCCTTTAGCTCAGTAACCTTTGCTTCATGGGCAATTTTTGTTTCATAAGCTCTTTTGCAGCATGGGCAACTAAGCTTCTAGATTGTCAATATGGTTCCCTTGCTCCTCAGAAGGTTTCTTATGAAGTTCAAATTCTTATCGGAGGAGTGCAATAGTCTTGTTGTGCTTTGCTATTTTCCGTTTCCAATACAGTAATGGGTTTGACAAAGTTAAGTTAAACATGTGCATGAGTATCCCATTCTTCAAGTTAGAAGGATAAATATTCAACAAATCCATCTAGATTAGTAGATGTTCCTCCCATATTTTCAATATTCATCTCTTTTTACTATCTACCGGACTTTGACCTTCGCCAGCTTTTTCACTTTCCTCCAGAAGAGACAAGGAACAATTCTCAAATGTTTGAGCAGTGTGGCGCTCAAATATTGTAGGAATTATAGGTTGATTTGTGTAGCAGACAATATCTGATCCCATCTTCTTTGTCATCTTTTCTTCTTGTTCTCCTCATTACTTAGTTTTTTCCTTTGGTGATCCTTTGATGCGCTTGAGGTTTTCTTTATTTTCAAGGTTAGAAGACTTTTGTATATTTGTCTCACGACAACCTCAACAACTTCTTTGACTGGCTCATCAGATTGCTTTCCATTTGCGGTACCAATAGTAACACTTTTCATGCCTGAACCATTAACATCATCTTTCTTCACCTTGTGGCTTAGAGAACTCTTCCTAGTCAGAATATATACCATATCGTCGGTAGTTTCTATTTAATTGTATATTTCTGACGCATGGGTTAGAGTCGTGAATTTCTCCTAGTATAAATAAAACTATGATTGAGTTCTCCAGAAGTGACTTCGAACTAGATTGTTTAGTGTGAAGAAGTTATGCAACTTGTTCGAACAGTTATCCTCAGTCCACTGGTGAAGCTTTTTAAAGTCTCTTTGGAAGCTGCCAGATGCTGCTGGTGTGATTTGGTTATAACTCCAAATATGAATAATAAATAAGCTTTAAGTATTAAAGGATAACATGCATTAAAGTTTCAATCGGAAACAATGAGAAATTACCTATGTTTTGCCACTCCCTTTAAAATATGCTCAGATTGTTCTTCTTCAAGATCTTCTTGCCGTTCTCCCAACATCCACTTATAAACAAAAAATGTGTCTTCAATAGTTTATCAGCATTCAAAAGATCACTAACTAATTTATACTTATTTGTAGAGTAATAAAGTAGAAATGTATCTTGGGATACCTTCACAGCCCGATGATCATATGAATTACTCTTTTGGCCTCTCAATCTTTGATATCCTTGATGTCATGATACACAACATCAAATTAAACCAGGTATTTAAGTTGTCTTGGCTAGGACACGGACTAATCATGTCAAAATACAGAACAAATTCTAGGTTAGAGGAAAATGGGGCCCCTAATTTAGCACGACAGGATAGACGACCATTCCTAGACAAAATTATATGAACCACTTGTCTGACCAAAAAGCTACTAGATTAGTATTTCCTTTAAGATACTAATGTAATAAAAATTTAATATTAACATTATATAATTTAATAATAATCTTGGATTATGTATATTTGGGTTATCCAAATGGGCATATGGATCATGTAAGCTCATTGAGTCCAAAAGTCTTTATAAAGCTTTGTTTTTAGGCTTTATGAGAAATATACATTGTATTTACTCATTGACTATTTTTACAGACACTCTCTATACAATTAATAACCACACAAATCAATTATTTCTCTATGGTTTACCATGATTTTATCTATCGTCTATATTACATAAACGCCCTCTAAAAATATTTGGAACCATCAACGTACAAATAGCCATAAAATTAATACAACAACATCCACAAATCTTTTCACTATATAATATGAATATAAATTGGATGTTCAGAAAAATATGTCATTGATATGTTTTTGTTAGTAGTCGATTATATGGTGCAACTGTTCTAATTGTTGTTCTAGTTGGATTATTGTTGGTGGAGGGTTTGCACATAAATATTTCAATGAAAGTACATATCTTTCATTTGTAGTATATTATGTGTGGTACATAAACTCTTAGAATATCTTTTGGTTCACGTACCATCATAGGTTTGTTATGGTTTATTGTGTGAGTGTGGTTGATGGTTTACGACCGAGCTATGGTTTCCAATTTTGGCATGTTTATTGTTTGTATTGCTTGTGTTGTGTGTGTTATCTTCTTGTCATTTGATTTATTGACCATCGTCGAAGGTAAGTTTCTTTTCATTGTGAAACTAGCATGTGAGGTTGCATGATTTGTTTTCATGTTCGTGTCATGTGTCTCTTTCTATCAATTTTTTCCATCTACTATTGGTTCATTCATACTCTTAAAAAAAATTGAGGTGTGTTCACCTTCATTTAGTTGGCTATAAATGATGTGACTTCTCGTACTTACTAATTAATTTTTTTGTTAATATAAAAGAAATATGTTAATGGTGACATAAGTATTATTTTTATTAGTATACTATTGAATATAGTTTTTCAGAGAAGTAATAAAGTGAATCCCCTTAAATCTCAAGTTGTGTTTATAGTAGGTGAGACGAGCATCGTCAAGTCAATTTAGCTATAAATATTATATATTATTAATTGATATACTTAATAAAGTGTAATAAATGGATCATATATATAATTTTACGCTACTCTCTAGACATCAAAACATACTCTAGAATATCATTAATACCTTAAAATAAAAACCTTTAACATTTGTTGTAACATCTATATGTCAAGCTGTTTTATTGATAATGCCATTTATTCTTAACAAAGACGTCCTTGACTGGTAAGACTATGGCTTATGAACTAATTATAACTCATGTAGATATCTCTTGTATTATATACTACATACTCATCATTCATATATTGAATGATATGAAAAAGTTTGTCATCAAAATTTTATATTGAAAATGTATCATGTACCTTGAGATATCCTTTCTCATTTTTAAGATGATGGTATCGGGGATATGTAGTCGAATCGTTTATAATTAGCTTGATTTAAAATTAATTTATTATCCTCCATAATGTTTTGCGCATGTAGTGTGATAATAAAAGTATATAAATTCCATGTTTAATTGTAGGTTGATTAACGAGAATAACGTCAATATATTTTACGTCTATGTCATAGTTTTCACGGTTGTTATTAAATAGACCATATAAGTTAATATTTTTGAAACTGATCTCATTAAAAAATCTTGTTTGACCAAAATCTCTCTAAAGAAAAAATATATTACTTTGTCAAGGAAGAATAGTACAAAAATAGTATTTTTCGAACTTAAGGTGTATAATATTCAATCTAATTTAGGGAATAAATGGGATGTTAATGCAGTGTTAGTCAATGATTTTGATACTTTGGTGTTCAATAACCATACTCACACATATAATTTAGGTAAAAAAACAATCGAGATATCATTTTAGCGTCTTGGTTAGTATACTTTGTGAATGTGCTCATTTGGTGGTGTTTACATTTGTGTCAGTAAAATATTTATGTGTTAATATTTCAAATTCATAGTGTGTGGGTAGTGTTATAAAAACTGTAAAATAACTATATGTTTTACCGATGATTATCAAAATGAGAGCTTGGTTAGATTTGGTGGTGAAAATGGTGCATTCATTTTCTAATGTAATTGAGAATTCAAAAGTAAATAATGTGGCGTATAAATGTGATACGTGGTGATATACAAATTCCGTGATTTTGTTTTAAAATAGATAGCCCAAAATGAGAATCACTCAAACTCACGTAATATTATTTATAAAATCCCATTACAAATCAAGGGTTCTTTTTTATTGATGATAAAATTTTGTTATTGTATTTTCAAGTTTTAATGTTTTGTTCATTGGTTTTAGTTTCTCCAAATCAGTATTTCAAGTTTAAGCTTTGTTATGGTTTCACATATATTGATAATAATTTTTTTTTGTTAAATGTATATGTGTGTTTTGAAATTGTTGTTGATTTATATGGTGAATTGTTTCTTCATAAGACATTGACGATTGGTAATATATGCGTATTATTTTATCAGATGTGTTCCTAGATAGTCCTCTATTTAGGGTTTGTACATTTAGGTAGTTTTGTTGTAAAAACTTTAAGTTTGTGCAAGTTTAATGTTAGCATCACATGGTTTTGTATTTATGTATAGAATTGTGGAAGAATTGGTATGCGTTTCTTATATGAGTTAAATGTATGATATTATACTTCTGACATTTTTTCTTTTATGGTCAGGGGATTCATCTGATAAAAATTATCCATTTTGTACGTATCAAAATTCAATGAAATATGTTTCAAGAAGAAAGAAATATAGACATTGTACATGATTCTAAACTACTTATATTTCGACGATGATTGTATTATTATTAAAAATTGTGTCTCACTAGATGGTTAACATATAAAACGATATCCAAGTATGATAACTATTATGTATCAGGGATGATGAATCCGTAAAAACAATTATTCGCGCAAGAATATAAATATTTCGAAGAGTCACGGTATGTCAACACTGCAAAGATCGAGGTGATGAGCGGCATATTAGGGCAAACGCGATTCTCAACTGGCTATATTAGAAAACTATTGGAGAGTGAGGAAAATGGATGAGCAACTTTGGATAAAGATGTTGTCTTTGAGAAGGTGGATGATAGAGAATATGCATATGACTTATCGGGTAAAGGGGTCTTAAGGTTCATTTGTCAATGTATAAATGTGATGCTTAGAAGTAATGAAATAAAATCTTTAAAGAATGGTTGATGTGGTTCATGATGGAATATTTTGTCTTTGAGAAAATAAATAAATTATGTTGTTGATGCACGCAGAATTCACATTGTCATAGAAAAGAATGAGATATTTACCTATATATAAAGTTCTTCAAGATGTATATGTGTTTGTCTTTTTCGGTATCCGTTAAAAGGTTAATATCGCCGAGGCTCATATTCTATTCGTCATAGTTAATACCCAAATTATAATTGTTGATTTATTTTTCTTAATGTTAAGAAAGAAACATCATGTGGGCACACCTATGTATATATTTCCATAATATTACTATGGCTAAATTTAATCCAAAACTGATATATATCAATCTAAGAACATCTAAATTGTTCAACCATAAAATCAAATATTTTATACAAGAATATATAATTATATATGTGTTTAGTACTTTTTCATAAAAAAATTGATTTGTTTGTTTAATAGTAATAATTTAACACAAAGCTTACAAATTAATTATTAAGAAGTAAGCACATATGAAACTAAATTAATATATGTATACATCGTTAATCAAAATTGTTTCAATAATAAACGAGGGAAATGATTAAATTTATATTTATAAAACAAAAATATAATTGAATTCACTATAAACCTATATAAAAAAAACTTAGATTCCTTATTAATAATAATAATATCCAATTTGATTACATAAAGGAATAAAAAATTCCTTATTTTACTTGTTTTAGTTTGAATAAAAACTAAAACACATTCTCGTTGAATCTAAACAACATTCATACTTTAACCAAGAACGAACCAACACATGTCAATCGTACAAGATAAACAATCATTACTACCTAAAAACATCATCGGAGAAGCAACACAAAAAGATGATAAAAAAATCTTTATTATCAATATAAATTCATTAAGGAGAAATATAGAAAACCTCTGCTACATAAATATTAGATACAAAACTAGAGATGTTAGTTCGTCAATGAAACAATAAAACATTCCATATCAGAAATTTTATACCTTGCCTAACACCTCGGTACCATCCGCCTAATCATCCTCGAAGTCATCATTTGCTTCTACTTACTTCCCCTTAGAATTATTTGGTTGAGCACCTCTATCTTATATACCTCCCTCCCAGTAGAATTAGCCTCAGCACCCTGTGCCCTGGGAGAAAAACAAATTTTCAAAGATGACGATCATGCCTCCGGACTACAAACCCATCGATGTGAAGTGGATTTACAAAATCAAGAATAATGCTAAAAAGAGATTGGAAATTAAAAAGTTGGGCAATTAGATAAAGAGTACAAACAAATAGATGGAATTATTACGAAGAAGTGTTTCCTTATGTTACTCTACTAGAGACTATCACATTATTAAAAACTTTTACATCCCAAAATAAGTAGAAAATCTATGAAAGTGACTTGAAATCTATTTTATTAAATTAAAATCTTGACAAAAATGTGTGTATTGAGAAACCAAAAAAGATATATCACGAGAAGGCATAAATATAAGATGTTAAAGATGAAAAATAATCATTGTATTGGTTGAAGCTATGTATGAAGGCTTGGAATAGTCTTATCGATCAATAATTTTAGAAGAAAGAATTAAACAAATTCTCGCACAAGCATGCAATATATGTCAAAACAAATTAACAAGGTTATATCTTGATAATTTATCTTTATATTGACCATTTAACTTTTAGAGGCAATAACAAAATAAGGATTACACCATTTAGAAATAAAATAGCCGAGACATTTGATATGCGTGATATTGGATTGATGTATTATTATATTTTTGGAATCAAGGTGCAACAAAGAGATAGTATTATATTTATCTCATAGAAATTTATACAAAAAGAATCGTGAACAAATTCAAATGGAGAAATGTGAGTCGATTAACATCCCAATTGATGTAAGTGAGAAGTTATCGATGCATATAGGTGGAGATGCGATTATTCAAATGTTTGATTCGAAGCTTAAAATACTAAATTTGCATTATATATGTTATGAGTCTTGCTAGTCGCTTTATAGATAACCTAACTACATATCATATTTAGGTGATAAATATGGTTTTTTGATATATTAAAAGTCCCATAGATAATGGTATGTTGCGGTAATTTCTAAAGAACGACTTAAAAAAACCAAAATAACTTATTTATTTTGTTATAAAATACATTAATATTTATTTTATAATGAGAATTGTTTTCCTCTTTTATAGAGTTCTTTTTAACTTCTAAAATATGTTAGTATTCATCTTTCAGAGTACTATTTTTATCTTTTCTAACTCTATTGAGCCGGATGGTTATGTGACATTTATATCCTTTTCATATTTTCTTGTCAAATTCTTTCTCTAAGCTATTATTGATAATATGAAATCTATATTATTAGTATTCATTAGTTTTAAGCATGCTTTTTTATCTTTTATCAAGCTCATTTTAGTTTTAAAAGTATATGATTATTAATCTTTACTAGCATTGTTCCCATATTTTGAAACGACTTTGGGCACGTTGGCTATGTGACATCTATATATTTCATATTTTTCTTTGTCAGCTATATTATTATCAACTATTTTTGCTCGTCAATTTAGAAGACTCTAGACTAGAGTAGATAACTACTTGCAACATAAAAAAATAAAAAAATAATAATATATTTCATAATATATGCATGAACACTCTATGACTCCCCATAATACTACACGTGCGACGTAAAATTTATATTGAAGAAGTCGCTAACAAAGGGAAAAATCACTCGCTACTATTTATGAGTTGATATGATATAGTATGAATATAAAAAACACAAAAATTTGAGTTTCTTTTCTAGTTTCTAGATACTTATTAGAATTTAGATTAGAACGCCAAAACTGTTTCTGCTTTTTTTACATCTAACATCTTACTCATAATGTTTGGTGTTTGGAATTGGTTTGGGTTTTAGTTTTCTATAATGGCACATAACAAAAAATCAAATTACTGTTTGTATGTGAGTTATAGATAAAAACTCGATTAGTCATCCTATTTGTTGTCATGATATGTTAGTTGATTACATCTTGAGTGTTAACCCATATTTCAACGAATTCAAATATTAGATCTATCAAAGTAAGTTAGTCATCAATATTTTTGGTGGTTTCTTTATAATATAGTCTTCATCTCGCGAATTGAACTATTATAATGGTTGAGCCTAAATAAAAAGAGACAATACAAAACCCCCCAACCACCATGATAAAAAAATGAGGCATAATTTTGTTTTTTCAGTTTTACAATAGTTCTTGATTGACCAAATACATTGAAAAATGGTTTCCTAGGTTTCTTCTATATGATTTCTTATATTTTTTTAAACACATAAAAAATGTTGGTTGGCTTCTATTAAAATTATTGATTGAGTAGTAGCTTAAGCTAAAATTAAGATCGATGATTTAAGGTTGGAAAGAAAGAGAAAAGGTTTTAAAAGAGAAATTTTGTATAAGAAAATCTTGAACCAAAAGATTACAATGAATTAGTGGTTGTCTCAAATCCTACACAATGTTTGATGGTTAGACAAAAAAAGAATATACTTAAACAATTGCGTTTACTATCTAAGTTTATAAAGCAATGAGATTGTGAACTAGAGCTCGTACTAAACTCAACAAAACCTATATTGGATTAATCAAATAGGCATGTGATAATTGATTGTACAACATAAGGTTTGTTACATATAATATTTCTATTATAAGCATATACACACTACTACAAATATTTCTATTAAAAGGCAGTATACTTGTATATTGAATACATAGAAAATCAATACAAAAATTATTGTAATGTTCATTGTGAGCATTGTTTTTCCTCTTTAACTCAAGTTGGTATCAAGGCCCATGCCCAATACCACATATCCATCACTAGGCAATAACATTGTTGCATCTGGTTGCTTGCAACCTGACCTGCAGATGAGCAACAATTCACATATCTCATATTGAGAAATAATAGCAGCATTTAAAAGCTTAACATCGCATACTTTTTTACTTTGGAAGTCTATAATTGTTCCAATCATCAAGGCTAACCATTTTTTTGCCATATTTCATGTAAAATCCCCTGTTCATCTAATCTTGTTTCTTATTTTACTAGAGATTTGATCCAAAATTCATCTTTTAAATAGTGGTACACTAGGGACCAACTCTACTTGGTTGGCTACCACTATATCACCAGAGATACCAACCCAATTACTAGATAAATAGTCCTCTAAAGGATCTTGAGATGCTCTAAAAAGGAATTATGCCTCACAAATAAGAGCTAGAATCACTTATTTTAAAAGTGATTTCTAAAGGACCAAGAAATAGGGATTTTTTATGGAAGAATATTTGGCTAAAATACAGTCAGTACAAAATAATTTGGTTCTAACATGGTGTATTATTATCATTAATGATCTATATCCTTACTAATCTAAACTCATACTACACCCCTACATTATAGTAGTGAGTCTACTAGATAATGATGTCTTGAGTTTGGTGGATTTACAAAATTGTTTGCTAACTTTTGAGAGAATATTAGAAATAATTTATAGTCTACAAACTACCATGGTCAACTTGAATTTAACATCTAACAATATTAAGCATAATAAAAATAAATCTAAATCATTAAAAAAATGTAAGATGACAATCTAACTACTCTAGAGGTAAATGGCGTGGCTATAAATGAATTTATCAGACTAATTGTAAAGGAATGAGTAATAATGCTTACATAGGATGGCATAGAGGCACGTATTATTCTAATATACCTACTTGCTACGTATGTGGAAAGTTTGGTCATGCAGCTCCCACCTGTTACTTCAGAGATTATCCACTTCACACCAACAAATGAGAGAGTCAGTCTCAAATACTTAGTTAATGGCTCAAGATTAAAAAAAATGACACAGCTCGGTCATTATGGTGCCTCATGCCGGAGATCGTCTTACACTATTAAGGAAGGCGAGACCTATATTTATACCACTATCTTTGACTGGGGTCTACGCCTCCTCATGCCTCTATTGATGAGGTACTTCTTCAGTTTTATTGGGATTTTCCCTACGCAACTTACAGCGAACAACTCGACTACGCTATTGAGCATAATTCTTAGTTCCTAATTTGTAAATATACTTGTTTTCCTAGTTGAACTTTTAGCAGCGGTAGATATTTCCAAGTTACGCATTCACCCTTCTTTTACTTATAGCTAACTTGGGCCATGCATATAGTAAAACTTCCTACCTCTTATAATAATTGGAAACATAAGTTCATATATGTTTCTAGGAATTGGGAGCACGAAAGTTCTTTCATGAATTTGCAAGTAGAGAGACGTTGGAAGGCAAAGTGTAAAATAATTAGTAATTGCATAGATTTATAAAGTGTTGGACTCATGATATGTTTTAATCATGTCGCCGGTTGTTTTCATGTGAGGGAAAGTACCAAGAGTGGTGCAAGGAAAGTCGACCCAAAGGTTTGGTGAATCCTCTAACGAAGTTGGCCGCAGCTGCTAATGCTGATGAGGGACTAGAGCCGACAAGTGTTTAGTCCTACACATTATCTACAATCGAGAGAAGGAGGGGTCCGTCTCCGTAGAGAAGATGCAGATGATGTTGATGATTTTCCTTTGACAAAGAAGAGTAAAGTAGTTATCAACACGGTGACGTTCTCACAATGGAAGATGGTGTTGGTTGATAAAGAGGAGATTGATGGTAAATTGGAGGATAATGCAAATGTAAAACCCCCTAGTGCTGGAGGAGGTGAAACACATGGCCATGATGCTCGAGGTAGAGGCGGTTGAAGAGGCTAAAAAAGAAGGACTTTGTAAATGGGGCGAGTTAGGGTTTTCTTTCTTAAATATTATTTTTCGTAACAACCTGCCCCGTAAGGGGCAAAGTAGTGGAGTTGATGGAGTTGACAGAACGAATCATGAGGTTCCTTCTCTGGAGTTGGTGATGCCAAGGACTTCACACATCATTATGGACTTTTCCTTCTATGACACAATGTTGATGACTTAAATTCTGCAACGATAATTGGATTGGCTATTGAGGTATGTATTTTATTTTGTGTTTGGATCTTGTTGTAGTAGATTTAATGAATGATTGGTAATACTATATGTTGGGAACACGTATAGTATAACTCGCATGCTCTTGCTTATCTTCGGATGTTACCAGTCGATTGTTCGTTGATGGAGACGTGAAAGCCAGACCTACTATTTTTTGGATTGATTCGAGTTTTGTCGACTGAGTTGGCTTGATTCAAGAATACATATGGCTCTGCAAAGCAACGGTTTGATAAGGCCTTGAAGAAGAATAATGATCTTCATCAGCATTACTTTAAGTAGCATTACTTTGTTATCAGCACATAATAATGATTTAAGTAGCATTACTTTGTTATCAGCACATAATAATGATTTGGTGAAGAAAAATGAAACATTGATAGCCTAGAATTTGAAACTGCTGGATCCGAATGTAACCCAGGCTGAAAGGGTGGAATAGCAGGCTGAGAAGATAGCGAGTTTGACAGTTTAATTGGCGGAGCTAAAGGTACAGCTGGCGAGAGCTCGGAATGAAAAGGAGAGCGAGTGCGCCACTTTGATGAAGGAGGCTGAGGTGGATTTGGAGGAGTGGAAACGTCCAGTAATGTAGGTCGCAATGGGCATGATTCAAAAAGATAAGATGAATCTTGTGGCTAAGCTTATATCGTTGAATCCTCATATTAATCTAGGACCTCATCAAAAACAATTGGCTGCACAGGGTAAAGGAAATACTAACGTAGTGGGTATGGGTCGATATTGCTGTTGTGAAGGAACTTGGAGAAACGGCGGGTGTGAGTCCCGCTGAGAAAGGAGATGATCCAGATTTGACTATGGATCATGTGGATCCATAGATTATTTTATATTATGTCAAAGACTTTTGTAAACGATAATGTTTATTGTAATATACAACTTGGCATGCCTCATTTCTTTATACTAACTTAGTTGATGTTTGGGTGCAATGCATTTGTTTAAACTTATAGTTGTATGAGAAAACTTTCCTTGTAAGATCGAGCTCAATGTGCCTCATTGTGTGGCCAAAGAAAGTTAAGCATTTATTGGCAAGATTCGCGGAGCGACTAGTTCAGCTTATTAGGTAACCCAATGGGCTTTAGTTCGCATAACTAAAATCATTATATGGTATTAGGGAAAGATGGCCCCTTACGTAGCCTTAAAATTCGTGGCCAATTAGCCCGTTCTTCACAATATGACACAGGTACCTCGGGCTCAGACCCATACACGAGGGAAAAATGGTGTCTCGCCCGTTGCGATACGAGGGGTTGTGCGATAAGGCCACAGTACTTCTGCTAGTTTTTCCGGCCACTTACCTTTTGCCACTTCGAGCTTCTCCTTAATGCCATCAAGAATAGTACGATTAGGGAACATTTTATTAAAAACTTAATGCTCTCTATTTTTTAATTAATTGATTAATTCCAATAAGCCGACACTTTATTAATGAACATTTATGTTCATTTCTTGGAGTTTTTTAGAATTGATTAGATACGTTTATAGTGCATAACTCCATGTATTGGTTCTCTCTCTTGTTTTGTAAAGCAGCCAAAGCTTACTTTTCTGTCAAACTCTATCGTTATTATAGAGTTTATAAAGCCTTTAATGTCTCCATGGATCACTTTATTTTTTAAAGAGTTATGTTGAGACCTACTATTATTAGAGACTTTATTAAGCTTTAGTGTTCTTGATGGAGAATTTTATTTTATAAAGAATGGTTTTTTATCATCTAAGACTTGTGTTAGATTCTACTTTCCCATTTTCCTTCGGGTAGTATGGCATGGAGAAGTGTTGGGTATTTAGAATTCGGCGGATTCCAAAACGAGTTAGAATTTGGTGTTGTGTGAACTCACATATCTCCTGAGATCTGGTCCTATATAATGTCTTAGCTTCTACCCATTTGGTGAAATAATCGACCGCGACCACTAAGAACTGTCTTGTCCATGTGGCCAACGATAAAGGTCCCACGATATCAATACCCCACTTGTCGAACGGACATGGAATAGGATTAGCGACCATGGGCTCGCTTGGGAGATGTCTGGTGTTAGCGAATTGTTAGCAAACATGGCATTGTTGTATAATTTTCTCCACATTCGCCGCCAATTTGTTCCAGTACTACCCGGCGAGTAGAAATCTATGGATGAGGCTTTGGTCACCGCAGTGTGCTCTGGTGTCGCCTGAGTGTAGATCATTGAGAACTGTGGTATCTTCTTCCTGATCCAAATAGTGCAACAATGGTCGGGTCGCGCTTTTCATGTAGAGAGCATTATCTAGGACACAATACTTGGCTGCTCACAACTATAAAGCCTAAGCGAGTGCTTTGTTTGACGGTAATGTTCCATGGTTGAGGTAGAGTAAATAAGGTTTTCTCCAATTGGTGGTGTTGCTGACCGAACAGGTTGTGGTTGGTTGAAGTTAGGCTGTACTGCTAACGTGTTCTTGCATAATTACCAGTGGTTGCTCGGTTGATACTGCTGACTTAGCTAAAGATTCTGCTGTGTAGTTTGCAAGGCGGGGTACTTGTTCGTCTTGAACATCATGAAATTCGGTCTCGCATTCCTTTAGAATTGTCAGGTAGGTACGCGTACCCTGATGCTTTGCATCATACACATTTGTAACTTGGTTAATAACTAATTGCAAATCAAACCGTACCTGAAGTGTTTTGGCTCCGAAAATACGGGCTAATCGCATGCTGCATGTGACCGCTTCATACTCCGCCACATTATTGGTTGCTGGGAAGCTAAATTGGATTGCTTACCTAGTTTGTTTTCCTGTAAATTATTTTAGATCAATTCCAGCTTGTCCACCGGATTCGCTCGAAGCTCCATCGGCCTCCAATGTCCACATGTGTTCTTATCCCGCAGCGTTGGTGTCTCCATTGTGCGGGCGTGGTGCGGAAAATTTGGTTAAGAAATCTGAGATAGCATGCCCTTTGATCGTCGTGCGTGGTTTAAATTTAATGTCATATTCCCCAACTTTGATTGACCACTTGGTGAGTTGTCCCGAAATGTCCGACTTTTGAAATACATTACACAGGGGGGAAAAGAAGTATGAACGACGATGGTGTGGCCTTGAAAGTACAGTCACTTTTTTCGGGCATCAACCACCAATCCAGGGGCGAGTTTCTCCAAATTCAAACATCTTGTCTCGACGTCTACCAAGTTTTTACTGGTGTAGTAAATGGGGCGTTGTACACCTTCAACTTCCTTGACGACGATCGTACTGACATCAGAGTTGAAGACCAATAGATAAAGGCATAGGGGTTCACCTTCCATTGGTGCAGGTAAGATTTAAGACCATGTAAGGTACGTTTTTAAAGCGGCGAAGGTTGTGTCATATATTTCTCTCCATTCGAACTTTTTTCCCATCTCAAAACCTTGAAGAAAGAGTGACTCTTATCATAAGCTTTTGATATGAAACGGGAAAGCACTACGAGGCGCCCAGTGAGGCATTGAATTTCCTTTATGTTCCTAAGGTCTCCATCTATATTAATGCTTGAAACTGAGCGAGGTCTGCTTCTATTCCATTTTGACTCACCACCTAACCTAAAAACTTCTATGTTCAATTACCAAAGGAACATTTTAACGGATTTTACTTGAAGACATTGCTCAGCACTTCCAGGTTCTGCATTGGCACGTTGGTTCTGACGATCATGTCATCTATCTAGGCCTCCATACAGTGCCTTAGTTGATCCTTGAAGATCTTATTGACCAGGCATTGGTAAGTGGAGCCTTCGTTTTTTAAACCGGAGGGAATGATGTTACAGTAGTACATCTCACGCTCTGTTTGAAAAAAATGTGCGATCCTCATCGTTCTGATGCATGTGAATTTGATTGTAACTAGAGCAGGCATCTATGAACGACATATATTCACAACCTGAGGCTGAGTCAAAAAATTGGTCGATTCAAGGTAGGAGGAAGACGTCTTTAGGACTAGCCTGGTTCAAATCAGTAAAATCAATGCACATGCGCCACTGCCTCCTTTACTTTTTACAAGAATGGGGTTCCTATCCACACCGGATATCGAGGTCGACGAATATGCCTAGGATCAAAATGTTTAGTTACCTCACTATTCATTACTTTATGTTTTTCAACGGAAATTGTTTTACGTTTTTTCGAACAGGTTCAGCATATCTATCGATTGCTAACTCATGACAAATCACCGAGGGATCGACCCATGTTACATCCTTCGCCAGCCATACAAAAATATCTAAATTTTTTTGTAATAATTAGACTAGAGAAATTCTGAAACCTGGATCCAAAGAAGTTATGAAGCGAAGGGCGCGCCCTGCTCGTACTATTTCTTCTAAGGTGTCTTCTAGATTACTACTCTACTGCCCATCTTCCTAAGGATCATCTATCGGTTCTTGAGAGGGTGGAATTTTAAGTTGCTCATTAAATTCCCCCTCGCTTTTTCATTGATATCGTACGAGTTTACTGGGATCCACAGTGACATAGTAGCAGGTTCGTGCAGTGCGCTTACTTCCTCGTATGATCCCTACAACATTACCGACGGGGTACAAAATGGATTGGCAAAATATGCATGGGGATTCTTCCATCCGGTGCAACCATTATCTCCTGATGATGGCATGATAGGAGTTGGGTGGGTCCGAGGTGATAAAAATGGTCTTAACTTCCTTTTTATAGCGCAATATCCCACCTTAACCATGAGTTTGACTCTGGCCACACACTGAGAGGTCTTTCCTTCATACCCTTTAAGAGTAAGTTGTGTTGGTTTATTTGGTGGAACCTCTAGCATTTGGTTATAGCTTGCTTTAAAGATTATATTGGCAGAGCTGCCCCCGTTTACCAATACCTTGGTTACTCACACCTCAAATATATAGGTTGACTGTCAGCGCATCTTTATGGGGGCAATAATTCCCCTTAGATCATCATCGTTTAAAATGAAGTTGGCCACATGCTCTATTTAAACGTCATAAGAAGAACCATCCACTAGATGTACTTGCTCATCTTCCCTTGCCCGCTTTCTGGATTGTTGGTCGGCCTCGGTTAGAGTACCCCATCCTAGTATCATAAACAGTCAATGTTGCTTTCCTTTGTCGACTTGTTTTTCTTCCTATTGAGACTCATGTTCATTCTATTGAGGCTCTTCTCTTTTTTCGTTTCGGTGGTGGCGCTCTTGTTGCTGTACAAATTGGATCAACTCGCCATTTTCTACTAACCTTTGAATTTCCTTTTTCAGTTGTTAGCAATTGTTAGTTGAGTGGCCATGGTCGTTATGGTAAGGGCAAAAAGGCATGGTTGATATCTTGTAACTTAGGGCAGACATACTCGGGGAGACTAGTGTCGTACCATATCTTTGGTTTGGTCGTAAATGGCAGAGATCATCTCCGTGAGCGGCGTGAACTACCAACCAAAATGTCTGTAAACTGCAGGGCGTTGGTTGGTTGTACCTTCTAGGTTTCCCTGCGGGTCCTTCGTCGAGGATCCTTCTATCGTACGTTGATGTCCTGGGCTCCGGCATAATTTATCTGGGGAGCTGATTTTTGTTGCAATCATCAACTTGAATAAACTGATCGGCTCGTGCAAGGAGATTTCCCCCCCTTCTCTGGTAAAGGTCCATAATTGAATTTGTGTCAAGCCGTAACTCTTTGTTGCCCACAAACGTTTTTCTAAACGCACTCCAAAGCCTATAAAATAGTGGATAGTTACTTTAGGTAATCTACTGAACCAATCTATGGCATTACCTTTAAGGGTCATGGATAAATCCTGGCACAGCATTTCATTGTCCGTGTTGAATGCCATCATCATATTTTGGAATTGTTCCAGGTGTCTTTCTGAGTTGCTTGTATAATCGTATGCCTTAAAACGGAAAAGGTCAAATTTCTTTAGGATCTATGCGGCTAGAAATTTATCTACGAATGAAAATTCCTTGAGCACATACACCGTTATCATCGGGAGCACTTGATCATATTGCTCAGCTACTCCCCTTATTAGCTTTTAGGGATGCATGTTTTTACTCATGATAGTGCTATTTCCCCTTTTGTCGTTTCTGGTCGCGGTTGTCCCCTATTCCTTCGGCATACTTTTCGTGTTTGGATAACCATTCTCGTATGGCTGCTTGACTAGCCTTGATAGTCGACCTTGGCCGCGTGTGACCACCAACACATATTTTTGTCGTTAGTGCATTGATCGCGTTGTTCATTTCTGCTAGAGCTGCTTTGGCACCCTAGTCCTTTGCCTTGATCCCGGTCCACCTTATGTTGAGCCTGTTGCATTACCTGGGTCTGCTTCTCAAGCCGCCTAACTTCTGTTGCCTCATCTACATTGTTGTATATGGTAGGTTGGTTGGTTATACTGGCTATGAACTACGCAATGGTCGGTGCTAGTGATGGATCGACGGTTGTAGGGGAGATTCCTGGCGGAGATTCCATCCCTCTCAGGGAGATGAACTTCTTGGATGTTAGGAGCCTGCGACGGAATACTGTTCTGCCTAACGAATTGTTTTATCGTTTGAGCTAGGTTGGTCATGGTGATAAGTCTATCTGTAGGCTCTATTTTAATCCCGGATCTAGTTACTCCCAATGGTGCTTAAGCACGGATGAGTGTTTTTTATCTCTGGTTTCCCAGAGACGACGCCAAAAAAAAACCCTAACAAATATTTTGCCAAAGTAGTAACTTTTTATTGATTTGAGAAGAAGATACAATTATATGTTCAAGATCCTTATTTATATTGCTCATAGCAGTTACAACATCGTCATTTATTATGTGACCCTATTAGTCTTGAACGTAGACCATTATTAATGAATAGTCCTATATTGACGACCATTACTTTGGAAGTTACGGACCATGAGAGTTGACTCATAAATATATGTTTGACTCCATTAATAATCTTTATTTTCATTGTTTCTGGACCGAAAGTGGGATAAGCACGCCATTCTGGATTGGAATACCCTATGCTCGGTTGTGGTATTTACTTGGTTCTGCTCAGGCTCAACTCTGCTCGGCTCGACCTCATTTTCTTTATCCGTTTCGGATCTCCTTGGTCCGGGTCTGTTTTGTTTGGCTCGTCCTTGCCTCTCGTTTGTTCTATTTTCTAGAGACGATTTAGTGGAGGCTTAAGCCTTCATATCTGCTCTTCCATTACCTTGATTTTGACTACTCGGCTTTATACTTGGTCGGAGTATTCGGTATATTTTTATTGGGTAAGTCCGGCCTTAGTCTTTTGTTCACATCTCTCTCATGATATTTTTATGGATATTCCCAACCTTATCAATTATATGTTTCCAAATTAACTTTTCAAAATAATGTTTACATTGAATTGTTTTAAAAAATGTTGTCTTATGAAGGACTCGACAGCATGAAAGGTAATTCTAGTAAGCGACCAATAAAGTATTGTACTACATTGATGGTTCAAGGAGTGAGACTCATAGGTTCTTAGTTTTGAGTTAAAATGTGTCAGTGGTCTAGTTTATATTTATTTCAAAAATGACACATGAGACTGGGTCATCTAGGTCATCAGGTTCTCTGTAATCAAAAGATTTTAACTTTTGTGATTTCTATCAATTGGGAAAATCTCACAAGCTTCATTTCTATATCTTTTAGTCGCGTGCGTCTAAAATTTTAGACTAGACTTATTCTGATTTGTGAGGACCACATCCCACACATACCAAAATGGTTTTAGGTACTATATTTTATTTTTAGATAAATTTAGTAGATTTTTTTGGGCTTTTCCTCTTAAAAACAAAAGTGATGCTTTTTCTTAATTTTAAGAGTTTGAAAAACTAGTTGATTTTTTTTTATGTAAATCAAAACTTTATAAATAGATGGAGGAGGATAGTTTAAAGACTTTCTACCTATGAATTGAGGGATACATTTAAGGATTTTATGTCCTCATAACTCTACCCAAACTAGTAGAGCAGAGAGGAAACACATGCATTTTATTGAGATTCGCTTAATTATTCTAGCTCAGTCTCAACTACCACATTTCTATTCGTATGATGTTATTAGCAAACCACTTAATTGGTTAATAGACTTCCTACTCCCAATCTAGATTGTAATACACCTTATAAATTACTTTGTAATAAATAGTCTAACTATTCTCATCGCAAAATATTTTATTCTACATGTAATTCGTGTATTAGACCTTATCAACAACATAAATTTTATTTTCAATTTGTACAATATGTATTCCTAGGCTATTTTATAACTCGCAAATGACATGAATACATTAATCCTACTGCTAAGTTATACTATCTAGACATGTTGTATTTAATGAAGAGGAATTTCCTTGACATGGTAAATTCTTTAACACTAGAGAGTCTCATTCTCTAGTGTATATATCAAAGTCTGGCTGGTTTTCTTCTTTCCTTAAGTTACCTAGTATGTGTTGTTCTCATTAATGTTCAATGCAACATACTTATAATCTAAGTCCATCTAATGGAGAAGACCCATTACCTGCATATTTTTATGAAGAAGAGAAAAATCCCCACACAACTCATATTTCAGCTTCACCTACACAAAACATAATTATTTTATTAGTCCTACCATACAACCAATATCCAGGTCTGATACAACATATAGATAGTCTATTCCATCTCTAACTCAACAACATTCTCTTTCACAATAGTTCTTCCTACCCAAGCTAGCCAGTCTACACTTGTATAGCTCTAAATTGAACATGTTCTACCTAGTCATGTCACATATACAGAGTGTGATTGATGAGGGGTTTTAGTGATGATAGATAACTAGAACAATCAGAGGAATCAATGTGCTTTTTATTATTAATTCATTGGAGTCATCTTACATTTTCCAAGGGTTGAAATATTATTTATATATTATAACAGTCTATGCGTTAACCCATGACCTTCTTAAACTATTTTTGCTTATAGTTGTGTTCAACATGGGTGATTGTTCTTCCCTCGTGTTCATTATGTTATCGTAATATTTCTTTTAATCTCTTGATCATCTTAAAAATCGTTTGTCGATAGGTAACCTCGGTTAAAAATAAGTCACATACTCTTTTATGGTATAGGTCACGCTTTTATGGACGATACTGATAATTGCATTTTTCTGGCCGATAGGTAAAAATTGATTTTCGATAGGTAACCTCGGTCAGTAATTATGTGTCACACGCCGTGCATCATGTACATACATTTGATATTTTCACATTTTACTTGCATGTATTTAAAAAACGACACCTCGTATCTTCGATGATTTGATTGGTAAATATTTTTACTAATTGCAGGCCCATTGTAACATTATGGGAATGTGCGTAGGTGGCCCTTGTTCTATTCACTTACAGATTTGTATATGTTGCATTTGAGCTAATTTAATATAGGTTTTCCTGTTTTGAAATCACTTTTGGAGAGGGAGTTAAGCTGTTCTTCTTGCTGCTTAATTCTAAGTCTGCCGAGTTTACAGAGTTAGTAACTAAAATGGTAAGGAATCGTATTATTTTTTTTAGTGTCACTTTCTATTTTGTTGGTGAATGGTATTGGTTAGCTTTACCATGGTGACTCTATGATATCATGACCTCTAATCAGGAAACCATAAATTATTTTTGTTATGGGTTTCTATATATTTTTTGACTAGTTATTTATTTCTCCCAGAAATTCATTACAAATGAGTTACCAAGAATAATAATTCTTCATATAATACCATTCCAGCCCTTTTACCGGGGATGAGATAGAAGTTGAATAATTTTCACACCGCTATTTTGATCGTCTGACCCATCATTATAAACATTTGGCAGTTGAGGGGCACCGTAAATTTAGATTAGTGGACGACATTTCTGAGTTCGTATAGATTAGGCTTCCCAAGCGGGGTGAACAACCTCATCATTCTCGGGAAGGTGAAACATATTTTTTCACAACCCTTTTTACTATGGATTATGACTACCCCTACCGCACTTTATCAATGAATTTTTTAAGTACATCCGGATTTATCCCACGAAAATTACTGCCAATGGTTGGCGCTTGACACTAAGCATACTAGTTAGCGCAAGTATTAATAATGTCTTTGTTTTCCTAGCCAATTTTTTTTATCTACTATTAAGTTTTATAAGCTATTGAAGACCCCCTACTATTACATATTTATAAATAGTGGTAACAAGATCGTTAGTTTTCTTGACTCTAACAAACAATGAAAGCATTCATTTTTTTTTTGTTTCGGTAACTGTGAGCATCCTATTGGGGAGAATAATCTCTAATCAGAACGGAGAGGGATGAGAACATGTAAGCTTAGAGTTAGTTTTAGTTTTTATATTATTTGATAATCTATTGATAATGATTTTTTACTATTGTGAGTTTTCTTGGTTCATGGAATAGATTTTGGAAGTACCAAGAATTATGGAGAATGGTGTATGGAGAACGGGAGGTAAACCCTTTGGAGAGATTTTCAGCTGTTGCTTTCTTGGTGTGACATTTTGAATATCTTTGTCTATTTACTTTTGTTAATTTTTTAGTGACGAGGTTGTGGCATGTGCTCGCGATTAATATGTCAAAGGATGAATATTTAACTATTATTGCTATGAGAGAACCACCCATTGTTGATCCGGTCGGGTTGATATCGGTGGAGAGAGTGTATGGGAACAATCCAACTGGTGTTGGATTGGAACTTCCCGTCAAAAGAGTTGGGAAAGATTGTGAAGAGGTTCCGATATCTGAGGGTGCTAAGAAGAGGGCTTTTCATGATACAAATCTCGTACAACCTAAACTAAGAAAGAAGAAACATATGGTTTACATGGTTGAAAATACTTGTCCATCTGATACCACATGTACTTTGACTGCGTCCGATAAAAAATGTTCAAATAATTTTGTGATGGTGTCTCCTTCGAGGAAGAAATGTGATGAAGTGGGATATAGAAGTCCTTCTGTTCGTGGCTTTATTCGAAAGAGAAAGGTATGAAGAAAAACAGATTTCCGGTTGAAATGCATCATGAGGGGTCGATATTCAACCAAACACCGCTTTAAATAAACTATCCATAGTAGTAAGTTTGACCCCCATGTTATGCATGAAAACCAATCATTGCAAAAGGGTTACAAAGGTGGTGTTCAAATGATACTACTGCTATTGAAGATCGTACTCCTCCTCCCATCTCCACTGATTAAGGTTGTGCTACTGAGGACCCCATGGTTAAAGATTTGAATGTTGACCAATTCTTATGGTGTTTTTGAGTGATGGTTGCAAGAAATGAGATGATTCTTGAGGGGTGACTACTTCAAGAAATGTGGGCACGAGGCCTCAGGTGGGACCTTTGTTTATAGAGAAACCATCCATGTTTGTATTGTGAATGCCAGTCTTGGTTAGAATATCGAAGCCCTCTCTCCTTATGTATCATCAAATAAAAAATGCCCAGAAATGACCTATTATAATAGTATGTCCTTTGTAAATATTCTTCAGCACCAATTGGAGTTGATAGTGGAGGTAAGCTTATATACAAATGGTTGTTTTACTTATAATTTTGGAGTATCGCATTTTTTCTCATACTTTTATTTTAATGTGGTTTTCTTTTACAGATTCATCATAACTCAATGGTGTTGGTCTATTATAAGATGAAGCGTGCTGACACCAAAGCTATGAAAGACTTCAAACCCGAGCCCTTAATATTTAGGTTTAATAAATCTTTAAAGGCTGGATTATTATGATACAAGCGGGCTTATACCGCTTCCAAGTTGCGTTGTGATAAGCTTATAAAGGATAAGTTAGAAGTAGATGAGGTGTTAGTTGTTCTTACTGTCGAGAGGGATGCCTCGAAGGCATGAGATACAGAGATGACTAGGAAAAATAATATTCTTACAAAACGATCCACCGAGCTGAATGAACATGACTCTGTGCTACTAAAGAAATTTGAGGATTCTACTATGGAGAAAGAGATATCATACGAGTTGTTCAAGGTTTTCTGGATAAGGTTCAAATGATGTAATTATGATGGTATAGAGGATCAACCCTAACTTAGAATTGGGAAATCTAAAAGAGTTAGTACGTGAACACAAACAACCTTAGGAGACGGATAACGAGGTGGATGAGGAGGTTATTGAGAAAGTCTGTAATGTTAGTGAGGGCTAGGGTGGTTCCACTAAGGAATTAGTTGATAAGGAACATATTTTGGTTTATACCGAATGGGCCAAAGACCACTTATCAAATGAGGGAGAGCATGTGAAGGAGAGCGTGGAGTATTCACAAATTAAGGATGGTTATTCTAAATGGTTGTATATCTTCAGGCTTTGTTGTTAATTAATACAAGATGTTTTTGAATGATGAATTTGTTTTTAGGCCTGTAACATTGTATTGTTGTCTTGAACATAATGCTACCTACTTTTCTTGCGTAGTACATGTGTTGAAACACTAGTTCGCATATTAGGCTTGATAAGCCCAACCTCAATATGGCCTATAGTATGGTCTTCAAGACTTGGAAATTGTTCATGTTCCCTAAAATGAGTGTTGTCGCTCGGGCTCAGTATGGCTCCCAGCGTGGCCTTATAGTCTTGGTTTGCGAAACCAATTCATTTTATTGACTTTTTAAGTTAGGGCTCAATCCAACCAATTGCGTAGGCAAATCGGTGTAGCTTATTTGTACCAGTTCGCATTTGTACAACTTCAAATTAATGGCTTCCAAATTGGAGAAATTTTCCTTGAGATCAGATAAATGCTCATTATCTCTTACGCTTTTTACTAACATATAATCAATGCAGACCTCAACATTTTTTCCAATTTGACCAGCAAAATCTTTATTTACTAGACGTTGGTAAGTGGCCCAATCATATTTTAAAATAAAGGGCATAACTTTATAGCAATGTAGGCCTCTACATGTTATGATTGTATTGCTATTTTGGTCCTTTGGATCCATTTGTATCTTTTTATACCCTACAAACGCATCCATAAATAATAAAAACGTATTCCCAAAAGTGGAATCTGATATGGAAATAGGATTTTGAGGATTAAATTGTAAATAATGTAAATTTAAGGATTTAATTATAAGTAATGTAATTTTTGTCCTTAAATTGTAACTGATGTAAGTTTTAGAGAGTATTTGTAAATATGTATAATTGTTAAGGACTAAACAACAATTAGTCCTCTTTTGTAACAGATTTCAGTTTGAGACTACGTCTTGGCTCCTCTATATAAAGGGCACGGCTACTCTAATAAAGGGGTTGAACACTTTTACTTTGAAAACTCATATGAACTTGTACATTCTCTCTTTAAAATCTCTCTAGCTCTTTCTCTCTCTAAAATTCACTCTTAACAATTTACTAAGGAAAAATTATAACTCATCGGAATCTATTTGTTGATCAATTCTTGGGATATGAAATGCATCATTTGAACAAACTTTTTTGAGTCTGTGAAATCAACAGACATACACCAATTTTCATTTTAGCATTGGTTTGCTATCCATAAAGGATAGAAAGATTTCCGAATGTTCCCCACTTTTGTTAGACGGTCTATTTCTTTAACGATAGCTTCAGACTTTTCCATAAAAAAAGCTCATTATTTTTGTATAACAGAACATACATCGGGTTATAGTGCTAATGTATTGCAAATGATTCTTGCATGAACACTAGTTACATCCTAAGTTTACCATGCAAACACATGCAATTTCTCAGAAAATAACGTGCATCATTGACACTGATGAACTGTCAAGGCAATAACGTACCAGTTTACATCTTTGTCAAGGAAATAACGTGATTTATGTGTCTACATGATCCTTCGAAGGCGATTTACATATTACGTACCAGTTTCTTAGTACAAACACTAAGTTAGAAGATATAAATGATCGCGCGATTTACTAAACGTGATTTATTAGTACATATATCGCGATTACTACAAGTCTAATTGAAATAACAACGTGATTTAATTTTACCACCGCGCAATACTAAACCATTTTCAATGGAACAACAAAGTACATAAAAACTAATTACTTGATTGACAATAGAACTATAAAGTTAGGTAAATTTATTATTTGAACTCAGCCTCAAAGGTTATCCTCAACTGGAGAGAAATTAGTAAGTGCATCATCTTTCTCACTAATGTTTTCCTTCAAATACACAATAATATCTCTCGAGATCCAATCATTAATTTCTCACTGCCAAAGTAGTCTTGCCTCTTCGTGCAAAACGTAAGTCGGGTCAGACACGCAAAGCAAGGGTTCATATTTTAGTTCATTGCACATGGATGTGATTTCTTCACGACTACGAGTATGAGGGTCCGTAAATCCCATCCATTCTTAGCCAAATTACATCATGCACAACATTTCATAAAAAAAACATTAGTTGTATCATCGGTTATTGATCTCCTAACGTATTTGATAGCTTGAAGTAAGTGTTGGTATTCATCCACGCTCAAATTCATACTTAAGATACTTGAATTATTTATAAAATGTATAAGACTTTCTTACACATTCTAACTAGAAGTCTGCAATGTTATATAAAGGATATAAAGGAGGTGACAATCTTTGGCGAGTCTTTTTTAATAGTTGTGAACATTTAGGCGGGATAATTTGCTTTAGGCAACAAAATGAAGAGAGCTTATTAAGTTATACCCTCCAAAAGTGCTTCTGTGATTTATTTGGAAAACTATGGCCATGCGAGATTGGAGAATTGACAACTAACATACGAGATAGGACCACCTTAGACATCTTGAAATTTATAAGGAAACTTACGATTTACCACGCGATTTATGTGAAACTACATCATAGTCCGACACTTCCATTAGCACTAAATAGTTCAACACTTTCTTAATGGCTTACAAAATGAGTTTATTAATTATTATGTCATATCACTCAAAATTTTGGTTCTACAATTGGACAAAATCAACCAACCAAGGATCGGCGATTAGTATTGTTATCATTGAACAAATGATAAAAAAATTGAGCTGGTGTTTTTGTTGGCATATCGGTGTTATATTATGTGAGTACAAACCCGTTGTGGATGATGTCTTTAACGTATTCGCAAACGAAAACTCTGCAATCAATTGATCTTTCACTTTGTTGTGGTATTTCTCTTACAGATTTTACTTTGTATCAATTCCTCACACGAGGGATGTATTTTGTCTTCATCCAATAAGACAGTTTTTCAATAAAAACATGTCAGGCTAATTGTTATAAAAAGGGTAATAGTGTGATTTAATAATATCCATTATGCGATTGATATGCATACTCAAACTTGGCTTGCAATCACACATTTCGATTGCTTTTTGACATGTAATACACGATTTACATGTCGTAGTCTTGCGATTAAAACCTTTTAGAACTAAGGTTGCGTATTACAAACATAAATCATGCTAAGACAATTTCTAATATATAGCAATGCATCTCCAGTTTCCTAACATACATCTGGAGTGAATTTGCTTTTAGGGAACAACGGATTATAGTTTTTAGATGTCCCATTCTCCATATCAATTACCAAAACGTCCAGTGGTTTGTTGTGTCCTCCCTTATGTCGCATACTAGAACAAACGCGATAAAAGTGTTCGACCTCATCTTTTCAAAATATTTGTCAACAATGCGTGACATATCACCTTTCAATGCAAGGGTTTTCTGAATTACAAAGGGGAATTAAAGGAAGAATTATGTCACAAACGAGGACTATTTAAACCAAGTGTACTCACCGTTGCAATCTCGGAAATTTGAATACAATGTATTTACAAATGTACTTGTTATCAAACCCTTTGAAAGGTTTTGATTTGTTTAGGTTAATTGCTAGAGCAAAATTCTAGAGAGAGAAAGTGCTTAAGAGTATTTAGAAAGAGAATACACAAGTACAAATGAGTTTCAAGTAAAAAGTGTTCAACCCCTTTATTAGAACAGTCTAGTCTTTTATATAGAGGAGCCAGGACTTAGTTGAATAACTGAATCTGTTACAAAAATGGATTAATTGCTATTTAGTCCTTAATAATTATGTAAAGTCACAATAGCTTCCTAAAACTTACATCATTTACAAATTAAAGACAAAACTTACACTAATTACATTCAAGTCCCTGAATTTACATTGCTTACAAATTAATTCCTAAAAACTCATTTCCATATCAGGAGCCCCCCTAGTTCTCATGTCAGTAAATGAATGAGAACTAGAAAGAATTCAAAACCGCTTATCTTCGAATCATCAACCTGCCATAAATCAAAACAAGCAAACTATTCAAAGCTATTGCCTTCGAATAACAAATCTATCATCATAAAAATAACTATTCGAAACCGACAGCTTGAACTATTATTCGAAACGTATATATGATATCAAAATTATAAACTTGTGAAACCATATTCGAACTAATCTTAATGATATATTCGAAGCCATAAACAAATGACCCTTGAATAATAACCAAAGGATTCGATGTAATCACTTCGAATAATTTTCGAATAAAAATTGCCTTTAACATGTTTTAAGTGTCGAACATCTAATCCACTCAGCGATTCGTATTCCAACCGATGACCAAATGGGTCTGTCCATCTTCACACGTCTTCACCTACATCAATATAAATACCATTCATTTTTTATTTCAACTCTCTTTACACACAACCATTCTAGAGAGAAGTCGGAGTTTTTTTTGGCTACCTTCAACTGCTCCTCCCTTATTCCCAGAATTCTCACTGTAAAACTCAAATCTTCCGATCAATCCATTCCTGGTTTATGAGAAAGAAACTGGTAACCAAAAATCCGAAGGCCATTTTACCCAGAACACCAGAATCTTCGGATACTGATAGCAACCTGGTGTTCGGTTCGTACGACTATTTTTGTATAACACATAGAGCCGAAGAGTATCGAAGAGCAGGGTTTAATTTTTGGTGGCCTAATTGGAACTGCAACTGAGACATTTTACTACGGTAACTTTGATCCTACCAAAGTTCTGAAGCTTTCTCCTACTCCCAATATCGAAGAAAAATCATCAACTAAAATCTCTGGCCCTAAAACCCCTCGAACATCTTCAACTTAGAGCAAAGTTTCTCTTCTGAAACTGAAAACAAATAACTTTTCCTCAAAGAAACATTCTTCTTCCAAACCTAGAAAGACCTTCATCTCAATGGGAGATGAATCAACAATATTTTGAACTCCATCTCCTTCAAAAATCACCACCAATGATCCTCCTCAAAGAGAAATGACAGAAGAAGCAATTTGAACTGCAATTCCTCTATCAGAAGCAAACATTCTCACTTCTCAAGATCCTCGAGAAGGTACCTCTAAGACCAATGAAGCTGATTCAGAGGTTACCAAATTCGATGTTGAAGCCGAATCTCAAAAAGAAGCCGACGTATGTTCTATTTCTGAGGATGAAAGAGCAAAGATTGGGAGGAATCTGAGACACCTCGAAAGCAAATATATTATCGCCTTGAAAAAGGTTCGATACATATATTACAAAGAAAGCCAAGACTCTTTCCTCAAAAAGCAATGTGGAATGGGAGAAAACATCACCATTCGACTACCAAAAGAAGGAGAAACTCCCCTTGACTGCAAGGATGATGAATTAGTGGTTTACTCAGAAATCATCAACTGGGGTTTTTTATTTCCACTAGATCCGATGATCGTGGAGTACTTCGAAGTTCTCAGCTTGTACCCTACCCAAGTAACTCCAAACCAGTGGTTCACCTTAATGTCAGTGATCATGGTATCTCGCCTCTCTAAAATACCGATCAGCATCAAGGACTTCATATCACTGACTCAGCTTTCAAAAGGTCCGAAGCTTCCATTCCATTACCTTACATTGATGGATGATCTTAAAATCATCGACGATCTTTTGGAAGCTTATAAGTTCTGGAAACAAAGATTTGTTTTCATCTCTGGAGCTTGGGAGAATGGCAAGCCAATTTTCGAAGACAATCCTTCGAAATTAACTATGGTCTGGAGAAGCAATCGTAAGTTCTCTAAAAAAATCCTTTCTACCCTCTTCTTTAATACATATTTTATTTTATTTTACTTAATATTTTATTTTGTTTGTTTATACCAGAAATTTTGAAGCGCTACTCCACTCATCGAGAAGCAGCTAAGGTGATATTCCAAAAATTGGCTCCCTGGGCTGAAAAAGAGTGGAATAACGCTTTCCATATCGCCTTCCAGCCCATTGACTTCCTTCAATGCCACATGTTTCCAATCACAGATGGTGGGCTGCCTCCCAAAAATGTATCCTCTGACCCAAATCTGAAGCTCGTATGCCAACGAATTCCACAAGCTGATTGTAAAGTCTTCCTCCCAATCCGGAACAGATCAAACAACCATCTACCTAAAAAGAAAAAGGAAAACAACACCAAGGAGAAGAAAGGAAAAAAGGCAGTTAGAACATCTGGTGCTAACCCTTCCAAACCCTCAAAACCGAAGCGTCGAAAACGCAAAGTTGCTGAACATCCTCTTTCACCCATCGAAGAGGGAGAAAATCAAGAGAACTCATAAAAAAAGAACAAAAAAATCTGCCGATTCCTTCGGAAAGAAGAATAAACAAAGAAAAATCACTTCGTACAAATTGATTGATGAGCATGAAGACGATGCTGCTGAAAACCAACAACAACAACACCCCCCAAATCCTCCAACCAAAGATCATTCCTCGCAAGAAAATCCAATGATTGTCATCGATGACTTTTCTCCTACTGTTTACCATCGTCCCACAAGCTTCGACCCAGATATGTTTATCGATTTTGGAAATACAGAAGCATTTGCTGGCGAAGAGGTTCCTACCATTCAAGTCATTCAGAATCGCATGCTTGATTTTGTGAGGCCTACTCCAAAGAAAGATATTACAAAATCAACTCGTACCTTTGAACCTATTACATCTCTAGATATGATCGAAAAGCCTAGTACCTCAGAATATCGCAGCCCTCCTCTAAATTCTGCAATAGCTATCGCTCTTCAACCATTTTCCGGTTTTGATGCTAGTGCAAAAAATCTTGCCTCTCAAATTGAAGCCTTTCAACACCATCTCAAACAGCTGGCCAAGGATATGGTTTACTATAAGGAAGCTTATGAGTCTGAAAATGAATTCAGAGAGACCTTGCACAACAAAGTATCCGAGCAGTTTTATGCCTATGAGATAGCTAGATCAGAGCTGATAAAATGCGCTCTTTGTATAAAGGATCATCTTCGAATCAAGCATATGGTCGACACAGAACTGCTAACAAAGTCTCATGAAGACAAAAAGACACTCAAAACCGAGCATGTCACTGAATTGAACATTGAAAGATCCAACTCTACCACACTTCAAAATTCTCTAACTCTTTGTGAAGCAAAAAATAAAGATTTGTCCGATGAAATAGAGAACTTGAAGAAGAATTTCGAAGCAGAAAAGGCTGCTGCTGTAACCACTGCCAAAGCTGAACTTTCAAAAAATATGCAGACAACTATTCAGGTTGGAAAAGAAGATGCAACTATCCTTCTCTTTTGAGAGCTCCATGCTGTCTATCCAATTTGATCGAGGAGCATTCTTAGACTTGCTCTCCTTTTTATATCTCCTCGAATAATCTCTTTCTGATTCTCCCTTCGAAAAACCTTTATGCCTTTTAAATCCTCAAGCTGAGCTTTATACTTCCTCATCACTGGAGGTTATCAATTTTTGCTTATCTTTCTTATCCTTTCGAGAAGAATATCTCTCTTTAGGAGACATAAAGCGTGTTTTTTTATGCTTGGACTTAGCATGTCTGTCATCGAAAGATCGATCTGACTGACCTTTCACATTGGTCTTTTCTAACTCCTGCCTAACCTCAGATCTGATTCTAGCATAAAGTATTTATTGCTCTCTTCGCTCATATTTTTCATTCAACGCATTGATTTTATCAAGAAGTTTATTCATTCTTGTCTCAACATCAGATCGAACTTGGACCGGAGACGATCCATCAGTTCTATTCCCATCAGTCCCATTCTTTTGCAAATCATCTCTCACTGTATCTAACGCTAATTGAAGCGTAGGATTATTATTTTCAAGATTCGTCTTATGAATTTTAGTCAAAGAATATCAATGAATGAATAAGCTACTGATTTTTCTTATTCAGTCCCCAACGGAGTCACCAATTTGATAAGGTTTTGATTTGTTTAGGTTAATTGCTAGAGAGAATTTCTAGAGAGAGAAAGTGCTTAAGAGTATTTAGAAAGATAAAACACGAGTACAAATGAGTTTCAAGTAAAAAGTGTTCAACTCCTTTATTAGAACAGTCTAGTCATTTATATAGAGGAGCCAAGACATAGTTGAATAACTGAATCTGTTACAAAATGGATTAATTGCTATTTAGTCCTTACAAATTATGTAAAGTCACAATAGCTTCCTAAAACTTACATCATTTATAAATTAAAGACAGAACTTACACTAATTACAATCAAGACCCTGAATTTACATTGCTTACAAATTAATTCCTAAAAACCAATTTACATATCACTTGCCAATTTGATTCTTTAAGCAGCTTATATATCCAAGCGTCAATAATCTACAAAATGATGGGTGGTTGTTTAAATCTAAAGACAATTTTTAAACCAAACATACCATACTATAGTAAACTTTATCATGCGAGCCTGTGGCAAAACTAGCTATAAATGCATTGTTACTATTTTGAAATTGTATAATTTACCTTGAAGTCGAACTTGCCTTCGTATAGTAGTACCATTAGCTCACTCACGCTAACGCTAAGTCTGTATGAGAACTCTAACCGTGGTGAATACCATACTTCGGTATCTTCTTGATCTTCTTCTCTTTGTATTTGAAGGACCTTGTTGTATTTACTCACGGTTATTAACGTTTTTGGTGTTGTTTGACGTCCTCAACCTTGGTAACTAACTTCTCCCGATTGTGTTTGACTAAGTAAATTCCAATTTGGATACTCCTCCGCTACTATTTGTAACATATAGAACTTATTGTCACATAATGACCACATACCTTAATTTATTACATGTTGAATAATATAATCATCCACTTACGATTAGAGCGGTCTCCATTATAGCATTTTTCAAAACATGAAAATCAAGATTTTTACCTCCACTGTTTACCATAATGTGATTAGCCACAGCCTTATCAACTTTGTCAAAAAAATATTGTGTACATAGTACAAAACCATCATCTAGGGTTGGTAGATCAAAACACCGGCTTCCTAAAATAACAGTTATACGATTTCCACTACAAAGTGAACTAACAACATGGTGATTTACTAGTAAAACTTAACTAACAATTACGCGATTTACACTACAAACTAAACTTACAATTGCGCGATTTACTTGTAAAACTAAACTAACACTTACGTGATTTACAATACAAACTAATAATTTGGCGATTACTTGTAAAATTGAACTAACAATTAAGTGATTTACACTACAAACTAAACTAACAATTGCGCGTTTTACATGTTATAAAGATTTTGAATTATCAAGCAAAATTTCAAAACATCCTCAAAACAAAAACATCTCAAAATATACTAAAAACAACATCCCCAAAATTAAAACACCAACATCTCATAAACCTACACATGCTTAAACACACATTACATCACAAAATTTATTATATAATTTTGAATCTTAATGATCTTAAGATCAACTTACATCTTCAAGACCTTCCTGGCCCAGCTGTGGTAGTTGTGCGGTACTCCTAGTCTCCTGTAAATTACTATCTTCTTCCACCACTACCTCTCGTGCGACCACCTCCGTTATGTCAGCATCATTTTCCCATGCTCCTCCAGTGTAGTATATCCCTCCTTTATATTAGATTCATTTGCTTCCACTGCTTCTACTGCTGGTAGAACGACTCCCTCATCCGCCTCATTATTATTTGCTACCTCTCCAACAGGTACAACTACTCCCCGATCTACACAATTATTATTTTCTACCTCTCCAACATAGACAACCAAACACCATCTGCCCTAGTGTCTTTTTTAACTCTTCAACTGGCACAACAAACACAACATCTTCCTCATTCTCTTTTTCTCACTCTCTGGCATGTAAATCGACTACACTGCCGTGCCCTATCGTACCTGTTTTACTAACGCTGAAGATGCATTATTTTAATAAGTACTAACATTAAACCATGCGATTTACTTACTAAGACTGAAGATGCGTTTTACAAGTACTAACATTTAACCACGCGATTTACATACTAAAATGTTAGATGCGCTTTACTAATAGTTAACAACTCGCGATTTACATTTGATATTCATAACTAACAACACTTTTACATTATAACTACCACTAAATATTACAAACTACTGAGCCTCATGACTGCAATAACTAACTACTAACAACATATATTTTTTACCTCTTCATCTTGCAGCTTGTCCATTGATTTAATCATGGCCATGGTTGTTTCCTTGCAGTCCATCCCCCACCATTTATGGCACCTAGCTATCATGTCGGCCCTCGCCAAATCAGCCACTAAAGTAGTGTGCTCCATGATGAATGGTTACAAAAAACTATCATTTTCCTGCAATCTACGTAAACTAAAATATCACTATGTGTACTGATAATAACAAATAAAACAGCAACGCATCCTTTACCGGGTGCCCCTTTCTTCAAATATTTTTTAATCGATCGGTGAAGCTTCTCTACAATTTCTCCAAAATAGTTGTATCCATTTATTTTAAGCATGTATTCTACGTAAAACATGAATGTCCAACCCATAATATCGTGGGATACTGAATAGAAGAGTGTTGAGCAAATGAACAAAATCAACAGTCGCGCAACTTCCTCTGTAGTATCCTCCCCACCGTCTTTTATTGCTTTAGGTATAACTTCCTCCAATACAATGAATAAATGATAAATTAGTGCAAATGTACACAAACTATATAACTAGAAAAACCATATAACACACAAAAAAGTTTATTCTACCTTAATCATTGCATTTCAAACAGATTTCTGATTAGTCGGGCCGCTTTACATAGCCCTGGGTTGAACAGTATTTTTGCATCAAAATAGATTTGTTCTCTGCCCCGTGTATGAATCGACCTCTAAATGCTCGTGCTTTGTTCACATTCATTTCCTCTGTTCCGTGTTTAAGACCAAAGATGATCTTCATGTTGTTTGTAGTCAGTTTGACCAGTTTTGAGCCTATTCGAAATGCCTTGTCCTTCACGGAATACTTCTTCACAATCTCATATATCAGCTTATAATACTTGTTCATGGACAAGTCTTCATTACATAGATCAAATGATGTTTTCAGAACAGTATAGGACGGAGTATGCTTCATGGCCTCAATATGTTCATTTGTTATGATGTTTCTCTTGAGTAGGTTGAGGAATGTTAACTAGCCCTGACGTGTAAAAAATCCATTTCCATGTCATATCCTCTGCAATAAAAACATATACCTACTTACTTACAAGGTACACGTGCACGCGTAACAATCAAACAGCACTTACGCGATTTATACAACAAACAACCATAAAACATGCATACCACTGGGCGATTTATGCAACAAACAGCCATAAAACATGTGACTTACTCATGATTTGTCCATTTGTGTTACCTATTACATACCATTGCGCAATTTATGCAACAAACAACCAAATAACATACATACAACTGCGTGATTTATGAAACAAACAGCCATAAAACATGTGACTTACTCAAGCTTTGTCCATTTGTGTGACCTTTACACAACTATTGCACAATTTCTGCAACAAACAACCAGATAACATGCATACGGTTGCGTGATTTATGCAACAAGCAGCCAAAAAACAAGCGACTGACACATGGTTTGTCCATTTTTGTGTTCTATTACATACTACTTCGTGATTCATGCAACAAACAACCAGACAACATGCATACAACTTCGCGATTTTTGCAACAAACAACAAAAAAAACAAGCGACCGACACATGGTTTGTCCATTTGTATGTCCTACTACATACTAATTCGCGATTTATGCAACAAATAGGCACACAACATGCAAAATACATAGGTGAAAATATAAACAAGATGTGATTTATACTACATAAACACATGCACGTACACAAGACTCAATAAACCATAATCCAAAAGCATTCATAAGAAAAAGATTAATCTCAATCGACGACAGATAATGAGGAATAGAAAAGTTATAACTTTACAATCAGAATCATAACCAACAACAAACCAAGAATAAAACGTTAACCGACGGTATGGTTACGAACTAGTATTTACCTAGTAGGTTTCGAACCAGTATAATACCCTAACAATGACATTTGACATAATCGCTCAGATTATCTAACTAAACAAACCAACATTAAGTTTAGAAGTACCTCTACTAGAGTTTCTAACGATCAACACTAGTTATCGTTCTGATTTTGAACTCGAAGTTCACCGCTAAACAGTCACTAATGGTTTACACCGCTTTCTGGAGGTTTGAGAGGGGTAGTTACTTGCTTGTCGATACCGTCTAATTCTCACTGTAGTACAAAGGTAGGTTGGCAAAAACTGGTTATGCGTTTTGACTATTTGGTTTACGGTGACTAATTTGGGAAGGGAAATAGAATATCTAAAATCTGTCTCAAAAGGTGTAAAAAATTCACTCACAACCTAAAATCTCCTTTTTATATTAGAGGGGTATTTTTTTCAACTTATAAAGTTGGGTATCTTTTGAAAAGAACCTTTTTTTAGGTACTAGAAGGTAGTCACATAGTTGAGAAGATATTTTCGAGTAATTTTGTTTTATATATATACATAATATGTACGTGTTATTTGCGTTATTTTTACCCTATCAAAACATATATTATTTTTATTTTTTAGATTTTCCAGTTCGATTCTATTCGAATCGAATTTAAATTTGATATTATTTTTTTAATTTAAACAAAAATTAAGAAAAAAATTTAAATAAATAAATATTATTAAAAAATACAAATATGAATATTTAACAAAAATAAATAATCTAAAACATGTCTTAAATAGTGTGAAATGAAACATTAAAACAAACACACACAAAATTTGAAAACAATTAGTATCATATAGCATCATCTATCATGACTAAGGCTTATCAAAATGTTTCTTCATTATCAAAATCATTAAAAAAAACTTTTGAAATATCCATTCCAAATGTGTAACTTAAACTTCTGTAGATGAATTCTCACCTCTCCCGAGCTTCTTGTGATCTCTTCTTTCAGTTTTACTCTCTTTTGAACATTTCACCACCAAAACAAGATTTGCGTTTAGCTTTGTCCCAACTTGCACTGCAGTCTTCGCTTCAAAGAGGTATTCTTCTTAAAATAGCAACTAACATGATGGTAGATTATAATAAAGACTAATGCTAAAAATTATATTTTAAAAAATCAATAAATAGAAGAATTTATGTCATATTAATAATTAAGTTTACTAGTAAAATCTAATTAGTAAATATAACATTTATTTATATATTTTTATTTTGTATATATTTTATATTTTTGGTTTAGATCGTGTCGGATAAATTAAAACTTCGGATAAATTAAAACTTCATATTCAGCCTCACCCGCACACATGCTATAATTGTATCAACGGGATTGGTCGTCTCAGACAAACATTGCCATCTCTATCTCTAGTAATAAGTATATCTATTTCGTAAAATATTCTCTCCTATATAACTAATCATCCGGAGTTTTTTTTATTTTAGTTTTTTTAACATGTATTTTTATTGGTATTTAAATTATATTTTTTTATTTTATTTTTCGTAGAAAAAAAATTCATAACTTAACGATTTATTAAAGTTTCACAGTAAGAAATTCAATATTTTTTTTAAGTTCGCAATTTTTTAACTTTTTTGTATTTAAACTCTAAATATATTTTTTAAAATTGTGATTTTATCGATTATTGTATGAAAACAACTTCTTATTCTCTTTACAAATTATGTTTTTCACATGTCCAAATGCCTATTTTTACAACTCAATATTTTCGCAAGTAAAATACACTAATTTTCGCAAGTATTTAACAACATGTTCTACAAGTAAATATGCATATTTTTCACAAATAAATATTCTAACAAATAAAATATAAACATTTTTGCAAGTCTTCAACCACATATTTTTCACAAGTAAGAACAAATTTTTGCAAGTTTTGAACAACATATTTTTCACAAGTAAGATTGTCTATTTTTCACAAGTAAAAAAACTAATTTTCACAAGTCTTGAACAACATTTTTTCACAAATAAAAATGCATAATATTCACAAGTAATTATTTTTGTAGTAAAATACATTTTTTGCAAGTACTTAACAACATGTTTTTCGCAAATAAAAATGCCGTTTTTTCACAAAGAAAATATACTAATTTTTGCAAACTTTGACCATCATATTTTCACTAATAAAAATGTATATTTTTCATAAGTAAAAAACACATCATTTTGTCAAATTAAAAAGTATTGTATTTTGCAACTATATGTGCAATTATGATACAAAATTATTTTCGCGAAACAAAAAGTTGCAGATTGTCATACCATTGTAGTTTTTTTTTCTAAAACTTAAAATTTCGGACCAAGTAATACAGGACTCGTCTTCTCCCTAAACAAGTTATGTTAAAGTACGACATTATATTTTAAACCACACATTTACCGGATTAAAAATTCAAATTCTTTATAATGCAATAATAAACACTAGGTTATGTGTGTTTAAATAGATATATATTTATCATAATAATAAAATCAAAACATAAATTTATAAATAATGTATCGAAATAATTGAAATTAAACCTAAAACTCATACTTGAAATCCTTTATCAAGTAATCCAACTAAATATAATAAATTATTAGAAAAATCTATAGTTGTTCTTGATAGAAAAAAGGAACTAAGAGAGAGCATAATATGCATAAAGCTACAATAAAGATGGTAGGGGTGAAAATTCTAGAAATACAAGACATATAACACTTAAATCTTGAAAAAATTTACCATTTATTTTAGGATTATAATATTATTTGTTTACTATTTCCAAGAGAGATGATAATCCTATTAATAACCACACAAATGGACTTTTGGCACATGAAGCTTAATTATAACTAAAATCATCATTGGGCCAATAAATACATCTTATACTTGATGATGAATACAGGTCGATCTAATAGCCGGTCTAAACACATATAACAACTCGACTAATAATCATTTTATTAATATCCCTCATAATTCTTGTAAACTAGTTAATGAGGAACTAAGTTGAGAACAAATTATCATGTTTTGCTGAACCGAAGTGGTCATGTCTTTTCTGAACTATCAAGTGACCATGTATGGAGTGATAGAAAAATGTAGGAACCGGGATCATCTAAATGAGTTTGGTGGATGATGATATCTCATTTTGGTTAGCCAATTTAAGCAAACCCATACTTTATGATGGTTCAGCTCTTAATTAAGATGTTGGGTTGTTAAGACTTTGTTGAAGTCTGAACCCCATAGGGTTAAAACAAGCTCATTTGCTTGATTACACTAGAATCAAGGTCATATGTCAAGGTCTGACCGATTGCTGTCAGATACTATGATTGCTGATAGCATTGCACCCCCGTAGGTATTACGCACGTTTAACTATTTGGCTCTGTGTATTTTGTAATGATTAAAAATAAACTGAAGGATCGGAGGTTTATCTATGTAAAACTGCATTTTTATTACATTCATTCTTTTATTTTAATTTTTTTCAGTGAGCAAAACTCTAGTTCTTAGCAACTCAGCTCAAGCCTTTATTGAAAATACCTTTATAACGAACAATTATATGCTTCATTACGCCCGAGGATTCTGTTTCATTCTCTTGCATTGTCCGAGTAGTTTGTAGAACCATGTCGCTCATCTTTTCTAACTTTCATATAGTTTAGGCAATACTTATCACCTTCATAGTTGGTATTTAACGTTTATTTGAGTAGGTAAAAATGTAGACACTATCAAAGTTTTTCATAATGGTGAGGAGATAGAGGTCTTTTCTTACTCATCGGTAGATTATCTAAACAGTATTTATTCTCCCTTATAATAAGCGGGTGGAAGTAATTTTGAAACAGTTAACTGATGTAGCGAATGTATCTCATCTTCCAAAGGAACAACTAATCTCCATATTAAAACCTATCTCAAACGGTAATATGATTAAAGCCCAAAACTCCAATAATGTCATTCTTAGGGGAATTCATTTTATTCATGCAAATCCAACTGAAGTCAAAGTGGCTGAATTACACCAAGGTAAATTTATCACTCTTATGTCTGATCGTTTCCAACAAGGGATGAGTAAAGAGGTTCAAAAATCTCAACATAGCTTGGCCTCTTACTGAGACCATCGCCACCATTGATATAGATATCTATCGAGCCATGAAGGATAACTTAACTGATATTTATTACATGCACCACGATATTGACTCTCTTTCTTGATTGTGGTGTAAGTATAGGATCTCTCCTACAGTCAAGTTACGGCTACTAGAGCTTAGTGAAACTTATATCCTAGCCATGGATGATAAAATAGGGATATGTGTAGATCTCATTGACTAAGGACTCTGGATGCCTCTGCATCCACAACTGGTAAAGTTCCTTCAAATGCTAGATCTTTGCTTTATGCATATGATATCGAAATCTTAGAAACAATGTGATAGTATTAATTGTAGTCTTTGGACTAGCAACGATCTCTTTCCAGGTGGAGAAATTGGTATCGTTCAACCAAATGATATTTTGCTAAACTTTTCGTTTCTATCATTTGACCTTCTTGAGCGAATGCAAGTCATTGGTTGATCTATTGGATTCTGAAAAAAAATGTAAATAATATTTTATTTTTATTAGTGTGGATGGGAAACAAACATATGAAAGGTGGGCGCATGACCCGAAGTGGTACACAATATGAAAGTAAAGACTATCTCTCAAGGTCGAAGGCAACACAATTCTAAAACGTCTTTCAGTACTTGTATTAATTTTTGTATCTTACGTTTTGTATCCACAATCTAGTTTAAACTTGTATTTTTTCTATGTTTGTGACCTATCTTGATTTATACTAAGAATTTGTGACTTTATTTAACATCATCAACTAGGCATGGACATTCGGTTCTTTAGTTCAATTTCATTTGGTTTTTTTTTTGTCTCAGTTCTTTCGATTCTTTAAATTTGGTACACTTACAAGAACTAATTAAAATTCGACCCGTTTCGGCTCGATTCTTCTCGGTTCAGCTCAGTATATATACTTAATCTAAACATAAAAAAAGGACTAAAATCAGTTCTAAATGGTTAGTTTGAATTATTTGGAACCAACTGGTTACTTTATATCCGAATGATTACTTTATAACGAGAAACATTAACCAAATACTAAGAATTAACTAAATACTAAAATTTATGAATTATGATAATTAAATTATGATATCTTAATACAAAAATTGCTTTATTTTATACAATTTCATAAAACACAACTGCATAACTAATTCTAGGAATTGTTTAGGGTTGAGGTCTCGATGATCGCGAATTCAAGATTTAAACTTCAACTTTATTATCTTATATGTTCATAAAGCTCATGAATTTTTACATGAAACTATATAAATAAATCTCATTAGTTGAGCTTGTATACTTTTATTACTTGTTTAACAAAGAACTTAGAACAGAAGGAAAGAGAGATCAAATGTTATTTAAAGTAGCAGTCACAAAATCCATTGCCATGTCAAACTGAATTGCTTCCAAAATCACTTTTTTAATTCTCCCTATATTTTATCATGATAAATCAATCAATACATTACATATAAGTATAGAAGACTATCAAATTTTACCTTGTTCCTATTAGTCGTGGCTTTAAGTTCAACAATGATGTAATCTTGAAGTTGAGGAAAAGAATAAAGTTGAGATAATGAGCCAAAGTAATCGTGTAATAAAGCTTATTTATTTGTCTGTTCTTCATGTAACACATCCAGAATAATTAACATTCATTTGAAGCTATCTTCATACACCCAAATCTTAACAAGATATAAAACATTTAACATAAATATAATTTTAGATGTGTTTCATATCAAACCTCAATCGATCAAGCAATGCAAATCGCATATTTACTTATTCAATGATAGAGGTTAGATCATAGGTGTTTTCGAAATGATCGATATCAACTTACTCTCCTTGCGAGAGTCTTATAATATTCTTCTTGCGGTCAATAACGTTAAATTCATTTGAAAGTATCTTCCATGTGTCACCTAAGCATCAATGTTAAATTTGTATTCACAGGTTTGCACTATATAGTGGTTCATGACACTACAACTAGACGATGTGAAATATTGTAACAATGTTAAAGTTATAAAACAATCTAATCTCTCTTACTTGTATGAAACCAGCCACCCTCGGTGATGTTTTTTGTGAGCTTTGGATTCTTGTAGTAGCCTGTAAAAATGAGCCTCTAAAGACTATTCCCCTACGTGGAAAATCGTATAATCGTATAGTGGATTGTAGCTCATCTTTTGCACTTTATGAAAATGCAACTCAGCAAATGAGATCGATGGACAAATTGTACAAACTATACACAATTCTTCTAGAATAAAAAGAGTGGTTGCTCTAGAATTTCATGTCTGCGGACACTCACCATATCCTCGTATAAAAAAACAGGTATCACGTGGACACCCTTCCACTTTAGAGCTCAATCGTGCAGATCTTGATGTTATTATTCGAACCCGTCCTCCTAACCTTGCTTTCACTAACTTACCAAGAAAACAAAAAAAATATAAAAAATGTAAACTTTAGATAAAATTTCAGATTTTTATTAGCTTCCTCAAGGCTTAAAGATTTGTACGAGGTGATGCATCTTTTTATTTATCGCTGCGATTTATCTATCCGATTTTTTTTATCAAAAGACAAGTTTAATTTTATTTACTTTAAAATGAATGATAAAAGGATAAGAATACTCTTGCTATGTGTAAGAGAATATCAAAATTTTGTTTTCTTATTGGGTCGACTTCTTCTTGTAATGCATCTTTTATACGTGAAACACACAACAAACCTTATTTATATAGGAAACTTTCTTTAAAATCAACAAGTTGGGTAATAATAACTGATAAAATCACCATCATGAATTCATTTTAGAACGCGAGAAGATAACAAAACTTCTAAAATAAATTACTACAAGAACCGATAACAATGTCCAATTCCTACAAAGCCAACAAAACTAAACTCATAAACACGAAGATTTAACAAAAATAAGCAAGAACCAAGATTTCATACCTTGTAATCAATACTACCTTTAGCCAAGGATATTTAAGTTGTATCATTAGTAGCTCCTAAATATTTCATCGAGTTATTATGTGAGGACATTATCAATTTCATATATATCAAAATTCAAAACTGGTGAGGATAAAACTTAATCGAAGGGTATTTACGTAACTGTTTAGGTGATATATTAAATTTAGATAGAAGGTAAAGAGATAATTGAGCTACTATCTTTAATTCTTAGAGAGATAAAATCTCAACCTTCTAAAATACCTTTATTGGGTCTTTATAATATAACTTTGGGTCCATGAGTTTATCGGATCGGGTCATGAATACGGGTAAAAATCCATTCACCCACAGCCCATTAACCATTTATTATACATATTTTATATATAAAAATACAACTAACATATAGTTGAGTCAAAATGTGAGCAGCTAACACACATCTGAGTCAGTATGGTTTTTCTTTAGGGTCTAAATTGGCCCCTCGAATAAATCTGACCCTCTAGCTCACTATTGCACTCAAAGAAATCTGATCCCATCAACTATCCCCCTTAATCCTCTCAAAAGTATTTTGGGAGGACTAACTGACAGATACCCGAACTACATTAAGGTCACAATATGCATTTCTATAACTTTGATTTCCCAGTATTCTTTAATTTATTATAAGTAACGAACATATATGAACCTCATCCGATGGTATCATTCGATGACGGTTACTATCCAAATATATTAGCTTTTAACTAGTTATTTTTTATGATTCATGTCACATCTTGATTGGAGCGACGAACTTGTTATACCATAGGTAGAACTAACAAATCACAAACGAGACAGTTCTACTCTTCTAGAGCCCCTCTACATACTATTGTTGTTTCTACTTCTCTAGGTAGGGCACTCAAACGTTTCTTAGTTTCTATATAAATTTTATTTTTTTCATTCTAGATATTTCTAGAGAGAGAAAGAGTTTTCATTCTAGATAAATAAAATCTTTTCCGTTGATATTTAACTTCTTTCCGGAAATATTTCACTTCCTCAACCACATTAACCACCGCAGATTACTTTTCCGTATTTTTTTGGCATTTGCATGTTCATCGACAAAAACACAGTAACCAAAGATGGTTGGCTAAACCTGTCCAAAGACGAAAAAGAAATAAGGCTAGAGCTGCTGCTGGGTTGCCTGCATCCACAAGTACGATTGTTATAACCCTATCCATTGATTACTAAAGAGTTTATTCGTATAATAGACAGAACATCCCCTTCAAACCCTTTTTGACATCTCTGTCTTTCACATTAACAAGTCGTTATCATAAATCTCTCAAATCATCATAATCCCAAGGAGCCACCAGTCGTCGAAACCATTCTACTTTCAAAGCCTTAGGATCGAATTTCAAGGAGAATATTCCGTACAAGGTAACCAGATTATCTAAAACCAAAAATAAACCTTATATAGAAAAATAACCAATAGGGCAACATGCCACTACCAGTAGTCCCCCCATTCCAAGAAGTTTGAACAGGGAGAAGACCTTATCCCTCTTCCAGCCGAACTTCCACTAAATCCGAGTGGAGGAGAGAATCCTGCAACACTGGTTCCTGAGTCCTCCCAACCTGAAAGAGAGAATGTTGGAACTCATCCTATTGATCTTTCGGGATCTAGTCCCCATGTCATGGAGGAGAACATGGAGGATTCAAGTGAAAACTTCATCCTTGAGACATCTGGTCAGATCGGGGAGACTTTGCTGCCAACGAAGAAGAAGAAATCAAAGGTGCAGCAAAGTGGTGATGGCGAGAGAAAACGAAAATCTCTAACAACATAATATGAACCGCTTCATTTGTCTATGGTTGGACATGTTGGGCCCAACTTTACAAAGTTTAGTGTCAAATATATGTACCCCTAGATACAATTTCTTATGTTTATTTTCATGAGTCTGAGTTGGAGGCCATTCAAACCAAATGGGGGTTCCCCAAAACAATGAAAGTAAGGTTGCCCAAACCCAAAGAGACTCTGATGAGCTCAACTGCTAGGAAATTAGTAGTTTACACCAATGTGCTCAATTGGGACCTTGAGTTTCCTTTAGTTCCCGAGATTGTGAGATACTTTAATTTGGTAATATCGTGTCCAAGCCAAGCTAGCCGAAATGTATGGTTCTCATTGTTGGCATGCATCATAGCTTCAAGACTGTCTAAGATTCTGATGCCAATAGAACATCTGGTTGTCGTTGTGGGACTGTCTCATAATTCCCACATCCCATTTTACTATTTTAACATGGATAACGACTATAAAAGTGGTGGATGATCTACCAGAGGCACAAAAAATTTGGAAAACTCAATTTCTTTTGACCAGTGGTTAATTAGAAAGTGGCAAGAAGATCACCTCCCAGGGTAACCTGAGCCAACTCAGCAGACATTGGAAGAATACTTGTAAGCCTCTTTGGAATTATATTTAAGTTTCTGTTATTTTTTATAACATTTTATAATTTGTCCTTAACCTCGTATGTATCACCTATTTTGAAGCCATATTTACACCATCTGACATAAGAAAATGTGACCTTTAGAAAGCTGAATAAATAGGCAGAGGCGAAGTGGTCCAACAACGTCCATCAATGTTTCACTCCTGTTAATTTTGTTCAAAGTCATCTCTGGAGAACCAATCCTGAATCGGAGCTGACATAGCAGTTCACCACTTCTCCTCAATTTTCAGTCATTCTCAAGAGAACTGAGGCTGCTAACAGTAAGTTATTTCTTTCGATCAGGAATAGAGCTCACAGTCATCCGAATAAGAAAAGATAAAAAGAGAAAAAAGGGTTTGTAACAATTTTCTACCAAAGTGGGAGATGAATAGCATACTGATGAGATCGAATCAGCCTTATGAGTCGTTGTAGCTGCCATTGTTGAATAAAGTGAGGCACCTTCAACATCTCCTTTGACCAAGAATAACAAGGTACACAAGAGGGGCAAACAAGAAAGTTATAAAAGAGAGAAAAAAAGGAAGAATACCTCAACTTGTTCGAAGATAGTCTTTTACTCATAAACCACTCCTCCAACAATCCCTTCAGTCGAACCCCAAGCAGCTACGGTTGATCTTTCTCCACTACTTCCCTCTTCTAAAAGGAAGGTGTTCGAATATATTAACCCTATTGAAGGTATGAGGGCTTTTGATTTCGGCACCTTCGCAACTGACTTCCTTGAATGTACAAGTACTGCTACTGGTGTGGTGTTCGAATGGGTTCCCTTTGAATTATCAAAGGAAAACGATGTGTTGGGATATTCAGTATTGAGTTATGTGAGGCCAATTGTTGATTTGGATAGACAAGTGAGATCGAAAATCGAAACCATTACTTCTGTCTAAGAGGAAAATAATATTTGAAAGCTTCAACCAAATAAGAGAATACCAAAGCAATAACCTCTCTGAAGAGGTCAAATCCGTTGGGAAAGAACTAGTTAGAGTGAAGTCCAACCATAAAAATTTCAAGCTGATTATAGAAGTCTGGAATCATCCAGCTTCAAGCGACTACTGAACGCTTACTAGGCGAGAAGACAACTCGAGATACTGTGGTCAAAAAGCATGAGAACGAAATTTCTTATCCTAAAGAGAAATCCACCTAGGATATGTATGGCGATGCGGTGATAGACTCCTTACAGAAAAGGATGCATCAACCAAATTAGCTCGGGACTGGTTCCAGATGACGTGTTGCCTCCCGACATGCCCATAGCAGATCAACTTGGTCTCTCTGAATATTTACCCAACGATAATTCTAACAATAGCAATGATGGGGACTCTGTTAGTGAGAGTTCAGAAGAATGAGAAGAAGAAAATGAAGAAGAAGAATGTGCCTATGAGAATGAGTCCAAAGGCCAAAAGGTGTTTATGTGGTTGTTTTTTTTTGTACACCCGTGTTGTATACAAAATATTTTTTATTTGAATCGGATTTTTCTGTGTGAGACCTTGGCATAGGCAATGAATTTTTGTTACCTTTTCCCTCAAAATTTATTAATTTTTTGGGTTACCCAATGCATTTTATATATCATCAACTTGGTTTATTTCCTTATATATTTTTATTTTTACTTCTTAGTCCAATTTATCTGAAGATAGTTACTTTTAATATAAGAACCTTTCTAAGGCAACAAAAACTTAGCATGCCCAAGCCATTCAAAGGTAATCCATTCGAAGGTAATAAAATATTTAACATACACAAGTCATTCGAAGGAAATAAAATCTTTAACATACATAAGCCATTCGAATGCAATAAAAACTTAACAGACACAAGCTATTCGGAGGCAATAAAAAATTAACATACACAAGCCATTCGAAAGTAATCCATTCGAAGATAATAGAAACTTAGCATACACAAGTCATACTTGTAAACACGTCTTTAGCGGAAAATCTGGTAGATTAATAATGATTCGGACACCCCATTAAAACCTCCCCACATCACCAGGGTTGGAAAGAGTATGCCCCCAAATATTTATATTGAACAAAAATAAAGTAAATATTTATAATGTATATTTATTCGAGATATAAATTTAAATGTTCGACATTCCACGGGTACCTTAAAGGACTGCATTCTTGGTCAACTAATCGATACGTTATGTGCTCAATATTTTTACACATAGTCTATGGTCCTTCTCACTTTGGAGAAAACTTCCCAAACCCCTTCTTGGAAGTATCTTTTTTGTACTCTATACGTGTACTTACTCCTCATTAAACCACGATAATGTGTTGTTCTTAAATGAGCCTTAATTTACTTTTCTTCAATCAAGTCTAGCTAAGATCTTATTGTAGTCTCATTTTCCTCTTCAGAATAATTTTGAACCTAAAAGAGGGAAAAGTAGCCTCTATTGGAGCTATTGCATTTATTTCATCGACCAACGCAAATGGAGACTCTTGTGTAGTGGTATGTGGAATACTGCGATAAGCCCGCAACACTTTTTGTAGGTAAATTGGCCATTTGTTTGTCGCTCCTTCTAAATTATTATTTAGACCCATCAAAATGGTTATGTTTGCCACCTCTTTCTTTCCATTAGCTTGGCGATGAAAAGGAAAAAAGAAACAACGGTGGGTTCCTCTAGATGTACAAAAAAACTTCATAACTATATTGTCAAACTGAGGGCCATTATTTTTAGTAATACGTCTAAAAATTACAAACCTACAACAAATATTGGAGAGGATAAATTTGATTACTTCTTTTAAAGAGGTGCAACCTCTATCAAATTTGAAAAATAATCAATTGCCAAGATGATAGTTCGATATCCTCCGGAAGCCATCGTAAGGGTCCAGCCAAACTAAGCCCCCACCTATCAAAAGGAACTGCTTCGAACATTGACTCTATAGGAACTAATAGTACATGTATTGCACTTCCATATCTTTGAAAATGATCACATCTTGTAACTAACTCTTTAGCATTTGTCATGTAGATGGCCAATAATACCCTGCTAACAAGACCCTTCTAGTCAAATTCTTATAAACACAATAAGCAGACCCTCCCCTATCATCATATTTTATACTTCACCAACTGTTTTTTCCTTGTTTTGGATACTATATGCTTAATGTGTGAGAAATTATCAATTACTCAACAATCGGATTCTTTTGGTACTACATATTTGAGCAGGCCTCAACCCTGATATAGCTACATTGTATTCTACTTTTTTATTTGATGCTTTAAAACCAAAGCGTATAGCTTGGTACATTGAATATCCAAAAGGGAAAAGTAAAAAACTTCATGCCTCACAACCCATTATTCTACATCCTTCATCTGTTTGAATCACCCATTCTTTGTCATGCTTGTGAATCGTAGATTCTTCACAGGGTCTCTTAGAATGGAACTCAACCAAGAAGTCTGCTATAGCCTAAGTTTTGATCGTTGTTCGAGGAGAAAATTCAATATGATAGTCTCTCAATTCCACAGACCACTTGGTCATTCGACCCGGCATATCTGGTTTTTGTAACACGTTTTTAAGTAGAAATGAAGTTTAAACTGTGATGGAATGCATTTGAAAATAAGGCCTTATTTTCGTAGTATTTATTACCAAGGTTAAGGCCAACTTTTCCAACATGAGGTGTCGTTTCTTGACATCTAACAAACTCTTGCTAACGTAATAAATTAGGTGAGGGTAATTGTCAGTTTCCCCGACTAACATCGCAATTACAGCATGATTTGATACCGTTAGATACACGTAGAGTCTTTCTGAGATGACCGGTTTAAATAAATTTTTAGGAAAAAATAATTTTTTTCTTGATTTCAAAGAATGCTTTATCACAATTTGGGGACTAATTGAGTTCTTACAGAATGATTTTAGTTATCACAATCCTCCTCCTTTGAACCTTTTACCATCATATCATCAATGTAAACTTTTACATTTCTCCCAATTTGGCTTAGAAATTCTTTATTCACTAGACGTTGGTAAGTAGCTCCAATATTATTTTAGCCGAATTGAATTACCTTGTGATAATAAAGCCCCATGTTAGTGATAAACGTTGTATAATCCTGGTCCATTGGATCCATGTGTATCTGATTATACCCAGCAAAAGTATCCATAAAAATAGTAACTTATTCCATGAAGTTGAATCCACTAACGGATCTATTCAAGGAATTGGGACAGGATCCTTGGGACATGCTCTGTTGAGATTTGTGAAATTGATACACATTCGTCATTTTCCATTCTTCTTTCTTAAATGTACCGGATTTGTTGTCCATAGTAGATACTGAGATTCCTAAATGTGTTCTACCTTGGTCAATATGTCCACCTCTTTAACCATGTCTTTAGATTTCTCTTTGGAAAAAACTTTCCTTCTTTGGAGCATCAGGCCCGTATCAGATTGTTAAGATAACTTGTGACAAATGAAACTAGTTGGTACATCAATCGCATCTTCATTGCACCAGGAGAATGCATGTAAAGTTTTAGATAAGAAAGATAACAATTTTAAAGATTCACAAAAATGGTTAATATAATATTTTAAAGATTCATTTGGATATAGAAATCGATGGATTATTTTATCTACATTCCCTCTAAGTTGTTTATTTCCCATAAACTGTCTTCGGAATTTCATCCAAAACATTTCGAAATTCTTGATTGATCTATGCGGTAAACTATTATACCACTTCAAGGCGCTACCCTTGAAAATTTGAGAAAATTCTCTGCATAATAGCATGCTATCATTATCAAAGCTTATCATAAAATTCTTAAATTGCTCCAGATGATTATCAGGGTCCTTGCTCCTATCATATTTCTCCATTGCAAACTGTTTAAACGCCTAGATAAATGTCATGAGAGAATGTTCAAAGACAACGGTGACTGCCTCCAATTATACCATTGGCTAAACATATGATCCTCATTGGGAGTGGAAAAAATCTCAGGCTCGGCTTGCACAACAAAATGATCACTTAACAAGTGATCTATGCTATGGTCTGCTGACCCATTTATCTTTCCCGAATACGTTTTTTTTTCTTTTATTATTCCAGCCCATTTTCTTCCCTGACGAATCTTGCTTACTGGATATATGATGATTTTTCGAATATTTTTTAGCTAGCTTACCTTTGTTCCTCTTATGACCATGAAACTACTTGACGAGGAAAAGGAAACTTCTGATTCTGATTCTATTGTCGAGCCATCAGCATACTCTGAGGTGCTTGAACAATGTTTAGCTCGATGTTCCTTTTTAGATTCGTGGTGGGCTTTAGGAGACTAATGATTTGGATTCTGCTTTGGTTTATGATTGGGATTATTATCTGGCTCATCAGATTTGGGATTACTTTGACGGATTATTTCCCCTTAAATCATTTTCAGCTTGCTTATGGGCTCTCAATGCCCCAATTTTATGCTGGTAACTAATCACGCTCTTCCTGCATTAAAATATTTTCTTTCGTATCATAATTCGCATGAGACGTGTGCACATGCTCAACTTCGAATCTGACCATCTCACTTTCAAGAGGGAGGTCTATTTTTATATCACAATTCATGCTCCAAAGAACTCCGAAGGTCAATTGTGTACTTCAGGTTTTGGATATTTCTATTCGGGTATCTTACTCTACTTCTCCCACTATGGTCGCCAATCTGGTGAGGATAAAACTTAATCGAAGGGTATTTATGTAACTTTATTGGTGATATATTAAATTTAGGGTGGAAGGTAGAGAGATAAGTAAGCTACCATCATTAATGCTTAGATAAATAAAGTCTTAACCCTTTTAACTTATGTTCTTTTGGGTCTTTATAATATAACTTTGGATCCATGAATTTACATGGTCAGGTCATGAATATGGGTCCAAAACCATTCACCTCCTAGCCCGTTAACCATTTATTATACATATTTTATAAGTAAATATACAGCTAACATACAACTAAATCAAAAGATGAGCAGTTAACGCACAGCTGAGTCGATATAATTTTTATTTTGGGTCTAAAATTTCTCCTTGAAAAAATCTAACCTCTAGCTGACTATTGCAATAAAAAAATCGATCCCATAAAAATCACTAAAACAATTCATTATGAAACTCTAAAACTGAAGATAAATTGAACATAGAACAAGATGTGATGGAAAAAAAAAACATATCTATATTTGTTAAAGAACAATCAGAATTCAATTATTTTTATACACTATATAAGGATATAGCCAATTTTCATTCCAATGTTCAAAAGTTAAATGAAACTTGAAATCAAAAGCATTTCAAAAAGTAAAAGATGACAAATCAAAACCAATATGAAATAAGTAACTTTGAAGTATAGGGTCTGAATTAAAAATGAAATTTATATTCAATCACTAAGAAATTATGACTAAAAAATAAGTTCGACAATATTCATACATAAAGCAGATATGCAAGTTCTGTTATAAAAATAAATTCAAAAGTACTTGAGAATAAATAGAGAAAGAGAAATGAAATGTCTTGGTGTTTAAAGTGAGCTCTCTTTTAATAGGTTAGTGAGTGTTCTCCAGGTTGATTTTAAGGTTAAGAGAATAGAAAGTAGATACGACTGAGAATGATAAAGATTGAGGAGTGAGATTGAGAAAGAAATATAGTAAGATTGAGATAGAGGAAGGATTTAGAAGGAAACGAGCGAGTTATTTTTTATCGAGTAATCAAAATAAAACAGAAATGAAAGTACTAAGTAGAGGATTGTAGTTCTGAGTTCTTGATTCGGCTTCGATTCATGAATCATGATCAGACTTTTTGGAATTGATTTGATCTCTCTTTGAACTCCCCTCTCGACTTCTGTCGGAATTCTCGCCTGCTGCCTTTTCTTCTTTTATAACTCTTCTTTTCCCTTTTACTTTTTGTTAATATCACTAGTGCACAATAGTTTAGCTTGATACGAATCATTTTCATGTTGCTGATTGATTACCAAATTTGGGCACCAAAAATTTGAATTCGGGAAATTGTTGCCGCTTAAATCCATAACAAATTCCATACTTCCATGTCACACATATTTAAGGGTGTTAGTGTAGCTTTGACTCAGATATGTACGGGAGAAAAGGATACGAGCTAGTGAAAGAATTTTCCAGCGGCGATAAGGGCCAGATCAAGCCTTTCAACGTAGGATTGCTTTCTTATATGAGAAGAAATTTCAGAGGCTCTTCATATATGAGAGTTTATTCCGATCTGGATTTTGGCTAATGGGTAATCTGGAGGAGCCTAAAACTACACATTCATCCAAGAGAAAATGAAGGCCCAAGTTTTCTGAGTCATGGTCCGGCCTTTGGCCAAGTTGTACCTTAATGCAAGAACCAATTACCAAAAGTGTAAAGTAAATCAAACAAGAAGAGTAAAGTGAATGCAATTGGCATTGAATTGTCGACCAGCCAAAAGGATGCTAATAGAGAATTGACACCCTTCATCAAACGGACTATTCTTGAGGCTTCAGGCGGTATATTTGGTAAATAAAAATTTACTCTTTGTAAAAACAAGAAAAAAAAGTTACCATGCAACTTAAACATACTCATCAAGATTGAGTTACTCTTTTAGAAAACAAGAAGAATAAGTTGTGGGAGGAGGAAAAATAGAAGAAGAGAAGAAACTTCCGGAGAAGAATAGCCTTTTAAATAATAAGTTAAATGAGAACAAATAATCTATGGTTAAAGAAATCCAAGATGTTGTTACATTTACTATGGAAGTTTCTTGAGGTCAATCTGCCCAAATTAAGAGTGAAAAAGTTATTCTCATGTATACGTTTGGTCGAACATTTTAGATTTACTTATAGTTTGTGATAAAAAAAATATTTGGAGGTACTACTCTAACATCTTCTGATTTTTAAGCAAGCATATTTATATCATTTGGATAAAACCTAAAATAGTAGTTTTAATCTTTAAACTCTTGCTTTTGTCAAGCTCTAATACTTGCTCTAATACTTTCATTCGCTCATCGGGGTCATCAACTCCCTCAATATTAAGTGACAACCCTTCTGATTGTTATTTTGTTTCTCAATGCAAAGAAGGTAGTATAAAGCTCCCTATGAGTTTTCCAATCTCCCTTTAGGACTCTCATTTTACCATCCATTATACTGCCGAGGAATTATTGTATAGTGGAACCAATTACCTGCATTTCGTTGAGCCACATGTGACCCATAATGGAATTGGAATTATAAGCATTATGATTGTCAATTACCGTAAAACAAAGTATATAACATGTTATTTCATCATTTCTTGCTTATACAAATATCAACCTAGACCTTATCATAAAATTCTTAAATTGCTCCAGATGATTATCAGGGTCCTTGCTCCTATCATATTTCTCCATTTCCAACTGTTTAAACGCCTAGGTAAATGTCATGAGAGAATGTTCAAAGACAACGGTGACTGCCTCCAATTATACCATTGGCTAAACATATGATCCTCATTGGGAGTGGAAAAAATCTCAGGCTCGGCTTGCACAACAAAATGATCACTTAACAAGTGATCTATGCTATGGTCTGCTGACCCATTTATCTTTCCCGAATACGTTTTTTTTTTCTTTTATTATTCCAGCCCATTTTCTTCCCTGACGAATCTTGCTTACTGGATATATGATGATTTTTCGAATATTTTTTAGCTAGCTTACCTTTGTTCCTCTTATGACCATGAAACTACTTGACGAGGAAAAGGAAACTTCTGATTCTGATTCTATTGTCGAGCCATCAGCATACTCTGAGGTGCTTGAACAATGTTTAGCTCGATGTTCCTTTTTAGATTCGTGGTGGGCTTTAGGAGACTAATGATTTGGATCTTGCTTTGGTTTATGATTGGGATTATTATCTGGCTCATCAGATTTGGGATACTTTGACGGATTATTTCCCCTTAGATCATTTTCAGCTTGCTTATGGGCTCTCAATGCCCCAATTTTATGCTGGTAACTAATCACGCTCTTCCTGCATTAAAATATTTTCTTTCGTATCATAATTCGCATGAGACGTGTGCACATGCTCAACTTTGAATCTGACCATCTCACTTTCAAGAGGGAAGTCTATTTTTATATCACAATTCATGCTCCAAAGAACTCCGAAGGTCAATTGCGTACTTCAGGTTTTGGATATTTCTATTCGGGTATCTTACTCTACTTCTCCCACTATGGTCGCCAATCTGGTGAGGATAAAACTTAATCGAAGGGTATTTATGTAACTTTATTGGTGATATATTAAATTTAGGGTGGAAGGTAGAGAGATAAGTAAGCTACCATCATTAATGCTTAGATAAATAAAGTCTTAACCCTTTTAACTTATGTTCTTTTGGGTCTTTATAATATAACTTTGGGTCCATGGATTTACATGGTCAGGTCATGAATATGGGTCAAAAACCATTCACCTCCTAGCCCATTAACCATTTATTATACATATTTTATAAGTAAATATACAGCTAACATACAACTAAATCCAAAGATGAGCAGTTAACACACAGCCCAATATAATTTTTATTTTGGGTCTAAAATTTCTCCTTGAATAAATCTGACCTCTAGCTGACTATTGCAATCAAAAAAAATCGATCCCATAAAAATCACTAAAACAATTCATTATGAAACTCCAAAACTGAAGATAAATTGAACATAGAACAAGATGTGACGAAAAAAAAAAACATATCCATATTTGTTAAAGAACAATCAGAATTCAATTATTTTTATACACTATATAAGGATATAGCCAATTTTCATTCCAATGTTCAAAAGTTAAATGAAACTTGAAATCAAAAGCATTTCAAAAAGTAAAAGATGACAAATCAAAACCAATATGAAATAAGTAACTTTGAAGCATAGGGTCTGAATTAAAAATGAAATTTATATCAATCACTAAGAAATTATGACTAAAAAATAAGTTCGACAATATCCATACATAAAGCAGATATGCAAGTTCTGTTATAAAAAATAAATTCAAAAGTACTTGAGAATAAATAGAGAAAGAGAAATGAAAGTACTAAGTAGAGGATTGTAGTTCTGAGTTCTTGATTCGGCTTCGATTCATGATCAGACTTTTTGGAATTGATTTGATCTCTCTTTGAACTCCCCTCTCGACTTCTGTCGGAATTCTCGCCTGCTGCCTTTTCTTCTTTTATAACCTCTTCTTTTCCCTTAGCTTTCCCGTCCTCTTCTTTTCTTCATTTTTGTCTCCATTCATCCAATTGCTTGTTTCTCTCATTGAATTTCTTTTTTAATTGATGAAAGACATAGATTACAGAAAGCAAGATGTGATTAAGAAGTTCAAGTTTGGTGGGAAATTGAAACTGAGGAATTGGAATTAAAGCGAAAGCAAAATTGAAAAGAAATCAACCATTTCCCTTTTACTTTTTGTTAATATCACTAGTGCACAATAGTTTAGCTTGATACGAATCATTTTCATGTTGCTGATTGATTACCAAATTTGGGCACCAAAAATCTGAATTCAATCATTTATTATATTATTATTCTTTTGAACTGGTGAGAATTTAAGGGTGTTAGTGTAGCTTTTGACTCAGATATGTACGGGAGAAAAGGATACGAGCTAGTGAAAGAATTTTCCAGCGGCGATAAGGGCCAGATCAAGCCTTTCAATAATTGTTCGCTGGTTTAAATATATGGTTAATTGCGTAGACTTTGCTCAATACCTTCATGATGCTTAATCAATAATTGGATAATTGGGTTTTTGTGGGTCCAAACCGTTAGACTCGGTAGGGATGGTCGCCAAGTCGCTTAAGAGTAGTGGACAGTGAAGCTTGCTTATTTAGAGAAAGCCCATATCCGGGCAATAAGATTTTATACCTAACCAAAATGTCACAACAAGTTTGTAGAGCTCATGAGATATCCACATCCTCGAACTAGCCAACTACGCATTACACCACGATAAGAATTTGCAACGAATTAATGACGCTATTCAAGTCTCCAAAACCCTAATGACCAAGCATTTGATCTTTTGAGCAGAGCTTCGGAAGATCAAATCTGTTCGAAAGAAGGTTGTACAAAAGACATGCTAAACTCTAGAAGACCACTTGATGTTTACCTTCAATAGGGAGTTCCCGTACTTGAATAGGTCTTGATCCTATATTCCCGAGTTCCCATACTTGAATTGGTCTTGGTCCTATATTCGTCGCGAGTGACTGCCAAAAGCCATTCTAAATACTAATGAGTTCGAAGCTACGATTCTAAATGAAAAGATAATCAAAGGGAAGGGGGTAATTACATCCTCCAAAGTAACGTCCAGAGCTTTTGTGGTAGGGTTAGTAAAAATCACCATATATATATATATATATAGAGAGAGAGAGAGAGAGAGATTTTGTACATTGTTTGACTTGAAGGAGGCTTTTGTCTTTGCTTTCGATATTTAAAAAGTCTACTAAGGACTGGCCTTAAGTTAGTAGTTTCAATATGTCTATGAGCCTTTGTTTTTTCTACCTTGCTGGTTTTCTTGGTTAGGAGCTTTGTATCTTAAGAAATACCCTCCGACTAGAGAAGGCTTCGGATAAAGAGCTGTCTTTGGGGCCGATGGAAGGTGGATTGACGTCAGGTAAAGAGACTAATGGGTTCGCAAAACAGTACTCAAATAACAATACTATTAGAGGCTAACATTCTGCTATTTAAAAAAAGAAACAGCTCAAAAGTGCTTGAAAAATAATCACTGGTATCTTACACGGTTACACCAATCATATATTTTAAGAGTTTTTTATTCTCATCATCGCTGTTTCGGTTTTCATACAAAAAAAAAAAAAAATATATATATATATATATATATATATATATATATATATATAAAATCCTAGTTGAAGACACCTAAAATGATAGTAGCAAAATATAACACCATTATTCAACAGATGAAACACCTCAAATTCACAGGGTCTAAAAGAATTAGTAATAAAAAATGATGGACATTCAGAATGAGTAGGAGGTAATTGAATCATCAAGATGAATCAGAACATATATACAAATCATCATTATGCCCTTGTTTAGAAAAACCCAAAAAACATTGTTAAATTATAAAAGCAGTTTAAGAAGAAGATACTAGTAGATTTCCTCTCAGACAAATGCCTCGATTGTCCTCACGATTTAAAGAATGGATATCAGACTCGTCATCTGTTTCATCATCATTGAGAAAACCCCCTTTTTAATCATATCAATAACTATTTCAAATTCGGATAACCAATATCTAATTCATAAATTATACTAACAAATGAGGATAACAAGACAAAACTTGAAGAAGCGAGTTTAGGAAACGGATCTCCAGCTCTTTCATGGGAGCGCTGATAGTAGATGAGTTGATGTTAACAGAGAAGCGTTAATTTATATAGAGAAGCGGTATACTAGGGTTAGGCTTCAGGACTCGAATAATACCCGACTCAAATTACTATTATACCACTTCTCTACCAAAATTAATATTCAGAACTTCTAATTAAAATTTGGTGAGCAGTCAAAAAACCAAATCAACATAAATAAATATGTAGATATTGTATTTTATTTGAATAAGAGATATTTTTTCTATAGAACATACTATAATTTTAAATAGATTTTACTTTAATATATAATTTTTTTATTTTCTATTTTTTCGTCTGCATAGATTTTATCAAATATGTTTACTTAATATTTTATGGTCTCCTATTACACTGCTAATAATGGGTTCTCGTTCTCTGCCTATAAATCAAATCTTTGTTCATATATATATAATAATAATAAACAGATGATTCTTTTCCGATATTTTTTTTGTGAGAAACCTAACCATTTTTTTCTCCCTTTTATATCAGATTTGGTCACCAATCTTCCGTCTAATAAAGTCAAAAAAAAATTATGTTTCAAAAAAACAGAACCTTAAACAATAATCATTTTTGCATCCCTCATTCAGCAACAAACCGACCTTCTTTACCAGCCCTCAAACAAACACGAAACTATTTCACAACTTTAAGATGCAGTCCACTCTACTACCTCAATAAACCAAACTTGCCAAACTCTCAACCCCTGCTAAACAAAAGTCACATGTGGACGTTATAAGAACAAAACTAAAGGAGGTTATCCATGACTACGTCCAAATCAATGACAATAAAGACTACAATGATATTTAATTCTTTAAAAAATAAAGTATTTTCTCTTGTCTTTATCTAAATTCAGGTTAATTGGAAAAAAAAATTCTTTGGTAGGCCTAAAAAGAACATTATCAAGAACTTCCTGAACAATTTTCATTTTCGGGATGCTTTTAATATATCATATTGGGACATAATACATGTTCTTATAGAACTATACCTCTTAGATAACCTTAAGAAACATTGAAACTGTTAACGTTCGGACCATAGGTGAACATTTCCTAAAACTTTTAAAATAGACTCATGAATTCAATCCAAGAATTGAATCTCCCATGACTGATGTTTGGGTAACTCTCTTAAACTTACCAGAGTTCATGTACAGCTAGGATACAATTTATAATATAATTAAGTCCCTAGGAACACATCTATCTACATGGGTACTTATTAAAAACACAGCCAAATTCAATTGTTGCAAGGCATGGATTGAGTTGGATGTTTTCTAAAACTCTAAATCATAAGGTATGGGTTAGATTTGGTGCGAATGATGGCTTCTAGCTATATATATTCTATAAAGATATGCCCTCCTATTGTTTAGACTGTAAACACATGGGTCATAATTTATCAAACTGTCATAAACATTGACAAGCATAGATGTACAGCCCTCAAGGAATATCATACTAGACTCTTACCTTATAGCTACTAACCTCATCAAAAATCTTTCCACTAGGAATGTAACATGCGTTCCTAAGATCAAATCTATAATTATGAATGGAAAACAATCCATAGAAAATTGATACCTCTCAGTCAGTTAAAATTCATACCATAAATCTCAAAAGATTCAAAAGCTTAGTATAAGATTTTCAACATAGGATGTCCTACCCTCCATGTAACCTACTCTTTCTCCATAATTTACTAACATAACAATCAAGAAAAACCAAAGGTTTCCACCAACAAAGAAGAGAAATCCACCCTTGATAGTTGTGTCAACAACCGGACAAATATAAAGTATGATGCAAACACCTTAGAAGAAAGAAATTCATAAATCATATAATTTTCAAACTATATAATTAGTTGATATATTTTACCATAACAATGATCTTGAAAACATGTATATATAATCAAATTCACCCAAACAAGCTACTATCAGAATTATCCATATATTACCAGCTAAAGCCATTAATGGAAAGAAATAAGAAAATTCTTAATAAGAAGACTGACAAAACAAAGACCAAGCCAATCAAAGGATTTCTTACCACCAAAGCTTTACACTAAAAGGTACATCTAGACCATTCGATCTTAATCATAAATGATAATATTAACTCTAAACTAGAATATTATGGGTGTTGGTAATAAAGGCTCAAGAAGAAGACTCAAATCAATTGCCAAGGCATAAAAGGTTGACTTCATTTCTCTTCAAAAGCTTGATATATTGACAAGTTTGATAAGGTTCTAAGGCTGTTAAGATTTCAATTTTGCACTACCAACTCTAGTAACAAATTTTGGATATTATGGAATAATTATTTTCATGTGGATATTAAATCTAACCATTATCAATTCATTCATATTAAAGTAAGTCACCCTGATCTCTACAAGGATTTTATAGTCAATGTTGTTTATTCCAAATATATTAGAGCCCAAAGAATAATTTTGTGGAATAATTTAAGAGACTTAACTGATAGTTCTATCGAGTGGATAGGCATTAGTGAATTTAATACCATAATTAACCTTCACGAATATCTATTTTGTTTTATCATTTCCTTAGAATTCTTGATGAGTTTAACAATACTATACTAGATTTTCGTTTGGAAGATGTTAGATGTAATGGAACTACATTCACCTAGACTAACAATATAAAGTGTAAGATATTTGATATAGTTCTATACAAAACTTAAACACATTGTCCGAACTGGCTCTGACCACTATCCACTGTATATTTTTATCTCATAAAACCTCACTAAAACCAAACTCTCTTTTAAATTCTTAAACATATCGACAATGCATCATGACTTCTTAAAGATGGTGGACCAAAACTTGAAAGAAAAATTGATTGGCCCTCTTATTCAAGTCTTCTGATATAAGCTCAAAAGACTAAAATACAAGTTAAAAACTGGAACTATGAGGTATTTACAATGTCTTTTATGCAATTGCAAAATATAAAGAGAAATTTAAGTTTTTAGAAATCATATTTGAGGAATCCAAGGGCCTGGAGGATAAAATAAATCTTTTTAAAGCTCAAGAAATGCATCTCCTCAATTGGCAAATGAAGAAACATATTGAGAGCAGAAAACTTGTATTAATTGGCTCAATAATAGAGATAAAAATTCATATTTCTTCGATGATTACGTTAAGAAAAAAATAAGAAAAAATAAGATACATAATTTTTGGACTGGTGACTCTTGGATATATGATTAACCTACTCTAGGAAAATCTGTTGAAGCTCACCTTAAAGACCTATTAACATCTCAGCCTACCACAAATGAACCTAAGGATCTCCAAAATATCATTCATAATCTTATGATTGACTTTGAAAACCAAAATCTTATAGTTTCTCCCTTTGAAAATAGAATCCTCAACTCAGTCAAAACATTATTACCTAATACTGTCGTTGGTATTGTTGGATTAAATTATACCAATCTTGCTAGACTATTATATATAAAGACTTATGTGTTGCTATTTTAGATTATTTCAAAGGCCACTTTACTCCCCAAGTCATTTATGTCACGACTATAAGTTTCATTCCTAAAGTAGTTACTCTTAAAAGTTGAAATGATTTTAAGCCTATCATCCTTTTATTGTTTTCAACAGAATATTATCTAAGATTTCCAATGAGAGACTCATTAGCATCCTCTCTAAGATCATATCTCAAGAACAAGGTGGCTTCATCCAAGGCTAAAATATTCATAAGAATATCATGCTCACTCAAGAACTAACACACGAGACTAATGGAAAAATCACAGGTTGTAATGTTTTACTCAAAATTAATATGGCCAAAGCCTTTAAGAATCTTTCTTTCAGCTTCATACTTCACATTATACAAGCTTTTGGTTTTCAAAAGATCTTCTTAGACTTGATTAACAATGTTACTAACTCTATCTATCTCTCAATTATAATAAATGGAGAACTTCAAGGTAATTTCAAATGTCTTAAAGGTATTAGACAAGGTGACCCGATCTCTCCTATCATATTTATAATTGCAGAAGAATACTTTGTTAGATGTATTAAGAAGCTTATTAATGATAATAAATACATCAAATACAAGTCAATAAGTTAAATAGACATACCTTGCTCAACCTTTATAGATGATTTTATCATATTTGTTAATGGTTCATCCCCTCACATCAAAAGACTCACCTTAGATAGCTCTTTAAATATTTCATCAACTTTAAGGTTATTTTAACTGCTCATCAAAAATTGAATGATCGGTCTCTTATAGGTCCAAACTTTCAGACACGCTATGGATGGTCGCCAAGTCGCAATCCCATCATATCATGTTCAAAGTTGTCTTTTGTCAAAAACATCCATCTATATAATAGAAGTGCTTTTCAACAGATTCCTGTAGGGCTCAACTGATAATAATCAAATTATAATATGACCAATTGGTCTATCATATATAAACTATACAATGAATATGGATTAAACATTAGAAGTATTGAAGATTTACAAACCACATTCTCCTGTAAAATTTAGTTTAAACTCAAGGAGCGTAAATATTATGGTAAAAATACATTAATACAATATGCATCCTCTACATATTCAAAGTTCACTAAATGCTCAAAAATATGAAAAGAATCCTAAATATCAGAGATATTGCTAAAGGTTTTATTTTTTGGATTGTTCGCAAAGGTAACATAGAATTATGGTTAGAAAAATGGAGTAATATCCATCCATTAATTACCTTATTTGAAAACACTAATAATAGTTGGTACCCAGCAGACAAAATTAGAAATTATTGGTGTGAAGGTGCCTGGAATTTAACCAAACTTAAGTTTGTTGTCCTCTATTCTGATATTTCTGTTATTGAGAAAATTACAACTAACTTTTCATAATACTAAAAAAAACTTAATCAAATGGTCAATATTTTCTACTAGATCCTTTAGAAAAATAAACACTTATAATCAAGTTAGAGAAAAAGGTATTCACTTTAACTTTTCAAAAAGATATAGAATATCATCACCCTGTAGAGGTGCTCATTCACTCTTTGGAAACTGCTAAATGGTTAGATCTTTGTAGAAATTATCCCTAAAAAAACCAAACTTGCTTATAAATGTCAATTTTGTGATGCTAGTGAGACCATCAATCATTTGTTTGTTTATTGCCCTATAACCTCGAAAGTTTGGAAGTTTATTGATTACCCTTTTGGCCTCCTAATTGATAGACATATGACCCATTTTCATCTTATTAGATTTTGATCCTGGTCCACTACTAAAGACACCCATATTAGAACCATCCTACGCTTAATCATTTGTTGGGTTATATGGAATTACAGAAACAAATCTAAATACCATGAACAAACTATACCTACTAAAACTATCGTAGATCATATCTCTTATATTATTTCTAGGTTTGATTGTGCCTACATCCTAAAGAAAACTCACTCGCAGGGTGACTGTAAGGTTGCACTAAATCTTGGTTGTTTCCATCATTTAAATAAACCATGCAAGATTACTACCCTTTAATGAAAACCATTATTTAATAATAGACGTAAACTAAGCACTGATGGTTCTTGCTTGCTAAATGGGAAATCTAGTGGTAGTGGCCTCATTAGAAACGATAATGGTGAAATGATAGCTGTTTTTGGTAGATTATATGGTAAATAGTATCCCATTATAGCTGAACATAGACCCCTTTTAAATGGCCTCGTATTATCCAAAGACAATGTCATTTACCACGTAGATATTGAAATTTACTCTTTTATCCTATTGGAATTATTATCAAAAGGGAAATCCCTTGGTACTTTTCTACTATAACTAATTGTTGTCGGAAACTTATAATGCCCAGTATGAGCCTGATACACATATATACAAGAAGAAAAACTAAGTTGTCGATTGGCTAATGGACATTAAAATATAAAATGAAACTATAATATACTTAAGAACATGCTCATGGTCAACTAAGGGCCCTTGGTACTTTTCTACTATAACTAATTGTTGTCGGAAACTTATAATGCCCAGTATGAACCTGATACACATATATATAAGTAGCAAAACTAAGTTGTTGATTGGCTAATGGATATTAAAATATAAAATGAAACTATAATATACTTAGGAACATGCTCATGGTCAACTAAGGGCATTATGTTACTGCAAAGCCTTGAGGTTGGCTACTTAAGTCTTGGAAATTGATAAACTAACTAACTTTAACCTCATAATTCCTAAGTCTGTATCAACACTAGTATCCTCTGATACTGTTTTTGTATCATCAAAGTCAAGTAATCTCATTTGTTCACAATATGTTATCAATATCCGATTCAATTATCTAAGAGACGCACCATTCAAAACATATTGTCATCAACTTATTATATGCTACTAACACTCTTTCGAAGAAGGTCTACGTACCTGACTTCCTCTGTTCGTTTAGATCTTTGATTTTACAGGAACAGACTACCACCCCACATACAACTCACATAAGGAGACATTAATGCTGTATCGGAGAGATGCCGAAAGTAATCAAACTGGAACTCTACAAATACAAAGAAATTTATTTTAAAAAAATACCAGAAAATCTCACCTTCAATAAATCAACTTCATCAGACGTTTGATTCTACAAGTCTATATTTGTTCATCAAGGTATAGAAAAGCCCTTAATTTTGATTAAAATCATAAAAGATACCAGAAAATCGAATTAAATGAAGTTGATGCTCATTTACTATACCTAATAATACAAATAAACCTCTTGTATAAGATGTTAGATAATCATAAAGAGGCCAATAAAAAAATAGAGGAGAATCTAGTAGCATTCAAGAAAGAGGCTACCAAGAACCAAGAAGATGTGATCGATGCATATGCTAAGAAGTGCTTAAGATCCTTAAATAAGTGGGATACTATGATTAAGTTCGAATTGGTTATTAATTTTCACAAAATGTTTGTGAATTTTAATGTTAGATCTTTTTTAGACTTGGTACTTGAAGGGGAAAGGCCTACTGATATATCATTCGCATATGAAATGGAAACTACACTCTTGTAGAAGATGTTAGATGGTCATAAAGAGGCTATTAAAAAAGTTGGAGAGGATCTAGCAATTTTCAAGAAAGATGCTACCAAGAACCAAGAGGATATGGTCATTGCGTATTTTGATAAGTGCTTAAGCTCTTTAAATAAGAAAGATACTAAGATTAAATCCGAATCAGTTATTAATTTTCACATAATGTTCTGCATTTTAATATTTAATCTTTTTAAAACTTGGTACATAAAGGGGAAAGTCTTGGTGATATTTATTGACACCGAGGGCGAGAATATCACTTCTAATAATACAAATGAAAATAAGCATTTTGAATGTGGAAATTCTGAAGAAGGTCCACAGTCGGAGAGCCCTAAATATAAGGGTAACACAAATCATGTTTAAGTTGATAGAAAAGAGTTTGAAAGCAGTTAAATTATATTTATTTGACAATTTCTTTTGTATTATCGTCTTTTTGTAAGTATCTGGTATGGCCATTGCATTTTGTAACCATACTATGAATTAATCAATATGAATTGTTTTTCTTTTTTACTTCTCTTTTGTTAGAAAATTTAGTATTTGTCAATACCATAGTAGGAGTTTTCCTAGTTGATGGTGATTAGTCCCCAATCGTTCACCAAAATAGGCTTGAAACCTGAGTATCGGTCTTTATCTAGACAATGAAACATACTGCGAACTTGACCAACTAATGTTGGAACCTTATAGTTGTAACCAATTAATGTTGGATCCTTTAAACTTGACCGACTAATGTTGTAATATTTAGTTGTGCCCTTGAATGTTAGATCTTTTACACTTAACCCACTAATGTTAGAACCTTTTAGTTGTGACCAACTAATGTTCGATCATTTACACTTGACCAACTAATGTTGGAACCTTTTAGTTATGACCAACTAATGTTAGATCATTTTCATTTAACCAACTAATGTTGGGACCTTATAAAAGATAAGTTAATCGGACACCTCGTTGAAACCTCATCGTGCCACTAGGGTAAGAACGAGTGTGAATTCAGACATGACATTATAAAAATAATTTATATACATGGTTTTTTACAACTATTCCAGATATAGCCCTAAGTGTTTGATATTTTATGGGTGCCGAAGAGGAGTATCTTGTTGATTTTATAGTCGGGAAGTTCTAGGTTTAACCCCTTCAATCACCGAATAAGGCCTTTCCTGATTCGACCCTAACTTCTCTAACTGACTCAAGATGCATATTGGCTTCTCATCATAGTTTGATAGTGAGGGAATCTTAAATGCGCCCTTATTATTTTTTATCAATTAAATCTAGTTCAGATTTTTTATCTTCATTGTTATTCGCTTAAGAGGAATTTTTTATTCAGAAAGATGGGATGATAGATTCTAGATAAGGTTACCGCATTCATCCCATAAACCAATGCAAAATGAGATTATTGAGCTGTTGTCTGTGTGTAGTTGGGTAAGCCCATAATAATTTTTGTAAAGAATTCGGTTATTTTTCGGTAGCCCCCTCCAAATTTGTTCTCAAACCATCCAGGATGGTTTTGTTTGTCATCTTTATTTTCCTGTTAGCCCGATGATGAAAATATGATGAAAAATAATTAAAAATACCTATGAAGGAACATAATGATCCCATATTCTTATTTTCAAATTGAGGGTCATTATGTGTGGTAATTATTCTTAAAATTTTGAATCTGCAACACATGTTAGATATGATGAATTTAATAGCAGTTGTTACTATAGTTCCAAACAGAGGCTCTGCTTCCAACTATTTAGAGAAATAATTAACAACCACGATGATGGTTTGGCGTCCCCTGGATGCGATAGAGAAAGGTTCAACCAGGTCAATGCTCCATATGTCGAATGGTAATGTCTCGAATGTTGATTCAAGTGGTACAACTAGTACCATTATTACATTCACAAATTGTTGGCATGGGTCGTATCATCAGACTAAGTCTTTAGCATCTGCCATGATAGAAGGCTAATAATATACGACCAATAAAACGCTTATTATCAATGTTTTATAGCTACAATGGTCAGATTCCACCCTGTCGTGCAATTCAGATAACATCATTTGTGATTCATTAGTTCTGAGACACCGCAATAGTAGTCGACTGGAATATTTTTTATAAAGTATGTCCTTGAGGATTGCGAAACCATGTGATTTGAACCTCATCTTTTTATCCAATGCTTCATCGACCGAAAAAATCCCTTTAACTAGAAATTCCTTGAGCTCATATCTCCAATCTTTATCCAAGCTCATCAAAATTTGGAAAGCCTCTTTGGTGCCTAAATTTACTTGAAATGTATCGTTATTGAAGGGGTCTGTTGTTCTAGTATCCATTGATATCATTTCATATATGCAATAGTAGCTAAGGAATCAACCACCAAATTTTAGGCTCGATGAATTGTTCATACTCAATGCATTGAAAGAAAGTTGTCGCATTTTTCAATGCTTTTAGGTATTTTACCAAGTGGTATTTCCTTGGTTCAACCTGATCCAATGTATGGTAATAACAAAATGTGAATCATTTATCATACGAACTTTATTGGCATCACATACTTGCACAAGCCTTATCTCTGCCAATGTTGCTTCGTATTTTGTCATGTTGTTTGATATTTTGAAACCCAAACGTATTGTTTGGTACATTGAGTCTCCAGATGTGGATACCAACTAAAACCCTGCTCCAGAACCCGGACCGCTTGAGCCCCCCATCAGTTTGAACTACATATTCATAATGAGGCTCGTTGATATCTGGCAAACTCAGGTCGCTCGAAATGAAACTCAACTAGAAAGTATGCCAACGTTTGAGCTTTAATTGTCATTCGATGTTCAAATTCAATGTCGTACTCTCCCATTTCCACTGACCATCTAATTATCCGACTGTATACATCTGGCTTATCCAACACATTTTCAAGTGGAAAAAAGGTTTAAACCTTATTAGAATGGGCTTGGAAATGTGGCCTTACTTTTTGTGTTGCCACTACTATAACTAAATTTAAATTTTCTAGCTTTAAATATCTTCTTTCAACATACAGTAGGCTTTTACTTATATAATAAACAGGCGCGGATAATTCTCAACCTCTCCGACCAAAATTGTACTTACTACATAATCTGACCCAGCTATGTGGACAAATAGTTTTATCCATAACATGTTTGGTCAAAAATTCTAGAGAGGATATGTGTTCTTTTATCTTTGTAAAGGCTTTGTCAAGTTGCAGAGTCCAATTGAACTTATTCACCTTTCGTAGAACTTGGAAAAATGGTTCAAACTTATCTGAAGACCTTGATATAAATCTGTTTAGAGCGGTTAACCATGGTAGTTAGAGAGTTTAAGTGTACTCGGTCTGCTTGAATGCCCTTTTTGCTTACTACATAACCCAAGAATTTTCCAGACCGAACACCAAATGTATATTTTTCTAGGCTGAATTTTAAGTTAATGAATTTTAGTTATAAAAGGTTTCCATTATATCGGAAAATGAATCCATATCTTTGATGTTTTTATGAAAATATCATTAATATAAACTTCAACGTTCTTGCCGATCTGTTTTGCGAATATTTTGTTTACCAGATGCTGATAAGTAACCCTAACATTCTTAAATACAAACAAAATCACTTTGTAGCAGTGAAGTCCCCTACTAGTTTTGAATGTGGTATTGTCTTGGTCCATTTGTTACCTAAGGTTTAATCTATCAACTGATCAATTGTAGGGACAAGGAAATGATATTTAAAACAAGTCATGTTTAAATTTGTGAAGTCAATACACGTGCGACATCTCCCATTTTTCTTCTTAACGAGTACAAGGTTTGTAATCCACAATGTGTACTGAGACTATTAGATATGTCCCATTTTTGTTAATTGATCTACCTCTGTCAAAACTACTTCAGACTTTTTGGCAGGAAAAGGTCTTCATTTATAGATAAAGGGGTAGACATTGGGTGTATTGCAAGTTTTATGGTAAGTACCACTTGTATGGACATCTGTAACATCCTTGGTATACCGGGAAAACATATGTAAATTCTTTGATAAGAAGGATAGTTTTTGTTATCTTACAACCAATAGTAGGCGTGATCTGATCTTCAAAATATTTCAATTTGAAAAAGTATACACTTCGATATCGTCATCAGGTATAACGAAACTAGGATTCTTTATGAGATCATCTATAACATCTAACTATGAAGTAGACTTTGATAATTGTTATTCTTTATTCAATTCAGAATTCTACATTGTCTATGAGCCAGAACACTAAAGTAGCATTCTACATTCAGAATTCTACATTCATAATTAAGGTTTAGATTATTTGTTTTAAAGGTGATGAGTTCAGATATTTGAGTTACCGTGTCTTGACTAAATCCGAAGGGCAATTCGAACTAAACCACTATAATAAAATTCAGAATAGGATAAATGTATTAAATGTTGACTAAGCTAGCTACTAGTCACTTCAAACCATATTACTAATGGGTCATTAAACTTGACCCGACTTTATGACCCGACTCAATAAGCCCATGGGTCAATAATTAAGTATAAATACCCCAACCATTTTCTAATGAAGGTAATCAAAATTTATTACTAGTAGACAGCTTAATTATCTCTCTACTCACCACTCTAAACATTAAATTCCACAAAACATCAAAAACACTTTACAAAATTACCCTCAAACAGAAATAAAACACACCAAAAGCGATGCAATTTTTTAATATCATAACCTATTTCGTTATGATAAATCTAAACCCAATTATTCTGATTTTCTCTCGAATCTTGGATTGTAAGTGGCTTTCACAATTGAACAAAATTATGTGTATTTTCAAAAATAGTAACAATGCTCTCTGTTAATTTAGCATAGTTATCGAGTCAACCCCATTAATTTATTATGTGTCTATATTATTGACATTGTGGGTGTGATTGTATATGGAGTTTAATTTCCAGCGTGAAACTACACATTGATAAGGACCAAATTATCTGATTCACGAATCGAACCGATAAGATACTGAACCAGAGTTTTTATTATTGTATCAATGTAATAAGTATATATTATTATGAGTATTTCATGTAACAAAGTATAGTTATTTATACGATAGGGTTATATGAGCTTGGATTATCCAAATGGACCCATTAACCATGTAAGCTCACTCGGGTCCATATTTATAGCCTATTTTAGGCTTTAGACCAATATACAACCTTTATTCTCTCAATTACTTCTTACAAACTTTCCTCTCTACAATTGATACCCAAGTAGCTCAATCATCTCTCTAAACACTATTGAAATTTTATTTATCGTCTATATCATGTAAACACCCCTCATAAGTTTTTAGAAACATTAGTGGTGACCATACCGGGAGCCTAGACAGGTAACCGGAAACGAATGTCCAAAACCTTTGACATTTTAAGTTCGTCTTTGAAATCTACCAAGGAATGGATTCTGAGATGTAGGTAGATCCTGTAATAATTACCAAATGAGTCACGATCAAAGAGGGGTTTGAAGCTCAGTAGGAACGGTTGATTATGGAAGAGCATCGTGATCGATTACATAAGAAAATCGATGTGTTGAAATCACCAAAAGAGAAAATTACGATTCAACCAAAAATTATCCGCTCTGAAGTCCATAAGCTTGGGGAAGAAGAGGGTTCCAAGGGAGAAGCTAATAAGTCTATTTTTGTATGAAATCGGGAAAAATTCTGAAGAGGTCGACCAAACATAAACTACTATTACTTGAAAAGGGAACGAATGGAAAGACATTATTACTATCCTTCATATGTAGTGAATATTCTATATCTGATTGCAAAGTATTTTCTTCCTCCCTGAATAGAGATCATCATCCTAAAAATAAAAGAAATTATGATAGTAAGTGTTATTCGAAGAGACACACCAGTCAACACCAAAACTTGGAATGAGATCGAGAATCGAAAGAATGACGTAACTCATTTGATAAGCATGAGCCTCTAAAGAGAGAGTATAGACTGATAGTTTATGAAAGGGTCGGATAATAGCTAACCATGGTACAAATCCAGGAAATTCCAGCTTTTTTAGAGGGGCTCATTGAACCAGGGATTTAATTACCAAGCAATAATCAATTTGTGGTTCAGTTTAAGACTGTTCTATATGCAATAGCTAATGAGGGCCACCAGTATAATCAAGGACATAATTGGAGGCAATCTACCATATATGCAAAAATTATTTTCGGGTATCTACCAAAGCGATTTAATATATTTAAAATGGAAAAGTTCAATGGGAATAGAGATCCGAAGAACCATCTAGAATAATTCTAAAAAAAATATGATGAATTACGACAATGATGATAAGTTTTTGTGTCAAACTTTATCTAAACTTTCAAAGTTAGCACTCTGGAATGGTACAATCGAAATCTACAGGGTTCTATCAAAAAAATTATATGTTTTGGATGACATTTACACAAAAGTTCGTGGGAAGTAGGATGATGCAGGGGGGTGAAGACACGATAATCTAAGGTAAAAACAGGCTCAACAATCTTTTACCTCAGTTTATCAACAACAACAGGCCCAAACGTTTCAGCCTCATTCATGTACTATTTTTCATCTAAAAGGTATAAATCATACTTCACCTCGAACTAGGGCAAACCATCATATACAATTTCAATAATAGAAACCGAGGACAAATCAATTGTTCCGACCATATGGTTATGCTAAACTGACAGAGAACGTTACTACTATTTTCAATAAGACATAATTTTGTTGAGTTTAGAAAACCATTTCCAATTCAGAGTCCGAAGGAAGTACAAAATACCCGGTTTTACAATTATCATAACATTGTAGGTCATGATACAAGGTATTGCATAGCTCTAAAGTAGGAAATATAAACCTTGATTGAGAACATAAAGCTAAAAAAAAATCATAATTCGAGATTGAGCAATAGGTTCTAGTGGGCAATCAGTCAGTTTTAAGGGAAGCAATCGAAGTTTTAGCCACACATGAAAATGCAATGGTCATAGTAAGACCTTACAATGAGTATCTGGACCTTGATTATAACCGAAAGAGTATTATGGTTATTTATGTACCCAACAATAAAGGGAAAGTTAAGAGTTTGTGTGAATTCTTTAAATCATTGACCATTTTGGTGGGGATACTACAACATGAGATTTTGGTTATTCACGCAAGAAGCATATTGTAAGCTTAGAAACTCAGTTAGAAGAGATAACGTCAACCCACGTTTACCACGATCCAATGTCATCTATTGTTTTTTATGATGAAGTCTTAAGAGATGTTGTTGGACCTCATTAGGATGTCGTGGTGTTCAGAGCGACTATTGAAAGAACTGTAATCCAAAAATCATGATTGACACTAGAATTTTGGCAAATATCTTGTTCATGTCCACATAAATGGAGAACTCTCATGTTATACTAGGATTTATTCGGATCATTATTTAAGTAATCGTAAAAATCGAGGAGGATTTTTTATTAAGTCAGGGACCTTTTATGAAAATGGTAAGAGTACTTTTTATAGTCGTGGATGGATCAACCCCCCAAAATGAAATCTTTGGTAGGTTATAGTTGTCAAGAATGTATGAGGTTCCTTCAAATATTCATCAATGTTTATAATATGATATAGGTATCCATGTGGGAGTTATCCGCAACAGCTAGAAACTAGCTAGATAATGCTATGTTACTTTTGTGGCTCATACGACAATTAAAATTACTTAGACAAAGAGAGAACAACAGTTACTATAGTCTACTTTGGAGTCAGATATTGTAGATGATCTGAGGGAGACTCTCAGTTTGGTAACAACTGATGAGGATATTTAACTTTATACCTTCCCATATGATTTTTTTTAATATTATAGCTCAACTACCATTGGTCATAAAAGAAAAACCGTTATCATTCTTATCAAAGAATTTATCACAAGAGTCCATACGATTGTTATTTTCCATAACTTGTAGTACAACTCAGTGTCATCCCATTATTCATAAAAATATATTTTTCTCTATTGAAAAATCTAGAGCTATTATGATAGAAAGTAGATCGATTAACAAAAGGAGGACATATCCGAGAATCTCAATACCCGTTGTGAATAAAAAACCTGGTGTTTGTTAAGAAGAAGAATGGGAAATGACGCATGTATGTTACCTTTTTAGATTTAAATAGGGCTTGTCTGAAGGATCACTTCCATGTCCCAAATTTTGATCAGTTGATAGACTCAACCTTGGGTAATAAAATATTAATATTCATGAATGCTCTTCCGGGGTATAACCAAATACAGATGAATCTGAAAAACCAAAACAACACTACATTTATAACAGATATGGGTTGCATTGCTACAAAAAGGTGTTGTTTGGATTGGAGAATATTGATGCTACATATCAGCATCTAGTAAACAATGCTTTTGCTAGCTAGATTGAAAGGGATGCTGAAGTTTATATAGATGATATGCTAGTAAAAAAATAAGAGGGATGAAAATGATTTTTTGAATTTAGAGGAAACACTTTGTAACCTGAAGGCCATTTACCTAAAATTGAATCTAGAGAAATGTGATTTTGGAGTTCACTCTGCGAAATTATTAGATTACATAGTTAGCAAAAAATAAATTGAATCCGACCCAATACAATAAAAATATATAAATACCATGGATGCTTCAAGATTTATTAAAGATGTGCAAATTTTAATTAGAAGGTTAACGACCTTAAACAGATTCAAAGCAAGGTCTTTGGATAAGTGTGCACTTTTTTTCCAAGTACTAAAAAGGGTGAATATATTAAATTGGACTCTGAATGTGATGAAACTTTTTCAATCATAAAAGAACACATATCATCTCTAGATATTTGGCAATGTGGGATGGAAGTTATTTGTCTACATACTCGTGTCAGATTATGCATTAATTATGGTTTTGGTTAGAGAATTTGAAAGTTACCCACGCCCGATTTACTATGTATGTAAAAGCCTAGTCAATGTTGATTTTTTTTACTTAAAACTGGAACAATTAGCTTTGGCTCTAGTAGTGGAAACATGAAAAAATGAGGCTATATTTTCAAGCCCATTCTTCTATAGTTCGAACCTTATTTTCTCCTTAAGAATGGTTACAAAATCAAGATGTATCGAGCCTTATAACTAAATGATAAGTGGAATTAGGATACTACGACATCTAGCTTTGAACTCCGAACAGAAATTAAATATCATATTTTAGCAAACTTTCTAATTGATATTCATTCTGAACAACCTCGGCCTGGTCCAGATATTGATGAACCTCAAGTCGAGTGAGTAATTTGAACTGCTGGGGGCACAAGAGTTTTGGGCTCTTAAGCAGGGTTCAGTTGGTGTCTCCATCAAGAGACCTAATGTATCAAACAATATGTTTTGATTTCAAAGCATCGAATAATGAGGCAGAGTACGATGTAGCCTTGGCAGGGTGGTTGCTAGTGTAAATATGTGGTGTCAAGAGATTTTGTCTGATAAATGATTCGCAGATTCTATTTAACCATACCATAGATCAGGCCGAAGCGAAAAAAGACGACTTGGTAAAATACTTAAAATCATTGAAAGATCTAGTAACTTTCTTTGAGTATGTCTAGTAAGAACATATTCATTAGCAAAAAAATGACGGTTGATTCCTTAACTACTATTGCATATGCGAAAGGATATCCATGGGTACCGGAACAAGAGAACCCTTAGATAACATCAATTTCCGAGCTAAAGTTAGGCACCATAGAAGCATTCCAAATTTTGATGAGATTGGAAAAAAAAATAGAGACATGAGCTCAAATAATTTCTAATCAAAAACAATTTTCTAATGAATAAATCATTGACTAAAATTCTAAGGTTCAAGATGATAAGGGAAGGAAAATATAGGTGTTTAACATGTAATTTAGCCCACAAATAAGGTCAAGGTCCATGTATTTAGTGACTAAGGACTAAAGTAAAGCACACATAAGAAATGAGGGACTCAAATGATAGTCCCCAAGAACTTGTTTGTAAATAGTCAAATAGTGGGGTAAGAAATCCACTCTTACGGTGGTAGGTATGTAATTTTACCCTCCACCTCATTTACTATATAAAGGGCATTCCCTCCTAGGGAAAGTGGCCAATGATTGATCAATAATTGAAACATTTATTACTTTTATCTCTTTCTTTTCTAGTAATTCATTGTTCACTGTCACATCACACGAATATTCCTTAGTCTGACCCCCTTACACGAACATCTTTTCTCCTGAGTCTCACTAAAGATTCTCTGAGCTCATCAGTGGCACCGTCTTTGGGAACCATTTGGTACCCAAAATTAATTTTCTAAAACCTTGAAAACTAAAAGCAAAAAATTATAGATACATAAACTCGTGGAGAGATCGAGACTAATCCGACTAGAGATTTAGTTGGTGTCGAATATGGAGACCATCTGATGGAAGAGCAGGTCACGAACGAAGGCAATGCTCCGAATCGGTATGCGGAAGAACTTTTAGAGGAGTCAATTTTGGTCGCCAGGTGAAAAGAGTTGCTAGAAGACATCGAAAGGTTAAATACCGAAAGGGATGACATGGTGGCGAGTACCAAAAGGGTCAGATCCGAGGTCCGACAAGAAAGGATCGAGGCCGACCACATCCAAGATGTTGTTATACCCAAAGAGAGCCGATGCGGGAAAAACCATCGGTTCTAAAAAACGTGTTAGATCCGAGAAAAAGTATGAGCCGTCTGAGTCTAGCGAGTATACCTCGTTGAGCTCTGATAAGTCTTCCTCTTCGGAAACCGATTCGAGGTATAAAATGGATCGAAGGCACAAAGATCTGAGGAAGCATAAACATACTCATCGGACTAGTAGGATAAGGAATGATTCGAGGAAGAAAGATGATGCTGGTAAGAGAAAAATGCACTCTGAGGATCATGTCACTACTCGGAAGTAACCTCAGTCCGATAGATATCACCAAGATTACAAGGTCAGCAACCACTTTACTTCTCTGACTGAGGAAAGGATGTACCCTGCCACTAACGACGGTCCGGGGGAAAGTACGTACAAGGTCGGACATAATTAGAGGTCATCACCCCTCTCTCCAAAAATCCTCTCTGGCACCTCCCTAAATGGTTTGATATTTCCAAACTAGAAAATTTTGATGGGACTCAGGATCCTGACAATCATATTGAGCAGTTCAAAAACTTCATGATTAACTACGATGATGACGACAAGTTGTTGTGTAGATCTTTCTCTCAGACGTTCAAGAACATCGCTTCTAAGTGGTACAACTGGTTGCCTCAAGGGTGTATAAAGAATTTTGATATGTTCTGGAGTATGTTCCGACAACACTTCGTCGGAAGTAAGAAATTTCGTTCCAACGGCGATACCATCATTTATTGTCGACAAAAGATCGGAGAAAGTTTGAAAGAGTATACCAAGCGATTCATCCAAGTCAAGACGGACATGGAGTATTGCGAGGACAAAGTTGCATTGGTCGCCTTCCGAATGGGTCTTCTTCCAGGGTTAATGAAGGATAATGCTGCAGAAACACAAGCGATGACGTTTGGAGCTTTGTTGGATCAGATAAAAAAAAGAATCTCAGTCAAGGAAACCAGGGCCTCAGAGATAGAATCCATGTCTCAATTCTATCATGATCCGAACTTAGCCAGAACGAGTACGACGACGGTGAATGTCCGACCACAAGCTGCCCAACCGCGGGCTCAGACAGTTCAAGCAACGAACCAGACCCCTTAACGGGCGACTCAGAACCAACAGTATCACCAGACAGGTCAAGCAGTTCAACAGTATGTCATACCGGCCTCAAATAGGTGGGTCCGACTAGCTCATTACGCCGAGTTGACTGAGTGTGTCTCCACTATTTTCAAAAAGGCACGTGCAAACGTGCATTTCCGCAAGCCTTTTCCTCTTCAGACTCCGAGGGAACACAGGAAGAACAAGTACTGTCAATTCCATGATGACATTGGGCATCACACTAAGGATTGTGTGGCTTTAAAGAAATAAGTCCAATACTTAATAGAAAACAGAAAGTTGGTTGACTTTGTCAAAAATAATACCGCGGTGGTACCTAAACAAGAAGTCACTCCAAGGCAAGACGATACCACGATGATTTCCGATGTGATCGAAGAGGAATTTCTAGATGCGTTTGATGTGGCAGAAATAGTGTAAACATGATAGAGGAGTCAATACCCAGAGGAAAGGCCAGTGAGTTATGTTCATTTTTTTTGAGTCACTAACCATTTTCGGGAGGGATACAATAGCAGGTATATCAAACTACTCAAGGAAGAAACATATCGTTAGTTTGGCAACACAGTTAGAGGCGAGAGCCTCATCGCACCTCTACCGGAATCCATCACGACTCCTTTGCTTCGAGGATGACGACATGAGGGGAGTGGCTGGTCCACATGAGGATGCAGTGGTAATCAGAGCAGAGATTGCTAGAAACAAGATAAGAATTTTTTTGATTTACACGGGGAGTTCCGCCAACATTATGTTCATGACAACCTACAACAAGATAACCAATCCTCCAACCATCCTACGATCCGACAGGACTATAGTGGGATTTACCGGTGCGACCGCGGACGTCGTCGGAAAATTCGAGGGAATGATAAAACTGGGCAGGGGGCATTCAAGAAAATAGTGACGGTACTGTTCATCGTGGTAGATGCACCCACATCGTACAACGCCATATTCGGAATATCGTGGTTGTCTAATATGCATGTTGTGCCATCCACAGTTCACCAATGTTTGAAGTACGTAGTGGGAAGCAATATTGGAACTGTAAGATCAAGTCAGAAAATGGCTAGGGAATGCTACAAAGCGGCGCTGACCCCCAAACAGTTGAAGGGGGTCGGATCCAAACAAGAATAGCAGTCAGAGGGGCCTCCTTCGGATTCCGATCCTGTTGATGATCCGAGGGAGTCCCCTGGGTTCATGGTCCCTGATGAAGGCTTTGAAGATCATGCATTCAGCCCTGGAAAAAGTATCAAGATAGGAACAAGATTATCACCTGAGGTAAAAGAAAGCTCAATCAGATTTCTGTCAACCAAATTACATCTGTTTGCATGGTGTACAGAAGACGTTACAGGAGTACCAGAAGAGGTCATCTGTCACAGGTTGGCCATACGGAACAGTGTTCGACCGATCATTTAAAAGAGTAGATATTTTTCCCAAGAGAAAACTGAAGCGATAATGGCAGAGGTAGACCGTTTAACGAAAGTGGGCCACATCCGCGAATCGCAATATCCGTTATAGACAGCCAACCCGGTCTTAGTAAAAAAGAAGAATGGCAAATGGTGGATGTGTGTAAACTTCACTGATTTGAATGTGTCTGCCCTAAAGATCCTTTCCCGGTCCCAAGAATAGATCAACTGGAGGATTCGACATCCGGAAATCGTTTACTGTCCTTTATGGATGCATATGTTGAATACAACCAAATCTAGATGGACCTGAGGGATCAGGAGAGCACGACATTCATCACCTGAAGGGGTCTACACTGCTACCGAGTCATGCCATTTGGACTGAAGAATACGGGGGCAACATACCAACGTTTAGTGAACAAGGCGTTCGAAAGTCAGATTGGCAGAAATATGGAAGTTTATATTGATGACATGTTAATTAAAAGCCTTAGAGACGAAGATCATTTAGCTGACCTAGAAGAAACTTTCGCCAATCTGGCTAAAATAAATCTAAAATTAAACCTGGAAAAGTGCACGTTTTGGGTAAGATCTGGAAATTTCTTAGGTTACATAGTCAGTGAGCAGGGCATCGAAGCAGATCCGGTGCAGTTAAATGCCTTATGTACTATGGATCCTCCTAGAACGATCAAGGAGGTGCAAATTTTAACCGGAAGGTTGGCTGCTTTAAGCAGATTTATCTCCAGGTCGTCGGATAATGTGCCCCTTTCTTATATATGCTAAGGAAAGCGAACCGTTTCGATTGGACTCAAGAATGTTCCGATGCTTTTAATCAAATCAAATAACATCTTTTATCCCCAAAAATACTGACAAAGCCGTATCCGGGGGAGAAGTTGTTCTTATACTTAGCGGTGTCCAACTTTGCAGTCAACTCGGTTTTAGTCCGAGGAAAATCGTGCCTTCCAAGACCAGTTTATTACGAAAGCAAAAGTCTTTTAGATGCAAAAAAGAGATACCTTAAGTTGGAAAAGCTAGCACTTACTCTAGTATCGTCAGCTCGAAAGACAAGGCCCTACTTCCAAGCTCATACGGTGGTGGTGCGAATATATTTTCCTTTGAAAAGTATATTATAGAGACCCGATGTGTCCAGAAGGATGACTAAGTGGTCGATAGAACTCGGGGATTTCGATATCGAGTTCAAACCGTGAACTGCGATCAAAGCACATGCGATAGCTGATTTTTTAGTGAAATTTCATTCTCACAGGGATGTTTTGGACATGGAGGAAGAAAAATCTGAGTCTCAGTGGCAAGTCCAAACCGATGGGGGATCCAGTTCATCTGGATGCAGAGCAAGAGTGCAACTAACCTCCCCGGATGGCATTGCAATGTACCAGGAAATCTGACTCGGATTTCAAGCATCGAACAACAAGGTAGAGTACGAGGCGGCCCTGGCCGGATTACAACTTGCAAAGATTTGTGAGGCTAAACGGGTCAAGTTGATCAGTGATTCTCAACTTATGGTGAACCATGCTCTCGGGCTCTCAGAAGTAAGAAATTATCATCTGGTGAAGTATTTGAGAAATTTGAAAGCTCTAACCTTGGAATTCGAAAACGTCCGATTCGAACACGTTCACCGGGCAGGAAACTCAGTGGCTGATTCCTTGGCCAAAGAATCTTACTCAGAAGAATACCTGTGGATAGTGACTCAAGAAAATCTGTCGATAATCAAGGGATCTGAAGCAGGGGAAGGTAGTATCGAAGCTTTCCAGATATCCACAACCTTAACAAAAGATTGGAGAAGTGAAATACAAGATTGTTTAGTCCATGACACATTGCCCGTTGACAAAGTCAAAGCCAAGAGAATATGCTTCAAGGCCTACAGATACGTAGTCCACGGAGATATGCTGTATAAACGATCTTTTAGTCGTCCCTTACTTTGTTGTTTAGGGAAGGATGAATCACAGCTAATCCTCTCAGATTTGCATGACGGGGAGGGTCAGCGCACTGTGGATACAAAACGTTGATATGAAGAGTTCTTCTGGCAGGGTATTATTGGCCAACCATCTCGGAAGACGCCAAAGAGTTGGTACAGAAATGTGACACCTGTTAGCGATTCGCTAATTCGATTCACTTTCGTGGAGTGCCTCTAGAGTAAATATTAGAGTATTTTCCCTTCGATCGTTGGGGGATAGATCTAGTCGGACCACTTCCTATAGCTTCAGGAGGACGCCAAACAATCATCGTTGCTATGGACTATTTTTCCAAGTGGGTAGAGGTCGAACCATTAACAGGAACAAGGGCGAAAGATGTGATCAAATTCATCATCTCCAACATCTGCTGCCGCCTTGGTGTACCTAGGAAGATCACGATGGATAATGGCCCGCAATTCGACAACATTGAAATGAGAACCTTCTGTGCTTCCAAGGGAATACAACAATGTTTTTTGACTCTGTTCCATCCCCAAGAAAACGGTCAAGTCGAAGTAACCAATCGAACAATCTTGGATAGACTCATAAAGAATTTAGAGGCAAAGCGGGGAAGTGGACGGATTACCTACAAGAAGTGCTATGGGCTTACAGGACTACCCCTCGGACAACAACACACGAGTCGCCTTTCGCACTGGTGTACGGAATGGATGCAGTAGTGTCATCAGAAACAATTTTCCCATCTTTTTGACTGGGTGAGTATTCTGAGGAAGGGAATGATAAAGGAAAACGCACAGAGCTTGATTTGATAGAAGAGAAAAGAAGAAGAGCATAACTGAATTCCTTGTATTACCAAACTTTAATGAGAAGCCGTTACTCGTCAAAGGTCAGAATAAGAGAATTTGAGGTGGGAGATAGGGTACTAAGAAAAGTCTTCATGCACACGAAAGAAAAGAGACTTAGAAAGCTTGCCCCAAACTGGGAAAGTCCGTACATAGTCACAAAAAAGTTGAAACCAGGGACATACCGATTGAAAGATAAAGAAGGAAGAGATATTCCCCATCCTTGGAATATTGAGCACCTAAAAGCTTATTTAGTTTGATTATGCGATATGTAAATATTTTCTTTGACAATTTGTGTAAGTTCCGGTGGCATATTATTTCATACCCTGGTGGCGCAGGAAGGTTTTAATGAGGTGCCTAAATAGCCGGCTTATATATCAAATCTTATTGCCTTCTTCAAAAACTGGACTAAGTTCATCTTCCAAAGAAATTTGGATAAGAATGTCCACCTTTTTTAACTCAAAACACCCTCCAAAGAAATTTGGACAAGAATGTTCATCATTTTGAACTCAAAACATAAGGAGAACATTACACAAAATAATTCAGTATTGAATCATAAGAAAAAAAAAACATAAAGAGGAAATGGTTAAGCAAAACATCACCCTAAGGAGAATATTACACAAAACGTTTCTTGTTGCATGATTCAAAGAACAAAAGAGTTAACTAAATATGAACTACCCAATATATGCTAATCGGATGCAGAATTTTCTTTACTACCAACAGGGGATCCGAGTCCAATGGAGAGCTCTCCGAATCCTCACTAGATTCAGGATCCTCCACGGATACTCCGGGTGGGCGATGTTGTTCAAGTACCCGAGTCCAAAGACTACCAAGATGCAAGTCTGGGAATCTTTCATGCAACTCCATTACCATGGCTGATCTCAACATAGCATCCCTCTCCTCAAGACGAGCAACGATACTAGCAGCATACTTATCAAGACAATCTTTCTTCTTAACTTCGAAGTCTTTCTTCAAGATTTCATTTTATGCTGATAGTTTCTCGATGTCTGCAACAACATTCTCAAAGTATACCTTTATTTTGCAATAGCCTTCAGCAAGACCATCAATTGTTATGTCACGCTCGGCATCCTTGGCTATGAACTTCTCCCTTTCATCATCAAATTAGTCTTTTGCTCTGATAGTTCAGTCCCAAGGGAAGTAATGGTAGTCAACCGGTCCTCGGAGGTCTTTTTCTCCTTAGCCAATTCATCAGTCAGCTCCTTAACTCTCTTCTTTATCTCTTCGGACTCGGACGACAGAGTTTGTAGCTTAGCGGTCACTTCCAATGTTTTGGCTAATTCATCATTTAGATCATTCATTTCTTTCTTCAGGTTATCGGACTCGGAGACCAGGCCTTCCACCCAGGAGGATATCACGGTTTGTTCAGTTACTTGATCGATCAAGTCCTTCATTTTTCCCTTCAACTCGGAGACCTCAGAAGTTAGGGCTTTCACCTCTTCCCTCCTCTCAATAACGTCATCTTTATAACGATCATTCCGATTCGCTTTGTGTTCGAGTAGAGCAGCAACATGTAGTAATTTGTTCAACTCATTTACCACAGAGTCATTGCCACAAACGTCAAAGTAAGCAGAGTCCAGGGAGGGATACATTTCCTTGTCGGAGCCACCTTCTTGACCTTCCCTTCGAGTGGAGAAAACTTCTCCACCAGAGTCCGAATCGACAATCACGAACTTTCTGGACATGGGCAGGCTTGGATGGTTAGTGTTATCACTTTCCCCTCCACTCTCAACAATCCTCTTCTTCTTCTTCTTCTTCTCCTCAATAGTAAACTTCTGCGGCCTTGTGGCACCAACCCGAACTTGAGGCCTAACCTCAACCAGGTGATCAGCATCACATAACCTATTTTCAGGATGAAAGGTTGGGGAGAATGCCTGAGGACCGAGGGGGGCTACCGGTGGAGGTTCCGATGGCCTTACATCCTGGGGAAAGTTTACTTAGGTATCATCGTTATCACCCGGAGCCCCTGTTTGAGGGCTTCCTTGCATCATTTCTTAGGGACTTCCCGGAGCCTCGTGAGCATCGTCTTCAGACTCAACATCTTCCTCAGTTCCTTCTTCCTCACCTTCCTCGGGTTTCTCAACATCTGGATGACTCGGAGCTCGAGCTCGAGTAGGGAGGTAAACTACATTTTCCAAGCGCTTTAAACGCTTAAGGACATCGTCGCTCGGAGGAGGCACCATAATCTCTGAGGCGGTCTTCTTCTCACTAAGATCAAACCACCATAGATGACACCTGGCGAAATTCATTGGCATAAAGCTTTGGTGGAACTTGTGGTCCTAATGCTCACCAGCCCAAATGCTTAGCTTCTCAAAGATATCTTTACCGAACTTAGCATGACGCTTAAAGGACTTAGCAATTCCTCTCATAGCTGAAAAAGACACACAGTCAGAATTTACCAAACCCTGCGACTCAGAAAACATTTACGTGAGAGTACTTACATTGTCCGGTCCACTTCAGCGTCAACCGATGAAGGAGGTCTTTGGAGTTCTCGAATCTGGTCTCCCACAACCCGTAAATAAATAGAAATTGTTGCTTCCATTTTTTGTCGGATTCCAAAAAATGCTTTATCACTTTGAATTTTTAGGCAAAGCTAAGTGAATAGAAAGGATAGTGAGAACTGTTTGCTACACCCGAGACGGCGATGATTTGTTCCATGGTGAAAGCATTCTCGGAAAGCCTCGAAGCCATAATGCAGGCTATAAGGGTGTACCACATGTTTGTACCGGCCTGATATGGGTAAAGTTCGACCAGGTGAAAGTAATTGGTTAGGAGAGGGTCGAGGGGCAGTCGGAGACCCCAATTCATCAGCTCCGTATAATGCACCAACTCATTGTTCCGAACTGATAGAGGCGTCTCTCCAACAGTAGGAAATCAGATAGTAATGTTAGTAGGAATACCCTAACGATCCCTTAGTTTGGTCTCCTCGGTCAGATGAAAATACTTATACTTCACCTTGTACAAATCCAAAAGATGTTTAGCTTCGATTCCGCAAAAATTGTCGCCCATGATATCTTTCACATTCGAGGGTAGACATGTGGAACGTTTTTCTTCTTCTTCTTAATCTTTTCCAAGGAAGCCTCACCTTGGTGGGGGAAGGGGGGAGACTAGTCGCAGGTTCCGAGGGAGAAGCCAAAGCATCATCCAGGTAAGGAGAATCAGTAAGAACAACTCGAAGAGGCTCTACCTCAACCACCACGACGTCCGGGTTCTCCTTGCCATCTTCAGGGTCATCGGATAAAGTCTTCTCCTGAACCTCTGGGATGGGAGTGAGAGACGGTTCGGAACGAGTCTCTTTTGGCAAGCTTTCTGAGGGCTAACGTCGGGCGTCGTTTGAGGAGAGCCTTGGGGGGTTGTTAGAGGAGTTGAAACAGAGGAAGTGACCCTCATCCGGACCGACTTGGTGGCTAGATCGGGCGATCTTTTCCGTTTAGCTCTGTCTTGGTGTTCTTTAACCGGCGGTCGTTCTCTCTCATCACCCATTATGTTGAAGGGGGAAGGTCGAGAAGGAAATTCAAGGGACTTGGAGAAGCAGAAAGATCAACCCCACCTCTTGAAAGGTGTGCTTGACTAGGGGAGGATTCAGTAAGGCTGATAGAGCGTTTGCGGATTGGAGCCCAGCTGTCTTGAAAGTTAGATTCCTAAATCTCTGCAGAGGAAGGATGTTCTCTTGCCCCTGTAGAGCTACGAGCACCAATCCGATTAGAAATGTTGAACCACCTCCAAAGCTTGTACTTTTCAAGATTGATAAACTCGCCATGCATGAAAATGCAAAGTAAGAAGTTTGTTTAGGCACAGTTTCTCTCTTTAGAGCGAACTTTGTTCAAAGAAAATTGGAAACCTTTATTCAGAAAAGAGTTGAGCATTTATAGGCAAAGGAAGCAGAAAGCGAATAGGCGAAAAGGGAAAATATAGGTCAATTATTTAGAGATATGAACTCAAATAAATTTTAATCAAAAATAATTTTCCAATGGATAAATCATTAGCTAAAATGCTAAGGTTTATTGTGATATGGGAAGGAAAATATAGGTGTTTAACATGTAATTTAGCCCACAAATAAGGTCAAGGTCCATGTATTTAGTGACTAAGGACTAAAGTAACACACACATAAAAAATGAGGGACTCAAATTATAGTCCCCAAGAACTTGTTTGTAAATAGTCAAATAGTAAGGTAAGAAATCCACTATTACGGTAGTAGATGTGTTATTTTACCTTCCACCTCATTTACTATATAAAGGACATTCCCTTTTGGGGAAAGGGGCCAATGATTGATCAATAATTGCAACATATATTCATTTTGTCTCTTGCTTTTCTAGTAATTCACTGTTCACTGTCACGTCACACGAATATTCTCTAGTCCGACCCCCTTACACGAACATCTTCGCTCCTGAGTCTCACTAAAGATTCTATGAGCTCATCACAAGGCACATGGTTTCACAGTCCTTGGAGACAGACTGTATAGAAAATCTTTAATCCAACCACTATTGCTTTGCCTCAAGGCTAGCGAATCATAAATGATGCTATCTAAATCGCATTATGGTTATAAAATGTTTACAAAATGGGTTTTATTGACCGAGTATTAGTGGTCATCCATCATGGTAGATGCCAATACTTGGTCAGACGATGTGATACCTGCCAACAATTTACAAATGCAATACATGGGTCGGTTATGACACTTAAGTCGATATCTAAAGCATTGCTTTTCGACAGATGGGGGTTGGACTTGGTTAGACTATTATCTATGGATTCCAAGGGACGCCAAACTATCATCATGGTTGTTGATTATTTCTATAAATGAATTGAAGCAAAATCTTTGTCTGGAACTAAAGAAAATTATATTCTTAAATCCATATGATCTAACATATATTGCATGTTCAGAATTCCAAGAAACACTACCATAAATAATGACCCTAACTTTGAAAACAATGACATGGAAGCGTTTTGTTCCTCTAGGGATTATTCATGATTGTTTTTCATCATTTTTTCATCTTCTGGCTAACGTCCAAGTAGAGGTAACAAACAAAACTATCCTCGATGTCTTGAGATAAAAATTGGAGTAGATTGTCGGAAAATGGTAGAATAATTTGAAGAAGTATTATAGGCTTACCCAACTACACCATGTACAACAACTTAAGAATATCATTTTGCATTATTTTTATAGGATGAATACAATAAACCCAACCGAAGCCATCCTCCCATCAATCTGAGTCACAAATTACTCCAAAACACGTATGATGACGGGCGAAGAGTCGAAATATATTTAATTGAGGAAAAAATAACAAGGCCACATCTGAGATTCCTTCATTGTCAAACTCTTACGACAAGAAAGTATGTGCCCCCTGTTTGATGGAAAGAATTCAGAGTGACAGACATAGTTATGAAAAAGGTTTTCCTACACACTAAAGATAAACGATTAAGGAAGTTAGGAAAAATTAAAAAGAACCTTATTTAGTTACTGAAAGGGTTAAACCTGGAACTTATTTATTGGCATATCAAAAAGATTAAAAAATTCACCACTCATAGAATATCGAGTAATTAAGACTATATCTAGTGATTGTAAAATATAGTGTACATTAGCTAATTTTATGATGTAATATCCGGAAACACACTATTTCCTACCCTAATAGAGTGGGAGGTTTTAATATTGTGTCCCAATAATCATTTTTTTCTTTATGTATTCTTATGTCATTCTAAAATGGTCCCGATATTTTTGACCCAAAAGTTTTAAAATATAGAAAGGTTCCAACAACAGGTGGTTAAGTGTAAAAGATCCAATATTAGTTGGTCATAATTAAAGGGTTCCAACAGTAGTTGGTCAAGTGTAAATAATCCAACATTAGTTGGAGAAAATTAAAAGGTCCCAATAATAGTTGGTCAAGTGTACAGGATCCAAAAAGGTTCCAACATTAGTTGGTCAAGTTTGAAGTGTGTTTCATTGACTAGTTAAGGACTCATGTTCAATTTGAAGTTTGTTTCGATGAGCGGTTGGGGATTGATCATCCTCAACTAGGAAGACTCCAACTACGATATTGATGAATCATAAATATGTTTAAAGAGGAGAAGAATAAAAGAACAACTAATGATGTTGATAAATTGTGAACATGGCTACAAAATTCCCTGACCATACCAGGGACTTTGAAAAAGATAATAAAACAAAAAATGTATGGAAATAATATAATCCAACTACTTTTGAACTCGTTTACATTGAGTTGACCATGATTTGTGTTACAATTATCCTTAGAATTCTCTGACTGCTGATCTTCCTCACAACTTCAACAATCTGAATCCTTATATTCATTCACATTCTCAAATGCAATATCCTCACCCTCCGTTTTTTAGGTGGTTTCCACTTCATCTGCGAATGAAGTATCAACATACATTTCTCATCCAGGTACCAAGTCCCAAAAAGATCCAAAACTAAGTGAAAGCTAATAACCAATTTGGATTTAATCTTAGCATCTCGCTTATTTATGGATCTTAAGCATTTTGCAGTTTACACATCAACTCTATCCTTTTGGTTTTTTGTAGCATGTTATTTATACGCTGCTAGATCCTTCCAACTTTTTTAGTAGTCGTCTTCTTCTCATTTAACATATTCTACAAGAGGTCTATTTGAATATTATGCTATGTTTCCTCATCTATGTAATTTAGAGTGTTCTCCATCTTAGAGGCCTCTAACTCAATAATATTTGCTTTATTAGTGGATTTTTTATTCCCTAATTCTTTAGCATGTTCGACTCGGCTTTCTAGATTGTCAGTACGATTCATTTTATCCTTATAAACTTTTTTATAAAGCTGACATTTTTCTCAAATGTATGTAATAATATCCTTATGCTTTACTACTTCCCTTTCCAATTGGGCAATAGGTTTGATAAAATTAAAAAAGAAAGAGCATGGGTGTTCTCTTCCTCAAGCTGAAAGGACGTAGTTTCAACATAACCTTCTGGATTTGGAGACTTTTCTCCTGGGTTTTCAATACCCAACTCGTTTGGACTACCTACTGAACTTTGACCTTCAACTGCTCTTTCATCTGCCTCTAAAATAGAGGAGGAATGATTCTCAGATCTTTGAACATTGTGACGCTCAAACACGTGAGAAATTATCACTTGATCTGCAGCACTAACAATTTCCAAGCTCGTATCCGTATTCTTCTTATTCTTCTCACTACTTGGTATTTTCCCTTTGTGATCCTTTAATGTGCTTGACCTTTTTCTTCTTTTTTAGGGTTGGATTTTCTTCTGGTATTTGGCTCACTGTAACCTCAACAGCTTCTTTTGATGGCTCATCGAATTTCTTCTCCTCTGCGACACCATTAGTCATTTTTTATGCCTGAACCACTAACATCATCTTTTTTTACTCCGTGGCTTTGAGCCCTCTTCCAGGTCGAATAAAGATCCACCTGACATTAATAGTTTCTACTTGAATGAGGACTTCAGACCTACGCGGAGGAGTCGTGAATTACTCCCATGATAAATTATGCTTCGGTTGCATTTGCCAAAAGTGAATCCGAACTAGATTGGTCGGAGTGAAGCAATTGTGAAACCCATTCGACCATTTCTCTTCATACTGCTGATGTAATTTCTTGAAAGTATATTCGATTGCTTTCAAATGTTGCTGTTGGGACCCGGGTACAGTTGCAAATATGATAAACACATAAGCCTTGAATGCTGAAAATTAATTTGTAATCAAAATAAAACTTCACTTACCACTCATTCGGCAATTTGCTCTAATTACTCTTCCTAGAGATATTCTGGCCATTCTGTCAGCAGCCACTCACAAAAAAGTGGTGCTTCCAACTTTATCGACCTCTAGAAGAGAACTTACTACTTTATACTATAGTAATGAAGTAGAAAGGGATATGAGGTTCCTTGACAGCCTTGTGATTGCTACGAATTGCTCCATCGATATTTTGGTCTTGGACAGTCTTGACGCCATGATGCACAACATCAACATGAACCAAGAATTCGTACTTGCTTAATTAAGACACATGTCAACCAGCCTGAAATACCAAACTACTTCTGGATCTAGCGGGAACCAAAGCCCCCAATTTGCACGTCTGGGTGGACAACCACCTCATTTTGTTCAGCAGCAAGTAACGTCTCTCTGAGCCTTGGTGATAGCGTGACGGAAGATTAGAAGAAGAAAAAAACAGTAGATATGAAATCCTAACCTTAGGTAAGAGAATAATGGATACTCAGATAAATAATCTCAAAATTCTATTAATCAAAGTCTGACGGAAAAATAGGGTATAAAATGCTTTATATAGCATTACCCAAAACCCTAATTTCAAATAAGGGAAATTACATTAAAGCTTTAAAATAAAATAAAATAATAAAATTAACACTAAAATATCAAAACTGGTTTTTGAAGAGATCAAATTTGGGTATCAAACTTTGTGACAAGTTACAATTTTGAAATCTGATGGGATCGTCAAAATCTTCGATTTTAGTACTTGTTCGATCCAATTCCGACACCTGACCGAGAAACCAGTTTGTCCGTAGTCTTCGCTACATCATAATTTGACCTCAAATTCAAAATGTTGAAACATTGAAAGAGTTGCAAGCAAGCCGAAACATTGAAAGAGGTGCAGGCAAGTCATGTTTGAACGCTGAATAGCCTTGAGAAGAAAATGAATTTTGCGCACGAAGATTTTTCATTGTCCATCTTGTTTGGCAGAATGCGTTGTCTCCAGTTGTCATTGTGTAATAACTTGTTGGTAGCTAGATTACAGATTGTTTCAAGCAAGTATGCAAGTGATCTCTGTGGCTTGGACAGCATACCGCAGGCCTTTGCAATGTCGAATAAAGTAACACCATATATATGGAAGTCCCTTTGCAGCCATAGAATGTCATTGTCGGCTCCATGAAAAAACCTGGAAATAATTGGACCAGCACGGAAAATAGCCATGTTATCATGCAGTACCATTGTGTCAACCAAATAATCTTCCCTCTTAGTAGAAATCCGGATATGACAGGTAAAGCCTATAAAAGAGCGCAAATTGTGATGTTCTGTATCAACACCAAAAACCTTTTCTCTGCTCAATGCATCTGCAAGCTCCTTTAACGGCGATTTTCCATGAATAAATTTTGTTACTTTTGCAACATTTAAGTTATCTAATGCAGCATCCACTTCATCTAGTATGAAAAGTGGTGAATGCCTATAGCTATGAATAGAAAACAACAATGCAAGTGTTGCGACAGGTTTTTGTCCACTAGATAGTTGTTCCATATCTTGAAACCGTTTTGTGGGTGGAATTGTTGTGTACTTAATTCCAAATAAAAATGGATCGTCTTCATTCTCCAAGTTTAAATAGGTTGTACTAGCTAGTTTGTGTGTATTGCTTTTTGCTAGTTGTTATAGATTTTGTCAATGGTACTGGATATGTGGTCGAATGCCTTAAAAAATAAATTAAACCTTCTCTCTTGTATTGCATTGAAAGGATCTGTTACTTGTTTTGCCTCTTGTCTAGCTGCTTCAAACTCTTCCGTTACAGCTCTTTCTTTCCCCAGCAAAGCCTCGTATTGATCAAGTGCCTTCAAATTAAGATCTGTTCTGCCAATTTCAGACACTAGAGTATCCATCTTCTGCTTGAAATCCTTGTCAACCTTCTCTCTTTTGGATGAAGGTCGATCGGTCCTACAAATAAGTTTTAGTCAACTGATTAAAATCAAAGACAGGCCCTTCAATTATTGTAGATTCAACTTCCATCATATCTAAAAAAATTGGAAGGCTAATGTGTTCCAGTTCACACTTCTCGATAATTTCAGGTTTCTTTGTACTTAACACCTCGATTTGTGTCTCCTTAGCATGTATCTGACTATTAAGCTTAGATATGCTCGTAGCAGCTTCGGAGGCCTCCTTCAACTCAAGCATTTCCTCCTTCAACTTGTTGATCACACCAGTAGCTTCTCCGGTTGCCGATTGGAGTTCAGATTCCTTCGTCTGAATTTCTTTAATTTTATTTTCTAAAATAATGAGAGAAGTTTCCAGCTTCTTAATCTGTGATTCCATGTCCCATTTCTGTTCATATTCCAACTGCCATTTCAACTTTGCCACGTGATTACTCAAGTTAAGTTTTTCTTCGGCCACATGCTTAGCTTGTTCTTTCTTTTTCTTGCCTACTTCATGTTTAAAGTTATGTAGTTCTGGCATGACATCATCTCGGCTCATCTTTTCAGTTTCTAAATATTTATTCGTTATCATTCTCAATATTATACAGTTTCCATAAGAAGTGTTCCTTTTTTAATCCTTTCAGCTGTTTCTGCAATCAAAGATGCTTCTCTCCTTCCTTCTGTTGCTCTTTCTTCTCTACTTGCCTGTTTGACAGTCTGTCAAGGTAGCTCTCGTATTTGACTGATATTTCGTCCATTAACTATCGATTTTAGTGGCAAATGGTTCATAAAATTGCAAAAATCCGTTGGTAGTCACCACACTATCCAGTTTGGATAAATTTAGTTCATCGCATTTTTTATTAATGTAAAGCTGTCACGTGGCACAATATTTAACAAAAACTTGTATCATTAATGGTTCATCGACTATAACTTTGATTACATTTGAACTTCGACCTAAATTCGAGTAACCATTGGTGATACAAGTTTCTGTTGAGTATTGTGTCACATAACAGCTTTACATAAATCTACAAATGCGGGAGACTAAGTTTATCCAAATTGGATAGTCCAGAGACTATCAATAGACTTTTGAAATTTCATGGACTATTTTTCATTAACATCGGTAGTCTATGGAAGAATAATTGTTCAAAGCCGATATTTTTACATCGTTGCCTTTTAACTACTGCCTTTGATAAGTGCTTGTAGAAATGTGTATAATAACTTAATATTTCTAGGATATGCTGAAAATAATTTTGTGATCGCATCCGGTCCAGTGGTTGTCCAATGTCACTTTAAGTAATTGTTTTCTTTCGATTTAGATAACAATTATTGCACGTGAGAACGATCGGAGCTTTTAAAAATGATGTTTTTTTATCGAATATCGTAGATGTTGCGCATGTTTGATACATTGTTCGGTTATTTTTTGTTTCATACCCATATATATATATATATATATATATATATATATATATATATAAAAGTTTTCTGAGACTGAGCCACCTCAATGCTTGAAATAATTTTATGATCCTAAGTCTTTAATCACAAATTAATGAACCAAATCACGTTTTAGTGCACTAATGTCATCAATAATCCACAATCGCTAAACGAATAAACTCAAACAATCCAACAAAATCAAATTGAAATCGAAATGCGAACCAAACAGTAAATGAAAGTCTAATTCAGAGTTAAAAATCAAATACACGATCAAAAGCAAACAGTCTAAAATGAACAAAATTCTGAGTGGAAAATCAAATACTCAATCAAAAGCAAACAATCTGAAACGAACATAATTCTCAATAAAAAAACAAATAAACAATCGAAAGCAACAATCTGGAACTTAGGGCATACAAATTATATATCCATAGGACGCCCACACGTTAACGATAACTCCGGGCATAACTCTTTTTATTTTAGTTTTAGCTTGACCGCTTACAAATGACCTTTAAAATGTTGGTGGGTGGTTGTGTCGGTCACTTGTACCAATTAGTTGGAAATAACCAAAACATAACATTAAAGGATATGCCTCAATTGAAAATGACAATTACATTTTTATTTTGTTTTAAATTCTATTTTTTTTACATGTTTTCCAACAAACAGTTTTTAAAAATATCATACATCTTTGTAATTTAAAACAAACTACGGGATTTCATACCATTTTTTAGCATATAAAAAATAGCAATGGCACGGCATCCATTCAATCAATTTGGGGTTCGTGTTTTCTACCTAAATAGTAAACAAATTTATGTAATCCACAAACAAACCAACAACTTCATCAACAACTATTATTTGATACTAATATTTTTTTTATAAAAATCCCAAAGAATGGAAAAATACTTAGTCCATATTCCAAAAACTGACTAAGCATAATGATTCATGATTTTAATTTTATTCTTGTAATTTAACGAAATTTAAAATATTACAGATCGATCATACGATTTTCACATAAAAAAAGGTAATGTAACCGTAACTCGGATGTGCAGTTAAGAAACCGCTCAAATTGACAATAACAACTGTTATTTAAGAGTTTTAAATATGTCAACGGTCAGCTTCCGCTTATATATATATATATATATATATATATATATATATATATATATATATATATATATATATATATATATATATTAGCCCCAATGGGTAGCCGAGTTGGTTGAGTAGGGCATGCTTGTGATCAAAGGTCATGAGTTCGAGTCCCTTTACATACGCTTTCTTGGATGAGTCTGTTACCTTTTGTGGTTTACCTTATGGCGTTGGCTTGTAGGCTATTGCGTTAGACTGAAGGTGGTTTACCTTATGGCGTTGGCTTGCAGGCTATCGCGTTAGGCTAAAGGTTTACTCTGTGCGCACTCGTTGAGTAGCGACTCCGGGTTCTCTCTAAAAAATATATATTAGATTTTATTGAAAACAAATGAAGTATGAGAGTTTTTTGTTTGGAGTTTTGCTAGTTTTTTGTCATGTTTTGATGTTCCCTCCAAACTATATTTAATTTATACTTAATTTTTCATTAACAAAAAATGAACGGTTTCAAACCTTAGGTAATTCAAATGAGATTGGATTAAATGAAAAATGTAATTTATATCAACAAAAGCATCATCGGTTTGTAAATTCTGCCGAATATAATAGGTTTGTGCATCAAATCTGTGTGTTTTACCTTCTGGCGTTGGTTTGCAAGCTATTATGTCAGACTGAGGGTTTACCCTATGCGCACTCGTTGACTAGCGGCTGCGGGTTCTCTCTGAAAAAAATATATATTAAATTTTTTGAAAACAAACAAAGTATGAGAGTTTTTTGTTTGGAGTTTTGCTAGTTTTTTTGTCATGTTTTGATGTTCCCCCAAACTATATTTAATTTATACTTAATTTTTCATCAACAGAAAATAAACGATTTCAAACCTTAGGTAATTGAAATGAGATTAGATTAAATGAAAAATGTAATTTATATCAACAAAAGCATCATCGGGTCAAATTCTACAAAATATAATAGATTTGTGCACCAAATCCGTAACTATCTGATTTTGTATTTTAAGTACATAAACTACATTCATGGCGTGTTTTGTGTAGGTATCTACACCACAAATAATATTTTTTAGACAGATATTGAAAATTCCACGACGACATCATAAATTAGATTTCCGAAAAAGATCTTCAGGATTCTACGAGTCTTCGTAGATGAGTTCGTTAATTCGATTCACGCCTCTTCTTTTTGTCAATCGATGGAATGTTTTGTGATTTCTTGGATATTATCACGAAGTATCATACTTTTAAAGTTTATTTAATTTTAATGATGATAATAATAATAATAATAATAATAATAATAATAAAATCAATAAATATATTATTAACACAATAAAGTTGTAGTATTTAAATTTTGAGTAAGTTGAGTTTGATATTTTTCAAAATCTAAAACTTGTTCTTCAATTTGTTTTTTAAACCTAAAGAAATAACTTTTTTTAAACCTAAAAAAATATATTGTTTTTATTATTTAGATTAATTAGAAAATGATAATCTTAATGTTGAAAATGAAGTGTCAAAAAAAGTAAATATTATAATCAAACTCAATATTAACCAAATTTAAAAGATTGAACTTGAAATATACAATATTGTTGGGGGAGGCCGTAGAGGATATTATTCATGAACCAAATTTGGTAGTCTCAAAAGAAGGGTTCTTCCATGAAGAAGGGGAGATTTTAGAATCCTAATAGTTAAGTTAGGTAAAAAATGTGTGACAAAACCTAACTTAAAGTATGTTAGAGATTACTCATTATTATTATTTTATACACAACCTTAAAAATAACTCCAATGAATCTATGGGTTATAAATATGCTATAAGATATCGTGAAAAACTCGAATAGATAGAGGCTATAAAACAAGATATGTATTCTCTTCATAAAAACAACTTTGATCTTAATTAGAAAACCTATAAGAATAAAAACTATAACTTCATAATGCCTTTTTAAAATTAAATAAAGGTTGAACCAAAATGACACTTCAAGGTTTAAAGCTAGGTTAATGTCCAAAGATTTTACCCAACAAAGGTTATAGACTACAATGAGATTTTCTCTCATGTATTCAAGTATAAAAACTATTAGGATATTTCTTTGTTAGTTTGATTTAGAGTTAAAGGAAATGGATATTAAGACTGATTTTATTTATGGAATGTTAGAAGAAACAATATATATAGACCAACCTGAAGGTTTTAATTCTCAAATTAAAAATCTTGTATGTACTCTAAATATATACTTGTGTGGTTTAAAGCAATACCTTAGGCAATAATATAAAAGGTTTGGCACATTTGTGTTAGGTATAAGTTTTACTATAAATCAATACGATTCTTGGAATATATAAAAGGTTTTATTTATGGAATGTTAGAAGAAACAATATATATAGACCAACCTGAAGGTTTTAATTCTCAAATTAAAAATCTTGTATGTACTCTAAATATATACTTGTGTGGTTTAAAGCAATACCTTAGGCAATAATATAAAAGGTTTGGCACATTTGTGTTAGGTATAAGTTTTACTATAAATCAATACGATTCTTGTTTTGTTTTAATCATAAAAGTATTTTGAATGTTGTGTATTTGTTCTTATATGTAGATGACATGATCGTGACAAAGATAAAAATAAGATGAATTTTATAAATAATAAGGTAAGTTTTTTTCTAAACGAGACTCAATACATGAAAAATATAGTTAAAAGATTCTTAATGGAAACCGAAGCTCAAGATGTGAAGATTATGAAGGTTATCCTATATGCTAGTTTGGTAGGTTCAATTAGGAATGATAATTTTTACCAAAGCCACGGGTACCCAACCGGAACAGACCAGATGTAATGGGTTATGAGTGTTAAAAGTTTTCCACCGATGAGTTGTGGTTCTGAAATTTTACTACCTATTGAGTACGGATCGGTTGTGGGTTTTAAAAATTTCATATGGGTACTCAACCCGAACCCAATCCACCGGGCAATACGAAACGGGTACTCGCTAATTTAATATTATATAAAATAATATTATTTGTACAATTTTAAGCTAAATTTACTAATATTACTCTCAGCATCACATAGTCTGTCATTTATACTATCAAACTTCTTTGGAGTGATGATGTTCCAGATTTTCTTCAATAACAATAATTTAGTTCTTTTGAGTCTGATCTTCTCCCACGTTGCTTTAGTATTATAGTTTCCTTATTGAGTGAGATTCCATTGAATTGATTCTTCTTCATATTCATTAGTAGAAAGAGATTTAATTCTATCAATATTTGATGACATGAAAATGTTAAAAAGCTTGGAATCGTTCCACTTTTCCTCAATCCAATAGTCTTTGACTTTCTATTAGGCATACCAACTGTTTGATTAATCATGAATAAGGAAGATCAAAGGATGGTTGTTACACCATTTATCAAACCTAAATTCTAGGTTATATTTTCCTAGTTTCTACAATATGAAATCTTCAGCAAGACTTCTCAGATTCATTAGTCTCTTCCGGGTTTTTGATTTTTTAGTTTAGTCTAAACTTACATAGGATGGTATAATGAGAAATAGGTTGAATGCATGAACTTGGACTAGAGATTCTTGTTTTAGCTGAATTTGTACTAGAGTTTGTAAGTGAAGGCTTGATGAGTTATTTTAAGGCTTCTGATATTAAGATCGTATTCTTCATATAATTTACAAATAGATCTTTTACTGATCCAGGTTATAGCTTTGTGTTTCTCATTGGTTCCCTAGAGAAATCTGTTAAGGATCATTTCAATTCTGTTGAGGACAGTTCTAGGGATGATTGTACTTTGTTGGTGGTAAACTGGTATATAGCAAGTAGTATAGATTGGATGAGTGTGAGTCTGCCATCAAATGAGAGTAAAATATTATCCCAATTATGATTTTTTTTATTTGATTTTGGTCACAAGATCTTCATAGTGAATAGATTTATTTCTAGGATATATGTTGATTACTAGATATTTTATATGAAAGTGTCCTTGCTTTAAGCCAATTAAGAGCTCAATAAAGTTGATCGTTGGTGAATGGATTATGCTAAAAGGAATTAAAATGGTCATATTCTTGTTGATAACATGTCATGATATTTCTTGATATATTTACAGAAATCTAAGGATTTTGTTGATACTTGTGGATGAAGCATTGCAGAAGATGACAATGTCATCGACAAAGGCAAGACAAGGTACTATAATTGAACTGCATGCTTTCAATTTTATCTCTCTGTTGTCTTGGTTGAGTATTTTAAGCCATATGATAAGGAATTCTTCAGCAAAGATAAATTGGCTAAGAGATATGGATCAATTTTCCTAACTCCATTAGTTGATTTAAAATATCATTTGGTTTATCGATTATGAAAGATTGAGAACCATATTGTAGTTATTGAGCATCTTATCCCATCAATGACACTTTGAGAAAAAAAAGTATTTAGAATGTCTAGAATAAAGGGAAGATAAATCGTATCGAAAGCTTTGGCCATGTCAATTTTGTTTAAGCATAGTCCCCCCCCACCTCGCCTTCTTGTTTAAATCCTTCGCAATCTCACGAGTTAGTAATATATTTTTGTGAATGTTTATCATGTGAACAAACCCTATTTTCTTTTCAGAGATAAACTTACGCATTAGTATAGATAAACTTTCATTTATGTCTTGAAATGATCCTAGTAAAAATAATAAACAAACTTATAGGCTTGTAGTCGTTCCATATCCGTTCAGTGTTTTTCTTTGGAATTAGGCATATAGTTGTTTCATAATCTCCTTGGGGAAAAGTGTCACTATTGAAGATTACTTTGATAGTTGCACATAGATCATTGCATGTTATAGCCCAATATTTTTGGAAGAAGGTAGTGTTGAAACCATCCACACCCAAAACAATTAATGGGTTTAAAGCCTTGACAAAGATGTGTATATCTTCATCAGTGGGAGGGTTCATTAGGATTAAGTTTTCTTCATGTATGATTATCTTTGGAATGATATTAGAGAGGTTTGGAATGTCTCTGTCAGTAGGTACTCAGTCATGAGGTTTTGAAAATATGCTATAGTCGATTGACCAATCTCTTGTTCATCTTCAAGTCGGGAATTTTCATCCATGATTCTAGTGATTCTACTTTTTCATTTTTTTTACATAATTTTGCAAAGCTTTAAGGCTTTTATCTTTATTTATTTTATCCAATTAACACTGAATTTTTATTTCCATAAAGATTCTTCTTTTGTAAGGAGCTAAAGATGACTTATCTTAGCTTTAGCCAGCTTAATTTTATCTTCAAGAGTTCTGGCTTCTTGGAAGACCATTGCTTTACTTTACCTCGTTTGGCTTGTTTCTTTGTTTACCTTTCCTCGTTTACCTTACCTCCCTAGTTCGGCTTACAATTTTCAAGGAACTCAACTTCTCCCTCTGTTTGTGCAATTGCATTGAAGATGTTTCCAAACGTATCTTTGTTCCAATTCTTTAGCTTAGTCTTTAGTCTTTTTAGTTTCTGCGAGAACATTTGTAAATGAAGGCCAGGTATAGCTTCATTCATTCTTTTCTCAACCATACTTGAGAAATCTTGGTGGAAAAGCCAAAAATTAAGGAATTTGAAGGGTGATTTTGTTTTATCCGAGTGCTTTTAAATTATTATACAAAATGGGCTATGGTCATATCCAAATTTGGACATATGTTTCAAAAAGGTAATATCAAAGTAGTTTGAACATTAATTATTATGAAGAACCCTATCCAATCTCCTCAATTTGTGGGATTTTGTCCATGTGAATTTGGATCAACATAATCCAGAGTCTGGTAGATTTCATTCACTTATAATGGTTTTAACCTCATTCATGCTCCTCACACACAAAGAAAAGCAAGATAAATGCTCAGATGGGTTAGTGATGACATTGAAACCCATCATCACTATTTATTCTAATGTTCGGTCAGCAATAAATCTAAGGTTATTCCATAGATCCATTATTTGATATTTGATACATTTTGCATAAATAATAGAGACTCCGAATTATTTGTTTAGGGAAGAGTGAGTAACCTTAACATGTAGAGTCTGATCCTAATTTTTTAGACGATGAATAAAGAAATCTATGCTCCAAGAGATCTAAATTTTGTTTGAAACATTTGTAATATTGTTGTGATATCTAAAACTTCGTGTGATATTGGCAAGATGAGAGAGACATCTATCATTAGCTCTTGGATTGCAATAAATTTTATACGTTCTTTTTTCATGATAGATTTTAGCCTTTGTGTAGTGACTTTGTTTCCAATACCTCTAATTTTCCAACATATGACTGTAAGGGTCATTTAGAGGAGCCAGTGTGAGGCCTGCCAGACCTTTTGATTTGGAGTGTTATGGATGTGTGAAGGTCTCCAATTGGTTTTGACTAAACTTTTTTATTTTCTTTGTGCATGAACTTCTTAAATTATTTTATGTATTTGATTGAGGCTTTGAGTGAGGATGGAAGGCTTCATGTGGTTTTAAGTGTCAGAGAGGGAGGAGATAACTTGGGAAAGTCTTGGTCTTTGTTTTCAGTTAGCATGTTGCCAATGTCTATTGAATGCAGGGCTTTATATAGCTCTTCTTCTGGAATCTCAAATAAAGGGATATTTTGTGAAATACTGATGGTTTGACGTAAATCTATTGGCACATTTATGGCTATAAATGGTTTAATAGTTGGTATTAGCTGGTGAAAGGTTAAACTATTTGAGGAGATAAGTTGCTCAGTTTATTGTTGTGTTTGATTATTAACATCTTACCATGGTGTGTCTCGTCTAGTATTTGTCACATTGTTAGTGACAGGTTCCTGGAAAATAATTGACTTAAGTTTAGGTTTCCATTGGGTTATCAGCTCAGCTTTCTTAGCTTTGAGTGTGGGTTGATTTTGCTGACTGGTTTTTTCTTGAATAGGGGTAGAAGGCACAGATTTTCTATTTTTTTGTTTCTTGTGGCCAACATGATGACAATATGCAAGTAGTTTGGTCTGGCTCCATACAAAATTTGTTGTCAGAAGTCATTTGATTGGCCAAATATTATCGTTTTTTTTAATAGGGTCCTATATAGATCAAGTTCTATACATGACTTAAAACAATTATACATGACCCGATTTCTTGGTGGAACAAAAACTACAAAAGGATTGCCCACGGACTTAGTTATGACCTTAGTATAGTCTTGCATTAACGTTTGTGATTTCCTTGGGTAGATTTCTGAGATTTGATTTGTATAGATGTGTGTAATGTTCTTGAAGAGGTGTTTATTGGTGAATGTTGGTTTTGGTCAAATTCGAAAGTAGGATTGTTTCTAAGGGTCGAGAACTGATTACTCGAGCCTTGTTTAGAAATCGGGAGACCATTGTTAGAAATCGGGAGAGGGAAATCTATATTTGCCACTATTAGATTGTCTATTTTTAGTACTTTTTTGCAAGACTTAATGTTTCTATCTTCTTTGTTGATAATGAGAGAGGTTGCCATTAACGAAGATTGTGGCTTGAGTTGTCGTGGTTCACCTAAATGCAGCGAAGTCTTTAAAGGATCTGTCAATTAATGTGTCATGCTAATGTAAGAGTAACATTACATCTCAAACAGAGGATCGTAGGGCTAGTAGATTGAAATTGGAGAAACTATTCTTCAAGAATGAATTTCTCAAAGCTTAAGAACCCCTCCTATATATCATAAATTCTAACTCTTTATGATATATAATGGTTGAAATATTTTAAAATTTTAACAAATTCAAAAATATCATTTAAAAATCGAATAACCTATTAATTGAGAGATTTAATAAAATATTTATATATCTAAAAAATACAAAAATATCAAATAATAATCTAAGAAAAATCGTCCTAAAGATTGGTTGTAATTGTATAGCAGTATCTGAAAACATATCTTGTGGACGCCCTAAAGCAGTCATGGTATCATTATGAATATACAAACCAAAACTGTGAAAGTCGAGAAATATACATACCCAGTTGAGATGTGATATTATTGCATCGCGATGCCTAAGAACACGGTCTAATAGATCGTTGTATCGATTAGTTGGATCATAGTCTCTTACCATAAAAATAGCTGCATGCGCGGCAGCACCAACTATAAGAAATCCACCAATCCACATGTGATGTGTGAACAATGACAGTTGTGTACCATAGTCAGTAGCTAGATATGGATAAGGGGGCATTGAATACATATGGTGAGCTACAATAATGGTTAAAGAGCCTAACATAGCTAGGTTAAGAGATAATTGAGCATGCCATGAAGTTGTTAGGATTTCATATAGTCCTTTATGGCCTTGGCCTGCACATGGACCTTTATGGGCCTCTAAAATATCTTTTAAACCATGACCAATACCCCAGTTGGTCCTATACATGTGACCTGCTATTAGGAAAAGGATCGCAATCGATAAATGATGGTGTGCAATATCGGTTAGCCATAGACCTTCGGTCACTGGATCTAATCCTCCACGAAGTAAGAAATTCTGCATATTTTGACCAATTGAAGGTAAAAAATGGGGTTGCTCCCTCAGCAAAACTTGGATAAAGTTGAGCCAAAAGATCCCGATTCAAGATAAATTCATGAGGAAGTGGGATTTCTTTAGGATCGACTCCAGCATTTAGAAATTGGTTAATCGGTAAATATACATGTACTTGATGCCCTGTCCAAGAAAGAGACCCAAGTCCTAGGAGCCCTACTAAATGATGATTCAACATAGATTCTACGTCTTGGAACCAAGATAATTTTGGAGCCGCTTTGTGATAATGGAACCAACCAGCAAAAAGCATTAAGGCTGCAAAGACCAATGCACCAATTGCGGTACAATAAAGTTGTAATTCACTAGTTATTCCAGATGCTCGCCAAATCTGAAAAAAGCCAGAGGTTATTTGTATTCCTCAGAAACCTCCGCCTACATCTACATTCAAGATTTCTTGGCCCACTATAGGCCAAACCACCTGGGCACTAAGTCCAATGTGAGTAGGATCACTTAACCATGCTTCATAATTGGAAAAACGAGCACCATGGAAATACATGCCACTCAGCCAAAGAAAGATGATGGAGAGTTGACCGAAATGGGCACTAAATACTTTTCGAGAGATCTCTTCCAAATCACCAGTATGACTATCGAAATCGTGAGCATCAGCATGTAGGTTCCATATCCAAGTGGTAGTATCAGGTCCCTTAGCTATTGTTCTTGAAAAATTACCCGGTTTGGCCCATTCCTCGAAAGAACTTTTTACGGTATCCTTATCTACCAACAATTTTACTTCTGGTTCCGGCGAACGAATAATCATTGAGTCCTCCTCTTTCCGGACAACACATACAAAGAGACCTGTCAATAGTCAAGTAATTAGTGAACCTATGATAGATGTTTAGAATTACTTTCTTTCTCTTTCTTCTATATCCCATCTATTTTCTTTAGTTATTCACTAGTTTGGTTGATTGTGGAAACAAATTTGGTTGATTGTGTTCGTGAGTTCTTTGATACTGGTAGACTCCTCCGTGAAACAAATCACACCATCCTTGCCCTTATTCCGAAGAAAGACAACGATCCTAAAGTGGGTGACTTTAGGCCAATTGGGCTCACAAATGTTACTTACAAAGTGATTACCAAAATTTTGGCTAACCGAATGGCCCCTTTACTTCCGAATCTCATTGATAAAGGACAAGGTGCTTTCGTGAGTGGTCAAAATCTTGTTGATAATGTTTTTCTTGCCCAAGAGTTGGTTAGAGGTTCGAACTGTACAAGAGTTTCTCCGCGATGTATTCTCATGGTGGATCTTCGCAAAGCATTTGACACAGCCTCATGGGACTTCCTATCGGATATTCTCTATGGTATTGGGTTTCCTCCGAAGTTTGTGGGCTGGATTCTTGCTTGTGTCACTACAGCGTCCTTCTCGGTTTCTATCAACGGCGAGCTTTATGGCTTCTTCCATGGGCAGCGGGGCTTAAGGCAAGGTGATCCCATGTCCCCTACTTTATTCATCATTTTCATCGAATATCTGTCTCGTTTGTTAAAGAAGAAATCGAGCGAACCGAGTTTTAAATTCTATCCGAAATGTGCACGTACTCACACTACCCACCTCGCTTTTGCTGACGATTTGATGTTACTTTCAAAAGGAGATGAGACTTCGGTTAACATCCTTATGGAATGCTTGAGCCATTTGGAAGATGTTTCGGGACTATCACTGAATCCTTCTAAATCCATAATATACCTAGTCGGGGTTAAAGAGATTGTTTATGATCGGATCATCGAAAGAGTCGGATTTGAATTTGGCACTTACCATGTATGTTACTTGAGGATACCTCTCGCTCCTATGACCGTCTCAGTTACTGATTTCTCCTCTTTGACAGAGGTTATCTCGAGTTATATTCAAAAATGGGAACATATGAAACTTTCCTACGCAGGAAAACTTCAATTGATGACCTTCGTGCTTCAAGGGGTTGAATCCTTTTGGTTCCGCGCTTTTCCTTTGCACTCGGTGGTGCTTAACACCATCCGCTCGCTCTGCCTCAAGTTCTTCTAGGGGGGTAGAACTGCTCGAATTTATTGGGACAAAATCTGTAAACCCAAGGATGAATGAGGACTTGGCCTTATGGATATCAGAGTTTGGAATCGTACCCTTCTTACCTGTTCGATTTGGTTATTACATTCTGACTCCGAGTCGTTATGGATAAAATGGGTGCATGAGTATTATCTTCGAGGACAAACTATATGGGACTACCAAAGACGAGATAGAGACAGTCATCTTATTCGGAAGCATCTTGATATTAGAGACTCTTGGATACATATATTTTGGGGTCGAGATAGTGCTATTATGTGTCTTGAAAGCTGAAATTTGGGTGGAAAGTTAATTACTAGACGTGTCTACGAAGCCATGAGAACAAAAGGTGAGGCATGCCCGAATCTATCAAAGTTATGGAAGAGATTCATCCCACCTAAGTTTTTTTCACCGTCTGGCTAGCCTTCAATCGCCGCCTTGCCATGAAAGACACTCTCCACTACATGGACTTGCCTAACATCAGCTGCCCATTTTGCAGGCACTCAGATGAGTCTGGTGCCCATCTTTTCTTTGCTTGCAGGTTCACTAAGGAAATCTGGATTCGTATCCGATCATGGCTGGGGATTACTCGAGAAATGAAAATGCTTGATAGTGCACACAGATGGATTAGGAAGGAGCATCGAGGAACATCCTACCGATACCGCGCCATCAATCTTGCCTTCCAAACCACTGTTTTCGAGATTTGGCGCGCCTGCAACCGCCTTGTGTTTGATGAAGAGACCGTGACTCAAGACACAATCGTCATCCGAATCACTATCATGACCTTGCAGATTTTATTTAGATTATATCCGCATTATCGACTCATATGTTAGAGTCCTTTTTCATTGATACACTCAGTTTTTCGAATTTTATATCTAATAGTCCATTAGTGCCGACCTGGAGACTTGTACTCTTTTTCCTTAGACCGGGTTTTCACCCAACGGGTGGTTAAGGTTTTTAAAGGAGGCAAGTTTTCTAGACCTTTATCAAGGCACTCTTGGACATGTCTTTTTCTTTTAGGTACATTGTTACCCTGCATTGTACTTACTTGAGAGATCATATGACTCTCTAGACGATTGTAACCTTGTACATATATATATACACCCACATTTACCCAAAAATAATAATTCTTTATAGTTTCTAAAACGACCATTATTAATTGGGGAGAGTGTTACAATGATAATAGGAATGGTACGAAATAATGATATCTTTTATATTTGAGATCAATCATGTTTACTGCTCTCGTATTTTAAATATGAATTATTTTGATTCCGAATTTTTTTAGATTCAGATTGGGTCGGTGATATGAGATATGCATAAATTGTTGCATAAGTTGAAAAAAAGTATTTTGGGCTTTATATATCTTTTCTTTTTTAGTTCTCTACTTAAATAACAGCTCTTACAAATTTTTAAAAGTTTGTTACAATTTTGGAAATAAAAAAACAAAAAACTAAGAAGAAGAACAAGATATAGCCTTTTCTAATCTAACTTTATGAAAAACACTACTAAAAACACAAAGATATATTTATATGGTTCATTAAGTTGCGGGATGTGTCACAAATTACTGCATTTTTTAAATCTCAGTTACAAGAAGCAGACAGACAGTACCCGCATATTCCCCTTTTTGTATCCGCAAATTCCCCTCAATGAAGTTTGTACCCGCAAATTCCTCTTGAAGAGTTTAAAGAATATCCGGGGGTGATTTTGTGATACAAGAATCTCTTAGTGTCAATATAGGTTGACTTACTTTGTTTAGGAGCTGTTTAGAGAGAGAAAGTGGGAGCTTAGCTTAAGTAGAGAGAGAAAGTAATATTATATTCGTCTTGGGATCTGTGAAGCGTGTGTGGTCCTTTTATAGTACAATTACGGGCCACACACGCTTTAATTCACATTTATTATATTTTTTGTCCTTACATCTTATCTTCTTCTTATTCTAGCTATTTCTTTGATAGTTTATACAATGTTCCCCTCACACAATTTCCTCTTTATATTTTCCTCCTATCATACTTCTTCTTCATAATTTTCTCCTATCATACTTTTTCTTTACAATTTTCTCATTGTCTTTTATTCTTCCTTATCAGTAGCCCCCCAGTCCTAGTAACAATAGTTTTACTGGAACTGTAAAAAAGTCTCCATTATCTCTTCGAACATCTCTTCTTCGAAACAAATTCCTCGAATGCCGCACCTTTTTCGAAAAAGCATCTCTTCGAAAACACCTCTTCGAATGCTGCACCTCTTCGGAAAAGCATTTCATCGAAAACATCTCTTCGAATACTGCACCTCTTCGAAAAAGCATCTCTTCGAAAACATCTCTTATTAACCAGTGTAGCCCCCCAATCCTTGCAATGGCTTAGTAAGGACAAGCGAATACCTGAAAACTTTGCCCATCGGAATTTTCCATGTGAGCATATCACAACCATTAGAATTCGATGCTAAGGCATTGCAATGATTAGCTGCGAAAATATGGTCATGACATCAGCAGTCATGCTTTTGTGTCAGCGTATCTTTAGAGAGATCATGCCTCTGCACCTTCTCCCACGCCTCTGTCAACAATGTTTGACCTAGGGTTCCCATAATACCCCTAGGCAAACAACAAAAAATATCTCCATGCCCGATTTTTCATAGAAGTCCATTTGGCCTCTATAAATACTCACCTCTTTCATTAATAGCTCAAACTTTCCACCCATAACTTCTAGAGAGAGAAAGCTGGCTTTCAAACCTCGTCGGATTCCAGAGTGGCTCCTTATTAGCAAAAAATTCGAAGAACGAGTCGCTGATGGTGAATACACTGAGCCTCAGCCTCCACCTGCTGTGACTACCTTCTACGGTTCGTGGCCCCCTCCTGCAAATTCGACGGCCATAATCCCCCTCAAAATATCTCATCAGAATCAAATCAACAACCAGATCACCCTCGAAGAAATGGGGAAAGAAAAGCACCATAAACATTCTTCATGAAAAGAAAAAGATACCACAAGGACAAGCATTCACAGGAGCGCAAGCGTTTGAAAGATGTACCAGAAACTACCCATGAGTCTCCTCGAACTATGGCAGCTGACCCTCCTCTTCCGAGGACCAGGGATCCTGTGTCAAACCTTCTAGCTACTCCATCCATAACAAGAAATGGGACTCCCCGGTTTTCTCCAGGAGGCAGAAATTCAAGAGCTGCGCAACAAAGTCCTAGCTGCTAAAGGAAAGGCTATCGCCTCGGATCACCCGGAGTCGTCTATTCCAGCCACTCATGTTGCAGATAAGAATGATGTCATCGAAATTCCTGCTGAGTCGTTCGGTGAACATCCAACCGCCCCGATCAATCCTGATCCAAACACTCAAGCCATTCAAGCCACAAATTCAGACCAACAAATCGACATCCCAGCAGAATCCTCTAGTCAGACGCGTACTCCTCCTCCAACAATGTCCGACGAGCAAGCGGAACGCATTTCCCCTAAGTCAAAAGGTGATGTAACTCTTCCCCTTGAACTTGATGCCATCATGGGCAACAATACTCGAGGGATTGAAAATAAGCATGCTATTTCTCTTTACAATATATCGTACAAATATTTTTCTCCCTCAGAAGAAACACTACTTCGTACTCGTTGGTGCATCCCTTCGTATATCAACATCAGATTCCCCTCCGAAGGAGAGACTCCACTATCTGTTAGGGATCATGAACTTGTTGTCTACACTGACATCATTGAATTGGGGACTAAGATTTCCTTTAGACCCTTTCTTCATCGAGTATTTTGCTAAGATTGACCTTTGTCCCTCTCAAGCTGGACCCAATATGTGGTTCACATTAATGGCATGCATCATGGCCTCGAGAATTTCAGGTCAAGAGTTTTCCTTGGAACAGTTCATCGGACTATCCGGGTTTTCTAGGAATCCATTATATTCGTTAACTTTTAACCGAAGGCATAAAGTGCTAAAAGAATTGCTATAGGCTGACAAGAAATGGAGACAGCAATTTATCTTCTTCTCAGGACACTGGAGACTGGCTTGGAAGCAACCCCTTCGAACACTCACAAACTGACTCTGTTGTGGACCAATAAATGTAAGTCCTCAAAGCACCTTATTCATAATAGTCCTTCGAATTGTGAGAGTTTAAAAGTTTAACTTAAAACATTTTTGTAGCTATGACTGGCATTTCCAAGCCATATGCTGATTATGTGGAGAGTGCCACTGCTGTTTTTACAAGGCTTAGTGAATGGGCTAAAGATAAATGGGAAAACTGATTTCGCTTATGTTTTAGTGACAACAATATGGCTCTGAGCAGACTGTGGAGGTCAAACCCTTTGATCGACTGTCTTTGAAAGAGTTGATGACCCCTCCTTCCCAAGATGAGGTGCTAGAACGAGTAACAAAGAAATATATAGTGATATATCTTCTGAAGCGTGATCGTGCACAAAGTCATCGAGAAACAGCTACAGCTAGAAGTGCCCATCGCCCCGGACCCAGCCTCCTCGGACAACAGAGTAGCTCCCAGTCCTGATACTTCCCCGAAAAAGGCAATTCTCCCTCGGAAGAAGAAAAGCTTGAAAGCCAAAGGAAAATAGAAGGCTGCCTTAGAGCCTATCCAAGAGTTTTCCGAGGACGACAGAGTTCAAAATGACGCCCTCGAACCGGCCCAGGAGATCGAAGATCAAAAGGCTCTCGATGGGTCTGATCATGAAATGGGAGATAACTCTCCCAAACAAAACTCCAACTTAACACCCAGCACTCCTCGAACCCAAGTATCACACCCAGATCCCCCAGAGGAGCCCCCAATACTTGCTCCACTTCCCATGCCTCAAAGTAAGCCCCTCCAACACATTGATCTTGGGATTGTTGAGGGTGAGACATCTGACTTTGACGTTGTTGGCCTTGGCTCTCCCAGCAGCTCCTTCGAAATTCTCCGTGACGACGAATTCTCAATGAGTATACGTAGCCTGCTGCACGCCTCTGTTATTAAGGGAAAGAAGATGGCACACTTGGAGAACAGGAAAAATCATTATAAGTTCAAGGCTTCCCTGTTGGCTGTACAGCTTGAAGAGGCCAAAAAACAATATGCAATTGTAGAGAGCCAAGCAGATGCACTATATGAAAGATTATCTGCCTCGGAGAACTATGTCATTATGTTAGAGAGATGTTGCCAAGAGGAGAGGGATCTATATCAGAAAAAAACCGAGGGCCAGGAGAAACTCATTACTGAATATATGAAGGCCGAAGAAATAACGCGCTGAGGTTTTACTGACTGTTGCAAGGATTATAAAATAGTTTACAAGAATATGGATCATTTGGCGAGGCGCATTGAAGATTTCCCTCGGCAGGTAGAGGAAGAGAAGGAGAAGGCTGTGAATGCCTATATTGCCAAGTGTACCAACAACCTTGTTGATCGAGATGCAACAGTTCGAGCAGGTTTGATAACTCAACTTCATGCGGAGTACCCTGAATATGACCTTGGCAGTTTTTGGAAACTTGTGTCCCCGGATCTCCGTCCTCCTCACATTGTTGTCAGTGAGAGTGAGTCGTCGGATTCCAAGGAAAGTGACTCCCCCGAAAAATCTCAACAATAGATAATCATGGAAAAAGTGTTTTGTGTATAAGACCTTATAAGGCGATTTTTGTTTCTCCTTCGAATTCTATGCGAGGAGATGTACTCCTCGGATTTTTGTGTATGCCCCAACTTGTAACATTTAACCCTGCAATATTTAGTGTGTGGCAATTTATATCGTTGTATTATTTCTGACTGTGGTTTATATTAAAGAGGCATAGCGTGTATAATAACATAAGAGTGTAAATAGTTCAAGGCACAACATATTGTGTCTTAAAGAATAATTCGAAGAGATCCAAGTAATAATTCGAAGCATAAATTTTCATAACCCGAATAATAGTTTAAGATAGGGAAAAATTCGGGGCACAAGTCATTTTGACCCAAATTATAGTTTAAGTTAAAGAAAAATTCGAGGCACAATTCATTGTGACCCAAATCATATTTTATGATAAAGAGAAATTTGAGGCACAATTCATTGTGACCCAAATTATAGTTTAAGGCAAAGAAAAATTCGAGGCACAATTCATTGTGACCCAAATCATATTTGAAGATAAAGAGAAATTCGGGGCCCAACTCATTGTGACCCAAATTATAGTTTAAGGCAAAGAAAGATTCGAAGCATAAATCATTATGACCCAAATCATAGTTTAAGATAAACAGAAATTCGAGGCACAACTCATTGTGACTCAAATTATAGTTTAAAGTAGAGACAAATTTGAGGCACAAGTTATTGTGACCCGAAAAATAGTTTAAGGCAAAAAGTACGTCATATCAAGCAGCTCATAGGACACCTCGTTAAAACCTTCCTGTGCCTCTCAGGGTAGGAAAGAGTATGCCATCACTATGTTTGGAACTTTTATGTACAAAAAGGGACAACTGCTATGCTCTAACTAATTTCTCATTCAAGATACAGCTTTAAATGTTCAACATTCATGGAAAACGGAGGTATCGCACATCCTTGTCTTTTAGCCGATATATTCCCGGTTTTACTTTTTCAGTGACTTCATAAGGGCCCTCCCAATTTGGTCCCAATTTTCCCAGACTCTTGTCTTTAGTATGCAAAAAGACTTTTCGTAGTACTTTGTCTCCCACATTGAAGTCTCTATGCTTCACTTTAGACGCATATCGACTCTGCATAAGAGTTTTATAATGGAGGAACGTCAACTGTGCTCGTTGTCTTTTTTCTTCAACCAAATCTAACGCCAGCGCTCTGTTTTGGTCATTCACCTCCGCTGTATACGTTGCCACACGATATGAAGGGAAAACAATATCTGGAGGGACAATAGCATCCATGCCATATGCTAAGGCAAATGGGGATACAATCGTGGCTGTTCGTGGAGTTGTCCTGTAAGCCCACAATACTTCTTGTAAGTAATCAGGCAATTTTCCTGCCTTCCCTTCCAAGTTCTTTTTCAAACCATCCAGAATTGTGCGATTGGTCACTTCCACTTGCCCATTAGCTTGAGGATGAAATGGGGCAGAAAAACATTGTCGTATGCCCCTAGAGAGGCAAAAACTTTAAAACTCCTTGTTATCAAACTGAGGCCCGTTATCCGTTGTGACTTGCAATAGCACGCCAAAACGACAGCAAATGTTTGACACCACAAATTTAATCACATCTTTGGACTTTGTCCCAGCCAAGGGTTCTGCTTCTACCCACTTAAAGAAATAATCCATTGCGAAAATTATAGTTTGCCTACCACCGGATGCAATCGGTAAAGGCCCAACTAAATCGATGCCCCACCTGTCGAATAGGACTGCTTCCGAAATACTCTCCAATAATACCCACGGCTTATGGATCACATTGGCATAGCGTTGACAAGTGTCACATCGTTTTACCAAATCTTTTGCATCTGAAGCAACAGTCGGCCAAATATAACCAGCCAGAAACACCCGCGAATTAATGCCTTATACCCACAATGAGCAGAACCCTCCCCATCGTGTAATTCGGATAGGATAATTTGTGACTCATCCTTGCTCAGACACCTTAGTAATGGTCGACTCAAAGATTTCTTATACAGCACGCCTCCCAACATGATATACCCATGAGATTTGAACCTGATTTTTATAGCCTCGTACTTTCCGACAGGCAAAGTATCATTTTCTAGGAAGGCAATAATGGCTGATCTTCAATTGTCTGTGATCACATTGCTCTCCTCGTCAACGTTCATCGTGTGCTCCGTGTCAATGGTAATCGAGGGACGTTCCTGAATCAAAACCCATGGGATCCCTCCGCTCGCGAGGCTGGGGCCAAAGAATCTGGGACAACATTTGCCTCCCTCCGAACATGTTCATACTTAAGTTCCTGAAACTCAGATACTAAACCCTTTAATGCTTTCAAATACGGTATCAGCTTATCTTTTCTGGCCTCGGACTCTCCCAAAGCTTGGTTTATTACTAACTATGAATCGCTGATTAATTTAACCTTTTCAGCCCCACATATCTGAGCTAAACGCAAACCCGCTAATGCAGCTTCATACTCCGCCTCATTGTTAGTGGCCTTAAAACCGAACCGAATAGCTTGGAACAGAGTTATCCTTTCTGGAGAAACCAATTGGACACCCGCCCCACTTCCAGAAATGTTCGACCCCCCATCTGTCCATACCAACCATTCTGTTTCATCAAAATGGTCAACGACCTCTTCATCCTCTCTCCGAATGGAATTCGACCAAAAAATCGGCTAAAACTTGGGCTTTTATCGCCGTTCGAGGTTCAAATGCTATGTCGAAATCTCCTAGTTCTACCGACCCTTTAGTCATCCTCCCAGAGATATCAGGCTTCTGTAACAAACCCTTTGGGGGAAAAGTTGTCCGAACGATTATAGGATGTGCCTGGAAGTAAGGTCTCATCTTTCGAGCAGTCGTTACTAAAGCTAATGCTACCTTCTCCAACTTAAGATATCGTTTCTCCGCATCCAGCAAACTCTTACTGACATAATAGATAGGTTTTAGAAGAGATTCCTCTTCGCGAAGTAGAACAACACTGACTGCACAATCTGACACTGCTACATAGAAAATTAATATCTCCCCTACCAATGGTTTAGACAACACTTCAGGGGACGTCAAATATTCTTGGATTCGACGAAAAGCAGCTGAACATTCGTCGATCCAATTAAACTGTTTCGTATTTCGCAATACCTTGAAGAAGGGTGCACATTTATCCGAAGACCAAGAAATAAATCGATTCAGAGCGGCCAATCTCCCTGTCAGGACTTGGACTTCTTTGATATTCTGGGGGAGTCATGGTGACTAAAGCTTTTATCTGTTCTGGATCGGCTTTGATGCCTTTTTTGCTGATCATGTAGCCAAGAAATTTGCCCGACCTCACCCCAAAAATGCACTTGTCCGGATTGAGCTTCAAGTTGACCTTACTTAAATTGTTAAAAGTCTCCTCTAGGTCGGCAAAATGATCTTCGTCCCCCGAACTTTTGACTAGCATATCGTCGATATAGACTTCCACGTTCCGTCCCATCTGTCCCTCAAAGGTTTTATTGACCAAGCGCTGATAATTTGCCCCTGCATTCTTTAAGCCAAACGACATAACCTTGTAGCAATATAACCCTCTCCCGGTAATAAAAGAAGTGCTTTCTTCATCTTTAGCATCTAACCGGATTTGGTTGTACCATGAGTAGGCATCCATGAAAGACAACAGTCGGTTACCCGAGGTGGAGTCTACTAACTGATCAATGCGGGACACTGGAAATGGATCTTTGGGACAAGCTCTGTTTAAATCTGTGAAGTCAACGCACATTCTCCACTTGCCATTCTTCTTTCGTACCAACACTGGATTCGATGCCCATACGGGATAATGCGACTCACGAATGTGGCCTATGCTTAGTAGCCTCTCTACTTCTAAAAGAATAGCGGAAGCCTTTTCCGGAGAGACGGGTCTCCTCTTCTGGACAATAGGTCGAACATCAAGTCGTACTGCAAGTTTATGACATATAACCTCTGATGGTACTCCAGTGACATCCTGTGCACACCGAGCAAACATATCGAGTTTGTTAGATAAAAACGCAATTAACCTTTCTCTAAACTCCAAAGAAAGTTTTACTCCGATCTTTAGAGATTTGCCACTCGCAAATTCATGCGTCTCGGAATCTTCCGGGACCAGAAACCCAGGGGTCTCCCTCGGATCATCACATGGGATGACTTCGGAGGAAGGCCCCTTTAATTACTATGGTTTATCTAATGCTTCTCCCCGAACTCCCTTCGAGGATAGAGCTATCTGGTAACATTCGCGGGCCATTTTCTGGCTACTTCTGATTATCCCGATATTGTTCCCAACCATATACTTTAGACACTGATGCACGGTCGAAATTACACCATGCATCCGAGACAACCAAGAGCGACCCAGGATAGCGTTATACGAAGTTGGCGCGTCAACGACAATAAACAACACTTCCACCTCTTTCTTGAATGGCCCACGGCCCAACTCAACCACATACTGAAACTCTCCAACCACCACTGATGTAGCACCGGTGAAGCCCACTATGGTCCCGTCGGAACGTCGTATAACTGGTGGGTCAGAAATTCTCCTGTAAGTGCTCATAAACAAGATATTCGCTGAGCATCCTGTATCAATAAGTAACTTCTGAACTTGATCCCCGGCGATGCCCGCGACAATCACCACCGCATCCTCATGCGGGCCCGCAACATTTCGCATATCGTTGTCGTCAAAACAAATGATAGGGGAGGGTAATCGGTGCATTTGTGTTGATACCGCCGCTTCGATCTGGGTAGTCAGGTTGACCATGTGCCTCTTTCGCGAGCTATTGGAATTTCCCGCAATAGTATCTCCTCCAAAGATTGCCAGTGAATCGAAGAAAGCACAGAGGCTATTCACATTGTTCCTCCCCTCCTTGGGATCCAAATATTCTTGTTCAATGTCAAAGTCGTCGACCTCTTCGGAAATTGCCATGGCTGTGTCAGTGTTCTTTGGGACAGCTTTCACCACAGCGTTCTTCTGAGAGTGTTTTTTGACAAACTCTAACAACATTCCATTCTCGATCAAAGCTTGCACTTCTTTTTTCAGAGCTATGCAGTCCTTGGTATCGTGCCCAATATCCTCGTGATACTTACAATACTTATTAACGCTTCTACTTTCCCTCGGAGTCTGTATAGGGAAAGGTTTCCTGAATGGTACTTTAGATCTCGCCTTGTCAAATATAGCGGCGACATTTTCCGTCAACTCCGCAAAATAGTCTGGTTGAACCCACTTGTTCGACATAGGTCTGGTTCCTTTATTGTAATTTTGTTGGTTGCCATAGTACTGTGGGTTTGTTTTCTGTCTCGGCGGATATTGACCCGTACTTTTGGCCTGAACATTGGCACGGGGCCCTTGGCTACTCGGCTCAGACCTTTGAAATTAATTCTGATCCAACTGATCCCCGGATCCTTTCTCTGATGCTTGAGTCTCTTCCACCAGAATTCTCTTCTCGACCTGATCCATCAATGCTCCGAAGGTCATTGCCTGACTCTCCGCCACCGTATCCTTCAATAATCCAGGGAGTAGGCCCATCCTGAAAGTTGCAAGTGCCATTGAATCTTTACAATACTCCATGTCTGTTTTCGTTTTGACAAACCGATTGGTGTAATTCTTCAAGCTCTCCCCAACCGTTTGCCTGCAATAGATTATCGTGTCTCCGTTAGCTTTGAACTTTTTGCACCCCACAAAGTGCTGTCTGAAGATATTCCAGAACATGTCGAAATTATTTATCGAGCCCTGCGGAAGCCTATTATACCATTTGGAAGCTACCCCCTTGAAGGTCTAAGAAAACGCTCTGCACAACAACTTATCATCGTCGTCGAAATTAATCATGAAGTTTTTGAATTATTCGATGTGATTATCCGGGTCTTGCGTCCCATCGAACTTTTCTAACTTTGAGATATCTAAATGCTTTGGGAGGTTTCTCACTAAAATATCCAGGGACAGAGGAGAAGCTCTCCAATTGTGACCAGTACGATAAACGTTGGATCTTAAATTTTCATTGTTTGGAAAGTACAACCCCTCCTCGGATGGCAGAGTATATTGATGCTGTCACTCCAAATTTTGTGGGCCCATGTCTTCTTTTCTAACAGGAAACTTCGCTTGGCCATAAGCCCGGTCGTCAACTTGAGCACGGTAACTCTTCTTCCTCGGAGACTTCCTCTCTGAGCTTCTTCCCCTTCGCTAATCAGCGTGTCCTCGACCGTGCTTTTTCTTTATGTGATTTCTCCTAGCAGATGACTCCGACGAACTATATCGAGAATAATCGCTCGAGTCAGACGAATCCAAATGTCGCTTTTCTCTCCTCCTTGACGATCGTCGTTCGTATCCCCTGTATCTATTGTCCCTGTTTTTAGGACGAAAATCGGTTTCGCGTTCCTCTTTTCCACTAGCTGGCTCCCTCCGTATCTCGGAACGAAGATTTGCCTGTACGATTTTCTTTTCTGCCTTCAATCTTTCGATCTCCAGCAATAGTTCATTCCTTTGAGCCAATAGGTCTGAGTCATCGAGAGTGTCTTCGACTCGCTGGCCCCTATGCGCCTCGTACTCCATGTCATTCCGATAGTCATCGCCCACTAGGTTCTCCTCGCAATTGTTGACAAAATCGTCCCATTGCTCTTCCATCGTTTTCCTCTGAACTATTTCCAGGAAGCGATTGTCGTCAAAACGATCTTCGCTTCCCACAGACGGCGCCACTGAAGAGTTTAAAGAATATCCAGGGGTGATTTTGTGATACGAGAATCTCTTAGTGTCAATATAGGTTGACTTACTTTGTTTAGGAGCTGTTTAGAGAGAAAAGGTGGGAGCTTAGCTTAAGTAGAGAGAGAAAGTAATATTATATTCATCCCAAGCGTGTGTGGTCCTTTTATAGTACAATTACGGGCCCCACACGCTTTAATTCCCATTTATTACATTTTTGGTCCCTACATCTTATCTTCTTCTTATTCTAGCTATTTCTTTGATAGTTTATGCAATTTTCCCCTCACACAATTTCCTTTTTACATTTTCTTCTTATCATACTTCTTCTTCACAATTTTCTCATATCATACTTTTTCTTTACAGTTTTCTCCTTGTCTTTTATTCTTCCTTATCACCTCTCAAAGAAGCAGACAGTTCAAATCAATTCTCAATTATTCAATGAAGTTAGTGGAGTAGTGAGAGTTACATTAAGAAGTCTGAAAGTCTCAAAATATTAAATGATGTTAGTGGGTAGTGAGAATCATATTTTTTATAAGTATTCAACTCTTTTGTTTTCATTCTTCAAGTAATAAAATCAACTCTTGTGTATTCTTATTTTTTCAGTGTATGTGTCTGTTCTTTTTGTTTCATGGTATCAGAGCAAGGTCTCTGCATATCGAGTGTTTGATTTTATTTGAAATAAAAATCTTGTCAATTGTTATTACTTTTAAATCAATATGAATGAAAGTAATTCAGCTTCTCATATGTCTACAGAGAAGCTTGTTGGAACCAATTACTAATATTGGCGGTTATGTATGGAGGTCTTCCTTCAAGGACAAGATTTATGGGATCTTGTTTCCGGTACCGAGATACTTCCTAGTGATACTCCGGAAAATGCTAAGTTAAGGAGGAAATGGAAAGTAAGGTGTGGAAAAGCTTTATTCGCGTTGAGAACTTTGATCAGTAAGGAATTTATTGATCATGTTCGTGCATTGGATTCTCCAAAGGATATCTGGGATACGCTTGACAGGTTATTTACCCATAAAAATACTATGCGTCATCAATACCTTCAGAATGAGCTTGCTTCGTTAACCCAAGATTACATGTCAATATCTTATTACTTTCTTAAGGTCAATAATGTATGTAAGAAAATTTCAGGTTTGGATAGCGATGAACCTATCAGTGATGTAAGGCTAAGATGTTATTTGATTCGTGGATTACGATCTGACTTCATGTTGTTTATATCATCAATACAAGGATGGGTTAACCAACCATCAATTATTGAGTTAGAGAACCTACTCTCTAACCAGGAAGTATTGGTTAAACAAATGCTTGGTAAGTATTCAGTTGATGTTGAAGATACACTGTTTACTAAAGATAGGTCAAGATGGAAAAACACGCAAAGTCACTGTCAAAATGGTGGTAGGCATAAAAGGATTAAGGGGGAGTCAGCAAACCACTTTAAACGAACATGTTTTAAATGCGGAAGGACTGGACATATGAAGTCGGATTATCGTGGAAAGCTTATTTCCAAGAAGTGTGGAAAACCAGGCCACATTAAACCAAAGTGTTATTCGAAAATCGTCGAATCACATGCAAATGGTGCACATGATGTTGAAGATAACAATGAGTTACAGTGGGAATATTGTTTCTCGATTAAGATTATTAATCAACCGGACAACATGGCTTTGGTTATTAATCAACCAGTTACCTTTGGTGCTTCAGCTGTCTGCGGTGCACCGATTCCTGTACTCGGGCCTTGTCTATATGCACGCCTCACACTGAAGAAGGTATAAAATGGCTCAGTTGTGTTTCCTGGTTGAAATAATAAGGTAGAGAAGCCATATAGTGGTATCGTGACTGAAAATGATCCGCCTGAGAGGAAAAACAAATCATTCAAGGCTATGTTGAAGGTTTTGCAAGGCTCTTCTAAAAGCAGTATTAGTATGGAAACATGTCATGATGGTCAAGTTGAAGCGAGTTTATCTGAGTCGAATGCGGTATCAGTTCGTAAGCAACTAGCAAAGATGGTTGTTCAAATCAAGTGGACAAAATTGAAGCTTGTTTATGGGCATGATATAAGGCTTAGTCAGATGCATGTTAACTGTAACTTTAAGGTTTCGAGAGAGACTGTGAGTACAAAAAATTTAGCGTTAAAGAATCGGTTTTGATCAAGTGTAACGATAACGATGGATATTTGGTGACAATAACGTGTATGGATGAGCTCAGATTGGCAGAGCTTCCTGTGGATAACAAACTAGAATTAAATGTAGCCGAGTCGGTTGCAATGTTGAGGTTGCATATCGTTGAGGTTGATCCTGAACAAGAGAGATTGGTGGAGGAAGAAGAGAAAAAGCCTCCTGAGATTCTAGCAATTAAAATGGATGAAAGTGGACCATCTTCTCTCGGTGGTTCTATTTCAGAATCCGAGATATAAATTTCAATAAACCGGACAAAAATGTTCAAAAGGAATCAGAAGAACCAAATGGTAAGGAAATTGAAACTCGTGATTAGATGTTCAATTTTGCATAACTTTTCCGTACTCAAATGGCAGAGTTTCTCTAGTCGCAAAGAAAAATGATGGTCATGGCTGATATTGCGACTGTGGCTTTAGCCCTTCATGTTTGTTTTAGTTGGTTTTTTTATTATGAAACTCAGTTGGGGTCTAATGTGTGCAACCGTGGTGTTGAAATTTTAGTGGTGGTTCATTAATGTGGCTCAGATCGTTTGTATACTGAGCAAAACTTGTTGAGTAGCTTGGTACGGGTTTTCGGGCATACATTTATTAATTTGTGAGGGTTTGTTAAATTGTCCCTTGCTTCAGTTGTCATGTTCTACTTGGAAGTATGGTATTTAATAGGATTGATACTATTTGTTGGATATCTAGCGGATGCAGAAGTTTATGTTGCAGCTCTCTCTATATGTATGAACATAATGAGTTGGACTGCCCATATTGCCATTGGAACAAATGCACCTCTCACGAGCTAGGCACACAACATCCAAGAATGGCAAAATTTTCTTTAATACTGTCGGTTATATCATCAACATTTATTGGACTTCTGTTTTCGATGGTTCGATGTGTACCCAACGTTGTTCTCCGTTAACATCTTTATGTGTTGTCATTAGCAATCATCAACGTGTTATATCAGCATTTGCTGTTGGATCTGGATGGCAAGCTACTGTAGCCTATATGAATATTGCGTGTTCCTACGGTTTAAGAATATCTGTCTCCTCAAAATTATTTCAAGCTCTACCCAAATCGAAGTTCGAAGAGTTTAGAGGAGCTAGTGCACTCTTTACATCTCAGATACAAGAAGTAGACAGACAGTTCTGAAAATATCTATTCTCCTCAAAGAAGCAGAGAGTTCAAATCAATTCTCAACTATTCAAAAGTAGTGAGAGTTACATTAAAAAGTTTGAAAGTCTCAAATTATTAAATGATGTTAGTGGGTAGTGAGAAACATATTTTCTATAAGTACCGAACTCTTTTGTTTTCATTCAACTCTTGTGTGTTTTTATTGTTTCGGTCTATATCGAAAAACCATTGAAATGAACATTCCTAAATTTTCTATCAAAATGTGCCGGAATAACGCAAGACTTGGTAGAAGATTTACCTAAATTTTCTATCAACAGGCATGCCTATCAAGAAACTTAGATTTACCTAAATTTTCTATCAACAGGCATGCCTATCAAGAAACTCCATAGGCGATACCTAATATAAGATTCTTAAGGAGAATGATAGAAATGATTTTTACAACCTAAAAGATAACGGCCATAATCACGCCGGCTTTATTCAATTACAAGATCTAGAATCCGGATGATGATTTCAAACTAAACATGTTTTGTATACAATGAAAAGAAAATTGGCCTTTGAGGTGGACGAAACTCAATTTATTTTTAATAGACCTCAAAACAATAAGCAATGAATTTAATAAATCTAGAGTAGGGCGGGCTGTTAACAGGTTTTAAAGAATTGGAACCAAAACGAATTGATAAAAACCGTAATAATAAAACTGGTTTGATCAAATCGACTGGAATAACAGATTTAAACCGAACCAATAAATTGATAAACCCTAGAACCGATGATGAATTAAATTATAATTAGATTTGAAGCTTAGTGGTCAACTCTGGTTCTGTCAATACCCAAACCCAATCGAATGATAACCGCCCTACTCGAGAGTATGTTTTTAACGACCGGCAAACTGCCTTAATCGAGGTAAAGTTTTGAGGAAACAATACAATAACAGGTAAATTTATTTAAGGTATAAATTTGCTAAATTCACATGAAATTTTGGTAATCTAAACAATAATACGTAAATTTGATAGTAGTCTCTTATCACTAATCTGTTGTGGATGCACTAATATAAACATTCCACCCGAACCCTACATATTAGTTGAGTTGTTTTTTTGAATCAAATTCGTCAGATGGAAGGCATTCGCTAATGCACCCAAAACCTGAATTAACAATACAGCCATTTTATAGAAAAAATTTCAAGGAGCTGCCTTTCACCAATAGAAGATGAACTGACTAATAGGTCTGAAAAAAATTACTCAGATAACAAAACTACTTAGATGCTAACATTCCTAGAATTTAAAGAAACAGCTCAAAAGTGCTTGATAAATAATCACGTATTTTATACCAATCATATTTTTTAAGAGTTTTTTATTCTCATCATAGCTGTTTCGATTTTTATACAAATATATATCTTAGTTGAAACACACAGACCCAATAGTAGTAGCATATAACGCGATTAATCAACAGACACACAGAAGCTCGAAATTACAAACAGATCAAACACCTCAAATTCAGACAGTCTAGAAAGAATTACTAAAATGTGATGGGCATTCAGAATGAGTAGGAGGTAACTGATTCATCAATACGAATCAGAATATATACAAAATACATTCATCATTATGCCCTTGTTCTTTAGAAAAAAAAACCCAAAAATCATGGCCAAATTATAAAAAAAGTAGTTCAAGAAGAAGATACTACTAGATTTCCTCTCAGACAAATGCCTCGATTGTCCTCAGGATTTGAAGAATGGAATTCAGACTCGTCATCTGTTTCATCCTCATTGAGAAAACCCACTTTTCAATCACATCAATAACTATTTCAATTTGGAAAACTAATATCAAATTCACTAAATACTAACGAATGAGGAAATCGTTAAAAACAAAGTTAGGATGGACAGAAATGCGCTGACGGATGAATTGATGTACAGGGAAGCGTTATTTATATAAAGAAGCGGCATATTTAGGGTTAGGGTTTAAGCTCTGAGTCATGCCCAAATCAAATTACTATTATAACATTAGTCTACCCAAAATGCTTATTTAATGTTTTATGGTCTACTACTACTGCATTAATACAGCATCGTGATATTCCGATTTTTTTAACAAAACATTTTTTAAAAAAAAAAATCCGATTTTCAATCGTAAGTAAACGAATCAATTGTTTTTCAAACAAATTTGTTGAAGAAATTCAGATTTAAAATTCGATTGTCGTCTTTTTCTTTCAAATAGTAAATGACCATTTCTTTTTAAAAATAGTAAATGATCTTAGTTTGAGGTTGTTTCTTAAAATTAAGCTCGATTTTTATTAGTTTTGAACTTCGATTTTGACTATCTTTTACAACTACGATTTGAAAATATGAAACCTAGACCTCTTCCGAATTATTTGATTTGTGGTTAGTTTAAGATTTAAAAATAGTGTTATTTTTTGTTATTATTTTTTTGTGTAGTTCAGAAATTTAAAAACACATGTCTTGAAACTCGTCTCCTCACAATTAAACATTTGGTTTGCATTTCCCCTTTTGGCAATTAGTAATAGCTTCACGGGTCGCGTCATTGACAAATTACAGGTTACCTCACAATTTCAAAAAAAAGTGATAAAAACTTATTTTCCAAATTACGCATATTTGTCATTATTAAATAAAAAAAAAGTAAAATAAGTTCACATAGAAACAACAAAGATAACATCATTTTATAGCTTTTTTAAAGCAATATATAGTATGTGAAACTATAAAACACCTAAGAAAAATTGGAAATTTATCATCAAACTAATTAAAACATATGACGATGATCAAGACACTTTCAAATCGGATTCAAAATTTATGGCAATTATAACCAAAGATGTGGAGAATATCTTTGGTTTAAATCAAGGCGAAGAAAACATGTTATTAAAAAATTTAGTCTAAATACTTTGATACGGAAGAAAGAGAAACAAAGATAGTAAAAACATATTTCTCTAATTATAAGAAAAATAATCAACAAAGATCAAATCAACCAATTAAGATTTTGATAATAAATGTATGTGATTCTTTGTTTGGCTACATAGTTTTACATGATCTTGCATCTCACGTCTCGCGTCTTTTGTCTCACATTAAGTTGGTTATACATGGTCTCACATGGCACGTCTCGCATCACGTAGATAGCTTGTAGTTATATGATCCACATAGAAAATGTTTAAAAATATAAATAATAGTGAATTTTTTTATGTGTAACTACTCTCGTATCTTGCATTTCTCATTTATAACTAGTCTCACATTTAGTGCATGTAGTTATCTATGCAATGTCTAGAATCTCGCATTCCGCATATCACATCTCGTATTTATGAATAGTCTATAATTTAGTGTATTTAGTTAATTATGCAATATCTCGATATTTCATGTCTCATCTCGAACCTCTCATCTTGCATTTATAACTACTATTGTATTTAATGCATATAGTTAGTTATATATTATCTCACATCTCTCATTTTGCATTTTCTAATGTGTTGGTTTCATATTTCACAGAAGGATGCATTAGGATGACCATAATGACCTTTATTTGAATAAACATGTCTTGCATCTTGCAACCCACATGCAATTGGTTATGCTAAGTCTCGTACACAAAATCTCGTAACTCGTAGTTATCGTGTAATTCGATACCGCATATGGCATCTACAATTCTATATTTTTCGCATTTTACAATCATGAAAAAAACATTTAAAACAATAGCTAGAAAAAAAAACATAACTGTAATAAAAAGACGAGATTACATAAGCCTTAATAGCACAAAGTATCAAATTACATTGATTTTACAAGTCGTTTTTACATGATCGTTTATAATGACCGAATAACGACTAAACTTTATCTCTCTCATAATTATTTCTCTTCTAGATGAAATATGCTACTTTATAGGTTTTCTATCTCTTTTTGTCGAATTTGGGGAAAGAATTTTAGGAGAATATGTTGAAGTAGATGTTTCGCCAAAAATAGTGAAAACGTGTATGCTATGTGAATAATTTGTATTATAAGAGCTTACATAATAGAATGACTTTCATAGGATTTTCACCAATATAAAATATGATAACCAAATCGTGAGTGCATGGAAAACACTTAACTTTCCACATACCATAGGAGTATTTAATCTCATAAAATCAACAAACATAGCAAGTTAATAAACTTTATGGAAAATGCGTGAAGACGAATATATTATTTATGGACGACCTATTTCCATATAGGCCTTAAACTTATTTTCCAATTCATGACATAAATCATTATTTCAACCTAGCTCTTCCGCATAACTTCTTGAAATTTAACTTATAAGTAAAACTATAATCGTATTAATTAATTCAGATATATGTAGGCTATTATATTGTTTAATATGATTATTAAAATATTATGTTGGAGTAAACGACTTAAAACTGTACCGTTTGTATTTGAAAAATAAAACACAAGAATATTTATCTGAAGGTAAATTATCGCACATATTAATATCTTTATGATATTACTCAATAATAAATTGGTCAATGTATTAAGTCTACATATTCCAATTCGGGGAATAAATACAATTTTTAAACATATAAACCATCTTAGGGCTAAATTTTGGGATGTACCACTGAAAAATACTTCAAAATCTTAATAAGATGAAATATATAATATGCATGATAACAATATGGAAACAAAGCATTAACAACATTAAAAATACTTAAGTGACAATCATTAATAAATGTGATTTGATGATCCAACAAGTGTGTTTCAACATCTTTAGAAACCATAGCCAATTATCACAATCTTCCGACTGAACAATAGCAAATGTAACAGGAAAAATACATGCAAAGTTATGAAAAGCATATAATATATACTAAGGTCTAGCATCACGTGTGTTGTTTGTTATAGATTATTCTCGCATTAAATTGGTTATACATGCTCATACGTCTCCCGTCTACAGTTAATTTATACGCATTGTCATGCATATCACGTCTACTTTCTTCTATGATATCGCATTTAACATCTATTTTTAGGTTGTTCTCACATGTCGCATCTATAATATAACATGGTCTCACAATAACAAACTGGTTTTTTCATTATCTCATATTTCACATATACCAAACGGGATGTCTTAAATTTTTAATCTAATAAAATAAAATAAATATGATTTATAATTAAAAAAAATTGAGAACAAAACTCATAATTATTACCATTTTTAGATATGACAAATAGTTATACTCTTCTGTGTTTTCTCGTAAAAATTTTCTATTACAAAAGTAGACAACGAGAATGGAAACCTTGCGAACAAGAACCAAATATTATAAAATAACACTTAAAGAAGTTGGTTTGCAGAGTATATTCAAATGACTAGTCACTTGTAATATCAAGACTCTTTAATGATTTAAAGTACATATCAAGTAGTTCAAATGAATTAGAATTATATCCATAAACATCAATCACAGCTCTCTCCAAAGCAACCCATAAAAACGATACGATAGTCAAACCGTAGTAATTTTCAACAAATAATTTTAAACTATTGGTTGTAATATCAAGTTTGGTCCTAATATAATCATGTATGTCATTAGCAATCAAATCTAATGTTACATGCTTCGTACTTTATTTGTAAACCAATCTCACAAGTATGGTGTTAATCATATTTTTTAACAACCATAAAACTAACATACGTATCAAGTGATGTATAAAGTTTGTATGGACATCCTTTTGAAACTTTTTTTCTCGTAATAAACATTTATTTTTTATCTACTATTATGCAAATATTTGAAGGTAAGACCTTCATGTAAAGCAAACCGATCTTCTTCAAAAACTTTTCCAACAATCCTAAATCTATTAACTCTGGTGTGGATAATAATTGCCTGAGGGTAGGCTAGTAATTTCAAGTGGAGTTTTAAGGTGGTGTATGGGTGTTTAACGGTGGTGTATGGGTGTTTAACGGTGGTGTATGGGTGTTTAACGGTGGTGTATGGAGTAGAGAGATGATTAAGCAGCTTGGTAGCAATTAATTCTCATTACCCATAGTTAATGCTGGTGGTTGGGTATTTATAGTATGATGTTTGGGCCCTTATGGGCTTTCGGGTCATGTTTAATGGACCCGGGTCATGTTTAAAGACCCATGAGTTCTAAGCAGGAGGGCAGGTAGCTTAGTCAGGAAGTGTTTAGGTTTTTTAGTACTTTAGTCATAGTTCGAACAGCCTTAAGGATACAGTGTTCAAAGTGATCTGTCCGGTCCAAATGATCTGTCCGGTTTATTTCCTTGTAGTCTGTCCGGTATTCGGAGAGACTTAGACTGATTTGCCCTTCCAGGGAGTATGCTGAATTTGGACTCATCAAACTCAACTAACAGTAACAAGTTGTTTGTTCTTATGACAAAAAACACTAATACGATAACTATTTTCCTCGCTAACAAAATGTTCATTTGAAGCTTCAAATAAACGTAAAGTATTTTTTCTAATATTTTCATCAACAATATCAATTAACCCAAAGTATCAACAATTGATAGCATGCCAACAAAATACCATCACAACTTAAGAGGCAAATCTTGATTTCACCAAGACAAAATTTTAATATGAAATTACCTATAACCAACTCATCCAATTGTTAGAGATATAAGGCCTAAGCCCATTAGCCCATATAGTTGATCTATAAATAATAGATTTAGACTTTATGTAATACACATTTTCTAATAATCAGAAACCCTAGTTGCTTATTGGCGACTACTTCTTCTTTTATCTATATATGTTTCTTAACATGGTATTAGAGCTTTGGCTTAGATCTTGAAGTTTTCGTGTCTTTCGCTGTGCCGGCGGGCAGTGTTTTTAGTTGTCCGCCAGAATTTTTGTAGATCTACTAGGTATTCAATTTTGTAGTAGCATTGGATTTCGGTTTGGAATTAGATTTATTTGGAAATATTGGATCTGTTCGGAAATTTTGGATTACGTATTGATCTTGTTTTGGATTTGTTTAGCTTTGTTTTGAATTTGTTTGGCTTTGTTTGGATTCGTTTGGTTTCGTTTGGATTAGTTTGGATTAGTTTGGCTTCGTTTGGATTCGTTTTGACTTCGTTTGGACTTGTTTGGCTTTGTTTTGGATTCATTTGGCTTTGTTCTGACTTCGTTTGGCTTGGTTCGGCTTCGTTTGGATTCGTTTGGCTTCGTTTGGACTTGTTTGGTTTTGTTTTGGCTTTGTTTGGCTTTGCTTGACTTCGTTTAGATTCGTTTGGTGTTTGGATTTCGTTTGGATTAGTTTTGAGTTTTGGAGTTTGGAGATTGGAGCTCGACGATTGGAGTTTGAAGATTGGAGCTTGAAGATTGGAGTTTGATCTTTAGGTTTTGACGTTTCGATTTTGGTTTTGATGTTTTTTTTTATTCGTTGATGTTTCAATTTTTTTTTCTTATTTTGTGTAACAAACTCGCAATGCTTGATTCGTTTGGAGATTAGAGTTTGAAGCTTGATTCGTTTGGATTTGTTTGGTGTTTGATTTCGTTTGGAGTTTGGAGTTTGGAGTTTGGAGTTTGGAGTTTGGAGTTTGGAGTTTGGAGTTTGGAGTTTGGAGTTTGGAGTTTGGAGTTTGGAGTTTGGAGTTTGGAGTTTGGAGTTTGGAGTTTGGAGTTTGGAGTTTGGAGTTTGGAGTTTGGAGTTTGGAGTTTGGAGTTTGGAGATTAGAGTTTAGAGTTTAGAGTTTGGATATTGCAGCTTGAAGATTAAAGATTTGAGATTAGAGTTTGAAGATTGGAGATTGAAGTTTGGAGAAATGATTTCGATTTTGACGTTTTGTTTTCTTTTGATTATATTTAAGATTGGCGTTTTGTTTTGTTTTGATTTTATTTTTTATTTTGTGTAACAAACTCTTAATGCAAGAATAAGCATTGCGAGTTTGAGAGAGGGTGTTAGAGATATAAGGCCTAAGCCCATTAGTCCATATAGTTTATCTATAAATAATAGATTTAGACTCTATGTAATACACACTTTCTAATAATCAGAAACCCTAGCTGCTTATTGGCGACTACTTCTTCTTTTAAGAAACATATATAGATAAAAGAAGAAGTAGTCGCCAATAAGCAGCTAGGGTTTCCGATTATTAGAAAGTGTGTATTACATAGAGTCTAAATCTATTATTTATAGATAAACTATATGGGCTAATGGGCTAATGGGCTTAGGCCTTATATCTCTAACACCAATTTACTTAAAACAAGATTAAGAATACCTTTGAAGTCCTCAAACTCACCAAAACCACGCATTGTCATTTTACTAATTAGTTTAAAAATACATGGTCGAGCTCTAGACATTATGTACATTCATTTGATAATTCAAAAAAACTATGTATCTCACATTTGAAAAATTATAAATTTATCGTTACTCAAATCTATAAATTAACAAATTGTATAGTATCTTTCAATTAATTTATAATTTATTTCGCGTTATATGTCTCGCATCTCACATATATAACATTTTTTATAACATAAATATTATAACCAACCATATGATTTCTTGCGTCTTACGGGACATGAGACGTGAGACACAAAATATGATATGCAAGCGCGAGACATGAGATGCAAAAAGTGAGACGTGGGACAATACACTTCACATTCCTCGTAGCGATGTTAGATTGTCAAATACATAAATCAAAATAGAGAAAAATCAAACTAAAACCATAAAACAAAACTAAATTGTGACTTTCAAAATGAGTAAATCAAAAAAACCGAATGATATTTAAATAAGTGAAACCTAAAAACAAAACAAAAATCAAATTTTAAATTTTAAAAGAAAATTAAAATAACAACTTTTATATAACTCATTAAGAGTATTTAAAATATAATAAAACAAATTAGATACCATGTGGTAAATAGAAAATTTAGATGAATCTGAGTCAATAATAAATTATAACTAGGGTAAGTAAATTATAATTAGGATAAGCAGAGAAAATATTTGTTAGTTTGTTTGGTAGTTATTGGATTTTTAACTCTAAAAAAATTGTTTGTTTATAAGAAAAATAGAATTAAAACCAAAAACCAAGTAAACTTTTATTCTTTCAATAAAACTAGATAAATATAAAGTATAGTATCACTTAATTCATTTAGAAATTTGTTACCTAATTTGTATTCTTAACTTTCATTTTTTTATATTTATTTATTTTGTCAAAGTTCTTTTATATATTGGATGAATTATTGATATAAACTTGATTATTTTTTGAAATGATTATTAAAAAATATTTTTTATTATTTCTATTGGTAAAAACTAGTTATTGTGATCAAGCAAAATGGATCATTGTATCTTACAGAATGTATTCATTATGATTATCATAAAATGTTGTTTTGGTTTTGCATAATTTTTTTTCGCCATTTAATTGCAAATGTTATGGAAAGTTTACAAAAATTTGTTATTTGATGGTGAAATATTGTTTTTTCTAATATTAAGTGCAAAAACAATTTTACCAATGCAATGACGAGCATAGTAACTAAGAATAGTAAAAAAATAATATTTATATAAAAATAATAATAATTAGTTTTTATATCCAAAAAATACATTATCGATACTTATTTGGATCAATTTTTTACGTCATAAATGATTTCTTTTAGGATAAATAAGATTCATAAGCAGAAATCAAAACTACGCATGTTCTCTCTAGAAAATTTATAACTCTTCTATTTAGACAACTCTCTTATTCTCTTTTCACAATCATAACGTTTAGAAAAAAATTACAAAAAAATGGTGAGTTTTTTGCATCTCATAATTGATTATGTTGAGTTTTTTTTCCATTTTGTTTAGTTTCAGATGATAGTATTGAGTTGTTTTTAGGGTTTTAATGTTTTTTTTAGTTTTAGGAGTTCGATGTTAAAATTTGGTTGAAGTAAGGTTTGAAAATATAAAAATACAAATCTTTTTAATTTGGTGCAAAACATGTCTTAGTACTGGGGTTTGTAATACAGAAATAAAGATATTGTATGTGGTTTTGTTAGTTAGTTATCGTTACAAGATTTGTTCATGGGCTTAAAATAGGGAAACAAAAGTTTTGTTTTATATTTCACAATTGGTTTAAGCTTTGTTCCACATTTCTCATCTCGTACTTGTTTCTTATGCATGTATTTTATATTTTTCATTGTGTTTTTTATATTATGAATACATTTGACAGTTATGTGATGTAAATATTTTACAATTGTATGATGTGAACATTTCGCATTTCGTAGTTATATGGTGCATGTATTAGTCTTTTTTTTCATATTTCACAATTTTTTATGCATGTTTAAGCCTTGTTTTATATCTTACACTTGTTATTAATATATGTTTCATATTTCCAAAATCAAATATAAAACTTGGCCAACGCTGAAATATTTAGATCGGATCTATATACCATAATTAAAGCATGGTGGTAACAGAAAAAAAACACACATCCAAGTAACGAGAATAACCCCATTCCGCACTATTTTGAAGGTTAAAAATGACTTGCAAGACGATAAAACTACCACTAGAAAATAACGGGACTTGATTGTAAAAATAATCAATGACACTGATAATTGAGTTTTCAAGTTGGGTTCAAAGTTTCTGAAAGTTACATTATAATATTCGAAGGTCATATTTAGATTGAAGTGCGGTCGATAGGCAATGTCTTTTACAAACACAATCTTTCAACCAAGATATTCGAAAGAGGAAAAATAATCAAGAATTATAAAATATATTTCCCTATAATACTTCAAAGAAGACAATAATGAGGGAAACAACCACCATAAATTATGAATAAAAAACTCAACGTATAAATCATGTATTTCACAACATATTTGCTAAAAGTTTTGCAATTCGTAATAAATATACTATATGTTTCATATTTTACATTCAATGTACAATATGTTTTGCATTTTACAATCCATATACTTCATTCTTGTATTTCACAAATCATTTAATACATGTTCCATATCTTAGAGTTCAATAATAAAATATGTTATAATTATAAAAGAGAAAGTAGTAAATGATATGGTTATACTAGTAATTTTATTAGCATGCTCGGTATTTTTTTCTTAGCATTTCGGGATATCATGGCTTTGATAATAATTTACTACCCTGAAGATAAAAAAATCAACAACTACGAATCAACATGAGCAATCAGGGAAAATTTAATGAGTTCAATAATAAATTATTACAACATCAATTTTGAAACAAACAAATTATATGATGTATTGTTATATATGTATCTTACTCCTTTATTCAATATATAGAAGATAAATACACATACTTGATATGATATGAAAATTCAGTTAAAATGATAACATAAAAAAGTTTAGGTTTGACTGCTACGACCTAAGCTTCTAAAGATCTATGTAGTAAATGAGACACGAATCTAGACCCAACATATTTTTATAGCGAGATTGTGCAGCTGCGCAACCCTTCCACTTTAACTGAAATCCTAAAAGTGACGTCTATAAAAGTGTATGCAGCTGTACGTGCCCTCTACTTAGTCAGAACCAGAAATGACCTTATAAGAAGTCATGCAGCTGCGCACCCCCTTCATATAGACCCAGACTAACCAATATCATGTAGAAGGGTCACACAATTGTGCAGCCTCTCATATTGACCTTGAGAAAAAAATGAATTATCATACCATCATAGTCTAATTAATATGACCACTAATGCCAACATGGCAGATATCCCAAGTTCGAGGGATTAAAGAAAACAATCCTCAAATGTCCACTCATACAGCTTGATCCTCTAACAACAATTTTTTCTTTAGGTTTAGGAACAATAGCAAGATTACGCTTGACAATGTACGGACATATGTACCTGAAATTGTACGAAAGTGTAGTACAAATAACATACCCAACCTTGGAAAAGTAACAAAAGTGAAAAAAAAAACGTTGAACCAATAAAGAGGATCCTACCTAAAACATCCACAAATAGGAACTACAATATATAGAGTAAAAAAACGTAGAACATAGTAGGTTAAATTTAGAATAAATAGTGAAAATATGTAATAAAAAATAATGTAATTTGAAATATAAAATAAGTCGAGTGTTATTGTTAAAAAAAATATCGTTTTTTTTTTAGATTTTTTTCTATCCATTAAATGATTTTTTTGCTTCACCAATATTGATTCTTATATTCATTATAAATGATATTCATCCGTTAATTATGGAACACGTAATAATTAAGACATGAGTAGCAATAGAATGTTTGATGTTTCAAATGTGTGAGAACTAAATTTTTTTTTGGAGAGTTGGCTATAATTAAATCATTATAAAAGATCACAAATAATCAAGTATGTTTTTTTTTACATTTCATATTTCTTTTAAGCTTGATTTGGCATTTTGAATTTGTTTTAAACCTTATTTCGCATTTCATATTTATTTTAAACATTGTTCTGCATTTCATGTTTGTTATAAACCTTGTTTTGCATTTCATATTTACTTTAAAAAATATCTTACATTTTTTATTTACTTAAATATTTAAACATTTTGTAGATTTTGGATGTACCACTACCTCTAACAAATGGTGAAAGAGAGACATTGATTGTTGGAGTTCTAAGGAAGAAAGGCATTATGTGGAATAATAAAATAAGGTGGAAAAACTAAAAATAACAAAGATCATAGAATAGAAGTTGTCGTTAGTGGAAGTGGAATACCATATAATGAAGATAACCCAAAATATCATGTTTCATAAGTAGAAAAGGCAACCGAATCTAATTCTTCAAAATATAAACTAAATATATTATAAGTTAATCCATAAAAAAATAACAACTACTTCATATAAGAATCATAATTTGTTTTAAAAAAACCATCTCAGAATAAGATTGACAAACTTTATACTTTCAAAATATAGAACAAATATTTGAGGAAATTAGTGAAAATGAACGAAATATAATCATTCATTTCGTATTTTGGTTAAATTAATGTTCTGCATTTTTAAATTCACTTAAGATATGTTAGGAATTTCTCATTACATTTTTCAATACAATAAAACATTTTTCTTATTTTGTATTGTATTGATGATTTTAGTTTGATTACTTTTAGTTTAATAAAGAGTTAGAAACACGAAACTCTAAGTTTGAAAAATATATTAAATATGAAATGAATAAAGTAAGGATTTCAATGAAGAGGTAAGTATAATGGCAACCAAGAATTCTTCATTACAAAAGTAAGTAATCGACAAATATGATAAATAAGGAAGTAAAATTGATTGAATATAACATAAACAAAACTTTTTACTTGCTTATATTGTAGACAAATAAATTAGTGACTCAATATAGTATGAACCCAACATCCAATACAATTAAATAAATGGATATAACATTCACTCCTGTCCAAAATAAAAAATCATGTAATGAGGAAAAATGAAGTATTTGAAGAACTTGTACAAAGTGAGGTGTTGAATGTTGTTTCACATGACTTGATTAAAACTATCAAATGAATGGTGCACAAGATGAGGTGCAAAATACATAACAACCTACTAATATTGTAGAGGATAGTATAAATTATGCAAAGTTGGAGATGAAGGATAAAAATATGGAAATAAAGGATGCATTACTACAGAAGAAAGATAAGTAAAAGAAAGTTATGAATAACAAATAAGATAAGGTGGATGATAAAAAAATAAGAGATAACTGATAAATAGGAGGGTGTGATACAACATAAAGTCTAAAACCAATCTGAAGACGTAAGAAAAATAAAACAAGCTAAGATATATGTTTCATTTTACATATTTTATAATTTTAGAGAATTTGTTTTTACATTTTGTAATAGGTTATATTTTGCATTTGTAAAACCTTTCATTTTTCAAATGTATTTACCATAGTTATTTTTCATTTAACATTTATGTTTAACTTTCATTTCAAATTTTATAACTTTTTTATAAGTGTTTTGCATGATGCAACTTTCAAAATATATTTAACACGAGTTAACATTTTGCATTTTGCATTTAGTTTAACATTTATTTTGTATTTTACGTTTATGTGTTATACTCATTTCATATGTCACATTCGTGTAATCATTTATTTCACATTTCAATTCTATTTTTTACCTTATTTCATATTTTTTCATATGGTACACTTGTCTTGTTTTATTGTGTTTTTTAAGTAGGAGAAAGAAACACAACTTATACTAGTTTCAAAAGGTAAAACCACAACTGAACCAAATGTAAATATTGAATCTGGTGAAGATGAATTATGAGAATAATATGATAAGGGAACTTTTGATAGTGTTGTTGATTGTCAGCAGACTAATTGAGCAATTGATAACGAAACAAATATTTTGATTGAAATCAACGAACCCAACAAATTGGTCATTATTGAAACTAGAGAAATAGGTTAATCCGATTGTATGACCAGTTTCAAGAACAACAATCTATATTCATGTGAGTAGTATGTTGAAATTATCCAATGAAGACAAACTTGAATATAAGGTAACATTATTTCTAATACATGAAATCTCAAATAAATTACTGCATATTTCACATTTCGCCATTGAATAACAACATCTTTCGAATATTATATTTGAAATTAGCCTTGTTTTACATTCCAATTTTGACTTTATCCTTGTTTCATATTTCATATTTGACGTTAGCAGTATTTCGCATTTTGCAGACTATTTATGTTTATATCTATTAGTTTATTAAGAAAAAATATTTCATATATTTTTACTCACCATGATGGAACATTAACAATACCTTATATATTAATAGCAATTTATGGACATGCAATGATAAACATATATGAGTATAAAATAAAACATTATTTATAAGAATTTTCTTAATATATACATTGATAATTTGATGAACAAATATTTCATAAATAGTTGACAAAGTCTTTTTTATGAAAAATAATAATAATAAACTGTTTTTATCATCATTCTAATATGCACCAAAACACCAAAAATAAAATTAATCACTATAAACTAATGGTGATTGACCTTGATAATGATATAACACTAAATTGTAACCTTCAAAATACAAAATAATAAAACAAAAAAGACTTCACACTATTTCGCCATTTACATTAGTACATATTTTGCATTTCACATTTAGTTATACATTGTTTTGCATTTTTTATTTGGAATTAGCTTTGTTTTGCATTTTGTAAATGATAATACAAGTTATTTTGAATTTAACTCATATTATTAAACCTTGTTTTGCATTTCTTATATAATGTTAAGTTGTGTTTTACATGCCGCATTTGATATTAAGCATGGTTTTAAATTTGGCATATGATGTTAAGCTTTGTTTCACATTTCACATATAATGTTAAAACGTGTTTCTTATTTTTCATTTCATATCTAAATCATATTTTTGGTAAACATCTTATTAAAATGAGTGTACAAATAGATTACCTCGTCGAAATGAAATTTTAAAACCATAACAATGATAAAATATTATGCCCAAGAGATATCCCATAAAAAATAAGAAATTATCGAATGTGGCGTATTAGTATGTGAGTATGCTATGTACTTTATCAACTATTACAAAACAATCAGCCAATAGGATGAAAACATTGGTATATTAAAAACAACCTTTCTATTTGATATATTTCTCAATGATATAAACATAAACAAATATTGATAGTAATATGTGTATTGATAGTAAAAACATTATATACCGCGTTATATATACTATGTATTTTGTTAGTACTGATAAAATATTGGTGATTTTTAGAAATATTACTCCATTTCGCAACTGACTATTTAAATGTTTGACAACTCACAACTCACAACTCACATTAATCTAAGTTTATTATTATTTTGCATTTCGTAGTCCAACTTGTATATGTTTTGCATTTCACAGTTTTTAATCCTTGTTTCGTATTGCGTAGTTGGTTATCTATATGTTTTGTATTCCAAATATTAATTATATTCAACTTTTGCTTTATTTTTCATTTCACAATTGAAAAAACATTATTTTATATTTCACATTTAATTTCTACGCAAGTTTGGCATTTTGAACATTAATATTATAAATCTTATAGAATAACTTAAAGAACAAATTTAATAATAAAAGTGCCAAGATTTGCATGATCATCTATTATGATGGATTTCTCCACAATGACTATATTTTATATTTAAGACGATAATTTACAATGTAATACGTTTCTTCTTAGTTCTTTCCGCTCTTATTCTCAAATTTGGTGGAAGAAAAATTGGAAATCCAGTAGAACACCAAAAATAGTTAAAGCATGTATGTCATATGAATAAGTTGTATTATAAAAGCTTGAATAATATTATGGATCCACATATGTTGAATGATTTTGTTGAATCTTAGTATGACAACCAAAACATGAGAGTGTGAAAAACAATAATTTTTTCACATACCACAAGAATATTTAAAACTCATAAGACCAGCAACCACAACAGGTTCCAAAAATACTTTGTGTTCAACTTGCGAATGGACTAGCCATCGACAACCTAATTAGTCGATAACCTTAAAATTATTTTTGAATTTATGACATTCAGTAATCCATCTAGACCCTTCTCATATCGTCTTGATATTTGACTCATAAGTAAAATTCTAATATTTTTATTTAATTCAAACATAATAAGATTACAAAACTCTAATATATGGTTATTGAACGAACCTTATGGACGAGAGGCCATAAAAATGTATCTTATACCTTTAAAACTATATATGTAAGGATGGTTTCAATACAATTGATCTGCCAAACCCTTTAAATCATTACCATTACCAATTATTCGGTATTACGAAATTAAGTACCATCATCCTACCAAAACTTTGGTATAGACAAAATATTCAGTTTGGATGATTTATTATTGTAAAATATTAATAAACACTACTAAAAATATAAGATAAATTTAAAACAAACAACATATTTTTTTGGAATAGTTTTCTTAGAAGTAATTGAACAGATAAATAATATCAACCATATAAAAACATATAAGATTAAAATAAGTATGTTATTTTTTTTAGAATTTAATTAGTGAAAACTTACATTTTAATTTAATTTTATAATTATTGATACAAATTCTTTATTTTTGGTGAAAAAAAGACTTTAAATAAATGGAAAGGTTCATACAAATTCCTAAGGCATACCCCGAGGTAATACAATAACAAAGGAGATAATAAAGTCAAAATGTCGTAACTGAGGTAAAAAAGAAAACATAAGCAACGCAATTAATATGCTCTGATGACTGGGTGGAAGTTAGGTGACTCCAAGATCGAATCGGGAATCCAAGCTCCTAGTTCCACGCTATACTGGTGAGACCTGCAAATATAGAGATAGAGGTTATTTAGATTTTATTTATTCTATTAAGTCCAGCCTATTTTGGTTCCAAGGAATCTATATCGGAGATCCGATAAGATATTGAAGGATATTGAGGAAGCCAAAACTGGGGGAATCCAAATATTCTTGAATTCTGCTCTTTCCAAACATGGTAAATGACCGCATTGAAGCAAGTGCGCCAAATACAATGGTCTTGTGAGTTAGACCATCTTGACGCCTCGAGGATCCAAGCTTGCCAAGAGTAGGATTGGAAGGGGAGGTCAAGTTTGGTACTTAAATAAGACCAAATATTTTGAGCGAAACTACATTCATTGAGGATATGAGCTATAGATTCCGGGTCAGAGCTGCAAAGGGCAAAGGAAGCAGGGGTGTTGATACCCCAACTAATGAGCTTGTCTCTGGTGACAAGTTTGCCCAGAATAGCAAGCCAGGAAATAAAAGAGTGTTGAGGAATGTTATATTTGTTCCATACTAACCCCGCCCATCCCTTTACAGGAATAGGCTGACGAATGATGTTGTAACTGGCGTAAATCGAGAATTTATTGCCTCCATCCTTTGTTACCCAGTAAGGAGCGTCCTTCGATAAGATGTTTGGGCGAGGGAGAGAGAGAATAAGATGCCTGATTTCTTCCAGATGCGCACGACTTCGAGCCCTAGCCGATCTCAAGTTTTCAGGCCATTTCCATTCACCATTAGAGATGATGTCAGAAACTTTTAGGTTATTTCCCATACGAGAGTCACAAATTATGTCAGGGTCGTAGTGGATTTCCAGAGGCGATGAAAGAAGCCACGGGTCATGCCAGAGAGAAGTAGTTCTTCCATTCCTGATTGCCACCCTGTACAAATTAATACCCAAAGGGCGAAGGCGGAGAATTTTCCTCCATATCCAGAAACTTTTATTTTTAATCTTTTCAGTTTTGATCCATTCACACCAAATAGAGTGATTCTGATTACTAACAATAGACCAAAGGTATTTAAGGGCAACCGCCTGATTCCATATTTTTAGGTCTAAGATCCCAAAGCCGCCCTCTTTATAAGGAGTGGTTACAACAGTCCAGGCCACTTTGGCCCCATGAATTTTAATAGTCGAGCCAGACCATAGGAAACGACGAAGGTATTGGCTTAGCTCTTTAGTTATCCTAGAAGAGAGAATGAAGATTGAAGACCAATAAACATGTCCCGCAAAAATGACCGATTTGATTAACTGGAGTCTTCCCGCATAGGAAATATGCTTGGAAGTCCAGGAATTGATACGGGAGGTTATTCTATGTTGAAAGGGACAACAATCGGTGTCGGTAAGTCTACCAGTAAGAAGAGGGACACCCAGATATTTCACTGGAAGGGACCCTTCGGGGAAGTTCAAAATTGGAATAAGATTCATTCTTAGGTGGTGGTCAATTCTTGAGAAAAATATGTGGCTTTTCAAAAGATTGACCTTAAGACCAGAGAGAGTATATAAATTATCCAGAGCATTTTTTATTAGATTGAGAGAAAGGATGTCCCCATGACAGAAAATCATCAGATCATCTGCAAAGCAGAGATTAATGATTTTTTGTTTGCGACATTTCCAATGGAATCAGAAGTTCTCATCTAGACTTTTCTCTTTGAGTATGCCAGAAACTACTTGCATAACAAGTACGAAGAGCACAGGGGAGAGAGAGTCACCTTGTCTGAGACCTCTTCTGCCTTTGAACTTACCATGAAGATCTCCATTAATTATTATAGAATAAGAGGGGGAGGAGATGCACTTAATAATCCAGGTGATCATCTTTTCCGAGAAATGCATTGCTACAAGAATGTCCAGGATGAGGTGCCATCGGACATTATCAAAGGCTTTAATGATATCAATTTTAAAAGCAACCCTTTTGCCCCTACCCTTAGCTTGATAGCCCCTCAGCAGCTCTTGGGAAATAAAGATGTTATCTAGAAATGTTCCTTCCCTCAACGAAAGCTGATTGAGAAGAATCAATGAGATAAGGAAAGACGACTTTGATTCTATTGGCCAGAATTTTGGAAATGATTTCATAAACTAAATTGCAAAGTGAAATTGGTCTATAGTTAACAGGCACAGAAGGAGAGTCTTTTTGGGGGATAAAAGCTATAGAAGTTGCATTCCAGGACTCGATCAAGGTTCCAGAGAGGAAGAAATCTTGGACACCCTTGCAAATGTCCGGGCCAACGATGTTCCAAGTTGATTTAAAAAAGCTAGAGTTAAAACCATCAGGACCAAGAGATTTATCGCTATCAATACTGAAGAGAGCATATTTAATTTCCGAGTACGATATCTCGCGGATCATTAACTCCATATCATAGCTATTAACTTTGGAATTTATTAGAGAAGAGACTTTTTCAAGACCTGGGTAGGAAGGAGGATGCTTGGTACCCAGAGAGTTCTCAAAATAATTCACCAAGATCTTGGATACGCCAGATGGGGATGAGACAATGACATATTGGTTGTTAGAGAGCGATAGAATTTTATTGCGGAATAACCAGGCTTTAATGCTTTTATGGAAGAATTTAGAATTTCTATCCCCCAATTTAATCCATTTTCTCTCGATTTGTTCTTAAGAAAGGATTCTTCAGCACGACTAAGAAAGATGAAGGAAGCAGAAGCCTCAGATTCGTTAATGACTAAACGAGGGTTGAGAGGATCATAGGCTAAATTTTCTTGGGCCTCAAACAGTCGATTTTGAGCTTTAGAGACTCTGGAGGATATGTCACTAAACTCCGAACGATTAAGAAGGGAAAGCTCCGATTGTAATCTCACAAGCTTATCAGATACCCTTTTCATTCCCAGGGAGGGGGAAGGAAGGTTCCAACTGTTTGAAACAATATCCTTGAACCGCGGGTGAGATTGCCACATATTGAGAAAACGGAAAGGTTTTTTCTGCTTCGGGCAAGGGAACCCAAGGTTGAGGGTAACAGTTGTGTGGTCAGAAGTGCGAAGGTACCCAAAGTGAACATGGAACATAGGGAAAATATTTTCCCATTCCGAATTGACAAGGACGCGGTCAATTTTGAAGAGAATGGGGTGAGACGGTTGTTTATTGATCCAAGTGAACTCAAATCCAGAAGATCGGAGGTCACTTAGTTCGCATTGGTAACAACAGTTATTGAAATCATCAATAGATGGGGTCCAAGAGTCCGAAGAGCCCAGATGCTCATCAGGATGACGAATAACATTAAGGTCCCCAAGAGCTACCCAAGGGAAGAGAGTATCGAGCTTTGAAATTTCAATTAGGTTATTCCAAAGCTCGATACTGTCCGAAACTTCATTAAAATAATAAATAACAGTGAAATTGAAAGAAGCTCTTAAGTTATGACAACTAGCTTTACAATGAATAAATTGAGGAGATTGAGAAATTCTAGAAACAGTAATTACACTTGGATTCCAAGTGATCCAGATTCTACCTAGGGGGTGAGACGAGTGGTTTGTAATGACATGCCAAAAGGGGACCATTTGTCTGATAATATTATCAACCCTATGAATTTGGACTTTGGTTTCTACTAGGACTATCAATGAGATATGATTACTAATAATAAAATCAGTGACATCTTTTGTCCGATAGTATCGTTTAGACCCCGTACATTCCAAGAAGCAATATTCATAAAAAGAATACTTACAGTGAGTCATCCGTTGGTCCTGTCGGAGGACATTACCTGCTTGCCTTTGTCCTTGGCTACATCCGTGCACCCCGTTTTGGGAGGTGAGTCCACCTCCTCGCCAGGTTCCACATCCGAATCTTCGGTAATGGATGGCAGTCTAGATCGAAGATCCAAATCAGGAGCTAACTTTGAAGGATCTTCCTCAGAAGACGAGGTCGCCACGGGAATGTGGGAAGGTTTGATAGGGCCTTTGGTGCATTGTCGAGTAGGATGCCTAAAAACCTTACAATTTGCACATTGGGGAAGGAGGCCCTGGTATTCAAATGCTACTGTGATAGATTTTCCTCTTATCTTGAAAGTGAGATCATAGCGGATTGGTGGCCCTGCTTTAATCAAGATACAAATACGGGCAAATCAAAGCTTTTTCTTTCTCTCCGTTTGGCGATCTACATACATAGGGGATCCGATGACCGATCCGATATTGCTGAAACTCTCCGCGGTCCATAACTCGTAAGGAAGGTAAAATACTTTAACCCAAATCGGAATTTTCGTGTGAGGATCCTTGATAAGGGATGTTAGAGGTTCCCATAATTTCAGTATCATTAAATTGCCACCAAAGTGCCAGGGGGCTTCCTCTAATACTTTTTTAGACATCGCTCCGGAGCCAAATTTGAAAAGGAAGTAACCCTCCGGAAGGGGTTTGAATTCCAAAATCCCAAATTTATTCCATAGAGATTCCACGTTAGCCTTAAAAAAAACCAAATTGGACGGTTGGTTAAGGAAATAACCCGAGAGGCAAGCCTTCCAAGTGTCCGGGGATCCAAGAGCCGAATCATTCATAATAAATTCGTTATCCACCAATTCCATATGATTAATTCCAATTACCAGAGGGGAGCGATTATCACTATGGCCCGCAACTATGCTTGCAAAAGAGGAGAAAGGGGCGGATTTAGAAACCGAATTCGAGATAGAGAAACCCCTTGATATTTCCTTTGAAAACTGAAGGATGGAAGGATTACTATGGGCCTGTTTGTATTTTCTTCCTTTTGGGCATTTGTCCGCATTCCCAAAATTCCGGATTAGAGGGTGATGGCCATAGGAAGCACCACCTCTCAAAATGTCCTTCCCTTTGTTTTTAGAGGGCTTATTAGCACCCGAGTGGGCCCAATGCTTGAAGACCGTCGGCCCACTGCATGAGGTTCCATAGTCTGGACCAGATTGTTACATAGGAAGCCCAACACACCAGTACTACTTCTAGGCCTAGAAACCGGATCTGTTCCCTGACCCGATTTCGCCAACTCAGAGGCCTGGATCCCTGATGAAAGAGAGGGAAACCCTAGTCTATCGAATCCATCATCTTCGAAGGACAGGGAGTGAGACCCCTCTGAGACTCCCATTAGCGAATTCTGCAAAGCCGACGTGATTTCCCTTGATGCTACGTACCTATCTGTTCGGAGCAGAGGTTGTTAGGCGGAGCGGTGCAGAGGCGATGAGAATCCAGGTAAGGATTTTTCCTTGGATCGACGATTTTCAGAATCGATCGGACTCGAATCCGGTAAGGCTCTTCCACTGGAGTGGACATCGGTAGAGAGAGATGGGTTCAACAGAGGCGGCGAGCCTTCTCTGGTTGCTACGGTCCTAACTGATTGGAGCGGAGGCGGCCTGAGAAAATGGAGCGAATCAATTAGGTTCGACCAAGACGGAGATGAGACTTCCGATAATGCTCTTCCTTTGGAGCGAAAATCGGCAAAAATAGATGGGCTCAATAGAGGCGATGAGTCTTCTGGAGAAAGAAGAGGCTTGCTTGAACTGAACGGCGACGCTGAGACTCCAGACAGAACTCCACCCTTGGTGCGATTTAGGGCAGCGTAGGCAGAGAAAGGAGACGGCTCCCAAGAGTCTGATTTTGCCAATGACGGCGAAGCATATGCTCTGATGGGAGAACCACCCCTCCATTCTGAAGAGTAGATCAGAGATAAGGCTAAGACGGGGGGAGCAGGTTGAGAGGCATGGAGACTATTGTACTGGCCTAGATCTTTTGACAGGGAGGTGGTGGCTGGCTGAGGGGGGAAATGAAGGTCATCCAATGCAGCCACCAGGTTTTCGTAGAAACCAACGTCAGGGGGAGGAGGACTTCTGTTCCAGGGAGGATGGTGTTAGGTGGTGGTGGAGAGCACAAGCCAGAGGGGGCGATCAAGAAGATAGTTTGAGGGAGGCTTGCACCGAGGGCTTCCGTCTCAGGTAAGAAATTACTTCGCTCGTGTAGTGACTTTTTTTGAAATACGATTTTCCCTTGTCCAGATTCCATATAGTGTCTGGCCAAGGCAAGAGCTTACTTAAAATACGTTTCGTGTTCTACAGAAATAAGGTGAGAGGAGGAGGAAGATGGGGGATCAGCAAAGGGATCATGGATAAACTCTGAGGAGTAGGGATAGACTCTGAGGAGCAGGGAAACATGGCAAAAGAGGAGGAGAAAGTCTAGGTTTTGATAGGGGAGTAAGAGGCGATGAGCTCCAAGGGCTTAGAGAGCAAGGAAGGTCTCAAAGGATCACTTGGTTCCATCCGATTTTCAGGTAACAGAATTTTGGTTATTGGGTACTAATTTCTTTTGCTGGTTAAGAGAGGCGAATAGGTTGAAGGAATTAGGAGATAGGTTATAAAGGAAGGTGGTGAGGAGGTGGTAGGGATAAGAGGTAGGTTATGGACTTCTAAGATGTAGGTAGCTTCCAAATGCTGTCTAAGGGGGGTCAGGGTAGATATGGCTAGGAGGAGACAGAACTGACAGCCTAAGGAATAGGAATCCAGACATTGGGGGGAGGTAATAAGCATGGCTGATACAAAGAGCCAGTAATGCTGATTAAGGGTTAGTTTGACTGAAGGAAAGGAACTGAGAGGGGAAGTGAATCTGTGGATAGCCCAAAATAGTAAAGAGAGGATGTCTAGAGATAGAGAGGTCAGAGGGGTGGTTTTTTGAAGAAGTGGATAAGGAGGGAAGTTAGTTCAGTTGGGATAACTAAATGGCTAGGGATGACTAACTAGATTACTTATAGTTTTGGTAGAGAAAAATGACTAAAAGTTTATTTGCTTACTATGACTTTCAGGGCACAAGGAAGATTGAAGACCAGTCCAAACAGAGGAATGTAGGACATGGAATCTGATGTAGAGGTGAAGGTAACCATTAGCCCAGAAGATAAAGGAGATGGGAGAGAGATTAGGGGGCAGATTTTGGGGGAGTAGCAGATTGGTGGGGGCTTGAGAGATGACATCCAAAGGGACTGACGAGTGGGAGATCTCCTTAAGGACATTAAAGCCTAAGTCTCCAATGACGAGCCAAAAATTTGGGAGCTTGCTATGGACCAGAGGGTTTAAGCTTGAGCTTGTCTCATAAGGAGCCCATGCTACAGGGAAGAGATAGACAACAAGAGTGGGAGGCGGATTCGATGGGAGGTTCCTAATTGAGGAGGGATCCACCAGGTAATTGGGGTAGCATACAACACTCAGGGCAGAGAGAGGTAAAATGCTTGATGAACCCATCAATCAAATGGATCATTTTCTATTGATTTTAGGGTTCACAAAGCTTACCTAGACGAACAAGTTACCATTACAGGGGTGAGGGGTGAGGAGTGAGGAGAGAGGAGAGAGCCTTTTTATTGATACAAATTCGGTTTTTGACAACTTCAACAACTATTATGAAAAATATCATAACTTTGTCTAAATTTTTTATTTAAATATAATATTTTTGTATTATAAAATACATTTGTAGATCTTATATATAGTTAAATTTTAAATAATTTCATAACAATATTCTAATTTGATCTAACTTTTGTTGGTGCATAATCGGTTTTTTGACATTTTTTACATTTATTATGAGAAAAACAACTACTTTATCTAAAAATTATTTTGGAATATGATATTTTTTTATGTTGGAAACTAGAGTTGTAAATTTTTGTAACCATATATGGAATTAAAATTTAGATATTATAAAAATATATAATTAAATTTTAAATTGATCAATAACTGTTGATACAAAATAGGTTTCTAAAAGCTCTGACGTGATATGGTGATGCAAAGTAGAATTAAAATTTTAATATTCTAAACTAGTCCAGAATGTCACTTTAATTTGATCTAAAATATGTTGATGCAAAATAGGTTTTTGACAGCTTTAAGGAGTGTTATGAGAAATACGATAACTTTGTCTATACATTTTATTTTTAATATGATATGGTGATGTGAAATTATCTTTCTACAAACTATTTTTAAGAGAACTACTATAACATATTTATAGAATTATTTTAATACAAAGCTAATGTATAGATTATGTTATTATGTTAAGAAAATCAAAATAGTTTTTTTTTTATAGTTATAAATTTAAATCATATGTTTTATTTAAAATTTTGGTTTGGTATCACATTATCGCGTGACTGATATTGAATATGAGCATCCTACCAAAAACAAATCGCTATGGTACAATAATTTCAAATTACCATATCGTACCGAAAATTCAGTAAAATCTGGTACGATTCGGTTATACCTCGTTATGGTAGGGTAATATGGCAAAAACTTCCACCTCTATTTATATGTATATATATCTACGAATGTCCCACCAAACCAAACCGGTATGGTACAATCATTTAAAATGACCATATCCTACTAGAAATTTGGTAAAATTTGGTATAATACGGTTAGACATCGTTATGGAAGGGAAATATGGAAAACAATTCCACTTATATATATATATATATATATGTGTGTGTGTGTGTATATATATATATATGTCTAGAGGAATTTTTTTCACAAAAATTAACAATATTTGAACCTCATTCATCAATAAATACATAATACTTACTTCAAATTCTCATCAAATGATAAATACAACAGACATGATAATAAAGAAGAAACAAAGAAGAAAAACATTATTTATACCTAAGTGACAATCTGAAATAGATATGATTAAATTATCCAACAAGTGAGGCTTCAATAACTCAAAAAAACATAACATTATCACTATCTTATGTTGAACAATACCAAATGCAACTAGCACAATTATGAAATAAGGATAATTAATAAGGACATTTAATAAGGACAACTTCAAATTTTATAATAACAAAATAGTAATGTTAACAATACAATGTGATGGGTTGCATAAATCTAATTTTGTAATTGTGATTCGTATTTCTCAATTATGAAATGGTGAAGTAAAAATCGCATAACTGATAAAACGATTAAGTAAATATGAACTCGAAACATTTATTATAAGAACAACCAATATATTTGCTATTTTGGATTATAATAACCTTAATTATATGTTTGTACTTTTTTTCAAACTTCTCATCCACATAGTATCTAATAAACTTCTCTATTTTTATATTGGTCCCAAATTGGGACATCTTACAATTGCTATGGTTCAACCTTTTCATTCACCCTTGTTGCTTAGGCAATGTTTGGTACGATCTCTTTAGGATACGCTCGTATAGGAGACATACATGTGTTAGAGATTTGTATAGTAAGAATCGCCTTAAGAAATCATGGGTCTCTTACAAGAGCCATACATTAAAAGCATGTGATGTCGTTATGGTATAGACAACAAAAAACCCATGAACACCCCTGTATCGATAGACGACAATTTTTCACTATATCAATGTCTTAAGAAAGATTCAAAAATTTAGTTTATGTAGGCAATGCATGCTTCCAGTTGGTAGTCTAATATATGATAATGTATGTACTAAACCATACAAATCATTCATTGTTGGGATAATGAGAATGTATTTAAGCAATTTAGAAGTTGTCAATTTGAGTGACATGAAGAATGTACTATGATATTTGAAGAATATCAAACACTTTAAATTGACATACACCAAATTAAATAACTTGGAGATCTTAGACTATTTTGATGCAAATTTTACAGGGTGTATAAACACCAAAAAATCTAAGTATTGATTTTAGCCGAAAGTGTCATATTGTGGAAGAGTGCAAAACATATTTTTTATTACGGATCACTATCACATTTAAGTATGTGACATGTTTCATAATATTTACTTTTCCATTTTGGTTAAATAGCTTTACGACGATATTAAGTTATAGTATAAGGGTGGCGAAGTCTCACATCTCATATCTTTTATGATAAGAAAATGGAATATTGAGGACTAAAATGTAAATAATGAAACCTTATATAACAGATTATAAAGTTAGATGAGAAATTATGAACTATGTATTTTAGTGAGGGACTAACATGCAATAATTCCTTTTATGTAATCGATTTCAGATGTACGCCGAGTGCTTGTGACTCAGCTGAGGACGATTAACAATCAGTGCCTATTTTGCTAGATCGAATTTTATCAATTTTGGAAAACAATCTTAAATTTTTATAATGAATCTAGAAAATGACTCGTTGGTTTGATCAGCTATTTAAACACTAAAAAAATATTTGCAGAGGACATATGATAGACCAGAAGGATCCGTTCTGATCCACCAGACTCAGTCAGAAATAGAATTACAAATGAACCAGTTCTCGGATAAGATAAATGCTTTAAACGAGAAATATGATCAGAATGAACAAAAGATTCACTCAGCAAGGCTGAAATCCGAGGTGAGGCACATGAATGAACAAAATGAAGTTGGAAACAATCTGATCGATCTTACACTGATCGTCAAATCAGGAGCTAACAAAAGAAGGCGCGCTTCGAAGCTCCAAAAGAGCGTCAATCTTCTTGAAAAGAAAAGAAAGATAAACAAAAGTATGTCACATCTAGTGATGAGGAGGTTGAAAGCTCTGGATCATGTTTTAAACGGTACAGGGTTCTTCGAAGGAAAAAAGGGATCAACCTCGAAAGTATAAGAAAGAATACAAATCTAGGAGATATAGTGTACCTCTACGTTTGAGGGAGTCTAATTGGTGTGAGGGAAGCACGTCGAATTAGTATGATGGAGCTGATCAGAATTTATATGCGGTAATGGGAACTGATGATCAATATGTTCGAGGTGTCGATTGGAGGAATTCTCCATTGACAAGTGAAATCAGATCTATTACGCTTCCGAAGTGTTTTGACATCGCAAAAGTTGAAAAGTTCGATGGGATGCAGGATTTAAACGAACACATCGAACAATTCAAAAATTATATAATGAATTTCTAGGAAGACGACAGGCTGGTATGTCGGGCTTTCTCGCAAACGTTTAAAAGGACAGCTTTAAAATAGTATAACCGAATTCCAAGGAGATCCATTTCAAATTTCAGAGATTTTTATACTGCCTCTCGAAGATAGTTTGTTGGTACTAAAGAAATGAGAGCAAACAGTGACAAAATTATCCAATGCAAGTAAGCAGTCTGAGAAAAATTGAACGATTACACGAAGCGATTTATTTTGACAAAGGCAAGTTTGGACAACTGTGAAGAGTCAGTGGCGATAGTAGCTTTTTGCCAAGGATTATTGAGGATCTTGCTAATGAAACAACGAAAAGGCAGGCTTTAACATTTGGAGCATTGATGGCTCAGGTTTAAGATCAAATAAAAGTAGAAAAATCAACTAGGGTCCGAGGGGCAGCAGTTAACGTTCCAAAGAATTCGAGGCAGACGTCACACAACTAATGGCAATCTTCAAATGCTGCTCAGCAAGTGCGTTCGAGGAATAAAATTTTACCACCTCGAACTGGGGATATTCGAATCAGGCTCCATCATTCAATAGGCCGAGGCCGAACCAGTGGATAAGGCCTGGACATTATGGGGATTTGATTAAAGCGTGGCTGCAATTTATGATAAAAATAAGGGATACATAAATTTCAGGAAACCCGTATCAAGCAATAGGCCTAAGGAGGAGTGTAACAATAAATTATGTAGGTACCACAATGGCATTGGTCAAGATACTGCTAATTGCATTGCTCTAAAAGAGGAAGTCCAAACTATGATTGAAAATTTAAAGCTACTGACTTATGTGAAAGCACAGAGCAACGCCTCGAAAATTCCAGCATCAAATTTACAACCAACTAATCCAAATACGCAAGCTGAAAATTTAATGATTTTTGATTCGAAGGTTGAAGAATTTAATGTTGCATTGGAATATTTCGATATAGACCCAGATAGATAATTTTGATGGTAGTGGAAGAGCCAATAAATAAAGGGCATGTTCGAAGTTTATGTGAGTATTTTTGGGGGTGATTCGATGACTGGTAATACCTGATAGCTCGAGGAAAATACATATTGTTAGTTTGGCAACCCAGATAGAGGGTAAAATGTCTACTTATTTATATGGCAAGAATGACATTTATTTATTTTGTTTGATGAGGATGATTTGCGGGGAACTGCGGGGCCACATGAGGATGTAGTGTTTATTGGGGCAGAAGTTGTTGGCGTTGAAATTAGACGCGTGCTGATAGATATTGGGAGTTCTGCGAACGTCCTTTTTAAAGCAACGTATGACAAGATGTACAGTCCTACTTGAATTTCTCAGTCCGAGCGTATTATTATTGGTTTTAATGGATTAACTGCGCGTGTTATAAAATAATTCGATGGGGAGGTAATTTTGGGAAAATAACATTTCAAGAAGAAGGTTCAAATGCCCTTTATGGTGGTAGACTGTCCTACAAGTTATAATGCCATTTTGGAAGGTCGTGGTTGTCAATGATGTATGATGTTGTATCAACAATACATTAGTGTTTCAAATATGTTGTTGGAGACCGTGTGGGGTCGTTTGAATCGACCAAAAGTTGCAAGGGAATGTTATGCTACTACACTTGGGATTCGAGGATCCAGCAGTGGTGATATGATGAACGAATAGTAGTCAGATGGGTTGACCTCATATTTTGATGAAAGGGTTGACGATCCAAGGGAAACCCCAGGGTCATTAACAATAAGTGAAGAAATTGACTATATTTTTTCTGAGGGAAGAACACTTCGAATAGGAACCTTACTGACCCCATCTTTACGTCAATGATTGTAACAATTTTTTTCTCATAACCTCGATGTTTTCTATTGGAAAACAGAGGACGTGATAGGAGTACCAATTAAAGTGATTTGTCATAGTTTAGCTGTTAATCCGAGGGTAAAGCCTGTAATTCAAAAGAGACGGGTATTTTCATCAGAATAAGCAGAAGCAATTGTTTCCGAGGTGGATAGTTTATCCAAGGTCGGACATATGAAGGAATCACAATATCCTTTGTGGACGGCGAATCCAGTAGTGGTCAAGAAGGAAAAACGAGAAGTGAATGATTTATGTTGATTTTATAGACTTAAATCGAGTCTGTCCTAAAGACCCATTTCTTGTTCCTCGAATAGACCAATTAATTGATTCCACTTAGGGAAATAAAATATGAACTTTTATGCAAGCTTTTGCGAGATATAATCAGATCCATATAGATTCGAAGGATCAAGAATGTACTACTTTCATCACTGACAAAGGTTTGCATATCTTATAAGGTTATGCCTTTTGGATTGAAAAATGTCGGGGCTACTTACCAAAGACTAATGATAAAGCCTTTGCGACCCAGATCAGAAGAAACATGGAGGTATACATTGATGACATGTGGTAAAAAGCTTAGTAGATGATGCGCACTTGGAAGATTTAGAGGAGATGTTTCTAAATTTAAAGGCAATAAGGCTAAAGCTGAATCCTAAAAAATGTACCTTTGAAGTTCGATCAGGGAAGTTCTTGAGCTATGTTATCAGTGGAAAAGGGATAGAATCTGACACAGAACAATTGAAAGTTGTGGTTTCCATGAAATCGCCTTGAACTATCAAAGAAGTATAAGTTTTGACAGGAAGGTTAGCACTTAACAGATTTATTTCTCGATTCTCTGATAAATGTTTTCATTTCTTTAAAGTGTTGCGAGGGCCAAATAAATTTGAGTGGGCTTTGGATTGTGAAGAGGCATTCACAAGCATCAAGGATTTATTATCCTCAACAGAAATATTATCTAAGCCACGAGGTGGAGAACAACTCTTTTTATACATTGCAGTATCAGATTTTAAAGTAAGTGCAGTATTGGTAAGCGAAGATTCAGGAATTCCGAAGCCAGTGTACTATGTCAGCAAACATTTGGTAGTAGCGGAAAATAGATATTTGAAACTCGAGAAATTAGCATTAGCATTGGTGGTGGCTGTTAGAAAGATGCACCCTTATTTTCAAGCCTATACCATTAAAGTTCAGACTTTATTTCCACTGAAAAATGTTTTGCAACGTCCTGATGTTTTGGGGAGAAAGACTAAGTGGTCAGTGGAATTATGAGATTCTGATATTACATTCACACCTCAGACTGCAATTAAAGCACAACCTTTGGCGGATTTTCTTGTTGATATTCATTCAAGAAGATCAGATACAGAGGATAGCAAGGATGTTTTATCATTGAATTCGACGTGGGTTGTTCAAACTGATGGCGGATCTAGTTTTTTGGGATGCAACGCTGGAGTTCAATTAGTTACTCCATCTAGAGAAACAATACTTCAGTATATCAAATTTGGTTTTCACGGTTCGAATAACAAAGCTGAATACGAAGCTGTTTTAGCTGGTTTGAGACTTGTGAAAATATGTGGAGAAACTTCAGTATGGTTAGAGACAAATTCTAAATTGGTAGCAAATCAAGTATCTATAAATTCCAAAGCAAAAAAGGATTGCTTGACTTTGTATCTTCGAGAGCTTCAAAGTTTGATGTTATTATTTTATTGCGTTGTTGTGGAACATATAAGTCGAAGAAGTAACATAGTGGCTGACTCATTAGCAATTGTTTCTTACAAGGAAGAATATCCATAGATTTTACTGTAAGAAAGTATTTCGATTGTAACTCAATCAGACCAATGTGAGCATATTGAAGAAGTGTTTGTCACCTTAGAAGCGGTCTGAGGCGATTGGCGAACATATATTTTGAATTTCTTAATTCGAATAGAGTTGCGCGAGGATACAAATTTGGCTAACAAGTTGTGAGGCAAAAGCTTTGGATATATAGTTTTGGATGGAATTCTGTATAAGAAAGCATTGAGTAGGTAATTACTACGATGTCTTAATAGACAAGAATCATATGAAGTTTTATCAGAGTTGCATGATGGAGAAGGATCAACACATTGTGGCTTTAAGGCATTAACTCGTCGAGTTTTGCTTGTAGGGTTTTATTGGCCTTCAATCATGAACGATGCCAATAATTTGGTTTAAAACTGTGATACTTGTCAAAGATTTGCTAAATCTATTCATAAGCATGCAGTTCCACTTATGTCTATCACCGAAGCCATTCGGTTTGATAGATGCAGAATAGATTTAGTGGGACCCTTGTCTATGGATTATGGAGGACGACAACTGATAATTGTTGCAGTATAATATTTTACAAAGTGGGCCAAAGTGGAACCGTTATCTAGAACAAAGGCAAAATATGTGATTAAATTCATCGTAAACAATATTTATTGTCGTTTTGGAATGCCTTCAAAGATTACTACACACAATGGTCCACAATTTAATAATAAGGAAATGGCTACGTTTAGTGCTTCGAAGGGAATTAAGCAGTGGTTTTTAACACCTTTTTATCCTCAAGCAAACAGGAAAGTGAGGGTGACCAATAAATCTATTTTAGAAGGTTTGAAGAAAAATTTATCAGGGGCGGCAGGAAAGTGGCCCAATTATTTGCAAGAGGTGCTTTGGGCTTATCGAACAACTCATAGGGAAGCTACTAAAGAAACTCTTTTTGCCTCAGCATATGGAATGGATGTTGTTAGCCTTGTAGAATCTATGATGTTATCTTTTAGAATAACTCAATATTTTAAAGAATTCAATGACGAAGCTGAAAGAGCAAGTTTAAATATGATTGATGAGAAAAAAGTTCGAGCTCATTTAAATGTAATCCATTATTAAACTCTTATGAGGAACATATACAATTCGAGGGTAAAAAGGAGGGAGTTTGAAGTAGGTGATAACGTGTTAAGAAAAGTATGCCTACATACCAAGGAGAAGAACCTCGGAAAAATGGCCCGAATTAGGAAGGACCTTATATGGTTGTTGAAAGGATAAAGCTAGGTTCTTAACGCCTATATGATGATCATAGAAGGATACTTTAACAACCGTGAAATATACAACATCTGAAGTTGTATTGGGAATAACTGTGTTGCACATCTGAAATTGTTTTCTTTGATTGATTAGTCCACTCAATAAATCATATTTTTTGGCCAATGGTTGTTTACAATTGACTATTTAAACTATTTTGGTAACTAGTCAAAGACTGATTATCTTTGAGGTTAACCAAGAGTAGAATGTTCTGAAGTGTTTTGTACACTTTTCGAAGAACAACTATGTTTGAAGTGTTATGTTCATTAAACACTTTGTGGTGTTCGAAGTGTTACGTTTATTAAACACTATGTGATGTTCGAAATGTTACATTCATTAAACACTATGTGGTGTTCGAAGTGTTACGTTAATTAAACACTATGTGGTGTTCAAAGTGTTATGTTCATTAAACACTTTGTAATGTTTGAAGTATTATGCTCATTAAATACTTTGTGATGTTTGAAGTGCTACGTTCATTAAATGCACTGTCAATGTCGAAGTATTACACATCGTTATGGTTGTTCAGAGTATTTTATTATGTTTTTATATTGGTTAATTATTATAAATAACAATTAAACGTGAACGTAACTTGATAAAGCATAAACAAAAACCATTATCATTCAAGATAATTTGATAGGCACAAGAATAATACTAGTGATATGACAAGTACAAAAAGATAATAAAAACCTAAAATATAGTAAAGATATTAATTTTTAGAGCTCTTTACGGATGATTCTTCTTCGGACGATGAACTGGGAATAAGATCAAATGCTTCGGTATGACGCATGCGACGAGATTTCACTCTAAAAGTTAGAAAGATCCATCTTATGATATGTGGCATGAATTTCTCAAGGAAGTGTGATGACTTTTTGTTTTTTGCCATTGTTGATAGTTGCCAACATGTCTTTTGTGCATTCATCTTCAACAATATTGATAGCAAGTTGTTTTTCATTTTCAAAATTAGTCTTGAGTGTGGCTATCTCATTGGTTAAGTTTTTTCTTTTCTGGTTCGCTACTGGTAAATGAAGTCTAAAGCTCATCGAATATCTTATTCTCAGCAACTAAGTCTTCAACGTGTTTAGCTTTGAGTTGATCAACATCTTTATGATGCGAAGTGTTTAGATTTTATTTCTTGATTCGATGTTGTTCTCGTGGATGCCTTTTGACAAACAAAAGTCCTCTGAGAAGTTCAGATCTTGCCATTGGAATCTATAAAATTTATATTTTATATGATTACCAAATTTCTCCTTGAGTTTTTTCTCAGCTTTATCAACTCCCTTACTACAAACCATATTTTTAACCATTTGTTTCAGATGATTTTGAGAAGCCTCGATTTCTTGAGTAAGCATTTTTGTTGCAGTATTAAGATCAGAAAAGGGTTGAAGTGCAGCGATAACGTCTGGGTTTGGTGCAATAAGAGGAAAGACCACTGGACTAGGTCGAGGATAAGATCTAAGGAGATTATAGGAACAATAACCTCAGGAGATATGACTTCGGATGCAGCAGGTGCAGGTCTCCTACCCAGATTATGCAAATGAGTTTGAATCTCTTGAATGATGGGATCTTCTTCTCCAATAAGCTTTTGTCATTCATCGAAGTTAATGAAACTGTCAGGATCAAAGTGAGCATCACCTTGATTATCCTCTCCAATAACAATTTCTTTTTGCTGATTGATAACGTCTTCAACGTTGCCTTCATTTTTCTTTTGATGAACTTGCTGATTTCCTGCAGCTACAAAATCGTTGTCATCGAATATTATTTCTTCGATGGTCTCCACTGTTTTCCTTTTCCCTTTCTTCTAGGGACTGGTCCTAGTGGTACCTTTCTTTTTTGAAGGCGCAACAGTTTTTTTGGAGAAGATCCCTATTCTAATCCTTCTTCGATTGTGGAAAGTGTGTTCTCTTTTGTTTTTTGCTTCCAACTTTTGGGCTTCAGATTGGCTGAAGGGCTAGCACCAAATGTATTAGCTGACTTTTTGTTCTTTTTTTCCTTCTTATTTGAAGAAAGGTGGTTGTCTAATCTATTACGAATGGGTAAGAACACTTTGCAGTCGAGATGGACCAATCTTTTGACAGTTTGTCGAGGGTTGGATGGTTGCATCAAATATTCGGGAGGAAACCCTCCATGTATGATCGAGAACAAGTCACTGTTAAGAAATTTGATATGTTCGAAGGCTGTGTGGAAAGCGTTATTCCTTCCATTCCTTTTCAGCCCAAACATCAAGCTTCATGAAGGTTTCTTTGGCTCTTTCTCGACGAATGGCATAAAATCTCGGAATTTATGTTCAGATATATAAATTGATAATGAATAAGGGTAATAACAGAATTTAATTTAGAAGAATAAAATTAAGAGACTTATGATTACTCCTCTAGACGAGGTTCAATCTTAATGGGTTGAATTCATATATTTCTTTGCTATTTTCCATGCTCCTGAAATGAAGATGAATTTTTGCTTCTAAAATTTGTCTTCTTCCAGGAGATCGTCGATGATTTTTAGGTCATCGTCCAATGTGAGATAGTAAAACGGAAGCACTGGTCCCTTGGAAAATTTGGTTAACGATCTAAAATCCTTGATGTTGATCAGAATTTTGGATAGGCGGGAGGCCATGATAACAGAAAGAAACGTGAACCATTGATTTGGTGTCACTTGGGTTGGATACAAATCCAAAAGTTCGAAATAATCAACTATCATGGGGTCCAGCGGGAATCGAAGACCCGTAGTTAATGATGTTTGGATAGACTACCAACTCGTTTTTTTGTATTCTAAGGGTGTTTCTCCTTTTTTGGGAAGATAGAGTGTAATGTTGTCTCATATTCCCCACTGATTCTTCAAATCAGTTGCTTGGATATCTTTGTAGTATATGTATGAAACATTTTTTAGAGTTACAACATAATTCCCATCAAGATACCTCGAATTTTCATCAATTAATTCCATTTTCTCCTCGGATATGGTAATAAGATCTTTCTTTACTCTTGGTTTACAGATTTTTTTCTTAAGTAGAATTCTCTGATTCTTTCGAAGCTTCTTCATCTGTATCAGCCTCATTGTTTGATTGGTTCGAGAGATCTTTTTGAGATGATGCAGTTGTCTCAACAATCTCCATCGGGGGAGGAGAATCGGTAGAATGATTTGACGTAACATCAGCATCGTCTCCCATAGCTATGAAAGTCTTTTTTTCTAGGAGCTCGTGGGAGACAACTTGAAGAAGGGGTTGCTTTAGACTGTTTTGAAGAAGATCTATTTATTTCACAACTAATTCGAGGTGTTGATGGGGAAAAAGAAGGTGAGATTCGAGGAACTTTTGACGTTCGAGTTTTGAAGACTGACTCTCTTCTGTAATAGGCGAAGGCAAAAAACAAGAACTTTAGAATGATCAAAATTATCGTAATAGATGGTTTTTGTGGATGTTCTAAGGGGAGTGTTGCTTATATACCCAGAAACTCTATATTCTTCTGCTCTTTCACTGATGCAGAAATAATCGTAAGCTCCGAAGACGTTGTCGTCTGATTTTGGGTATTTAGATTCTTTAGGAATTTTGGCCCTGGATCTTTTGGATTTTGAGCGTTTTCTCATAAGCTAGTTGAAGGTTGATCGGAAAAAATATATTTTCCGGTGAAGGTAGCCAGTAGTTTGAGGAAACCGGTGAAGGTAGCCAATAATTTGAAGAAACTAGTGAAGGTAGCAAATGAGTTTGAAGATTCTTGTGCTTTATCTCTCAAGAAATTTGGTTTGTTGATCAAAGAATGGGTCACAATGGAATTTATAAGAGGAGAAAAGACGCGTTGAGAAGTGGAAAAGGTGGATGCTGATTGTAGAGAAGTTGAAATGGTTACAGGGTTCAACATGTGTTACTCTAAAAGCTTAATTGCAGACCTAGTACCTAGAGGGTCATGATTTGTTGAGAAATAGGTTTGACACCTAAGATTATTGGTTCTTGCTTCGAATTGTGATATAAAGGGACGATTACCTGCTAAAATATTTCGATGTATTTGGGACGATTAATGATATATCGGAATAGCCGATATACTTCAGATTATGGAAGATGAAGTTATCTTTGCTTCTGCTTATATTCGAAGTTGATTAGTTCTCATTCATTTACTGACATGAAAACTAAGGGGGCTACTGATAAGGAAATGAAATATTGAGGACTAAAATGAAAATAATAAAACTTTATATAACAATTTATAAAGTTAGAGGAGGAATTCTGAACTATGTATTCTAGTGAGGGACTAACATGTAATAAGCCTTTTTATGTAACCGATTTCAGTTGTACACCAAGTCCTTATGCCTCTATATAAAGACAAAGACTCATATCTAATAAAGGGGTTGAACTTTTAAGTCATAACATTTGTATATTTTGACTTTCTCTCTCTAAAATCTATTTCTCTCTCTAAAGCTTTACTTCTCTCAATTGCTAAAGCGATTCAAAGAATCATACTCACGAGTTTAAACACGAGAATGATCAATGATATATAAGTAAATAACATATCTCAACTGATATGAGATCTTTTTGAAATGAACCAAAAACAAAACCATGCGGAATTAAAATCTAAAATAAACAATATCATATTAGTACGGAGTCATATCGTTCTTAGTAATAGTGGTTGGAAATAGTTTTTTAAATTATTTTATTAACATATTTAATGATTTCGATAATTATGGAAATTAATTTGATAAAATCAACTCGTTTTAAAAAGGATTAAACTTACCCTTGTCTGTTTGGTAATCTCCTCCATGTAAATAACCTTAATTATGAACTAATTCGGTGCACATGTTTCAAGTTTGAGCTAAACCCGCCTTGGACATGTATTCGAAAAGAAAGCCAAAGGAAGCGTCTTGATGGAAAAGTGGAGACCATACATGTGATGTGATTTTCAACCAACTCTCTTTCCTCCCATAACACCCCATCCTTCATTTATAATTCGCCCAGAAAACGGCGCCTACAAGTCACCATCATCAACCACACCTTATCTCCTCGTCCTCCCTTTCATAAACGACTACCATAATATTATATATTATTTCCATCACTCATTACAAGATATACAACAAATTACTCATGAAATCCATAAAAGGGGTCAATTCTTCTTTAAAAAGATGGGCCAATGAAGATTCTGACAAAGAATCAAAATCAAACCCTCATTCAAAATCAGGAAGCTGTCCCCTTCCCTTCTTCTTCTTCTTCTTCTCCGTCTTGCCTCTGCAAAAATTCCCTTTCTCATGGAAGACTCAGCCCATGAACGAATTCACTTTGGAAAAATGGAACACGGGTATCTATCTAAATTTGAATTTAAATTTGTGGGTTTCTTCTCGTTTCGATGATAAATATTGGGTTTTTTTTCTTTTCCTTTTTCTTCAAGATGCAAGCATTATAAAAGAAGATGCGTAATCAGAGCTCCTTGTTGTAACGAGGTTTTTTCTTGTCGCCATTGTCACAACGATGCCACGGTATCTCTCTAACCTTTTTTTTGTTTAAGACATAAAAAGTTGCTTCTATGAGTTGTTTTTGCTCATTTCGTGATCTGAGATCTAGTTTCTTCTTTTATTTATTCTCTAGAGTTTATTGAGGAACATCAATGATCGCCATGACATCGTTCGCCAAGATGTTAAACAAGTACAGTAACGCGAATCTGCTTTTTTTACAAAAGTTTTATTTTTTTTACAAAGATTTTAGTTTCAGTTGGATTTTGAGGTTATGTTGTCTTTAACTGTTTCATGTTTGTACCATGTTTTATTGTTTGTCTTTCAGGTTATATGTTCTGTTTGTGATACAGAGCAGCCGGTAAGTAATCATCTGGATTTGTAATAGTTGCTAATTTTTTCTGTTCTTTTTAGCTTGTTCTCCTGTTTTTTTATATGTGATTTGTATATTTTCCAGGTTGCTAAAGTTTGTACAAACTGCGGTGTGAACATGGGAGAGTATTTCTGTGACATTTGCAAATTCTATGATGATGATGTAAGTATTTTTTTTTTCATACTTTGCTACTTATTGTATTTAACTGACTAAAATGTTTATGATCTTCGGTTTCTTGTATTGTTTGTGATGTATGATAGACTCCTCTATGTTAAACTTAGAACTGTTTAAAATATAAGTAATGGAAACAGTGGCAACTTTGTATCTCAGCAGAACGAGAAAAAATTACTGGAAACTTGGAGAGAAAAAGAGTTTTTTGTATTGTTTACTTTCAATTTCCTTGCTATATCTCCCCTTAAGTTACTAAAGATGGAAAGAGAACGGTCCTAGATATGTTTTGGTTTCTCTTGTGTGTTTCAAGCAAACAATGCCCTACGGGTTTCTGCACAATTTAATGGTTTTAGCATTTGATATGGTGTGGTGTCTGTTTCAAATCTTGTTTAATGTAAGAAACAACAAGCAATTGTTGCAACAATGCATGACCAAATCATGGTTATAGTCCTGTATCCGCGAAAATTATTAGTTATTTAAACATTTTTGTTGGAATCGAATTTGTTGCCTAGTCCTTTAAATACAGAACTAAACTCTAGGGCTTCCAGAGACCCTGATCGGACAAGTGTTTTTAAATTGACTTCAGAACTGGTGTTTTTAGAGTTAAACAAAAAGTTCATATATACCCTCGTTACTATTATCCCTTATTTGCTGTCGCCTGTCGGTACTATGAACTATGTAGTTTATTGATATCTAAAGTTGCTTTTAACTTCCTTTCAGACAGAGAAAGGGCAGTTTCATTGTTATGATTGTGGGATATGCAGGTTAGTGGCCTAAATTGGTCTTTGTGTTCTCTTTGTTTTACTTGATGGTGTATATCGTGATCTGCATATTAATAGTGTTCTTATATGATGTTGAAAGCAGAGTTGGTGGCCGCGAAAACTATTTTCACTGCGATAAGTGTGGTAAGTACTTATGCCATACTTATTCACTTTCGCTTATATAATACTCCCTTCGTTCGATTTACATGTCATTGAACGTGTAGCATGTGTATTAACCAAGCTAATAATAGTGTTGATGTTACAAGAAAATAAATATTATTCACTAGTTAATGTTGTGTGTTGAAGAATAAATGAAGTAGCTTAAAGACGTGATAAAATTGGAATTGGAACACAACTTTTCCTCGATAGTAGTATTTCATGTAATTGGATCATTTCTGTAGATTTATAATAACAAAGAGTTTGGTTTGGTGTGAGCAGGGTCTTGCTACTCAATCGAACTGCGCAACAACCATTCATGTGTGGAAGACTCAATGAGGAACCATTGCCCCATATGTTATGAGGTTTGCAATATGACCTGCTTACTTATTTCTGCATTTTCTAGGGCCAGTAAATCCTAATGCTTAAATCCTCTCCATTGGCCATTTCAGTACCTTTTTGATTCACTCAAAGACACTAGTGTCATGAAGTGCGGCCATACTATGCATTTTGAATGCTTTGACGAGATGTTAAAACGTGACAAGTAAGTCATGTTTTGTTTCATTTTCTTATTTGTTTTTTTTTTGTGCTTACGACTCAGAAACTTATAACACCACCCAGATATTGTTGTCCGATATGTTCCAAGTCGGTGATTGACATGTCCAAGATATGGCAGAGAATGGATGAGGAGGTAAACCTTTTTCCGTTTCGACACTTTTTATCTTAAAAATATGAAATCAAGCTTCTAAAAAGCGAGGCAGGTTGGTGGCTGTTAGTTATCACCTCATGATTAATCGTTGAAGCGGTTAATATAAGTGGAAATAAATCGTTTTGTCAAGTTAGTACTCGAAAACATGTATAAAGATATATTTAAGCAGAAGCTATGTGCGGGTATGTTGCAGGACATGAGTGAAATGAAATTCACAATAAACTAAATCGAAACTTGAAAATCAAGAAATACTTGGTAGCTAAACAAGTCAATAGCAGAACAATTCAGGAACATATCACGATGAAGAACAGGTCTGCTTGGCTTGGTTGCCACCAGTCAAGCACTGTTGGCGGCAATATAAAACTACCCAAAACTAAATTTCCCTATCTTTACAGAGAAATAAAAAAGCTTGGCACATAAAATGGTTTCTTTATTCTTCATGTTTTGTATTTCAGATAGAAGCCACTGTTATGCCTGAGGATTATCGACAGAAAAAGGTACTTAACTTTTCTTCGTCTCAGTCTCTTGATTCGTATTAACTGAGCAAAATAGATACTTAACTTTTCTTGTCTCTTGGCTCCTGATTTTTATATTAACTGAATGGTAAATCTTCTACCTTTTCAGTAATATTGGATCTCCTATAGTTTGTTATTGAAAAAAAAAACTATTTTCTTTGAAATTTTTCTTCCTATAAAAGCAATTATATCTACTCTAATGAGTTAAGAGGAACATTGCAGGTCTGGATACTTTGTAACGACTGCAATGACACGACCGAAGTTTCTTTCCACATACTCGGTCACAAATGTGGGCATTGCAAATCTTATAACAGTCGTGCTATTGCACCTCCAACGTTTCCTGTCGATGCTGTCTAGGAGAAAGAAAAAAAAGTGGCATCTCGAGCAAGAAACAGATTCCATATATTATCGTTTGGTCATTTTGATTCTAAACGGTTCTACACTGCAAACATTTTTAGATTATTATTTTCTCCGAATTTAGGGAGTTTAAATCTGTAAGCCGTATTGGTGATTTCGGAAAACTGTAGAAAACGAGACATTAAAGTGTGTGAGAATGGTCCCTTATTATGGAGCTTGCAATCCTTTGCAAGCCAGTAATGTATTTTGAACTTGGAAATGAATTTGTATTATGAACTTGAATTCATTTCCAAATCAATTGAACTTTTGAATTGTTCGGTCTAGTCCATCAAGGTTTTCTCTTTATACCTTATGGTGTGTAGTCACTTATGATTTATTATTGCATTCTTTACGATCTTGGGAACAAAAGTGTGTCACTCAAGTTGTATTATGTTCTTTTCATTTAATTTCTTTTATAAAAAATATAACTTTTGTTTTCATATTTAAATTGAAAAATAACCAATCAAAATTATAAAAGGTACCTATTATAGCTATCCATAAATATTCAACCAGGTATCTCATCATTATTTAATATTTACTATTTAAGAATGCTAAACAACCTCTATATATATATATATGGACCAAAAAAAGTAAAAATAAAATTTTAATTTTTTTATTATTTTAAAAAGCTTGTATTTTTTTGAATGTAGTTCGGAAAAAAAATCCGAAAAGCTATCGATTTCATCTTTTAAATCAAATAAAATTAGATTTATTAATGATATTTTTTGAATTTTTTTATATCGTAAAACATGTGAGGCTATGTGTAAAAAATATGCGAAATCAGACTAATTAAATTTGTATTTTGTATCACTCATTCTCTAAAAAAAACTACATTAATTTAAATACATAATCAATACCGCCACTGTCCAAACTAAAAACATTTATTTGGTTTTTTCTTTCAAAGTACCAATAAAATACCAAGTAATCGTATCAACAATAACTAAAATCGAACAAACTATAACGCAAATTTACTATCTTTTTAACTATCAATTTAACAATTTTTTTGGTCGATTTATAAGTATTTGCCAAAAAAACATGAAAATGTTACAGTTTTGGATTTCGACCCACAATTTTATTTTACTCTTTCGATCAAAATTTGTTCCAAACCTACATACAATTTCGACCATTTTGTCAAATTTAAGGTTATTAGTAGCATATAACAAACCAAACCTTGTAGCACACACAAGTCGTGAATAAGCCAAGATATTTTATAGGTTCTTTGATATTTTTATAATAAGACCGCGTATTCGCCAATCGATTTAAAATTATAGTCAAACTTAGCGATAATGAAAGAGCCGGTTATAGGCTATTTAAAAGCCCTGGACTACGCTGAGACACCTTCGCTTAAACTATACGCCAAATAATTCTTATATGCATACATTAGTCGTGTCAAATACTAGAGAAATACAACAATTAATCGATAAGTTCGTTCATCCTGAAATATAAAAGTTATAATATATACCGTAAGTAACATAATCGAATTAATTATTCATGTGCTTATATTAGCACTAAAGGCACACATTCAATACTAATACGATTTATCGGGCTATCCAATTAAACTTTAAAATATTTTGGCTGAAACTAGGCAATTTGCTTGTTATTCAACACACAAATACAAAAAAAAACATTGTTCGAAAAATGTAGGGTAAAATATACTTTCACATACTAATCTTAGTTATTCAAAGTGGTGAAGGATTTGGTCGATACGTATTGCTTTGATATTATTTGAGAACAATATAAAGAGACTAACAAGATATATGTCGATAAAGAAGCGTGAAAATGTGTCGTTCAAACGACATATAATTTACCAGTGTACGTGCGAGATTACAAGAATGGTTATGAAAATTTATATGATTCGGAAGAGGTGGAAAATATCTAAGTTTTTTTATGAAAGGGTATGCAACGAAGAAGAATTTATGAAGAAATAAACATTGAAGATTGGTAGTTTGGTTCGCTAATATGATCGGGAGCAGAGGCTATATAACATACAGAAGTTTCTGTAATTACGTGATCTAAATTTAACTAAAGTTATCCTATCCAAATAATCGTTATGGACGAAAGGATATGCAAAATAATCAATTAAATTTAGTTCGATAAATGAAAGAATTATTATTTTGAACAAGTGATCGAACAAAACGGTAGCACAACCACACCTTAACCCATGAAACACTTACAAGAACATAAAAGTAGTAGCTAGTCAAACAAAAAAAGTGATCTTATCGCCTAAAATATGTATGTGTGTAAGACACAAAAAGTCGAAAAGTAACAGACGCTCAAACTTGTGAACCTAAAAATGTATTATATCATTATCATTTTCCATTCTTCATGCATTCCTATATTATATTGGTAAATACTTGTTAGTCCTTTTCTCACGCAAGTATACATGGTCAAATAGTAGCAAGTAATAAGTAAGTAAGTTCGTTCCCACGAAGACCAGGTGTATATGACAAGAATTCACTTATGCAACAACGTATGATTATTAGACTAATGCTTGAACGGATAATAAAGTATGGATGAATGAATATAACTAAGCAAATTAACTAACAAAATTAACTAACGAGTTTACTTATGCGAGAGAAAACATGAAACTCTAACTCCATTGTTTATTTTACTCAGAGTATTAATATACTTAATAAATATGTATGATAACAACGATTACTACTCAGATAACACGAAATAAGTATACGCTACCTCTCAGTACACGTAAACCAAACCACTTAAACAACCACAAAAGAGATAGCAGCTAAGCAAACACCACTTGCATGACAATCCTATATGTCTATACGAATTGAGGTACAATTGGTTTTAAGCGCAAGTTATCTATTTCGATTACATATGGTAATATGATATGATTAGTGACATATTACGAATCATGAACAATCATAATACGAATCATTCAAGAACCTATGATAGCATGGCAAGTTCTAAACCTTTAAATCCACTTTCGCATTCATTAAAGATTAACATGCTAGATGTTCACGACACATCTAACGATAAGCACAACCATACTAGGTAACCGATAAATGTATCTCATAAATCAATCAAGCAATCAAACCATAAGTATTATTCAAACAAATCTGTTAGAGTTCCATGACAACGATTAGTTCATAATCGAACGAATCATCATCATGGGCTCAAAAGTTAACATAGCTTTAAGACGAATGTAAATAGATGAATAAGCGTTTAGAGAACATCAAACCGAACAATAACCACCAAGTATCGCCTAACAGAAACAGTCCGTAAAATACCGATCGAAAAAAAAACGAAACAAAAGTACCCGTCACCTGTCTCGAGCAATATATAAACTACCGATCGAAAACACCGTAGCCATTACCTCAAATGTCGATCGAAAACGACAGTAGCTGTCACATGCTGCCTCTCGAAAACCACCGGAGCAACTGCCTGCCTCCTGCCGTCTGGTTGTATGTTGCCGAAAGAAAACCCAAAAAACAGCTGTCACCTGTCTTCCTCTCCCTTCGTTGTATGTTCTGCCAAAAGAAATTCCAAAACAACCAGCAGTCACCTCTTTCTCGTTTTGTATCTTCTGTGGGAAAAACCAAAAAGTAGTCAATTTCGTTTTCTCCTCTTTTCTCATTCTATATTATGCAGAATCAAAGTAAGTAGCCAATTCCTTTTCCTCTTCTTTTCTAATTCTATTATCTATATTCTGCTGAAAACCCCAGTCCGCCGACTAGCTTCTCTCCTCCTCTTTTTATATTCTAGCCGAAAACCCTAAAAGAAAATAATTTCATTTTTTCTTCCTTGTGGGCTTTTTTTATCTTCTGTTCGAAAAACCCGAAACCAACAGTCGTGCTCTCCTCTCTTTCTGACTGCGCCCTACCTTTTTCCACTGGACGCACCTTAGGATTGGCAAGCCCATAATATGATTTTGGATCAACAGACCCAAAACTTGTTCAAAACTTGCCCTCAAGTACATTTAATTTCCAGTTTCTTCAATTTCAACCCCAAATTTATTAATATTATCACAATTTACCCACGGCACAACTCCAACCCTTTACTACAAATTTTCCCAGGAACAGAAGGCCTACTGGTGCAGGTAAATGAACCAACATTTTCATGCGATGCCAAATAAAATGAAATATTAAAATCATTGGATCGTAATCTAAATAAAGAACAGTTCTTATCGAAATCTCTCAGGACTACTGTCACTTATATGCATGCCTTTACACTGAAATAAAATGAAGGTTACGAACATAAACAATAGTCAATCTAGCCATAAAAATGTTAAAGGGAAATAAAACATACAAAATTATAGATTATTAAGAATATTATGAGCATTCTATTCCCAAAAAAGTTTATACTGTCTGCATATTGTTATACCTATGAGAATAAATGAAAAACACGTTGAAACACAACGACAACTTGTTAACCGGCGACGATTTTTAAGAATAATGGAAGCGTAATAAGTGATATAAAATGCACTTATCAAACCCCTAAACTTAAACCGTTGTTTGTCCTCAAGCAATGCAAAACAGGTTCAACAATTGATGCATGAATGCAATTGAATTTAAATGAATGCAAGAATGCAATGATCCCGAACGAGTAGCCGTACTCAAATGCTAGCAATACAAGTGAGGAAGCATGCGTGTGTGCTCAAACTCAATCGATATGTTTTTAGTACAAAGTAATGGACCTTACTCGTTCTTATCATAATAATCACAAGATTAGAAATGAAATACAACCTAGATTCTTCATAGTTAAGATGCACATCCATAAATCCCTGGGGTTGTCAAAGATTTATTATGCTTTATTCTATATACAGACACACAAAGGATTATTTGACCGTGCAATGGACGAGGTCCCCAAAAGACTTATATAATAGTGCCCATGTAGCGAGCTTTAGGTTAGCGGATCCCAGACCGGAAAAGTCTTAGGTCACTAGGCACAAAGTCCCCTAGAACTTAATAACTCGAGTACCAAAGAGCTCATCCTAGCCCATTTTGCCTTTTATTTTTCATCTTTTTTTATCGATTGGGAATGAGTGTGTTTCGCTCCATCTCATTCCACCCCTAGACTACTCGTAATACGAATCCCCCAGCGAGAGGACGTACGTCAACGAGCGGCTACTAGCCTTTGACGTCTAACTGAATAATACGCATATTTATCTTTCAACTCCCCCAAACTTATATTTTTGTGATCCATGAGCTAATAAAGGATTAAGGTATGATTCTGAACCTAAGAAAGGATTATGTATAACAATACTCGAGTGTGTCCGTAACTAGCATAAAAACAATCGATGAGTCTACGTGTATTAATTGTGCTTCTACATCAAGCAAGCTAACTTACAAGCAACCTAATTAGATTTTATTCCTACTGTCATTCCTAACAGTTTTCATCATTGGCTACTTAAGTAGAAACAACAACTCAAGGGATCAAAGATGCAAAATGCATGAACAAAATGCTATGCTAATAGACTAACTCGATCCTAAACACAGTCTATATAATCATGGCATGAATATGCAAATAATCATGACTAACATGAAGATGCAATTTCTATTATGAATAACTACTATGATGAATGCAACTACAAGAAATTAAAAGATACAAGAAGCACTCCCTTATTCGTCCAACAGTGTTGATCATTGTTTCCCAGTGAGTTGCCTCCCACGAAGCGCTTGTTTAACGTCGATAGCTCGACGATACCACTCGGAATCATGTAGTGACGAGGCTGATGATAAATACATCACGGTTCACCACATCTCCATAGTAATGCTTGAGTCTTTGACCATTGACTTTGAATGCTTTATCTGGCGATTCCTCATAGATTTCAACTGCTCCATATGGATATACTGTCTTGACTTTAAAAGGTCCAGACCATCTTGACTTGAGCTTCCCAGGGAAAAGATTTAGACGAGAGTTGAAAAGAAGAACCATTTGACCGGGCTCAAAAGCTTTATGTACAAGCTTTCTATCATGCCATTTCTTGACTTTTTCCTTATACATCTTCGAGTTCTCATAGGCTTGAGACTGAAACTCGTCAAGTTCATTCAATTGAAGCACACGCTTCTCACCAGCTGCTTGAATATTGAAATTCAACTTCTTTAAAGCCCAGAATGCCTTATGCTCGAGTTCTGTTGGAAGATGACTAACTTTACCATATACTTACTGAAATGGTGACATCCCAAGTCGACTTTTGTAAGCCGTTCGGTATGCTTATACCGCTTCATCTAACTTCAGAGACCAATATTTCCCCGAAGGATTCACTACTTTTTCCAAGATTCGCTTGATTTCTCGATTCGAGACTTCAGCTTGACCATTAGTTTGAGGGTGGTAAGCGATAGCAACAAGATGAGAAGCACCATATTTAGCCAACAAGGCTGTGAACTGACGATTGCAAAAGTGAGTCCCTTCATCACTGATTATAGCACGAGGAGTTCCGAAGTGAGTGAAGATTTTCTTACGAAGGAAATTGAGCACTACCTTAGCATCGTTAGTTGGGAGAGCTTTCACCTCAACCCACTTAGATACATAATCCACAGCTAAGAGTATGTATAGATTGTTGCATGAGGACACAAATGGTCCCATGAAATCTGTTCCCCACACATCAAATACCTCAACCTCAAGAAGCATATTAAGGGGCATCTCATTCCAACTAGAAATATTACCAACCCTTTGGCATCGATTGCATCTACGAACGTACATATGAGCATCCTTAAACAAGGTAGGCTAGTAGAAACCTGTTTGAAGAACTCAAGCAACTGTCTTACCCCTAGCATAATATCCTCCATAAACCGTAGAGTGACAATCATGTAAAACTTTCTCAATCTCACTGTAAGGAATGCAACATCCGATCATCTTATTAGCACACTGTTTAAACAAGAATGGATCATCCTAAAGATACCATTTCACACTATGCAAGAATTTCTTCCGTTGAGCCCAAGTAAAATCTGAAGGAATCACATTGCTAACCAGATCAGCAAACCATGGCACTTCTCCTTGGATCAGGAACAACTGCTCATATGGGAAACATTCATTGACAAGAATTCTATATCCCTTGTCTTTCTCATGTTGCTCAAGCCGTGAGAGATGGTCAGTTACCTAGTTTTCGGTCCCTTTTCTGTCTTTAATTTCCACTCGAATTCCTGAAGCAAGATTACTCATCGAATTAAGCGAGGCTTGGCATCATTTTTAGATAGCAGGTACTTGATAGCCGAATGATCCATGAAAACCGTGAACTTAGCACCAAACAAGTAGGATATGAACTTCTCAAAGCCATAGACAACAGCCAAAAGCTCTTTTTCAGTAACGGTGTAGTTTCGTTGTGCATCATTGAGGGTTTTACTAGCATAGTGAACCACATGAAATACCTTCAGCTTCCTTTGTCCAAGAACGACTCCCACAACGAAATCACTAGCATCACACATCATCTCAAATGGCTTTTCCCAGTTAGGCACAGTGATGATAGGGGCTGAAGTCAACTTTTTCTTTAAGAGCTCAAAATCAACGAAACACTCTTCAGTAAATCAAAAGGGAACATCCTTTTCAAGTAGACTACAAAGTGGTTTGGTGATCTTTGAGAAGTCCTGAATAAAACGTATATAGAAGCCAGCATGACCAAGAAATCTATGAATTCTTTTTACTGAGACAGGATGATGAAGCTTTTTGATCGTTTCAAGCTTGGCCTTGTCCACTTCTAAACCCCTCTTAAACACCTTGTGTCCAAGGATAATACCTTCTTGTACCATGAAGTGACATTTTTCCCAATTAAGAATGAGGTTTGTTTCCACACATCTCTCAAGTACTCTACCCAGATTAGATAGACAACCATCGTATGATTTCCCAAAGACTGTGAAATCATCCATGAACACCTCCATGATATCACCAACCATATTAGAGAAAATAGCCATCATGCACCTTTGAAAAGTAGTGGGTGCATTGCAAAGTCCGAACGAGACATGTCGAAAAAAAAAGGTACCAAAAGGGCATGTGAAGGTGGTCTTCTTCTGATCTTCAAGGGCTATGCAAATCTGATTGTAGCCTGAATATCCATTGAGCATACAATAATACTTATGGCCCGCCAACCTATCCAACATATGATCAATAAATGGCAATGGAAAGTGATCATTTCTAGTGGCCTTATTCAATTTACGATAATCCATGCAAATTTTCCATCCAGTCATTGTCCGAATGGGGATAAGTTCATTCTTTTAATTTGTTATTACTGTTATTCATCCCTTCTTTGGTACACATTGCACCGGGTTACCCATGGACTGTCTGAGATAGGATAGATAATGCCTGCATCTAGCCACTTCAGAAATTCTTTCTTCACCATATTTTCATGATAGGATTTAGCCTCATTTGATGCTCGATAGATGGTTTGCTCTCTTCTTCGAGCATAATCTTGTGCATGCAGTAAGAGGGACTGATTCCCTTGATATCTGCTATGGTCCAACTAATGGCTGATTTGAACTTCCTCAGAACTCTCAATAGCTTTTCTTCCTCAGTACCTGAAAGGTTAGATGCAATAATAACAGGTAATGTAGATGACTCTCCTAAGAAATCATACCTGAGATGATCTGGTAGTAGTTTTTGTTCAAGTTTAGGAGCTTCTTCTAGAGAAGGTTTAAAACTTTCCTGAGAATCCTTAAGATCACCCAATCCGAGCGACTAATGTGGAATATTGAGCCTCTTTTGATACGGGGCTGCCTGTAGTAGTTGAACACATTCCAATATTTCTTCCTCTTCGAAGTCAGATTCACCAAGTAGAACTCTGCTTAGAACATCTGAACTCGCAAACTGATCTTGCTCATTACTGTGCAAAGAATTGACCATATCCAACCTGTAACATTCCTCATCCTCTGTTGGAGATTTCATAACCTTGAAAACGTTGAAAGTGAAATTCTGATCTTGCACTCTCATAGTGAGCTCCCCTTTCCGGAAATCAATCAAAGTTTTGCCCATAACCAAGAATGTTCTTCCCATGATTATGGGGATGTTTTTGTCCTCTTCGAAATCCAAGATAACGAAGTCAGCCGGAAAGATGAGCTTATCTACCTTTACTAAGACATCTTCCACGATACCACGAGGATATGTGATAGAGCGATCAACCAGTTGCAAAGAGATGTTAGTCAGTTTTGGCTCAGGAAGCCCAAGTTTCTCAAACACAGATAGGGACATCAGATTGATGCTTGCTCCCAAGTCACATAAACATTTGCTGAAAGATAAATTGCCGATCGAACAAGGAATGGTGAAGCTTCCTGGATCTTTAAGCTTGGGAGAAAATTTTTGTTGTAAGATCGCACTACATTCCTCAATGAGCACCACCGTCTCATAATCACCAAGCTTTAGATTTTTCGAGAGAACTCCCCTCATAAACTTGGCATAACTAGGCATTTTCTCTAATGCTTCAGCAAAAGGTATATTGATGTGTAGCTTCTCGAATATCTCCAAAAACTATCCCAAACTGAGTATCTAGCTTCTGTTTCTGTGACCTTTGCGGAAAATGAGGAGGAGGGTTGATCGTAGGCTCAACAACTGACTGAGATGGCTTTTTAGGTGGTTGATCTTGATAAGAGTTAACCTCAGATGAGGGCTGATTTTGAGAAGATTCAGCATCTTGTTCAACTGTGGGGTTCTCGGCAACCTTTCCTAATCTCAAGGTGATAGCTTGGCATTGCTCCTTGTCGTCCCGTTTACCTGGATTATGTTTTGTATCGCTAGGAGGAACTCCCTAAGGTCTAACGATCATGTTACTGGCCATCTACCCAATCTGATTTTCTAAGGTCTTGTGAGATACCATCAAAATTTTAATCATTAGCTTCATCTCTTCGAATTCAGAGTCTCTCACAGAATGTTGAGAAGGGCCAGGATGTTGATTCTGAGGTTGTCTTGGGGCATACTGTTGAGATTGATGTTGCTGACCTTGTTGCTGAAATCTAGGAGGAGCGTATGGCTTAACACCATAATGCTAATTACTTTGTTGATTATTTCTCCAACTGAAGTTCAGATGATTTCTGTTGCTTGGGTGATAGGTGTTTGAGATTGGTTGTTGATTCTGCCTCTAAAAGTTACTCACAAATTTCACTAACTCAATAGAGATATGGAATTGTTGAGTGTCATGCCCTCCAGCACAAATCTCGCACACACTAGCTACCTGATATTCCCCTAGTTTAGTCAAAGAATCCACCTTCATGTTTAGAGCTTCAAGCTGAGCTGCTAAAGCAGTGGCAGTGTCTACGTTAAGAATAGCAGCTACTTTATGTTGTGACAGTCTCTGAGAAGGGTTCTCGAATTCATTAGCAACCATCATCTCAAGGAGCTCGTGAGCCTCCTCATAGCTTTTCGTTAATAAGGCTCCCCGAGATACAGCATCGACCACGGGCCTTGTTTGCGCACTCAAACCATTGTAGCAGCAATTTATTACTAACCAATCAGGCATCCCATGATGAGGATATTTTCTGAGTATATCTTTGTAACGCTCCCAAGCATCACTTAAAGATTCAATATGTGACTAAGAAAACTGAGTAATAGCATTTCTCATGGCGACTGTTCTTGCCATAGGAAAGAATTTTGAGAGAAATTCTGCGCAAGTATATCCCAAGTAGTGATAGAGCCTGTTGGTAAAGAGTGTAACCAGCTTTTAGCTTTGTCCCTCAGAGAAAATGGGAAGAGTCTCGGTCTTATGGCATCATCTGAAACACCGTTGAACTTGAAAGTATCACAGATTTCAAGAAAGGTCATAATGTGCATATTAGGATCCTCAGATGAAGTTCCCCCAAACTGACAAGAATTCTGCATCAACTGAATAGTGTCGGGTTTAATCTCAAAACTATTCACAGCAATATTGGGTCTAAAAATGCTAGACTGAATATCCATGATCTTTGGTTGAGAGTACTCCATGAGTGCTTTTGGAGCTGGATCTCCCATTGTAGAATTAGTATCAGAATCTGAGACTGGTAACTCTACTCCTTGGCTTGTTTCAAGCTCCTTTTGTACTAGTGCTCTAGTTTAAGACAGTGTTTGCATACATGCTCAAGTACCTGAAGCACAAGAAAACACACAAAAAGCAAGTAACCGAATCAAGTCACTAGCTTTATAATGACCCATGCTGATAAGCAATAAAACTGTCAAATAATACCGAGTCCCCGGCAACGGCGCCAAAAAATTGTTAGTCCTTTTCTCACGCAAGTATACATGGTCAAATAGTAGCAAATAATAAGTAAGTAAGTTCGATCCCACGAAGACCAAGTGTATAGGACAAGAATTCACTTATACAACAACGTATGATTATTAGACTAATGCTTGAACGGGTAATAAAGTATGGGTGAATGAATATAACTAAGAAAATTAACTAACGAGTTTACTTATGTGAGAGAAAACATGGAACTCTAACTTCATTATTTATTTTAGTTAGAGTATTAATATACTTAATAAACATGTATGATAACAACGATTACTACTCAGATAACACGAAATCAGTATACGCTACCTCTCAGTACACGTAAACCAAACCACTTAAACAACCACAAAAGAGATAGCAGCTAAGTAGACACCGCTTGCATGACAATCCTATATGTCTATATGAATTATGGTACAATTGGTTTTAAGTGCAAGTTATCTATTTCTATTACAGAGGGTAATATGATATGGTTAGTGACATATTACGAATCATGAACAATCACAATACGAATCATTCAAGAACCTATGCTAGCATGGCAAGTTCTAAACCTTTAAATCCATTTTCGCATTCATTAAAGATTAACAAACTAGATGTTCACGACGCATCTAACGATAAGCACAACCATACTAGGTAACCGATAAACGTATCTCACAAATCAATCAAGCAATCAAACCATAAGTATTATTCAAACAAATCCGTTAGAGTTCCATGGCAACGATTAGTTCATAATCGAACGAATCATCATCATGGGCTCAAAAGTTAACATAGCTTTAAGACGAATGTAAATAGATGAATAAGCGTTTAGAGAACGTCAAACCGAACAATAACCACCAAGTATTGCCTAACAGAAACAGTCTGTAAAATACCGATCGAAAAAAAAAGTAGCCGTCAGCTGTCTCGAGCAATATATAAACTACCGATCAAAAACACCGTAGTCGTTACCTCAAATGCCGATCGAAAATGACAGTAGCTGTCACCTGCTGCCTCTCGAAAACCACCAGAGCAACTGCCTGCCTCCTGCCGTCTGGTTGTATGTTGCCGAAAGAAAACCCAAAAAACAACTGTCACCTGTCTTCCTCTCCCTTCGTTGTATGTTCTGCCGAAAGAAAACCCAAAACAGCCAACAGTCACCTCTTTTTCGTTTTGTATCTTCTGCGGGAAAAACCAAAAAGTAGTCAATTTCGTTTTCTCCTCTTTTCTCATTCTATATTATGCAGAATCAAAGTAAGTAGCCAATTCCTTTTCCTCTTCTTTTCTAATTCAATTATCTCTATTCTGCTGAAAACCCCAGTCTGCCGACTAACTTCTCTCATTCTCTTTTTATATTCTGGCCGAAAACTCTATAAGAAAACAATTTCCTTTTTTCTTCCTGCTGGGCTTTTTATTATCTTTTGATCGAAAAACCCAAAACCAATAGCCGTGCTCTCCTCTCTCTTTGACTGTGCCCTACCCTTTTCCACTGGACCCACCTTAGGATTGGCAAGCCCATAATATGACTTAGGATTAACATACCCAATTTTTTTTCAAAACTTGCCTTCAAGTTCATTAAATTTCCAGTTTCTTCAATTTCAACCCCAAATTTATTAATATTATCACATTTTACCCGCGGCACAACTCCAGCCCTTTACTACAAAGTTTCCCAGGAACAGAAGGCCTAGTGGTGCAGGTAAAGGAACCAACATTTTCCTGCGATGCCAAATAAAATGAAATATTAAAATCATTGGATCGTAATCTAAATAAAGAACAGTTCTTATCGAAATCTCTCAGGACTACTGTCACTTATATGCATGCCTTTACACTGAAATAAAATGAAGGTTACGAACATAAAAAATAGTCAATCTAGCCATAAAAATGTTAAAGGGAAATAAAACATACAAAATTATAAATTATTAAGAATATTATAAGCATTATATTCCCAAAAAAATTTATACTGTTTGCATATTGTTATACCTACGAGAATAAATGAAAAACACGTTGAAACACAACGAAAACTTGTTAACCGGCGACGATTTTAAGAATAATGGAAGCGTAATAAGTGACATGAAATGCACTTATCAATGAATAAAGATAACTAGTCATTCTGGTTTTACAACTATCGCTCTCTCTTGAGTCGTAACTCGAGAAGCATCGAAAAGTACGATGCACAAACTCATGAAGAAAATTTATAGCGACTTGCCTTTGTATGACCGAATTTACGAATACAAATACCAAGTTAGATGTTGAATTGAATAGGCTATAATACTTCTCATATTGCATGTTTTGATAACTGAAGGTTGTTGCCCAATTATTTATTTCGTCACCACGAATATGTTTCGATGCACTGTTTTTACTCTTTATCGGCAAATATGTTCTAATTTTTTTACTTCTTGATAACGTGGTGGAAATAGAAAAAGATGCAACGGTAGATGAAACCCTAATTCAAGGGTAACAAAGACTAAAATTTTAGAGATAAAAAAATATTATTCTAAAAACTTAAAATAAGTTAAGGCATTTGAGGCTTTATATAAGAGGTACTCAAAACTCTAAATTATAATACAAGGAAATAAAATAAATGTCTTAAAATAAAATAAAGTAAAATCTTAATACAATTACAATTAGAATTGATAAAATATTTGAATAAATGAAATAAATTTAAAAAGTTTTTATTTGGGCTTCTAGACTACATCATCCTGACATGGTTGACAAGAATTCATCCTCGAATTCACAATACCATCACCATCAACAGCTAAAATTATTTTATTTTTTCAATTGTTAGATTGAGAATTATAATTGTTGATCTTATCGGAATAAGATAAATTCTTCTATGGTGTTCCTTATTCGAACTCACAAAGCCATCCAGTTGATGAAATTTTTTTGGCTTCGAAAGCCTTTTAATAGCCTGAAAACAACACCCTATGTCCAGTTGATGAAAAAAATTGGTCTTTAAAAACTCTTCATAGCATGAGACATCATCTTGATAAGAAAGTTATACCTTCATCTAAATATTGGGTAGCCAATTCAAACTTCTCTAGTAGTCGCCCATACGATCGTCATCGAAACGTGTGGTGTGTCCCCTCATACCAAACGATCTTCAAGATCTTCTTGATCATATACGTTGTTCTTTATTTTAGACCTTGAAGAATTCAGAAACATGCTTGCCCCGTAGCAGGAACTGAGGCTCTGATACCCAACTGATAACGTGATGGAAATAGAAGAAGAAGCAACGGTAGTTGAAGCCCTAATTCAAGGGTAACATGATGAAACCCTAATCCAAGGGTAACAAATACTGAAATTTTTAGAGATAAAAAATATATTATTCCAAAAACTTAAAATAACTTAAGGCATTTGAGGCTTTATATAAGAGGTGCTCAAAACCCTAAATTAGAATACAAAGAAATAAAATAAATGTCTTAAAATAAAATAAAATAAAATCTTGATACAATTAGATTTGATAAGACATTTGAACAAACTAAAATAAAATTAAAATGTTTTTTGTTTGGACTTCTGAGCTGCATCATCTCTCTAAAGTGTTCCACCAAAATATCTTATCAGAAGAAAAGAGATATGCATTTTTCACGTGAAAGTTAGAAAAAATGATTATTTAACTATTTATATATGTTAAATCTATACAGTCTAATTTAAAATAATATCTAATTTGGGCTAACATGTTGTTCTTGAACGAAATGGATAGCTACCATGTATCCTATTTGGACTTTTATAGTATGCATATGGAGTCATGGTTGGATTAATGCATTATACGGTTATATTGCGGATTTCATCCAAAATCCAGAATCTTATACAAGTTAAAAAGGGTTATGGATCTTGTCCTAGACGGACGAATCTCTATGTTGTTGTTTGTAATTTTATTATGCTTTAATTCAAACTTGCTATATTTTTAATTATGTTTCTAAATATTTTGTGCTGTATTTCATGCCATTTTTTCGAACATAAGAAACAATAAATCTTTGAAATGAAAAATTTATAAGCAAGTTATACAAATTAAGTTTAATTTTTAGTTTTTGTAACTGATTTCGACCTTCGTTGTCGAAATTGGTTGCATTTTTCAATTTAGTTTTAAAACTGATTTTGACCTAAACAATTGAAATCAGTGGCCTTAAAAAATAGAAGAACACAACCAATTTTAGTTTAGATGGTCGAAATCATTTTCAAATTTCAACCCACGTGATTGAAATAAGTTGTTTTCAAATTTCTTCACCCATAAAAAATAGTTCTTTTACTCTCATTTTAACATGTATAGTCAAAATCAGCTTTATTATTAAAAATAAAAACACAACTAATTTAGATCCACGTGGTAGAAATTAATTATTTTTAAAATAATTCATCCATAAAACATCATAAACTTTACTTTTAATTTCAACCCATGTGATTGAAATATAAATTTTACGAAAATGCATATGATTTCGACAATTTAGGTCAAAATCCGATGCATTTCTATTTTACCAAATGGAATTGATGCGTAGTGAAATATTTTTTATTCTGGACCTATATTGATTTGTTATTTTTCTATTACTAACTTATTTATATGTTTGTTGGTGTTTTAGAAAAATAAAATAATTTAAATTTCAATACATAGAAGTGAAATCTAAAACATACGTTTAAAAACACCGCGTACAACACAATTCTAAAGCCGAAAATACAAGAAAAATATACGTAAATCAATCTGAATCATAATCATCATCAACAATATCGTCCCCTCTATACAAATAACAAAACAATATTGTCAAAATGCATCCGTTATATATTGGATCTTCGTATTTGGAAATCACCTCTTGTACTTGTAAACCACTTTGCTATAACCCACATGCAAGCTAGATTTGTGCGTTGTATGCACCTGTTCAAGCATTGGTTCTTCCTTAATCGGAACCAAAATAACAAAAATACCAAATAATTAATTTAACATAATGATCGTACTCTACCTCCGTAGTATACATACCAAAACATCAACAAGTATTGAACGTCTCTCTCTGATATCGATAAAATATTATTATATCATTCAATCTAACGTATTTTACTTCAAGAAGTATATTGATTGACTTTTACCCTTCTGTTATAAATTTATTCTCATGATCTTGCGGTATGCATTTTATATATTCAAATTTTCGAAGTATGTGACCTGGTTGATACAACTCTATCTTGTCACCAACCATAATAGCACCATCAAACCATGACATATCATAGAACAGTTTAATCACCCACTTATAATTGTACATTTCAAATAAACCCTAAAAAATATATTATAAAATATATATTAATTATACACAAAACTATATAATTAAATACACTACGAAATGAGTATACCATTTCAGCCGTTAAAAGATCGACCGCGAGCCGTATCATTTTTTGAGTTGATGATTATAATATTTTCATTTGGTCCGTAGAGCGTTATAACCCATGCAAAATTATGATACATATGTACTTGGTAATATTAGTAATGCGTCGGTTGGAAATTTTAGAAATGGTCATTTATACAACACTCGAACAAGGTATTAAAACATCTCAAATGTAACACACTATAAAGGTTTATAATTACGTGTATCTCCCATGTATACTCATTGATTGCATGGAAGTGTTCAAAGATATACAAGCAATCGAATTTTACAGTCTTCACAATTTTCTTAGGAAATACAATAATTTAAATAAACTAAAAATAAATACAAACTCGTATGCAAAATATACCTTTTATAGAGTTAATATCTGGCGGACAAAACGAATAGAAGTAAAAGTATCCTTCAGCCATGTCATCCTTAACATGCTCTATTTGCTAAAGTTTAACTCCACATTGACTTTGGGAATATCGATACCGAATAGCTTCATCATGATCATAAGGTATACATCTCGATTGCTGTTTATGCGAAGGTAAAAAATTCATTCACCGATATGCCTATAATGGTGGACACATCGTGAAAATTAACTTTTATATTTATAAAATAAAAAAGTAGACTTTATTGGTCTTTAGATTCCATATTTCTACGAATGCGTCTTCCAGTGAGCTATCCAGATTCTATGTGCTCAACACGTCTAATATTAGCCAAAGGCAGGCAACACAGTTTACTGCTATCTCGACATATGGTTGATCGTTCAAGTCTCAACCTAATAGTTTTTCATGCCTGTAGCCAAACCAAAAAAAGTATCTTTCATTCTCTCCCATACAAGACAATATATACTTTTTAAAAATATAACAAAATACACTTAATATTCATTAATGAACTTATAATAAGTTTTATAGATGTTTCACCCTCCCGTGATGGACATAATATACTGTATGATTCAAGTTTTTCTTATGAATTCTCAAAATATTAAGGAAATTCATTTTGAACCGGTTGACTTCCTCTTTGTTGATACTTTGTCGAGCCTCAATATGCTCATCCTCCGATAAAATTTATGGCTCTTAAAGAGAAGGTAGGAAATGACGCTTTCTTTTTTATCGTTCATGTCTTATCGTTGACTTCTATGTAGGTTGATATGTTGGAGGTTGAACAACTTCTAATAGTTCATGCTGAATTAGTTACAAAGATGACAGTTCTCTTGAAACCAAGTTCTTCAAAATCAGATGCCATCCTGTTATATAAACAAACAAATAATTTTGAATATAATAAGTTTGAAATATAATATTAATCATCATATCAACCAACATGAAGAACTAAGCTCGACTCTGTGGGTTGAAATCATTTGCAAGTTGTAAAAAAACATAAGTTCGATATACATCCAATCATCGAAAAATCTTATGTCTAAAATCCAAAAATCATTCCCTAAATATCAAAATCTAGGTAACTAACTATAAAATAAATTAATAAATATAACTCAAACAAATGTAAACAAAAAAGATGAGAATATGATATTTTAACTTTTTTTAAAAACACTTAAACCTTTATTCAAAAGGAAAAAAACACAAATATATATATATATACATAGGATGATGTAGCCGACGGTTTGATATATTATATTTTTAGAAACTCAACTTAGATTCCAAGTTGTGTTCTTTAAATTTGAAAGGTTTTAGAGTTTAAAATTAAATGCAAAATTTTTTTTTACCAAAACCATTGTTAAAATATCTGAAGATTATCTTTTAATGCTATCTCTTAATCTTTAAAATAAATAAAAAATGAACGATGGAACCATCCCAACAATATTCAAATAAAACCAATGAAAAGTATTTTTAAAATAAGATGTTACCATACGATGCGGTGCAACAGAAAAAAAAAGCTTATAGTACAAAAATGACAAGAGCTGTAGGGGTATCCAAAACAAAAGCTATTGGGGTAGCGAAGAAAAGAGATGTTGAAACGAAGACAAAATCTATTGAGACAACAAAGACGGCAAAGAGTGAAGCCGCGGGACAACGAATATTGAAGATGGGAGGATATCAAAGATAGGAACCATTGAAGTAGTCAAGTCAAGAGCTACCGGGATATTGAAGATAAAACCTATAAGAAACAAAGAAGAAGACTTATAGAAGACGCGAAGATGAAAGTAATATATTTATCTTTATTAAATTTATAGATAGTTCTCTTGGATGATGAAAAGAACTAGATAATCGCATGCCTACATGATAAAGATAAATATTTATATTAAAATGAAGAAAAGAAAGATGCAAACGAATGGATGTATGTTCTCCTCATAGACAACTAAGATCTTTCTACTGGCACTGAGGAAGACATGAAAGAATAATTTTAAAACTACTTGGATCCATATAAAATATATAATTATTTTTCATGTTGCCATTTATAAGTTGTAACCATGCACAGAGGTTAAGATTTTCTTTTTACTATATTGTTAATAGCATTTGACAATTAACTACAAAATTTAGTCAAAATTCTTTGGAATAAAGTGATAAATTTATTTTGGTCAGATAGTGATGGTTGAAGGGCTGAAATTTTTTGGAATAAAGTCGAACAATTATGCCAAAGTGGTGAGAAAATAGAAGAGATGCTGAAAGTTAGAGTAGAAATGTGCATAAGTCATGGAAGAAGTGTGGAAATTAGGAGAAATAATGGTGAACGTGGACTTAAGTGTTAGAGGAGGTAGAAAATTGACTGATGTACGGCAAGCTAAAAAAGAAAAAATGGAAAATATGACAAAAGTAAGAGAGTAGAAGTAGGGACGGCATGCGGGTCGGATTCGAGCCGGCCCGCCCGAGTCCTTTTTTTTGGCACTTAAATCCGAATTCGGTCTGATCCGTTTCCGGACTTGTACTTTCAAATCCAAACCTGTCCGGATTCGAGCCGGTCCGCCCGAGTCCTTTTTTTTTGGCACTTAAATCCGAATTCGGTCTGATCCGTTTCCGGACTTGTACTTTCAAATCCAAACCTGTCCGTGTGTGTCCGTCGGTCAATCCGGTTCCATCCGCGAACATTAATTTTAATATTTTTTTAATATTTGTTAATTTATTTCAAATATATTAATTTATTATATATATATATAGTATTGTTATTATATATAAAACACATTAATTTTGATATATTTTTATAATTTTTGGACCAGAACGAATCGGAAAAATTAGAAACCCGAACCCGGCCCGGTCCGGGTTACAATTTTTTTAACCCGGATTCGACCCGTTTTATATTCCGGCCGGACAAAACCCGGCCAGACAGGATCAGATCGGACCGGACCGCACCCGAATTGCCATCCCTAAATAGAAGTGCTCTAAGATATAAAAAATTTACGGTAGTGCTAGATCTATATTTTTCCATTGTTGGAAAAGAATTCATGTTATTAGGGTTATCTATCTTAATTGAGCTAGTCATATCATGAGTTTAAAGAAATGTATGAAAAAAAGGTTCAATGTTTTATTCGTATTGAAAATCATGTTTATGTCATTTTTCATGTTTGATATGAATAAAATTATATCTTTAGTATTTTGAGTCTTTTTTATTAAACTAAGATTTTTTTATGTTTGGAATTTATTCTCCCAGATTTAGCATCAAATCAACTCTAATTTAACGAATAAATTCACACTATTAGGACAACGGTTCATCGACGGTATAATCCTTGATGTTAACGTTGACCGAAGACTGTCTAACGATGTTTATCATAGCCATTGAACTGCGAACGCTGTGGTGAACACCGTGATCTGGGAGGATTCACAAACCCAATGTTATCACGACGATAACAATGAGAGGCTGCTGGCTAGGCATAAGCGCAGTGACAACAATACTGTTGCATGCTGGGCGCACGCCCAAGAAATTAAAATAATGATCATGACATCTTACTCAAACTCATAAAATTCATGTTAGTATAATTTTCCCTCCGATATCTCTTATCAAGGTATTTTATCTTTCACATGTATCTGCCATGTTCGTGCATATTTTTTCAGTAATTTGTCAAGTTCCTAAATGTGCATTGTGTGTTGTTTGTTTCATTTATAGTGTCCACTGGTTACATTCTATTGGCGAATCATCCACCCATGTTGGATTGTTTGGACTTTCAATTATGGAAAAAAAAGATATGTTACTGTACTTGTCTGTACATGACTACGACTATGCACTGACTCATATCAAACCATATCCTCTTAGTCCGGAAAGTATACTGGACGAGCCTAAGGAATACGAAAGGTGGAAAAAGCCTAATAAGATATGTATGGTATGTTGTTACAGGGAATTCCAGTACTAATTTAGAAGCCTGTCCCGATGAATATACCATTTCCACGATCTTTCTCACGAAGGTCGAGCAAGCCTTTGTTAAAAATGAGAAGGTAAAGATGTAGCGTTTGACAAACGAGCTATCTACCAAAAAGTATAATGACAAATATAAAATTTGTGAGGAAAGTTTTGAAATGTCTATGATTGGCTAAAAGGTAAAATAAATCAGGGTATACCTTTCTGAGGAATACATAGCGGTGTTCACATTTCAGTCGTTGCCGAACCGGTTTAATTATTTTAAATCCATCTATAATTGTATAAGAAAAAAATGACATATCAATGAGTTGATTTCCCACGCTGCAATGGAAGAGGAAAAACTTAAAGGGACAATATCTGAGGTTAATATGAGAACATATTTAAAAGAGGCAGGGCCTAAGAGGAAGGAAAATAACAAAGGAACGAATGGAGATTTGACTTTATGCGATTTGCATTTAGAACTTTATACTTGACATGTTTTATATCTTGAGAATGTAATGTATGTTTCCCGTTTTTGGAGGAACTTAGTTTTTTTTCCAGTTTTAGACTTGCAAGGTTTTTCATATGTAATGTATCATTCATTGAAGATTTCTCTCGTTTCAGATACCTTTATCTTCTTCATGAAAAATCTGAGGCTCTTGATAAGTTCAAAGATTTTAGGATGCGAAATTGAAAAACCACTCGATAAGAGGATTAAGATCATTAGAATTGACCATGGTGGTGAGTACTATGGCAGATATTACGGAGTGGGTGAACAATATCAAGGAACCTTTGCTATATACCTAGAGGAGTATTGTATAATCTTTGAATACACAATTCCGAGTTTACCCCGCATGAATGGTGTATCTAAGAGGCGTAATCGTACACTAAAAAATATGGTCGGAAGTATAATAAGTCAATAATTTTTACCACTATCTCTCTAGGGAAGCCATTAAATGTGCCGCTTACATACTCAATAGAGTACCCGCTAAGGAAACTGTTGGGATCCTGTATGAGCTTTGGAATGAGAGAGACCAAATTTAAAGCATCTTAATGTGTGGGGTTCTCTAGCTGAGCCGAGGCTTACAACCTCAGTAAAAGAAACTAGACAAAAAACAGACAGCTACTTCTTCATTGGTTATTCCAAACATTCAAGGGGGGGGGGGGTGGTTTATGATTTTATTGCTGATACTATATTTGAGACATGGACGAAAAAATTTCTCGAGGAAGTTATGTTTGGATGGAAAAATAAGAGAACCGATGTTGATATTTAAGAAGTTATGAAAGTTTTAACGATGATACTCATGTATCAAAAGATTGGGCTTTAATGCCAAACAATTTGACCCCGTTTGAATAGGGTGGCCTTCAAATTAAAACAAGTGTTCTACTTTGGGGTTTTAACTAGGATACATATATGGTCTAGGTAGAACAAAAAGAATCTCAAGCTAATCTTTCACAAGTAGATCAAAATGACATCATTCATAACTATCAAACTCTACCTCTTCAAGAAGTGCAACAATAGGAAATAGTACCCTTAAAAAGGTCCACGGGAAAAATAAAGAGTTCTATACGTCCATAATTTATAGTATATCTTCTAGAGCATGATGAATCATGTGATAGAATTGTAGATAATACATCGTCCTACAAATGAGACATGGCAAGCTCTGACTTTCAGAATTGGATTAAAACGATAAATAAGGAGTATAATTGATGCATGATTATGTAGTATGGGATCTTTTCTCATTACCTTAATGAAGAAACGCAATTGATTGTAAGTGGGTTTGTAAAAATTAAACGTGATTTCCTAGGTAATGTAAAAAGACATAAGGTATTTTAGTGAAAGGTTATAATCTATGTGAATGGATTTATTTTAAAGAAACCTTCGCTCCTGTATCGGCGAAGGATTCTTTTAACACAATAATGGAATTAGTTGTGCATTTTGACCTTGAGCTTCATCAGATGGATGTTAAGATTGTTGTTTTAATGGTGATAATGAGGAAACGATTTATATGGTGGAACCACAACACTTTTTAAAAGGAAACTCAAATAATCTGGTTTGCATGCTTAAAAAATCCATCTATTGGCTCAAATAGGCATCTCGTCAATGGTACCACAAATTCCTTGAGGTGATAGTCTCTTTTAACTTTGTAGTCAACTCGGTTGAGGATTGAGTGTATCACAAGTTCAATGAGAGTAATTTCATATTTCTTATATCATATGTGGATCGTATATTGCTTGCCTCGAACAATAAATATTTGTTATACACTACAAAGATATTTCAATCAAACAAGTTTCTAAGGATCTTGGTGATACCAGCTGTGTATTAGGAATCCATATACACAGAAATTGCTCCTGTGGTATTATTGGATTATAACAAAAGAAATATACTGAAAGTGTGTTACAACGTTACGGATTGGCAAACTGAAAATCCATAAGTACCTCTATAGCAAAGGGTGACTGACTTAGTCTGAGTCAATATCCAAAGATAAAACTTGAGATTAAGGCAATGAAAACGATCCCTTATACTTCAGCAGCTAGGAGTTTAATGTATGCTCAAGTATTTACTATGCCAAATATTTCCTTTGTTGTAAATTTGTTAGAGAGATATGTTAGTAACCTATGCATGGATCACTCAAAGGGAATTAAAAGGGTACTCCGGTTCTGCAATAAACAAAGGGGTACATGTTGGCATATGGAAAGACGGATAAATTGGAGATCACTCGGTATTACAACTTGGATTTTTGGTGGATACGTGGACACATTAAAGATCACATTAGGCAATATATTTTTATTAGATGTAGGTGCAATATCCTGGAAAAGTGTGAAGTAAATACTTATTGTATCGTCCACCATGATGGAAATATATATATATATATATATATATATATATATATATATATATATATATATATTGTGTATTTTGAGACATCAAACCGGTAATTATGGTTGCAGAATTCCACAGTGCAACACTCTAACAATAATAGGAACTTATCTAAGTCCAAACACATAGACATAAAGGTTTTTTTGTAAAAAAGATAATTCAGATGGATCAGATAAATAAAGAGCACATCAACACAAACTCCATGATAGTAAATCTTCTAATAAAGACAATTTTTTCCTAAGGTTTTCTAGGGTCACACCATTACTATGAGTGTAGTTGATTTAAAAGATTGTTCATTCCAATGGGACAGTTTGTAATATCATATGATGTTATATTTTGCAATATTGTGCACATTAAGGTTTATTGTAGTATATACATTTATATGTTTTGACATATTTATTGATATATGTACTGTATTGGATCTTTAAAGGTATGAACAATTTAAAAGTAAATCTGTACGATTACAAGACATATTACTCTTAGGCTACACTCCATAATTGGCCCAAGTAATTGATTAATATCGGTCATGTGATTATTGTTACATCATATTGTTCACATTATGAGAAAGAGGTCTTTAGTCATTTATTGTTATCAGTCGTGTACTGCTCTTAGGCTACACTCCATAATTGGCCCAAGTAATTGATTAATAGTGTTCATGCGATTATTGTTACATTATATTGTTCACATTATGAGAAAGAGGTCTTTAGTCATTTATTGTTATCAATCGTGTACTGGGTTGTACCGTTTTCCCTTTGACAACAGATTTAGGGATCCCGTTAGAGTTGAATATGTATTATTGAGTAGCATGTGACGGTACAAGTGGAAGCTTATTGGATATATTTATTAATCGACAATAATATAGACTGATATGCTAAATATACATATTCGGTCATTGTCTTAAGATAGTCCAAATTAAAATTAATCGAGTTAATTAAATAATTAACTGAAGGAGACTTATAGGTGAAAAAGTATTTATGGGCACAAGTGTGGTAACCGGATTTAATTTGGACACTATGAAGAAGAGGGTCCAAATCTCCACACTTAAGCTTGAACTGATAATTTAGGATGTGAATTTATTTATTAATTTACTAGGTTACAGTCCCCAATCACAAGGTAGTAAAAGAGGTTGGACTTTATAACTTTGGGCTTTAAGTTGTTAAGTCTATAAATAAAAGGCTTGAGTTTTGGAATTTCTTTATGATAAACCTAAAACAGTCGTAGCAGCCACCTCTAATAATTGAAAAACCTCTTACCTTTTTTCGAGTTCTTTTTATAGGTGTTATCGGAGACCGTTTGAAGAATAACATGTGATCCTGAGGAATATTCAAAAGGGTAATAGATTTCATAAGAACTCTAATGAAAAACAACAAAAAATCGTAAGTTCTTCTTTTCTTATATTCTAATAGAAGAATCAATTCAAAAGGGCTTTATATTTTTTCTGCATTTTATTATATTGGTATGATACGATTTCAATCAAATATAACCTTTTGAGTTTTATAGAAATATTTTTTAGTAAAGTTATTGGTGATATGATCATTTTGTACACAAGATTGGTAAATGGTCTTAGTGGCATTAAGGCAGGGGAGGTCCATGTTTATGGGTATAAGAAAACTAAGAATTTTGATGTTATATTAGGTCTGTACTGACCATAATGATATTGTTCTTGATGATTTTAATAAGTATTGTTATCATGAAGGAATGAGAGGTGCGACCTCTCGATCCGTCCAATTACGAGAGGAAGAAATGAGTATCGTAGACTGAAACATAATACAAGAAGTTTTGAATGGATCTTAACAAACATGGTAAAGAAGACTAAAGAAGTATTTCAATTAATTATGAGAAAGAAGGACACTGATTCAGGTGGCAAGTTATATCTGAAATACTAGTTACGACGAAAATATTATGGTGTACTGGTTAGTGTAAAAAAAAGAAATAAAGCCTGCAAGCGTTTGAACCCTAAAGCTTTGGGTTCATAAGCCCACACCATAACCTACCCAGCTCATTCCCTGCTACTTACGACAACTTAATGGAGGGAATACCAGAAGAGATCAAATATCCATGATATCAGAAGAAGTAATGCTTCAAAAAATACATTCAATCCATTCAAATCGACGTTGTCTCCTACATGTCTTAAAATAGAGTTACATATGTAGAAGGTGCTAAATGAAGCAACAAGCTAACTTTAGGATCGAAATATTATTAATAACAACTCCAACCTAATAATTTATCTTAGTATTGATTTGTTTTTGTTCATTTTTCGTATGTTAAAGAATGTTATAGTTAGATGTTGTTTTTACATTACGTTAAAATTTGGACATTTCATATTTATAAACGAGGTTTAATTATACAATAATTTAATGATTATTTTTAAAGAAAATGCCAACACAATCATATATTTCAAAAATGACATTTAATTAAAAGAATATGAAGACGAAGATAACACAATCAGATATTTTAAAAACGACATTTAGTAAGAAAATATGAACATGACCCTAACATAATCATATATTTTTTTAAAAAACTAAAATGTTATTTAGTAAGAAACTATGATAACTTTAATATTTGGATATTTTATGTTATCTAAAGAGCTCTATGAAAAATATAATAAGTAATATTAATCAATAATGTTGATAATAAATAACTTTGTCAACAATATTTATAAATGGTTTCGTCAAGAGTGTTTTAAATAATTACAACGAAATAAATAAATTAAAAACAACTATTTTGTTAGAAATCAATTAAGAATAATTACTTTGTCAAAAATCAACAATATTAAGTATGACTTTGTCAATATATATAACCAAAGTTAGGACTCCATCAATGGATTTATATTATGTTTCTTATATTAAAATTTAATTGTCGTCACAGTTATTATTAGTTAACATGTATAGATTTAAGACAAATCCATCATTTTGCATATAGTTAAGAATTTCATATTACATTGGCATACATTGAAGTATTTTGGATTACTTTTCATACATAGTTATTGCATGGATTTAGTATGAGTTAATAAGTTGAAATTCTACACCAACAAAAAAGAGATTGTGCAATAAGCCTTCAAAAATGAAAATTGTTAAGCCATTGATCCAATCAATTTCTTTGTCGTAAAAATATATCTACAAAATGGTCCATAAATACTAATTTTACTTTTCCTTCGTCAATTATTAGTCATTTAACATATACTTCAATTTTTTTAAAGGAATATGAGGGTATGTATTACATATCTCGTTAAACAATGTTTAAAATGGCATAAAGGCTATAAGACAAATAATCTCTTTTATAAACAACGTTAAGAAATTATTGAACTTCTATAAGCCAAATAATACCCATATAAACGAAATTTACAAATTACAAAATGACTATAAGCTAAATAATCTTCATCTAAACAATGTTCAGAAATGACAAAAAGACTATAAACCAATTAATCTTCATATAAACAACATTCAGAAATGCTGGAAAGGTTATAAGCTAAATTATTTCCATGTAAATGATGTTTAGAAATTAGATAAAACTATAATTCAAATAATCTTCATACAAACGATCTTCAGAACTAACATAAATACTATAAGCCAAAAGAATTTTATATAAACTAGATTTAGAATTAACAAAAACACTATAAGCCTAATGATATCCATATAAATGAAGATGAAATTATTAAAGGTCAACATGTATTATATTTTATCTAAGACTGTTCAAAAATCAACGTATGTTATAAAAAAATCAAATTAACGTTTATCAATAATAGTCGAGAAATGACAAAAGTAAAAATCTCAAATATATAGTTATTGATCTATATAGATAATTTTAACTAAAGTTAAATACTGGTTAGAACTTGAACATGGCTATAAACCAACAACATCTCTAAAGAGTAAGAGACCACGTACCTGATCAACACAAAAATGACTATGAGCCAACCTCAACTATAAAACTGCAATAGGCCATTCTAGGAAGGTTGTAAAGGCCATAAAGGCCTTAAATGCGAACATGACTATAACTCAAGCCTATTTTGAAAGAGTAAGAGGCCATACACCTGATTGATATGGATATGAATATATCTCAAACTCGTATATAAAAGAGTAATAGGCCATGCTATGAAGGTTGTAAAGGCTTTAATGAAAACATGACTATAAGACAAGATCCTAAAATGATATTAATAAACTTGAAGATTTGTTTACAGTTTAATAAAGTTATTCATTTGACAACGACACTTCCTTGATAAAATTATTGATCAAGTTATTTTTTTTTAAGAAGATGGAATAGAAATAAAATTAAAAGTCCCAATAAAATCTCTATTAGAAGGTGCCAAATGATCATATTTTGTAAAAGAGAAAATTTGATAAGTATACCTTTTCAGAAAAAATTGGAAGATCAAGATCAAACTCATTATCGTTGTACCAGGATCCGAAAACGGAAGAATCAGTAAATGACATATTGGAAGAGGTTTCATATGTTAAGAATAAACATGTGTAATGGGATGTAGAGATGGTGAAGGAAGTTCGACATATTGAGTAACAAATTAAATTTAGTAACAATATGAGACTGAACTATGTTATAAATGAGGAAGTTATCGTCCTATTTACTTGTTTGTATGTGAATATTAGGTAAAACTTGAAAAAAATAAAATATGATCTAAAAATGTAACATCTCTAGACACGACATAGCGTTTAAGAGATAAAAAAATACATTTATACCATTTTGGACTCTAGAATATCAAATAAAAATAAATGTTAAAGATTTAAGATCTAATTTTCCATGATTATAACTAAAATCTCTGAAAAAATAAGTACAACCAAATATGCAGAGTTCAATAAAGAATAAATGTTTTGAAGGAAATATCACGCAATACATAATTTTATTTTGAAATATAGGAGGTGATATTTGATTTATTAAAAAAACTAGTAGAAATAGCATCTTCTGAAAATGGTTTTGGTATTTTCATTGGAAAAAGAAGTGCACAAGCAACTTCTAGAAGATGTTCATTTTTCCTTTCAGTAAAACCGTTTTGAGATGGTGTATCCAAACAAGAGGTTTGATGCGCAATTCCATATTGTTCAATAAATGATTAAAATGTAGTTGAATAATATCTTTTACCATTACCACTTTTTAAAACACGAATTCGTAATTTTTGCACGATTGAGTATAATTTTTGCATAAAGATTACAAAATATGGAAAATAATTTAAAACAAGTTTTCATGAACTAAATCTATATAACATGATATTGGTTATCGGAAAAGCTAACAAAATACTTAAAACCCGCTTTACATACGACTCGATAAGGATCTCCAAACATCTGAATGAACAATCAAATGGAGACTCAACCCATTTATTAATATGAGAATATGACGGAAGATAATAATTTTTAGTGAATTGACATGACTCTCATTCTAGTGAGATTAAATGTTTAAATTAGGATAAATTTATTTAAGATAGACTAAATACGGATAAACAACGTGGCAGTACACTTCAAGTTGAGATTGGGCACTAGAACATGTAGTAAAATTATGAATATTTATATCTAAATAGTAAAGACCTCTAAACTTATGACTTTCACCAATAATTCTTTTTGTCATAAGATTTTGAGAAACAATGATAAGAATAAGATGTGTCATAACAATTTAAGTCTTTAGCGCCTCGCATAAATAAGGTTAAATAATAGTTGAAGAAGATTTAAAATGAAAGTCAAAGAAATATATTTGTTTAAATGGATAGTTCAAGAACCTAAACTAGTAGATGAATTACACGTCTGCCAATGTTACATATGAATGATGTGTGTTTGAAGAAATGTATTTTTTTAGATTATTCTTCATGTGTTTTGCGACATCACAATCAAATACTCAACCTGATGATGAAGAAATAAAGCATGTATTTGAATTACCTGACCAAAAACTGAATTATTTGTAAAATTAAAAGACTAATGATTCTTTATACTCGAAAAACTAAGCATACTCCTAAGTAAAAAAATACAACTAGTTTTTTTTATCTTATTATATTGTTGTCTTTGTTGTGAAAAATACAACTTTGTCTAACCGAGTTCATGACAATAGAAGCACTTTATATTGCTGAAATCTCGAAAACTATATTTTTCATTAGTATTAAATTATTCCAATTATCAGAATCTCCGTGAGTATTTTGAATCTTGAATCCAACATCACTAGTATAATCATATTTACCATCACGATAACCATAACCATAATCATAAACATTAGGATCGATTTTATTTTCTTCTATGTGATAAAATTAAAAACTCATATATGTATATAATGTTTTTTAAATTGCGAGGGCCTATACCATGTACATGTGAAAATATATTTCTTGTAAAGTATATCTAAAGTACAAACTAAATTTATATATATATATATATTTACATAAATAAATAATGTAAAATTTATAATATTAATTTATTATAATTAAATAATACCATTGAATATTGACTAAATCTAATTTATAATAATATTATCTTATAATAATATATAATATAAAACATTATATTTATACAATAATATCTTAACATTATTGTTATAATTCATTATGCAATTTAAAAATGGCTCACGCACTGAACACAAATAAAACAGAACACAAATGAATGACATAAAAGAAAAGAACACAGGGTTTAACGTGGTTCGACAATTGTCTACGTCCACAGACGCTGCTAAAGAAAAGTGTTTCATAATCATAGAAAAGGATTACAGATTTCAGATTGTCCTTTTGTGTAGTCCTAGTAGTCTATTTATAGGGAATAAATAGAACTTACTAGATAATGGACATAATGGGCTCATACCACAAGACTAACAATGACACTATCACAACAAAAAATTGTACCGCCGAACACAGTACATTGTTAAGGCATTATCCGACTCATTCACAACAAATCTTCCCCTTGAGGTGAATATCCTTTCTTCAGACTAAAAACCATGTCAACTCACTGGTGTTTGACACCTATTGTATTCGTGCCACTAAGCTTCTTTCGTCCCCAAAACGAGCCATTGTTGTTTCAAATCGTTGCATTTTTGCCACTGGCGCGTGCAAATTAACAGGAGGCTGACACGTGTCAATCCAATGTACCCATGTTTGTTGCATATACGGTCACTTCTTTAATCCTTCCAAAAACACCCGTGATTACTAGTTTAATCTTTTTTACTTCAAATTTTTACTTTTTACTCTAATTTTCTATTCAAATAGATTTACCCTCTTTACTTTTTACCCTAACTCCTTCATTTACCCACTGTTAACCCAACCCGTTAACCATTTACCCCACTACCCAAACACCAAAATTTATATTCCTTTCTCCTCCTTCTCTCAGATCTGAAACTCATAACATCGATGTTAATGTTGTCGTTGCTGCTGCGACTAACAATACATCTTCATCTTGTTCTTCGTTTCTCGATGCTGGTAAGGCAAAAATTCATTTTCTCTTAGCTAACAAGAATAAAATCGTAGGCGGCGAACTCTTCTTCATCTTCTTCGTCAAATCGTGCGGCATAAAATTATTTTTAAAAGGAGAAAATCTACAGTTGTTGCTCCAAGGGGGATACATTTGTTGGAAGCGGTTGGCGGTGGTGGTAAGAGTTACAGAGAAGGTAAAAACAAAATGGGTTTTGGTCGTTTTTATATGTTTCTCATAGGATATCAAACACTTACAAGAATGCAGATAAGGTTACTGATAAAACGCCCAGAAAGAAAACATGTCTGTTTCTATAATTCTTGTTGATAAGGGAAGGACAGTAGAGGGTAGTTAATATGTAATTTAGCTCATAAATAAGATCAAGATCCATGTATTTAGTGAATAAGGACTAAAGTAAAGCACACATAAGAAATAAGGGGCTTAAATGATATACCCCAAGAACTTGTTTGTAAATAGTCAAATAGTAGGGTAAGAAATCCACTCTTACGATGGTAGATATGTAATTTTACCATCCACCTCATTTACTATATAAAAGATTTCCCCTTTTGAGAAAAGAGGCAAATGATTGACCAATAATTGCAAAATTTATTCATTTTGTCTCTTCCTTTTCTATTAATTCACTGTTCATTATCATATCACACGAATATTCTCTAGTCCGACCCTCTCACATGAACATCTTCGCTCTTGAGTCTCACTAAGGATTATCTGAGCTCATCACTTGCAATAGAATAGTTTTAATTTTCTTAAAACAAGCATACTTTTATATATGACAATGCAAAGAAAAGAAAATATATGATCAATAAATTTTCTTATTCCTTATCAAACTAATATTGCCAACCGATATAGACGTAGATATTTTAAAATTCTTTTTAACTTCACAAAATATTATTTTCATCACACTATCACTTGTAAACTTTAAATAAGAAACTCTTTCCCATTTATCAACAAAACACACAGGCCTTTACCTCATAATAAGTTTTTTTTCTTAACAATAATGAAAATCTTACAAATCCTTTCTTTTTTATCTTCTTTTCCCTTTTTCTTACAACACAAGCCTCACTGGATTGCTCGTCTTCTAAGTGTGAAAACTCCAGCGTTGACATTCACTACCCTTTCAAATAAGGCGACAGAAAAATACAAGGATGCATTCACCATGGGTTCAACCTCAGCTGCAATATTGACAGTAAGCCGATTGTTAATATTCGGAATTCACTGTGAAATTTTTTATTCTTCTATGTGATTTTTTTTAGCAGAATCATATTAGTTCTTGAGAGATTCTGATCGAAACTACATCCTCATTAGGTCCTGCTCTTATTGCTTTGTATTTTACTAGAAGTCCCGCGCAATTGAAATAGACAAATAACAGTTATATGGGTAGTGGGGTAAATGGTTAAAATCTGGGTTAATGGTGGGTAAATAAAGGGGTTGGGGTAAAAGGTAAAGAGGGTAAATCTATTTGAGTAAAAAAATTAGAGTGGAAAGTAAAAATTTAAAGTAAAAAGGTTAAACTAAGTAACCATGGGTGTTTTTGGAAAGATTAAAGGGGTGACCGTATATGCAACAAACATAGGTAAATTGGAGTGACACGTGTCATCCCCCTGTTAATTTGCACACGCGAGTGGAAAAATGCAACGATTTGAAACAATAGTAACTTGTTTTGGGGACGAAAAAAGCTTAGTGGCATAAATGCAACAAATGTCAAAGACTGCTGATTTGACAGGGTTATTAGCCCATTTCTTCACTATCAAGAAAGAAACTTATCTTCTTCTCACTCACTAAATTTCCCTAATGCATTCATTCTATACTACGAACACCAATCCAGTTTAGGCACTTTATAAACTTTCGAACTGATACTACATTGGTCATTATATCTGTTGGATTATCGTGTGTAGATATTTTCTTTACATAAACAATTCCCTTTGATATTATATCATAAAAAATGATACCTGACATCTATGTGTTTTGTACGCTCGTGGTACATCTGGTTCCCTGTAAGGTGTATGGCACTTTGACTGTCACAAAATACTTTTTTAGTAGTCTTATCCAAGCCCAAATCTGCCACCAAACCTTGCAACCATATTGCCTCTTTAACCGGTTTTGTTACCGATATCTACTCTGTCTCTATTGTAGACAAAGCTACAGTAGCTTGCAACTGTGCTTTCCAACTGATCACACGCCCACCTAGAGTAAATACATATCTTGTCAGAGATATCTTTTTATCCATATCACCTGCAAAATCAGAACAACAAAACCAACCACTGATCCTGCAACATCATTCAGCAATCCACCAATATCAGTCTTGTTAAAAGTTAAGCCAACGTTCGTAGTATTCTTAAGATACTGAAGTATCTGTTTCACTACCTGCCATTGTTTTCTCCCAGGAGATCCCATGTACCTCCTAACTACCCAACTCATCATCATCCTTGGCCGCTGTTGCTGCATACAACTTGAAATGATTAGCAAATAGGATGCTAACTGCCTTAGCATCAAGCATGTTGAATTGGTGTAGCACTTTTTCAATCTAAATTCGTTGAGACAAGTGTAATGATCCTACACTTCTCTTCCTAATAATGTCCATACCAATAATCTTCTTTGCTCCACCCAGATCCTTCATCTCAAACTCAACACTAAGCTGCTTCTTTATCTGCACAATGTATGACATACTACAAGAAACAATAAACATATCATCCACATACAAGTAAACATAAGAATCATCTGACATCTTTTGATGATACACACAACTATCATATGGACTCTTTGTGAACCCTTTTGACTCCATGAATGTATCAAAATGTTTAACCATTTCCTACGTGACTATTTCAAATCATACAGTGAATTTTTTAGAAGACAAACTTTGTCTTCCATATTAGGTTCGATAAATCCCTCTGGTTGTTTCATGTAATTTGCTCCTCCAATTCACCATGTAGAAATGCAGTCTTCATATCCAACTATTCAAGCTCTAAATCTTGTAAAACTACCATGGCTAGCAAAAGTCGAATTGAACTATGCTTCATTTTGGAGAAAACACTTCATTGAAGTCGATTCCTTCCCTTTGAGTAAAATCCTTAGCGACCAGTTTGGCCTTGAATTGAGATGCCTCAACCCATGGATTACCTTCATTTTTCATGAACATCCATTTACTGCCTACTACATTATGTCTTTTAGGAAAGTCAACAAGCTTCCATGTTTGATTCTTATAAAGAGATTCAATGTCTTCCCGCATAACACCAATCCATCGATCTGCCTCTGAACTCGCTATAGTTTCCCTATAGCTATTAGGTTCCTGCATCTCAACTTCTTCTGCAACTGACAGACCATATGAAACTAGATTCACGTACCTTTTTGGAAGTCTTATATATCTTCTTTCTCTACCCAATGCTATGCTATAAGTTTTTTGTTCTGGTTTAGGAGCATCATCGTCACTATCATCCGATGTTGATGCTTCACATCTTGATTTTGGATCAACCTCAGCTTCAACTGTTTACTCACAATCGATCATGATTGACCATTCTCCTAATTTCTTCTGACTGTATATTAAAGCAAACTCATTAAAAGTTACGTCTCTACTGATGACAAAACCTGGAGACTTTGGAGAGGTACACCATAACCTATATCCCTTCACTCTAGTAACATATCCTAGAAATATGTACCTTTTTGCCCTCGGCTTAAGCTTACCATCTCTCACATGAGCATACACAGGACAACCAAACACTCTAAACTATTTGTAATCATCCGACCATCCAGACCAAATCTCAAACGGAATTTTACAATCAATAGCCGTTGATTGAGACCGATTCACCAAGTAAAACATTGTATTGATAGCTTCAGCCCAAAAATCTTTTCCCACACCGGAATGCGAGAGCATGCTTCGTGCTTTGTCACAAAATGTTATGCTCATTCTTTCTACGACCCATTCTATTCTGGTATTCTAGAACAAGTGCGATGGCGCACTATTCTTTTTACTTCGCAGAACTCGTTGAACTCACAACTACAATATTCGAACCCATTATCTGTCATAAGAAGTTTGATTTTTATTAATGTTTGCTTGTCAATCATCGTATTATATTTGAATACGGTTGAATATGCCTCATATTTTTTATTTTCAGAAAGTAAACCCACATCGTCCTTGAATAATCATCGATCAAACTCATGTAGTATCTGGCTCCGTTCTTTGATGAAATTTTGTTTGGACCCCAAAGATCTGAGTGAATATAGTCCACTGTCTTTTTAGTTTTTCTTACATAAGATTTTCTAAATTAAACTCTAGTTTTTTACCAAACACACGTGCTCACAAAATCCCAATGATTCTGTTTTTTACCCTTTTAACAAATTTCTCTTTCCCAAAACAACTATCTTCTGTCACTCATGTGACCAAGATGCAAATGCCACAACTTATTTTAATTCTGCCCAATTTGGCTATTACTCCCTTATGATGCTACTGTAGCATCATCCATAACAACACTCATTTGGAGAATGTAAAACCCATTCTATAAACTGCCTTTCATGCACACCATTGAGCCTTTTGTCGTTTTGATTACATCGTGTTCTGCGGTACTTGTAACCCCGAGAGTCTAGTGTGCCAAGAGAAATCAAGTTTCTCTTCAACCTAGGAACATGCCAGCACGACAAAATTCTAACCACCCCATCAAACATTCTGATTTCGACGTTGCGATAGCACAAACAGTCAATGGGTGATTGTTCCCTAAATAGACACTTCCTAGCATTGGCTTGTAAGTATCGAACCACTGCTTGAACTTGATTATCCTAAAATAGTTTGGACTCAGATCTGATTAAATAAGGCGCAAAAAGAGTGAAAAGTGAAATGTTAGAGAGAGAAAGTAGTGAGAGAAAATATTATTATATTTTGTCCTCCTCCTAGAAAAGGAGGGTTTCCCTTATATAGGGACAGTAGTGGACCCCTATTCTACTGTAGTAGTCCTCATAAATAAATCTTTATCTTTTTAGATATTGGTCCATTATTTTTCTTCCACTTGTTTATTGAGGTCATATTTTCCTCAGATCATTCATCTTAAATTACATATTATCATACATGATTGGGTAACATATTCACCATGGGCCCAATAACAAAGCACGATATTTTACAGCCTTATCAGAACTGACACATGTGATATGTAGCGTCTGATGTAAAAATTTCAAGAACGGAAAGATAATTGAAAAATATATATAAAATGAAAAGCTAGAAAGATCCACAAGAAAATACCTTCACTGAAACCCTAGCAAAAATGATCTCTCCCCTTTAAGAAAAGATCAGTTAGCTTATATAGCAATTGTTGTGGGCTTTTTGGCCTATTGAGCCATTGGACTTAAACAATTGGTCCATTAGAGGCTAATTCATCCCACAAACTTACTAAGTAAAAACATATTTACTTCTTATTACAAAGTACATATTGGTTAAATATTCCAAAAATCTGACTTGCGAATCGAATAAATTCTTCCCTCATCAGTAGCCCCCCTAGTCATTGCGAAGAATTCTAAGGAAGGACTAGTTTTGTCACTACTTCAGATTTTACTTGTTCCTTATTTGTAGCCCCCCAATCGTTGCAAAGAATTCTGAGAGATGAGTAATTTTGGCGCTGCTTCAAATGTTACCTGTGAAAACATAAAATGTCTTGGCCAACAGATATAGACCAACAGATGTTAGAAGATCCATCAGATCCAAAATAATAAATTTTGAGTGTTGACCAACTAATGTTGGAAGATCCTTCGGAATAACGAATCTCATGTGTTGACCAACTAATAGTTGGAAAGATGTAGACCAACAGATGTAGGAAATGTAGACCAACAAATGTTAGAAAATCCATCAGATCCAAAATAATAAATTTTGAGTGTTGACCAACTAATGTTGGAAGATCATTCGGATCCAAAATAACAAATCTAATATGTTGACCAACTAATAGTTGGAAGATCATTTTGATCTAAAATAATGAACTTCGAATGTTGACCAATTAAAATTGGAAGATCCATTAGATCCAAAATAATAATGAATTTTAATTGTTGACCAACTATTGTTGGAAGATCCCTCGGATCCAAAATAATAATGAATTTCAAGTGTTGACCAACTAGTGTTGGAAGATCCCTCAGATCCAGAATAATAATGAATTTCAAGTGTTGACCAATTAAAATTGGAAGATCCTTAGATCCAAAATAATAATGAATTTCAAATGTTGACCAACTACTGTTGGAAGATCCTTTAGATCCAAAATAATAATGAATTTCAACATATAAAAATACTATATTTGTGGCAGTCAATACCAGATTGATACAAGGCATGTGTGAATCTTTAGTAACAGACCATAAGAGATAGCGTAAGAGATAGCATAGCAGCAAAGAGTTATGCAACAAGATCAGAAAACGGCATGTAAACTACCACCAAACACAAATAAGTTCCAACAATTGGGCATTTGGTCTAGTGGTATGATTCTTGCTTTGGGTGCGAGAGGTCCCGAGTTTGATTCTCGGAATGCCCCCGAAAATATTTTATATTCTAATTCTCAAATCTGTCTCAGCATAAGCAGGCAAAAGTTTCTCAAAACTCAAGTTTTAAGTCAACAAAAACTACAACAATACAAGAGAAATTCTCGTGGAAGACAGAGCAAACAAATATCAGAGAAAGGCATGCAACAGTTTCTTAGATACTTGAATTCGCTAGAGGGGTTGCGGTTTCAATTCTCTAAATGCCACAAAATATGATCCATAATTTTTTTTTGTTTCTGACAAGATATTTTGGCAACGAACTAAAGTTAATTAATAAGAAATTAGAACAATTTAAAGCATAGTGGGATTCCATCATTAATTAAGCTTAAAACTATAGCAATACAGAACAATCATAGCACTTTAGTTAATTTTGACATGAAGGTGAAGGTACTAAGGTAAGAAAAACTAGCCAGCAGAATAATCAGGCAGAACTAAGGGTGTGACAGAGTCATTTCCGTTCATGGAAAGTTGTACCCACATCTAATCAAAGTAAGATTACACACGTAGTAGCAAAAGAAAACCAGCAGTCGGGCATCTTAGTTAGTTACTAATAATTTCAAATATGTAAGAAGACCAAGTCTTACAATAAGAATTAAAAATATGTTAATGTACACTTGGCTTGGCTTAAACCCAATTCATTCAATAGATGGATACAGTTCATAAAAGTTTGACATGGATATCTTAAAACCTCAACAACACAGTAAATAGACAGTTGCATATCAACCATAAATGGACATGAATGGACACAAACTTTGGTATTGGCATCGATTGAACACCTTTAACAGAGAATATCAAGCATAGCTCGACATGAGTATCTAACTACTGCTAAAAATTAACGAACTTAATAAGCATAGGAAGGCATTGATTTCGCGGATACAAACAAAACCAAATAAGAAACAAACGCAATTAGGTATTTAGAAACAGTAGAAATCAATACCTGAATGAAGCAAAGAATGTGATGTCTTCAACCTAATTCGCAACTCCCGTAGCCCTAGCAAATCAAGAGAGTGACGGTGTTTGGCTATCAGTTAATTTACTAATAGCATGCTTTGGTAGTACCTGGCTGAAAATTATGTATCTGTTTGGGCCGTTGTCCAACCCACTTTCGAAGACCATTAATATGCTCTATGACTTGATCTGGAGTGAACAATTCGGTTAATAATATTCCCTTCACGTTTGGCTTTCTGGACTTTGTTTCAGCTGTACTTTTAGCAGGTTCTGTTACAAGCTTTTGCGTCACCACAACATCTTTTTCTAGGGAAATTCCTTCCGTCTTAGATGGAGCCAGAGACTCAATATGCATAACAGATTCCCCTCGAAGCCTTTGTCTGGGAGTCTCCTCTGCAGCATCATTCTTTAGCTCACTAATCCGGGTACTTCTTTGTCCATGCATATCCGGAACTTCCCCTTTCACTTCCACTACTGGAGGTCTTGCCGATGTACGTAGATCAGCATGTTGATACGCTTTCCGCTGCACATGTACATGAGGTTCATTAACAGTAAAATTTTCAATCACTGGTGCAAGCGAATTAGAAATCTACTCAATCTTCATGCGCTTCAGAGAAGGTTTCAGGTCATCTGATACATCAGCACCTGATGGAACGTCAGAAAACTTTACATCAGATGCGTCCCCAGAATCATAGGATTTACATGAACCGCCAGTTAAACTAGGAATAGCTGATGTAAAGTTTCGATTGATTTTTTCCCTTTCTTGTCGCTGTATAAATTCCTTTGCAGGAACACAAAAAGGGCAATCTAAGAGCCTGCAATTCCTAGTATGATCAAACAATTAACAGTCAAAGAATTACATAACAATAAGTTTTAGAGAGAAATGCATATAAGTAATGAACAATGAAAAATATATTGTATCACATATAACCAATGAACAATGAAAAGTACATTGTATCACCACATATAAGCAATAAGAAACTTAAATACACACTGTATCACATAGTTCGTGATAATAACATATGTAATAAGATACCAACTAACTTGGCAAGGGACTTCATATGAAGATTATATTTCGTTTCAATGTTATCAGTCCTAGTCAAAATTCCTTGCAGTTATAATTAATAATGCCAAATTGTACGGTATAATATCTAAATATCGTAAAGAATTATTTTTTCAAAATATATACATTCAGCATTCCCCAGAAAAGATTCCATAGTATAGAAGTCACTTACCTTTGACAGCACAAGCTCTAACAGTGGAAAAGAATCAGAGACTTTTCTTTCAGCACCTGGATAAAGCAAACAAGCTATGCAAGGCACTTCTGTTGACATTTCATAAGTGTGATTCTTAGGATTTTATGGATAATTGGATATAACAATTATGTCTGGCCTTCACCTGTAATAAACCTATCTCGTTGTTATTCCACAACAAAGCACACACTTGAGAACCAGTATCGACTGAATTCAGACAAGCACCCGTGTGCGCATTCCAGAACTTGATTGTTCTGTCTCCATCCCCACCTCCTGATGCGAGCAAGTTACTTACCAAACCCTAGTTTTATAAGTCTTCACTGGGTCCAATACACTGTCACAAACATTATCTATAGATAATCGTTTAATGTTGATGAGCAACGACCTCCCATAGTCCGAATCGAGATCAAATCCACCGCTTATATGGATCTGTCTCGAATAATTACACCAAATCTCGAAATCTATTTCAGAAACAAAATCCTCATCGGACTACTCTTGGTTGTAGATGTTTTCGTTGCTATTGGTATTACAACAGTTGCCATCGCAGCCATCGCTATCGGTATCATTGAAATGTGCGCTTTTGGTGTCAGAATCAGAAACGGCGGTGTCATCGTCATGCTTGCTTTCGCTGTCAGACTCAGAATCGACGGTGCCCTCATCAAGCTTGCTTTCGGTGTCGGACTCAGAATCTGCGGTCTCGTCGTCCAGCTTGTTTTTGGTGTCAGACTCAGAAACGAGGGTCTTATCGCCTAGTTCATTTTCGGTGTCAGGCTCAGAAACGAGGGTATCATCGTCGGGGTTAAATTTCTTTGAAGGTGAAGGACGGCCATGATCGGTAGTTGTATTTATGTTCACCAAACCCTAATACCCAAATTTCTTTTCTTTGACTCTTTTGGTTTATTTAATAATTGACGTTCTGTTCGTAAGGCATCAAATCCACCGGTTCCGGTGGCTTGTTCCTGAATGCAAGAATTCGAGGCATGTTCATGTTAAACGTTCCGCTAATTACTTCTGGTATGCTGTACTTGACGGCGAGCTCATCGATCCGGCGGGATTCTCTTTACCTTTTCTACCGTCTGTCACCATGTAGTGCGCGTAATCGAAATCCATAGCCGCTCGATTCGGTATGAATCTGTCCAAGTTCTCTTTCGAAGGCCTTCTGGTGAGAAAGAGTTGGTCTTGAAGTGGATTTCTAGATCTGGGAATTATGTGTGAAGAACCTGGATCCATATCAGTAAAATACAAAGAAAACACAAACACAAAAAAACAACAAAACACAAACAGTAATACAAAATTCTATGAAGATATTAACTAGAACAATAGATCCTGCAAAATTGTTAGATGAATCAAGAAATATTATAAACAAAGAGAGAATAGCGAGCAGTAGTGTGTCCAAAATTGTTCAGAGAGAATAGCAAGAATGATCGTTGTTAAAGCTTGGGTTCGAAAGGGAGAGGTTGTGGTGGTTGGCGATGGCCATGGCGAGGAGGCCGATGGAGCTTTGGCTCTCTCGAAGGCGAGTTTGAGTACATATCAGCGAGTCGGAGGGTAATCCTTTAGGATTCGATTGATAAAAACGATGATCGTAACGGTTTTGGAAATGTTATCCGGGTACCGGTCGAATTCCCACAGAATGCCCCATTTGATGATAAAAAATATCAAGAACGGAAAGATAATTGAAAAATATATAAAAAATGAAAAGTTAGAAAGATCCACAAGAAAATACCCTCACTGAAACCCTAGCAAAAATGATCTCTCCCCTTTAAGAAAAGATCAGTTAGCTTATATAGCAATTGTTGTGGGCTTTTTGGCCTATTGAGCCATTGGACTTAAACAATTGGTCCATTAGAGGCTAATTCATCCCACAACTTACTAAGTAAAAACATATTTACTTCTTATTACAAAGTACATATTGGTTAAATATTCCAAAAATCTGACTTGTGAATCGAATAAATTCTTCCCTCATCAGCGTCAGTATCGAGAACCTAAGATTTTTGCCCAAAGTCTAAAATCGCGGACAATACATCTCCTCTACCACTATTTCACTGTTGTCAGAATCGTTCACACCTTCAACAACGTTTGCTGCATTTTCCTTTTGATTTCCCATCTTACCATTCAGTTTCGGACAATCTCTCCAATAACAACCCTGCTCACCGTATTCATAATAGTTTTAGTTATTTACCTTTGATTTGGACCTCCAGTTCTTTCTTCTTAAAAAACTCGTTTTGCTTCCAGATATTCCCTTCGTCATAAGACCTTCCCTTTAAGCCCGATTGTCTAGCTCCAACTGTCGCAACTCTTTTGATTTCATCGCCCCTTTGACATATGCTAGCGATAACTTATCCTTACCATACATTTTGGTATCTACGAAGTTTTCATAAGGAGCCGGTAACGATCTCAAGACAAACAAATCTTGATCCTCATCCTCAATGTTAATATCTATGTTCTCCAAGTCTATTATAATTGATTTAAAATTATCTAATTGTTTAGTTATGGACATACCTTCTTTTAATCTGAAATCGTACAAGCGTTTATTCAAGTATAATCGGTCTACTATTGATTTCTCTGACTAAAGATATTCTAGCTTCTTCCATGCGTAGGAAGCAGTCTTCTCACCACAAATCTCGCGAAGAACATTATCTTTCACACTCATTAAAATCAACAAAGCCTTTTCTTGAAGATCTTGCTTCTCCAATTCTTTCATCTCTTCTGGTAACTTATTATCCACAACCTTTCACAGTCCTTACAATACCAATGAAGATTTCGGTTTAATCTTCCACAAGGCAAAGTTGGATCCCTCATCAAATTTCTCAATCTTGTATTTTGTTGCTATAGACGCCATTGTGAAACCCTAATTTCACAACATGGCTCTGATAAGAATTTTGTTATAAATCACTATACAATTTATCACAAATGACTCAAGCACAAAACACAAACAAAACAGAACACGACTAATGACAGAAAAGAAAAGAGCACAAGATCTAATGTGGTTCGACAATTATCTACGTCCACGAACGCCGTCAAAGAAAAGTGTTTCACTATGATAGAAAAGGGTTACATATTTCAGATTATCCTTTTGGGTAGCCCTAGTCGTCTATGTATATGGAATAAATAGAACTTGCTAGATAATGTGCCTAATAGGCTCATACCAGAAGACTAACAATGCCATTGTCACAATACAAAACTCTATCCCGAACACGGTACACTGTCAAGGTATTATTCGACTCATTCACAACAATTATTTTTTATACGATTTTGTATATTATTTATTGATTCATGTTTCTTAGAAATTTCAATGAAACTTATTGTTTTCATAAATTTCAAACTTTAATTTTATATTTTCAACACTATGTGTTTAAACCCAAAATTTGTTCCATTGATTGTCTTTTGTCATTTATCTTTTCAAGTAATACTGTGCACATGAACTTTTTATATTTTTATTTTAGTGATTTTGGTGTTTGATATATTTTTGGCATATATTTTGTTTTTTGCAAGTACGTGCAATAGAGTGTCATGAACTATTTAGATTCGTATTTTGATGATTTGGGTGTTTGATTATATTTTTCGTAAATATTTTTCCATTTTTTATAAATAATATCATGTAGTGTCCAAAAATTATTTATATTTATGTTTTTGGTGATTTGGTGTTTTATTATGCTTTTTCTAAGTATTTTCATATTTTTCGCAAGTACGTGACAATAAGTGCCAATGAACTGTTTGTGCTTTGTCAATTTTGGCGTTTATTATGTAATTTTCGCAAGTATTTTTTCTTTTTTTGCAAGTAATACCATGCATTGCCCTATTTTTCGCAAGTACTTTTACCTTTTTTGCTACTCCACAGCAATAAGTGCCCATGAACTATTTGTATTTATTTTTTGGTGTTTCTGGTGTTTGATATGTTTGGACAATTATTTTTTCTTTTTAGCAAGTATGTGACAGTTGGTATCCATGAACTTTTGTGTTTATGTTTTGATGATCTTATTGTTTGATTATATTTTTTCATATGTATTTTTGCCGTGTTTTCGCAAGTATGTGACACTCAGTGCTTATGAAATGTTCGTAATTGTGTTTTAGTGATTTTGGTGTTTAATTATGTTTTTTTGCAAAGTAATGTAGCCTTATTTTCGCAAGTACGTGTATAACTAATATTTGTTACTCTTTATTGCATATAAAGAAAAATGTCAAGTGGTGCAATATTCTATAGATTAATATTTTTATGTGCAATGAAAGTGATGAATCTTCTACAAATTAATATTTTTTCTCCATAATGACATAAAAATGAAATAAATAAAATGAAATTGATTAAAACGAGGAAGATGAGGAAATAGGTCTCACAAATGAAATTAACAAAGAGAGAATTCTATTAAGGATGCTATTGTTAAGGATCAAAATGAGGATGTATCATATAACAGTTTTGGAAGATGAACAAATAAATAAAATGAGTTTGAACTACCATAACGAAAGAACACTAATTCGAAAATTTTGAGAGTTTCAAGATAATATCAAGAATATATTACTTTTACAGAAATTTTAGATAACTCGAGGCTTAAGAAAAACAATAAGAAAACTAAAGTAATTTTTTTAAGAAGATAATGAATGAGAAACAAAATTAACTTCAAATATCTTGTCTCAAGTAATTTACACCTATTTTTGCAAGTCCTACTCAGATATTTTTTCACAAGTAATTTACACTTATTTTCAGAAGTGTTACTCATATATTTTTTTTGTAAGTAATTTAAACTTATTTTTCAAAGTGTTGCCTCAAATATTATTTTCACAAGTAATTTACACTTATTTTCGCAAGTGTTATTTTCATAAAATTATTAACTTATTTCTTAGTCAAGAGAGATCAATCTCATAGTGGTGGCACGTACTAAGGAGATGGAAAGATCGATTATTAATCTTCAAGAAAAACTAATAATATAACATAATAAAAAAAATATGATCAACAACGTAGTTTTTTTAGATGACCAAATTAAAGCGCTTACAACCGTCAATAGGTATCTCACATGAAAAATAGCTGATTAGAATTGTGTATTTAAAAAAAATGAAGTTAAATAGATTAGTTACAAACTGAGCAGAACACTTGCACTCTCTATGTTACAACTAGTCTCGACAACAATTTTTTGATAACAAAAAATTTAAGAAAATAAAGGGAACATAAGACATATTAGCCTTAAGAAGAAACAACAAATCAATATGAGACAACTAAAAAATATGGAAAAATATGGACAAATTAATTTTTTTTAATTATATAACAACAAGAAACTAAATTAAAAAATATCTAAAACAAAAAATGATAAAGAACTGCCACAAAATAAGATCCCTAATAATTAATTTTTTTTATTAATCCGCGATAATGCCAAAAACTTGTTTATCTTGAATAACGTGGACAAGGATTGAAATATAGTCTATGGTATTATTCATAAAAGATATTTTTTTCCGTTTCTCAAATATATTGGAGATATTTGATGAGGAACATGAACTACAATATAATATATATTAGTATTCATAAACAATTGGTCCTTATTTTCAGTGTGTTCGTTGTTGATTTTTTTTGTTATGTTTTGGGTATTTTGGCAAGGATTTGGATTTATTTTTACAAGTTCTTCATCAACACTTCTTTTCCAATTTCCGCAAGCAATTTGAATTTATTTTTCCAAGTCCTTAACATTTTAATTTTCTTTTGCAAGTACTTTGGTCTTATTTTCGCAAGTTCTTCGCATGAAAACTCCTTTTCTATTTTCACAAGTAATTTGGCATTATTTTCATATTTTTTAGATAATATTTAGGTAATTAGTGAATACATCCATATATTTCTAGAAAACAATCATTATAAAATCTTTATTTTCGTACGAAGATAAAATATTGTGTCACATGCTCTAAAAACAATTTACATATCAAGTAATACAATGATAAGTTAAATTACTATATTAAAATGAATGATATAGTCTTTTTAATTAATTATATTATTATTATATATAAAAAATATTATAAGCACCAATAAACAAATAAAATAAAATATTAAACTAATTATGGACAAAATCTACAAGGAGATGGAATCTGAAAACAAAATATATCATAGTTCTAATTAATACTAGATCTAAAGCCAAATATGGAATCAATCATTCAACTTTAGTGATAGTGGATTTAAAAAATGAAATTATACACATCCACAACCCTTTAATAATTTATGCAACTAACACGATAAGGAAGACAATTAGAGACTTTGTAAGGATTTACAATGTATCACTATTGTTTTATATTTTTGTTTTTTTTAACAATGTAATAAACAATGATTTTTCAAACTAGACCTTTTAGTATTATACTATCTCTAACATAACCTAATGGTAAACCATAAATAAGGTTTGTAACTTGTAAGCCCAAATTTCATCCCACATTGATTGTGGGGTCTTTGTGTATGAGAATGCAATGGACTTCATTACGATTTGTAATATTTCAGAAACATTTGATGGTGATGTTCAATCTATTAGAAGAGTGAAAATGTTGTATTTACTTATAAACCATGCAAACACTAAAAGATATTGGAAAATACTTGTGTGTTTTAAGTCAACAACTATAATTTTTAAGTGAAACTTATATATTTTCAAACTTCAACCAATTTTGTATCAAATATTATTTCTCTTTCTTTAGCCTATCTTTAGCAAGTTATAGTTTATGGTTTAAGCTGTTCAATTTTTAAAATTAAAACATACATATTTTTTCAAGTGATGAACATTTTTTTACAAATGAAAAAAAATCACAAATTTTTTTTTCGCAAATAAAATATACATAAGTGATGAACATTTGTTTTCATAAGTGAAATTAGTTTTTTTTACAAATAATTTTTTTGTAAGTAAAATGCACATATTTTCACAAGTGACGAATACCATATTTTTTCACAAGTAAAAAAGTCTTATTTTTCACAAGCAAAGTATGTTTGCAACTAAATTTTTCTTTTTTTCGTAAATAATGAACTAAATTTTCTTATTTTCGCAAGGAATAACCACGATTTCAGAAGTACTTTTTTTACAACTAAAATTATTGTTTTTTTCATAAATTCCATATTTGTTTCCATAAATAACAATAAAAATGAAGTAAAATAAAAATATTCAATAAGAAAAGGAATAAAAATTACATAATTTTATAAAATTTCTTCACGCGATAATCTGTTATGGTCATGTTTTGATAACGTATACACTTTATTTTATGTACCAAATCTCCACCTCTAGACGGAATATCTTTCTTCTTACGACTTCCAATTTTTCTTTTTTTAAAACTTGGTGGAGGGTCAACATGAGGTACACTTTATATAGAATCTTTTCCAAATGTAGTTAACATATTTTCATGATTACTAAGTATATCAACTAAAGCATGCGAGCAAGAAAAATATTTAATTTTCCGTATACCACAATGACATTTATAATATAAAATATCAATAACCATAACCAGTTTCGATTTAACTTTGTGCGATAGTTAGGAAGACGTCCGAACAATCCATGAATGGCACATTTCGATATTAATCTTAAGTTTTTTCTCGATATTTAGACACAACTCACTATTTTAACTTAAATAGTCAGACTCACACTGAAATCTAGGTCATAAGCAAAATTCTAATTTTATCGAGTAACTTTAAAATATAAAGACTATAAAATTATTTATATTTGATGAATAAATGACTAAAAAATACTAGACAAAAGAGAACCATATTGTTTACCTCTAAAATATATGCATGAATATTTGACAAGAGACAAATTTTCGATAAAAATTTCAGCTTTCTGATCATTTCATTCTATGAATTCTTACATATATGAACTGAATAAACTCTTACTAAGAGCATACACATATTGTTTCAATTTATTATCAATTTTTATCATAAAATAATAGGTGTATGTCTCCATACATATCTCAAATATCCAAAAAGATGATAAAGACAATATGAATGGTATCCATAATGGAAAATTGTTGAGACAAAAGTAGCAATACCTATATGCCGTTCATATATACAAATGTGATATGATAATCAAGTAAATGAGAAACTCCAAGAACCATAATCAATTACCCTCATCTTCAGCCCGAACAATAGAAACACTACAAAAAGAGGTGTGCATAAGGTATGCTATTAAATGATTAATTTTCATAAGTAATTGACATTTATTTTCGCAAGTGACAAAAATAACTCTTTTGTGTAAATAATTAACAAGTACTTTTGCAAGTTATTTATACCATATTGCAAGTGAATTAATAAATAATTTTTGCAAGTAAAATAACTTATTTTCGCAAGTAAGAAGAATGTATTTCACATATATTAAAACCTTTTGTTTTTAATTAAAAAACAAAATAATTTAAAGTAAATATAATTGTACAAAAAAGGCTTACAATTGTTACCATCTTTAGGTGTAGTATAAAGTAAAACCATTTTATATTTTTCGGCAAAAAATATCCAATCGATAAAAAACATAAGGTTGTAAAAGTGGAAAATTTGTAAACAAACTCCATAAGCTACAAAACATCGTTTAAAAAAATGTTCATCTCTATAACGAAAAATGACTTTGTGATATCATAACTCTTTAATACCTTAAAGTACCATTTGATGATGCTAAAAAACGTAGAACTATATTTGTAATTTTCCGCTATATCTTCATATAAAGTTAATCATGAAAGACGATAAGAAATTTCTAAACCGTAGTAATATTTACCAAGAGATAACATATTTTGTGCAGTAACATAACTTCTCAATCTAATACCATCACATATCTCATTCGATATCAAATCGTGTGCTAACTATTTTTTCATTTTATGTCCAAAATCCATTATAACATTTATGATCACCCACAACCACATACTTTGGTTTCTTTATTATATATTTATTTATGATATCATATTATAAAGGAATTTGTATAATCAATCTTATATTATTTCTTATATCCATTAGTTACTAAACACATCTTATTCTTGTCAACTTCACCATTTTCATGCAATTTTGTTTTGAAGATCCACTTTACACCAATGGTTTTGTGCTTTTTTAAAAGATCAATCAATTCTCAAGTATCATTTCTTTTAATGGAATTAATTTTATTATTCACCACTTTCTTCTATTTTTTTCTTTGATAACACTTTTAAAGGTTGTAAAAATTGGATTTTGAATTCCAGTTACCTCGTAGTCTTCCATTAATGCATCGAGCTGCTGCATCATTGGCTTCTACTAAAGCTTCTGGAGTTAGTTTGCTTTCAAAATCATTGTCAAAGAAAAGAAATTGAGTAAAGTCCTTCTTAGTCTAATCCCAAATGTCTTCCTCATCAAAGACAACGTCTCATCTTGTCGTAATTTTTTGAGTTAATTGATTAAATAATTTTTAAGCTTTGGATGTTTCACTATCACAAAAAATATATTTTCCCTTTTATCACCAAGTTTCTTCCTTTTCTCATGCATGATATGCGCATAAACAATGCAACTATTTTCTTAAATAATCTACAACTGGTCTCCTTCCTCTCCAAGCCTCATCTAGTGTCATATTTTGAGCAAAAAATATATGGCTTCTGTTCAAGATATGAATACCTTTTTTTTTCTCCCTTAGGCCAAAAATATTTTGGAATTACCCCTCTCGCCAACAAGTTTCTCATCATACTAAGGATGGTTCTATTTTCTATCTTTGATACACCATTTTGTTGTGATGTATAAGCAGCTACTAATCTTTTTGAATTCCATGAATGTCATAAAAAATTCAAATTTGGTTGAGAAATATTGTCCACCATAATATGCTCGAAGGGTCTTAATGCTCTTTCATATTTCATTTTCCACACAAGTCGTGAAGCTTTTAAATGCACAAAAAGCTTATCATTTTTTATGCAAAATATAAACCCAAGTTTTTTTAGTATAATCATCAATGAAGGTAATTAAGTATCTTTTACCTCTATTAGAAAAAGGTGATATCAGTCCACAAATATCAGAATGAATTAGCTTCATATTCTTCACATTCTTGGGTAAATTGAGAACGATGTTGTTTGCCAATAAAACATTCTTCACAAACTTGGGAATGAATACTAATTTGAGGTAGTCTTGTCACTATATTTTAATGTTAGAGGGTCTTCAATCCACCAAACTCAAGTGATCATAACAAAAATGTCATAACCAAAAATGATCTTTTACTTCAGCTACCAGAAAAGATTGCACATTTTCAATCTTTAATGTAAACAACCTATTTGAACTCATCTGCAAAATAGCAATAGATCCTCTAGTAGGATCATAAATCTCACAATTAATCTTTTGAATAATGATTACATAATTATATTCTAACAATTGACCAACACTTAATAAATTACTTTTCAAGTCAGGAACGTAAAAAAATTAGATATTATTTCCATAAAACTATTCTTGGTTCTTATCTCAATAATACCCTTTTTTTATCACCCTAATAATGGAACAATCACCAAAACTTACTATAGAATGAAAAACTTCATTTAAATAAAGAAAATAAGACTTACTTCTATACATGTGGTTGTTACAACTCGTATCTATATACCAAACATGAGACTCAAATTGATGATTAACTTGAACAACTATCAACAGATTTTCTACCTCCTAATTTTCGGTAATATCTTCTTGCTCCTTTTCTTTTTCATTAGGCAGCTTAGTATAACATTGAGAACGGTTGCTCGTCATCTGCCTCAGCCTGAAAATTGGTCACCATTGGTTTTGGAATACCTGTTTCCATCTCTATTGCAATGAGCTCTCATTCCTCTACCTCTAAATCTACCCATTGTTCTAGAGTTTGAAAAATGAGTAAATGTATAAGCCTTCAAAGCTTGCTACTTTAAAGTTGAACTTCGGTTCATCTTTTGTTCATGGACCAACAATGAGCTATGTAGTTCATCAAGAGAGAATACATCTACGTCTTTTGATTTTTCAATTAAACACACGATATAAACAAAGTTTTATGCAAGGGAACACAATATTTTCTCCATAATGGTGACATTTTCCATTTTCTTACCATAAAATTTCATTTTGTTGTTTATCTCCGTAATCCTAACATATTAGCTGGTAATAGATTCCACATCTTTCGTTTGTGGAGTCTCAATATATCTTCTCAAAGCTTGAAGTTGTGCATGCTTCACTTAGTATAACCTTGATATTTTTTCTTCATGGAATCCTAAATATCTTTGGAAGTTTCTTTGCTAATAATTGTTTCCAATATGGTCCGATTAATGCCTAAAAAAGGTAATTTTCTACCTTTAAATATGTTAGCTTTCTCCCTTCCAACTCTGTTTTCTAGACATCTATCAGCACAACACCTTCTATTGGTTCTGGTACTCTAGAAACAACAGTCGTCCCGTATTATTAGGACCTGAAGAAGTTCTCCAATGATCATAGTGACAATCAAAGCATGGAATGACTAGTTGTACGAAACTGTCGGAAGCAATCAAGTTTACTTTTCTTTTCTTTTTCAAAACAAGTTCTCACACCACTGTTAGTTTGTTAAGAGAGAAAAGGTTTTATGCATATCAATTGATAATGAAGGGCATATAAATAAGCTTTTCTAATAAAAAAATTCCTAAAACCAAATAATGAATTCCCCAAAACTTGGTCTAATCCACTAAAAAGCTTTTAACAAAAGTTATTAAGTATGAAATAAAACGTTTAAACACTAACACGGAATGGATGAAAACTATCTACAAATTATGAACTATTATAAAAATATATATATATGCACAAAGTCATTAAACTAAAATCCTTGTTTATTTAAGAAGAATAAAACTTAAAAAACAATAAAAAAAATAAAACAAAAATTCCATAAATTCAAATTAAAAAAATGCTATAAAAAAATTTCAAATTACAAATTTCAAATAATAATAAATAATTGATATTATAAAAAATAGGTCGGTTATGAAAGAGCTCCAATAATGTATTTCATCCTCGAGACCAGAGTCTTGAAATTACATTTAAATTTCTTATGTATTCTTGTTAGAAGGATTTGAGAAGATTAGGGAGAATAAACACAAAGCTACTACAAATAACAAATCAATTTTATTTAATATCAAGTCAAAACCCAGTACAATTGAGCCCAATTACATTTAGCCTTATTATGACTTAAACTGAGCCCAACATTTAGACTACCCGACTTGAAACCAAATACCCTAACTGGTATCGATCCCAAAATTAGGAAACCCTAATTTCTATCACAGCACCTTCTCTCCTTCTCTCCTTCATCTCCTTTCTTTACCACCAAGCTCTATCCTGGATCAATATATCCAACGCCCATACTTTCGAGCATCAAAATCGCAAGTAGCGAGTTTGGTACTTGATTTCCACTGAAAATCCAATTCCTTCTCAATTTCAATACATGCTTTGAAACCCAGTCTGCCGCCGTGTTTTCCGTTCTGGATACATGGGCGATTTTCATTGTCGGAGCCATTAAACCTTTACACATTACAATTCCTTGGTAGTTAGATTCTCGAGATGAGATCTGGCTCACCAGAGACAGACAATCGACATCAAAGTCGACGTTTGTCCATCCTCTCCTGTAGCACAGCAGCAGTGCCTCCATCAGCGCCCGCCTTTCTGCCTGAAACAGAGAGAGCTTACCAAAGATGAAGCCAGCTCCCTCTATACACCTGCCCGTGTGATCTCGAACAATTATCCCACCGGACGCTTCTCCAATGAAGTCACAGCCACCATCAGTGTTTATCTTAAGGCGTCCCAGATCAGGAGCATTCCAGCACCGGTAAGTCACCTTTCTCTTGCATACAGATGTAGCTCCTAGCTTAAGTCCTGCATTCTGGTATTTGGATAGCAGATCACTTAGACATTGGATTGACTGTGGAGAACTATTGGAGAATATCACCACATCATCTGTATGCTTAAGATGTTAAGCATATATTGATTAGTCAATACCAATCTAATCTTTTCCAGTTTGTCTTGTTGCTCCAGGTATAACGTGAGCCACAATGAGCAGGCACCTCTAAGTCACAATTCCTTATGAAGTCATTAAAGTCCTCTGCACTTGCCCCGTCATAATTCACACAGTGGAGCTGGTCATCGGGGCATCTAGTAGTATTGAAATCCCCAGCAAGCAACCAATTCTCATTACAGGTAATGCTACTAAGAAACCCCCAAAGCAATCTTCTCTTAGCTCTTAAGTTACTTGCATACACAGAAGTGAAACAGCCATTAAAAGAAGCATAATTGACATTAACATGTAAAAACTGTTCATTATCTTCAATAACATCAACCCCAACATCATTAGACCAGAATATCCATATTTTGTTAGATACATTAACCACGTAGTTCTCAAGACCAATCCTTCTTGCCACTATCTCCACCTTATCAACCCTTGTCATAGGTTCCTGTATAGTAACTATTTTCACTTTCTCCTTGTTAATAATGTACTTTAGCCTAGCTATTGTAGGGTTATTGTGTATCCCTCGTGCATTCCAGCTAATGATGTTAATCATTATCTGATGCATAGCCTTTTGGTACCTTGTCTCTCTTCATAAGAGAGTTTATTTTCAGACTTCTTGAGTTACTATTCTTTTGTGCTGATTTAATTTTCCTTGATATTACAGTTTCAAAATCATGTTCACCACTTGAACTAGCTCTTGGCGAGGGGTTATGGCTACCAAGCTTACTGATACGAGGAGAAGATTGCTCTTCCATCTCAAGGTTTTGCTGAGAGTTATCAAGGCAATTCTCCTCAACCTCAAGATTCTGGAGAGCACTGATAATATCAGGCTCATTTATAGATATCGAACTATCTTTCACAGGGCTGACAACACTAGTTGAAGGACAGGAAACATAAGAGTGATCTTTCTTTGTAACAATAGACTTTAACCTTCTTCTATATACCTGTGTAAAAGTTTGTACCTTAGTAGTATTTGCTTCTTTTTCAATTTCTTTCACTTCTTGTACAGACTCCTGTAAACTTTTACTACTATCAATAATATCATCTGTTGCCTTCTCTTTCTTGGATACTTGTACAGAATTCTTTTTACATTTAACACTATCGTGACCCACATGATGACACTGCTCGCAATAGCTAGGCGCATTTTTGTAACTCACACTAATTAAGAACTCCTTACTATCACCAAACCCTACAGTCAGCTTTCTTTTAAGTATACAAGAAACATCAACTTCGACCATCGCAAAACAGGCGTTCCAATTTGCCCTGTTTACATCAGGGATAACAACATGGTGAACAACACCAATAGATGAAGCCAGGGCATGAATTACGTCACAGTTATACATGAACTCTTCTAGCCTCTCAAATCGCACCCACAAAAGGGCTAGTGGGCACTCAAAGTTTCTTGAACTTTGTGGGCACCATTTAATGACCCTCATAAGTTTGCCATCCACCTTCCAAAAACGAGCGACCCACAGTCTACCAGCATCTTCCAAAACCGTAAACTCTATCTGTATTTGCCTAGAATCAATCGTAAAGTACGTAAACTGCCCCTTGAACTTAAACGATTCAAGAAACGACTGGAAAGCAAGCCTCTTTGGTATACCATCATTAAACTTCGCAATTAGTGTAGTTCTAGATTGATTTCGAAGGTCTGTCAAAACCTGTCCATCAAACGTAATCTTGTTGTGATCAGAATTTGTTGTAGTGCTAATTGGTTTGAACTCCGCAGTCTTAACCTTTGCCCTTACCACATCAGTATACTTTCTACTCGATACATCTTCTTGTGACGCAGCAACCATACCTCTCAACGGAGGAAATGCATCAATGTCCTTCAAATCCATTAGCATACGGCAGAATCAGCAGGCTTCAAAGCCAAGAACTCAGAAGAACTGAGTCTAAAACAAGTATGAGATGTAACTTAGAGGATAAGAAATCCTAGTCTTGATGCTTTCTTGAGAGAGAAGGTACTCATTTTCTCAGCTGGTCTAGCGCCAACAACATTGTCGAGGGTCAACAAAAGAACCCAGCTACTACAAATAACAATAATTCAACTAATTTACAAAACCAAAACAAAAATCAAAGTTGCTTCTTAAGGATTCCTGATCCTGATGCATGAAGTAGATCTTTCACACCTCAAAAAAATAAAGGAGAAAATGAGAAGATCGATTGAGTCAAACAACCAAGACTTACGCAGAAATACCAAGATTTGTTCTGAGAGAGCCGATCCTGGAAGACTCAAACATTTACTTAATCTAATGAAAATGAGCGTAATACAATTTACGGACCACAATAAGTCCCAAGAGATGGACACGTGTTGCACAATCCAGTTAAATAAAACCCCCTCCATTTTTTGCCTGTTGGCCGGAGATGGCATCTATATCCATAAATTGCCTGTTCTATCCTCAAACTCTATCTTCTACCTCTAAACCTCAAAGAAACAATAATAAACCCCCCAACTCCGCAAGTAAAACCCTAAAGCCTAGAAAATATGGTCTTCCCAACCATGCCAAGCTCGATAACCGACGTATTAGTAAAACCCAGCCTCTCAATGAAGCCACTACGTACACTCGTCTTCCTCCACGAGACGATTTTTCTGATTCCATGTCTGATACTTTCGATTTGTTTAAGGAAGTGAAGCTTTCCGATTCCGATGTAGCGAGATTTGGTTTGGAGGTGAAACTCGAGAATGTAAGTAGCCAAGAGGATAAGGAAGAGGAATCAGATGACGAGTTTGGTGCTGATTCTGTTGTGGATTATGGAAAATTCGATATTTTTGAGAGGAATTCAGGTTCTAATGTTGACGGTGATGATTATGATACCGACTACGAGGAAGACGTGTATGAATTAGACGATGATGGCGAAGTGGCTAACATGAGTGCCAGTGAAGATAATGTGGGTGACATTGTCGATGGAGAGGATGATGATGTTGAGGTGAAGGAGAAAGGAGTACCTGCCGTGATGAGATGTTTTGATCGAGCGAAGGTTTTTGTGAAAGCTGGAGACGGAGGGAATGGAGTGATGGCAATGAGGCGGGAGAAGTTTGTGCCGTTGGGTGGGCCATCTGGAGGAGACGGAGGTAGAGGAGGGAATGTGGTGGTGGAAGTTGAGGGCTCGATGAATTCATTGTTGCCTTTTAGGAATAGAGTGCATTTTAGAGCAGGGAGAGGGAGCCATGGGAAGGGGAAGATGCAGCATGGAGCCAAAGGTGAGAACGTGGTGGTGAAGGTTGCACCTGGGACGGTCATCAGGGAGGCAGGGAAGGACGAGGTGTTGTTGGAGTTGTTGCATCCGGGGCAGCGAGCATTGCTGTTGCCTGGTGGAAGAGGTGGCAGGGGGAATGCTTCTTTTAAGTCCGGGTCTAATAGGGTACCAAGAATCGCTGAAAATGGCGAAGAAGGGGCAGAAATGTAAGTAAAGTACTAATCAAGATACTTTAAATTTTTCTAAATGTCTAAAGTTTGGTGAAGAAAATATAAAGATCATAGTTTTTTGGAACTGGTTAGCTGAATGTGTCAATGTCTTAACCTCTCTGTCCATATGTGTGGATGTATTAGTAGTCTATTACATTGACAAAAACAAAAACTACTATTTCAACAATTAAAAGGTTAATGGAACTAGGCAACATAGCAGAAGGTGTCCAGAACTTGAAAGATATGCTGAAAAGAGTAGAGATGAGAAACCTCTGGTTCGGTAATGGAGCTAATATGAACAACTAATATTGTATAGCAAAAACTTCCCTTTTTTTTTTGTTCTTTATTCTGTATTTTATATTTACATATTTTCCTCATGTTTTCCCTTCATTTTTCTTATCATAATTCTAATTAATATAATCTGAAAAGTAGTTATCTAGATGTTTTTTCTCTGCGTAAAATCTCCTAAGATCAAATAGCCAACGTATTGAAGTTAAATCAACCTGTTACTACATCTTGACTTCAGTCTTTAAATATTTGAAAAACTCTCTAGACTGAATGTGGTATGTATCTATTTGGTGTACCAGGTGGTTGGACTTAGAGCTAAAGCTGGTCGCGGATGTCGGAATAGTCGGTGCTCCAAATGCAGGAAAAAGCACGCTTTTAAGCGTGATAAGCGCTGCGCAACCAACTATAGCAAATTATCCCTTTACAACTTTACTTCCTAATCTTGGTGTAGTTTCATTTGATTATGATTCTACAATGGTGGTAGCTGATTTACCAGGTTTACTTGAAGGGGCACACCGTGGTTTTGGGTTAGGTCATGAATTCCTTCGCCACACTGAAAGGTGCTCTGCTCTGGTACGGGCTACTACGTTATTAAAAGTGCTCTTTAAAATTCTAGGAGAAAGAGGAAAGATAGGAAGATACCTAGAGGAAGAAATTATTTTTCATGCTTGTTGTGATAACCTATAGAACGAATAAATGCTAAGGTCATTATTGGTAGAACTGGTGCCCAATTTTTTTTTTCTCAATATCTAAATTAACGAGAATGCTTGGAAACAATACTCGTTAAGACTTTTGCCTCATCTTCTTAAGCATAGAACTTGTCAATTTGTTTTCAAAAAATAATATTAGTAGTTTCTTTTTCTTTCAAATTTTTGTTTCTTTTGTAGACAAGCTATATATTTCATTTATCTTGACCCTTCTTTTTTCTTTCCTAAAGTTTTTCTCCCAAGTGTTTATTTCCCCCACTTCAAACAGAGGCTGGAGTTGTAAGGACTTTAGGAGACATTGGATAATTGCAAGTTAAGGGTCTTTTGCTTTTGATCTTTGGTCCTGGCCTTGTTCACAAACAGTCCTTTTCTTTCCTCTGATTCTATAAGGGGTTTGAAGGAATCAACCTGCAGATTAGTAGATATTTTTTCTATCTAGATTCTTGAACTTTTTTATATTTTACTGTGCTTTAAGTATACTTAAAATGACTATATACTATATTGGTCCTCTTTTCTGAAGAACTGCAAATAACAGTTGCCATAATGGTAGGCAACATTTGTATACATAAATGTTAACCTCTATCTTATTTGATATATATGGTGATTAATGTCCACTTCTTGGATTAGTTTTTCCCATCTCTTAAAATTGATTGAATTTTGATTCTTTGCGACTCTCAGGTGCATGTAATTGATGGTTCATCTCCACAGCCAGACTTTGAGTTCGATGCGGTACGACTAGAACTGGAAATGTTTAGTCCTGAAATTTCTGAAAAGCCTTATATAGTTGCCTTTAACAAAATGGATCTTCCGGAGGCCTATGAGAAGTGGCCTGTCTTTAAGGAAAGACTCGAGGCTCGAGGAATTACAGTTTTTTCCATGAGTGCCGTGAAAAAAGAGGGTACCCATGAAGTTAGTTGTGCTGCATATGAGCTTGTGAGAAATAATAAGAAATCCAACACGGAGATTGAAGGTGAAAAATCCATCTGTAGTTAATCTATTTGTGGTTATACCTATGTCTAAATACTTACTAATCATATATCAGATTGTAAAAATTTCTTAATTTGACATGTATTATATTTCTCAGATTGGACAGATTCAGGAAATCTGAACCATATAGCTGAAAAGTTACGGAAGCAGCGAAATGTATCTATAAATGAATTTGAAATTTCTCATGATAGCACAGCCAGAACTTGGCATGTCGTTGGTGCTGGATTGCAACGCTTTGTTCAGATGACCAACTGGCGGTAGGTCTTCTATAAACATATTTTGGAACTTGGATTGATTGAAGGATACATTAGTAAAATGTTAGTTCGCATGTTAGGTTTTAAGGAAAAGTTAGGAAAATTGTACGAGGAGTACCTCTCTAATGCATATCGAAAATATTGAGAGCTTATATGCTCAAACAAATATGAAGTTTAAGTTTTTCTTTCCTCTAGTTTTTTCTTTTTACCTTCGGACTTATTTATAAATTCCCCTCCCTTGAATGAGATCCAAAAAGAGCACCACTGTTTACTACCGAGTATGTCAGAACCTTTATCTTAGGATATTTTACTTTCCACAAAGAGTTATCTTCAGTTGTGAAGCAATGTATACTGAGGCATATCGGAAATGCACCGTCTAAACCTAACTTAAAATATCGCGAATAATTTATTGTTTCTTTCCAGTTATGTCTAAGAAAATATTTTTGTTTTCAAGTTCTTGTTTGCATTATTCAATTGGTACTTTTATTACCTTGTGGCATATCTTTCAGTTTGATATGCATATACTTTGTTTTTCTGAAAACATTATTTCAACTACATGCTCTTTGATCTTGGTTTCATGTTGAATCGTCATGTTATTTAATGCAGAGGATTTTAAACTATGAAATTACATTGTGTTTTGAATTGTTATGAATGAGTAACATGTTCTCCATTGTGCGATTGAAAACTGTTCTTTATCTTGGTATAATACTGAGTGCATGTTTTGGAACAGATATGTTGATTCTGAGAAAAGGTTCCAACATGTGCTGGATGCCTGCGGTGTGAATAAATCCCTCTTGAACCGGGGGGTAAAGGAAGGTGACACGGTGATAATTGGAGAGGTGCGTCCTCACTTTGCGATTTCTTGCTGATATCCTTTCATATATCAAACGTGCACTTATTTGTACTTTAAGATACTCCTCAGGGAGCACAGGAGAGATTATGAATTTATCGAAAATGATGTATTAACATTAGAAGCATGTACCAAGATCTTTTTACTACTATTATAAGTGAGAAAAAAATGGGTGGAGCTTTATTTATGGTTATAAACTGTAATTAGTTGAAGTACAAAGCCGGTAGCCTGGTTTTCTTTTTGTAAACCAAAATTGACAAAATGAGCGCAACTGGTTTTTGCTTTCTATCTTCAATCATGGAAAGCTTAATTTGCAGCATCAAAAACAGTTTGTCTTTGTATTTCGATTCTGATTATTATACTTGCTTCTGATGGCGGACAGATGGAGATGATTTGGCATGATTCCCCAAAGATTTCTAGCCCGTCAGATGGAAAGAAGGAATCAGAAGATTTAATCAAATGGCCTCAGTGGAAATGAACCTACCTCTGTCTCCAACTTCAGTCATTAGTTTTACAGGTGCGCACTATCTAATGAATTTTAGTATATGTTATGTTGTAATTTGCTAAAGTGGATTAGCTACATGATATTGAAAGATGAAAACCAAGAGATCATTATCTCCCTCCACAATCTTCCTCCTAGGTTTGGAGGAAAATTTTAAGGACCAAACTGTATGATTAATTAAGAGGGTGATAAGAGAGTGATAGAGGGACCTCAAAACGGTGTGACCCTTAGTTACCTAATGGGCCCATTTGTATCTCACTGAAAGGCAAGGCCAGGGTTTCTAATAATAGCTATAATGACCTGTGGGGATGACCTAATGCCAATTCTCCTGAGCTTTTGGCCCTGAAAGAGACATTCTTCCGTATGGAGGCATCTGATTCTATAGCTCTATGAAAAACTAGGCATCTACTCTCTGTTCTGTTGGTAGCATGGTTGCCTAATTAAAGTTTGGAATAAGAAAACGTCCAATTTTTAAAATTAGGGTTAGTGGTCAGGAAGAAACTAGGTTCCTTAGCTAGGCTTAAAACCCGGGTAATAACTACTTGTGAAACGTGTATTATGTGAAAATGAAACGGAGTATTGATCATTTTCTATGTTACTGTCCTTCCTCATTCTATAACTCAAGCAGGGAGGCAATGGTCGATGAAGCCGCTCAATTCTTGATGTATATTATCTTTGGCAACTGCAAGGGACGAAAAGAATTCCAGATTGTGACCAAGCGAAATTTGTCAAGATATCAATTACAGCTCCCTCACTCCTGTGTTGTTAGTGTTTTTAATTAACACCATTATGATTTAATGAATCTGATTTAGTCGATCAGCTTTCATCTGGTTTCTATTTGTCTGTTCGACATTGTAACACTAGCCCTTGTATGTAACTCTTTGTTTTACTTATTGCCAAGATAAAATAAGCTTCATTCCCTATGTTTGTATTATATTTATTTTAGCTATGAGATTCGATTTTTTCTTTTTGTCCCTTCGAATTTCCATTAAGCAAAATTTGGGATACAACCTAAAGATGCCAAATTTTGGTCCCTAAAATTTGAATTTGAACCACAAATTTAAATGAATTACACATAATTTGAAGAGTCCAACATTTCTCCCCATCTTCTCTATCTTCCTGATACACCAGAAGGATCTTCATCTTCACCAGAATTTAAGCTCAGCATAACACAACACTATGAAAACTTATTCCGAAATGCTATTAATTTTTTTAGAGTCTACACAATCTTAAAGTAATTCTCTATCTTCCTGATACACCAAAAGGATCTTCATCTTCACCAGAATTTAAGCTCAGCATAACACAACACTATGAAAACTTATTCAGAAATGCTATTAATTTTTTGGACAGTCTACACAATTTTAAAGTAATCATTTTCTTTCGATCATCAAAATTTCCAAAGCTTTCCAACTTCCAACCATGAACTGCAATCATTCAAACTTCCCTTTAATGTTTTCAATGGCCTAGATATGAAGAGAACTTCGATTCCATTTCTTTAACTTATCACCTTAAACTTGGATGCCAAATCATTTCCCAAAGATTTGATTTAATATGTGTAGATTCTTTTATTAATTTTGTTTTTATTCGAGTTTGAAGCTTGAGTATTGATTACTTTAATATTTATTCGGACATTTAAAAAATTCAGAAAATGCTATCATACCGTCTACAAGGAGATACTGACAATTAAGTACGAAATTAAGAAATTAGAATTTTATTTACGGCCATCAATTTTATGATGCAACTCATTCTTCATTCCCAAAAATTCTGAAATTCTTCATTCTCAAAAATTCTAAAACTACAAAACAAGTCATTCCATATTTCCAAAAATTCTGAAATTCTTCATTCCCGAAAATTTTGAAACTACAAAACAAGTCATTAGTGAGAAGCAGCTCCTCGGGCTAAAGCATGGTTCCCAAAAATTCTGAAACTACGAAACAAATCATTTTGTGAGAAGCAGCTTTTCAGGCTAAAGCATGGTTCTCAAATATGACTTTGAAGCAAAATATGACTTTGAAGTCGAATGTAATTTGATACCAGACCTTTTGTCTCGACCTCCATCGATGATTGATTGGACTCATAACTTCTGTTGACATCTTAACCTTTGACATCTTAACCTTTATCGATGAGATGTTAGTTACCATTGATTTTCATGGATCCACATGTTCTGCAACAAGGACCAATAGAAGCAATTATTTAAAAATAATTTCTGCCATGACTTACAATCAAAAGTGCAGTTGATTGTCGGAACTACAGTTGACAAATAGGTATGGATCAGTCAGAAATAAATGAGTATTTGTCAGAATTTAAATAGATCTACGCAGAACTGGTACGTTTAACTTGTTATCTACAAGACACGCTATCTGCCCGACACGTTTATCTGTTTAAGAAGTTTCCTACTAGACTTGTTATCTGCCGGACACGTTTATCTATTTACCTGTATAAACAGTTACCTGTCAGATACGCTACCTGCCAGACACGTTAAATAAAAAAACATAATTTATAAGCTTATTATTATATTATTTATTTTAATTTTAAATATCGTAAGAAGGATTATTATGATTTTATTGTTACATTATTATTATTATTATTATTATTATTATTATTATTATTATTATTATAATTTGAAACTAAATATTATTATTGTTGTTATTATTTTATTAATTATAATCATATTTTATAATTACAAGTTATATGATTTTAATTTTATTATTACATTTTGATTATTATTATTATATGGTTATAAATATTATAAGTGTTGTAATTATTTTATAAACCAAAATCATATTATATTTAAAAAATATTATTATAATGTACATGATTATAAATTTATTATTACAATTTGGTTAGTATTATTATAATTTGGTTATTAATATTTTAAGGGTTGTAATTATTTTATAAACCAAAATTTTAAATATTACAATATGGTTATAATGTTATTATTACATTTTGAATATTATCATTATGTTTTGGTTATAAATATTACAAGTGTTGATAATATGTTATAAACCAAAATCATATCTTATCATGTTAAATTATTACAAGTTTTATGGTTATAACTTTATTATTACATTTTGAATATTATTAGTATGACTTGGTTATAAATAATAGTAGTGTTGTTATTATGTTTTAAACCAAAATCATACCTTATCATGGTAAAATATTACAAGTTATATGTTTATCATTTTATTGATAAATTTTGATTAATATTTTGATTTGATTATAAATATTACAAGTGTTGTCATTATTTTTTTTACAAGTTATATGGTTATAATTTTAATATTAAATTATTATTATTTAATTTTAGACTACTACTTACTAATATCACAAATGAAAATGATTTTTTTTTAAATAAAAATAAACGAATAACAACTAATCTAAACAACTATAACAAGCAAATAACGTGATAAATTATAAGAAGCTATTAATTGAGCTTGTATAACGTTACCACAATGTTATTTAAGTGTTTTTATCGAAGAAAAATAAAAATTAAAAAAAAAACTATTCCGAAAGTAGAACTAGAGTTTCTAAAAGAAGTAGCTAATGCATTCATAGAATTTATAGAAGAAGTAGAGAGATTTAAAGTAGTATTGAGAGATGGTGAATTCGGGTTTGGGAGTCTCCTCTATCTATAGGAGAGATTTCAGAAAAAAATTTAAAAATTAAAAAATGAGACTGAATTCGGATATCTGGACCCACAACGGTTAGTTTCTTAAACTAGCCGTTGCACATTGTTTGTCAACTCACCAATTTTCAGATGGATTTAATAAGGAAAAATGGATTTTTTACAAAAGCTCTCTCAAGATCTGATTTCTTGATCTTCAAGAAATCAGATTTCTTCTTTCTCTAAGGCGTATCACTCTGATATTCTCTCTAGATCTTCTTCGTTCGCCATGAACTCTTACAGCAATCCTATCTTCAGCCAGGAAGAGTTCCCCAATCTTCATAATTCTATACAGGCGAGCCATATCAATCATGTTGATCCTGCAACAAAGACAACATGCCTCTTTTGCAATTAACGAGAATTCCTTTACATAATATCCCTATTGAAAATAGTCAATGACTCAAATAATTCGCCCAGACTCTTTACCATCCCTCCTCGTTGGGTTCATCAATCACCATAACGCTCATTCGGTTAGGATCAGGGTCGAGATACTCAAAATTCACATCAAAATTATTGTAAAGTCCGGCTATGACCATCGCATTTTCCTTCTTCGGTTCAACCTCGATTGCCTCTTTTTGGGTTATGGCTGGATTGCCAACTGGAAACTACTGCCGATCCATGGATTGTGCTTTGACAAAAGTAGTCAGTTTTCCATTCTCAATCAAGGTTTTAATTTTCTATTTCAAAGCGATGCAATCTCTTGTATCGTGACCTATATTTTTCTGATACTTTCAAAATCAGTCATTCCAACTATCCCTCAGAATTTGAATCAGAATGGTTTTCTAAACTGAACCAAATTATGTGCCTTTCAAAAATAGTAGTGATGATATTTTTCAATTCAACATAGTTATCGATTCGGGCCCATTGGTTCGTTCTAGGCCTATATTGCTGACCTTGAGGGTGGTGACCTTGTGGAGTCTAATTTGTGACCTTCGAACGGAAAATAGTTATTGCTTGAGCTTCAAAGTTTTGGACTTGTTATTATTGATAAACTAAGGCTGAAGATAGTGGGACCAGTCTTTGCAAAATGGTGAGTTTTAATCTTTTTACCTCTTCCACTTTTATCTACTTTTCAAACTGAGCTAGTAAAGCCATAAATGTTAAGGTTTTTCCCTGGTTACCTCACTAGCCAACTCTCAGGGAAAAAGCCTTTGCCTGAAAGAAACAACGACCACTTGTTCATAATAATCAAGCTTAAGTCAGTGAATAGTCTTTCGACTATCCAATTTTCTTTCATTTTGTTCCATGACTTTAAAGTCACCAGTGAGGGTCGCTGGACTTGGAAATATCTATAAATTTAGTCCCTAGTGTGTGGTAAGGTTACCAACAGAACCCAAAATAATAATTTCATCCCGTTGAAAGTGGATCATAAAGATAATCATATATCTTTGCAATACAAGGAGGAAGATATAGAAAAACTAATCTTGGATACCAAATACTCGCTTGTGGGGTAGTTTACACAAGGTATTCCTAACAACAAAGCTATCAAGGATTTTATATCCCTTCTCAAACTAAAAGGTGAGGTCAATATAGCTATTAAAGATTCAAGACATCTTCTACTTGAGTTTAGCCTTAAAGAAGACTTATCTAAGGCGTGGGCCAAAAACTTATGGACTGTAGATAATAAATCTATGCGTTTGCTAAAATGGGCTGCTGATTTTAATCCAAGATTTGAGAATTCTGTTACTCCTCTGTGGGTGTGGTTGGAAAAAATTCCTGAATTTATGTATCATGAACAGTTTGTTTGGTCTATTGCAGAGGCTTTGGGAAATCCTCTCAAGGTTAATGTGCCAAAGCCCAAACTAATGCATGTTATGTATGGGTTGAGTTGGATGTATCTAAACAAATTCAGAATCAACTATGTATAGGCTATGGAGAAAATAAGGGTAATTGGATAAACCTGAGTTACAAAAATGTTCATGACTATTGCCTCCATTGCTTCCATCTCGGCCACAGCAAATAGAAATGCAAAAAAATGAAGGAAGATAATGTTAATCAAGACAATAACAACAATGTGAATGACCATAAAGAAGATAGTAAGAATAGTAATTAAATAAAATCTCTTCTCATCATTCCTCAAAACAATGAAGGAAAAGTGATTACTAAGGACTGTTTCAATAAAAACAAGACGAATACTACTCCTGAAAGTGGGGAAATTATAGAAGCTCTTAAGAAACTAGACCAGGAATACAATCACTCTAACTCTAAAGACTATGAAAACTTAGTCTCTGAAACTACCACTCCTATTCAAGACATTACAAGGAGTCTTCCTGACTCCCCAATTCTGAAGAAGCTGGAAATAAACAATGGGTTTAAGAAGATCATTAATAAAAAGTTGAAGGAAGCTGAAAAGAGAAGAAATCCTAATAGTGTTATTATAAAGACCCTAAAGTTTAGTGGAACTCACAAGTCTACTATTTCTATGCATCGTGATGATAAGTCTACTAAACTGGAACATCAGAGGGATCAGATGTAAAGCCTCTGTTAATAGGCTCAAATCGATTATCAAGAAGGAAAAGAGAATTAAAAGGAAGGAGCTACGTGATACCTTAAGAGTTGTGGCCTCCAATGATGAAGAATGGCTTCTGTTTGGTGATTTTAATGCCACTATCTTCATTGAAGAGAAAGCTTGTTGCAAGTCCTTCTGTCAAAATAGTGCAGATGGGTTTGTAGATTGTATTAATGACTATCAACTTCTTGACTCTGGTTATAGTGGATCTAAATTCACTTGGTCCAGCAACTCCAAATGGAAGCGGCTGGACATAGTGCTTTACAATAAAACTTGGGGAAACTCTTTTCATAATACTAAAGTCAAGCATATGGTCAGAACTTGTTCTGACCATGCCCCTATTCACATTTTTATTTCAAGTCAGATCAACACTGGAAGTAAAAGTTTTAAATTTTTAAATATGTGGGTGCTTGATGATGAGTTTCTTAATTATGTGGAATCTAACTGGGCTCTTCTTATTGAAGGCTATCCTATGTATGTGTTTTGGCAGAAATTAAAAAGATTGAAGTCTGCTCTTACTATATGGAATAAAACGCACTTTGGTAGTATTTTCTTTAAAGTTCAGGAGACTGAAGATAATGTCAAGATTATGGAAACTAATCATATGAAGAAGAATACTAATGAGAGAAAGAAGAGTCTTTCCCACGCTAATGCTATGCACATTACTGCTCTCAGAATTGAAGAGTCTTTTTGGCACCAAAAGTGCTACTCTAACTGGCTTAAAGAGGGAGACAGAAATACTAAAACTTATCATTTCTATGTCTCTAAGATAAGGAGGAAAAGAAGGATCACCAACATTAAAGATGGGAACAACTAGATCTATAGGACAAAGATATTGGCAGTTCTGCGGAAAGGTTCTTCAAATGGAGTTTATCTTCTCTACCTTATGATAGCCTAAATGATGAGACTCTTCTAATGCATGATGAAATTTTTAATAACATTCCTACTATTATTAGTGCTGAAGATAATAACTTACTTCTTATGGATCCTACCGAGGAGGAGATCTTCAAAAATATTAATGGTTTAAATACTAATAAAGCTGTTGGCATAGATAGATATAATTCATGCTTCTTAAAAAACTGTTGGACAATTATAAAAAAAAGACTTAGTTAAGGCAATGATATTTTTCACTAGAGGCCACAATATACTTAAAGGTATCATGGCCACTGGATTATGTCTTATTCCTAAAGATAATAACCCCACTTATTGGAATGATTACAGACCAATAAGTATTTGCATTTTAACTAATCGTATTATGTCTAAAATCATGAATAATAGATTAGCTAATTTGCTTCCTAAAATAATCTCTGATTATCAAGGGGGTTTTGTTAAGGGTAAGTCTATTCATGATAATATTTTTGTTGCGAAGGATTGGTTTATGATCTAAATAGGACTGATAGGTATGGAAATATCCTAATTCATATAGACATGTCGAAAGCTTTCGACAAAATGTCTCATCCTTTTATTCTTAAGGTCCTGGAAAAGTTTGGTTTTGCTGATAGATTTATTAAACTTGTAAACATTCTTATTAATAATGTTCATATATATATCTTAATTAATGGTAACTCTTATGGTTTCTTTAAAACCATGAGAGGTTTGAGACAAGGCAATCCAATTTCTCCTAGTCTCTTCATCATTGGTGAATAGGTGTTGCTCAGGGGTCTTACTGCTTTGTTCAATAAGCATAAAAACCTAAGATATTCCTCTAGAACAAATATTATAGTACCTTGTTTATCCTTTGCGGATGATTTGTTGATTTTTACGAATGGTCACAGCTCTACCATTAATCTTATTTGTAGTTTCCTGCAGAAATATCAGTATGTAGCTGGTTATACCATTAATAAAAATAAAACTAAAGTTGTTACCTATAAGAGAACTCTGAATACTAAGATAAATGCCCTAGTAACTCAAACTGGTTTTAAATCTGGCTTTCTCCCTATTGAGGATTTAGGCATTTCTCTTAATATAAACAATAAGTCCTCCGACTACAATGATATGGTGAAAAAAATCAGAGTAAGGATTGATGAATGGGAATTTAAGAACCTCTCCTATGGGGGGAGGGGAGGTTTATCCTTATTAATTCTGTTCTAACTACAATTCCTATTTATTGGATGCAGAATAACCTTATACCTAAATGAGTGATCATCAAAATTAGTAAGATTCTTAATAAATTCTTATGGGGCTCTACTACTAATGACGAGAAGATCCATTGGACCTCATGGGATAGTCTTTGTAAGCCTTTTTTGGAGGGATGACTTAACATTCAGAATCTAAAAGATGTTCATAAAGTCTTTTCTTATAAGATTTGGGTCAATTTTAGAGATAAGAAATCTCTTTGGGCCAGGATCATGCACAATGTTTACTGTAATGATACTCATCCTTTAAAATGAAATTTTATGAAGAAGGGTTATCATACCTGGCAAAGGTTGGTCCTTATTAAGGACAATGCTGAGGCTCATATTAGATGGAGCTTAGGGAATGATGAGATTGACTTCTGATTGGATAGGTGGCTTGATGATCCTATCATAGCTCTGGAAGATGAGAATGACAATTCCTGGTTCAGTAATGAAACTGTTAGATTCTACTGGAATAACAATAACTGGAACATTCAAAGTATTCAGAATATTGTTCCTAAGGACATCATCAACATCATTAAGGACAAAGCAATCGATGAAAATAAGGAAGACACTATTCTATGGCAACCATCTAAATACCTTATCTTTAACATTAAAGATACTTGGAATCACGTGAGAAGACACCACAACAAAACTAATTTATTTGGCAAGATTTGGAGCTCAATCACACCAAGGAAGTATTCTTTCCTTCATTGGAAATTCTTAAAGAACTATATTTCTGTTGATTCAATTTTGCAGAAAAGACATTTTAACATTGTGTCAAAATATCAATTATGCAATTCAATTGAAGAAACTAACCATATTTTTGTTTCATGTGATTTTTCTTGGTCTATTTGGACATACTAGAGTGACTTATTTAAAATCAATATAGAAAAGTATATGACCATTATTCATATAACCAAAAATTGGTTCAGTTCTTAAAAAAAAACTCATATTAGATATATTATTCCTACATTAATTACTTGGGTCATTTGGTCTAATAGGAATAAAGCTAAACATAAAGGGCTTCATCACAATAACATTCAGACAATCAACTACATCAACCACATTTTGGTAAGTCTGGACCAATCTAATACTACCAACTACAAGCATTGGGATAAAGACAAGGACATTGCTGAAAAGATTGGTTGCTTCAACTCAATAAAAACAGTCAACCTAAGTACTTATAGTGGAAAGCTCCTGATAATAGAAGGCTTAAGCTTAACTCTGATGCCTCCTGTGCTAGGAACGGAGAAGCCAATGGTGTTGTGATCTTCATAAATGATAATGGTGATTTTGTTGAAGGGCATGGTAACCTCTATGGAAAGATGTCCCCTCTGGTTGCAGAGCTGAGAGCTCTTTTGGATGGCCTTCTTATCTGTAATTTAAACAAATGGGTTAACGTTGATAGTGAGATTGATTCCTAGGTTTTATTTAATATGTCAGCTAGTGAGAAATATACTACTTTTCTTAGTCCCCCTTTAACTTGCTGCAGAAATTTAATTACTGCAGGTATGAGTATTAGAAACATTTCAAGGGTCCAAAACTAGGCCGCCGATTGGCTTGCGAAGTGGACCCTTAAATGCAAGATGAAATCAGTATCATATCCCTCCACAGCTTCAAGCTATAATTTTCTTGAAAGCCTAGGATCAGGATACTTTACTAACTCAAACTGACTTCATTGTCTATTATTTGGGTTCTTTCTTTTGTATTGTCAAAAGTCAGTATCTTACCAGTTGCGTCCAAAGTATGCTGTTTTTCGCGGCCTAGTTGATGGTGGCTATCTACCTGCATAATTTAATCTTTTAATTGGTTAAATCAGTAGTTAAGCCAAATTTACAAGATTTAATTACCTTAATTTCCTATCCGAGTATCCCCTTGCTGCTCTTTGAACCCGCTTTCGAACCTAAATTTGTTCCAGATTCAAATCGGACTCTTGAGGCTTCTTGTGGCTTTGCATGAGGTTTTGCTTGTTGAATAATTTCTCTCACTGGAATTCGGTGGCTTGCCAGGTGTTTCCACTGTGAAAGCATCAACCGAATCAAACGGAGAAGCAAAATTTGGCAAAGTAGATTTTCTGGAAGCTTAGTACTTGATTGGAGTGGATCTTTCTCAACTTGAAATGAAGCCCGTTTGGACTCAATGTTCAACATGGATCTCTTGAAGCTGGTTATGGTCATGCATGTTGATTTCTGTGGCCTCCAAGTGACCCTTCTGAGAAAGCACAGTTGTTTCAGTTTGGGGATCAATTCATTGAATAATTAAGAGATTAAAGAGATATCTGTACCTGATTTGAGAGGATCGTCTATCTTCTTTATCTCTTGAGATGATTAAATGTTGATTTGGAGTTTGAAGAGGTTAACCGATTGAAGATTGAAGCCTGATTTTGAAAATGAAGCAAACTGATTGAAGAGGATGAGAGCTTCTCTGTGAAGTTGCTCGACTCGTTTGACAGGCTAAGATTTCAATTAATAGTTACATGGTCTTTTTAAAGTTTAAAACTTAGTCCATCTTGTTTGTAAGTAGCTTGGCGACCTTCTCTTTAATAAAATAATCAATTTAATTCAAAACAAAAAAACAAAAGGTTGGCTACAACCGTCTTTTGTTGTTTATTATAATAATATATAATATATTTTTATATAAGTTTTATTTATATATATATTATGATTAGTTTTATTTACTTTATATTTTATTATATATATATAATTAATTTAAGTTTAACGTATAATATATATATATATATATAAAGTTGTAGTTATTTATTTATTTATAATTATATATTATTGTGTATTTATAATACAAGGTTAATTATTTATATATATTTTTAATATTTAAATTTAATATTTTCAATATTTTCGATAAATCTTTATCGTTTTGATAGGTACAAGTTTCTTCGACAATATCAAAATAATATTACAAGTATTTTGTTTACTGTATACATATCTTAATTATAGAATTTTGATTTAGTTAAGGGATACAAATTATTATTTGATAATCTATAAATATTTTAAAAATATAATATTTTAAAATCAAAATACGATTAGATGTTTAGTAGGTATATATTCTTTAATATCTATCTAATATTAGATAAAATATCTATAGTATCTAAATATATAAAAAAAATATCAAAATAATATTACATTTATCTTGTTTACGATATACATATTGTAAATATAGAACTTCTATTTATAATTTTTTTTTATAATTGTATAAATATTTTACAAATTAATATTTTAAAATCAAAATACAATTAGATGTCTAGTAGGTATGTATTATTTAATATCTACGTAATATTAAATAAAATATCTATAATATCTAAATATAATCAAACAATATTAAAATAATATTACAAGTATCTTGTTGTTTACAATATACATATCTTACCTATAGAATTTCGATTTACAAATTATTTTTTTATAATCGTATAAATATTTTACAAATATAATATTTTAAAATCAAAATAAATTAGATGTCTAATAGGTATGTATTATTTAACATCTATCTAATATTAAATAAAATATCTATAATATCTAAATATAATAAAACAATATCAAAATAATATTACAAGTATCTTGTTTACAATCTACATGTCTTAACTATAGAATTTCGATTTAGTTAAGACATACAAATTATCTTTTTGATAATCATATAAATATTTTAAAAATATAATTTTTAAAAATAATACAATAAATATCATAATTATTTCGTTTATATTATATATATCTCATGTATTGAAATTCGATTTAATTAATGCATGCAAATTAATTTTAAATATTATTATACAATGCTTGGTAAACACAGACTTAAATGGGTCCTCTGGTAGGTAGCCTGCATGGGTTTACCTGCTAACTGCCAGACACGCTACCTGTTAGACACGTTTACGTGTTTACTTGCATAAACAGTTACCTGCCAGACACGTACCTGTTTAAAACTGTAAAATGGGTAACACGCTACCTGCCAGACACATACCTGTTTAAAACTGTTAAATGAGTCGTGGGTCTGATGGGTAGACACGTTTGCCACCACTAGTCAGAACCATGTAAAAAATCATTTGTTTTATTCGATGATAGTGGGATTTAAAAGTATCAGGTCTTGCACGATGATAACATTTTTCTTATGGATCATTCTTTCCTTACCAACTATTAATTTTCTCTGAATACGAGGCTTTACCCATCTCAACTATGGTATCTTTGGTGCCTTACAATATTGTATTGCACCGCACTCGATTTTGAAGTAAGATGTGCTAAAAAAATCTCCAAACACCATCTCGTTCCAATGATGTTCCTTGGACATTCATGGAATAGGTTAACCAGATAAAATAATGGATAAATGAGCTCGAACAAGTCAAGTCGATTGATGTACAAAATTTACGAGGAGCCAACGATCCTCCATAAAATTTGCGATAATCTACTATATATAGATCGCATTTCCATCACCCAGAAACAAACCAACTATTGTAAAAAAATTACACTTTTATGTGGTGTGCTTTTCCTAACATAAACCTCTTAGAGACCTACAAATGCTTAACAAGGAACCTCCAAGAGTATTTGATGGGGTGTAACAATAGTGTTATTCTCAAATACATCAAACATACGTGTCTTAGACTAATACATGAAATCCACAAATTTTCTATATTTAAAGGAGAATCAAGTAACAAAGATGACGAAATCCACCCCTAATACTATAGAAGAAGAACATACACGGTGCAATAGAAGCCGAATTTGAACTCTTTGGCCCATCAATCATGGACATTAAAGACTATGAACTCTTCGGTGCAATGGAAGCCGAATTTGAAGAACTAGAAAAGACAAAAAAATATAAACATACACGGCCCAAGCCCAATGGACTTATTTTAAAAAGAATATTTTGGGCCTAAAAAGTTTGAATGAGCCCAGTGAGAAGTCATCACCAAGTTGTGGTCAACAAAAGAAAGTAGGACCCTTAATGACCTATCAAAGTCTTATGTACAATTTTTGTCTTATATGTATGTAGTTTTGTCTTGTTTTGCATGTATATTTTTGTAAAAAGTAGCCATTTGACACTTTTCCCTTGTCCATGTGTTTGTAATATAGAGAATAAGAGGAGTGTTGTAACATCACTCTAGTAAGCTCCTCTCTATATAAAATGCCACTCTACACTTTGTAAGGATCACAATCACAAAAATATTTTCGTTCTTTTATATATAAAATATCTCTATTCTAAGCTGCCTCTTAAAGCTCCTAATCTCTCTTAAAGCTCCTAATCTCTCTTAATGGACTCTCCTCATTCTTCTCAATAAATATATGTTCTTAAGTTCTTAGGATTCCGAACTCTTAAAATTCATACATAGACCATCATATAATACAAAAGAAGCTAAGGTGGACCTATTATGGCTGAATCAGCCTCACGAGGTCCGTATACTTGAGTATAACATAATGTTTTTAAATATAAAAGTAAAAGAATATCCAGAATCAATGGAATGAGTCTCAAAAGTACTACTTGGTTTTGTATATTTTCGTGGAAACCAAAAACAATAGTTGTGACGGTAAAAATTGTTGATCCGGATTGATCTTTGGAGAGTTCAGTCTTCTACTATTACCAAAGTAAATATTATCGAATCAATACAAAAAGGTTTTTGAAAGAACGATAGGAAAAAAATAGTAGAAAAAACAATTTATGTTAGGGAAGTAAATTCATATGAAACTCAATTTATAAAAATAAAATTTTAGGTGTAACTCGTTATACTAATATTTGATAAAAGAGGAACACTTTACGTTTTTAAGGTTTTAGGCCGTAGATAAGTTGATACAAAGCATTTTAAGGTTTTAGGCTGTGTATAAGTTAGTAAGCAGCTCATGTTTTAGACAAGAGGTCTAGACTAATTCTTAGTCTAAAGCATTTTATATAAATTCAATTCATACATTAAGTGCGAAGGTTTTAATTTTCTGGGAACGAGATTTTGTTTTGTTGAAATTTAGTTTCTCTATATTATATTATACTATATTTTATTATATATATATATATATATATATATAAATAAATATAAAAGGTATTGTTTTTCTATCGATTGATTTATTTTTTTCTATTATTTCATATATTTTTTGAATTCATTTAGTTCACAATTTCTATTCACATTTTTCTATTTATTCCATTTTTATTGTCATTATTTTATTATATTTTGATATCCTTCTATAATATTTTTACTGATTCTGATATTTATAAGTTTGGTATTTTGATACTACTATATAGACTTAACTGCGATGATATTAATAATTGCGACATTCATTTTTTAGGCGTAAACAATTCATCACCAAAATCTATTATTAAATTAAGTTCGTTTTTGAAAACTAAGATCCAACATATATTATTTTTTTTAAACCTCCAAACAACTACATTCATATTTTTTACAAGTTTCCTAAAAAAATCTTAACAAGTCAATGTGCATATATTCGGTGAGATCATAAAATATTCATATATCATGTGGGCTACGCCGTAGACTCCGATAATAATATATGAACTAAACCATTTTGTAGAGATTCGAATGATCCACAATCTAGTAACATACCTAGATCCTTTGCACCGAAATACCCTATGTTTTTTCGTTATTTTTTTTATAAAAACACTGAAAATTTACAAAAGAGATGATGTAACCTATTTTATGCTTATATACCACTACCAGTCTCCAAGCAAGTGTGATCGCACTTTCCACCACCCTCGTATTGAACACTTAAAAACCAAAGAGTCCAAGATGCACTCTGTTCACGAGTTTGTCAGCAAGTTTAATAAACACCACTCCCGCAGTTATTATTCATGATCTCGTTAAAAGAGAAGAACTCATACATCTGGCTATCGCATAGAAAAAAATAGAGTAGCGCGTCACATGCCCCATTCATCACGACAGGAGGATCCAAACCATCAGAAGCATGTATCGTTTCACTATTGTGCCAATCAAACTATTAAAGTCACTCAATAACTCCAGTCATAGATCAACCAAATATCTGGAACACAGATCCAACACCTCTACTAAGTGTACAAAGATACCCACCAACAGTGCAATGGAACTATGCCTTCTCTTCCGTGCCCTAGGCTTGGCATAACCATCCACCAAAATTGACACATCGCTTTTGTGGACCGGTATAACTATCTTATCATGTGTATATCATAGATGAGCTTAACTTTAGCTCATCATCTAGAAATTTGTATGAGGATATTCTAAACAAGTTCAACCAATACAAGATGGATATATAATATGGAAGTAGAGACCGTGAGCATCACATTAGAAAATTTAGAAATGACATGCTCATATCCAGGAGAGGTGATAAGCTTATTTGCTGAGTTTCCCTAGGAATTTAAGAGGTAACGGATGACGTGGTTAAACCAACTCCCACTTAGGAGCATCTGCAGCTTTGACATGTTGTGGACAATATTTCAAAACTAGTTCGTTGGTAACAAAATAATCAAGGAGATATTGACTATATCATCCACTACAAGCATGAGATTCCAAATACACAAAGGTTTATCCAAACCAAGAACAACCCCGAGAGTTGCGATGATCTTATGGCTTATATAACCTACAAGTAGATTATATTATCAGGGGATCTTATAGGAAATTATAATGAAAAAGAAGGTATAATTTTTGGTGATATGCTGATCTAGGTGGATAAGCAAATCAAAGTTGACGAAACAATGCATGTGAGGCTCGTGAGTCTCCCAAACGCCTACCATCCTTACCATCTCTTAGAAATTGTCAGTGAGACTCTCATGGTGGTTCCGATCTATACTTCCAAGACTTTAGAAATGCTTCCCGCAAAGCTTCGATAGGAAAATCGAGGCTTTGAAACCAAGGTCAAGAAAAATAAAAATAATACAAGGTTAGAACAAAACCTTAAAGGAACCTACAAAGAGCTAACAAAGAACTTTGAGGCAATCTACGAGATAGAAAAAAACCTTGTAAAATATCTTAGAACCGATATATGTGGACCCCCAAAGACACACGAGATCAAAGACAATATTATAAATTTCACAATGATGTATGGAATTCATCTAAGACAAAATCACTTTGAAGAACTAGGTACAAAACCTCATAGATGAGGAAAATATGGCTGAATTTATCAAAAGAAACGTTAGGGCCGAGTTAAAACCAGCTATAACTAAGACTCATCAACCAGTGAGAATGAAGCCACATCAGATGGTTGTTGTCACCGAACTTCCTATGGCCCTCAAAGCAATGTACATCATGGAGAAGTTTGATGATTACATTGTTCCCGATCCCAACTAACACGTTATTCTTACAACTGATATAGTATCATGTACTATCAAATACTTTAGAAATATACATATAAAATATATTGAGATCCTGCGCCATGGTCAAACTTTGACGCATTTTTACCGAAACATATGCACTGTTATAATTTTTAATGATGATGACCGTTGAGGAATCATAACATCGTACGAAGAGGAAATTATAATTATTGTCGAGATCGAAAAGGTAAATGTCAAAATAATTATGGTAGACACTGAAAGTTTGACTAATCTCATAGTTAAGAGCATTTATGAAAAAATAGGTGACGTATCGGTCTTGACATCATCGAAGATAATCTTAACTGGATTTGTTGAAACACACACTCCAATCACGGTTGAGCTAAATTTGAGGTGGTTTTGGGTCAGTAGAAGCACAAGAAGCATGGTCTAGTGCCTGTTTATGATGGTAGACACTCCTTCCCCTAAAGAAATTGGCTTGGTCTAATATATGTGGTACTGTTTACTGTGCACTAGTGGTTGCGTGTTATCATCAACGGTCGGGTGGACATGATCTAAAACAACCATAAAGTGGCAAGAGAATTTTGATATGCCTATACAGAAATAAAAAATATAAATTAAAAGGGGAATTGGTCCTCCTCGATGATATTGATGGAAAAAAAGTGCCCCTCCATATGGTCGAGCCGAGGGAGGAAGTAAATAGCATAATTTAGAAACATGTAAAATCATACGCATTGGCAGAAACATACTAGGTAACTATATATTTTTTTATCTGAATATTGATATGTTTTCCTGGGTAGCTCGCAATATTACTGGCGTACTCTTCAAAGAGATACGTAACAAAGTGTCCAAAGATAATATGTTTCGACCAATAAAGTAAATATGAAGACCGTTCTCCAAAAAAAAAGTCGAAACTATAGTAGCCAATGTGGATCGCTCAACCAAGTAGTTTATATATGAGAAGAATTCTACTTGGTATGGAAAGCCAACCCAGTCATGGTCAAGAATAATAATAGAAAATAATTGATGTACATAGACTTCACATATCTCAAAAAACCTGTCTGAAGGATTTGTTTCCTCATTCATGCATCGATCTGATGTTATTTTGAGAAACAGTATGCTATCTTTCATGCATGCATACTCATGATACAACCAAATCTCAATACATGAGGAAGATTATGAGTATACCACATTAATCACAGAGTAATGACTCCAATATTCCAAGGTTATGCCATTCGGTCTCACAATGCCGGGGCACATACTAGAAGTTGGCCAACAAGATATTCTCAAGTCAGATCGTGTACACGATACAAACCTATATAAATGACATATTGGTCACCAACTACAAAGATGCAAGCATCTAATAGACCTCGTCAAGACTTTTACGAACCTCCGAATGGTCAATATAAAGATGAACCCCAAAAAGTGTACTTTCGAAGTTCAATATGTTTTTTAGATACCTTATTAATAAGAAACAGATAAAGACAAAATGTATCCATCTATCCATATTTTCTGCCATGAAACCTACACGTAATATTAAATAGGTCTCGATGCTGTATGGTAGGTTTACTGCCCTCAACCAGTTTATGTCTCTCTCTTCGGACACGTGCATACCTTTCTTCTAGCTATTTAAAGGGTTTTCCATTTTAACATGAATCCTTTTTTGTAAACGTAAAAGATTAACTAGCCTAACGAGAGGTTCTGACAAAGGAAGAGTTGAGAGTTTTTTTTAATTAAATACTTAGTTGTGTCCGCTTACTCGGCTAACAAAGTACTAGTTATGAAGTTGAGAATTATACCTAGAGCTATATACTATGTCAGTATGTTGATTACCAACATTGAGACACATTATTTATAGTTAGAAATATTATCCTTACCTTTGGTCCAAAACATTAGGCCTTTCTTTTAGACCCATACCATTATAGTCCAAACCCCGTTCCTTATAAAAATATATTAGTGAATCAAGATATATATGACATACTAACTAGATGTTCAATGAAGTTAAGGGATTTTGATATTATGTTCCATCAAGGCTCAAGCGTCAACGGGTTTTTTGACGTATTTTCATTCATAAAGGTTATTACCTTCGATTGAACACCCCAAACCATCATGAAAAGTCCATACTGATAATGTGTCAAACACTTTGGGCTCTGTGCAACTGTTCAAATAGATTCCCTTTCGGATGAATCCCTAAAGCAAGCCATCAAGTTCAACTTTGCTACATCCAATAATGAGCCCGAGTATGAAATCCCCATTGCAAGTATGAGGCTAACTCACATATATGGAGAGCAAAGGGAAAATATCCTCATAAATTCTTAGCTCGTGGTCAGCTAGGAATTTGGAGAAGAAGCAAAGAAAGACAACCTAATCCAATATATGATGCAAATTCACCACCAAAATACCTCATCTAAACAAGTAACCTTCCAACAAGTACCAATGTCAAAAGAAACGATATACAAGCTTAGCACTTTGGCTTGACAGATTCAACACCATCCATGCCTTTTACAAGAATTCGTTAACTGTTATACCCAACAGAAATCCAACCGATGGCTAAATAACCGAAGTTATGATCATCGAAGAAGAAAATTAATGTGATTTGAGATATGGTATCCATACATACCTAACAAAAGTTATTATGCCGGAAGACAAAGTTGAAGCTAGAAGAATCAAGATTTAAGCAACTAGCTATGTATGGTTAGAAGATACGATATGGAAACAAGGTCTCACTAGACTCTTCCCCGTTATCTTAAACTATAAAAATAAACCTTTATTGTAGATAAAATTTATGAAGAAGAAGATAATTCTCACTGTGGCTACAAGATGCTGCATATGCGAGTCCCCTTGGTAGAATATTACTGACCAAGTATATTTTCATATGCAAAAGCCTTGGTGAGATATTGTGACACATGATAATGCTTTACCAACTGTATCCAAAGTACCATGCCAAAATAAGTACCACGGATTACGGTGGAAGAAACTAAGAAGTCTAGAGTACCACGCTAAAATAAGTCTGCTCCAACAGCACCAATCCCACAAGCTAGTACTCAATCTCACACCACAATTAATTACAGACTATCTATCCAATCTAATGCTGGGCGAGTGGTGAAAATAAGAAGATCTTTTTCAAAAGAAAAATCTGAAGCGATTGTACATGAAGTAGACCGGTTGACCAATATAGGGCATATCAAAGAGTCTCAATACCCCATTTGAACATCTAATCTTGTTTTTATTAAGAAATATAATAGAAAATAGAGTATGTGCATTGACTTCACAAACCTCAATAGAGCTTGCCCTAAAGATCCTTTCCCAGTTCCCCGGATAGATCAGCTTGTGGACTCTACATCATGGAACAAGTTGTTGTCTTTCATGGATGCTTTCTCTAGATATAATCAAATACAAATGAACCCTGATGATCAAGACCATACCACATTCATCACTGATAGAGGGATTCATTGTTACATGGTAATGCCTTTTGGGTTGAGGAATGCAGGAGCCACTTACCAACGATTGGTGAATAAGGCTTTTGCTAATCTAATCAGAAGAAATATGGAAGTCTATATTGATGATATGATGGTCAAGAGTCCTAGAGAAGATGATCATATCTCTAATCTCCAAGAAACTTTCTCCAACTTAGAGGCCATAAATCTGAAATTAAATCCGTAGATTTGCACCTTTGGTGTCCCATCATCTAAATTTATGGCTATATAATAAGTGAGAAATGAATCCAAGCTGACCCAGAACAGTTAAATGAAATGTTGGCTATAGATCCACCTCAGAGTACTAAAGAAGTCCAGAGGTTAACTGGAAGATTAATAGCCTTAAACCGGTTTATCTCAAGATCATCAGACAAATGTGCTCAATTTTTCGAAGTCCTAAGAAATGAAAAAGATTTCAATTGGTCTCCTAACTGCGATCAATCTTTCCTTGAAATTAAGAGTTACTTGTCTTCACCCAAGATATTGTCTAAACTTGTTGATACATACATACTGTATATGTATTTGGTCATATCGAAGTACGCTGTAAGTGCGGTACTAGTACGAGAAGTTGATAATCACCTTCATTCGGTTTAGTATATAAGCAATAGTTTGTTAGAGGCTGAGAAGAGGTATTTAAAATTGGAAAAGCTGGCTTTAGCATTGGTAATAGCTGCTAGAAAGATGATGCTTTACTTTCAAGCACATTCAGTTACAGTTCGAACTTCTTTTCCTTTAAAGAATGTGCTAAAAAAGGATGATATATCAGGAAGAATGACTAAGTGGTCAGTTAAACTTGAAGATTATAACATTGATTTTGCGCCTCAAACAATATAAAGCTCAAGCTGTGGCTGATTTCTTAGTAGAATTCTACACTAAACGTCCTCGTAAAGAAATAAAAGTTACTAATTTTAAAAAAGAATGGGTAGTCCGAACGGATGATGGGTCTAGTACGATAGGCTACAGAGCTGGGATTTTCTTAACTTCTCTTTATAGTGATAACCTGTACCAAGATATATATTTTGGCTTCAGAGCATCCAAACATGAGTCGGAATATGAAGTGGCTATAGCTGGGTTAAAGTTGGCTCATATATGTGGGGCTAAAAGAGTCCAACTAATAAGTGATTCCAAATTGCTAATCCATCACGATTAAGAGAAATCTGAAGCCAGGAAAGAACAATTGATAAAATATTTACGAGTGTTAAAGGAAGTCACCATTAGCTTTAAAAGCGTCAGATATGAGCATGTCCCTAGATGGAAAAACACCATGACAGATTCCCTAGGCACTATAACATACTCTGAAGCATACCCATGGATTCTTATGTAAGAAAGTCCTTGTATAGGATCAACTACAGAAGGTAAAATTGAAGTTGGAGAAAATTTGCAAATATCCGATGCACCCTCTAAAGATTGGAGGACTGAAATCTAAGAGTTTATTACTAACGGAGTTTTGCATCCGTATAATTATTTGGGTAATAAAATATAAGGCTCATGGTTTCCTGGTCTTGAGGGGGGTACTTTATAAAAAGTCTTTCAACAGTCCTCTACTACGATACCTCAGATTAAATGATTCTCATAGTATTCTATCAAAATTGCTTGATGGAGAAGGGTCAACACATTGTGGTTATAAGGTTATAACTAGAAGAGTCTTACTAGCAGGATATTATTTCCATACCATCATGGCAGATGCTAAAGATCTGGTGAAGAGATGTGATCCTTGTCAAAGATATGGAAATGCAATTCACGTTCCAGCAGTCTGTATAGAATCAATATATGAACATATACCATTTGATAGATATGGACTTAATATGGTTGAGCCCGTCCCAATGGCTTCAAGGGGGTTGTCGTACTATAAATTGTGGCGATATATTACTTCTCCAAATGAATATAGGCTGCACCTTTGTCAGGGAAAACTTATAAGGCAATCATTACATTTATTCTCTCCAACATATGTTGCGATTCAGAATTCCTAAATGCATCACTACAAATAATAGACCTCATTTTGATAGCAAATACATGGATAATTTTTGTGCATCTATAGGAATTTAACATTTGTTTCTTCTCTTTTTCACCCCAAGCCAATGGCAAAGTTGAAGTAGCAAATCAGACAATTTTGATAGGTTTAAAAAATAATTTAGAAGGAGTTGCTGGGAAATGGCCTAGTTACTTGCAATAAGTACAATGTGCATACCAAACTACTCCACATACAACCACACAAGAGTCTTCATTTGCTTTAGTTTATGGGATGGATACAATTACACCTATAAAAGAAACTCTCCAGTCCTTAAAGGTTCAAAATTATTCCCAAAGCAAGAATGAGATAGCTATGAGGGCTCAGTTGGATTTGGTTGAAGAAAAAAGGGTGAAGGAACATTTAGGAATTACACACTATCAAGGGTTGATGAGGAGCAGGTTTTCCTCTAAGGTAAAAAAAAGATTTTTAAGTTGGAGACAAAGTGTTGAGAAAAGTATTTTTGCACACCAAGGAAAAAACGTTCGGAAAGTTAGCTCCGAATTGGGAAGGACCATACATCGTATGTGAAAGAGTTAAGCAAGGAATATACAAACTCCAAGATAACGAAGGCAATTTGTTGAAGCATCCTTGGAACATTGAGCAACTCAGGTTATACTTAAAATAAACTTATCTTGTAAATATTTCCTTTGCTTTACTTCAATGTAAATATTTGGGGGCATACTCTTTCCTACCTGGTGGCGTGGGAGGTTTTAATGAGGTGTCTGAATTTCAATCTAAATACTATATTTTCCTTTCTAATTGTTTTTGTTATTTTGAGTAAACCAGAGGTATTAAAGACTCATTAAACACCTGATGGATTAAAGGCTGATTAAACACTTATTCCCCTCAAATGGATCACCTTTGAGTGGATCACAAGTATCAAAGAGCCATTAAACACCTGGTGGATTAAAGGCATATTAAATGTTTGTTGCCCTCAAATAGATTACCACTGAGTGGATCAGATGTGTTAAATATTGATTAAACACCTAATGAGTTAAAAGATTATTAAATACTTATTTCTTTTAAATAATCGATCTATGTATGGATCAGATGAATATAAGACTGATTGAGCATTTATTTTTTATAAATAAAATATTTTTTTATAACACGACTATTAATGTAAGTATATAAAAAGACAAGATAAAAATACTAACTAAAAGTTAAAATAGCATGAAATACGTGTAAGATTATAAAATAATCCAATCCACATTACAAAATGCCTTGTAAATCCAAAGGACTTGTACAACTAAAGTTTCAAAACAATTTTCTATTAAAACAACAAAATGCCTTGCATACTCCAAGGACTTCAGTTCAAATACCATCATAGTAAAAATAATTAACCTTAGAGCTCGTTCCCTTCGGTTTTCTTCTCAGTATTACCTTCTTCCTTCTCTTTATCATCACTTGAGCCGTCCTCAGCTTCATTCTCAGACTCAAAATCATCCGAGGTCATGTTGTATTTGTCACTTTGTGCTAAATTATAAAAGAGAACTTTATCATCCGTCACAAATTCCCACAGTTTCCCAAGAGACCGGTTAGGAAAAGTTTCATGGAACAAAATGACAATATCTTCTTTAACAAATTCTTCTCTCCGTTCCATGGATTTCAACACCCCCTCAACATATTCATTCTTTGTAGTAGCTATATCTTGGGCCTTTGTATCTTTCAAAGAAGTGATTTCATCATTCATTTTCTTGAGAATATCTTGTAATTCCTTATTCTCTTTAAAGAGTTGTTCATTAGCAGCCTTCTCCTTAGCCAATGTTTTATTCAAGGTTTTAAGTTCTTGAGAGGTGGAAGTTTTTAGTTCGGTATAACTGGTTTGTGTTTTTACTCGATCAGTCTTAGCATGTTCCAAATTCACACTGATTTTCTATTTTTCTTTGACCAAAGTGTCAACCTTTTTCTGTTCAACCGCAAGGTAGGCCTTCAGGACTTGATTGACAGTTTGAAGGGAAGTGATATCTTTTGTCTAAGCTCTGATTTGTCTTTCCAAGTCAACTATAGGCCTGATGTAGCCTAAGACTACGTAGCCCAATGTGTCATGCTCATTGGATACTTCAAAACATTCACCATCACGAATCACTTCATTGGCTATGTTGATTGATTGGGGGAAGGTTCAGTCAAAATCTTCTTTGTCAAATTCACTGAAGTAGAATTTCCCTATATCATCCAGGTTAACCTCACTTTCAACATGAGGTTGGTCAGCAGTAAGAAACACTGGAGAGGAAGGATCAATATGAACCCTTTTTCAGTAGGAATTTCAGAAGGAAGGATGGGAGGAATGACCTCGGATCAGAGTATGATCTCCGAACTGATGGCCACTTTCTTCTTATTTTCTTCCCTCTTATTATTACCTTCTTGGTGTCTCGTGTATCCTTTCTTATTATTCTTGATTTTTGGAGAATGTTGTGGCCCTTTAGCCTCGCCTACTGTTACTGCAACAAGCAACAATAATGCACCATCAATCTCTCCTGAAAATTCCGAACTACCCGCATCAGGATATAGAGCTTACCATATTTTTCCTCAGTTCGTTTGAAAATTTTAGCAGCTTCAGGAGTACTGGTAAACTGTTCCCAGAGTTGCTCCCTAGTTGAGCATGTTCTCCATAGATGGGCCCTTATAATATCAGCTGCAGTGAAATAATTGTGGAAACCAGTTTCCCAATTTTCTGTGGCCCATTGATTCAACTTTGTAAAAATGGTCTGTCCTTCTTCCAAATGTTCTGAGAACATCTTGGAAAACACTGAAAGAGAAATCCTATGTACAATTTAATATCAATATTATCCGATGTAGGGCTCAATATTAATACAACGTGAAGAGAATTATGAAATGTTTACCTGAGCTTTTCCTATATTCGGTTAGCAAACTTAGATTATCATTGCTTTTGATTTTCTTACCATTCTCCCAAGCACCACTGATATAAAGGAATTGGTTCCTCAAAGGCTTTTCAGCTTCTAGCAGGTGATCAACGACTTTATAATTATTCCCCATATTGAAATAATAGAAGAGGATATGATGATACCGATGTAAATTGGCCACAGCAGCAAACTGCTACATGGGCATCAGAATTTTAGAAAGTCTTGAAGCTATAATGCTGGCCAGTAATGTATACCAAGCATTGGAACTTAGATGACTTGGGCATAACTTCACCAAATGTAAATATCTCATAATATCTGGGTCAAAAGGGAACCGAAGGCTCCAGTTGAGCACTTCGCTGCATACCACTAACTTCCCAATTTTACTATCCATCGGAGTCTCATCAGGGATGATAATTCTCATCTTGATGGACTCCGGAAAGCCCCATTTCTTCCTTATTCTATCTAACTTAGCAGCGTGGGTATACATATAATAAATTCTTTGAAGTTATAACAAGTACTTAACACTGACCTTGGATAAGTTGGGCCTCATTCGCCCAACAAGGCACTCCGAAAGCGGTTCTGCATCAGGCCGTGCTACTACATTTGTATTTTTCCAAACTGTACTGGTGTCCCCTGTATATCTGGAGGTCTCTAATGGGGTGTCTTGCCACTATCTTCCAACGTCTCCTCTATTATTTGTGGTGCTTGATCAGCTGACTTGTGCCCAATATATTCTTTCTCAATATGAGAAGTTTTGGTGGGATGAGTCGATGGGCATGGATCCAAAGTTGATAGTATTGGAGACTTTACCTTTGAAGGACCTTTTTTGGGTTTCTCTGCATCTTTGACAGTTGGAGTTATAGTTTTGGCTATAGATAGCATAGTAACCCTTCAAGGTGGGCTCTCTCTATATCCAACCCGATATAGATGTAAGGGGATGGAGTTTTGCGATTGGTAACGACTTTAGCTCTAGGAAAAGGGTTTTTGTTTAGTTAAACTGGTGGTTCTGGTTGTTCAATTTTTTTTAAAGATAAAGCAGGGGGATGTTTTCTTGGAAACTAATGTTGGTCTGCGAGAAGAGGAACTTCGGTCTAGTTCTGATACCTCTTATATAATCAATCCACCAGGAGAGGCACGTAGTATGGCATTGATTCTAGCCTCTCTTTTCTCTCTGTCTAACTGATACAAGTTGAGCCAGCCTCCTTTGATTTAGGCAGTTCTTGCAGTGAGCACAAAATCCTGGGAAATATTTTAGGAATTGAATTTATATGAAATTTCTAAGCTTCTCTCTATAGATTTAAACATTAAAAAAGTATGCTTATATAACAAACGAGTCTTCTTGAATGTTTTACCTAGAAGAAGTGAATCATCTGAGTAATGATTAAAGTCTATTAACTATAGCCCCTTTAATTTTGGAAGTTTAGCTAAAAGTCCATAGGAGAAAACGACTACTGACTAATGATAAAGTCGCGACCTTTGTACTGATCGTTAGACCCTTCAAATTCACTTCGAAGGCATATCAGATATTATTCGACATGGTTAGCTCTTCCAAAAGTTTTTTTGAAAAAACTAAGGGGTTATATGATCAGTTCGGATATCGTTGGAAGTATATCACCAACAATTATGATAATATCCGAAGGGCATTTTGGATAAATTGAATAAAAGTGAATGGATGAACAGTAGCTTGAGTGGAACAATGACTCAAAAATTTCCTAGTAGCTTATTTGTTGGGCTTGGGGGGGTTCATATGAATGACCCAAATATAAGGTCCGACCCGCACGACCCATGGGTCATAGAAAAAAACACTATAAATATCCCAACCAATATCATTAAGAGGGTTGGACGTTTTCGAAAGACATTAAATATAACCACACACCTCCTTTCTCTCACAACGCCTTACACAAATAGTTAATATCCAGTAGCTAAATTTTTTTCTGTTTTTACCCTTAATCGAGATTTTACCATCACCATATAGAACTGCTTCTTTACGTGTTGAAAATCCTATATTTTTAGCAATTTTATTTCTCAAAGTAAATCACACTCTTCTACCTCCAACATTTCTCTTATTTTCTCAGACACGTTCTTCACTAACTTATCCACTTTCTCAATTACTTCCTACCTCATTCACTCACTTACTTTTTATCACGTTCTTCCGTTTCTTTTATACTCTTTATGATTTTCTCCCTATGCTTAATTACCTTTCAACATCTCTTCCATTATCTTTTACCACATATATTATTTGTCATAAGTATTTGGCTTTATTATGTAACCCCAACTACCATGATATTTATCATTCCAATAACTATTTTCAGTGAAAAAGAACCTATCACTAAAACAAGATATCAATTATTACCATTTATATTATGTGAATCACTATAAAAATGCATTTTTTTACTATTTGTGGTGGTACCAAAAACTGTTTTTAAATATTTGTAGTTGACGTTTTAGACGAAGATATCTTTCAACGAAAAATCATCATATAAATAAAATTACTAACCACAATTACCAGATTGAACTTTTCTCTCTAAAATCAGTTTAACTTCTCTCTAAACAACAAATTCAATCGAACACACATGATACTTGTTTTTGAAAAATCCATCTCCAACTTATTTGTTTATAGTTTAGGAGTTTTGAATCTCTTAACTTTCTTTCGCGTTAACATATAACAACCTTAGTTTATATTTTGTACGGTAAATTATTATTTTACCGTATCTAAAAAACATTTTATACAATTATACGAGTCGATGTTGACCATCCAATGTGGCTTAAGAAAAAAGAAAACAAAAATTGAAGATCTTCATATTGTTCTTCACAATACATTGCAAAGTATAATATAGTTAATTGATATTGTTTCCCACATGGTGCTAAACATTTTCTGCAATGTAAGGTTTTTAAAACTTAAAGTACTTTAGGTGTGAAACTAGGCGTCATATTTGAACTAGTAACACATGGTTTTCGAAATTAGGATTAATGAACTACAAAACTAGACATTATGAAAAATTAAAAAACCTAAACTACGTTCGTCTTGCGAAATTATCATATTTTGAATATGGTCTCAGAATTCTCTATATCCTGGCAAATTTCATAGTAATATACGCTACAATGCTTGAAATTATAACGAATTCAAAAAAATAATCACCCAGATCTTGCCGAATTTTATACCATAGTTATCCAAGTTAATTGGCGAATTCTCAAATTTATTTCCCCACAACGATGAAAAGTAAAATTAACTATTTTACCAATACACTGACGAATTATGTTTGTCCATTCAAACCACTGATTTTTTGGTTTTGTTATGACCCAAATGTTGGTTCGACGTCGTGGTAGTAAGATTTACGTGAAATATTGACTTCAAGTTCTTGCTGTTACAGTTTCCAACCTAGACTAGAATCCAAAAAACTACAAAATTACTAGAGAAATATAATATAATTATTATTACGAAACCTAGATATTGTTGAGAAAAGTGAGATATAAATTCATTCGTGGTGTGATTCTAATTCAACCATCTTTCTATCTACAAATAATGTTTGTCATGGCCAAACCAAGTATGTGCGAATCACATTTAATTTTATAAGAGATATTGTTGACAAAGGCGAGATAGAAAATATGAAGATGCATATTTTAAAGAATATGAAAATATGTTGACTATAATGTATTTTAGTTGCTAAGTTTGACGTGGCTTGAAAGTTTTTATAGCTAACTAATTCAGAATGATTGATCATTCAGGTTTGTAGTGTGAGGAGATGGTTTTTATTTCTTTTGCAATTTATTGTTAAAAAGGTGGAGATTGCTATTGCAAATGAAAAATTGAATTGAGGGTGAAGATTGAATGTCATTATGAGTATAATTTAATTTTAAGCCGAAAGTCTTAGTTTTGGCTCAAACTGAAAATGGTCCTGATTAAGTTGGCTAAAACTAAAGATAACCGTGATTGAATCGACCAAAATTGATTATGGTTAAAGATGATTTTAACCGATGATGATCCTCGACATATATAAACACGTTAATGGTGTTTTGCAAATTCATTTTATTTATGGCTTTTTGATAAACACATGATATTATATATATTCGATTAATATTAATGAGAATGTTATTATATAAAGCGGATAATATCATACTAGTATGAAGATCATATTGTTTTGGCTTATATACGGAGACGGAATATGCGGTATCCATATTTCCAACAAGTAGTATTAAAGCGCCAAGCCGAGAAATAATGCGATGTGGGTGAAATTCTCAAAGGATGTCGAACATAATGAACCAATAGTCGTGCTCAAGGTAAATGATTTATCTTTATGGCACTCATGTCCTAGTTCGGTTTGTATGTGACTCATCAAGCTTACTTAGAGTGTATCAAGATGGTGGTACTTGATTTGGAGGGCCGATGTTACAGAGATCCTATTGGTCTCCTACTCCTACTGTTACTTTTCATTCATTTAAGCCCTAAACTTATGTCTGTTTGATTCTCTTTATTTATGACTCTAAATCTATATGTAAGAGAGACAGGAACTCCGAAAAGGCATAATCATAATTTCAAGTTATTTTATCTTTCACTCTATTGTCTATTCATATACTCATTGAAGAGAATTTTTGTTCTTAGAGGTAATCTTCTTACTTACAGCATTATCTCCTAGTCCTTATTCTACCATTCTTCGAACCTTTCGTTGGGTTTCTAGTTTGGATTTATCGTGCCTAACGAGTCCTGTAACATTAGTATCAGAGCCATCGATCTTCCGGATCCGGATATTTTTTCTACTTCAAAATACGCAGTCATGGAAACTAGGGCACAAACTTTGATCGAGGTTAACAAGCAACTTGAGGAGATGAAGCAAGTTCAAGCCGATCAAGCCAAGAAAAATGAAGAAAATCGTGTGGCTCAACTCCAATAAAACGATCTATTGAGGAATGAGATGACTGCTCGAGTCAACGATATTAAGAACATGTTTGCGGAGCTACGCCCTATTACACAGAACCCTGAAAAGCGTCCGCTGGTTGACGACGATCCTTCACATTCCGGCGTTTTCACAACGCTTCCCCGAACATTCTCTCCGGAACCACCTGATTTGCTGAACCTTGTCCCCGGTTCGAATCATGGAACTAATCAGGAGCGTCGTACGACACCAACAAACGGTTGCTCACCCGCCTTACTAATGTTGGGTTTCCTATTTTTGATGGATCCGACCTACGCGATTGGGTCTTTAAATGCGAACAATTCTTTGTGCTTGACGGAACACTAGATGAATCGAAGGTAAGACTCGCTACTATCCATATGACAGGAAAGACATTGCAATGGCACCACAACTATATTGCAGAACGTTTCAATCGATACCCACCCTGGACATAATATGTTCTTAATTCTACTCGCTTTGGAGGTTTGTATGTTGATCCATTATCGGAGTTGGTTAGCTTACAACAAGAGACCGATTTGGTCGAGGTGTTCCATGATAAATTTGAGTGTAAACTCACACGGTTATCCCTACCACGCGCCCATGCGTTAAGTATTTTCTTAACTAATCTAAATCCACATTTGCAGCTTCATGTGAGACAGTTTCAGAATGTGGAATCCGTTGCCAAAGCAGCAAAAATAGCTATGATGCATGAATCATATTTACGCCTACTCCCTCACAAACCACAACGACCCTCATTCAAACCCAACACCTATTCTACTCCAAACGCCTATCAAACACCGAAATATCTCAATCAAAACACCAAGCCACCGCTTTTACCCACTGCCCCTAGCAACACACAAACACATCAGACGCCAAATTTTATCTCAAGAAACAAAAACCAAACACCCCGAAAATTTACTTGGCAAGAGATGCAAGATCGCAAACAAAAAGGTCTGTGCATGTATTGCGATGAAATCTTCACTCCCGGCCATCAACAAACCCATCGCAAGGCTCATATATATGTCATGGAAGGTGATACCGAATTTGAACTTTCCGATGTAGATGAGGTTCATGACGTCGTCAACACGACGACTGTTGAGTCAGAGCAAACACAACCGCCTATGATATCGCTACACGCACTGACGGGCAACACAACCTTCAATTGTATGCGTTTGACAGGACAAAGTGGTAAGCGAAAGATCCACATTTTGATTGATCCCGGCAGTACACACAACTTCTTGGACCTAAAGGTTGCCAATGAAATCGGTTGCCCTCTCGAAGCGACTAAACCGATGGTGGTTTCCGCCGCCCTGGGAAGCACAATTGTTACAAAATACAAGTGTTGCAATTTTTCTTGGAAAGTACAAGGCTATGATCTCACCACCGAGGTAAGAACTTTAAACCTTATCTGCTGTGATTTTGTGCTAGGTATTCAATGGTTGCACACCCTCGGTCCAATTTTATGGGATTTTCTCAACCTCCGAATGGAATTCAACCTTAATGGTTTGAAGCATGTGCTGCGTGGGAATGTAAACAAGGGTTGTAAGGCGATCAACGGAGCAAGTTTGAATAAGTTAATGCTTCAAGAACCTCAGATCGCATTGTTATTTGGCCATGAGATAACATATGACGCTTTAGACGACTTAAACCTAAAATCTCTTTTGTCTCATATTTCGGCGACCAAAACAGAATTTTCTACGGACTCTATGCTGCGTGAGTTGATCAGTTCGTACTCTGGAATTTTCGTCGAACCCACAGCTTTACCGCCTTTTCGTGAAGGGTTTAATCACAAAATTCCTGTGGTAAGCGGTTCTAATCCCGTTAATCTCTGACCATATCGCTACTCATCCCTTCAAAAGGATGAAATAGACAAGATGATAAAAGATATGTTAAACCAAGGAATAATCGAACATAGTTCTAGTCCGTATGCTTCCCCAATTGTTTTAGTAAAGAAGAAAGATGGTACTTGGAGGTTGTGCGTTGATTATCGCGGGTTAAACAAACAAACCATCAAAGACAAATATCCTATTCCACTGTTAGAAGACTTGTTAGATGAATTGGGTGGGGCTGTATACTTTTCAAAATTGGACCTCCGTGCGGGTTTTCACCAACTACGAATGTCACCCGAAGATATCTATAAAACAGCATTCAAGACTCACTCCGGACACTATGAATATGTTGTTATGCCGTTTGGTCTCACAAATGCCCCTTGTACTTTTCAGAGCCTCATGAATCACATTTTTAGTGAAGTTACGCGAAAGTTTGTACTCTTTTTTTTCGACGATATCTTGGTGTATAGCTCTACTTGGGAAGCACATCTCACCCACCTACAAACCGTTTTTGAGATCCTCCGCCAACAACAACTTTACCTCAAAGAAAGCAAATGCATTTTTGGAGCAACCATAATTGAGTATTTGGGACACTTCATTTCGGCAAAGGGAGTTGAAACCGATCCGGGTAAAGTTGACAGTATTACGCAATGGCCTACACCGACCACGCAAAAACAGTTACGCAATTTTTTGGGACTTGCTAATTACTATCGGAGGTTCATCAAAGGATATAGCGTGATCGTTAGGCCCATGGCCAACTTGTTAAAAAAAGATGGTTTCGAATGGAATGATGAAGCAAACGCGGCTTTTACAGCTTTATCGTCTACTCCTGTTTTAGCCTTACCGGATTTTGCCAAAACTTTTATCGTCGAGACCGATGCCTCTAACGTCGGGATCAGAGCAGTTCTTATGCAAGAGAATCATCCGATATGCTATATTAGTCGAGCTTTGGGACCTTGACACCAACGACTTTCGGTTTATGAAAAGGAGTTACTTGCGGTTGTGTATGCAGTTCAACAATGGCATGCTTACCTTGCTCATGGTTTATTCATCATCAAAACCGATCAAAAGAGTATCAAATATATGATGGAGCAAAAAGTTACTACTCCTTTTCAACACATGTGGCTTTCTAAGTTGATGGGTTACAATTTTGTTATTGAGTACAAACACGGAAAAGAAAACCATGCTGCCGATGCTCTATCACGGGTTTCCGGTTCACAACTCCTTAGTCTTACGTTGTCTACGGTTCAATCAGGTTTTTTTGATTCCATCCGGCTTCTTTGGCAATCTGATCCTTCCTTCAAACAAATTATCGACGATATTGTTGCTGGTACGAATGTTCATCCGCACTATACGTACACCAATAACGAACTGCGCACGAAAGGAAAGCTAGTTATTGGAAACCACAAAGACACCAAATTATCAATTCTTAAGTGGTTACATGATTCAGCGGTTGGAGGTCACTCGGGTCGTGACTCTACTCTTCATCGTGCTAAAACTCTATTTTATTGGCCGAAAATGAGTACGGAAATACAAAATTATGTACGGAACTGTGCGATATGTCAACGAAACAAATACGACAGGACAAAACGCCAGGGTTTGTTACAGCCACTGCCGATACCGGACGGACTTTGGGAATCAGTTAGCCTTGACTTTATCGAAGGACTTCCAAAATCTGCCGGGAAGCATTGTATACTTGTCGTTATCGATCGGTTAAGCAAACAGGCGCACTTCATCGCCATCTCGCATCCATATACCGCTTTTGATATTGCTCATATTTATCTCGATAATGTCTTCAAACACCATGGTATGCCAAAGGAGCTTATTAGCGATCGAGACCCTACTTTTCTAAGCGAAATTTGGCAAGAACTTTTTCGAGTACATGGAGTGGATCTTCGACATTCTTCCACCTATCATCCACAAACCGATGGCCAAACAGAGGTCACTAATCGAACACTTGAGACTTATTTACGCTGTATGACAGGTGAAGCTCCAACCACATGGTCCAAATGGCTTTCCTTAGCCGAGTGGTGGTATAATACGACCTACCACACCGCTACACGTATGACGCCGTTCGAAGCCGTCTACGGATACCCGCCTCCAACCCACCTGCCTTACCTACCCGGAGAAAGCAAGTCACCCACTATCGATAAGACTCTACAAAAGCGGGAAGATATCCTGCGGATGTTAAAGTTTTATTTGAATCGTGCCCAGCATCGAATGAAGCAAACTGCAGATTTACACCGCTCCCACCGCGCATTCAACCTAGGCGATTATGTGTACCTCAAGCTCCAACCATACCGGCAGAATTCGTTGAAAAAAAATAAGGTACCGAATAAGCTTGCTCCGAAATATTATGGTCATTTTCGTGTTATATATAAAATTGGGAGCGTTTCCTACAAGCTGGAGCTTCCGGCCACCGCAGCCATTCACGACGTTTTTCATGTGAGCCAACTGAAGTTTTGCCCTAACCCACCATCAACAATCTCTGCTCTGCCTCCATACCTCATCGACTTGGGAAATTCTAAAGAACCCGAAGCAATCTTGGAACGCAAAACAGTCAAGCACCGCAACGCCGCTGTCACCAAAGTTCTCGTTCAATGGAAGGGTTATCCGGCATCAGCTGCTACTTGGGAGTTTTACCAAAACTTCACCGCCAAGTATCCAAATTTCAATCCTTGAGGACAAGGATGTTCGAAGAAGGGGGCAATGTTACAGAGATCCTATTGGTCTCCTACTCCTACTGTTACTTTTCATTCATTTAAGCCCTAAACTTATGTCTGTTTGATTCTTTTTATTTATGACTCTAAATCTATATGTAAGAGAGACAGGAACTCCGAAAAGGCATAATCATAATTTCAAGTTATTTTATCTTTCTCTCTATTGTCTATTCATATACTCATTGAAGAGAATTTGTGTTCTTAGAGGTAATTTTCTTACTTACAACATTATCTCCTAGTCCTTATTCTACCATTCTTCGAACCTTTCGTCGGGTTTCTAGTTTGGATTTATCGTGCCTAACGAGTCCTGTAACAGCCGATAAAAGAACAAGGCAGTGTGGTGATATGAGTGAGCAAAAATAGATCCGTTGTAATGCTCTATGGGTCAGGTGAGGAATAAATCTTATTAGAGGGGACTGATGATAAGTCAATTGAGAGGAGGCTAAGTGGTATTTTGTTCGAGAGGAGGATTGTTAGGATGACATCAAAGTCCCACATCATCCCACATCGGTTAAACATGGTAATGATCAGTGGTGTGAGGCCTTTTGGGAGTGAACCAAAGAACAAAATCGGGTAGGTCCATAGACCCAAAACGAACAATATTAAATTAGTTGGTGAGAGATAATACTAACAAATGATACCGGTTACGCTCCTTTTATCCGTGAATGACAGCCTTAGTTCTATACTTAAGAAAATAGATAGCTTTTTTATATTTATAGATTTTGGTAACTATATTTTTTTTTTATGGAATCTGATTTGTTATTCTTACTAGGTCAGTCGGAAAATAAATTTTAGTTTTTTACGGATGACAGTGTGCATGTCTAAGAGATTGATGGGGTAACGGCGATATCGCTTGATATCTGATTGCGCTTGGATCCTTTTCTTTCTTAATCTCTTATTTCTATTTTGAGCACCTTACTTAAATGAAGGCATTTGTTTCTTTTCTTATCATCGATTTTATAACTTTTGCTATGAACTCTGAAAGCTGGTTTACTCAATTTATAAAAGGAAAGCAACTTTTATAACTTCCCAAAATACTTAGCACAGAAGGACCTTTTTGTATATAGTCTCATTACAAAAAAAAGAGCCTAATACATAAAGATCATTTAATATTACTTTGGGTTTTGTCTTTGCCCAATCTAATATTATTTTGGTTAAAGTCAACCTTTATTAAAAGCTTTTACTTTAACTATCTATCTCAAAGCCATAGAGCTCCCGCTTCTTTGAGCAGTTTTTTGAGTGAGCCATTCAGATGAAGTGTCAAAACAGTGGTTGCTGATCCTACAAATTTGCCTCCAACAAACACGGCCGGGACAGCAGGGTTGCACCCGAGGCAGTTCAATGCCCACTCCATCTCCTTTCCTCTTGAGTCTTCGTCAAGCTCATACACTGCCGGACTCACCCCTTGCTCAATGAACAATCTTTTAATCGTATGGCACATGCAACACGAACTCTTACTAAAGATCACTACTGCCTTTTGTGATGCTAGTTTAGCTACACGGTCCATTTCGACGGCCTGAAGATTTAGGTTTTGTGAATGCAAAAAGTTTCAGAAATTATTATTTTCTGACTAGGAAGAAAATGTAGTTAGAAAGACTTAAGAGGATCGAAATTAGGGTTTTGAACCTTTTTTGTATTAACACTTTGTTAGCTAAGTGATAGTTAGCTTTGTTTGGATGTTGTAACATTCATTACCTATATATATACATACATAAAGGTGGAAGATTGCTAATAATTCTTTTTATAATCCAAAAGAAAATTCTTAGAATAAGAAAAATAAAGGTTCTTTTTAGATATTTGTTTCATGCTTATCTCACCTAGTTGTGTAAATCAGCCTGCCCCGTGGCCGAAAGTTGATCTATTGGATGAAATATAAGTATAGGCGTTTAGAATTTTGATTTTGTGGGCCAAATTCCCATTTTATCAAGTTGTGGAAGAAGAATGTCAACTTCGGATAAACCTATTGGCTACTATAAGGCTGATTGTATATGTACATGTTTATAACTAACTACTTGGTGCTACAAAATGCATTAGCCTACCGACATTTACATTTTAGAGAATTTTGTATTACAATTGAATGTTTCCTCAAAGCTTTACGTTGTTTTTTTTTAATCTAATTATTTTTGAACAGGAATCCAAACAATAACTGTATGTTATCCGAAGTGTTTTTTAGCGTGTTCATCCATCTATCAAAAATTAGGTCGGAATAACTAATGGTTTTTAGTCTTTTCGGTTATTATATGTGAACATGTGTTTTTCAATTAAGTTTTTGGATCGCTTCAAGTATGTCATAGACATATAATAAATATGAAATTAATCACACTGAACTTTTGATATACACTATGATCAATTGAGTTGACTTAAAATTCAAAAAAGACTATTACCTCAAGGATTTCGTCGATACCGGAGAGAAGGTTTCCTTAAAATAAATCTCTTCATGCTGAGTATAACGTTTCACTACAATGCGGTTTTATGTCTTTCCACATTACCCAAGGAATTGGGTTCGGTTTTGTAAACCCACTTATAACCGATTATTTTTCCCTTTAGGTAATAAGACAAGTTCTCATACCGCATTGTCTTGCATCGATTTATACTCTTCATTCACATCGTCAATCCACATCCGAGAGTTAAAGATTTCCATATCTTGTTTGCAGGATGATGGATCATCTACATTTCCATCATATGAGTTTTCATGTTCCTGAAGAAATACTCTATAATCAGAATGTCTATCAGTTCTCGTTTCCTCTGTGGACCTTCTTAAGGGCATCGTTATTTCTTGTTACACTTCTTGAGGAGATAGAGTTTGATGATTATGAACAATTGCATTTTGATCTTCTTGTGGAAGATTACCTTGAGATTTCTCTTGTTCTAACTGGATCATATCGACATCCTATTTAAAACCTTCAAGTGGAACATTAATGTTATTTTGAGTATTACCTTGTCTTAATGAGACCAAAATGATTGAAATTAAAGTTCAATCTTCTGATACCTGAGTATTTTTGTTCAAACATTCATGAATATCTATAGTTTCTTCCTCAAAATATACATTTGTTCTAAAATTCTTCCCCCAAAACTCAGCATCCTTAAGAAGTTTTTTCGTGAGGTTTGTATGTTATTGCCTCACCTGGATACCTTCATATATGCAGATATTTTAAATTAGGCCTTCGTCCATTCCAAATCTCATATGGGGTTCTAATGGTTTCATTACTGAGCACTCTATTGAATATGTATACGAAAAAATTGATGGATTCCCCTAGAGATAATGGTAAAGTTGAGTTAATTATCATACTTATAAACATATCCTTTAATGTACGGTTCAGTCTCTTATGAATTAATATACATTCAGTGTATCCTATAAGTCACAAAAGACTCTTGGATCTAATACCAATTAATATAACTAATTGAATCACCTCAATACATTTTATCACAAACACGAATATGGAACCCTTAATGTGATTAACTAAATTACACTAAATAAAATAAACTCAGGATTTGGCCTGTTGCTACCCATAATCCTGATTTAAATCTTTACTTCAGTTCGTGTTGTAGTGAAAATAGTTGTAAGTATTCCTCTCAACTAAATGGAGACTCATTTTTTAGGGTTTAGGTTAAAGGAATGAATGAACCCTAGTCTTCCTTTTAAAGAAAAATGCAACCACAAACCTAGTTGCATAAAACCCATCTATTTTTTCCACTTTATGATCGGAGACCACAACTACTAAATTAGTTTTATCAATTTAGTCCACTGATTATCAGCTCCGGCCTTAGTGTTGAGATTTGAGCTCAATCCTTCCATAGTGGCCAAATTTAACCACGATTAACACACTTATACCTCCACAACGCTTTTTCACTTATAGGCCAAATTTGATTTTATTATATATAATATAATTAATTTGATTACTTATTCGTGGAATACCTTATGACAATGACTATATATATATATTTACCATACCAGTCTATAATTATTTCAACAATAACAAGTTTCGAAAAGATTAATACAAACAATAAAATATTAAAATTTTAATTTTGATAAAGTTAATAAACATAAAAAAAGATTTTTTTTATAAATTAGAATATTTTGGATCATGTTAAGTGATAAGGATATAATTAGTCTAATACAAACCAATCGGTCTATGAGTGTATTAAAACGTGTAAATATTTACAAATAGTAAAGATACACTTAACTATATATCTTAGTAGTTAGAGAAATATCATCCAAACATGTAAATTTCATAAATTTACACTTTGGGAGAGATCATAAATATTCAAATACTCAAAATTTTATGTTGAATGTCATGGAAAATATTGATCTGCAAGTAGACAAAAAAATCGAGTTGTTGTATCCATCAGATAAATCTCTGAAGGCCCATATGGACGAGGCCCAAACAAATATAAAATAATTTGCAACGATCCCGTCTGAGATCAATTTTCTAGCTTAGTAGTTAAGGGAAGAACATGTTAATTTCTTTTAATACGAAAACAATTATCATTGTAGGTGTCAAAAACCAAACAAACGATTTAAAGAGTGGATGTGATGGATGGTGAATCAAAGATGACACTACCTTCAGAGCAATAAAAGATATATTAGTAAACAAAATCTAATAAGAGAAAATAAAAACCCTCTAAGGCATCATCTTTTGGGTGCTTCAAACTATCCGACTGATATTATCCATTTAGGTCTAACAGAAATAGTCAACATGCGATTAAAAATTCGAAGGTACAAGAAGCTCGACGAGAGTGCTCGTCGCCCGAGGAAGATTTCTATGATTACTAAGAAAACGAGAGACCTTAGTAGATAAACAGTCCCCACTAGCTATAGAAATGGTATATTGTATGACGTCATCGTATTACAAAAATTATCTAATGAGTTAGTATTATGGCATATGAGATCCGGAGCACAACGCTAAATAAATTGACGATAAAATACTAAAATATGAAATTAACGATGATACTATGTTTCAGGCCTTTTCCCTACTACTAAGGGGAAATACAATGCAATGGTTAAACAATCTCCCAAAACGGCATAAAAAATTAGAAAACACTTTGCACGACATTCATAAACCACTTTGTGGGGCCTAATATACAGTCATTCAATGAAAATTACATAATTTGTTGCAAGCTGAAGACTAAAGAGATCCTGAAATAATATAGTAAGATATTTGTCAAAAACAAGTCACAACTATAAGACTTCCATGATTCGGTGATAGTGATAGCATTCAGATACGGGGCAAAAAATAAAATTCGCGTAGTGAAATCATGAAAATGGGATATATATGATTTGCATAACTATTACAACAAGTGGAGCTAAAATTCAGAACGGATGAGAAAAACCTAAAAAAGTAAAATAAAGGATCTTCAAACAATGGTACAGATGATGTGGTCCATAGAAGCATAAAAATAACACAACTAAAGAGCACGAATACTTCAAATTCACCCAAAAAAATTTAATTAGTTCCAAAAAGGAAAATCTAAAGTCGATGGAAACAAAATAATAATAATAGAGATTAAAATCAATCAAATTTATCATTTACTAGATACAAGCAAAGAGCAACAAACACTTGATGAAGAATTCATGAATTATAAAAAAATGTAAGTCTTATATAGCGCAAATATTTCCATTAAAAATTGTTTATTTTTTCACGATAAAAAGTTTATAATGAAATAAAATCTAAACAAATTCATCAAAGAGAAAATATAATATGGTTCAAGCGATGCTATATATCAAACCTCACAAATAGCCGGAACTTAGTGACACGATAAATAAAAACATTTAATATTGCCGATCAAAAATAAGAAGAGGCTGTACCTGAAAAATCTATCACTTGAGCAAGTCTGGACTTTTAGGAAAAACAAAAAGATTAAAATAAAAGTGCACTAGAGGACATAAAAAAAATCAATAGACAATAGTTTTCACATGAACATATCATTTTCATATGGTGGCTCGAATCTGCAACCAATCAGTGGCAGATAACATAATATTATATGTTCATTAAAGCTGTATGATAAATGATTATTTGTGTTAGATTATTATTTTTTACATCATAAGATTTTTATGATTTGTTTTGAGAATTGAATTTGAAATCAGAAAATTTGAGTAATGTGCGGTTGAAATTAGAGACAAAAATTTATGGAATGAAAGAAATGGAAGATATAATAATGGGTGAGTGATAAAACTTATTATATAAAGAAGAATAAGGAAGTTTTAAAAAATTAATCTAATATAATTGAGTATTAGTCAAATAAACATTAAAATTAAAATTAGTAATACTAAATTTAAACTTACTAAAATATTACAATAATTTAAACAAAGCTTACATTTACTAGAGTTACCAAATACTAAACTAATTGAATTTATTAAGTTCAAACTATAAATTAATCAATTAAAGTTATCAAAGTTAGCAATATATTTTGGATAATTATATATTTATTAAATTCTAATAACTTAGAAACATAAGACATTTTTATTTCACACGTTTTGATAGTATATATCAACAAAATCTTTAGTGAAAGATAATTTTTTCATAAATTATTTTATAAAACTAATCATTAAATTTATAGTTGACTAAAAAATATAGTTTATAGATGTTAAGTTTTATTTTTTAAAACTATATAGAAAATTATATTTTTAATAATTTAAATTTTAGATGAATACTTAATTTTTAATATAAAAATTATTCAAAATAAAAACAAAACAATTAATAAAACGAACCCATTAAAATTGAAAAAAAAAACAAATTACGATAAATAAAATAGAAATTTATAAATATTAGATTGTTGGAAAATAAATACGTAGATATTAATTTTTTTAATACTGTTAACAAATATTAAATTATAATATAATATATTGAATACTTGAGAGAGTAAGAAAGTGAGATAGAATGAGAGTGAGATGAATAATAAAAAGATAATGGAATTATTTATATTAAATGTGGTAAGTATAATAGACTAACGGTTAGAAATTGTGTGAGAGAATTGTAAATAAATAGAAGATATTGGTATGGATGAGGTCTCCCAAAAGACTTACGGTTAGAGACAGCTTGATTAGTATATTTTTTGACATATTTTTCGACTTTTGATTTCAAATTGTGAAAATAAATTTTGAGCTTGTTTAGTTTCTTCTCTAAGAATATTTTAGTCTTCAAGCTTTAAATACATCTTCTTTCTTTCCTAGTTGTGGCCATGAGTTTTTGTAAAGAATTTGTTATTGCAACTTTCCATTGCTCTTCTTTTGAATATTACATCGTTTTGCAACTTTTTTTTTTTATAACAATAGAAAGTAAACTTGAACATGAATTTTGAATTCCAAACTCCAAACCGGCCCCCGTTTGTTTTGTTTTCTGGATCCGCCACTGCAACCAATAATGCAATATTAATAACAACGGAGTCGGCATGCATCAAATTCGATAATATAAAAATCGATAATGGAAGCTCAACAATTGTTTTTTATAAAAAACATATGAAAGAATAAAAAGGCTAACCACGTTAAAGAAAAATCATACATCTATAATAGGACTAGCAGGGGAAACAGTCAGGAAAATAACTTTAGATGTGGTCATTAGAAAAAATAATCTATAAATAAGGTACAATGTATCTTCATTAAAATAAATATAACAACCCAGTATGATATAATCTTGGATCGACAATGACTCAATCATACGCATGAAGTCGATCTAGAGTTTATCAATGCCTCAACTATCCCGTAAATGGAAACATCACCAAGATACGAGGAAATCAGCACAAATGGAATCATACGCATGAAGTCGATCTAGAGTTTATCAATGCCTCAACTATCCCGTAAATGGAAACATCACCAAGATACGAGGAAATCAGCACAAATGGAAGATGAACCAGAATAATAAATTAAAGTGTCCTCACAAAGAATAAAATACCCCAAAAATATATATACTTGGCTAATGTAACCGAGGAAAAAAAAGAAAAATTAGTCATAAAAAAAGAAACAAATCCTGAAAACAAGTGGAATAACACTATTTGATGGGTGAACATAACATAGTCCAAACCAAAGTTAATCGGTATCAAACGTATATTAAGAATAATTATATCTCCAAGGAAAATACAAAGATTATACTTAAAAAAATAAAAGGCAACTATAGCCAAGGAATATAAACTAACGTTCGTAGGATAAAAATAATTTTTTCACTAGTTGATACGGACATAAAGTCCCGTTATGAGTAAAAGTAAAAATTAAAAAACAAATAATGTTTAAAAGACTTAACGAGCTTACGGAAAGAATATCTGAATGACATTTCTCTACTTCTAATTTTTTTTATAAGCTCGAAGAAGCTATGAAGTGAAACGAAATGATATATTTTACATTGAAAATATATAACAAAATACAACCATAAATAAGAAAATAAACAATAACGCGCACAATGTTTGTTGTCGAAAGAAGGTTACATTTCAAATTCTCTTCGGGTTGAAATTTTTTAAAGCAGCTTATCAAAAATAAATTACTAAACTCTTCAGAATGTAGAATGAGCAGAAGCATATAAGCCTATACTATTAATATGTCACTAATAAGCCTACATGAATAACATTTTGAACGTTTTAAACATGCAAATTAAAGATTGAAAATTGAAAGAGTGCACATACGTCGTAGTCCTCCCCCAAATCTTCACCATACTTCCAAGAATTGGAGAAAGCAAAAACATTCTAGAGGACTATAACAGAAAATAAAATTTCATAAAACAATGAGAAAATCATGTCCTCTCATGATATATTCATCTATGTGAAACAAGGAAAAACTGACGCATATAATTGGCAGTCTCACATTTTGCAACAAGTGCAACGCTAATTACAGAAGAATGACGGGAGTCTAAAGTTGCATACGATGTAATTATATATTTGGGATAATAAACGGGAGTCTAAAGCCGTATACCATGTAAGTATATATTTGGAAGAAAAAACGGGATTCTAAAACCGCATACCATGTAAGTACATATTTAGTACTAGCAGAAACTAAATATTTACAATTAGAAAGTATAAATTTAAAATTAGTAGTAACGGCTAGGAAAATTAGATCATACCTCCAAACACACACTACAGTTGTTCTAATCTCCTTCACCCTAAGAAATATATTTTAAAAACCTGAAGTCGCAGAAAGATTGACCAAATAGTTGGTATAACTAGGGGACTATATATCAATTTCGAACCCAGAACATCAATAAAGTCACAAGTATTAGCTGATTTTTTTATACTAGAGTTTCAATGCGAGTGACCAAATATCATAAATAATGACTCAGAATTCACCTAGAGAAGCATGATGGATGAGAAGTAATAATCAATGCTCGAAAACAGGAATACAACTTATTTCCTAGATGGTGATATTTTAAACCAATCTATTTGGTTTAAATTCTCGGCATCATATAATCTAATAGAATATGAAGTTTCCTATTGCAGGACTTTATATAGGAATAAATATGTGGAGGAAAAAATATATTACTGTAGACCAAATCTCAATTAGTAGTTAGTCAAACTACAGGTTAGATTGAAAAAAAATAACATTATCTAATAGCTCAAAGATCTACAACATTTCGCTTCTAACTTACTTTCCATGAGTTAAATTACAAGAAAAATCCTTAACCACATTACTAACTTACTTCTTATTAACTTCACATCGAAAGAGGTAATGGTAATTGAAAGAAAAAAAGACGAAGAAGATTAGTGAATGGTAATAAAAAAATATCTCGTAGAATGGGTCATACCCAAAGATAGAAGGGAGGCAAAAAAAATAAAAAGAATATCTGCAATATACATGTGGACAACATATACATTATACATAAGAATATTATCACAACCCTTACTAAGATGCCTAGGCATTGACCAATCAAACTTGATAATGAAATAATTACAAGAGGGAGAAAGAGGTGCTCACTGTGGATATAAAGCCTTATACGAAATAATATTGCTCCAATGCTATTATTGGCTAACAAGCATGAAGGATTCAAGGAAAAAGTAAAGATATGAAATACATGACAAAGATCCTTAGATTAAATCCAAGTTCCAATGGTGCTACTTGAAACAGTAACAAAGACTATTACATTTGATAGATGAGGCATGAACATCTTAGAACATTTCCGGACAACCCTTGTAGGAAGATGATACATGATCATTTTCATAGATTGTTTCTCCAAATGAATGGAAGAAAAAGTAGTGCAAAATATTATGACAACAAACTTCCAAAATGACAACATCACAAATACTGCATAAAAATAAATTAAAACAAATATTATCTTCTCCTTTCCATCTTCAAGCTAATAGGGAAAGTTAAAGTTACTAATAGAACACTAAACGAGGTATCAAAAACATGTTAGAAGGATCACTAAAAAATCGGTTGGATACTGTACAATAAGTTTTATGGTCATATAAAATAACACATAGAACTGTCACTAAAGAAACACCACATTCCATGGTATATAGAATGTAGGCAATATTGTCAGCATAAATAGGCATTCTATTCTACAGGATCACAACATATGGTGAAGTAAATAATGATCAAAACTGAATAACAGCAGTTGATCTCGTTAAAGAAAGAATGATCAAAGCACACATTCGATCTGAACATCATAAGGAACTAGTGAGGAATAAATTTAATTCCAAAGTTTGTTTTATGATTTCTAAACCAGAAGATAGAGTGCTTAGAATAAAATTTCACCATACGCGAGAAAAAAAGTATTATGAAGGCTAAAACCAACTTGAAATTGACCATTTACGGTCCAAGTAAAAATAAAGATAGGAACCTACACATTACAGGAACCGAAATGGAAACCAAATGTTGCACCCTTTGAATATAAAGCATTTGAAACTCTATCATAGTCATGTGAACTAAAAATTCTTTCAAGTTGCTACTCATGTAAATCGTATTTATTAAACCATGGAGATGTATCCTCACTTGGTGGCGTGAGAAGATTTTGATGAGTCATTCGACATTAATAAAACGCAATAAGTGTCAAAGATTGGTTCATTTGTTATTTATATACGAAAAAAGCACATAATGCTAAAAATTAAAATTCCAGAATAAAAAATAAACTTTGAATAATTCCAAAGTGTATAATATGCATTGAAAAATAAAAAATGGTCAAGAAAAAATGTGTCACCAAGTAGAAATACTAAATAATACGACGAAAGAAAAAGAATCTTCGAAATAAATTAGACTTCAATGTATACCCAAAAAGTATAATATTTTTTAGCAATATAAAAGTAGGAAAAGAAATATATATATTTCTTTAGTATACAAGTGCCAAATTACATTATGCTAAATGAAATAATATTATTCAGAAATAAACAATAAGGTTTTGAGATAAAATAATTATTCATTACAAAATAAAAATATATAAGTTAATATGCTTTAGATGACACAATTCATCCAATTTCCAAATAATAGATAAAAATGAAAAAGTTATAATGCTTCAGATAAATAAAAACCACTAGGCCAATTATGAATAACAAAACAAAATTAACCATGTGTCATCAATCTAAACGAACAATAATAAGTTACATTTGCATAAAAAGAACGGAAAACCCTATCATGGAGTCATGAACATTGAACATACATGAAAAATACGAGAAAACAATTTTTGGCCTATGTACGTGATCAGTCATTTGGAAAAATAAAATATATGAAGTGTCTAAGATATAAAGACTCAACCATACAAAACGAGTATTCACAAAAAAAGCCTACAAAATTACAACATACATACGAAAGCTATAAACAATGTAACAAAAGCTTTCAAACGCATATGCAATAAGTCAAAAGACAAATCATACTTCTTTCAAAGAAGAAGAAGCAAATGTGGTATAAGAGATATCTAACCTTGATGGATTCTCTCTTTTTTTTCACAAAAAAATTTATTTTTGAAATAATTTACCATGTGTCACTAAGCAAGATCTTGATGGTAATGTTTGCATGGTTTTCTACATCTATTTTAAAGATTTAAATGCACTAAAATTACATCTTTATATTTCATATATTCCATCTTTGTATTTAATTATGAACTTAGCCCCGATTTCACTCACCCGTATACTATTATCAGCTTCGGGTCCGAAAGGCCGCACAGTTTTGCCTTTGGTCTACTCTAAAAATGTCTTATTCTAGTTGAGATATGTTCATACTTACATATCACTGATATTTTTATGTCTAACCAATATGTGATCAAGTTTACATTTCAATAGTCTCCCTTAAACTTGATCATTTCATCCAGAGTCGACTTTTTGAGTTGTCCATTATAATATTTTGATCTTTTATCACTCTATCCAAGCACTCTTGAAAACTAAATTTAACATGATTGATTGTATAACACTTAAGTATATATATTAAATGCAAGTAAGTAATGAAAATTACTAGTAGCTGTAATTAAAGAAAATCTAAAGTAAATCATGAAAATCTAAATTTCAACTCCATGAAATATATATTTAATAACAACGTTTTTTGGAATTTCTTATCTCTTCAAGACAGAACTTCATATGAGAAACTAAAAAAAACTATTAAAGCACATATGACTAACATTTTCTAAAATACGTATTAAGAGAAGATAATTGATTATATCTCTTAACATTTCAATTAGGATTACCCAACCGACATGGGAGAACTTTCAATATCCACCCTCTACCTCAGAGGTTGGTCTCACTAGGTAGACCCTCATATAGGAAAGGTTTGGGTCAAAAAAAGAATCTTGGAAAATAGGGCTTTAATATTATTTTGGGAAGATAGGGCTTTATATCTCACACATTAAGCATCCATATATATAAGTTTGAACTTAACTAAATCTCACTCACTAGTATTATATTATCTGATATTGGGCCAAATGCCTGCATGACTTTGCTTTTGGTCCACTCCCAAAAGGCCTAATTTTCCAAAATACTCATTAAAAGAAGAAAAATCTTATATTTCTTATACATCATAAATTTGGATTCCCCAACTGATGTGGAATAACCTTCAATATACACCATTCACCTTAAATATTAGAATTTTAGGAATCTATACGCTTTATATCCAATATATACCACACTTTTTCCTATGATATTGTCCGCTTTGAGCCCGAATGTGCACACGACTTTGTTTTTTATTCACTCCCAAAAATCCTCATCCTAGTGGAGATATGTCTATACTTATATATCATTCATATTTTCTATTTTGAACTAATATAGATCATTTTACTTCTACCAAAGCAAATACACATAACAAAATCTTGAATAATCATCAATAAATATTATATAATATCTTTCACCATTATTGAATTTTTTTAACCTATTATGAATCAAGTCTAACAATTTTGTAGATCTTTCAACATTTACTTATGATGTGATTTTTATCATTTTGAATTCAACATATGATTTCTATATTTTGTATGAATCTATTTTACAATTTAGAAGGCTAGCTTTAACTATTTGTTTAATTATAAAATAACCAATGTAAGCATATCACCCAATACAATATAGTTATTATGAACTTAAAATTAAATTAAATTTTTTAATTATATTATATACCATATAACCGTTTCATCACAAGAGTATCATTTTCTATAAAATAAATTTGAAAGTTGATATATACCATACACCCTTCGATTTCTATCTTGTTCATGTCCTAAATATATAAAACATCAACATGTAAACTTGAATCATTTTATCTTTTACATGCAATGTTTTTTAATCTAAATATATATTTGGATGTTTTAAAATTTCTACTCATGCTTTTTAAGCCTTAACTACTGATAACATCTACTGATAACTTTTCCATGAATGAGATAATTTTAGTATGATTTATCACATTTATCACATTTTCAAAACTACAAATTTGAAGTAGATAACTTTACTTAAGATTATCTAAAGATTATGCATTTGAGGGAAAATATATTTTCCATATATGAAGTTAGGATCAAAGTAGTAAGATATTAAAAAGGTTCGTATACCTTTTGTCTTAACCTTGTATTTGGACTCAAATACATTCTAAAATTCCATCACAATATATCTCGTTTCTGCAGCGGTCGCAAAACTAATAGATGTCGTGTTTAGAATACATCTATGATATATATATATATATATATATATGAGTTCATCTTTTTCTTACTTTTTTTAAATTTCTATAATGATATCATCATTGGTTCGATCATGAAGGTTAGCCAAGTTTGGATCAAGCGTACATAATAGTTGAGCGTGGTGATGAGAAAAATTAACTTATCTTGCCATTTTATAAAATTTTATCATCGAATTGGTCAAGACGTAAAAGGTCTTGATTTGTGTATTTGATTGTTAAGATGAACATTTTGGAATGAATCATTGTATTTATTTATTTTTAGTTATAGAAAATGTAAAAGATAAAAACAATCTTATATAAAACTTGTAGTTGGAATTTTAGCGGGAATGTTTGGGAGAGCTTGAGACACATATTAGATATATTTTTCAAAAATAATTATGTCCATAATTAACATTACTTTGTTATAATTAGAAACATATTTATGGATGTAGCAAGCCGTGAATAATTTGATGCAAGCAACAAAAAATCAAAACTCTTATATTGATCAACTTAGTAAATACGAAATAACCATGATATTAGCAATTATAATATTTTGGATAGTCTTAATAATCAGCGTTCTTCTCTCATTTATAGTTTTAAGGTTTTATTAAAAATAAACACAAATTTAAAAATAATAATTCAAAGAAGTAACATTTTAAACAATTGCATTTATCTAGTTTTACCGCAATACAAATAATAATACTTACAGTGAAGAACTACTTGCAAATGGCTCAATATGGTCTAGGTTGGCACACATTGATATAACCGAGTGGAACACTCAATAGTTCTATAACATACAAACAACGAATCACCCCTCTCTGTTTGAGTTCTACTAGAATAAAATGCGGAAGCACTTGTAAGGTTACTCATCTTAGTTATACTTGATTCCACCAGTTTTGCAGATCTAGACTTCTATAGGCATTTCCTGAATATTTTTTTTATTTTAATGCTCATTCACTATTGAAGGAAAGATATTAGTCCAAAAAAACATATTATGTATGCAAAAACAAACACACAAACACATGAAGGTAAAGAAAACAATGAGATCTAGGGTTTTGTTTAGTAGTCAGTCCAACCAACAAAGCAATATACATTTTTGCGTACGAATGGTAAATGAATCCTAACCTATGTATCTCTTATATAGATAATGCAATCAAGGTTAAAGTATAATCCATATTTAATTCTACCATTATATTTTTCTTTATGATCAAGGACCACAACACACTAAATTGATTTATATTAATGTAGTTTTTGAACATATTAGTTGAGTCTCAAGTGTAAGTGTTGATATTTGTGCCAAACTTTCACATAACCCAAATTTTACATGGTTTCTATATTTGTACCTTCATAATACATTTTCACCTATATATTCAATTCCTATTTAATTATATATTTATATAATTGATTCGACTATTTATTAATTGGACCTGCTTATGAAAATGCATAAACTTATCATTACCATACCGATCCACAATATTCAAACAATCTCTTACTTAGATCGTCATATGTTACTCAATGATATATTTAATTTAATGGACGTCATGATTCTATTATCAATAAGTGAAGTGAACAACCTTGTACGTGGTCAATGAATGATAAATGATTAATTATATTTTCCTTGTAATATGTATAATTGGACACAACACATCATCTCCATCAATCAATTACATGGATCCATTATGAGGAGTAGCATAAAAATATATATTTAAATACACATATTTATTTGTAACTGATCCTACATTAGTGGAGATCCACTTCATGAGTTACAAAAGTCAATGAACTTAAACTGAGCCATATATTGCAATAAACCAAAATGTATACCATAAAATTGTAAATATAAGTTTGTTCATATTATAAAACTCCCATTGATATAAACAATCCTATAAATCAAGTACACACATCCCAGTGATATATTCTAGAATAACATTATTTAATACTACATTTGTAAGAGGATCTGCCCCATGGGGTTTGTGTCAATGTGCTCTATACTTATTTGACCTATTTAAACTCTCTCTTTAATAGATATGAACTTTATGTCTATGTGTTTGGAAATATAAGAGCTCATATTATTTTTGGAGTATTGCATTGCGTAATTGTTGTCACAATACAATTTCATGACATATTCTATCCCTTATAAAACACGTATTTTAGTGATAAAATTTTGCAGTCATAATGCATGGTTTGATGCCTCAAAGCACGTAACAAACTTTGCTTCCATTGTAGATGATGAAATTAGTATATTTTTAAACATTTCCATGATATTTATCTTCAACTAATAAGAATATGATTTCCACCAAAATATAAGTTAGAATACCCAATGATCTTCAGTCAATCTGACTTCTTATATGTCAACATGTTCTCGTTTCTTCCTTACATATATTAGAATACTCTTTTAACTTCCTTCTGGTGGTCCTTCCATGAGTTGCTTACATATCCCCTAACATACTAACAATGAAGGAAATGTATGCCCTTGTACAAGCTTGAGTATACATTAAACTACCAACTCCAAAACATAAGGGATTATTTTTATTTCTTTAATTTTAAGTGTTGTCTTTGGACAGTAACCAACGGTCAATCTGTCACTTTTTTTCTATAAGAGTACTCAAGGATCTGCAAATTTCCACTCTATAACATTTCAAAATACTTTTTATATACACCTTTTGTGATAATGCAAGAATTTTACAAGGGTCATTCCGGTGAATTTGAATTTTTAATACAAAAGTTATATATATATATATATATATATATATATATATATATATATATATATATATATATATCGATTTTTATGATATAAATTTCTTTATACAGCGTAACAATTCTTATTGTTTGAGATGTTCGTAGGAGAGGGTCGGATAAAGAAATATTCGTATGAAGTGACAACAAATAGTAAAATCAATGATTACTAGAAAGAGAAAGACACAAAACGAATAAATGTAGCAATAATTGACTAATCATTGTCCCATTTCCCCAAAAAGGAATGTCCTTTATATTGTAAATGAGGTAGATAGTAAAATTACGTAATTACCACCATTAAAGTGGATTTCTTACCCCACTATTTGACTATTTATAGACAATTTCTTGGGGTGTATCATTTGAAGCCCCCCTTATATCTTATGTTTGCTTTACTTTGGTCCTTAACGACTAAATACCTAGACTATGATTCCATTAGTGGAATAAATTACATATTACTCACCTATATTTTTCTTCCTATATCAGTAGCCCCCCAGTCCATGTGTAGTTCTCTGGATGTAGACTTCAATTGATATTTTACCCTGGTCGGATCAGAAGCCTTTGCCATCCTGGACGGACATTTTGCTTCTTGATGAAAAATCTGATACGGTCGGATCAAAATTTTGTATTGTTGACCTCATCTCAGGTCATGCTGACCTCATATAAGTAATCATTTACATCAGGCTCGCGTGCCTCCTTTTTCTGTTATCAAGTCAAATATTTTTTAGGCGGTGGAGTTACCATGGGACACGTGTCACACTTTTGCCCACATTGTCGGTGCGTCCTTTGAGGTGATTCGATGCAGGCTAGCGTGTCAAAGTACCGTTACCCCTAACTTTTCATCTTCTAGTCCCCTCTACTATAAATACCCGTCTCTTTTTCTGAGTAAAGGTTTTATTTCCTCTTAGTTTCTACTTGTTTTTTCAAAAAATATTGTTCTAGGGAGAGAGATCATTGTTAAACCAAATCTTTATTCTGCACTTACATGCGTGCCGAGTTTATCGACCTCGAAAGGTACACACTCTGGAGGTGGTTCAACATTTCTAACCGAATTGACATTTGCAGACCTTCTGGTGCAAGAGAGTATCCTTCCCTTGCAGAAATTTGGGAATCAACCTTTCGTGATAACTGGTCTCCCATCTGTGAGCTCTCCTTCAATCTTGTCATATCCTCCCCCGGTCAAGCTCACCTTTCAAGTGGTGGGGTTGATCCTTCCGTTTCTTCAACATCTTCAGAGTTTCCTTCTCGACCTTCTTCCTTCATCATAATGGGTGACAATAGGGGAATACCAACTGTCAAAGAACACATAGATAGAGTTAAAAGAAAAATATCACCCGATCCGGCAACAAAATCAGTTAAGACGAGGATTTCCTCTTCAGACTCGAATCCTCAAACAACTCCACAAGGTTCCCCGCAAACGACTCTAGAGGTTAGCCCTAGGAAACCTTTGACCAGGGGGACTCGACCAGAATCTATTCCATAAGTTCAGGAGAGAAATTTGACCAATGATCCTGATAATGATAGGGAGAATCCTGATATAACGGTGGTTGAAGCGGAACCTCTTCAAGTTGTTCCTGCTGATGTTCCTTCCTCGGAAATGTACATTTAGTTCCTCCATCAGAACCTGCCACTAGTCCCCCCCAATACGGTGAGACTTCTTTGGTGAATGGTAAAAAAACGAAGAAACGTACCACAGGTTTGCCTTCGAATAAAGAAAACACATTTTAGGCGACAACCTTCGTGGTATTGAATCTAAACACCTCTTGGATCTATACAGAGTGAAGTAAAAATACTTTCATCCGACTGGGGAGGTCAAGCTAAGAGATCGCTAGGGTATTCCAACTAACATTACAATCCAATTTCCCACTGCTGGTGAGACACCTTTGTCTGTTCGGAACAACGAGCTGGTTCTCTATACTGAACTTATGAACTGGGGTCTTCGACTACCCCTCAATCCTCTCCTGGCTGTGGTACACCCTCATGAATTGTATTATTTCCTTTAGACTCTCCAAAAACGCCTTTACCAATGGAGCAACTTATTTCTGTCTTGGGTGTGGCCAAGAATTCCCACTACCCCTTCTACTCGCTTGGTTTTTCCAGGAAACTTAAAGTGATTAAAGATTGTTTGGAAGCAGATTAGAAGTTGAAGCAACAGTTCCTATTCATCTTTGGTTGTGGGAGACCGGCTTCGAAGACTTCGAAGACCTTCCTCATCGGTTAACACTGACGTGGACCAGGCAGAGTAAGTATTCTAACCTAAGTTTTTCTTAGTCGCCGGGTTTGGTATTTGTTCCTTTTTCAGCCATGAAGGAAATCGCTAAGTCCTTTAAGCGTCACGCCAAAGCAGGTAAGGATATTTTTGAGAAGCTAAGAGTTTGGATAGGTGAACACTGGGATCACAAGTTTCACCAAAGCTTTCTTCCCATGAACTTTGCCAAGAGTAACCTTTGGCGATTCAATCTTAGTGAGAGAAAGTCCACCTCAGAGCTTATGGTGCCTCCCTCAGATGACCATGTCCTTAAACACGTACAACATTTGGATAACATAGCCTACCTTCCTACTCGGGCCCGAGCTTCGAGTCATCAAGATGCAGAAAAACCCGAGGAAAAAGAAGATGAGGAGACTGAGGAGGATGCCAAATCGGAAGGTGATGCTCCCGAGGAAAGAAAAGTCAACGCTCAAGGGAGTTCTCAACATGAGGATCAGGTTGGTCCACAAGAAGGAGTAGAGGATAGTCTTCCAGCAGAGGCTCAGGGTGATCATCAAATCGAAGTTCAAGTGGACCCGTTACAAGATTCGAGGTTATCGAAGGCCCTCAGGCTGTTTCCCCGACCTCTCACCCGAAAAACAAATCAATTGAGGCTGACCATACAGTTGAAGTTAGGCCTCATGGTCGGGATGGTCCAAGGAGGCCGCGAAGGTTTACTGTTGAGGAGAAAAAGAAAAGGATCGTTGAGAGTGGAGGGGAGAGCGACAATACTACGTGTCCAAGCCTACCTCCGATAAATAAGTTCGTAGTTGTCGACTCGGACTCTGGTGGTGAATTTGTACTCCAACGAAGGGATCCTCAAGAAGATGATTCTGATGAGGGGAGGTCTCCCTCCCCCGCCTCAGCTTTCTCCGATGTATATGAAAATGATTATGTTGCGAATGAGTTGAATAAGCTACTTCGTGTTGTTGCCCTTATTGAACGCAAAGTTAACCGCAAAAACCGGTATAAGGGTGAAGTCATTGAGGGAAGAACTGAGGTGAAAGCCTTAACTTCTGAGGTAACTGAATTGAAGGTTAAGGCGAAAAAATTAACCGATGAGCTCGCCGAAGAAACCGAGATATCTTCCAAGGTAGAGGGCTTAGTCTCCAAATCCGATGAGTTGAAAAAGAAAGTAAAGGAATTACATGATGAGCTAGCCAGGACATCGGAAGTATCTGCCAAGGTAGAGACTTTGACCTCGGAGTCCGAGAAGTTAAAGAAAAAGGTGAAGGAGCTGACTGATGAGCTGGCCAAGAAATCGGAGGTATCTGCCTAACTGAAGAAGGTCGAGGATGAATTGGCTAAGGAGAAGAAAACCTCTGAGGACCGCTTGGCCACCATTACCTCTCTTGGGACTGAACTATCCGAGGAGCAGACAAAATTTGACGATGAATGGAAGAAGTTTATTACTAAGGATGCCGAGCGCGACACGACAGTAGATGGTCTTGTTGAGGGTTATTTCAAGATAAAGTTATACTTTGAGAAAGTAGTCGCAGACATTGAGAAATTAGCAGCAGAAAATGAAAGTTTGAAGGAATACTTCAAAACTGAGCAGAAAAAATGCCTTGATGAATACGCTGCTAAGATCGTTACTTGCCTTGAAGAAAGAGATGTCAAGTTGAGGTCTGTGGTGGTGATGGAGATGCATAAAAGGTTCCCGGACCTGCACCTTGGTAGTCTTTGGACTCGGGTTATTGAACAACATTTCCCCCTTGGAGTATCCATGGAGGACCCCGAATCAAGTGAGGACTCAGAGAGCTCGTCGTTGGATTCAGATTCTCCCGCAGGCAGTAAAGAGTATTCTGTTTCCGATTAGTATGTGATGGGAATTCCATCTTTTGTTAACTGTTTATCCCTTAAACCTGTTAAAAGAATTTTTTTGTATAATCTTCTCCTCACTGTGGGAGCTTATGATGGGATAATTTTAGTGTGATTCTTCATTAAATCATTTCATCCTCATGTTTTTCTTCTTGTGATTCAATACTTGAATTATTTATTCACACATTTTTTGGTGCATATTTTGAGTTCAAAAATATGAACTTTCCTGTCCAAACTTTTTAGAGTATGTTTTGAGTTCAAAAAGATGAAATTCTTTGTCCAAACTTATTTGCAGTACGTTTTGAGTTCAAAAAGATGAACTTTCTAGTCCAAACTTTTTTGGAGTGCGTTTTGAGTTCAAAAAAATGAACTTTTTCTAGTCGTTTAAGAAGGCAATGAAATTCAATATATATGTCGGCTATTTAGGCACCTCATTAAAACCTTCCTACGCCACCAGGGTAGGAAATAGTATGCCACCGGAACTTACATAAACTGATAAATAAAATATTTACATGTCACACAATCACACTAAATAAGCCTTTAGGTTCTCAATGTTCCACGGATGGGGAAGATCTCTCCCTCTTTGTCTTTTAGTCTGTACGTCCCTGGTTTTATCTTCTTTGTTATTGAGTACAGACCTTCCCAGTTTGGAGCGAGTTTTCCAAGTCTCTTTTATTTTATGTGTAAGAAGACTTTTCTTAGGACCTTGTCACCCACCTCGAATTATCTACTTCTGACCTTTGACGCGTACCGGCTTCTCATTAGAGTCTGATAGTGCAAAGAATTCAATTGTGCCATTCTTCTTTTTTCTTCTATCAGATCCAGTTCGGTGCGTTTTCCTTTGTCATTTCCCTCCTCGGAATACTCGCTCAGTCGATAAGATGGGAACATAGTTTCTGATGACACTACTGCATCTATTCTGTACACAAGTGCGAAGGGCGACTCATGCGTTGCAGTCCGGGGAGTAATCCTGTAAGCCCGTAGCACTTCTTGTAGGTATTCTGGCCACTTCCCTGCTTTTCCTTCTAGATTTTTCCTTAATCCATCCAAAATTGTTCGATTGGTTACTTTGACCTGACCATTCTCTTGAGGATGGAAAGGTACTGAGAAACATTGTTGTATTCCTTTGGATGCGTAGAAAACTCTCATTTTGCTGTTGTCGAACTGTGGGCCATTGTCCATCATGATCTTCCTAGGTATACCAAAACGACAATAGATGTTGGAGATAATGAATTTAATCACATATTTTTCTCTTGTTCCTGCTAACGGTTCGGCTTATACCCATTTGGAAAAGTAGTCCACAGCAACAATGATTGTTTGGCACCCTCCTGAAGCCATAGGAAGTGGTCCGACTATATCGATTCCCTAACGATCAAAGGGCAGAGATTCTGATACTGAATCTAGTGGCACTCCGGGCATGTGAATCGAGTTAGCAAATCGCTGGTAGGTGTCATATTTTTGTACTAACTCCCTGGTGTCCGCTGAGATGGTCAGCCAATAATATCCAACAAACAAAACTCTTCGTATTAGTGTTTTGTACCCAAAGTGCGTGGATCCTTCCCCATCGTGCAGCTCCGAGAGTATTAGGTGTGACTCATCCTTCCCTAAACAGCGAAGTGGAGGCCGACTAAAAGATCTTTTATACAGAACATCTATGAGGACCACGTACCTGTATGCTTTGAACCGTATTCTCTTGGTCTTTACTTTGTCAACATGTAATGTGTCATGGACTACAGAATCTGGTATCTCGCTTCTCCAATCTTGCACTAGGGCTGTGAATATTTGGAAAGCTTCGATAATACCTTCAACTGGTTCAGATCCCTTAATTATTGACGAACTATCTTGGGTGACTATCCAGGGATGTTCCTCTGAGTAAGACGCTTTAGCCAAGGAATCTACCACTGAATTCCCTACCCTATGAACGTGTTCGAATCGGACGTCCTCGAACTCTATGGTCAAAGCCTTCCAGACCCCTAGATACTTCACTAAATAATCTTTCCTTGCTACTGAGCTCCCCAGAGTGTGGTTCACTAAAAGTTGGGAGTCGCTAATTAACTTAACTCGTTTAGCCCTGCAAATCCTTGCAAGTCTTAATCCGGCCAGTGCTGCTTCATACTCGGCCTCGTTGTTTTTGCCTGGAATCCAAGTCGGATCGCCTGGTACATTGCAATGCCTTCCGGGAGGTTAGTTCTACTCCCACTCCACAACCAGATGAACTGGATCCCCCGTCCATTCGGACTAACCACTCAGGATCGAACTTTTCTTCCTTCACATCCATGTCATCTCTGTCAGAATGAAACTCTACCAAAAAATCAGCTAGTTCATGTACTTTGATTGCAGTTCGCGGTTCAAATTCAATGTTAAAATCCCCAAGTTCTACCGACCACTTAGTCATCCTTCCGGACACATCGGGCCTCTACAACATATTTTTCAAAGGAAAAGATGTTCGCACTAGAACCGTATGAGCTTGGAAGTAAGGCCTCATCTTTCGAGCTGATGTTACTAGAGTAAGTGCCAACTTTTCTAACTTGAGGTACCTCTTTTTTGCATCCAAAAAACTTTTGCTTACGTAGTAAACTGGTCTTGGAACGTTCGATTCTTCTCGGACTAAAACCGTGCTGACTGCAAAATCGGACACTGCTAGGTAGATGAACAACTTCTCTCTCGGACGTGGCTTTGTCAGAAATTTCTGGGGATGAAAGATGTTGCTTGATGTGATTAAAGGCGTCTGAGCATTCTTGTGTCCAATCGAAGAGATTCGCTTTCCTCAGCACCTGGAATAATGGGGCACATTTATCTGATGACCTGGAGATGAACCTGTTTAATGCATCCAGCCTTCCAGTTAAAATTTGCACCTCTTTGATCGTTCTAGGTGAATCCATGGTATATAAAACATTTAAGTGCACTGGATCGGCTTCGATACCCTGCTCACTGACTATGTAGCCTAAGAATTTTCCGGATTTTACTTTGAACGTGCATTTTCCAGGTTCAACTTTAAATTTATTTTGGCCGGATTAGCGAAGGTTTCTTCCAAGTCAGCTAAATGATCCTCATCCCTGGGACTTTTAACTAACATGTCATCAATATAAAATTCTACATTTCTGTCGATCTAGCTTTCAAAAGCTTTGTTCACTAAACGCTGGTACGTTGCCCCCATATTCTTTAGTCCGAACGGCATAACCATGTAGCAGTGTAGACCCTATCGGTGATGAAAGTCGTGCTCTCCTGATCCCCCGGGTCCATCCGGATGTGATTGTATCCAGCGTACGCATCCATAAACGACAATAAACAATTTCCGAACGTCGAGTCCACCAGTTGATCTATTCTTGGGATTGGGAAAGGATCTTTAGGGCAAGTCCTATTCAGATTAGTGAAGTCTACGCACATCTGCCATTTTTCCATTTTTCTTCTTCACTAAGATTGGATTGGCCGTCCACAATGGATATTGTGATTCGCGAATGTGGCCTACTTTGGTTAAACGGTCTACTTCCGCCATTATTGCTTCAGTTTTCTCTTGGGAAAAAGATCTTCTCTTTTGAATGATCGGTCGAACACTGTTCCGTATAGCCAACCTGTGACAAATGATATCTTATGGGACCCCTGTGACACCTTCTGTGCACCAAGCAAACAAATATAATTTGGTTGAAAGAAATTTGAGTAAGCTTTCTTTTACCTCTTGTGATAGCCTTCTTCCTATCTTGAGACTCTTTCCATGGCTAAAAGCATGATCCTTGAAGCCTTCATCAGGGACCATGAACCCAGAGGACTCCCTTAGATCATCAACATGATCGGAATCCAAAGGAATCCCCTCTGACTGATATTATTTGTTAGATCCGACCCCTTTCAACTGCTTGGGGGCTAGCACCACTTTATAGCATTCCCTATCCATTTTCTAACTTGACCTTACTGTTCCAACATTGATGCCGACTACGTACTTCAAACATTGGTGAACTGTGGACGGCATAACATGCAGTTCAGACAACCATGATCTTCCGAAGATGGCGTTGAATGATGTAGGCGCGTCTACCACGAAAAATAATACTGTTACTATATTATTGAACGACCATGTGCCCACTTCTACCATTCCCTCGAATTATTCGACGACATCTGTGCTCGCACCAATGAATCCCACTATCTTCCTGTCGGATCGTAGGATTGTTGGGGGATTGGTTATCTGGTTGTAGGTTGTCATAAACATTATGTTGGCGGAACTCCTTTTGTCAATCAAGATTTTTCTTATCTCGTTTCCAACAATCTTTGCTCCGATTAGCACTGTGTCCTCATGCCACCTTTTCCGGGAATAATTTGATATACCTGCTACCGTATCCCCACCAAAAATAGTTAGTGATTCGAAAAACGCACATAACTCACTGACCTTTTCTATGGGGATTGATTCCGCTACCATGTTTATAGTGTTCCTGCCCGGTTTCGGATCAAGGTACTCCTTGGCTACATCAAACGCATCCAAAAAAACTCTTCTTTAATCACATTGGATATCAGCATGGTATCTTCTTGCCTCAGAGCGGCTTCTTGTTTTGGTGCCACTGCGGTATTCTTCTTGACAAAGTCAACTAGCTTTCCGTTCTCTATCAGATACTGGACTTCTTAAAGCCACAGAATCCTTAGTGTGATGCCCGATATCATCATAGATCTGAAAGTATTTGTGCTTCCTGTGTTCCCTCGGAGTATGTAATAGGAAAGGCTTGCGAAAATGCACATTCTCACGTGTCTTTTCGAAAATGGTTGAGACGCATTCGGTCAATTTGACGTAATGAGCTGGTCGGACCCACCTATTTGATGCATGTCTGACATACTGCTGAACTGCTTGACCTGTCTGTTGGTACTGTTAGTTTTGCATTGTCCGTTGAAGGGTTTGATTCGTTGTTTGAACCGTTTGGGCCGTGGTCGGACAGTTGAGACCGGTTGCGCAACTTGTAGTCGGACATTCACCGTCATTGTACTGGCCGTGGCTAAGCTTGGATCCTGATAAAATTGAGATATTGATTCTATTTCTGAGGCCTTAGTCTCCTCGACTAAGATTCTTTTCTTTATCTGATCTAACAACGCTCCGAAATAACATGTGTATCCACGGCATTATCTTTCATTACCCCTGCGAGAAGACCTATTCGGAAAGCAATTAACGCTACCTTGTCTGCACAGAACTCCATGTCCGTCTTGACCTGGATGAAACGCTTCGTGTATTCTTTCAAACTTTCTCCAATTTTATGTCGACAATAAATTATGGTATCTCCATTGGCACGAAACTTTTTTGCTTCCGACGAAGTGTTGTCGGAACATGCTCTAGAACATATCGAATTTTTTTATACCCCCTGTGGCTGACGGTTATACCACTTCGAAGCAGCGTTGTTGAACGTCTGAGAGAAAGCTCTACACAACAACTTGTTGTCATCCTCGTAGTTGATCATAAAGTTCTTAAACTGCTCAATATGGTTATCTGGATCCTTAGTCCCATCAAACCTTTCTAGTTTGGAAATATCGAACCACTTGGGAAGGTGCCTAGAGAGGATCTCCGGGGAAAGGGTGGATGACCTCCAGTTGTGTCCAACCTTGTAAGCGCTTCCCCCCGGACCATCATTGGTGGCTAGGTACAACGTTTTTTCGGTCAGAGAAGTGAAATAATTACTAACTCGGTAATTTTGATGATAGTTATCGGACTGAGGTTGTCTCCGAGCGGTGACATGTTCGCCTCGTATATTTCCCGTTTTTTCCTGCTCCTTGGAGTATAATTTCCTCTTATCAGGGTCGATTTTCTTTCTTGAATCCTTCCTTCTCCGACTAGTCCAATGAACATGCTTGCGAGTTCTCGAATCTCTGTGCCTTCGATCCACCTTGTACCTTGAATCTGTCTCCAATGAGGAAGACTTATCAGAACTCAAAGAGGTATATTCGGTAGACTCGAATGACTTGTATTTTTGCTCCGACCCAGCGCGCCTTTTAGAATGTCGACGGCTTTTCCTGCGTCGGTTCTCTTCAGGTTGAACATCATCTTGGGTCTGATCAGCCTCGATCCTTTCTTGTCGGACCTCAGATTTGACCTTCTTGGAACTCGCCATCATGGCCTCCCTTTCCGCATTTCACCTTTTGATGTCTTCTAGTAACTCTTTTCATCTTGCGACCATGACAGGTTTATCTAGAAGCTCTTCTGCTTATCGATTCGTGGAATTGCCCTCGTTCGTGACTTGTTCTTCCATCAGATGGTCACCAGACTCAACGTCGACTAGATCTCTCGTCGAATTAGTCTCGATCTCTCCACGAGTTTCAGTATCCATATTTTTTAGAATTTAGTTTTCAAGGTTTTAGAAAATTAAATATGGGTACCAAACGGTTCCCACAGACGGTGCCACTGATGAGCTTAGAAAATTCTTAGTAAAATTCAGAAGCGAAGATGTTCGTAGGAGAGGGTCGGACAAAGGAATATTCGTATGAAGTGACAGAAAATAGTGAAATTAATGATTACCTAGAAAGAGAAAGAGACAAAAGGATTAAATGTAGCAATAGTTGACTAATCATTAGCCCCTTTCCCAAAAGGGAATGTACTTTATATAGTAAATGAGGTAGATAGTAAAATTACATAATTACCAACATTAAAGTGGATTTTTACCCTGCTATTTGACTATTTACAGACAAGTTCTTGGGGTGTATCATTTGACCCCCCTTATATCTTATGTTTGCTTTACTTTGGTCCTTAACCACTAAATACCTAGACCTTGGTCCCATTAGTGGAATATATTACACATTAATGACCTATATTTTCCTCCCTTTATCAAAAGTTACTCCAATTGAACATGTGATACATAAAATCTTCAACTGAGTTGATATCAAAAGAAAAAGAGACTATTACCTCAAAACATTTGTCGTACCACTAACGAGAAGCTTGTTTGACCCTATAAAATTATTTCTTAGCTTGGCATAGTATGGAACTCGAGTTACCTATTTCAAAGTGTTTATGTTGAACCATATAGACCATTTTCTCATTATCACCATTGAGAAAAATGGTTTTTACATCCTTTTGATGAAAATTTTGATCAAAGTGTGCAACTAATACCATAATTTCTGTTGATGCAGTCAAATAGTTTCAGAGGATATTTAAGTAATAAAGATATTAATAATTATTTTTTGATGAGATGTACATAGATACTTAAGTTGCTTGGAAACATTTTAGGGAGAGATGCTCTGACAGGCTAGGTAAGACCTAAATTCTGTCCCGATCTCATTAAATATTATCAATACATATTTATAGCCAAATGGGTCTAATGGTTTTATATGGTAGGTCCATTTTGGTAACCAAAATTATTACATCATCATATATAAAATAAACTTTGGTTCGACAATCTATTTATCCGATTTAACCTTCAGATAACTCATCATCAGCTGTAAATGAGTCATCTGTAGATACTGGAAATAATATATATCTTTAAAATCAATCCCTTCATGTGAGTATAAACTTTAGATACAAGGATCATTTAATGCATTTTCACATTACCCATACAATTTTGTTTAGTTTTATGAAACCATTTACAACCATTTTCCATGAAGGTAATGGGAAAAGATCCCATATCGCATTATTTTGCGTCAGTTTGTAATCTTACTTCATAGTGTCAATCCACATCTTAGAGGTAGAAATTTTAATGGCTTCTTTGTAAGACAACAACTCATTTTACAATTCTAGCACATAACTTTTCATTTTCTTGAAGATATACTATATAGTCTGAATGTAATATATTCTTTTTTCTCTCTTGGATATTATGAAGGACACTATTATTTCTTGTTTCACTTTATGATCTTCATGATGAATGTTATTTTGTTCTATTTGTATAATATTAACATTATTTTGAGTGTATCTTGTTATCACTACATTATATTCGTATCCTGGTTAAAACTCTCAAGTTGAACATTCATGTAATTTTTAGTGTCCTTTTGCTCCGACGTGGAAAATAACTGGCATTAAAGTTCAATCTTCTGATACTTAGGTATCTCTGTTGAAACCTTCATAAATATTTAAACATTATTCCTCAAAATGAACATATGTTCTTGAATCTCCCCCGTCTCATCAAACTCAGCATCCTCAAGAAACTGTGTTGTTCTCGTCTAAAAAAATACTACCAGTAGAAGGATCATAAAACTTATAATCTCTGGAAAACTTGGAATAACCAATAAATAAGAAGCTAACCGTTTATTAGTACAATTCCATTTTCTAAAGCCTAGAAGAATATGCTTCAAATGTACATTCCAATATATGTAGATGCTTAAATTTAGGTTTGCGTCTAGTCCAGAGCTTATATACTGTCTTAACGGTTGCTTTAGTTAGAAATCGATTGAGTATATAAGTTGCACATTTGATGGCTTCACCTAGAGTGATAGTGGTAGAGTCAAGTTACTTATCATACTTATAACCATATCCGTAAGTGTACAGTTTTGTCTTTTAGATATACAATTTATGTTAGATTGCTCCCGATATTATGTACCTAAGGACTATGCCAAACTCCTTTGGGTATCTAAAAATGGTCCTTGATGTTGTCTATCTTATCTATCACATATTTACCACCATGGTCAGATCTAACGCACTTAAAGCTACATTTTTTCAACTTTGATCTTTAAAGCTACGAACTTGGCATGCTTTCTTATTTATCGTGGAGGAGGTAGAGGTTCCCGAAATGAGAGAAATCATATATAAATTATATGAACTATTGCTTCATGTTCCTTGATTCTTTTAGAATTAGTCCACATATATCAATTTTAATCAGTTCTAAAACTTACATCGCTCATGTCCCCATATCCTTTTAGTATTCGTCTAATTCCCACTAATACATTTGATACAAGTACCGAAATCACAATAATTTAGGGGATATAATAAACCATTAACAACAATATTATTTATCTTAACTTTGGATATATGACCTAAGAGCTTGTTCCACTTTATACCTGATCTTTCTGTTTTATTAATTTTATTCTTTATTAATTGTGTTTTTATTCATATGTTGTGATGATCAAGAGTATGTAATAAGTAAAACCTATCATCCGTTATTAAATTAGCAGTACCAACTGGTGAGGTGAAAACTTAGTCGGATGGTCTTTTTGGTAAGTATTTTGATTATATATTTATTATAAGGTGGAAGTTAGAGATATAATTAGCGTGCTTGTATTTATCGTTTGGTGAGATAAAGTTCAACCCCCTTAAATGATGTTGTTAGAGCTTTTATACTATGATTTTGGATTAATGGGCCCATCAGGTCAAGTTAGGAATATAGGCTAAACCCATGGACCAAAGAAGCCCATATGCTAAAGATGTACCAGGCACACAGCTGCATCTACCATACAACTTAGTCAAAAGGTCAAGATGCTGAGTCAACATTGGTATATGTTTTAGGTTTAAATTGCCCCGTTGAATAAATCTGACCCTCTACCTCACTATTACACTAAAAAAATCCGACCCTATCGTCTAGCCACCTTAGCCCTCTCAAAAGTATTTTGGGAGGACTAACTGACACATATCGGAAACGCATTAAGGTTACATTTGATTATTCTTGTAATTTTTATTTCGTAATTTTTTATTGAGCATAAATAATGAACATATCCAAACCTCATCTGATGGAATCATTCAAAAACGATTACTAACCAAAGGTCATAGCTTTTAACCATTTATCTATTAGGACATGTGTCACTTATTAATTGGAGCCAAAAACTTATTTTACCCTAGGTAAAACTATCCAATCAAAAGAGAGAGTCAATTACACTTCTCTAGATCCCCGTAGCTACTACTATTCATTCCATTTCCCTAGTAAGGTACTCAAACATTTTTTAGTCTTTATATAAACTTTTTTTCATTTTTTCACTTTAGGTATTTTTAGAGAGATAAATATTTTGTATCTTAAACATTAAGGATTTTCTCCTTTGATATTCAACTTATTTTCATCGATATTTTCCTTTTTAGTGTTTGTATATTCACCGCTGACCTCATTAACCAAAATTGGTTGGCTGAATTTATTCGAACTCGTAGAGGAAAAGAATAAAGCTAGAATTGATGTCGGGTTGCTTGCATCCTCAGGCATAGTTGTTGTAACTCAGTCAATCGATTACGGGGGATTGTGCCCATACAATAGGCGAACTATTACCTTTGTACCGTTTTTGACTGCCAAATATTTCACAACCGCAAGTTATTCAACCAAATCTCAAAGCATCCTAATCCCAAGGGCCCACCAGCCGCCAAAACCCTTTACTTTTAGAGACATGGGATCAGACTCCAAAGAGAGTGCTTCACGTAGAATAACCAAATTATCTAAAACCAAAACAAAAAAATTTATAAAAAAGAACCAACAGGGTAATAAACCACTGTTAATAGTCCTCCCATTCTACAAAGTCTGACCAAAGAAGAAAACCATGTAACTCTTCCGGTCAAACTTCCATTAAATCCGAATGGAAAAACAAATACTGCAACCTTATTTGTTGAGTCATCACAACCTGTACGAGAGAATATTGGAACTCAACCTACCGAGCCTTCGAGATCTAGTCGTCAAGTTATGGAGTAGAACATGGAGGATTCTAGCCTTGGTTGCTATAACAGGATTATCCCGCGATGCCCACATGCCTTTCTACTATTTCAATATGTGGAATGTGGATAATTTGCTGGAGACAGACAAAATTTGGAAAACTCAATTCCTCTTCATCAACAGTCAATGAGAGAATGACAAGAAGATCACCTCTAAGGGGAATCTGAGCTAGCTCACCAAATATTGGATGAATGCTCATAAACCTCTTTGAACATATTTTTATGTTTATATTATTTTCCATGAAATTTTGTCATTTACCCTTAACTCATTTTGTATAGCTATTTTGAAGCCCAATCTGCAACACTTGGTAGACAGAAAGTTGACCTTCAAACGGCAGTACTAGTGGGCAAAGGTAAAGTGGTCGGATGGCTTCCATAGCTGCTTCACCCTATCCAATTTTGTTAGAACTCACTTGTGTGCTTTAAATTATAGTTCTTTAGCTAGGCTTTTATCCTCATGTCTTTTAGTAATAAACTCTTTGATAAAATACCTCCAATATTGAATGATTGTGGCTGATATTTGGAAACTTTCTTCATTTTCAATTTTCATTTCAAGGGTTGTGGTTATAGAAGGGCACTCTTGTACCAAAATCTAAGGGTATGCCTCAGCATATGCAATAGTGGCTAACAAGTTCGCCATCAATTTTTTTTATCTCGACACATGTTCATATTTTACACATTTGAAGTAGGCAGAAATTTCTTTCAACACTTGCACCGCACTCACAACATAATCCGAAACTGGTAGATACACGTAAAGTTTTTTTTTAGGACTGGTTTGGATAACATTTTAAAGGGAAGATAAATGTTTCTTGATTTATAGGAATGTCTTATCACAATTTAACGACCAGTTGAATTATTTGGAGTTTCTCAATACTTGGGAACCAGTTGATGTAGTCTGAGCCTTATTTATACTTAATTGTGACTTGTTGCTCATTTTCCTATTACTCCCCTATGATTTTACAAAAGTAGTTAATTTTCCATTCTCAACCAATAATTATATTTCATGATTTAGAGCAATACAATCTTTAGTGTCATGTCCCACATGACTGTGGTATTTGCAAAACCACGTGTTACAATTTTATTTTGGAGTTTGGATAAGTGTTGGCATTTGGAATTTCACGATGTTCGAGGTCATATCATAAATGGTTGGAATATTTTCAATCAGTTCTGCAAAATAACCATGCTGGACCATTGATTCTCCTTTGGCCTAGATTGTTGACCCTAATTAGATGGCTCTATCTTGGCCAATGAGAACCTTGCCCAAAGTCTCTGAAACGATAGCTAAGTGTAGCTTGTGATTGACTACTAGCTTGTGGGACATTGACTGAAGGGGCAAGTCTATATTTATGAGGTTGTCTTAGTCTCTTGGTTTACTCCATAGTGATTTTCTTTCCGAATTAGTTTAACAAACCCAAGGTCATTTCCTTTTTTGTAGTCATTGAATCAGCCAATTCTCTAGCTAAAAACCTTGTCGAAGTGAAGTTATGGCCACATGTTCGAAATAATCTGCCAACACATCCTTACTATTCACAAGACGATTGATGTTATCTTTTCAATATTAATTCAGATATTGCTAAAATGGATTATCGTATCTACATTCCCTCTCAGTTCTTTACTTTCCATAAACTGCATTTGGAATGTCATCCAAAACATATCGAAATTCTTGATTGGTCCCTATGGTAATCTATTACACCACTTCAACGCGGTACCTGTAAATTTTGAGCACAATAGTTTATCATCATTATTATAGCTCATCATGGAATTTTTAAATTGCTTGAGATGATTATCAGAGTAATGGCTCCCATCGTATTTTTCAATTTCAAACTGTCAAAATGCATGGGAAGATGTTCAGAAAGAATTTTCGTAGACAATGGAAATTGCCTCTAATTATTCCCTTGAGTAAATATGTGATCCTCGTTAGGTGTGGAAATAATCTCTGGTTCGGATTGCACAATGAATTGATCACTTAATAAGTGATATATGCTATGGTTGGCTGGCCCCTTCATCTTTTTCTAATACTCTTTCTTTTTTCCTTTACCCTTTCGATCATTTTTCTTCCCTGGAGAATCATGTTTACTCGCCTTACGGTGCTTTTTTCGAATGTTTCTTTGTTAACTTTCTTTTCTTCTTTCTATGACCATGATCACTACTTGAAGAAGAATAGGAAACCTTTTACTTTGATAGTGGTGTTGAGCCCTCAACAGACTCTGATGTACTTGATTAATATAATATAGCCATGTGTTCCGTTTTAGATTCTTGGTGGGCTTTGAGAAATTGGTCATTCAGATCCTACTTTGGATTATATTGGGGATTATTATCTGTCTCATCATATTTTGGATACTCTGATGGATGTTTTCCCCATAAATCTTTTTTAGACTGCCTGTGAGCTTGCAAAACCTCAATTTTTTCTCTTAAATGATCATGCTCTTGCTGGTATAAAAAACATTTCCTCACTATCATGATTCACATGAGACGTGTGCACATGCTCCTCTTCGAGTCTGCCCTACTTATTTTCAAGAGGGGTTTTTTTGCATATCATGATCCATGTCTCAAAGAGATTCGAAATTAAATTTGTATGTTAGGTTCTAGATAGTGTTATCTGGTTACCTTCTGCTCCCACCATGTTCGCCAATTTTGTGAGGTGAAAAATTGGTTGGAAGGTGTTTTTGGTAATTATTTTGATGGTATATTTAATATAAGGTGGAAGGTAAAGAGATAATTCAGGTGCTTGTACTTATTTTTTAGTGAGATAAAGTCCAATCCCCTTAAATGATGTGTATCAGAGCTTTTATATTCTGATTTTGTGTTAATGGGACCATCGGGTCAGGTCAGGAATATGAGCTACACACATGCACTAAAGAAGCCCATTTAATAAAGATGTGACAGGAAGGGAGCTACATCTACCATACAACATAATCAAAAGGTCAAGATGTTGAGTCAGCATTGGTATTTGTTTTGGGTCTAAATTTCCCTTTCAAATAAATCCGACCCTCTAGCTGCCGATCACACTCAAAGAAATATGACTCTATCACCGACAACCATATCATTATAGGAAAGAATTAATTGATTATTTCAAAACATATAAGAATTATCAATATTACCCAAAGCATGGAAAGAAATCAAATTCGTTGAAAAAGAAGGTACAAACATAACATCTTCCAATAATAATACATGTCTAATATAAAGATTAGATAGAAATAAAAAACAACATTAATTTGGCACAAATTGTTTTTAACAGTGTAGATGAACCTTTCATATTCACTTAGGTCGTGGCTCATTTTTGTACATTACAAATAAAAATACACATTAGTGGTTGTAGCCGAATTAAACCACCAAATAAGTTTTACAACATAAATAGGATTAATTTTCGAACAAACCAAAGTTGTGAGATTACCTTTGTCTTTTAAATAGGCCTGGTGTTTGCCACAATCCTTCTTGATGTGCCATTTCTTTTTGCAGAAGAAACATTAACCTTCAGTCAATTTAGTTTGTTTCTTGTTCTTATTCTAACCAAATCTTAATCATTTTCCATCAAACTTGTGTTTGTTCCCAACCTCCTTATTGGAGCTTACCACATTCACCTCACTCAGTTTCATATTCTATGTCACGTATAAAATCAACTCATTGATTGTCCGTTATTCCCGCATGCAATTATAGGTGGACTGAAATGTTTTTTAAACTTAGTAGTCAGTAACTGAAAGATGAATCCTACCACGTACTTTTTAAGGAGGTTTACCTTGATTGTCATTATTTTTTTGGTGACCATAGACATCATAAGAACGTGCTATTTGATAACTTATGTGCTATGGTATTTGTAGTTAAAATATTGTTAATAAAATGCTACATTTTGACTTTTCTTAGTAAAGTTTTTCTCAACCTCCGTGAGAAATTCAAATGTAGTGGAAAATATTTGATGGGATGACCCCACAGAAAGCAGCTGGAATCATTGGATTCATGCACAACCGATTGGACCTTTCATACTTCCATAATTTCTTGGTTTCTTCTGGTGTAGTTTCCTCGATAAGGGGTGGTGGTTTAGGCATCACCAGTGCACGATCATAATAATTATAGTTTATGAGCAACTTTATTTCCTCATTCCATTGATTAAAATTAGATTCATAAGTCTTATTCCCCATCACATTGTAACCAATAATATCAATTGTAGAACATTTAACATATAGCACATAAGTCAATTTTTTTGACACATAACACTCAATTAAATGTGTACAAATATTATATATATATATATATATATATATATATATATATATATATATATATATATATATATATATATAAACTTGGCATAGAATGATAATAATATAGTTTAGACCGACAATACTTGGAATAAATTAACCCTTCAACTTTTCAGACCCTAGGATCCTGAGTCCAGCAATAAACCTTTATTTAGACCGATTAACTGATTTCATGATTCACTTATTGAATCTGAATAATTTTGAATATCTACATAAACATTTAAACACATAATTTATTTCAACCATAAATACATATAAAGTCCAACATGTTCAAACACAAATCATGTGATCATCTGTTATAATATTGAAAATAGACCTTAAAATTATAAACAATTTGGAAATATACTCACGATGCACCGATGTAGCAATTGGTTTTTTGTAACAACGGGTTGCTGGACGCGTGACCACATTCGTTCCAGCGAGCAACTGTTATCGCTCAACCGAACGGCCTCAAACATAGTGCTGTCGTTGGATCCAAAGCGGCTTAACCAACACTTGCAACTGTTTTTCTCGTGATAATAGTTAGGTTGCTCGTAATATCGAATTGTGACGTTCGACCTACCGTGATAGTTGTTGTCGGCCACATCTAACATCATCGGACAACCCTTTGTGGACCCTTTGTGGACGGTAACATAAGAGATTACTTTATTGATTAGCCGATGTCCAATTAAATACAATCCATTTTTTAAATAGTGTTTATACCGCTGTTTAATTAAGTTCAATTCATCCTTTAATTCAACGTTTATTTGATGCAAATAGTAAAAGGGAGAAAAAATCAACTAACAAACAAATCCTAAATTAAATTAAAAAAGCATTAATTTTTATTTTAATTTCTAAATATTAATTCCCAAAAATATCATAAGACTTATTTTGTACATAAATCAATTAAAACATGTGTTTGGCCGAATTCTAAACCAATACACTAACCAAGTTGATTAATACCATAATTTTAATGATATGGATTCTTTTACTGAAATAAAATGATCTTTTTAATATATATATTACTGATGGAGAAAAGATAGGCTTAGAAACAGATTGATAAAATTTATTAAATGGTTATATAGTTTTGTAACATACAAATAAAGAATCAATCAGATGAATTTCAATTCTACTATAATAAAAGGCAGAGACGCTTTTCCTTATATGCACATCTTTTTTGTTTACTTGTTCCTTCAATCTTAGCATAAGTATAACAAAAAGAGAAGTAGCCGCAGGAGGCGGCTAGGATTTTGTGTTTATTAGAAAATGTTCCTTTTTGTATTGAACTGTTTTTTATATTAATAAACCCAAGTAAGGCTCCCAATATATAGAGAATTTAGAGGCCTATACAAGGAAACTTAATACAATGAATATTCTAACAATATCCGAACATGATAAACATTTTTAATACTATGCAGCGTGAATGTGTTACATGCTAGCGCACTAAAAACATGTTATTGTGTGAATATTCTAACACTCCCTCTCAAGTTGTGTAGTGGGATCACCAATACCCAACTTGGATAAAACTGATTCGAATGTTCTTGCAGCAACTGCTTTTGTTAGGATGTCTGCCAGTTGGTCTTCGGATCTAACAAACGGAAGTTCGACTGTCCCATCTTCAATCTTTTCTTTTATGAAGTGCCTATCTATTTCAACGTGCTTTGTTCTATCGTGCTGTACCGGGTTCTCTGAAATCTTAATCGCAGCTTTATTATCGCACATTAACTGAGTTGGACACTTCAGAGAGGATCCGATTTCTTTCATTATCTTCTTTAACCAAAGTATCTTGGTAATCCCCCTAACGATTCCTCTAAATTCTGATTCAGCACTTGACAGTGATACTACTTTATGTTTCTTACTCCTCCAAGTCACCAAGTTACCTCCAAGAAGAGTAAAGTAGCCAGCAGTTGATCACTTTTCGTTAGGATTCCCTCCCCAATCAACATGTGTGAATACTTCAACATCAAGGTGTCCATTTTTCTTAAAAATTATGCCTCTTCCTCGTGTGCCTTTGAGATATTGAATTATCCTCATTACTGCCTCCATATGGTGTTCCTGAGGATGATGCATGAACTGGATAACTACTCCCACCGTGCATGCAACGTCGGGTCGAGTGTGAGCCAGGTAAATCAATTTTCCCACCAACCTTTGGTACCTTTCTTTACTCGCTGGTCTGGCCCCTTCAATTATCTTTAGTTTGTGATTCACAACCATAGGAGTGTCATTTGGTTTGCAATCCACCATGCCAACTTCAGCTAATAAATCCAATAAATATTTCTGTTGGGAGATATAAATCCCTCCTCTTGACCTAAGAACCTCGATTCCTAGGAAATACTTCAATCCCCCAAGGTCTTTCATTTCGAACTCCTTGAAGAGGTTTTTCCTAAGAGAGATAATTTATTCTTCGTCATTCCCCGTTGTAATCATATCGTCGACATATATTATAAGACAAGTGACTAATTCTCCTCTTCTTTTGTAAAACAAGGTATGATCCCCATTACTCTGTTTGTAGCTATACTGCTTCATTGCCATTGTAAATCTCCCAAACCAAGCACGAGGAGATTGTTTGAGCCAATATAATGGCTTTTCAGTTTACATACCTCATTTTCTTGAAAACCATCAGAGAACCCTGGTGGGGGTTCCATATATACCTCTTCTTCCAAGTCTCCATGTAAGAAAGCATTCTTTACATCAAATTGATGAAGAGGCCAATATTTATTTGTGGCTATTCAAAGTAAAACTCTGATAGTGTCAATCTTTGCAACCGGAGAGAACGTTTCAGAGTAGTATATACCATATGTTTGTGTATATCCTTTGGCAACCAATCTTGCCTTATATCGCTCAATGGTGCCATCAGATTTATATTTTATATTAAACACCCATCTACACCCGACTACTTATATCCCTTGTGGTAACACACAATTCTCCCATGTACCATTCCTTTTTAGAGCTTCTATTTCAGTATTCATTGCCTCATGCCATTCAGTCATCTTCTTAGCTTCTTGAGCTGTTTTAGGGATTTGTTCAGAGAGAATAGTAGCTGAAAACGCCTTTGCAATCTTCGTCATTCCTTTCCTGTCCGTTTTTACCGGATATGTAGAAGCACGAGGAACGTGTTCCGGTGAATACCGGTCAGGAGGAACCGCTCTATTTTTTCTTTGGAGAAGAACCAGAGTTTGAGTTTCAACAAATAAACTTCCTGAAATGTCATGATCAATAGCATTTTGTGAATTATGACATTATAAATTGTTTACCTCTTGATGGACATTTTTTCGGCTGATTCGCTGGTAGTATCCATGGCATTTATTTCTTGTTGGACATTGTCTTCGGGAGAATCATTGGTGGTAAGAACTACCTCGTCAGTCTCTTTTATGTTGGAAGAGGCTTGTTCGGTGGCGTCATCTACCGACTCTGTCGGCACATCCTCAAAGTAACTTTTATATAGCAACCAGTCGAGTGATTCACTTACTTTCTCCCCCTGAGCACGAGATTAGTGGTAAAAAAATAATCGGATTCTAAGAAGTCACAATCCATGATGACATGGATTCGACGAGTAACCGGATTGTAACACCGATAACCCATTTGATGTACACCATACCCAACGAATACACACTTTTCAGCACACGGATTAAGTTTGTTTCGACTAGTTTTAGGGATATGAACAAACACCGAACAACCAAAGACACGAGGTGGTAAGGTCATAACAGATGGAATTGTAACTTGGGTGGCAAGCGTTTGTAATGGATTTGTATTTCCTTGACATCGGGTTGGTAGATGATTTGCAAGATACGTGGCTGTAGCAAGAGCTTCTGGCCAAACAGAATGAGGAACTCTAGATTCAATCATAATAGCACGAGTTTTTTCAAGTAAAGTACGATTTTTTCGTTCTGAAGTACCGTTTTGTTGAGGTGTGTTTGGACAAGTGGTTTGATGGATAAGACCATTTGTTTTGAAAAAATTATGCATTGTTTGGTTGACAAACTCTGTTCCATTATCAGAACGGAGAATCTTTATTTTATTTCAAATTGAGTCAAAATCATTTTGTAAAAACAAACAAATATTTCTGGTACTTCCGATTTATGTTTCATGAAGTATATCCAAGTCATTCTTGAGAAATCATCCACAAATAAAACAAAGTATATGATTTGATTGTTAGTGAAATTTGGTGCTGGACCCCAAACATCAGAATGGATTAGCGAAAGAGCATAATCAACTCTAGTATTACTTTAATTAAATGAGACCCTACGATTTTTTGCAAGAATGCAGGTTTCACATTTCTCATGAATGAAATTATTCAAAAAAAGACTAGGAAACAAACTTTTAAGATAGCTAAAAGAAGGATGACCAAGTCATCGGTGCCATAACCAAAGTTTCCTTTCGGTTGTTCCGTGTGCAAGCATGGCATGTCCCTTATGAACTACCTCATCAACATAATAGAGACCTCCTTGTTCAGTACCACGCCCAATGATCTTCGTACGAATGTCATGTATAATACAGAAAAATGGATACATAAGAACCACACAACTGAGTTGTTTTGTCACTTGACTAACAGATAATAACTTTAAGGATAGTGAAGGAATGTAGAGGCAGTTTTAATTTCCATTTTTTCCGAAAAAAATAATTGAACCTCCCCCTTTGACTTCACAAATTTCTCCACTAGCAGTCTCAATATGGGACTTCTTTGGAGATGACATGTCACCAAAGTCTTTAGGATCATAAGACATGGTGTCCGTAGCCCCGCAATCAAAGATCCAATTCATTGATTTCTCAAACCCTTTACCTTCAAGTTTTTCATAGGAGTTCGCCGCCATTCCTCCAAAACCAGTGCCACTTCCTTTCTCATTTTTAGTCGGATCTTCACCGCCACTTGTAGACAAAGCCTGTTTGACATTAGATCTGTAGCACTAGTTATTTTTCTCCTTATGACCATCCTCCCACCATTCTGGATAGCCAACCAGCTGGAAACATGTCTCTTTAGTGTGTTTCTTCATCCCACAATGAGTGTAATACAACTTGGATTTATCTTCTTTCTCTTTGGATCAGAATTTAAACCTCTGTGCAAAATCTTTAGCAGCCAAACCCATTCCAATTTCAATCGAGTCACTATCAGAAGAACTTGATTTTAGTATATTAAGCCTGGCCACTTCCCTTCGTATTGTACCATATGTTTTTTCCACGGAAGGAAGATGATTCCTTTTCAGGATATCTCTCTTGACTGGTTCCAGCTTGTCATTAATCACCATTAGCAATTGATATAGTCTTTGTTCTTGAGTCTTCTTATTGTAGATCTGAATGTCTTCTGGGTCTTTCATAGGGTTCAGATCTCGCCTATCTATAGACATCCAGATGTTCTGCAGTTTGTTCCACAAGTCTTCTAGTGTATCGGACCCTTGCCTTAATGAATTATCCCTCTTATGAAGGTCAAACACCTCTAACGAATCTGTACCAGAACCGTATATGGTGGCTAACCCATCCCAGAGGGCTTTTGTAGTGGGATATTGCGAGATATTATTCACCAAGTTGGATTCAAGATTCTTGATAATCCATCTGAAAACACATTGATCATCTTGTTCCCACCTTGTATATGTGTTGTCGGTTTTGGATGGAGGTGTCGGCTCCCCTATAATGTGAGAACCTCTCCCCCTTCCCCCAATTGCTTTCTTCATCGAGTTTGCCCATAGGGCATAGTTGTCACCACCGAGTTTAATCCCTAAGGATAAATTCTCGGGGTTAGTTGTTTGTTGTTGTGTTCCGAGACCATTTCTCAGAATTACAGCAATCTGCATTGTTAATTCATCAGGGATTTGACTGACCACGACTTCATTGCCAGCCATCTTTGTTGAGGATGTTCAGAATTCCCAGAATCACACGTGCTCTGATACCATGTTAAACAACAAAGAGAGAAGTAGCCGCAGGAGGCGGCTAGGGTTTTGTGTTTATTAGAAAATGTTCCTTTTTGTATTGAACTGTTTTTTATATTAATAAACTCAAGTAAGGCTCTCAATATATAGAGAACTTAGAGGCCTATACAAGAAAACTTAATACACTGAATATTCTAACAATATCCGAACATGACAAACATTTTTAATACTATGCAGCGTGAATGTGTTACAAGCTAGCGCACTAAAAACATGTTATTGCGTGAATATTCTAACCGTATACATAGTTCTGAGAAAAATAATGTGTTTACAAAAACACATATACAAATAGAAAGGCAAAGAAAACAGAGAAATCTATAATTTTGTTTATGATCAATCCAACCAACAGAACACAATTTTCTTTCTGGATGAATGGTGAAAATATCCAAAACCTATATCTCTTTTATATATTATGCAATTAAAGTTAAAAGTCAAACCTAGATGTTGATATTTTAACTCAATCCTTGAAAACCCGAACTTTATAATGAATTTATACCTACAAATCTACTTCATATTTATTTATATATGCTTTTATAATTATTCAAACTATTTATTTATTAAAACCATGCCTATATTACTAGTATAGGCCTCCACAATTCTTTAATATACTTCCTTTAGCAAATTGGTCATTTGTTGAACCATGCTAAAGTCCGCACTAATTATGTTTAGGGTGTTATCGGTTTAGGTTTTGTTTGAACAATACCGGAACGCTAAGTTTATCGATTTGGACCGGATTGTTAAGTTTTTGGTTCTATTTTTTGGAACCGAATTTAAGTTGTCGGTTTGGTCTAGTCCGCTTCGATTCGGTTCGGTTCGATTCCGGTTGGTTCAGTAAGAGTTCGGTTTGGTCTCGTTTCGGTTTGGTCTGTTAGTATTCCAATTTGGTCTTGTCTCGTTCATTAAAAAATATATTTAAATTATAATTTAATTTTCAACTTTTAAACTTAAATAAATAAGGTAAAAATTAAATTTATAAATAAATTTTTGATTGTTACTAAAAATAGTTTATAATATAATGATAATACAATAATTGCTTTTAATAATTTTATTGGTTCGGTTTTTTATTGGTCCAATCGGTTTACCGTTTTTATCGATTTGGTCCTAATCAGTTCTACCAGTCTATCGGTTTTATTGGTTCGGTTCCAAACCGGTTTTGTTGTTTCGGTTTTTTATTGGTTTTATTATTTCGGTTCTTTGCCGGTTTTGGTTTTAAAGATGGAACCATAAACCGGACCGTTGAGATTCTGTCTGATTCTTGATGCGGTTCTTATCGGTTCGATTCCGATCCGATTTTCAGTTCTTCAAAATTGTTGACCGCTCTATCTATGACACAAACTGTTATTAAATCACTATGCAATTATCACAAAATGGCTCAAGCACAGAACATATGCGAAGGAAAGACTTAAATGAATACAAGATTTACCATGGTTCGACAATTGTCTACGGCCACGGGCGCCGCCATTGGAAAAGAGTTTCATTATGATAGAGAAGGGTACAGATTTCAGATTGTGTTTTGTGTAGTCCTAGTAGTTTATTTAGAGGGAATTAATTGACTTACTAGACAGTGGGCCTAATGGGCTCATATACACTAATAAGAAAACCACCAATTGTATTACAGCTTACTGTCAATGACACAAAACTGTACACGGTACACTGTCAAGGCACTATTCGACTCATTCAGAACAAATCTTCCCCTTGAGGCGAATATCCATTCTTCACTATCAACAAAGAAACTTCTCTTCTTCTGACTCACCCAATGCCCCTAAGGCATTCACTCTATACTACGAACACCAATCCAGTTTAAGAACTCCCTAAACTTTCGAACTGATACTGCCTTGATCATTATATCTGCTGGATTATAGTGTGTAGACACTTTATTCACATCAACAATTCCCTTTGATATTATATCACAAATAAAATGATACTTGACATCTATGTGTTTTGTGCGCTCATGGTACATCTGGTTCCATGTAAGGTGTATGACGCTTTGACTGTCACAAAACACTTTTGTAATAGTCCTATCCAAGCCCAAATCTGCCACCAAACCTTGCAACATATTGCCTCTTTAACTGCTTATGTTACCGCCATATACTATGTATCTGTTGTAGACAAAGCTACAGTAGCTTGCAACTGTGCTTTCCAACTGATCGCACTCCCACCTAGAGTAAATACATATCCTGTCAGAGATCTTCTTTTATCCATATCACCTGCAAAATCAAATTAACAAAACCAACCAATGATCCTGCAACATCATTCAATGTTTTACCAATATCGGTCTTGTTAAAATTTAAGCCAACGTTCAGAGTATTCTTAAGATACCAAAGTATCCATTTCACTGCCTGCTAATGTTCTTTCCCAGTACATCCCATGTACCTGCTAAATACCCTAACCGCATGTGAAATATCAGGACGTGTGCATACCTTAGCATACATAATACTACCAACTGCACTTGCATATGGAACCTTAGACATTTGTTCCAACTCAACATGGTCCTTGGCCGTTCCTATTGCAGATAACTTGAAATGAGTAACAAACAGAATGCTAACTACTTTAGCATCAAACATGTTAAATCGTTGTAACACTTTCTCAATATAGCTTCGTTGAGACAAGTGTAATGATCCTACACTTCTGTTCCTGATAATCTACATACCAAGAATTTTCTTTGCTCTACCCAGATCCTTCATCTCAAACTCGATACTAAGCTGTGTCTTTATCTGCACAATGTGTGACATACTACAAGCAACAATAAGCATATCATCCACATACAACAACAAGTAAACATAAGAATCATCTGACATATGTTGATGATACACACAACTATCATATGGACTCCTCGTGAACCCTTTTGACACCATGAATGTATCAAAACGTTTATACAATTGCCTAGGTGACTGTTTCACACCATACAGTGACTTTTTCAGTAGACAAACTTTGTCCTCCATATTAGGTTCGATAAATCCCTCTCGTTGTCTCATGTAGATTTGCTCCTCCAATTCACCATGTAAAAACGCAGTCTTCACATCCAACTTCTCAAGCTCTAAATCTTGCAAAACTACTATAGCTAACAAAACTCAAATCGAGTATGCTTCACCACTGGAGAAAACAGTTCACTGAAGTTGATTCCTTCCCTTTGAATAAAATCCTTAGCGACCAGTCTTGCCTTGAATCGAGATGCCTCAACCCCTGAATTACCTTCCTTTTTCTTGAACACCCATTTACTGCCTACGATATTCTGTCATTTAGGCAAGTCAACAAGCTTCCATGTTTGATTCTTATGAAGAGATTTAATCTCTTCTCCTATAGCACCAATCCATTGATCTGCCTCTGGACTCGCTATAGCTTCTCTGTAGCTACTAGGTTCATACATCTCAACTTCTTCTGCAATTGACAGAGCATATGCAACTAGATTCACGTACCTTTTTAGAAGTATAATATCTCTTATTGCTCTGCCCAATTCTTGCTATAAGGTTGTTGTTCTGGTTCGGGCGCATCATCGTCACTATCATCCGATGTTAACGCTTCACCTCCTCATTCAAGATCCACCTCAGAACCACTTTAATTATTAGACTTGCTAGGAACTGATTCTACTTCAAGCTCCACCTGTTTACTCACAACCGATCATGATTCGACCATTTCTCCTACTTCCTTTTGACTTTCTATCGAATCAAACTGATTAAAAATAACGTCCGTACTGATGAGAAAACCTGAAGACTTTGGAGAGGTACACCATAACCTATATCCCTTCACTCCAGTAGCATATCCTAGAAATATGCACTTTTTTACCCTCGGCCCAAGCTTACCATCTCTCACATGAGCATATGCAGAACAACCAAACACCCTCAAATGTTCATAATCAGCCGACAATCCAGAACAAATCTCAAAAGGAGTTTTACAGTCAATAGCCGTTGATGGAGACCGGTTCACAAAGTAACACGCTGTATTGATAGCTTCAGCCCAAAAATCCTTTCCCACACCGGAATGCGAGAGCATACTTCGTGCCTTGTCACAAAACGTTATGTTCATTCTTTCTGCGACTTCATTTTGTTGTGGTGTTCTAGAACAAGTGCGATGGCGCACTATTCCCTCAGCTTTGCAGAACTCGTTGAACTCACAATTGCAATATTCTAACCCATTATCTGTCCTAAGACGTTTGATTTTTCTTCATGTTTGCTTCTCAATCATCGTCTTCCATTTAACAAAGGTTGAATATGCCTCATCTTTTGTTTTCATAAAGTAAACCCACACCATCATTGTATAATCATCAATCAAACTCATGAAGTATCTGGCTCCGCTCTTGGATGAAATTCTGTTTGGACCCCAAAGATCCGAGTGAATGTAGTCCACTGTCCCTTTAGTATTTCTTAAAGCCGATTTGCTGAATTTGACTCTAGTTTGTTTACCAAACACACAGTACTCACAAAATCCCAATGATTCTGCTTTATTCCCTTTGAACAAATCTCTATTTCCTAAAACAGCTAATCCTATGTCACTCATGTGACCAAGACGCCAATGCCACAACTTATTTTGATCCTGCCTACTTTGGCTATTACTCCCTGATGATGCTACTGCAGCATTGCCCATAACAACACTCCTCTGGAGAATGTAAAGACCCTTCTGCAAACTGCCTTTCATACATACCATTGAGTATTTTGTCACTTTGATTACACCGTCTTCTGCACGGTACTTGTAACCCCGAGAGTCTATAGTTCCAAGAGAAATCAGGTTTCTCTTTAACCCATAAACATGACAGCATGTCAAGATTCTAACAACCCCGTCAAACATTCTGATTCTGACGTTACTAATACCACCAACAATCAACGAATGATTGTTCCCTAAATAGACAGTTCCCTGCATTGGCTTGTAAGTATCGAACCATTGCTTAAACTTTCACTTGTGATATGTAGCGCCGGTATCGAGTACCGAAGAGTTTTTCCCAAAGTCTGAACTCACGAACAATACATCTCCTCTACCACTGTCTTCACTATCGTAGGAATCATTCACACCTTCAACAATGTTTGCTGCATTTTCCTTTTGATTTCCCTTCTTACCATTCAGTTTAAGACAATCTCTCCTATAATGACCATGCTCACCGGATTCATTATAGTTTGAGTGTTTTACCTTTGACTTGGACCTCCAGTTCTTCCTTCTTAAAGAACTCGCTTTGCTTCTAGATCTTCCCTTAGTCATAAGACCTTCCCCTTCAGCTTGATTGTCTGGCTGCAACTGTCTCATCTCCTTTTATTTCAGTGCCTCTTTGACATCTGCTAGCGATAACTAATCTTTACCATACATAATGGTATCTACGAAGTTTTCATAGGGAGCTGGTAACGATCTCAATACAAACAAAGCTTGATCACCATCCTCAATATTGATATCTATGTTCTCTAAGTCTGTTATAATTGATTTAAAATTATCTAAGTGCTCTGTTATGGACATACCTTCTTTCAATTTGAAATCATACAAACACTTCTTCAAGTATAATCGATTTACTACTGATTTCTCTGAGTAAATATCTCCTAGCTTCTTCCATGTGTAAGGAGCAGTCTTCTCACCACTAATCTCGCAAAGCACATTGTCTTTCACACTTATTAAAATCCAGCACAAAGCCCTTTCTTGAAGATCTTGTTTCTCCTCTTCTTTCATCTCTTCTGGTAACTTATTCTCCACAGTCCTCCACAACCCTTGCAATACCAATGACGATTTCAGTTTAATCTTCTACAACGCAAAGCTGGATCCTTCATCATATTTTTCAATCATGTATTTTGTTGCTGTAGACGCCATTATGAAATCCTAATTCCAAAAGCCGTAATTTCACCACTTGGCTCTGATACCAATTTTGTTATTAAATCACTAATGGTTTAAGCACATAACATATGCGAAGGAAAGACTTAAATGAACACATGATTTAACGTGGTTCGACAATTGTCTACGTCTACGGGCGCCACCAGAGAAAAAAGTTTCACTATGATAGAAAAGGTTACAGATTTCAAATTGTGTTTTGTGTAACCCTAGTAGTCTATTTATAGAGAATTAATAGACTTACTAGACAGTGGACGTAATAGGCTCATATACACTAATAAGAAAATCATCCATTATATTACAGCTTACTGTCAATGACACAAAACTGTACCGACGAACACGGTACACTGTCAAGGCACTATTCAACTCATTCACAATACAAACTTTGTTCCTCATTAATGGCGGAGCCATATAATGTGGAGTATAATATTTTTTTCAACATGATTTTTTAGTTTCACTTAAATCTAACTTCTTTTTAATTATTTTAATTTAATCAAAATTCTAATAATTTATAGTTGATAGCGTTATAATAAATAAATAAATAAATAAACATGTTTTGAGATAAAGGTACAACCGCATTCATTTGAGCTCTATTATTGCAAGAAAAAAAACATATACATGCCCCTTCACTTGGTAGCCTCCACGATCTCAGTCTTACCCAACCTAGATTGAATGTAATAAAATAATTAAACAAATAACAGGAAATGAAGAGTTGGATATGAAAACACGTCGCAATAAGCGAAATGCTTAATCTGTTACAGAATTTTGAGATCTTTGTTCCTTTTTATATGCTTTCTGCGTTTCAGGATGGGAATGTATTCTGAATGTTTTTGCATCTTATAAAGATGTCGAGAGAATATAATTTTATGTTGGTTGACATTTCGCGGCCGCTCCAGAAAATAATAGGCCTCTCTGTATACCTCACACGGCCTTAAGATAAAGGCCATATATTCTCTGATTCTATCCTTGAAAAAGTTGACATTCTTTTTGGCCAAAGGTCGCACCACTGTTCTTGTGTTGATAACTATCACATTTCACATACACGTTTCGATCTCCTAATTACTGACATTAGTATGAATCATCATTTTAGTCAAACGGTTCTGTTAGAACTGGTTCTATTTCTTTAATAACAGAGTATATTTCTGTACACAAAGGAAGATTTGTGTGATATTGGTTACGAAACTTATTAATATGGCATCAGATATTTGAATTAATTATTACGAGTTTCACTTTATATTGAACTAACACCGAGAATTTTATTTAAATCATTTTTTTTTCAATGCAAAATATTATGTTATTTTTCTCGAAAACATTTGTTTTTATATATAGTCCTATGTTAATTAAATATATTCTATATTATTTTTGATAATAATATTCTCTAGGATTAATGTATATATTCGTTTTATATTAAGTCGAAAAAAATAGGTGGCAAATTATACGAGACATCTAAACAATAAAATGCACATTAAGAAATGAGTGTAGTATCCCACTAGACAAGAGTTACTGGGAAATGGAAAGGAAAAGAAATATAAAAAAACGACATAATCGAAAGATGAAGTGAACATGACGGGACGAGCGTAATAAAGATAATTCGAGACGATCAAATTTTAAAACTCATGTGCAGGATGAGAGTGATAAACGGTACAAGACGAAAGAAATAATTCATTAGACGGAAGTACAAACTGAACACATAGACAGGATGTTTGAGCGTCTATTAAATGAGGACATCTATCATTATATCCTACGTCACCTAGAAACGTGTTTATACATTTATGAGGGAACATGACGAATATTCACGGTGCAATTACTGCGCTTAAAATAGTAACAAATGAAAATAAATATAAAAATGCTATTTGGTGAAGAGTATAAATAAGGGTGGAACCATAAATGTAAATGATCCGATTTTGAAAAAAAAACTAATATACTAATTATTCATTTTTTTTCTCCGATAATTTGTTGTTATTTTGGCAGCACGTTTGAGAAGGAATTTCCGTATCAAATTCGGCATCGTCGATGAAAATGTTTTATTCTCTTTGTAAAAAATCGAACACTAGCATACCAATGTTGATGACCATGTCGAAGAAAAAACCTTGTGATCCACCTCGTTCGAAACGATTTGGTGGTGACCCCGCAGATCATAGAAGTTTTGGAAGCTAATTATGGTACCTTGGGTCGACACAAACTCCTACGATGTCTCACCACCAAAGTCGAACATGAACAAAATGCTCAAGTAGTCACAACACCGGAAGACGCCCAGCCAGCCGAAGGGACATCCAAATCGTAATACAAATGTTTACGTACTCAGGTGGCCTAGTTGGTACAACAGTATGCGTGACTGATATAACAATGATCCAAGAGGAAAACTCCTACAAACAAAGTGTGTCGACCACTCCAGTTAACGTACAACTCTTAGAAATGCAGATCGAGGACCTAAAACATGAACACTTCAATACAATTCAATTATAATTTTAAAGAGATAATTAAGACAATACAATAATAGAAAAGTTAATTGAGGCGATGCAACTGTTGACATAGAGGGTTTTATCAACCAATCAAGGAAAATTGGGAGTGGATAAAGAAGTCCGTAAGGCGAGCGAAAATAAACAAAAAGGGTAGAAAATATCGAGCATGTGGGTGAAAGTATAGGGAAATAGAGACAAAATAGGAAGCAAACAAGTACCCCACACAAGGATCGGTCAAACAGTGAAATCTCGAAAAAGAGCAGAGAAAGGAGAGAGGTGGACTATAATGAAAAAATACCAAAAATAATGGCTTACGTACTCCAAAAATCTCAATTTGTTATCAAATATCTTGAAGGTCGGCTCCCCCGTAAGTTCGATCCTCACCGAATTGATACCTACGATGGTTTGGGCGACCAAAGCATCATCTTGAACAATTTAGGAATATGATTATGACTTTTAATCCAAACTGTGTCTAGTTTAGTAAAGCTTTCTCCATAACGTTTAACGGCAACACACTCGGATAAGAGGCGTCCCTTCTTTAAAGTCCTCAAGGAGGCTAAGAAATTCACCTAGACCAAAGAGTGCGACAATTCGTTTTGTGCATTGAAAGATTACATAATCTCCATTGACATGTTTTTTGCGCTCTAATATGAGGTGAACCACTCTACTTATACTAATATATCTCCAATTTTGTGGTTAATATCATGTTGGTTATGAAATCTGAAAGGGGGCAAAGAAAATTTACCATGTTATTGAAAGTTTGATCAATATCGAGACAATATATTTGAAATTTAAAATGTTGGCTTTTTGTCGCTCGAAAAATGAGTTCATATTTCCAGAGTCGCGTGATTATCCTACGAACGTATTTCCCCCTTTAAACTATATTACAAAAATCTGATATCTTCGGAAGACTCTTGAGATGATTGGTAGAGTCGGGATAATACAAGATTGTATATGAACCGCGCACAATGATAAAAGGCCAAGCAATCACCAATTTTAATAATGAATTTTCAGGTGATATACTCAGTGACGAAGAAAGTCAACAAACCAACTGGGAATCACATATAAAATCGATAGTTGAAGCCGATAGCTTCAAACATTAATGAAGGAGGAGTCGACCTTATCTTAAATGCACAATTTACGGATAATATCAGGAAATCTGTGAAATTATATTTCAATGTCACTAATAATGTAGCCGAGTATAAGGCAGTGGTTTGAGGTATGAAGTTATCTTGTATATGTGAAGAAATCATTTTCCCCATATGGTCGGATTGCCAGTTATTGATAAGTTAGGCCAAGGGTCTACCCGAGCTGGAAAATAAATTTGAAAGAATCGAATATGAACAAGTAGCTCGCCTCGATAATACAATCGCATATTCAGTTTCCACAATCTTCCTCTTCAGTGATAATCCATCTATTATTTTATAAGATCAACCAATTGTGGACAATAACGCAACAACGTCCAAGGTCATTACTACCAACACGGTTGACAATAGACGACAAAAATACTTATTATATTTGGGAGATTATATTCTCCCTGACCGAAAAGTCGATGCCCGGGAACTCATAATACAAGTAGTCAAATATACAATACTTGATAACGTCATTTACAGAACATGTACTACACGATCCATGTTGCATTTTCTAAACAAAGACGAAGCTCTCTTCATTCTTAAAGCCTGTAGGAATGGATCACCGTGTCATATTGTGGACATTGTACCTTAATACAACGCTTCATTCTTGCATGTTTCTATTGGCCCAAGTTATCAGCAGATTCTGATGCTATCGTACAAGGTTGCGATGCGTGTCAATAATACGCCAATATGAAGCATTGTCTAGGAAAACCAATGAACGTCACCTTGGTACCTTATTTTTTGGATAAATGAGGAATCGACTTAATAAAACCTCCACTCATGTCCACAGGGAACAACAATATTTGTCCATGGCTTTCTAGTATTATACAAAATAGGTGAAAGAAAACGCTTTATATAAGATAAGGGCCAAGAATTTGGTGAGTTTCTACAAAGCCAAATCCTCTCCATATTCGGGATCCACGCATCTTAATGAAATAGAACATGTCGTAATTTCAAAATGAGGCCATTGAAGCTTTTTGTAAAAGATATGAGGTAGTGGTGACAAAGCGAACCATCCTCAAAGGAATAAAGAAAAATATTATGGACGCTAAGGGGAAATGGCCCGACAAACTCGTCGAGGTACTTTGGGCATACATAATGATCTATATGTCGGTCACTGGAAAAATCCTTTCTCCTTAGTATGTGGCACTGAGGTTTTCGTCCCCACTGATATCATCATCTCCAGTCATATAGTTAAACATTATTTAAATAAAGATGATACCGAATGAGCTGCACAATTCTATCGATCTGATTAAAGAAATCTGTGACAGCTGAACACTAAAAAATCTTGATGAAAAGTGGACTCGACTCTAATTTGATATTAAGGGCCCTTACAATAGGTGGCCTAGTCATGAGAAAAGTCTTCCAAAGGGTGAAGGATAAAAACCCAAACAAATTAGCTCCCATGTGGGATGAGCCTTATAGAGTAATCTTCAAAGGGCATCATGTGCTTTTTAATGAGGTACAGTGTAATCTTTTATGTTAATGAATTTTCTCATCTTGCCTAAGATACAAAGTACTTCATTTTCATATTCTAAATCAACATTAATGCTACACATAGAGGTTTGCTGTCTTTCCATAGTTACTAAACGCACCAATGAGGTAAACCTTCATATATAGATCGACAAAGTAAATCTCCACACCTTATACTAATACTACATAATACATCAATTATATGTATCTTGCTCAAAATGAGAGAATGAAATTTGTTTTCAAAAATCGACAGAATCTATACCTCGTGTTCTTCCTAAGTACAATGACAAATGCCAAGTACTAGTGAGTTCCACAGTAGGGGATTGCATATAATGAAAAACTAGCCAATTGGTTAATCAACCAAGCATATTAGGCCTCATTAGAGGCCATACTAAGCCTTAACTTAAAATGTAAAACTAATTAACTACTTTATAAACCCGGCCTCTAAGGCCACCCAAAAGGTCATACAGAGCCCTGACTTAAAATATAAAATTAATGAACTAGTTAATTAACCAAGCCTACGCGACCACACAAGTGGCTATACTTCGCCTAGACTTACATAATCAAAAACGATTTTGTTCATATACTAATCTTATAAGGCCACGCAAGAGGCCATACTGTGCCTTGACTCACGAGCCAAGTACATATCTGACCCCCACGATGATAAAATACTATACAAATATATTGTTTAACTAAGTACGACACCGAGACAAAATAAAATTATACAATAACATCTACAAGAAATAACGATGTGTTGATGGATAACAACTTCATAGATAAGTGATACGAACATTGACGACCTAAAGCATAATCATTTCGCAAGTATTTTAACTTAATGAATAGATTGGAGTGTAACCGAGCTGATAAATTTCAAGATAAATTGATTCAAGTACAATTATATTACATAAGCACGTTATATATCGCCATAAATCAATGCATTATCAATGCAAAACAAAAATTGATGCACAAAATATAATAAATCCCTAAAACCACATATTTCTTTAGGCATCAACTTTACTACTTTAATCAGCACGAGATGGCTCACCATCGATACCGTCCCCTTCACGTTGACCCACATGGGGTTCATCTTCCGCGTCTTAGTAGTACACCCACCTCGGTTACAACTAACTTTTCCTCTTTTTTTATCCACTTCATTATCTTTGTCTTCTTCGTCATAGTATGATGATCTAAGACGATCGTCTTCAAGAACTAAAAAATTAAAAACACTCAAGTCTATTTTAGAATTTTTTTTTTCTCTAAATTTGCAAAATGGTGTTCTTTCCACCTTTTCTAGCACATTATACGCAACCGCCATGACCTTAGCTTCTTCATCATTAACCATTTTTTTCGTCTAGTCCAGTATCTACCTCATAACATCTTTTATCTCCATCCTGACATCTCATACCTCACTTTTCAACTCAGTATTCTCCACTATCACCGTACATATATTACTAGACAACATCGCAACTTTCTTTACCACATATACCTTCTCAATCAGAAACGCTACATTTTGAGCAATCAGTTTGTCATTTTGCGTAGTCTACCGCATACTCTATGCAACCAGCTTACCATTTAGGGTAACTATCATAATTTATAACGCAACAAACTCCTCATTCTCAGCTTTCAGAGCACGTCTCTCAGGACATACTGTCGCCAATGCATCATCTACTTCTAGTTTCTCCTTCTTCAACTTTTTACATCTTTACCTTGAAGACGCATAAGCACGATTATACCTTAGCAGCTCTACATTAAATCCTCTCACTGATCTAAATAACAATGGTCTAGGCTTGAATTCTTCCATTATTTTGATGTCTGCTGAGGTTATTCGTCAATACGTCAGCATCATCGAGTTATGGTGTTTTTGCAAAATATCAACCATTTGAGGGTTCAATCCATGCACTCACTAATATAACTCCATAAAAAATAACATAATAAAAAATAACATTTATTCTCAGCCGAGCTATCTCTGTGAAATTTCCACCATAGAAATCTTATCATAATATGATAGCTCGGGACAATGTCTTAATTTATGGTACATCAACAATAAAGATGATGAATTTTCTATCAATCAAGGTTCATCATTCCCATTCACAATTGATGGTTGTTGGATAATACAGAGAGCTGCATCTGGTACTTCTCTGCCATTCACTGGTCTATTCAACAAACCCATTGTAGTTATTATCCCTTTTGACGTATCAGCTGCAACTATCTTTTTTCTCTTATCATGACTCCCAGATAAAACAGGTGTACTAGCAATTGACTCATTAACCTATTTTTATTTTCGTCTTCAGTTGACATGACAGATACGATATATACCCAAGCAATGAGAGATTTTCTCGGCGTGGATGCAATCATTCCATTAACAACAACAGCTGTGTCACACACCAAGATGTCCTCTCACTCCAGAATGAAAATCTTATCAAGAGTTGGGTACCATCCATCGTATTAGCATGAATCTGGTTGCCAACCATTTTTGGGTCAACAACCAAGGCCTTTTCCTTATCCGGAAAGACATATTTTTTTGGCACGGGCCTTTGTCAATATCACTAATACTTTTTATATGAAAATTGACCTTTTTCTTCATCAACACACGACCTTTTTTCGTCCCTATCACCTTAGGTTATACGTATTTAACATAAAGATTGTCATAGTTTCTGCTAAGGTGCGATGGCTTGACCATGCTAGTATTTTTATTTTTATGTTGCTCCTAGTTATCTTGAGTATTTTTAGGCTCATCACTTTAGGAGACGGCTCGACTTCACATTTGGCTTGTTTTTTAGTGACATTTCTTCCCTAACTACCCTTGGGTTTGACTTAATGATTGGCTCGGCTCTTTTTAGTTTCCTCTTTACTTTAGGAAACCTCCTCAACATTGTTTTCTTCCCTCTTATTGGGAGCATCTAACTCGATCCCTAACTTATCCATTGTTATACATTTGTTGAAGAAGAACACTCCCTAGACCTTCTAGAATAGCCGCATCTCTAGTAGCACTCAGAATCATTCCCTCATCATTGGTCATGCTTAGGTATGAAATGGGAAACAAATCTGCTAACATAATATTTATCTTCGTAAAAAAACAATGAAACTCCAGTGACCACGTTGAATAAGCAACATGATCTAGCACTGATAACGAATTTGTATCACCTTAGACCACAAATGCTGAACTACAATGGTTAAGTTGTTGAGAAATTCAAAATCATAGAATTAACAAAAGAGAAGTTAGAAAATATAGGCTAAACAAAACTCTAAACTTAACTATAATGCAAACAATTTTTAATGAATATATCTTTAGTAAATACCAAAAAAATAGATGACAAATTACCTCCTCTGAAAAATAAAAAATGCATATTGAAAAATAAAATTCACCCACTAAAGTATAGGAAGAACCTCCACAAGTTGAGATATGGAATATTGCTACAAAGTAATTGATTACAACCTTTTCAAAGCTAAAATATGTTGAACAACATATTGGTTTTTATCTTCATTCACGATTTGAATTTGGTTTTTAGTCTTTAATTTTATTCACATTCGCATTTAGTTTTTGGTCTTTGACATTATTCTCGCTTTGCATTTTGTTTTTAGTCTTTTCCATTATTTGTGATTCACATTTGTTTAATATAGTTTCTTTTATTCAAGATTCACATTTGTGTATTGTTTTTTCTTTATTCACATTTGATAACTTTACATATTCAAGATGATGTGGTCCATGATGGTGAATAGGAGGTAGTGCACGTTCAAGAACATGTTGCCCATGAGGCATTTATTAAAGAGGCATAGTTGGATGCTGAAGTTAGCGAACATGCTACACCACAGAAATACATGGAGATTAAAAATCAAGAATATTCACTAAAGGATGCGCAACAGGAAAATGTGAAAGTTCAGAACCAAGAGAATAAGGTGAATGATCAAAACTAGGAGCATGAGAAGGGCAGGTTATGAACCAGGGGTATAAACTGAAGGATGCACAACAAGAGCTAAACCAGGATAAGGAATTGAAGGTGAACGATGCACATGTTTTGTAAAAAACTTATATTAAAACAAAAACAAAAAACTTAATTGTGTACTCATGGGATCCTATAAAAACTTAACTACGTACTTCTTATTTTGCATTTGATTTATGTTTTCATTTGCAATTCAAAATAATTTTTCTTGTCCTTTAGCGATTCACACTTCACACTTTATTTTTTACTTCATTGGATATTTTCACTTCTTTTGCTTATGCCTTAGAAATTCACACTTTTATTGCTTCTTTGATCTCAATTTGCATTCTTATTACTTCTTTGTTATAAATTATGACTTTGACTGTTTTTTTGTTCGTAATTCAAACTTTAATTATTTCTTTGTCCGCAATCCTATTTCGTTTTTATTCAAGATTCGTGGTTATATTATATCTTATTTCATAAAATATTTCAAATTTACTTCGCTTTTTTATTACAAAATTTGGCATAAGATATACATACAAAAAGTTATGGAAAATAAATATTTTGGGTTACTTCCTGAGTATGAGGAAATAGAATTGGAAATTGATAACCTAACAAAACATATGATTGACGTAAACAAATACTACAAATTAGTCAAAATTCAAATAGGAACAAAACATAATGATCTTGTGGTATGGCTAGATTTTAAAACACGTATCTATATTTATATTAGTGATATGATGGACATACTGAATGCTTGACTACGAGGTAAATACTATTCATCTAACTACTTTCGTTATTTTACTTATCAAAGTTTTTTTAATTTAATTTTCTAATATTTTTGTTCCACATGTTACTAATGGTTAAATCCAGTGGATGTTTTCCCAAAAAAAGTTTCTTATACATGTATCTGACTTTAATAATCAACTAACATGATCTGCTAAATCGATAGATATTTCTAAGCATGCGATGATACGCATCTATAATTTTTTCAACATCTATCGATCACTATAATATAAAAATGATCTAAAATATTATCTTAATGCATACATTTATCCAGAAAGGGAAATATGTTACAAATATTGTTGATGTTTTTACCATAAGTTTGATACAGATTATACTTGCATAATCATTTCCATTTGCATCTTACAAAAGAGAGGTAGAATAAACCATTGATCATTATTTATATTAAACATCGATAAAGGAAAATAAACACATTGTAATCCTCTGGTGCCAAAATCGAAATGCACACGAGATAAAACAAAATCGACAACAAAATTATTTGTAAGTTATCTATAACCCTCTGTATTATGGCTACGTCTATATTTAAATTATTTATGGGTTCACAACTCAAACACTGAAGCACCTTTATTCACATTTGAATTAACTCTCTGTTTGCGATTCGTATTTGAATTAATTATTCATTTGCAATTACAATTTGAATCTAATCTTCATTTGTGTTGCATTTTGGTTATGTCTACATTTCCAGTTTACCATTTGCCTAAAGCCTGGTTCTAAACCAACTATTTAGAGATTAATTACCACATAAAAAATATATTCCTAAAAGATTAGAAATAAAGATATATTGCATAAGAGATATCCTAAGCTAACAATAAAGAACAACTGATTATGTCATACTAGTATGCATCATAATTCAAACGTGAACCATCTTTATTCGCATTACTCATTTCGAGCAACGACTACACTTTATCTATCAGATTATTATTTCTCCTCTATTTGGAATATATTTATTTTTAGATCTTTCAGATATTCTTTTCAAACATAAGATGATTCATAATTCGTATTTCAGTTTAGCATAACAATATTTGTATTTGTATGATGTAAATAGTTCACATTTTGTATTCAATTTCACCATCAATTGATGTGTGTATATATGGATTTAAAATTTACAGTATTTTTTTCACAAAACTAATGTCTAGTTTTACAATTTAAAAATATTTAATCTAAAACAAGGTAACCTACCTTTTTAACAACAAAATGATCCAAACATGAGTAGAAACACACATTTCAGTGTAATAATCACTGAAAAAATAAACTAAATACGAATAAGAGATTAAATCTATTATTAGTTTCATCAAATCAAATTTAAGGGGGATACTCACTCAAAATCAGAACATTAGCATATAACCTAGCAATAAATTACGGTCCACGGTTGATACAACTAACTGATTTAAAAAATTGAAGAAACGTATGTGATGGTATTTGTTGACTTGAACAAGTCTTGACACCAAAACTTTAAAATTGAGAGTTTAAAAACTTTGACACGGAGTTTGACTGATCGATATTAAAAATCCATCAACATAGACAGACTCGATGATGAGATTGATATCTGCTACGAGTTTAATGACAAGTTGGGTGATTGGTATCAAACTAACTAGTTGATTTCAGGTTCCCAACCATATACAAAGAAAAAGATATCACATAAAAATAATAATGATAAAAAAAATAAAGAGTAACAAAAGATTAAAATATAAAAAATTAAGTTTATATATTTCATTAAATTTTTATAAAAGTTAGATATTAAATATAATTAGTAAGTATACTTAAATATTATGAGGTAATAACTCTTCTTTTTTTAATTAAAATGATATATTAATAAAGGGGGCATTAATAGGCTTAGACTATTTCTTTAAAAGACTCATCGAGGGAATAAAACCAAAACTTTAAATAAAGTTTCAAAACATAGGCGCTAAGATAATGAAATTTGGTTCCCGCCTAAAGTTTTCAAGGAGCAGAAAGAATAAATGATGATTTCGATTTTGGCTCTAACATCCTATTAAGAAGGTCTTCGATAGTTAGGAATCCTCCTTCGAGCAAACTCCGATGAAGGCTGGTCGGTTCAGGTATCCAGGGAGAGCAAACTCAACTTCAAGCTCTTTACGTTATTTGATGTCTAATGGAGCAAAGATTATGGCAGTATGGTCCATGATGCTACGATTACTTCTTACATGTAAACATTCAAAGCTTAAGTTAGAATTATTTGATTTTCAAAACAGGTGATTAGCTTTAGGAAGAAAAGGATCAGAAAAGAATCAAGTGTTTCTCAGATAACCAATTCCAAAACTTTCAAGAAATGTTATTGCAAGAAGTTGATTAGGCACTTGAAAGTCTTGGAAATTATTTCAGTGTCCACCTTGCAAGCCAATCAGCTGGAAGATTCTTTTCTCTAAAAATGTGATGGAGAATCATAGAGGAAGTGAATAACTTCCTGATGTTATTGAGAGCTTATTCTAATGGACTAGGGAATTTTCCCAAGAAGAAAGTAGAGATACAAGTATCTCTGAATCAGATTTTGTATCGACGTTACTAAGTCTTTTGATTTTGTAGATGAGGAGACCATCGTGAAGGGCTCGGGATTCAGCTTGGATTGGGGTTAGTTTTCCATACAAGTTACCATATCCGTGAAAGATATCACCATTTTGACCATGTATTATTATTATAGCTCCACCAGACTCTCGAGAATGGGTGCAACATGCGTCAGTATTAAGCTTATTCCTTCGTTATATTGGTGGAATCCAACAAGGTGAGTAGCTTTGTTCTTGCTAGTAATGTGCTTAAAGCATCTCATTGTTGTAGCTGTAGTTTCACAGTTTTTCCAGTGCCTGGGATTAAGAAGTTTAGAGTTTTCCAAACTGATAATGATATGTTTGATATATAAAATTGATGAGGTTGAGGAGAAAGATCTCCATTTAAGCTTGACTTTGTTTCTGGTTTGCTCGATGACCCAATTGATTATTGAGGGGAGGATAGTCTTCATATGAACTCTATAAAGAGAAGACCATGACAAATTCCTAGATATATGACTGGTGGTCATGAATTTGCTAATTCTTATCTTGAAAATGTCAGCGAATTATGACCATATATGCCAAGCAAAACTGCATGAAACAAATAAGTTGTCAGTAGATTCTCAGCTCTTACAAAATTGACATTACATGCCAGAGTCATGTGTTGCATTATTGAGTATGTAGGAATCATATTGTGCAGGAGCCTCCAATGTAAAAAAATAATATTTCAAAAGAGTGATATGGTTCCAAGTCTTGTCATAGAGTGAAGATGTAGGATGGATTGTTCTTATGCTTTGTAAAACTTCTTTGATTTTGAAGGATCCATCCCTGGAATTTCTCCACTGAATAATGTCATCAACCTGATCATTGATACTAAGATTTAAATTAGAAGGAGGGATACGAGATTTAATCTTGTCTAAGTCCAACATTTATTTCCACGGTAGGTGTTAACGTAAGTCCAGTGTACCATATATTGTCTGAATCATCGTCAAATTTGGTTATAGGAGGCATTTCATACTAATCATCTAGGAGGAAGTCAACATTTCATTTGCCAATATTCCACTTAATCTGATCTTCAGCTTTGTTTTTTATTTCAGCAAGCCAATTCAATGTAGGAGAACCTTTCTTAGTATAGTTTAGTTGAAGTTGATGTTTCCCTTTGCAGTAGGTTTTGTGAATTAAATTTTCACAAAGTGATTTTTTGTCTCTGAACCTCATCCAAACCTTGTATGAGTAAGCTGGTTGTAAGCCATTAAAACACCTAAGTTTTAGGCCACATTCATTAAAAGCTTTACAGTTATATTTCCAGTTGCTCCAGTAGATTTTTTTGTGATCACTATGAGAGCCCCATAAGAACTTGTTAAAGAGCTTTTGTATCTTCTAAATAATAGTTTTAGGAACTTTATAGCTCTGCATCAAGTAGGCAAGGATAAACATAAGGACAACTTTGATTAAAGTAAGTCTACCACCATAATATAACCTTTTTCCTTCCTAGTCCATTATTTTATTTATAATTGTGTCCAACAAATAAGTGAAGTTATTGGTTCTTGTGGTGGAATTGAGAGTGATTCTAAGATAGGTAGTGGGTAGATAATCAATGCTGAAGCTAGTTTGAGTTGCTATAGCTCTTATTTTATCTTGAGGAAGAGATTTGTAGGTGATTATCTTGGTCTTTTCTTTGTTGAGACCTTGACCAGAGATGTTTTGGTAAGATTGCAAGAAATCATATATAGAATCCATGGAATAAGATGAACCATTAGTAAATATTAGTAAGTCGTTTGAGAAGGCTAGTCATGGTATATTTATCTTGCTTCTGCAAGAGTATCTTAGAGCTTTATTAAGCTCAAAAAGGTTGGTGAGACCTATGGTTAAGATTTCTTCAGCAAGGATAAAAATATTTGGAGACTTTGGGCCTCTTTGTCTTAATCCTCTCATTGTTTTGAAAAAACATAATGCTTTTCCATTAATGAGAACTGAAACATAAATTGACTTGATTAAATTTTTTATAAGATTAATAAAATTTCAATGAAAACCATAACACTTAAGGACTTTGATGATGAAGCTGTGCGGCATCTTGCCGAAAGCCTTGGACATGTCAACCTTAATGACAATGTTTCCAACTTTCGTTTTCCTGCCTAAGTTGTGGATGAGTTCCTTAGCTATAAGAATGTTGTCCTGTATGGAAATTTCATTGACATAAGCTCCTTGGACATTTGAAATCATCTTAGGTAGAATGTCAGACAAACTGTTGTTTATGAACATAGACATAATTTTATTTAAAGTTGTACATAAGCTAATTGGCCTGTACAGTTTCAGGTAGTTGGATTATCAGTTTTGGGTATTAGACAAATGTCAGTTGATAGGATTCCTTTAGATATGTCTTAACCATGTATAAAAGAGTCCAAAGCACTACAAATGTCTATTTTTATAATGTTCCAGCGAGTCATAAAAAAGCATATGCTGAAGCCATCCATGCCAGCAATACTGGATAGATTAAGATTATTTATAGTAGCTCAGATTTCCTCTTCAGAAGGGTTAGCAAGGAGGTTAAGATTATCTTCATCATTCATGGTATTAGGGATAACACTAAAGATATTATTATACATCATATCATTAATATCAGTTGTGTTATTGTTGGAAAGAACATAGAGCATATCTTTATAGAATGTTTCAGCTGACTTGCTAATCTGGTCCTCATCTCTCATCCAAGTGTTGTTGATTTTGATGCTGTTTATTCTGTTTTTCCTTCTTCTTTTGTTGACAAAGTTGTGGTAGATACTTGTGTTTCTATCATAATTTTGATCCATGTGGAGTAACACTTTTGTTTCCATAAGTTTTCCTCCATTGATAGGGCTAGAAGGTACCTAACATTGGTAGATTATCTTTGTTTGTTGAGTTGTTAATAGAATGAAGAATGTCTTCATAGTCTTGAGCAACCCTTTCATTAGATTTAACTTTGTCAAAAATATTCCAAAATTGATTTTTATTCCAGACTTTGAGAGATTTCTTGAGTCTTTTGATTTTGTTTCAAAAGAAAAAAAAACGAAGCCTTTCTTGGTTCCAACTATTTTCAATAACTTGCAAAAAGTCCTTATCAAATGTCCACATATGAAGAAACTTAAATATTTTTTGTTGATTGGTTTTGTCTTTAGTCACATTGATGCTGAAAGGAGTATGATCAGAACATGTACGAGCTAAGTGGTTGACAATAGTTACAGCAAAGAAGTCAGGCCAATCTTGATTAAACATCACCTGATCTAATATTTTCCACTTGCAGGATAATTTTATGCCTGCAAAACCAGCAGGTTCAAGTAAGCATTCCATAATCATGTCATTAAAATCATCTGAACTTGTTGACAATAAGTTAGGCATCATGTTTGTTCAGATGGGAAAAAAATAGAGTTGAAATCGCCCAACACTAGCCATTCTTTAACTGTAGTTGAGATTTATTTCAGAGTATTCCAAAGTTCAATTATGTTTAGTGTCTGGCATTTGGCATAGAAATTTGTGATGTGAACTTTTTTGTGGATTTCTTTGAGCCTGATCTCAGTGTTTATGCATTGAATGTGGTTATTCAAAATCGTTATATCTAGATCATCCCACCAAAACATCCAAATTTTGTTAGAAATGTTAGAAAGTAGGTTTTGAATTTAAGATAAGAAGCTATAGAGTCCAGTTTATGGAGTTGATCAAAGGATCTTAAATGAACAATGAGCATAATGTTGTTTCTTCTGACAATTGATTTAAACCTTATTTTGGAAGCATTGTTTCCAATGCCGAGTATGTTTCATCTAAGAAGATTAACCATCAGAAGATGTTGGAGATGAATTCTATTTTCTGCAAACTGTAGTGATCTTATAACAATATATTTCTTCTTCTTTTTTATTCTTTCGAGATTGAGCTTCTTATTTAACAGGCTTTGGAAACTGGGATCTATCTCTTTTCGCTTGAGAATAGGGGTAGTAGGTAGACTTCCAATGTCTCTTTGATTGGGAGTATGGTTTCCAGATAGAGAGATAGTTGGATCTTTCGAAAATAGACTGCATTAATCATCCAAAGATTTTATGGCATCTATCACTTCATCATCATTGTTCATCTGATTTTGTTGTCTTTGGCTGCTTTGAATCCCCTTTGCTTTTCCGTTGATTTCTTTGCCATTCATTGTTTCATGTGATTTTTTGGATGGTTAATTGGATTAAATGATTCTTCATTTGTTTGTAGGTACTCATGAATGTAATATTTTCCATTTGGATCTTGTTGTGGCTTTATTGCAATTTATTTAATCTTGTGTTGTTATCTTTCTGGTAGGTTAGGAATTGAATTTTTCAGAGTTTCAGATGGTTGATCTTCTGCAATATGATGATCACGTTTAGATATTTTCTTGTAGGATTCTCTATTATGGCTAATGTGATTACATTCGTGACAGTAACTAGGCAAACTTGTGTAGCTTAATTCTGCCCAACAACCTCTGTTCTCACCAAAGCCTATCCAAATCCTAGTTTGAATATTTCTTGTGATATCCATTTTTATCCAAGTATATACAACATTGTGTAAGGCACAATCTTTTTATGGTATCCACAAATTGATAGGGCTGCTTAATGTGGCTGCTATTATTTCTATGATTTCTTCACTGAATATATATTCAGGGATTCTTGATATTCTCACCCAGATCGGAGTTACAGGGCTTTCAATTCTTGGGTTGAAGGCGAACGACCATTTAAGAACTCTCATGGATGTGTGACCTATTGTCCATGAGGTTCTGCTCCATAACTTGCAAATGTCTTCCTTTAAAGTGAATTCAAACAGAAGATGGTGTGAATCCCATGTAGATATGTTGTGGTTTCCAAAGAATCTTCTTTCATTGAAAAATTTATTTATCAAATCTTTTGTTGGGATGCCAAGTGAAAACTTGTCAATTAAGGTGAATCTTGTGTTTCCATCAGCCTTTCTTTGTCTTCCGTTTTGAATTGGATACTTATGTGATCATTCTTCCTTGTGATTTTTTCCGGTTTGAATTCTTTTGCTTTTGGACTGTGCTTGAACAGATCTGAATAAGTTGTTTTGCTTGTTTTTCAGGTTGTATCTGTATTTTGGTTCGTCTGTTGGTTAAGTTTTGGAAATTTTGTGTCTGATAGGAGTGTATTATGGGAGTTGTTCATGGAAGCAGAATGAGAGATCAGGAAGCACACTTGAACAAACAAGCATGATGAACAAAATCAAAAAGTTTTGATTCGATCAGGAGGGAAATATGATGTTTGGAGATGAAGATTAGAATTGAGAGAAAACATAGATAACATCAAAATAGATGATGCTTGAACCAAGGGATGCTAACGAATAGATTTGTTGCGATTCAAAAAATTGAATCTTAGGAGAGGATTCTTCAAAAAGATCGAAATGTTAAAATATAGTTTTTTGATGTAATAACTCTGCATTCAAGTAAATAAATAATATTTTGGTTATTTAACCGTCACAATATATTTGATTATATTAAAAAAATAAATTCAAATATAAATTACACGCTATAAAAATAAGAGTATTTATAAATATATGGCCAAAGCTATTTCCTCCATGAAAATTATTATTTCCTCCATAATTTGAAATCTCTAAAACTAGTGAAACATGATTTTACTAATATACCCTTGTATGCTAATAGCAACTCCTCTTTAACTTCAAGAACTAAAGCATACCATTCATAGAGGCATGAATGGCCTATACAAATTTTCATCTCCTCAATTTCTCTGAAAATGCTTTCGTAATCTTCCGCACCATCGATCTGAAAAAACGGAATTAAACAAGGGTTGAATGCCAGTAGCTCGAAGCATATTAGTAAACATATGAACTCTCTCCCTCTTCAAAACACCAACACGTACAAATTGATAAGAACTAAAGACGAAAGCATATCATAAACATCATTCATAAATTGCAACCGGAAAGACTAAATTTCTGATTCGATTTGCACGAGTGAGTAAGAGTAGGATAGAGAATTACGTATAGGCACCAAATCTTGAGGAATCTGATGTCATTTTGGTACTGTGAATTGTTCTTGAAAGTTGAGATACAGTTGATAACCAGTTTGTTTAGATCTGCATCAGAGCTTTTACCCGAGTGCCAATTGTCGAGTTCCTGCTTAATCTTCCTCTGAATTCGAGACCAGTGAGTGTATACACGAAATGGATCCATCCATAGATGTATGTATACTGGGGTTTTGCACTTGATTCCGAGAGGGCCACTCTAAATCAGGTGCAGTGTTTTTTTTTCCAAGTTATAACCAAAATGTGGAGACAAAGAGTTTGCAACTGATTCCGAGTGTCCCTCTCGGAATCAGTTGCAATTTTTCAAACAAAAACGTGCAACTGATTCCGAGAGGGCCACTCGGAATCAGCTGTTGCTTGGTTTAAAAAAAACATGTGATTCCGAGATGCCCACTCGGAATCAGTTGTTGCTTGGTTTAAAAAAACATGTGATTCCGAGATGCCCACTCGGAATCACATGCTCAATGCATAAAAAATTTTTAAAAAACAATGATTTATCCCAAGGCGAACCCAAGTCGAAACAGCAGACACAAATAGAAACCCTAATCGAAAAATGAAAAAGCAAAGAAAATGAAGAAATCATACCTTCTCCAAGGCTTCTCTCTCTTCGAATCTGTTTTGTAAGGTACTGGATTTGTGAAGAATGAGTTTTCTTCTCCAAGGCTTCTCTCTATTCGATTCTGTTATTTTAGGGTACTGTTTTGTGAAGAATGGGTTTTCTTTTCCAATGCTTCTCTCTCTCTTCGAATCTGTTTTTGTAAGGTACTGGTTTTGCGAAGAATGGGTTTTGTTGTACTGAATGGGTAATGGTATGTTAGGGTAATGGTTTTGTGAAGAAAAAATGGATAAAAAGACAAATTTATAACTTCCTTTATAGAAGAAATATCAACATGGAAGTTTTTTCAAATTACGGAAGAAATAATAATTTTCATGGAATAAATAGCTTTGGCCTAAATATTTATCACAATTTCGTGGATAACCAGAGTATCGAAGGTTTGACTGTTATTGACGAAAATTTGTCAAAAATCTATTACAACTAGAGGTGTCAAACGGGTTGAACCAGCACCAACCCGCACCGTTTAAGTCAGAACCACGGGTTGCAGTCCTGCCAGGTTGCGGTTCTGCTAGGTTGCGGTCCTGGTGGGTTGCGGTCCTGCCAGGTTGCGGTCCTGTCAGGTTGCTCTTATGCGGTCTGGCGGTCCTGCCAGGTTGCAGTCTTAATGGGCCAGTTTCACAGTTAAACCGTCAGTTCAAACCACCAGACGAACCATTTAAGAGCCGTTTACCAGTTTAAACCATCAGCCAAACCATTTAACCATTTAAGAACCGTTTATCATAATATATTATAATGTTATTTAAAATTAACTTGTAAGTGTTAATTGAATCTAATTTCAATAATTGAGATATGTACCATATACACGAGTTAATTATTCTATTTGATGTATTTTAATTTAAATATGTTATCATTTTATAATTTAAATATATTTATATTTATGTATTTAAGATATTTTATTTAATATTATGTAGAGATTAAATAAAATAAGTACATGTAGTTGTATTTCGATTACAACTTTCAATAATTATAAAATTATAAAAATAAAAATTTGATTGTCTTAAACAAGATATCGTAAACAATATAATTTGATTTGTATATTGTTTTAACATACTAGATATTTAAGATGTTATATTTAATATTATGTACATATTAAATAATATATACCTATTAGACATAATTTTAAATTATTAGGTGATTTGTATATTGTTTAGAACCGATTCGGAATCGAAATAAAAAATTATTAAAATTATTAAAAACTTGCTAAAACTAATGTATTTTTATTAAAAACTTGCTAAAACTAATGTATTTTAAATATTATGCCGTAATAAATCTGCGATTGTCTTTAATAGGCATAATAAATCTGCGATTGTCTTTAATAATTAAACTAAGTTAGTAGTATGTCTTTAATAATTAAACGTTTAATATCAAAACCAATCATAAAAAAATAAAAAAAATATAAAAGCCGAATAATCAATAATTAAATAATATATGATCATTGACAATGTGGATAATCTTAGATTACTTGGGATTCTTTTATATAGATTGACACTTTCATCTTCAATGATAATCTTAGGAGTTTTGTTTAAAAGAATCCCACATCGATAGTTACCATTGAAGATGAAAGTGTCAATCTATTAAGCACAAACACGCCCTCTCACTTACCAAGTCTTGGGCAACTACTTGAATGCCTAACATGGTGGTTAATAGTTAAAAATTTCGAATTAATTTTTTTAAAGTAGTCTTGGGCAACTAATTGAATGCTTAACATTTTCTTAAAATGCCTAACATGGTTTTTAACAGTTTAAAAAAAATTCAAAAAAAAAATTCAAAAAAAAAAATCGGGCCATCTGGACCATCCGGACAGATCTCCGGATGGTCCGAATTTCCGGTCTGGGCGTCCGGAGATTACGTCCGGACCATCCGGACCGGACGTCCGGATCGTTCCAAAAAAAAAAAATTTAAATTTTTTTTTTGGGTCTCCTCTATAAATATTTATAGAGGAGACCCCAAATCCACACTCATAAATTCATATACTCCTCTCTACATCTCTCTAAATCTCTCTACTTGTTCTAAATATTCTAGAAAACTCAAATTTCTTATTTTACATATTGTAGTCCTACTTTCGGAATTGTTTGATTTTTTTTTTCGAAAATTGTTTCTATTTGATAAAAACACTTAAATAACGTTGGGATAACATTATAATAGCTCAATTAAGAGCTTCGTATAATTTATCAAGTTATTTAATTGTTATAGTAATTTAATTAGTTCTTTTAATTCTAATTTTATTAGTTGTTGTTAGTTGTTATTGCTTGTTGTTAGTTGTTATTGTTTGTTATTAGTTGTATTAGTTGGTATTAGTCTAAATTTAGTTTTTATTATTTGCGATATTAATTAGTTTCGATTAGTATTTTATTGCATATTTAAAAAAAACGTTGTTTTAAGTTTTAAAATGCCTATAAATCGTAGACTTACTAATGCTCACCAATCCGCTAATTTTCACTTGTAATGAATGATGTTTGTGATAACCAAAACAAATTAATACTGACCAAAATGTAATAATAATTTTATAATCATTATCAAAATTACAATAATAAAATTCAAAATTTAATATTAAAATTATAACAATATAACTTGTAATCTTTTACCATGATAAAATATGATTTTGGTTTAAAAAATAATAAATAACATTTGTAATATTTAAAACCAAATCACAATAATAATATTCAAAATGTAATATTAAAATTATAACAATATAACTTAAAAATAATAAATAACACTTGTAATATTTAAAACCAAATCACAATAATAAAATTCAAAATGTAATATTAAAATTATAACAATATAACTTAAAAATAATAAATAACACTTGTAATATTTAAAACCAAATCACAATAATAAAATTCAAAATGTAATATTAAAATTATAACAATATAACTTAAAAATACTAAATAACACTTGTAATATTTAAAACCTAATCACAATAATAAAATTCAAAATGTCATATTAAAATTATAACAATATAACTTAAAAATAGTAAATAACACTTGTAATATTTAAAACCAAATCACAATAATAAAATTTAAAATGTAATATTAAAATTATAACAATATAACTTGTAATATTTTTGCATGATAAAATATGATTTTGGTTTAAAAAATAATAACAAACACTTGTAAAATTTAAAACCAAATCACAATAGTAATCAAAATGTAATATTAAAATTATAACCATCGAATTTGTAATATTTTAACATGATAAGATATAGTTTTGGTTTGTATTAGATATAAAAACATAATAATAATATTCAAAATATGATAATAACATAAGTAATATTTAAAATTTTGGACTATATAATAATTACAACACTTAAAATATTAATAACTAAAACAAATTAATATTAACAAAAATGTAATAATAATTCTGTAATAATATGCAATCTCAATATTTTTTGAATATAACATTTTGGTTATAAAATAAATAAAATCTGCATAATATTTACCAATAAACCGCCGGTTTTTTACAAATAAACCGCGGTTTCGCAGTCCTGCCAGGTTGCAGTCCTGTCGGGTTGCAGTCGTGCCAGATTGCAGTCCTGCCAGGTTGCGGTCCTGGCGGGTTGCTCCTTATGCGGTCCTGCCAGGTTCCGGTCCTGCCAGGTTGGAGTCCTAATGGACCAGTTTCGCAGGTAGACCGCCCGTTTTTAAGCAGGTTGTCAGCTTTGAACCGTGGTTCCTGTTAGACACCTCTAATTACAACGCATAAGTTTATGCGTTGAAGTTTTTCTTAAATGTGAATTAACAAACTACTATTATTAAAAGATATGTTCTCGAAATGACAATATTGGGGAGGTTAAGGGGCGGTTGTAAATAGAACACACCCTCGCTGCTTCTGCACTTTCGGTTTCTTTCTACTTTCTAGAAACAAACGACTAAAGACAGACCAAATTGAAATGGCGTCCTCACCAGCCAAAATTTCATTTCGTATAATAGTAGCTCTAGCCATAATGGTGCTTCTGTTCTACGTTGGTCGTCCTCTTTACTGGAAGATCTCCGCCACCGTTCACGACATCCGCCACAAAAAACAATCCGTCAGAGAAGGCATTACAAATACACTTTTGAAATTTACAGATCGATCTTTATTTTTAGCCTACTAAATCGTATATTTGATGTTTGTCTCTGGTCTTGCGGTCACCAGGTATCTCGCAGATTGTTTACGAGGCGCAGAAATCTGTCGGTTGGTACCATGACGAGTCCGATTCGGGATTTCGCGAGGATGTAGCCAAAAAAACAAGTAGCGCCACCACAAGGAGGCTTCGCAGTCTCAACTTTCAATGATATACGACTGCCGATTCGAATCGGTGTTATGGTAATTCAATCTACTTCATTCGATCTACTTCCGTTAGAGAATGCATATGCAGTCTAGTATCTTTACTGTTCCTGAGCTATGCTTTAGGTTCTTGTAGCTTTGTAGCTTTGAAGCTTTGATCTGATTCTGCTATATGAAAATTGTATAACGCTTAAGGATACCCTTTACTTGTATGGTCTTGTGCAATTAATAGATTGTTAGCTCCATATGATACAACAGTTTCTTATTGATAATGCTATAATTATCTATCTTTGCATACTCTTTGTTTATGACCAAGTCTTTATGATATGATATGGCACTTTAGTTTGAAAATATACTGAATCGATTTAAGTGTAAGGAAAATAGTTACTCTTACAATCTGCGAGAGTATATTATTGAATTCTCGAACCAGAAAGCAGGAAACTTGGTTTTGTTTTCGATTTTTTGACAAGAGGATGTACGAGTCATGTTGGTCCTCGACTGAAACTAGATAGTTGCATTGTTGGACTAGCTTGCTAGGATCGAGTCCGCTCGTTTTGCTGGATTTTTGGGGTTCATGTTGGTTTCAGACAGATAAAGACTAATGGACTGTCTTTTGAATGAAATTAAACTTGGATTTACTTCTCACAGTTCCGAAAAAGTCTTTGAATTTTACATTAGGTACTAGTCTTCGAGTTAGCTTTTGCAATGTGTAAAAACCAAAAGTTGGCTGTAGCTAAATTATTTAAGTTATACTTGTGACTATAAGATCTGCCTCTTGGCTTCTGTTAGAACAAAAATTGTAGGAGGGTTAGGACTTTTTATTAAGTTGCTTGAATGGATAGCCCTCCATGCATATATGGGTCCTAAGTCCGCTAAGAAAGTCTGTCCTTAGGCTATATCCCTACGGTTGGTTTGCCAGTATCTAAATGTCAAGATATTCGGTCACTTATGATTTGGTTTGCCAACCTAAGATATGCCTCTTGTTGATTTCATACACAAAAACAAGTTAGGATGGCTATATCTATCTATTGTGGTTAAGTGTCCAACCTAATTGCTTAAGTTACGGCTTAAAGCCATAGTTTTCTATGCATATTTTGGCTAGTTAGCTCTCAAATTGGTGTTTAAGAACGCATTTGGTTAGCTAGATAAATATTGCATTGGTGGCAACCTTGATGAGTAGCAACATTCTCATCAATTTCATCATCATATTTGCTTTGTTGGGACGAGTATTCTGAATCATGTTTTGTTGAATTTTTTAACTTTTAATGTCGAACATAAATAAGTATTGAGTTTTTTTTTTTTTTTTTAAATATAGCAAAATTAACATGAACTTTAATTTATAGAATTTTCTGGACTGAAATGAACATGTCTTTGGAAACAAAATGAAATTTCAAAACGTTTTGGGACGGTGTAATTTCAGAAATTTAATTATTAATTACTTCATGGCATTTAGGTGAAATTTAAACAATTTAATGATTAATTAATTTTGAAAACAATGGCATTTGGCTACGTGATAACATAAAAAGTTGGAGCTTTTTTTATAATTTAAACATTAAATGTTATCAAAAGTTGGAGCTTTTTTTATAATTTAAACGTTAAATAAATATAGAGGAAAACTTTATTTTTATTTTAAGGAAACTTCCTCTATATAAGTACCGATATTAGTTCAAAATCAATATTTGATACTAAATAAGATTTGTAATAATATTTGGAATATTTGGGTATGTAATATTCTACAGTATCTTCTAGACAAAAAAAAGTTTTTTTTTGGATTTTTTTTTTGTATCTTTTTCAATTTAATTTTAAAAAAATCTGAATTCACCGTTGTGTTTATTTTCTCGAGACAATTAAATAAGTGGTGCAAATGATATGTTTTGAGAACTTTTTTAAAACTGTTAAAAAAACATTGTTTATCAGTTTTAAAACTGCTAAAAATTAAAACTATTAAAACCTAATTGAATTATATAAAACTGCTAATTATTATTTTAAAATTTAAGAGTGTTAGTTTTTTGTTTTTTAGCAGTTTTAATTTTTTGTTCGAAACATATCATATTGATCATTTGTTTGATTGGTCTCGAAAATATAAATACAACGGTGCTTTTGGTTTTATTTTTTGAATTATGAATCAAAAGATATGAACTTTTAAAAAAAGGAAAAAAAACTCATATTTTGTTAGAAGTTAATGGATTACAATACAAACAAGGGTTAGTAAAGCACTAAAGGTAAAGTTAGGGTTAGTAAAGCACTAAAGGTAAAGTTAGGGTTAGTAAAGCACTAAGGGTAAAGTCGATATTTTTCAAATGTTTGGTATTAAAATGACTTAATAGACTTTTTTAGGGCATACAAAAATAGACATTTTAGGATGGACTAAAATTGGATTATGAACTTATTTTGGTTGTATAATAGAAATAACCCTTTATTTTAATGAATTAAATATTAAAAGAAATAATTATTGCAAGTTTACTCTGGATTTTTTATTCTTAATTCCATCTAATCGGTTTTGATACATCAGTGGAAGTTGCTAAAAAGACACTAGTTAAAATAATTAAAAATAGTCTATAGAGGTATCATTTTCTTTTAAAAGAAACTTTTTTTCCTTTTTTTTAATTTATTTTTTGTAATTTTTAATAAAAAAAGTTTTCAACGATTGAAATATTATTAAATGAAGAAATAGACCCCAAAAAAGGATTTACAGAGTCCAGCACAAAAAAACAGCATAACTCGTTAGGAGTTCAAAAGTTTTGACTAAAAGAAAGAAGCTAAAAAAATGTTACAGTACAGCAAAGCCATCGTGTCAAAAAATTGAGAGGGAGACGATTCAATGAGACAAGATAATCAGGAGGGCTGTGAAACAAAAATTGAGAGGAAGACCATTCAATGAGACAAGATAATCTGGAGGGCAGCGAGGAGATCCGCAAAGCTATCCAACATCAAAAAGTTGATTAAGGCCGATTTGAGCTTCAACAAAAGCAGTATTGGTGACCAAACTTTAGACTTTTCTGCAAAAAGAAGAAAAATTGGGGAAGAACAATATAACAGATAATATTAATTTACGCGGTGGAGATCTAAATCAAGATTTAATCGAGAAAGAGTAACTGGCAAGGCTGAATCACGATTTATCAAGAAATTCAAACAAAAATCAGTAAAAATAAGGCAAGGAATAGAAAGAGAGCCTGAAGGAGAGATCTTGAAAACTAGTCCATGACGAAACTCACTGAGCTCAAGGAGAATACCAAGAGACTTGAATTCGAGGAACATATGGCTAATTGAGGACCTCAATGGCTGACTTGAATATTGATGAAAGAAGAGATAAAAGATTTCAGACAGAAAGTCAACGAAAGGTAAGCCATCAAACCAAAGCCTTTCTCCCCCTTAATCGAAAGAGATTTAAGATTCAAATTCTGCAAAGGATTTCCAATAAAATCCAACAATGAATCCAACAGAAAGACCTGAAATAGAATATGAAAATCTAGGCAATTAAGCTTGTCAGGAGACCTGCAACAGCCTTAAACTGTTAGAAGAGCTTAATCTATTATAAAATGATTTAAATGTATTTTCTTATGTAACCTAGGCTGCCTTTTAGATCTAAGGTGGTTGTAGCACCCTAACTCAAAAGTAACATACTTATAGGGGGCGAGTGCTTATTGTTGAGGAGATTAGCTTGATTTATGCCAAAAAAAAATTACTTTATGTAGTTGATAGCAAATATAGTATCCAAAGTATGACCTTTAATTTTAGCCTTGTTCCTATATTTCCATATCACCGAACAAATTATAGGAGGCAAGATAGAACAAACATGAACATCCTTGTTAATGGCCCAAAACCAGGTTCTTAACATATGAGAAACAATTATAAATCTGTCAGTCTTGATTTTGAACATAGAAGAGAAATAATACCATATTCTCCAAAAGAAGTTGCATTCAATGAAGAGATGGTTAGCAAACTCAACACTATCATATAATTGGTATTTGGAGACTAATGTCATGTATATTTTTTGCATAGCTCTATCAGTAGGGAGCCAATTGTGAAGAAGTCATCATGTTAAATAGGAATACTTTCTGGGAGTAATACTATTCCAGAGCTTACCAAAGAATCTTGACTTATTATGATCAGTCCTGAAGAAGTTCCAAGTTGTTTTAGTAGTATAGATCACATCTTTAAACACCAACTAGTAGAGAGAATAATCTACATTTTCCTTTATGGAGACCTTGGTTATATTGTTCATATCATTAGGAGATAGAATGCTACTAATTAGACTTTTTCCAGCTGTTTTGATTCCAAAAATTGTAGACTTTATCCTGAGTATACCATGTATTATCAGTGTGTCATAGAACTTAATGAGTTGAGAGTTCAAAAACCAGTTGTAAATCTAAAAATCAATATCTCCTCTACCAATAATCCACTTAACTTTAGGCTCTGCAATATTCTTAATGTCAACAAGTCTTCTCCAAACCTTGGAACAAACCTTAAGTATTATAATTAGCATGAAGAGGGTGAATGTTCTTGCAGTAAATACTATGGATATATCTAGCCTATAATTTTTTTTCTCTCTATATCCCACCCAAAGCTTACAAGAAAATGTGTCATGGATATCCTTCAGCCTTCTAACATTTGAACCTCCGTCAATGAAAGGCTTGCAAACCCTAGTCCAGTTAGACCAGTGAATTCTAGAAGCCTCATGAGTTGAGCCCTAAAGAAATTTGTTAAATAATTTCTCAATTCTATCAATGATTCATTTAGAAAGAGTGAAACTTTGAAGCCAGTAGATAGGAATGACCATCAAAACAGAATTAATGAGAGTAAGTCTTCCTCCATAGGAAAGCTTCTTACCCTTCCATTCAGAAATCTTTGACCTAACGTTGTTGGACAGAGTGCCAAAATTCTTAGACTTGTTATTTGTGTTTAGGTTGATGCCCAAATAAGTACTTCGAAGGTAGCCATTACTGAATCCAGTAGTAGCTGAGAGTGAAACAACTCTAGAAGAAGGAAAACTGGTAGAAGTAATGATTTTAGTCTTCTCTTTATTGATCAATTGACCATAAACATTAAGGTATTCCTATAAGAATTTACTAAGCATAGAAATATAAAAGTTTAATCCATAAGTAATAATTAACAGGTCATCAAAAAAGCAAAAATATGAATTAAGGTAGAACTTATACTCCTGTAAGTCATAGTTTTATTATTGATATACAACTTGTCCAATCCTCTTATAAGAACTTCCTCTACAATTATGAAAAGACTTGGAGACAGATGACCTTTTTGTCTTAAATCACACTTGGTTTTAAAATAACCCACAACTTGACCATTAATAAGGATAGAGACATGGGCTCCTTGAGTCTGAGATATGATTTTGGGAATGATTTCTTCTAAGACTGATGTTGATTAATTTTGACATAATTCTGTTCAAAAGAGTGCATAGGCTAATTGGCTTATAATCCTTATATTTTGTAAGATTACATGACTTATGAATAAGACAAAAACCTATTGTTATGATGTCTTGAGGAAGGTTATAACCCTTGAAGAAGGAGACAATATTAGCACATAGATATTTCTTTATAATTTGCCAACAAGTAATGTAAAGAGTTGCTGTAAAATCCATCCATTAGAGCGACACTGAAAGGATTCATGCTTTTGATGGCCTTGCAAATTTCATCTTCATTTGGATGTTTCATTAAAGTGATGTTATCCTTCTCATTAATCAAGTTACGAATATAATTAAAGATATAACTATTTAATAGTTTTAATTCAGTTTTGTAATTATGATAGGGATTTTCAGAGAGGATACCCTTGAAGTAAGACTCAGTTGAGTTATTGACTTGATGCTCATTAGTAATCCAGGATGAACCATCAATTATGCTGAGGAATCTTTTTCTCTTTCTCTTCTTCTTGACATAGTTTTGGTAGATTATGGTGTTCCTATCTCTATCCTTAATCCAGTTAGAGTACGTTTTTTGCTGCCAATAAGACTCATTTTGACAAGGGCTTGAATGAGAATTGCATTAGCTTTAGATAAGTTGTTAGTATTTTCAGCATTCTCAGCATTTTGATTGTCCAGAAGCTTACTTTCCATGATTTTAACCATGTCTTCAGCCTCAACAACTTTATCAAAGATGTTCCCAAACACTTCAAAATATCAGCTCTTAATAACACCTTTTAGTCTTTTAAGCTTATTCTTGAATATGTAAAGAGGGTAACCGTGCATTTGTAGATACCAATTAGTTTCAACAATATATAGGAAATAAATATTTAAAGTCCACATATTTAGAAATTTAAAATTGGATTTTGTTTAATATTGAGACACATAAAGGCGTGTGGTCAGCGCAGACTCTGGCTAAATGCTTGGCACTAGTGTTGTTGAAGAAGTCAACCCAAACATTGTTAAATAAAGCACGACCCAAACGCTTCCACTTAGATTTATTGGACCAGGTACTTAGTACCAGTATATTCAGCGTCCTCCAATAGGTAATAGTTAATAGTCTCATTAAAATCATCATCACTGTTATGACAATAGGTAGTACAACCAATTTGTTCATCAATGGACGTTATAGTGTTGAAATCTTCAATAACAAACCACTCTTTAACAGATGAAGAGATGGTTTTGAGAGTGGACAACTGATACATTCTATTAGTCTTTGACATTTAGCATAAACTGTGGTAAGATAAAAGAATTTGTTTAGGTATATATAGGTTAGTTCAGAATGCAGTTGAGGGTGGTCAATAGTGATGTTGATGCTAAAGAAATCCTGCCATAGAAGCCAAATCTTGTTAGTATAATTTAACTTAAAGTTACTGAAACCAAGCTTACTGCTATAGAAGGCAAGTGGTCAGCTTCAATAAAGGACTCTTGAATTGTAATAATGTTGATGTTCTCTTTTTTATGATAGATTTAAGTCTTCTTAATGATGATTTGTTTCCAATTCTTCGATTATTCTAACTAAGGAATTTAATCATGATGTTGAGTAGAATTTTGGGACTTGTTGGTCCCCAAAGGGGCTTATAACCTTATATATTTTTCTCTATATGTTTAGCCTCTTTAAGTATTGTATTATGTAATTCTTGAAAGCTTATGTCCATCTCTTTCTTCTTAAGAATATAAGATGATGCCAGACTTTCAATATTCTGTTGGTTTGGAGTATGATTATTGGTGTCAAGACTTTCTTGCTCTGGATTAGCAGTTAAGGTATATTTTTCATCAAGATTCATGATGGCTTCAGCGATCTCTTCATTCAAAGGTGTACTGATTGCAGTCAGGTTAGACTTGTTGAGATTTGCTGGTTGATTAGTTGTAGGTATATATGATCTTCAATTGATTTGTTGTCGTCTTGTTTTTCAGCTAAGAGATGTTTTACTATGATGGATTTTATTCTGTGCCTATCTTGATTGATGGTATCTTGCAAAATGCATACCCAATATCATGCTTAAGATCATTTTTTTTTATTTTTTGAGCTTGAATAAAGACTTTCTTATAAATATACTTGTCATGACCAATATGGTAACATAGATCACAGTACTTTGGGACATCCCTGTAGCTGATGTGAAGCTAACAAAATTGGCTCCAAAACCCACCCAAACGTAATGTTTCAGCTTTATAGTAATATCAACTTCAATCCAAGCGTAGCAATCATTAAACATGGCTCTATTTTTAGCTCGAACCCAACATTTTTGCTAACCATTATATGTTGTTATGGAGTGAATAATACCTTCATTAACATGTATTCCGACACATTTTCTATTCTAATCCAAATTGGAAAAACTGGACATTCATACTTACGGTTGAAAGTAGGAGACTATTTAAAAATCCTCATGGATTTCTCTCCCACCGACAAGACATTTCGAGTCCATAATTTGCACATGTCAGTTTTGATTGAATATTCAATCAATATATGTCTCGAATCCCAATTGCAGATATTATACTCTCCAACAAACTTCTTTGATTCAAAAAAACTAATTTATAATCTGTTTATTTGTCAAACCTTGAGAAATGTTTCCTATTAATGTAGATTTGCTGGAATCCACGAGTTTATCTTTTTTGTTTTGTTGGAATTGAAGGGAGATATGGTCATTCAATTTTTGTATCTTTGTGGGTTTGATTCCTTTATAAGGTTTGGAGGGTCTGATAATATCTGTGAAAGTTATTTGAGGTAAAAAAGTACATCTCTGGGATTGGTTATTCTTATTTCTAGGTTCTCCATTCTTTGTTTTAGAGTTTGTACTTTTTATTTCAAGGAATTCAATATGGTAAGATTCCATGACAACAAATAAAAAATCAAACCATAAATAGGATCCAAAATAAACTAAATCACAGAGCAAATACGAGATGCCAGAAGCTCAAGATAATCAAACCACCAACACATTAAATAACCTCCAATTTACAGGGAAACACACTTCAAAGCAGACAACCAAATCGCAAACAGCCAATTCGTATATCTTTGTGGGTTTGATTCATTTATAAGGTTTAGAGGGTCTGATAATATCTGTGAAATTTCTTTGAGGTAAAAAGGTACATTTCTGGGTTTGGTTGTTATTATTTCTAGGTTTCCATTATTTTTTTTAGAGTTTGTACTTTTTATTTCAAGGAATATAACATGGTAAGATTCCATGGGAACAAATAAAAAATCAGAGCATAAATAGGATCCTGAATAAACAAAATCACGGAGTAAATACGAGATGCCAGAAGCTCAAGATAATCAAACCACCAACACACAGAACAACCTCTAATTTACAGAGAAACACACTTCAAAGCAGACATCCAAATCGCAAAATAGAGGAAGTAGATAATTAAACAAACATGTTGTCTTTAAATTTCAGACCATAATGATTATTTCGCAGAATTCATACGATAGTTTACTCTAGAATCGCATATGTTGTGCAATTAACATCACTTTTTTTATAATTCAAACTAGTTTCGTTCAATCTTATTTAATTTATGATATATCACATCGATATTTGTTATCGTAGTATTTTTTCTTTAGATATTATTCAATTTATGATGTATCACATTACATTTATGATGTAAATATGAAATAGCTACCATGGTATTTGAAATTTTATGTTTTACAAATAGAATAGTCATAAAAACGACAACTCTCGCCGGACCTAAGAATGAACTCGATACCGTTCGAGTATATGAAGACACTACTCTAATAAATCAACATTCTCATCTTTCATCATCGTATCAATACATTGTATAAATTTCAATATCCAATCTAAAATATCATTTGTAGTATCGTAAGTGTCTACCGTTGGGTTTCCCGGTACATATGTATCGCGACCTACCGAGTCAGGATTGGCCACTATATACTAGAGGTTACTCCTAAGCCATTGGTACCACCCCACCATATGCATCACCTCTAATCCGTGAATAAATGAGGTTGCCAACTCTGCCAAATCATGAATCCCACAAAAACTTTAAGCTAATTTCTTTACCTACTTTATTGGCCATCGGTTTTGCACATGGCGTGGTATCATCTTTATGTGCCTCATCTCATGTGGCATACGTTTTGGATAGTACTCATCTACTAGGTCCTACGACCTCAAGGTATAATTTATCCAATGACCTCCTGAAATAACCTAACACCTTGTATATAACACATAATGTATTTGAGATTTTGTAGTTTTAATCGAAACTTGTATTGATCTCGCGAGACATAACTATGGTGTATTAGATATCAACTCAAACGGCCTGGGAGGAGCTAACATATAGTGGTGTATAGTGGAAAATATGAGGTGAGGTGATAGTAAACCTGATGTACAAAGGAGACCTCAACCTAATGAAGTGATCATAAATCCAAGTCTCCAGTTGGCCAGTAAACCCGCATATACCACCAGAACTGTGTATCGAAATTTGTCCAAGGGCATTGTATAACTGGGCCAAAATCAACCGACCCTAGTTATACTTCTCCATCATTTGGTAGTTGTGAATGAACTAATAGGTAGTGTAGCTAAATAGTAGTGCCAATTTTGTTAGCCCTTATCGTACTATCTAACAGTATAATATGTAAGCGCAAGTAGCATGAGCGAAATGCTGATCGGAATTAGTATTATTCTAACATCTCTTACCAGAAAAGGTGTCTCGTAACTATGCTAGAGTAACATAATTCCCACCTCAAATAGGATCTCGAGCCAAAACATCAGGTCTAACACATACTATATCATCAAACACCTTGTACCTCCCGAATCATCATCATAATCAACAATGAAGAAAGAAAAACCTGCAATGGGAAGACCCGTAGTAACGTGAATGTAGTCCAATGTTACCATTATCTTTTCGAACGAGAAACGAAAGGACAATGTCTCTTTATACCAACGCTCAATAAACTCATCGATCATGTGAATGTTGGTATGCCAATGGGAGAGAGCGCCGATAACTGGACCGATCATGGTACCCATGACCTTCTCGCACACTCTAGTCCGGTGGTGGCTCAAGCCCAATTTACAAAAACTATCATTCGTAGCGCAACATCGTGGGCTGACTCGAGGCACGAATTAAAAAAATAGTATGAAATATTAACATAAACAATATGCAATTGATGAAACCATAAATGTAAGCGTCGTGCATATGATAATAGGGATATAAGGTCGACATATGTGGATTTGTAACTACAAACGCATCCTTTGGGGTGCGCTGTTACAATAAAGCTCCAGTTGCGCTACTAGAGGCTTCCCACCCTGATTTATGAGTATTATCTAGTTATGCGTCATGGAAATTACATCGCGCACTACGAGAAGTAGGATCATCCTTAACTATCTCACTTAAGGACATGTTTTTAGTGATATCAACGAGGTAGAAAGATCCCTCGTGTTCTTCATTTTGTAGTTTTTGTTTTAACAATATAAAAAAATGGTTTACAAAAAATTAATAAATATAAACACAAAGTAATCAACTATTATGTAAACGATACATTTACTAGGATTTTGGATTTGTAAAAAGATTAGTTCGGTAAATGGGTATTTTGAGAGGTTTTGAGTCTAAATGAGAGGAAAACAAAAAATGGTGCGAGATCTAACAATTTCTATTCATAGTTCTTTTTTCCCAAAAATTAAAATAAAATTAAAATGGTCAAGTATGCTATAGACCATGGTTGGAAAACGGTGGACGACCAACGAGCTTGAACAATGACCAAGACTACCATAGGTCGTGGTCCCATCATGTTCACACCATGGTGCATGACCAACAATTTTGGCCCATGGCTAAGCTATCAATGAGCTATGGTTGTGCACCATGACTCGATATCCAAGTTTGGCCAATGTCCAAGGCCGCGCCTACCAACCATAAAGCTATGCCACCTTGGCCAAACACTTGTTCCCAACATAGTTGTGTCTTTCTTCCTCCCAAGCTACGGAAAATACAAACACCACGTGTGACAAGTACGGAGACCGTATATGATAAGGAACAAGCTAATATATGAATAAAAAATCTAACATCATACGACGCTTCAGCCCTAACACATACCAGATTATGATAAAACATCAAGAGTGTCAGAAACATTGCACTAATAAGGGGACAGACACCTACGCAAGACTCCCTCAAATTGAGGCTACTATATTAAGAGTAAAAGAATCATTTAAATGATGGGTGAAAGTTAGATTGGATATTAGAAATAAAAAGATATAAGAATTTCAATCCTCATTATAAAATTAATATGTGTTTTTTAGAAAATTTATCAAGTTCTTGTAATGTTTATCACTTTGATATTATTTACTTTACTATAAAATTTCCACTAGTTAGGTGAGTTTTTAGTCTAACCATATCCCAGAAATTAAATCAGTATTAAATTGACATATACAGTAGACGAACGATCGCAAACATCCCATTAAGTAGTTCTCAAACAATTTGTTTAGGTTCAGAGAAGACAACAAGCTCATTTGTCGAGCTTTCTACATAGCCTTCCAAGCTAACGCCCAAAATTACTACATCAAAGACATCATAAAAGAACAAACGCTTATCCTTTATGTCATACGGTATATATGCAACCTGATATTCTCCTCATGGCTCTAATTCACTCATTCAAGCATATTTCTAAGTCTTCTCAACAATAATCTTTTTTTAAAACCAAAATTTTCGAAACGATATGGAAGACACGCATAAATTAAGAATCTCAACAATAATACGGTTTTAATGCCTAATATATTGAGGTCAACAAAGTTTAAACCACGATTTATAACCGAGAAAAACAATCATATCAGTTCTAAAACCTGTAGGCAATATAGTCTTCTAAGAAGTCCAAAAATCCTAACAAATTTTGTAAGTATCATAATGACATTGGTCATCATACTCAAGAGTGCATGGCCGTGAACGATGATATTCAAAACCTTATCGACGATGGAAAGCTCCTCAAGATTGTCAAAGTTCCAACCTCTCCAATTTCTAAACAAAGTACAACTAACCATCCATTTGCGCTTAGGGTCGAGCCCATTCAAACAGTGCATAAAGTTTTAGCACCACCGACAGGAAACACCATGAGGCTTATGAAAAATACTTATAGCATAATCCAGAATTAAAAAAGTATAGGTACGATTGCTAGAGAAAACACCCTCACATGGATCGTAATGTTTTCTATAAAATTCACATCACAGAGCTCGAGGTCCAACAAATCAATTAGACTTCGGTCCACATTTAAACAATTCTATTTCTTCCCATCTTAGAGATTATGATTACAAAACAATAGGTAGCATACCCCATAAAGATGCAGTAATCATTACCACAAAATCGAAGAAGTTGAAGTCAGAAGAGTCATGCTTGACATATGAAATGATGTAAATATCATTTTCTAGTACAGAATGCAAAAAAATACAATGTACTTTCAAGATTGTAAACATTCATTGATCTTAAACTTATCCTTAGACGAATTTAACTCCGTCAAACACATTATCGTATATATTATGCATCAGGGCACTAGTTATATTATGAATAGAAAAACCTAATTTATGATATTTAGCGCGTTGTAAAAGATTGTTACATTATTTCCCTTGTTCCGCTAAAATAACAATTAACTGTAGACCATATTATCTTAGACGATATAGACAATCCAAATGAGACTTCCTTCCATTCTTGAATAATTGAGCATGTAACAATTGATATATATTAGTGGGACCTAATGAATATTCTGCAAATATATTGTAAACATTTATACACAGCACTTTAAATGTTTTTTCTTGGTTTTCCTCAGATGTTATAGGGGTACTAGCTTCGATAATATGCCATAAGTTATCCATCAACACCAGCTATCGACAAATCAAACAAAGGTAAATTCCATTCTCTTAATAGAAAGTTGAGGCCACTGTTGTCAAGGTCAATGTACTAAGCTAACTTTTCCACACTAGAGAATCCTTATACCTTGTCTAGGCTACAGAGTGGGTCCTTATAAAAATAAAAAATGGTAGATATAAGATGTGTGTGAACTTCACCAACCTCAGTTGAGCTTTTTTGAAGGATTCATTCATAATCCCAAGAGTTGATGAGTTTTTGGATGCCACTTTGGGGAATAAAGATTTGTCATTGATACCTATTTGGACTATCATAAAATCACCATTCATCTAGCCAACGAAGAGCATACAACCTTTATGGATGAGTGAGGTTTACATTTTTATAAGGTATGCATTTTGGTCTAAATAATGCAAGTGTGGTATATCAATGCTTGATGAACAAAACTTTCTCCAGTCGAATTGGGTGGAAAACTCGTGCATACATCGATGATATACTAGTCATCATCCGAGAAAAATAAAACCATGTGATAAACTTTGAAGAATTTAGATTATACTTTGGGATACTCGGTCAACAACAAAATAATTGAGACAAAATTGACTCAGATAGTGAATTTAGCGGTCATTGAGGCACTGCAGACAATCAAAGAGGTCGAGATATTCATGATAAGGTTTTGGTTAAAGCCTAGGCTCTAGCAGATTTCATCACCAAATATCATACCAAAAATCCAAATCCCTTAAAGGACAGTGCCAAACCAATATGGAAGGTCCGCACTCGTAGAGGCTCAAACAATATATACTTTGGAGTGGGTATTCAACTTATGTCTCTCCCATATGAAGCAAAACTTGTAGAGCTTTGGCCCTCCCATATTTACGAGGAACAATGCGTAAGACTGCTCACTGACTTACAATATGTATTTAATCATGCTTTAGGAAAAACTAAAGTGAAGAAGGATACAATAATTCTTTATCTATAAATATTACTAGTCGAGGCTTCCAATTTTGAATCAATACAGTTTGGGCATGTACATAGGGCTAAAAATAAATAAGTCGATGCACCAGCCTCTAATGGATATTCTGAATCAGAACTATAAGTAATCATGTAAGAAAAAACTGTCATATTCCAACTAGTACGGGTCGAGCCCTCTAAATCAATGTTTGAGCCTATGGCTACTGATGAGCCACTAGATTGGCGAACGCATATCAAGAATTACCACAAATGATACAGTTGATTATAGAAGCGTTAAAATAATATTCTCTCGGTATATATTAATCGATAAGACTTTTTACCGCTGAAGGTTAGCCAAAATCATTCGGTGTATAGGCTCAAAATTATCTACCTCCATACTTGAAGAACTGTACGAACAACGATGAGGCACATGTTGTGAGAATAAACCCTTCAATATGTGAATCATTTTGTAAGACTAATGGTGGCTCATAATGCATGTCGATTTCAAGGAATTTGTGAAATACTATGATACATACTAGAAATTCAAAAACTCAATTCATATCACATCAATACCCATGTAGCAAATCCCTAAATTTGTTTCCTTAGACATATAGGGTCGGACATAGTGGGACCCATTTTGGAATCATTTAAAGGTCGTTGGTAGCTTTTGATGGTAGTAGGTTATTTCTTCAAATGGATGGATGAAGAATCATTGGCCAAAATAATAATAGAATAACTTATACACTTTGTCAGAACTAACCCTTGGTGCAGGTATGAGGTCCTTAGGGTCTTAACCTCTAATAATAGGATGCATTTCTCAAATGACAAACCAAAACTTTTTACATAACCCGCAACATTCAACAAAAATTCTCCGCTCTTTTTCCATTCTAAATTTTTTATCACGTTTGGGAGACAAACTAAACCATAGGGGTTGGGGTACGCTTCCTTCTTAAGGGTTCTAAAGGGAAGTGCTCTGACTTTCTCCAAACAATACTATGGTCCTACTAAACCATCTTGAGAAACACAACATGTGAAACTCCATTTGTATTAGTTTATGTGATGGAATTGGTGGTCCCAATATATATATTTATGTATTTTCACTGAATAAACTATGATGAAGCGACTAACAGGCACCACCAAAGGTCCAAACTATACCTCATTGAGGATAAGTATATCAAAATGCACATAAATAGAGAAATACTAATGCGCACCAATTATGAATCTAAGATTGAGTTTCATGCATTTCATAAAGAGAAGAAGGTTTCCATCAATATCTTCATGTCACACAAAACTTAAAACCCTAAACAAACTAAGGTCAAACTGTGAAGGACCTTACATTGTAGCAATTAAGGTAAAACATGGTACTTATAGGTTGATTGATGTAGAGTAATGTCATCTCCACCACACATGGAATATAAAACATTTGAAACTATATGTTTCCTAAGAGTATTTTCTCTCAATTACGTTTTTACCAATGATATTAGGTACAATTTTACAATTTTGAGCTTTTTAATCTTTTAACATATCTTTATGTATTGTTGGTGCACTGTTCTCTACTTTGGTAGCATAGATAGATTTTATTGAGATATTTTATCATGAAAAATATCATGTCTTTTTAATTTACGTACTCTTATATTTATGTATTAGAATGTTGAATAAAAAACAGCTTACCGAGTCTCACAACATCTGAATTGACCCATGAGTCATAATATCAAACTGAGAAAAGTAGATCTCATGTTAGAGCATTAAGTACGAAAAGTGGATCTCATGCTTGAAAACCAATTATAAAAAATGGTTCTCATGACAGATTACCAAATATGAAAAATAGATCTCATGCCAAAGCATTAAATGTGCAAAATACATGAGTGTTAAAGCACCTATTTTCTACGAAAGAACTTTCGAGTCTGTGAACCGTGGGCATGGCCCTCAAGCCATGTTTTCAAGCCAAGCACCAACCTCTACATTCGGGATTGATCACCATAAAATATTTTTGGTAAAAGTATTATTGTGTGAAAATATGTAAAATCAATCTAAACAAAACATCACATCATTTTTATTTTGAACTTACAGTTATGTCACATATATACACAAAGTGAATATGAAGTGCTAGCTCCAACCATTTGGAAGGTAATCGAGCTAAAATATTTGTTTGACTTGAATGAGTAATAAAAAACTTGTTCGTACTAAATGAGCAACAATAAAATATATCAACATTTATCCACCATGAAATTTGACAATGGCAACACATATTGGTTGGCACTAAAACACAAATTCTCAATCACGTGGAGCATGTCAAACCCCCTATTTTGGGATCAAAATTGTAATACTTTGTTCTAAAAACATACAAGAAAAATACAATAAAATGTTATCAAGGATAAGCAGTATAACATAAGAACATGTTCACACAATGGCATCGATCTTACAATAAAATAAAGTTATAAAATATTCAATTTTTTTCTAGAAGTGAGGACTTCATTACTTAACGGTAATGTTACAACAAAATAAAGTCTTATAAAATATTCAAAGTTTTCCTAGAAGTGAGGACTTCAATACTTAACGGTAATGTTACAACAAAATAAAGTCTTATAAAATATTCAAAGTTTTCCTAGAAGTGAGGACTTCAATACTTAACGGTTTGATAACAATATTACCAAACGACATACCCATACAATATGAACGTTGGTTTCCTATATGTAATTACATCCCTGGAACTCCCATCCAACATTGAGAGAGTCATTTCTTCACAAATTGTTTTGGGTGTTTGAACTTCCTCCTTTACATTTTCCTCATTCCTTTGACCAAATGGGAAGCATGCGATATTCTATTATATGGCTCATGTGAAAAGTGGCTATGGGCATAACAACCTTTTCTTTAAAGAGACATCGTTGGTTGTGAATCTTCCATGACCTTGTTCTCTTTGGAAATCATAACTTTTGTGTCAGCATCATCTCCCAAAATGAGATCCTAGATGGGTAACATTCTAATATCACACATCTTGAGTAACGATAACACATCTTTATTTACCATAGATCCATCTTTCCTTCAAGGGGTGTCATCTTCCACTTGCATGACAGAAAATTTAGCCTCGTTAGGGCGCTACTCTAGTGGTATCTGATGAAGATAAACTTATCCAAAGAATAGATCAAACATACAGGTAATTGAGTTGGTATTTGAATCATAAGTAGATAAATTGTAATAAATAAATAATATTTGTATATATATATGGGTTTATAATATTTTTAACCCATTAAATCTAGAGGCCCTTTAGGCACATGTAACAATATTCAGCCCATGTACGTCTTATATGGCCCATCTAGTCTACCCAGCCTTATAAATAAGATACAAGTTTGTCATTAATGATTATGAAAACATTATTTTTACTTTCACACTCTCTCTTTAAATATTTATTTAAGCAGTTCAATTTTTTTTAACTCTCCATCTCAAAGTTTTTCGTCTTATTTTATTATTTAAACACTATCCAAAATTAATTGAACTCACCAAATTGGCTACCATTGTGGGAGCCTTATAGAGGTGCCCAGATAAAGAGATCCAAAACCTATGTTATAGGAATTCACTTTTGCAATACTCTGAAGCATAAATTTTGAGATGCAAATAGATCTTATCCCAGAGAATGAGGGAGTTAGGATCGAAGAAGAATCTATCCAAATATCACTAATGAATTATGAAAACCATGAACGGTTGCTCATGGAAGAGGAACGAAAATAGTTAAAGGCGGAAATTGAAGCATTGAGGTCCCAAAGAGAAGTTTAGGTGAACCTTCTGGCTAAAATTCAGCCAGAAATTCAAAATTCTGATGGACAATAGGGCGCTAATGAACCATCAGTAGACCCTGATACTCATCATAGTCCAAAAAAGTACCTTTAAGGTGAATCTAAAAAACTTCATCATGCTTCGAAGAGAACGTAGAACCAAGGATTGTTCTAGTTTATCAAAGTCTAGGTAAATATTTGGTGTCAGATTCTGAGGTATCCTCCTTCTCTTCAAGTAGTAATAACTATCATAAAAAAGAAAACAATCATCATAATACGAATCGTTCGAAAATATGTTCTAGTTGACATCATAAGTCGAGAAAAGAAGACTTTTTAGATTAAATAAAATATCAAAAGAATGAAGAGAATATAGAGCATCAAGAAAAAGTAAAAGGGTCAGGAAATCACAACTTTGACTATCTGGTGAGTGATCAGTTTGCTATTCAGTCTCAACTAGGAATAGTTACAATGGATAATGAGGATCATCAGTTCAGCCAAAGACATAATTTGAGGAATTTTCCTTTGTTTATACATATTTTATTGGTCATTTGCCCAAAAGATTCCATATTTAAGAGATTGAGAAATTCGATGAGAGCAAAGATCCACAAACTTACCTCGAACAATTCATGAATTTCATGATGAATTTAGATGATGACGATCAATTGTTGTGTATAGATTTTCCTAAACCTTCAATGGTAGTGCTTAAAAGTGATATAATCGTCTTCTACAGGGGTCAATTAAGAGTTTCAACATGTTTTGGATGGCTTCTCGAAGATAATTTGTAAATAGCAACGAGATAAGACAAAATGGAGATATGATATTCTAGTGTCGACATTTTACTAGAGGAATCTCGAATGATTACACCAAACATTTTGTAGAGACTAAAAATGATTTAAAAGATTTATTTGAGCAAGTAGTTAGTTGCTTTTAGGCAGGGGCTCCTTGCTGAGGAATTGACTGATATTGTTACCACGAAATAAAGGGATTGAAGTTGACTAGTCAACCAAAAAATTTCTCTTTTGCATCTCAACAGAAAACACAACCAGTTCTCGTCTGAAGGATTCTAGACAAAATGCCTATCGAGCCAAAGCAATCAAATACTCCCAAAGATAATAGTTTAGACCTCATTGAAATCAGTGGGTTCGACCTCACCATTTTGCAGAGTTAACTGAGTGTTGTAACCATCTACGACTGTTCAAAGAACTCTATACAGTTTTGAAGGTAATCATCCATTGAAACTCTGAAAGAAAATTGGAATACCTAGTTTTGTAGGTATCACAATGACGTAGAGTATGATACCAAGTATTGTATTGTTTAAAGGAAGAAATCCAAACTTTAATTGAAAATGGAAAATGGATTACCATTATCAAAGCACAATTGGGGAACATATCGTTAACCACTAGTAGTAGGACAAACTGTTGCCCGAAGAGAATCCATAGAAGAAGCACCCAAACAAGATAACGATATAGTGATTGTCAGACTATACAATGAATTTGATGAGGATTCAGAATATCTAAACCCCAATCCAGATCAAGGCCGGATTATGATGATAAGTGAGAAAGGAAAGGTTAAAAGATCATGTAAATGTTTTGAATCATTGACCATTTTCGGTCGGGGGGCACTGTATCAACACTCTCGATTTATTCTCGGAAAAGGTATATAGTTAGCATGACCACCTAGTTAGAAGAGAAAATATTTACTCATCTATATCGATATCTGATGCCATTTATTGTATTCGATGGTGATAATTTGAGAGATATTGTTGGGCCACATAAGGATGTTATGATGATTGGGGATAACGTTGAGAGAGTATAAATTTCAAGAATTTTGATTGACATATGTAGCTCAGTTAACACTATGTTTTATCCACCTATAAACAAATGAAAAACCCACCAGTCATTCTCTGATCAAACATAACCATAGTGGGGTTTATAGGAAGCACCGCAAAGGCCGTTGGGGAGTTTGAAGGTGAAAGTTTCCTCGGAAAATGACTTTAAAAGTTAGAGTACATGTTGTAGTGGTTGATTGTCTGAATCCATACAATGTTATCTTTGGTAGGGCTTGATTATCAAGGATTTATGTTGTTTCCTAAACAGTTCTCCAATGTTTTAAATATGTCGTTGGGGAGAGAGTTTTATGTCATTTCTTTGGCCCCTATAATATTATAGAATGTGGTAACCAAATAATAATAACAATTACTTAATCATCTTTAGAATCGAGCAAAATGGATTATTCGAGGGATATTCCTAGTATAGTTATTCCGGACAAAGATGTTGAACTGTACACTCTCCCATATGGAAAATGTGTGAGGATTAAAGCCAAATTACCACCAATTGTGAGGGTACCATTTCAATATATTGTTTCCGAGAATTTTAATATGTTTTCTTGGTGTATTGAGGATGTAACAGGAGTACATGTGACCGTCATTTTCCATACGCTAGCAATACGATCCAATTTATGTTATGTTATACATAAACGAAGGAATTTTTCTTTGGAATCATAAAAATCTATTATTAAAGAGGTAGATCAATTGATAAAAGTTGGGAATATTGGGAAATCTTAGTACCCTTTATGGACTGTAAAACCAGTTCGTGTAAAATATAAGAATGAAAAATGACATATGTGTGTTGATTTTACAGACCTAAATAGAGGTTTTCTGAATGATCCATTCCTTGTCCCCCAAATGGATCAATTAATATATTCTACTTATGGAAATAAGTGGCTATCATTCAAGGATGATTTTGTGGGGTATAATTAGATACAAATAGATCTGAAAGACTAAGATAATACCACGTTCATAACGGACATGAGCCTTCAATACTATAAAATTATGTCATTCGGTTTGAAAAATGATGGGGCCACTTACCAAAGTCTAGTAAATAAAGTCTTTGCTAATCAGATTAAAAGAAATGTTAGATTGATTATATGTTAGTAAAACGTGACATGGATAAGGATCATATATTCGATCTCAAAGAAACTTTCTCCAATCTGAAAGCTATCAATTTAAAATTAAACCCGGAGAAATGCACATTTGGAGTACGATCCGGAAACGTTTTAGAGTATGTTATTAGTGAAAACGGTATTTAGGTCGGTCGATTACAATTGAATGCATTACTGGCTATGGACCCTCCTAAATATATCAAAAGAAATTCAAATTTTGAATTTAGTATTGAATTTACTTTTTGATTTGGATTTGGCATTCAGATTTTGGTTGGGTATTTGGTGTTGAGATTTCATTTGGATTTTGTTTGGTGTTTAGATTTTGTTTTACGTTTGGACTTTGTCTGACGTTTGCTTAGATCGATGTTTGTCGTTTTGATTTTGTTTTGGTGTTTAGATTTTTTTTGACATCTGGATTATGTATGAAGTTTTCTTAGATTGGTGTATGTCGTTTTGGTTCACCTGGATTCATTTTGATTTTTATGTGTTTAGATTTTGTTATCCGTTTGGATTTGAATTTGGTATAAAATTAGTTTGGATTTGAATTTGGTATAAAATTAGTTTGGATTCGTCTGGACTTGTTTGGATTTGTTTGGATTTTTTTGGATTTTTTTGGCTTTTTGTATTCGTTTCGCTTTGTTTGGATTTGTTTGGGTTTTTTTGGCTTTTTGTATTCGTTTCGCTTTGTTTGGATTTGTTTGGATTTGTTTGTTGTTTAGATTTTGTTTGGATTAGTATGGATTTTGGAGTTTGGATTTTGGATTTTGAAGAATGGAGAACAGAGATTGGATTTTAGAGTTTAGAGTTTGGATATTTGAGTTTGGAGACTCGAGATTAGAGACTAAAGTTTTATTATTGGATTTTGGAGATTAGATATTGAGTTTGAAGATTGTAATTTGGAGATTGAATATTAGAGTTTGGAGATATGAATTTGATTTTAGGTTTTGATGTTTCAATTTTGATTTTGGTGTTTGGTTTTGATTTTGGCTTTCAATTATGGTTTTGAAGTTTGGTGTTCTGTTTTTGCTGTAATTTTTGTGTAACAAACTCGCAATTCAAGAATATGCATTGCGAGTTTGAGAGAGAGTGTTAGAGGCCTATGCCCATTAGCTCATATAAGTTGTCTATAAATAAGAGCTTTATACTCTATGTAATTGATACGCTTTCTACATAATAAAATCATGGTCGTCTTCTTTTATTTATGTTTTTCTACATATTGGATGTTGTGAAAAAAATATTTAAAACTGGAAAATTTTTCTTTATCCCTAATAATAGCAACCGAGAAGATGAGACGTTATTTTCATGTATATTCAAATACTATTCGAACCATTTTCCATTTAAAACTATTCTGCAAAGGCCATATGTGTCAGGTCTAATAACCAAGTGGTCAGTTGAATTGGGAGATTATTATATTGACTTTGATCCTCGAACTACGATTAAGGCACAACTTGTACTAGACGTTTTGGTTGAATTTCATTCGGAACAACCACATATTGAATCCACTATCGAAAAGCTTATAAAGGTATAGATACTTCGAACAGATGGATGGTCAAGCCTGTCAGGATGTGTGGCATCAATTTACTTACTACGTCCTTTTGGATATTTAATATACTAAGCAATACGCTTTGGTTTCGAGGTATCAAACAATGAAGCAGCGTATAAGGCGGCACTGACACGACTAAGACTTGCCCAAATTTGTGGTGCCAAAAATGTTTTCTTAATAAGTGACTTATAGCTACTTATACATCGGGCTGAGGGCTAGTCGAAAGCTAAAATATCTGAAGATATTTAGGGAAACATCATTTTTCTTCGAACATGTCGAGTGCGAACATGTACTCGGAGCTGAAAATTCAATGGTTGATTCCTTAGCCATTATTGCTTACACCGAAACACATATGTGGATCTTAATATAAGAATGCCCTTTGATATTAACAGATTGTGAAGTTGGGACAATCATTGAGGAAAATTTACAAGTCTCAACTGATGTGTTCGGAGATTTCGGTCACCATACCTAAGCAAATCCATTAATCCGAACAGGGATAATTCGGACCATATCACACCACTCAAAATCCAAACATGACAAATGTATTAACTTTTGACTAAGCTATTTGCTAATCAACTTAAGACTAATAGGTCTTTGAATTAGACCCAGTTTCATGACCCGACCCGATAAGCCCGTGGGTCAATAAATAAGGTATAAATACCCCAACCACTCTCATTAATAAGGGTGATCAGAATTTAATACTAGTAGACAACTTAATTATCTATCTACTCTCCACACTAAATAAAAAACACCCCAAAATTATTAAAACACTTTCTAAACACTTTACCAATCTACCCTCAGTCCAAAATGAACCAAACCAAATTGGCGACCACGGTGGGAGGCGACAACGCCTGAATTTTACATTAATAACTAGTGATAAAAACAGTTTGGATGGATCCGAATAGGAAAAATACTCCACCTCTTAAGGTGGAACCAAGGAAGGAAAATGAAGAATATACCATCGAGGAACCAGACGAGCTGAGGACTGAAACAGAGGCGCTAAGGGGCATAAAACAAGCAGAGAAAGATATCAAGAAGAAATCTGGAGCGTCAATGCTTAACAATATTGACAGCCCGGGGGAGAATGAGCCATCCCTAAAGACTCACCTCAGTTCAAAGAAGACACACCGGTCTAAGCCCGTTCAAAGATGATGGGAGATCCAGAAAAAAGATGAAGTTAACAAAAAATCACTCAAGAAAGAGGGACCGACATGGTAGGCTCAAAAGGCACCAGGGCAAAAGATCATCCCACACGCATGTTGATCAAATGCTGATTGATCCCTATGTCTTTAAGTCCGAACCAGGTATTTTTGCAACTCCTAATGAAGATACATTTTTTAGTTGCAATAAAAACTGGAGGTAGTCATGTCTGCGAAAATACTGTCCGGACACCATCCTAAAAGGTTTGATAGCTCTAAAATGGAGAAATATGACAGAAGTTGGAATCCGGACAACCATTTGGAGCAATTCAAAACTTTATGATGAATTTTGATGACGATGATAAGCTCTTATGTAGAGCTTTCTCCCAAACCTTTACGGGGAGTATTCTTAAATGGTATAACACCTTGCTTCAGGGATGTATTAGAAACTTTGATACCTTTTGGGTTGCCTTCCGGAGGCAATTTGTTGGGAGTAAAGAACTACATGGTAATGAGGATACCATTATCCATTGTGCACAAGAACCAAACAAATCTTTGAAAGATTACATAAGTCGATTTATGAATACAAAGAACGTATTAGCATATTATTTTGAGCAAGTGGCGATTGCTTCTCTTAGGCAAGGATTGAATCTTGGGAACTTAGCTGATTTTGTGACCCGAAAGAAAGCTATGACCTGGGGTGGCTTATTAAACCAAGTGGGAAAACAGATTAATGTTGAAGAAACAAAGAAAACGAGAGTGCACCATCAGGTGACGTCCACCATCACTAGAGATCCTTCGGCCGCTAACCAATCCGGTTACAAGGTGAAGGAGACCGGGCAAGGATCTAATCGGTCCAAGCAAACTCAATCCAACCAGAACCAGACCCAGAGCCAACAATCCAGAAGTAAGAGGGGTCCTTGGGTCCAGCCTGAATGGTTCACGGAATTGAGAGAAAATATAGCGACAGTCTATGATAAAACTAAGGATGAAGTACACTTTCGAAAGCCAACGACGTTACAGTCTCCAGAGAAAATCGGAACACTTGTTTTTACCAATATCACAATGATATAGGTCATAATACTCAAGAATGTATAGCATTGAAACAAGAAGTCTAGAACCTTATTCAGAGGGGAAAACTGGGGGCGTACGTTAAAAGACAAAGTGGAAACAGACCTGACAATGCTCCTCAGGCAAGTCCTTCAAACAATCCTGGAAGATCTGCTCAAGACGGTGCAATGGTGATCCTTGAAAGGTTCGATGCGGACTTTGAGTATCTAGATCCAGATCCAACTTGGAATAAAGTGGGGGTGATAACAGAAAAACCTAAGATAGTATCCGGACTGATGAGCTTCTTCGAATCATTAACTATCTTTGGACGAGATACTGTAACTGCACCTAACCCTTCATCAAGGAAGAGGCATGTCCACAATTTGACTACCCAATTAGAAAGGGGGATATTTTCTCATCAGTCCCAGTCCCTATTCTCATTCATAGTCTTTAATGAATATGACTTGAGGGATATTGTTGGGCCTCACGAGGATGTGGTGCTTATAGGAGCTTCTATAGGGGGAAATGATATACGCCGAATTCTGATTGATATGGGCAGTTCGACAAAAATCTTATCCTTAAGTTTCTACAAACAGATGAGGAATCCGACTGTTATTCAACGTTCGAACAAAACCATTGTGGGCTTCACATGGATTTCTACGGATGTAATTGGGGAGTTTGAAGAAGAGGTTTTGTTGGGCAAGGGGCCCTTTAAAAAGATGGTAAGAGTACTATTTGTTGTGGTAGATTTGCCCCACATTATACAACGTAATTTTTGGGAGGTCTTAGCTTTCCAGAATGCATATTTTGGCCTATACGGTCCATCAGTGCTTAAAATATGCGGTTCAGGGACAAGTAGGCATTGTCCGAAGTAGTCACAAGATAGTTAGGGAGTGTTATGCAACAACTCTTGCTCCTAAGACACCGAGGCAGTTCAAATTAATAAATATTAGCAGTTACTAGAGCCTTCTACTGAGGAAAGTGAGATTGATGACCCCAGAGAGGCTTCTAGTGTCATAATATCCATTGAAGAAGTTGGAACTCATTCCCTTGCAGAGGGTAAGAACGTCAAGATTGGTTCCAATTTGGCGTCAGAATTAAAGAAGAAATTTTTGTTTTTTTGCTGAAAAATCAACATGTGTTCACATGGCGCAATAGTGATGTAACTCGAGTACCAGTGGATGTTATTTCACATAAGTTTTCTATCCGGAGTGATGTTGCACCTGTTGTACAAAATAAGAGTTTTTTCCAAGGAAAAAGCAGACGTGATAGTTCAAGAGGTTGATCGACTACTAAGATGGGACATATTAAAGAGTCCCAATATCCTCTATGGACTGCCAATCCGGTGTTAGTCAAGAAAAAGAATGACAAATGGCGTATATGTATTGATTCCACTGATCTCAACAGGGCTTGCCCAAAGGATCTTTATCTTGTCCCTTAGATAGATCAATTAGTAGATTCTACATGTGGAAATAAGTTATTATCCTTCATGGATGATTTTCATGTTATAATCAGATGCAAGTAGATCTGAAGGATCAGGATCACACCATTTTTATCACAGATAGAGGTCTCCAGTGCTACGGGGTAATGCCCTTCAGATTGAAAAATACTGGTGCTACTTATCAGAGGCTGGTGAACAAAACATTTGCTAATCAGATCGGCAGAAACATGGAAGTGTACATAGATGACATGATGGTTAAAATCCTGGAGGAGGATTTACACATAACTGATCTCCAAAAAAAAATTCTAACTTAGAGACTGTGAATTTGAAGTTAAATCCGAAGACATGTGTATTTGGGGTCCGATCTGGAAACTTTTTGGGTTACATAATAAGTGAGAAAGGTATCCAGCCTAATCCGGATCAACTTAATGCCTTATTGGAAATGGATCCTCCTCGAAATGGTAAAGAAGTTCAAAGACTCACCAGAAGGTTGGTTGTTTTAAATATATTTATTTCAAGGTCATCGGACAAGTGCGCTCCTTTTTTGGAAATATTATACAATGCTAAAGACTTCAATTGGTCCCCATAGTGTGACCAAGCCTTTATTGAAATAAAGAGACATTTATCTTCACCCAAGACTCTTTTCAATCCCATTCGAGGAGAAAAGCTTTATGTATATTTGGCTGTGTCAGAATGTGTTATAAGTGTTGTCTTGGTAAGGGAAGTGGACAATTATCATCTTCCGGTGTACTACATCAGTAAGAGTTTACTTGATACCGAAAGAAGATATTTAAGTTTGGAGAAGTTGGCATTGGCTTTAGTAATTGATGCAAGAAAGATGAGTTCGTATTTTCAAGCTCATTCTGTTATTGTCCGAACGTCTTTCCCACTAAAAAATGTTCTTCAAAAGGCAGATATACCAAGTGGTCAGTGGAATTGGGTGACTACGATATTGATTTTTCCCTTCGAACGACAGTTAAAGCTCAATCAGTGGCTGACTTCTTGGTAGAGTTTCATGCTGATAAGTCTTCTGGACAAAGTTCAAAAGATAATTTCAAGAAAGAATGGGTGGTCCGAACTGATGTTGGATCAAGCACTATGGGATGTGGAGCTGGAATTTGTTTGACATCTTCGTATGGTAAAATGTATCAAGCTATATGCTTTGAATTCAGGGCCTCTAACAATGAGTCTAAATACGAGACAGATATAGCCGATTTTAAGTTAGCTCTCCACTGTGAGCTAAGGGAGTCCAGTTAATGAGTGACTCTCAATTGCTTATAAATCATGCACAAGGACAGTCTGAGGCCAAAAAGGAACAACTAGTAAATTATTTGCTCATTCTGAAAGAAGTGGCAGCAAATTTCAAAAGTATTTCCTATGAGCATATTCCCGGATCGGAGAATACATTGGCAGACTCTCTAGCAACTATAGCCTATTCTGAATCTTACCCTTGGATTCTTGTACAAGAATGTCCGTCCATAAAGTTAGATCAAAACAAAGAAGATGAAGAAAATATGAGTATACTTATGGCCCAGCCTAGAGATTGGAGATACACACTTTTTCAATACATTTCTGATGGGACATTGCCTTCGGATAACGATGTGGCAAAAAATATTAAATACAAGGCTCGTGGTTTTTTGATAATACGTACAAAAAATCTTTCAACAGACCTCTCTTACGTTGTTTGGGGTTTGAAGAATCCCAAGTTGTTTTATCCGAACTACACGATGGGGAAGGCTCATCGCATTGTGGACACAGGGCACTGACCCGAAGAGTCTTGTTAGATGAATACTATTGGCCAACCATAATGGTAGATGCTAAAGAAATGGTGAAGAAATGTGATCCATGTTAAAGGTATGGGAATTAAATTCATGTGCCAGTAGTACCTATGGAGTCTATTTATGAGCCAATACCTTTTGCTAGATGGGGGATGGATTTAGTTGGACCTCTTCCCATGGCATCCGGGGGGTGCAGAACTATCGTAGTTGCCATTGGTTATTTATCTAAATAGATAGAGGCAGCTCTTTTGGCTAGAACCACATCAAAAGTTGTTATCAAGTTCATCTTATCCAATATATGCTGTAGATTTGGAGTTCCCCAGAAAATTACTACATACAATGGGCCACAGTTTGATAACAAAGACATGGAAGCCTTTTGCGCCTCTAGAGGCATTCAACATTGTTTTTTCTCTCATTTCCACCCTCAAGCTAATGGCGAAGTTTAGGTGGAAAATAGAACCATCTTATCCGGATTAAAAAAAAATTGGAGGGAGCTACAGGAAAATGGCCAAGCTATTTACAATAAGTGTTGTGCGCCTACCGAACTACTCTTCGGGCTGCTACACAAGAATCCCATTTTTCCTTGGTATATGGGATGGATGTAATCACTCCTATAGAGGCTACTTTACCATCATACAAGGTCCATAGCTATTCCGAACAGGTTAATGAGGCAGCTGTTAGGAATCAGTTGGACTTAATAGAGGAAAAAAGGGTTAAATCACATTTGAGAACAACACACTACCAAGGCTTGATGAGGAGGAGATTTGCTTCCAAAGTCAAAAGAAGAGATTTTCAAACAGGGGATAAAGTATTAAGAAAAGTCTTTTTATACACCAAGGAGATGGAGTTCGATAAATTGGCTCCAAACTGGGAAGGCTCTTATATGATCTATGAAAAGGTCAAACCGGGGACATATAAGCTTCAAGACAAAGAAATAAGAGCTTGCAACCATCCATGGAATGTTGAGCATCTCAGGTTATATTTAGAATAAAGTTTTTTTCTATAAACATTTACTTGTTAAATACCAATGTAAATATTAATGGCATACTCTTTCCTAACCTGGTGGCGCGGGGAGGATTTAATGAGGTGCCCGACGTTTTTCAATAATATATGATGCCTTCTTCCAAAGTCTGGTGTGATTTTACTTAAATTCAGTTTAAGTATGAATCACTTATTCAACACCCCGGCTCTCTAGTGTTCTTGAGTAAACCGAGTACGCTTAGTGATTGGTCATAACTATTAAACATATGTGATTGGAGATATTAAATACTCTCAATTCAATAATTCTGAAATTCTAGGGGCTACTTAAACATTAGCCATGAAAGATTTAAAACAAGGTATTAACCAAAAACGGAATTGCATAAATTAAACTGATCGGATTCAAACCGAACAATAGTACAAAAACTTCATTGGCTATCCAAGGACTTTAGTTTTTCAAAAAAAATACATAATAAAACCTTAGGACTTGTTCCCTTCGGAATTTTCTTCACCACCATCTTTTTTGGGACTTTTGAGTCCATCACTTGAACTCTCACCTGTTCTTTCATCATCATCACTAGAGTCAACTCCACTAGCATAGTTGTGATTGTCACCATCTGCTAATGTATGAAATGGAATGTCGTCATAGTCTACGTATTTCCATTAGGGACCAAGGGTTGTCTTAGGGAAGGTGTCATGGAACAACAATACCATGTCGGATTTGATCCCATAATCATTTTTCTCTAAAGAATCCACGATTACATTGGCATATTCCTCTATGCCTGCTTTGATAGCTTATTCTTGCTGACGTTTCAGGGCCTCCTTCTTCTTAAACTTATCCGAAACAGCGCTCTCCAACTTGGTCTTCACATAAGATAAATTACGGATAATACTATTTTTAGTTTTCAGAGGGACGGTAAGGACCTGGAAAATCATCTTTATCAAGGTTATTAAAATACAGACCGGTGTCTTGAAAGGCTGAAAGGTCCATTTCTTTGTTTCCTCCACCAGCAACCTGTCCGGACTAAAAGTCTGTTAGGATTTCCTCTTGCAGGGTAGGATCAGCAGGAACTGGGGGGGGGGGGATTTCTGTTGGGCGAAGGATTATCTCTGCCCCTAGGGTAGCCTTATTTTTCTTGGCACCTTTCTCATCGTTGTTGGCTTTGCGCTTCTTATTTTTCTAAGAGACCTTGGTGGGTTCTTTGACCCTCCGGCTTCCTTTAAAGTCTCAAACTCTACTTCATTTAGCAAGGCCACATCAATACCACATTGGTTCCCCGAACCAATCCCCTCTGTAGCAGTTTGAGCCAAGTCTGTTGTGGCCTTCCTTTTCTTATTTTTCATTTTACTGGGGGGTTTGGCCCTGGAAGGAAGATACAGCTTGGCATCCTTGGCTTCTATCCTCTTCAGGATCATTTCAGTAGGGGAATGGTGTTTAGCTCTTCCCATGAAAGGTCTCTTCTTCTTGTGGTGTTCCACAGATGAGACCTCACAAAATTTCCCGAATTGAAGCAATTATGGAAGGCGTTCCCCTAGTTCTCTGAAGGCCACACATTGAGCTTCGAACAAGTTTTATGCCTTTCTTCCAAGTGACCTACGAACTTCTTTGGTAGAACTGGGGAGAGGTATCAGTTAACTAAAATAAAAAAAATTGCAACTTAAGAAATGAAAAGAAAAGCAATTTACCAGTGCTTTTCCATCTGCTGGTCAGAAGGCTGGGGTTTGTGTTAGCTTTGATTTTTCTACCACTCTCCCATTTCCCACTGACAAAGAGGAACTGCGTCCTCCAAGTATTTTTGGACTCCAGCAGTTCATCCACGAATTTGAAATCATTCCCCATATTATAATGATAGAAGGGGATTTGGTGATTCTTGCACAAACTTGCTACAACAAAAAACTACTCCATTGGAAGTGGGATTTTTGATAGCCTAGACGCCATGATACAAGCTAAGAGTGTATACCAGGTATTGGGGCTCAACTGGGTGGGGCATAGTTTGATCAAATGAAAGTATCTGACAATTTTTGGGTCTAAGGGGAATCGAAGTCCCCAACTCAGCACTTCGGTATAGACCACCACTTCGTTCAACTTGCAATCCATGGGGGTCTCCAGAGTGATTAGTATCCTCACTTTTACAGACTCCGGAATCCCCCTTTTGGTTCAGATTCGACCCAACTCAGCAGTGTGGGTATAGAGGTAATTAATATTCTGCAAAGCCATTAGATACTTAACACTAACATTCTTGAAACAAGGGCCTACCTTACCCTGTAGACTCTCCGGAAGAGTGTCCGACTGAGTCATGCCAACTTTAGTTTTACCTTTCCGATCTAAGGCAGCATCCCTTGTTTGACCTGACGCCTCGGTCTCAAAAGTGGCTTCCCTCGATGCTATCCTCTATGTTCTCTTACATCACTGTAGAAGGTTGTTCGACTATTTTGTAAAGAGGTTAATCCAACTCCTTCATCAGTGATTGTACAGATTGTTGTGCAGTTGTTGCTTCTGAGGGCCTGATATCTGGCAAAGAATGATGTCTGGAGGGTTTGACCTGTGGAACAACCTTTGTTACCTCCGATCCGTAGGGTTTTGAAGATGATGGTGTTGATTGGGTTTTTGCTTGACGAGTAATCGGGCGAGGAGTTATCTTCTCTGTTGATTTTTCTGTGTTTGAGCCCATCGCTATAAACGGTGAGGGTTTTCTAACACTTGAGACAACATTTTCTTTGAGAATAGGTTGTTGAGACTCTTGCACTAAATAACCAGAGGGGAAAGGTGAAAGGTTTGTTGTGAATGAAAGTTCTCTGGTTCAAGGGTTTCCTGAGGAAGACGACCGTTGATCGGCATTCTGGCTTGACTGGTTACATTTCTCACTTGGAGAAACAGGAAGACCCACAGAAATTGGATTATCTCTCTCTATTTTCTTAGCTCTCTCTAATTCAGACAAGTTCAACAAACCTCCTTTAACTAAGGCGTTTCTAGTTGTGAACATATACGTCTCAAGAACAATTTGAAAATGAACTAAGTTTTCTCTCTAGAAAGATTTGAGTGTGGAAGACAATGAAATAGCAAAAATATATATATTTATATAACAGTGAGAACAACAGTTACCTAGAAGAAGGTGAATAGAATTTTCGCAATGATTAAAGGCTGTTGAACATGTGAAAATTTGAAACCTAGGTAACTTTATAAACCTAGTGGGTGCGACAATCTAGGAGAAAAAACGGCTAGAAGGTCAAACCAAATATTGACACGTGTACCACGATTCAAGAAAAAATTCGTAGAATTCTGAGAAGGGAAATCAGTTCTGGTAAAATTCGAACAGGTCTTTTGTGAAAAGAAGTCTTTCAATTCGAACGACACAAGTAGGTCGGACAAAATTGATGCCAACTTGGTGAATTTTTTAGCCCTTCCAAAGATGTTTTACAAGACCTAAAAAGGGGCTACCGATGAGATCGGATATTTTAGTCACCATACCTAAGCAAATCCATTAATCCGAACAGGGGTAATTCGGACCATATCACACCACTAAAAATCCGAAGATGACAAATGTATTAACTTTTGACTAAGCTATTTGCTAATCAGCTTAAGACTAATGGGTCTTTGAATTCGAATTGGTTTCATGACCCGAACGGATAATCCCATGGGTCATTAATTAAGGTATAAATACCCCAACCACTCTCATTAATGAGGGTGATCAGAATTTAATACTAGTAGACAGCTTAATTATCTCTCTACTCTCCGCACTAAACAGAAAACACTCCAAAATTATTAAAACACTTTCTAAACACTTTACCAATCTACCCTCAACCTAAAATAAACCAAACCATCAACTATTACGAATAGATATTTGAGGTATGAGGTCAAAGAATTTATTACAAAGGGGATTTTTCCTATTGATAAAGTATTGGCTAAAAAAGTAAGGTTTAAAGCACATGGTTGTTTAGTCCATGGGATATCTTCTATACAAAAATATCTTAATAGGCCTTTGTTATGGTGTTTTGGGGTTAGTGATTCTCAAATGATATTATCTAAATTCCATAACAGGGAGGGTTCCACCGATTGTGCTTATAAGACTTTAGCGAGAAGATTTATATTGGTAGGGTATTATTGGCCATTCATTATGGATGATGTCAAATAATTATTATGATTGTGTGACCCCTGCCAAATATTTAGAAATGCAACACATGTGCCAGCAAAGACATTATAATTAAGGTCTGAAGCATTACCCTTTGATAGATGAAGGCTTGACTTGGTAGGGCCTCTGCCAATGGCGCCCGCGGGTCGTCAAACTATCATTGTGGTAGTTGATTATTTTTCTAAATGAGTAGAAGTGGATCCTCTCTTTGATACTACATCTAAAGAGGTTATAAGATTTATCATATTTAATATACGTTGTAGATTTGGAATTCCAAGAAGTATTACGACTGATAATGGCCCTTAATCCAAAAATAGAGACATGGAAGCTTTTTATACTTCCAGGGGGATTCAACATTACTTCTTTTCATCTTACTACCCCCAAGCTAACGTTCAAGTAGAGGTTATCAACATGATTATCCTCATGGGTTTGAAGAAGAATTTGGAAGGGGCAGTGGGACAGTGACCTAATTATTTGTAAGAAGTATTGTGGGCTTATCGTACTATCCTCAAACTGTAACTCAAAAATGTCATTTTTCTTTGGTATATGGAATGGATGCGGTAACACCAATCGAATCTACTCTCCCATCATTCTGAATCAAAATATTCCTAATAAGATAACAATATAGCTAAGAAATTTGGATTAGATTTGATTGAGGAAAATATAACTATAGCTCATTTAAGATCTACTCGTCCTCAAGAGTTGGTGTTTAAGAAATAAAAATAAAAGCAATTAATTAATTTGAAAAGGATTTATATTAAAACAATTCCATGGTATTAAAACATGCATAAACATTTTATTAAGAATTTTCAATAATTAGTTAAATTAAATCTAAACATATTTTTTAAGGTCAGGTTTTCTTTCAGAGTGTTGTGCTCATCTTTGATCTCACAAAGCTACATGTTTTGTATGGTTGGTTATATCTCTAGTCCCCTACCTTCTACAGTTGAGTCATGAAACCTAAGAATCTAGTTCAGACTTCACTAGGTCATGGTCGTAGCACACTACTTATTCAACTAAGTGGAACTATTATATTTCGCAAATAGATTTTACCTTCCGGTCTTAACATAAATCTAACATCAATCAATTGAGCCTGTAGGTAATTGAAGGTATCACGTTCAATAATAATACTATATATATATAATAATAATAAATAAAATTAAAAATCAATCCATAACAAATGTATATACAAAGGATTTAAACCAAAAAATGGATTAGCTCATGCTAATCTTGTTCATAGTGTTAATAATAAAAATAAAATTTTAAAAAAAAGAAAAAGAAAGCAAAGAAAAAGCAGATTATATTTCTGTTTTCTTCCATCATTGGTCGTCTGGATCTCTATCAGTTGATGTGTTATGATTTATTTATAAGAAGAGTTATGAAATTTTTATTCAATCCTACTCATCTAAAAATAACACATCTTCAAGAGTATATAATTATAATATTTATTGAATAAAACAAAAGAATTAATTTATTTTTTAAAATTAAATAATAAGATATTATAGTTTATTATTGAAGATTGAATCTTTCTCTAGTAATTCTCATTGAATAAACTAAAATATATATATATATATATATATATATATTATTCTTTTAAATTAAATAATAATATATTATAATATTTCTTATATCGATTTTTAATTAATTATTCATCTTTTCTCTTTCTTCTTTTATTGCTTATTTAAATATCTTCAAATCCTTCACTCTTACTTTCTTCTTTAATTATAGCTTCTATTGCAATTTTATCTCATTTTTATTCATTTTTTTCATTTTTTCTATCTTCATGAATAAATTAAAAATAACAAAATGATAGTATTTTTACTCATAATTAATTAAAACTAACAATTAAATTAGTATAAAAATAATATAAAATCAAAAATAAATATCATTTGATCAAATTACTCCATATTTATTAATTTGCTAGACTAAGTAAAAGAATAAAATATCTTAATTAAAAGTATGATCAAATAATATTATAATATGGTTACAAAATAAAGACCAAATTTCTTAATTTCCAAACAAGGTAACGAATCAGAATCATGTAAAGAATTCGAAAAAAAATCAAACTTCTATTATATACCTGATTTACTTGAATATTTCTTTTTAAAAAGTCATTAATAAACCAAAGAGTTTTATTTTATTTTTCTATATTTTGATGTAAATATAATTCTTCGTTTCTATGTGACAATCATTTTTTATTATTTGTTTTCTTATTATTTTTTTATAATGACAACTAGTTTCTTCATAAAACATTTATTATATCAGTTCATTAATTTCCATGTAAGAAAAAACAACTAAGAGTAAATTTTTAATATAATTCATTTTAATAACTTTTAGACACAAAGAAAATCTAAAGACCTAATCAAATAAAAATCTAAACATGCAATTATTATCCCCAATATAATGTGTAAGGTCCTAAAATATACAATAAATAATATTAAATGATAAAAATATAATTTTTTATGATATTTTTATTCAACAATTTCTCACTACCCCACACTTATCTGATATTATCCTCAATATAACATAATGAAACACGTTAATGAAAAATTGTACCTTATGAATATATTTGGGGTTGAAATTGGAGGATTATAGTTAAAGTGTAAAAGTTAATTGGTTATGTGAAAACACAAGTGATAGAACATAAAATAAAATATAAGACCAAATAATAGGAATGCAAAAAATCAAAAAAATAGATGGCAACATACCCAAAAAAATAAAAATAAAAATAAAAATAAAAATAAATAAATGAATAGTGTTTTTCCCAAAATACTATTCATCATTTTTTTATCGAAAGTATCAATATGAGAATAAAAAAATGAAAGAAAAATAACATTGGATTGCCTCCCAACCAACACTTCATTTTAAGTCAATAACTCGACCTATCAGCTTTTTCAATGTGGAATATAAAGAGTAATTGAAACTCGATCATCATTGACTACTTCTTGATAGTAAAAATGGTTCAGTTGATCCCTATTCGTCAAATAAGCCCCATTTTTTGGAATATGGTATCCTAAAGAAATTCTATTCTCTTCTCTGAAACGATATCTCCCAATTTAAACTACGATTAATGTCTATAACTCATTTTTTCTTCTTGGTTTGATTTAGCCACTCATGATAACTCGTGAGTGAATTGTAGAATTCATCCATTAAAATTTAAATATGGTGATTTGGAGGGTTGATCTCATGTTTCTCTGTTATCGCCAAACCTATTGCTTCCTTGAGTTGTCTCAACACCTTCAATAATTCCTCTTGGTCTGCATAACTTGTAGACACATTATTTATAAGAGAATAATTGTTAGGTTCATTCGAATAGGCACTCAATGAACGTGAGAGTGGAAGTTTTGACTTTAACTTATATGAACATCCCTTGAATGAAATAAGATATTTTTTATTATATTTTATAACCTTTTTTATCCATGTTTCATATGGTGTATCATGTACTAATGTATTGCCTTAATTAAGATTTAAAAAAATTATGTATGCATTCATCATTGGGTGCCTTTACCACATCAATCAAACAAGTATGCATCCTTATGAAGCTTCAAAGCATCCAATATGCTAAAATTTGCATGCTCATCCCCTCCTCGTAAAATTATTTTCCTAGCCTCAACGTCAATCACATTCCTAGGATATCTAATAAAGATCTTCCTACAATGAGGGATATGAATCTATCTTCCTCCATGTCTAAAATTATGAAATCGGCAGAAAAGACAAATTAATCAACTTTAATCAAAACATCTTCTAATATACCCTTAGGATATATAAGAGACATATCAGCTAATTGTAGTGAAATATTTGTACCCTTTAGATTATTGATTCCTAATTTCCAACATATTGAAAGAGGTATTGACTTAATATTAGTGCCTAAGTCACATAAAAAATTATTAAACCCCAAATCACCAATTTTACAAGGAATAGTAAAACTTTTTGGATCTTTCAACTCTGGTGGTAATTTATTTTGAACAAGCGAGTTGCATTCCTCTGTTAATGCAACTGTCTCGAAGTCCTTGAATTTCTTTTTATGATTAAATATGTATTTGAGAAACTTCGTGTATTTAGGCATCTGTTCCACCAACTCTAAAAAGACATATTACCCTCCAAGTTGCAAAAAAATTCAAAAAAATTAAAACATTTATCATCAGAGTTTTGTTTCTTCTTCCGCTTGGATAAGGAACTTGTGGTGCATATTTTGAAATTTGAGGAGCATTCTAGGTTGCACTTTGGGTGTGAACAAGGTCTGATGCAGGTCTGTTGATGTCGCGTCCATGTATGTTTCTGCTTCGAACATGTATGTTGCGATCAGCTCCAAGACCTATAATATTGTTATGATCACTGTTGTGATCAGGTAGTGTTGAGCCGCTATCTCCAGGATTGTTGTTTCATCGACCTTTGATGCCATTTGGGTTTTCAAGTTTGTCGATATTGCTGTTGTGATCAACCTCAAAATCTTCGTTTTCGTCCATCAAGTTGATGCTCTAAGTAGCCCCACATCAGCTCCAAAATATGCAATTTATTTAGCCCCAAAACCTTCACTTTCGTCCATCAAGCTGATGTTCTAATTAGCCCTAAAACCTACAGTTTCGTCCTTCAAATTGTTGCTATGATCAACTCCAACATTTGTAATGTTGCTATTTTTTCTAGTTGCAACCAGGTACACTATATTGGATGTAACACCATACTGTCAAGTGTATCGTCCAAAATTATATCTGAATTCGTATATTTTTCCTCGAATTATGGAACTTATCTATCCCCACATTCTCGACGTGATTGCATTTGCTTGTTTCGGATTATTTTTTGTTTTATCGAGCCAAGTTTCTTGAACTCTAGATGCCAGCATTGACTATAGTTTTTTAATTTAACCTCTAAGTTTTTCAGGCTCGCATCATAATTCTAAATTTAGGCTTTGATATTTTTTATGCTTGATTCGTTCTTCTCAAAGCAATTTTTACATGATTCAAAAAACATGTTCACATTCTCTTCAAAGGTTGCTTTCTTCTCCAACTTGTCTACGTTCTCTTGTCTACAAACGTTCTCATTGTTCTTCAAGGAAAATTGTAGATTTTACCTTCTACCCGCTTAATAATTACTAGAATGATAAGATTTAGGCTCATGTTCGTAGTTGCTCACACACCTGAAATTTTTCGGATTCTGTGAATTGATTTCAGGGATGATATGAATTGATGTCTAATACTTCTTCTGAATCTATTTTCATTTGGTTTATTTGCTGCTATGTTGCTTGTATCTGGTGAGGATAATAATCGCCTAAGGGTAGGCAAGTAATTTCAGTTGATGTTTTAAGGAAGTATGTGGGTGTTAAGTGTTTAGAGAGTAGAGAGATAATTAAGCAGCTTGGTAGCAGTTAATTCTCATTACCTATAGTTAATGCAGGTGGTTGGGTATTTATACCCTGATGTTTGGGCCCTTATGGGCTTTCGGGTCATGTTTAATGGACCCGGGTCATGTTCAAAGACCCATGAGCTCTAAGTAGGAGAGAAAGTAGCTTAGTCAAGAAGTTTTTAGGTTTTTTAGTACTTTTGTCATAGTTCGAACAGTCCCATGGTCATAGTGTTCAAAGTAATCTGTCCGGTCCATATGATCTGTCCGATATGTCCGGTCCGGAAGCCTTGGGCTGATCTGTCCCTGTCCGGGGAGCATGCTGAATTCGGACTCATCAGTATCTTCACTTGAATGATAGTCTCATTGTTGACTGCATACATTCCAGTCTTTTCTTTCATCAAAAGGGTAGTTGTTGGTAGACAACAACTCCAATAATTTGTATGCTTCTTTTGGCGTCTTGTTCATTACGGATCCTCCACTTGCAACATCAATCATCGGTTTATTATTCTCTCATAGTCCATTATAAAATCTTTGGACTATTATCTACGTCGGGATCTTATGGTGAGGACATATGTGTAACAACTCCTTATATTGTTCCCATGAGTCATACAATGACCAATCATTTCGTTGAGCATAATTCTAATATCGTGTCAGAATTTTACTCACTTCACGGATAGAAAGTAATTTGATAGGAATAGTTAAGCCAGTTGATTCCAATCGTGATGAAGTTGGATGGTAGTGACTGAAGCCAAGCCCCTTGAGAGAAAATGGTTGAAGTCGCAAACAAATTGCATCACCTAGAACATTGTATACTTATATGTATAAAAAAGGTAAATGGAAAAAGAAAGATTATCAAGGAAAGATGAAATGGTCAGCAGTCCATAACATATATCACTTAATGAGTGATCAATTCGTTGTGCAATCCGAGCCAAGGATTTTTTTCACTCATACGGATGATCACATGTTTAGCCAAGTACATAATTGGTGACAATCGACTTTGTCTTTGAAAATTCTCTCCGGATATTAACCTAGGTGTTTTGATAGTTTAAATATTGGGAAATATGATATGAGCCTATACACTAACAATTACCTTGAATAATTTAAATTTTTCATGATGAGATTAAATGATAATGATACGTTTTTGTGCAGATCTTTCTTCCAAACTTTCAAAAGTAGTGCTTTGAAATGGTATAATTGATTGTCGCAGGGATCGCTCATCATGTTTTGTATGACATTACGAATGAAGTTTGTGGGAAGTAAAGAACTTTGAAGAAACAAGGATACAATAATCCTTTTTTGGCAATATCCAAATAAAACCTTAAAATATTACATCAATCATTTTTGGAACACTAAAGATGGGCTTGTAGATTGTTTTGAACAGGTGGCCACAACCTCACTTCAACAATAATATTTAGTTCGTGAGTTGGCAGATTCAGTAACTCAAAATAAAGTAATGACTTAGGGTAGCTTCCTATATCAAGTTGGAAAACAAATCACTGTGGAAACAACCAAGATATTGAGGTAGCCTCATCGATATAGACCTTCCCCATCAACCTCCTTCCGAGAAGCTAGTAAAAAATCACAAGATACATTTAGCAATTGTCTAAAAGCTTATGGCAAGGTTCTCATCGGCCTAAACAGAGCTAATCAAATCAAGAGCAACAATTCAGGCTAGAAGGGAATCAATAGGTCTAACTCGGCTATTACGCATAAATGATTGAAAATGTAACTATTATTTATGATAGGGCAAAGAATGTTGTGAAATTTTGGAGGCATACGCCCATTCAAACTCCATGGTAAAATGGAAATACACGGTTCTGTAGATATCACAAGGATATGGGGCGTGGCATTAAGGACTGTAACAAGAGTTACAGTTGTTAATCGAGAAGGACAAATTAACTACATTCGTCAAGTCACATGGGGATAATAGGAAAATGAGAAAAAAATCATAGTCATGTACAAGTGGTGTTCAGACTGCATCACCTAGTGTTCAAAGGCAAAATACGAAAAATTTCAAATAATAAAGTACGATGGTAATACTTGAGTAATTCGATGTGTATTCAGAGTACCTGGACCCGGATCCGGATCATGGTTGAATCAATGTGATGGTAGAAAATACAGAAAATGCGTCCAAACTGTGTCATTTGAATCCTTAACTATTTTCGGATGAGATACAATAATGATACCTTTGAGTTGCTCTAGAAAACGGCATGTGGTTAGTTTGACCATGCAATTAGAACAAAACATTTCCTCACATCTACACCAAAATCCCTCTCCATTCATAATGTTTGACAAATACGACTTATGTGAGAATGATGTGGTAATAGGGGCGTCTGTTGAGGCACAGATATCCGAAGAATTTTAATTGACAAGGCTAGCTCGGCCAATATCTTATTTACATCTACTTATAAAAAAACGAAGAACCTATCAGTTATTAAACGATCAAACATGATCAGAGTAGGGTTTACATGAACACTACTAATGTCATTGGAGAATTAGAATGAGAGACACTTTTGGAAAATGACCATTTAATAAATTTGTGACAATTATGTTTATGGTTGTGGATTGTCCGACCTCCTACGATGCAATCTTTGGCAGCTCTTGATTGTCAAGGATGCATGCAGTTGCATAAACGTTCCACTAATTCTTAAGATACGATGTTAGAGGACAAGCATGAGTTGTTTGGAGCAGCCAAAAAGTGGCCAGGGAACGTTATGTCACTGCTCTTGCCCCAAAGTCCCTGGAATATGTGACAACCAAAAAGGAATAGTAGTTACTGGAGTCCTTGTTTGATACAAGTAAAATAGATTATCCAAGGGACACTCCTAATGTTTTAATCCCAGTAGAAGAATTTGAAGTACACAATTTAACTGATAGAAAAAATGTTAGGACTGGAGCTAGATTACCATTAGAGATGAAGAATAAAAATTATTATATTTCTTATCCAGATATCCGCATATGTTTGCCTGGTGCAATGAAGATGTGATCGGTGTACCAACTGATATCATTTGCCACAAATTTTCAGTACGATTTGATGCAAGACCGGTGATCCAAAGAAAAATTTTAAGCCATTGTTCAATAAGTAGATCGATTGACAAAGGTGGGATAAATTCGAGAATCCCAGTCCCCACTTTGGATAGAAAATTTGGTGCTCGTAAAAAAGAAGAATGGCCAATGTTGAATGTGTATCGATTTCACAGATCTTAACATGGCATGTCCCAAAGATCCTTTCCCAGTTCCTCGAATAGATCAGTTAGTGGGCTCCACTTGGGGAAATAAATTAATGTCTTTTATGGATGTTTTTCTTGCATACAATCAGATAAAGATGGATCTGAAGGACCAGGACCACACTATGTTCATCACTAATATGGGGTTGTATTCTTACAAGGTAATTAATTCGGGGTTAAATAATGGTGGGTTAAATTAATTTGAAGTTGAATCCAAAAAATTATACGTTTCGGGTACGATCCAGTAAAGTTTTGGGTTATATTATCAGTGAGAAAGAAATGAAGTCGACCCATCATAATTAGATGCATAATTAACTATGAGGTACGATCTGGGAAAGTTTTGGGCTACATTAATAGTAAGAACTGGATTCAAGTCGACCCATCACAATAAGATGCATAATTAATTATACACCATCCTCGAACTACCAAAGAAGTTCAAGTACTAAATGGAAGATTGGATGGTTTGATAGATTTATCTCGAGATCATAGGATATATACGAACAGTTCTTTCAAGTATTGAGGGATGCTAAAGAGTTTAATTGGTCCTTAAATTGTGATAGAGCATTTATTGAAATAAAAAACATTTATATTCACCTAAAACTTTATTCAAACCAGTCGTCGGAGAAAAAATCTATGTGTATCTAGCAATATCATATTATGTTGTGAGTGCAATGTTGGTTTGGGAGGTTGACAATTATCCTCACCTCGTTTACTACATCAATAAGAGCTTATTAGATTTTGAAAAAAGATACCTCAAGTTGAACAATTGGTTTTAGCTTTGGAATACCAGCCATGAAAATTAGAACTTAATTTCAAGTGCATTATATTACGGTCCGAACTTCTTTTCCACTTAAATACGTATTACAAAAGCCAGATATATTAGGTCAAATGACTGAGTGGTTTGTGAAATTGAAGGACTACAATATTGACTTTGCTCCTCAAAGGGAAATCAAAGCTCAAACTGTAGCAGATTTCTTGGTGTAATTCCATTCAGAAAGACCCTGTGAAGAATTTCCAATTCATAATCCTAAAAAAAGTGGGTGTTCAACCAGACGGTGGATCTAGCATGATGGGTTGTGGGGTACTAATTTTCCTACTTTCCCCTTTTGGAAATTATATGCATCAAACCATCGGCTTTGGTTTCAAAGCATCAAACAATGAAGCATAATACAAGGCTGATATAGCAGGTTTGAGGCTTGCTAAAATATGTGGTGCTAAAATAATCCGAGTGTTGAGTGCTTCGCAACTTCTTGTACACCAAGCGCATGGACAATCTGAAACGAGAAAAAAAACTGATAAAGTAGTTACAAGTGTTTAAAGAGATTTCTGCTTTCTTTAAATATATAAAATATGAACATGTACCAAGGTCAGAAAATTAGATGGTTGACTATTTGGCCACTATTGCATATTCAGAAACATACCCTTCGATTTTGGTACACAAACACCCTTCTATAGCAACGAATTTTGAGATGGAAGTTGAAACTAAGGAATAATTTCCAAGCATCACTCATAGTCAATCCAGATTGGAGCTATGGTATCCAAGAGGTCATTACTAAGGAAATCTTACCCGAAGATAAAAAAACGTTTCTAAGAAGTTAAAGTTCAAAGCACACGAGATTTTGGTTTTGAAAGGGATCCTCTATAAAATGTTTTTAAGTAAGCTTTTGTTACGATGTCTCGAATCCAATGAGTACGAAGCAGTTTTGTCTTAATTACATGGTAAGCGAGGGTCTGCACATTGTGGCTTTAAGGCTTTGACTAGAAGATTTTTATTAGCATGGTATTATTAGCCATCTATCATGGCAGACTTTAAAGAGTTGGTTAGAATTTGTGATCCATGTCAGAGATATGGAAATTCAATACATGCATCATCAAATACCATGGAGTCAGTATCCGAAGCATTACCCTTTGATAGATGGGGGCTTGATTTGGTTGGACCTTTTCTGATGGCTTCTAGAGAGTTTTGAACTATCATCTTGGCAATTGGTTATTTTTTCAAAATGAATAGAAGTTGCACCCCTCTTCGGAACGAATTACAAGACGTATTACTACAAATAATGGCCCTCAACTTGCCAATAAATATATGGAAACTTTATGTGCATCGAGTGGAATCCACCATTGTTTTTTCTCACGTTTTCATCCCCAAGCCAATGGATAGATAAAGGTGGCCAATCGAACCATTTTAATAGGCCTCAAAAAGAATATGGAGGGACCAGCAAGTAAATGACCTAATTTCCTACAATAAGTGTCGTGGGCTTACTAAAATACGCATCATAGTGCCACACGAGAATCTCTTTTTTCTGTAATCTATGTAATGGATGCAATCATACAAATATAGGCTACTCTTCCTTCTTTTGGGATTTAAAATTATTATAAAGAGGATAACGAAGTTTCAGTAAGGACTTCGCTAGATTTGATTGGAGAAAAGAGAATTAAATATCATCTAAGAATAATACATTACCATGGTTTAATTAGAAGTAGGTATGCGTCTAAAATATGAAGAAGGTATTTCTAAGTGGGGGATAAAGTTTAGAGAAAGGTATATATACACACTAAAAATAGAAAGTTTGGGAAGTTGGCTCCAAATTGGGAAGGACCATACACTATTTATGAGAAGATCAAACAAGGAACATATCGGTTAGTTGACCAATAAGGCAATGCGTGGAGGTACCCGTGGAATGTCGAACACCTAAGGTTATATCTTGAATAAACTTATATTGTAAATATTTACTTTCCTTTTGTTTAATGTAAATATTTGGGGGCATACTCTTTCTTAGGCTTAAATCGTTGCTTCGTCCCTCTACTATCACGTTTTCTGCCATTTAGTCCCTCGACAAAAAAATCACGGGTGAGAATCCCTCGACTGTCAAAAATCTATAATTTCAGTCCCCGCGCGTGGTTTTTGTCCAGGTGCTGCCACGTGTCGTGATAGTTAAATGATTTTTGTTTCAGTCCCTCGACTTTTAATTCAATTTTTACCCTTTCAATTTAATAATTTTTTAATATTTTGTTATTTTATTCTTTTATTATTCCGAAAATAGAATATATTGCAAAATTTGTGATACTATATTTTTCTGTTCTTACCTCCTAGCTGTTATTTTTTTTTCTTTCTCAAAATTTCCTCTACTCCGTTCTTTCCTAGTCTCACCTGCAACAATTTATGTTCTATCGCATCAATATAAAGAGAAACAAGAAGCTTCAGAACCAACAACTACCAAAAACCTTTCTATCTCCTCTCACTCTTTCTCAAAACCAACAAGCTGTTGTGATATATCTCTCTTCTTCTCTTGTTGCGTCGTTTCTGAATTCCGATCCTCAACGGTCAGACAACTTCTTGACCATGGTTGACTTTGGAGACGAGTTAATAATCCGAAGCTTCAGAATTCCATGGCTGCTTTGAATCCAGCTACTCGTTTTCCATCTCCTCCTCATTCTTATTCTTTGTTCTTTCGCTTTTTGCGCTCCATATCCGACAGATGATGCCTCCTCTGCTTCTACCAGCTCCATGGTTTTTGCTAGTCGACATTCGTGAAATACCCAGGTATGGCCTCATCAGTTAATCTCAAACCCATCTATCTTTTTTTAATTCTTGTCTCGGTCTCAATCTTTCCCCCTGATCTGATTCATATTCCCTTCGTCTTCTTGGTTGATTTCGGATTACTTTCTGTTTTGTTATGAAGTTCAACTCTGTTTTGGGAAAGTCCCAAAATTGGAATTACCTAACTCTTCTAGAAATAAAACAGACAGACACCATTTCAGTAATTTGTCATTTTAGATAAGCAAAATTCAATCTCAATCCAATTCAGCATTCGGTATTCGTATTTGAAATCCAAAATTACTTTACTCATTATGGTGCTCAATGATCTCTTTGGATTTTTTCGCTTGAATTTAATTTTTTTTCTTTAGTATCGAGAGTAAACCGAGAAGTAGATAATTATCTATGGTTTAAATTTTAAGGAAAAATGAAAAACTCCGATTTTTCTTTCAAAATTCCGCACAATTTTCCATTTTTAGTTGATTGAACCCAGGTTCTAGTTTTACAACCCGAGTTAAGCTGGGCAATAATATATTGCTTTGAATGTTTAATAACAGCGGTTTAGAGTATCAAAATTTGGTATTAAAAAATTATTTTTATAAATGATAAGAGTAGATTATTATTTCCAAAAATAAATATTTAGCAATAAGTGCCCAAACATAAGAGGCAGTAGAACAGTATGTGAATTATCAATAAGTGCCCAAACAAACATATGATAATACCTAGAATAGTTTAAGGATTCTATTTAAATGCAAAATACTAATGTCGGCCACAATAAACAAAGGTAAAAATCGCAAATTTAGTAAAGAGGACTTATGATAATACACAAAGCTAACGCATCAAAATCTTTGGAGAGAAACGAGACAATTTGACAAAATTATATTACTAAAAGTAGCTACAATTGGCAAACAACAATCCTTTGGACCATAAATCTATCTATCAAAAGTAGCAGCTAGGAGGTAAGAACAGAAAAACAGAGTATCGCAAATTTTGCAACACTCTGTTTTTGAAATAATAAAAGAATAAAAAATAAAAAAATGTATTAAATTTGAAAGGGTAAAAATGGAATTAAAGTCGAGGGACTATTTATGAAACAAAAATCATTTAACTATGGCGACAAGTGGCAGCATCAGGACAAAAAGCACTCGTGGGGACTGCAATTATAGATTTTTGATAGTCGATGGATCCTCACCCATGATTTCTTTTGTCGAGGGACTAAATGGCAGAATACGTGATAGTCGAGGGACAAAGCAACGATTTAAGTCATCTTTCTTACTCGGGTGGCGAGGTGAGGTTTTAATGAGGTGTCTGAGTAATCCGAATTATTATTAATATACCATTTTTTCCTTTAAAAACATGTGTGCAAATTATTTATTACCTTCACATGGATTACCTTCAAATGGCCCATGTATATAAATTTTTTATCTCCTTCGAATGGATTACCTTCAAATGGCTCAATGTGTACAAAGTTTGTATTGCCTTCGAATGGATTACCTTCGAATGTCTCATGTGTATAAAGTTTCTATCGCCTTCGAATGGATTACCTTTCAATGACTCATGTGTATAAAGTTTTTTATTGACTTCGAATGGATTACATTCGAATGACTTATGTGTGTAAAGTTTTTATTACCTTTGAATGGATTGTGTCTTAATGTCAATTTTTTTTATAAGTTAATAATAAGAATTGAGGATAAGAATATATAAAGAGGTAATTCAAGTTGATAAAATGATAGATGATATGAAATGCCTTGGACCATCCAAGGACTTAGTAAAATCTAGGGAGAAAATTACAAAATGCATTAGCCATGCTAAGGACTTGTACAAAAAATAACAAAATGTCATATACACAGCAAATGCGTTTATAGAAATAACTACATTAAATAGTACCTTAATCGGATGAATATTCAGATATACCAAGTTAGTACCCACGAAACAACAAATCCACTGGCACATGTCCCCACAAAGGCTCGATGGATAATTTAAGGAATGTTTTATGAAATAGTAACATAATATCCGATTTGAGTGAGTCATCTCTTTCTTACAAATAGTTTATCACTGTTTAGGCATGCTTCTATAGCATCGGTTATCTCTTGGGTAGATTTATCTTTGATAGATCTAATCTCATTCTCTTGCTTATTGATAAGGTTCTCAAAATATTTATTCTCGCCCGACAAGCGCTAAATGGTGGTTTTATCATCAACCTATTAGGTTTTTAATAAAGTAACCTCTTCAGAACTAGACAATTGCAGACTTTTGTGATCAGCCTACAACTTTTCATGAATGACTTCACTTTGACCACCTCATCCTTGAAATATCTTACCTCTTTGGATAGGTTATTAGCCTTGCTATTTTCCTTTTCAAGTGAAGTTTTTTAATTCTTGTTTACATCCTAAATGGAAGCGATGTCCCCAATCTGAGACCTTACTTATCTCTCCATTTCTACAATTGGTTTCATGTAGCTCAAGACCTAATGCCCTAACACATCATTCTCCTTTGATAATTTGTAGGGAAACCCTTCAAACACCATAGTAGTTCTGGTGTTTGTAGATTCAGGGAAGTCAGGCTCAAAGGCTTCCAAGTCGAAAGCCCTTTATTTTCGATTGGGTCACCATCGCCAAAACTTTTCATGTCAGATGGGGAAGTAATGGAATAGGGGTGTCGAATACCGTCGTTGTAGGAGGAACAACAACTAGGCTAGTTAGAGGGGGAAATTTTGGATGAAAGATTATCTTCGAACGAGTCGAAGTTTTCTTCCTTTTCTTATTTCTTTATCGTTACCATGTTTGCCCCTCTTGTATCCTTTGTTTGTCTTGGGCATAGAAACTTCCGAAGGTACCTCATCCTCATCAATTGTGCCAGCAACAACATCTAATAAGGTTGATTCGAATGCATCTAGATGCCTTTCATTTCATGTTCAACAACAAACTGTGACAAACCCTTTTTATTCTTTTTGTTCTTATTCCGATGATTTGGGGATCTATTCTTGGTTGGTAGAAATAATTTGGCGTCAGTTTCCTCAGTTCTCTTAAGAATTTTAGTAGATCGATAATAAGTGATGAACTAGTCCCATATTAGATCCTGAACGAGGTTGGTTCTTTAGACATGGGACCTAACAAAACTGCTTGGAGTGAAACAATTGTGGAAACCATTAAACCATTTTTCATCTGCCCATTCATTCAACTTGCTGAAAGTCATTTTTTCTTCATCTAAGTATTATGAGTAGGGCTTCAAAACAGCTGATACAAAATAAATTAAGGATAAATGATAAATGTTACATAAAGTAATATAAATATATAAAAACAAATCCAAACGGACTTACGTGTATTCTTTCACTGTCTAGTGCGCTGACTTTGATTTTTTTTGGAGTTGATCTTCTTGCCATTTTCCGAGTCACCACTAATGAAGAGGAATTGGGCTTTCTAAATTTTGTCTGCCTCCAAAAGGTCATCCACCACTTTATAATTGTTCTCCATATTAAAATAATAAAAATGATGTGGGCATTGCGAGATAGACACGCCACAGGAGCCAGTTGCTCCATTGGCATCGAAATCTTAGGTAACCTTGAAGCTATGATGCACGCCAGCAATAAAACAAATTGTGTTAGCTTGGCTTGGGCACAACATGACAAAGTTAAAAGCTCATTATCTCAGGGTCGAAGAGAAACTAAAGGCCTGGGTTGAGCACATTGGTGTAAACTAGCAACGTTTTAGCCCCATAATTCATCAGAGTCTCTCCGAGTTAGGGTAGCCTAACTCTAATTGAATCAGAGAACCCCCATTGGGCTCGAATAGCTTCCAATTTAGACTCATAAGAATATACATAATTTATTTTATCTTAGGTTAAGAGATATTTAACATTAAACTTTAGAAGTTAGGTCTGACGCGCCCAACCAGATACGAAAGAAGAGGTTGAGTTTCTGTTTTTGGGGCTTTGTCTTTTCCCTCACTATCACTACCTTTTGATTCCATCGGATTTTTTTCTCTAATGGCCTAGGAGTTTTCCCGGTTTTACCAGATGTCTCAAGGGGGAATCTTCACAACTATCCTCTATTTTTCTTTCATAACCTGTGGCATAGACTCTAAAAGCCTAGTGGGCTAAGAACCAGGTTTTTTTTCCTCGGGTTGAGATGAATCAGATTCTAGTGTTGTAGGATTTTCTCCCATATTTAAACCTGACGAGATTTCGGTTAAGAGAACAGCGGTTTCTTCTTCTATGTTTGGAACTTGTGGTGACAGGTTACTAATAAGTGTTGGTTTTTCTGTTGGCTCATTTTTTGTAGAAGATTTGTTTTGGCCTTAGAGAGTCTACTAACTATGCACAGAGTATTCTATTCGGTATCTGATCCTATAGCTTTGAAAATAGAAGGATTTTGACGGCTGGTGGCCCTTAGTATTGGAATATCCTTAGTGGTTGAGGAGAATAATCGGGTGACGTAAAGGACTAGGAAGTCGTCAAAGGTTCAAAGGAATGTTGCGCCTGTTGTAAGGGTAAACACCTTCGTACCCAATATATTGAGTAACAACGAACGTACCTGAGGAGGCAGACAACTCAACAACAGCTCTTGCTTTATATTTCTCTTCATCTAGCTTGGACAAGTTTTGCCAGCCGCCTTTGGTTAGAGTGTTTTCGGCAGTTAACATACAAATAATATTATAGTGTCGAAAAGAGTGATCTATAGTGGAGAATGAAAAGATTATCCATGACAATTTAAATAAGCAAAAATGAGATGGTTTCTCAATCTAGAATTTAAAATCATTCTCTCTCTGAAAGTATCAACTGTAAAAAATTAGGAAGGTCTTATATAGAGACTCTAAGAAATGTTTGAGATTCCTTCTAGAGAAGAGGAAAAGTTTGTCGTACCTAGGATAATGCAAGTTCGTGGGTCCAATTATGGAGTGACACATCTCATGGAAAGTAATAGTTTTAAAGGTGTGACTTTTGGATAATAACCATCTCTAAATAATGCCATTAGAGATGATCAGCTAAATTCTTCACCTATACGCAATAATAGATTGTTGAAGAATTGGGATTAGAGAAATAGACAACTGAAAGTCACATGCAGTTCGGAATTAGGTTGGTTAGCTCTCCCAAAATACATTTGAGATATCTAAGGGGGCTAGATGATGGGGTCGGAAATCCTTGAGGGAGACAGCGAGAAAGTTAGTCGAATTTTAGTTAGGGAGCAGTTTAAACCCAGAATAAAAATAATATCGACTAAGTTGTGTGTCAGCCACATATGTGTTTATGAAATATGTTAACTAAACCAATATTGATGGGCTTGGAGGATGATAGGCATGACTCGTATCCATGACCCAACCCGATTGCCCCATGGACCTAAAATTAATCTATAAATACTCAAAAGTACAACATTTAAGAGGGTTGAACAGTTTCTCTCTAGACTTTAAATACAAGAACAACTGTTATCTCTCTACCCTCCACCATGAATGTAATACACCACTTAAACAAGTACAAAAAATACCCTCAGATTAGATTTTATCATCACCACAATTCAGTGGTATTATTGTATTTCAAAAATAGATTTTACCTCTCGGCTGCAACCTAGATCTAATATCAATTAATTGAAGTGTAGGTAATTGAAAACATTACGTTCAATAATAATATTAAATATATATATATATATATATATATATATATATAAAAGAAATTATGATTAAAAAATAATCCATATCAAATGTATATACAAATGTTTAAAACCTTTGAACAAAGGTTTTATCTGATTCAAATATTGTTCATATTTTTAATAATAAAAATAAAATTAGAAAAATAACAAATGAGGAAAGAAAAATAGACTATAATTTTGTTTTTCTTCGAGTCTCCATCTATATCGTTTGATGTGTTAGTGTTTTATTTAATTGAAAAGTTATGGGGTTTTATTGAACTTTAATCTCTAAAAAATAAAACACTTATTCGAGAATATAATCATAATATTTATTCAATAAAACAAATAATTTTAAATAACAAGATATATAATTTATTATTAAAATCAAAACTTTCTTCTTTATCTAAGAATAAAATCATAATTCTTACTAACTAAAATAAAATAAAAAATTATTCTTTTAAATTAAATAATAAAATATTATAATATATGCTTAGGAGACTAAAATATTTGTATTTGGATGTTCAATTAATTCTTCATCTTTTTTCTTTCTTCCTTTATTTCTTTTTTATTTATCTTCAAGTTTTGACTTTTATTTTCATTTATAATTATAGCTTAAATTTACAATCTTAACAAAATTTTGTTTATTTTTGCTCTCTCTTCACTAATAAATCAAAAATAATAAAATGAGAGTATTTTTATTCGTAATTAATTAAATCTAACAAATAAATTAGTATAAAAGTAATATAGCATCAAAGATAATATTATTTGAGAAAAGGTACCCATATAGGGATTGCATTGGGCCGGGTTCAGACCGGATTCGGGCTGATCCACTTGAGTCCGCTTTTTGTTTACTTGAACCCTAACTTGGCATAACCCCAACCCGATCCGCACGTGTTTTGCGGGTTAGTCTGACCTGGTCCGCAAATACTATTTTTACTATTTGGATTTATTGGTTCACGTTTCGAACGTGAATTTATTTTTTAATATATACAAAAATTAAGATGTAAAATTTTTAAGCCAAATAATGTACTTAAATAAACCATTAAAGTTTACTCAAATAAAATAAAATAAAATTTTTTATAAAACATGCAATCTAAAACATGTGTTAAATATTGTAAAACAAAACATTAAAATAAACATAAATATATTTTTGAAAAGTTTTCTAGTTTCCAATAGTATCATCAATCATCACTACCATTTATTTATCTTCATATTCATTATAAAAATCATCGAGAAAAATTTGAAATGTCGATATTAAATGTGGCATTGCTTTTGGTGACAAACTTAACAAGTATCATAATGCTAGACTATTGATAAATTTATATTAAAATAAATTAATAACTATAAATATTTATATATTATTGATTAAGTTTAGTGGAAGAATCAAATTATTAAATATATTACTGAAAATAGTATTTAGTGAAAGAATCTAATTAGTAATTATATTAGAATTACAAAATTTATATATTATTGGAAATAAGTTTTTTTAGTAATTAGCAATTTGTTTTATATATTATTATTATTATTATTATTTCTATTATATATATATATATATATATATATATATATATTATGTTTTGGGTGGGGTCTGATTGGAAAAACTAAAAACCCATACCGGACTCGTATACGAGCCATAATTTTCATTTTCGTATCCGACCCATTATAAATTTGGGTCGGACAAATCCCAACCGGGTCAGGCTCGTTGGGGCTACTTTGGACCGGGTCGGACCAATATTGTCATCCCTCTACCCATCGTTCCCCATTTCAACCTATGGTAAAATATCAATCCCACTAATCATTACATTCACCCTCTTAGGCTAGAATTTGAACACCTTATTATTCGAGGGCCAAAACTCTAATGATCTAAAATATCTTAAGTATAATAAATTATGATATGATTTTTCTTAATTTTACTTGATAATTTTTCAAAAATTCATGAACTTTGTCTTACCCACCCATGCGGGGATGCTCATTAAATAGACGCATGAGCTTTGATGAAATTAAAAGTGAACATTTATGTCATATTATTTCAAACTACACAATTATTTGTGAGGAAATGATGCTGACACGCTTTGTCGTGCCCCAATCATCATTGACAAATACAAACTTCTTCTTCTAAGTGTTATATGAGTATGGTAGATTATCCACAACCTTGAATGGTTTGGTTAGGGACAAGTAATAAACTGAATACTAGTTTGAACAACTTATTTGGGTTATCGTCAAAATCTCTGACATGGTTAATAGGTAGGTCGTATGGCTCGCAGACATAATAGAGATGATAAAAATATCCAACCATTCGGATATAATTAACTAGGATACAACCCCAACATGAAAAGTTGGAACAATTCCTGAATGATCGGATATAAAGGTCCTCAAACCCTCAACTCAAAAAAGATTGTGCAAAACATTATCTCATAATTGAAGAAATATACGAGAGTTTCACTTTCTTGAGGGAGTCTAATCACCATAGATTCTGATTGTATAAAACATTATCTAATAGTTGAAAAAATATACGAGAGTTTCACCTTCTTAAGGAAGTCTAATCACCACAGATTCCCAAAGCTTCCATTACTCCCCCAACAACAATGATTGCCTTCATCAGGGACAATATATTCTTTACCAAGAATCTTCTCCTACATCTTCATATTCTTAAAAAAAACTATTTTTTGTATGCACATGCTCTATGAGGATATATGAGACCGACATTGAAGAGGTTTATCCGAATAATATAAGTTGGGCTCTTTACAATACTAGAACGGTAAATATTTAGACGATAGTAAGAGGATCTACACCAATCATCACGAGACTTAATTCTTAAAAAATTTCCTACGATAGAGCCACTACTATCGTCGATCTGTGCACGAGCCTCAGATGGTCAGAACTCTTTGAATCTACACTGACAACTTGGTTGCGAGTCATCTCTTGTTTTATGGAGCTAATTGTTCAAAATTATTTTTATGAGGATCAAAAGAACATTTATGGATGAAAACAGTTAAGCAACAAAAAAAGGTGCATAAAAAATCGAGTGTTAGTACTTATATCACATTAACAATAATCCCAACAGTTTACATCTAGCAAAATCCAATTGTTAGTAAATTTACTTAAGATTCAAAAATAAGTGTGTGATATGTGTCTTGTATCCTTTGTTAAAAAAAATTGTTTGCATTATCTCTTTTTTGCTTCTTCAAGTGTAATCATTGCACCAGCGTCCATTTTAATTCTCCTAATACGTTAATATTTAATTCGATGGCTCGAATTCTTTATGATTTTCCTTTAAAGTTTACGACAAATTCAAAAGTCTACTATAACCATTTTTTTATGTTAATTTATTTTTTGCTAATAGTACTCATGATATTTTTACTTTTGAAGTTCTAAAAAAATTATCCACTTATATACGATAAAAAAAACTCTATTATACACTAAAAATAATAGCAGTTATTCAAAGAGTTTGTTCTTTATTTATGTACTATATTTTTGGAAAAAATTGAATATTTTTTTCGAGTGAAATTTTGGCAGGCGGAAATTTTTTAATGAGATATAAATATGTCACGACCGGCCCAAACTCTTTGGAGTCACAACATTCACTTGAAGATAATTGGATTCGACATAGAGAAAAATAGTACATCGTGAACATCCGTTTAAGACGGAGGCCTTCCAAACTGATCTTTAAATTTTAAAAAATTCAAAACTTAAGAGATGAACTTCTAAACTATTGGGGTTCAATCATATATTCTCGAACTCAAAATAAAAAACACGATCATTTGATCTAATCATATAAAAATATTATTCAACTTTGCATGAACGATTAAATTTCTATTTGTATTTTTACGTTGTAAAGATTATTAGAACATTTACAAAGAACAAAATTATGTTTTAGCAAAACTATGAGTTTATAATGGATAAAATCGGACCTTAGTAACAAGTAGTGTATAAGAATGAGTGAAACTATGATCTAGTTCTTATTAATTTTATTTTTTCTAACAAATACCTCTTTTTTATTCATTAAAAAAGAAGCCATATATGCAGTTCAAATACAAAGTAAAAAACACGATCATTTGATCTAATCATATAAAAATATTATTCAACTTTGCATGAACGATTAAATTTCTATTTGTATTTTTACGTTGTAAAGATTATTAGAACATTTACAAAGAACAAAATTATGTTTTAGCAAAACTATGAGTTTATAATGGATAAAATCAGACCTTAGTAACAAGTAGTGTATAAGAATGAGTGAAACTATGATCTAGTTCTTATTAATTTTATTTTTTCTAACAAATACCTCTTTTTTATTCATTAAAAAAGAAGCCATATATGCAGTTCAAATACAAAGTACAATAGTCCAAATTGGACTTATGCTTGGGGACATTCTAATCTCTATTGACGTATATACAAAATTGAGAAGAAAGAGAAATTATTATTCCCCTTTGATCTTGGAACACTTGGATGCTAATTCATAGAACTTCACCTTGAAATAGCATTTCTTCTTTTGAATTGCCTCAAGACTTTTGAATAACAATCCACCCTATTAAATTAGCCTCACTAGACCTTTAGGTTTGGGTGAGATTTATCAGCATTAATATTTGATGATATCTACCTGACCTGAAAAATCATAACATAAAACAAAATGTAGGTCAGGTTTGTAATCGGCTTAAAGCTTGCTGGATGTCAAGACAAACAGAAAATGATTTAATTATTATTTATTATACAATTAATACATTATTTTCTAATTTATATTATAAATAAAATTTCAACAATCACATTTTTTATTCAACAACATTTATATATTTTATTCTTATTTATTACCCTCCAAGTTTAAAATAAAAGCAGTTTAATAAATTGTTTTAAAATGAATATGGTTTTATAAATTCAATACAATTTTTTATACACTTTATATTTTAGATTTTATCTTCTAGTGATTTTTAAAGTATAGTTAGTTATATTTATGAAATTAAAATCAATTATTACAATTTTTTACATCGGCACATCAACTTCAAAAAATGTTTATTTTAAATTAGAAAAAATGTTATTTTTTCTAGTTAAACATAATCATTTGTTTTATAAATTTATTTTTTAAAATATATCAAAAATATTAATTTATAATCAATGTTAATTATTAGTCAAATTATTAAAATTAGTTTCACCCAATAATATTAGTTATTAATCAAATTATTAAAATTAAATAAATGTATTATAAAATAAATATGATTAAATTAAGTATTAAGTACCATTAAATCCAAAACCAATTGTATTATTAATCGAGGATCGATATTTTCATGTTTATCTAAGAAAAAAACCTATTTTGTTTAAATATATATTATTTAATACCAATTTTTGTCTTTACTACTCTCCTCAATTATATAAAAGCTATTGACGCCTCATACTTCTCTTTTTCTTTTCTTTTTTCTAACTACGTGACATAATATGTGAATTTAATGATTTTGTACTCGATTTTTGTTTTCCTTTTGTCTTTTATGAATTTGATTATGTTTTACTTTATTTCGTAGTCTAATTTTGGATATTTGTTTAGATAAGTCGAATTTTGTGTATGGTAGATCAAATTTTGATTTCGAAATATTATTGTACTCGATATCGGTTTCTTTCTGATTTTTTGGTGTTCATATGGTATTACGTTACTAATGTAGTTTATTTGTTGTATTCGGGTTAGTTTTTCGTTGATTTTTAGTCTGTTTTTTGTGTTTGTGAAATTTATAATCGTGTAAAACGGTTCTGGGTTTCTGAGGAAGGAGACACAAAACGTGTTGTTTCTATACGTACCGGTAGTTGCAAAACGTGTCGTGTATGTTCTTAAATGGTAGACGCAAACATGTTTTCGATAGATGCGAAACGTTATATATTGCAGATGCGAAACGTTATGTATTGTAGATGCAAAACATGTTTACATATATCTGCGAAACCTTTATATTTTTTTCTACCGGTAGATGCGAAACATATATATTCCTTACAGATTCTAAACCTATTTATTGCTACGTGCGAAACATATGTATTCTTTTTCAACTAATAGCTGCAAAACTTATATTTTTTTACTATAATGATAGATTGAAAACCTATTCATTTTTCTGTCTAATGCAGGTACGAGTTTATTGATGAGGTCGGATATTTTAAGCACTGTAACTTGATTTTATACGGAGGGTTGTTCGGACCAAACCACTATCATGAAAAACCAAACATGAAAAATGTAATATAATATGACTAAGCTAGGTGCTGGCCATTTTACATCATGGGCTAATGGGTACTTAAACTTGACCCGACTTCACAATCCGACCCGATATGCCCATGGGTCATTAATTAAGTATAAATATCCCGACCACTTTCATTAGTGAGGGTGATCAGAATTTAATACAAGCATATAAATTAATTATCTCACTACACTCTACCTTAAAATTGGTACCAAGTTGGCACCAGATTTGAAACACTTTATGTTATCTTTTAGGATGACTAATCAACATGTCTTCGCGTGGTGCAATAGTGATGTTATTGGAGTGCCAGCTAATATTGTTTCTCGAAATTTATCCATACGAACTAATGTTGCGCCAATTGTTCGAAGGAGAAGGTCTTTCTTTAAGGAAAAAGCAGATGTTATTGTTTAAGAAGTTGATCGTTTGACCAAGATGGGTCACATTAAAGAATCCCAGTATCCTTTGTGGACTGCCAACCCTGTTATGGTCAAGAAAAGGAATGACAAATGGCGCACGTGCATTGATTTTACTAATCTTGATAGGGCTTGCCCTAAAGATCTTTATCCCGTTTCTCGGATAGATCAGTTGGTGGATTCGATTTCTGGAAATAAGTTATTGTCATTCGTGGATGCGTTTTCAGGGTACCACCAGACACAAGTAGATCAGAAGGATCAAGACCACACTACTTTCATCACAAACAAATGTCTTCATTGTTATAAGATGATGTCATTCGGATTGAAAAACGCGGGGGCCACTTACCAAAGACTAGTGAATAAATCCTTTGCTAACCAGATTGGCAGAAACATGGAAGTTTATATAGATGATATGATGTTTAAAATCTTGAAGGAAGATGCACATATATCTCACCTTCAAGAAACATTTTCTAACTTAGAGGCTGTGAATTTGAAATTAAACCCTGAAAAGTGTGTATTTGGGGTCCGAACTGGAAAGTCCTTGGGTACCATAATAAGTGAGAAAATAATTTAGCCTGATCCGGATCAAATTAATACATTACTAGCTATGAGCCCTCCTCGGAGCACCAAAGAAATTCAAAGGCTGACCGAACGATTGGCTGCTTTGAACAGGTTTATTTCAAGATCATGAGACAAATGTGACTATTTTTTCTAAGTGTTAAGGAATGCCAAAATTTTAACTGGTCTCCACTGTTTGATCAAGCTTTTATTAAAATAAAGAATCATTTGTCTTCACCTAAGACTCTCTTTAAACTTGTTTGGGGGAAAAACTCTACATATACTTAGAAATGTCAGAATATGCAATAAGTGTTTTGCTGGTAAGAGAGGTGGATAATTACCTTCTCCGGTGTATTACATTAGAAAAGGTTTGTTGGATGATGAAAGAAGATATTTAAAGTTAGAGAAACTAGCATTGGACTTGGTAATTACGACAAGAAATATGAGACCATACTTTCAAGCTCATTATATTGTCCTTCGAACTTCTTTTCCTCTAAAAGGTGTTCTTGAGAAAGCTGATGTATCAAACAGAATGACCAAGTGTTCAGTTGAGCTGGGTGATTATGATATTGATTTTGCTCCCCGCATGGCAATTAAAGCCTAGTCAGTGGCTGATTTCTTAGTAGAATTCCATGTTGATAGATCTTCCGGACAGATACCAAAAATCCAATTTAAGACAGAATGGGTAGTCCCAATTGATGGTGGATCTAGTACTATGGGATGTGAGGCTGGAATTTGTTCAATTTCTCCCTATGGTAATACCATGTATCAAGCTATATGTTTTAGTTTTAGGGCTTATAACAATGAGTCTGAATACAAAGTAGCTATAGCTGGTCTTAAGTTGGCTCTCATATGTGGGGCAAAGAGAGTCCGGTTAATGAGTGATTACTGATTCACCATGCTTAAGGCCATTCAGAAGAAAGGAAAGAACAATTGATTAAATACTTGTTAATGTTAAGGGAAGTTGCAGCAAGCTTCAAGAATATCTCCTATGAACACATCCCTAGATCGGAGAATACCGTGGCAGACTCTTCGGAAACCAAAGCTTATTCTGAATCTTACCCATGGATTCGGATGCAAGAATTTCCATCAATACAAACAGGCTCAGAAAAAGGTAAATAATATGAAGAAAGTATGAGCATGGTAACCATTCAACCTAATGACTGGAGGTATGATATTCTTCAGTTTATTTCCGATGGGTATGCCTCCGGATAAATCCATGGCTAAGAAAGTCAAGTATAAGGCTCATGGTTTCTTGATATTAAGGGAAGTTCTTTACAATAAATATTTCAGTAGACCTTTCTTGCGTTTCTTATGATTTGAAGAATCCCAATTTGTGTTATCAGAACTACATGATGGAGAAGGTTTTGCACACCGTGGCTATAAAGCCTTAACCAGAAGAGTTTTATTAGCACGGTACTACTAGCCAACAATAATGACAATTGCTAAAGAGATGGTAAAAAAGTGTGATGCTTGTAAAAGATATGGAAATGAAATTCATGTGCCAGCAGTTCTTATGGAATCCATATCCGAACTGATACCCTTCGACATATGGGGGTTGGATTTAGTGGGCCTCTTCCCATGGCATCCGGTGGATGTAAGAAAATCATAGTTGTCATTGACTATTTCTCTAAGTGGATAGAGGAGCTCCTTTAGCTGGAACCACTTCTAAATAAATTATTAAATTCATTTTATCTAACATATGTTGCAAATTTGGGGTTCCCCGAAATATTACAACAGATAATGGGCCATAGTTTGATAATAAAGACATTGAAATATTCTGCACCTCCAGAGGAATTTGACACTATTTTTCTTCTTCTTTCCACCCTCAAGAAAATGGGCAAGTTTAAGTTTCTAATCAGACAATCTTGTCCGGGTTGAAGAAGAATCTGGAGGGAGCTGCAGGAAAATGGCCAAGTTATTTACAAGAAGTATTGTGGGCTTATCGAACTACACCTCGGGCTGCTACAAAAGAATCCTCTTTTTCCCTTGTGTATGGGATGTATGCAACCACTCAAGTGTAGCTACTTTTCCATCTCATAGAGTCCAAAACTATTCCAAACATGCTAATGATATAGCAGTCAGGAATCAGTTAGATTTGATTGAAGAAAGAAGAGTTAAAGCGCATTTAAGGACAGTGCATTACCAGGGTTTGATGAGGAGTAGATTTTCCCCCAAAGTTAAAAGAAGATATTTTCAGTTGGTTAACAAAGTCTTAAGAAAAGGTTTTTTACACACCAAGGAAAAACAGTTTCGTAAGCTGGCTCCAAATTGGGAAGGCATTTATATGGTGTGTGGGAAAGTTAAACCAAGAACATACAGGCTCTAAGACAAGGAAGGGAGGACACTAAAGTACCCATGGAACATTGAACATCTCAGGTTATACTTAGAATAAATCTCTTTTGTAAAGATTTACTTTTTAGGTATCAATGTAAATATTAGGGGGCATACTATTTCGTACCCTGGTGGAGCGAGGAGGTTTTAACAAGGTATCCGAGTTTTTCAATAATATCTTATGCCTTCTTCAAAAGTTTGGTGTAATTTTGTTTTTGACTTAGCCATAGTGTAAGGTGTTCAGATATTAAATGCTTATTAAATACCCCGACTCTCAAATATCTTTAAGTTGATCGGACATATTAAACACTTGGTCACATTTATTAAAAATATGTGGTTGAGGATATTTAAAACCCTTACTTAACACCTCTGAAATATTGAACTATATCTAAACATTGGCCATAAAGATTTAAACAAAATTCAAACGAAGGGAAATATGATATTACAGTCTGATCGGACTAACACCGATCTATGATTCACAGATGCCTTGACCATTCAAGGACTTCAAGTTTTAAGGAACATAAATTAAACAAACAATACAATAAAATTCATTGGCCATCCAAGGACTTTAGTTTTTCAAACAAAAAATATACAGCATAACAATACAACCTTAGGGCTTGTTCCATTCGGTTTTTTCTTCACCACCATCTTTTTCGGACTTTTGAGTTCAGCACTTGAACTCTCACCAACTCCTTTGTTGTCTTCATAATGTTTCCCACTTGAATAGTTGTGCTTGTTACCATCAGCCATCCTATGAAAAGAGAGGTTATCGTATTCCAAAAAATTCTACAAAGGACCAAGAGTCCTCTTAGAAGAGGTCTCATGAAACAGTAATACCATATCAGATTTGATGTCATCATCTCTTTTCTCCATGTGTCTACCACTCTAGAGGCATACTTCTCTACTCTAACAGCTATCTCTTTAAGTTGTTTTTGTACTAGACTTGTATTCTCCTCTGTTTTCTTCTTAACAAAATCCTCCAAGCTAGCCTTGTCCTCAAATAGAGTTTTGATGGTTTTTTCTTTAACTTCTAGTTGCCCTTTCAAAGCTTTGATCTCATCAGAAGAAGAAGTTTCCAGTCTTGAATACTTGGTCTGGAGATTTTTTTGAGTCTCTTCTGACATGAGCAGTTTGGCAGCCAAATCTTATTCTCTTTCTTCAGAAATTTTATGCTTTGTTGAGCAATAGAGAGGCTATTAGTCGATCTCTATTTCTCTGTAGTCAGAGAGTTTATGGTAGTTGTTTGATCCCTTACGTGTCTCTCTAGATCAACCACTGGACGTATGTAACCCAATAGGTCATGACTCAGGGTGTCTTGCTCATTTGATATCACGTAAGTCTCACCATTATGGGTCATAACATTTGATGAATTGGCAGGACAATAAGGCCGTGCAAAGTCATCTTTGTCCAATTCATTGAAATATATTTTAATATCCTGAAAGGCATATAGATTTACCTCTCCATCAGCAATGGGCTGTTCGGAATAAAGGTTGGCTGGAATTTCTTCTTGCAAAGTGGGATCAACAGGAGTCAGAGGAGGAATTTCGGAAGGACGTAGAATTATCTCTTACTTAGAGTGACTTTTTTCTTCTTTGTAGCCTTTTCATCATTTCTTGTTTTGCATTTCTTGTCCTTCTTCGTAATCTTTGGAGGTTTGTCCAATCCACCAGCCTCCTTGATAGTAACTTCAACTGCCTCTAGCAGAACAGCATTAATCTCTCTTTGATTCTCTGAACCAGTCCCTTTGGTAGTTGCCTCAGGTGGGTCAGTTCGGGTTTTCTTCTTTCTTTTGTTCTTCATCTTGTCCAGATGACTAGGGTCTTTAGCCTTGGAAAGCAAGTAAAGTTTGGCGTCCTTAGCCTCAGTTCTCCTCAGGATAACGTCTGCAGGAGGAGAGATGGTCAATTCTTTCCAAGAGAGGTATTTTCTCCTTATGCTATTCCACAGATGAGACCTCACAAAGTTCCCTGAGGTGAAACAGTTGTGGAAACCATTTTCTCATTTCCCCAGGGCCCAAACAATTAGCTTGGCGCAAGTGTCTAGACCTTCCTCTATATAATCCAAGAACTCCTTTGGGAAAACTAAAAAGAGATACAAATCAGCTCGGAGTAACCACATAGTATTTGAAAGATTAAAGGAAACATGAATAAAACTCACCTATGCTCTTCCAACGGCTGGTCAATCGACTTGGGTTAGAGTCAACTTTGATCTTTTTCCCATTCTTCCAGGCTCCGCTGATGAACAGGAACTCTGTCCTCCATGGATTTTCCAACTCTAGAAGGTCATTTACTAACTTGTAATCATTCCCCATATTGTAATGGTAGAAGAGAATGTGATAATTCTTGCACAAATTCGCCACAACAGCGAATTATTCTATTGGTAGTGGGATCTTGGATAGTCTGGAAGCCATGATGCCAGCCATCAGAGTGTACCATGCGTTTGGGCTCAACTGACTGTGACATAGCTTAAGCAAGTGGAAGTACCAGACTATCTCCAGATCCAAAGGAAATTGGAGTCTCCAGTTCAACACCTCTGTGTAGACCACTAGCTTGTTAGGTTTGCAATCCATCGGAGTTTCCGAGGAGACCAAGATTCTCACCTTAACAGACTCAGGATCCTCCACTTTGTATGAATACGACCCAATTCATCGGTATGGGTGTATACATAAGCGATGTTCTTAGGGCTATTAGGTACTTTACGCCAACTTTCCTAAAGTTTGGCCCTATCTTCCCTTCCAAACACTCCGGAAGCACATCCGGATTGGTCAGACCCACTTTAGTTTTTCCCTTTCAATCTACAGCGGTGTCCTCCGTCCATCCGGACGCGTCAAAAGGAGTATCATCCATACTATCCTCCATATTTTATTCCATTACAATGGAAGGTTGTTCAGATGGTTTGGCTTCGGCCAGGGGCTGTTGTCCGGATGGTTTAGGTTCTAGAAAAGGTTTTATTGTCTCTGAACTAGTGTGTTTTAAAGAGGTAGGAATGGACTTAGCCTTGGATTAGCGAGTTATTCGATGAGAGTTATTCTTCTCAAGGTAATTCTCAGCGTCCGAACAAATAAAAAAAAAAGGGTGAAGGTTTCCTAACATTAGAAAGTGCCATTTCTTTAGGGAAGGGATTATGAGATTCTTGAACAGAAGATCCTGATTGAAGAGGAGAAAGAGTTGGGACAAAATGCAGTTTTCGGACCTTAGATGTCTTTGATGATGATGATCCTTGGTCTGTGTTTTCTTGTGATTGATTGATTCTTTTATCGGGAGAAACAGGAAGACCAACTGCGATCCTCTCGTCTCTTGCAACTTTTCTTGTTTTTTCCAATTCAGACAAGTTCAGCCAACCCCCTTTTACCAGTGTGTTTCTGGTTGTGAACATAAATTACTCAGACGCAATTTGAAAAAAGATCACTTACATTCTCTCTGTAGAAACATATTGTGTTTGTGAAGACAATAAAATAGTCGAATAAATTATATAACTGTGAAAATTGGAAGTTACCTAGGAGAAGATAGAACGAATAAAGAAATAAGGGCTACAAAGTATGGAGGTTAAAACCTAGTTAACTTTCTAGCCTAGTAGGTACGAGAATCTAGGAGAAAAACGGCTAGGAGGTCAAACCAAAGCCTGACACCTGTCCCATGTTGAAAAAAGACTCTTGGAATTCTTAACAGTAAAATCATCCCTACCAAATTCCGAACAGATTGACTCTTGAAATTCTTGGCAGAGGAAGATAAACCCTTCAATTTGGGCACAGAAACAGATCAGAAAGAGTTGATTTTGATTCTTAAAAGTTAGCTCTTCCAAATATTATTTGCAAGACCTAAAGGGGATATTGATGAGGTCATATATTTTAGGATTTGTAACTTGCTTTTATCTGGAGAGTTGTTCGGACCAAACCACAATCATGAAAAACCATACAGGAAAAATGTAATGGAATATGACTAAGCTATGTGCTGGTCATTTCACATCCTAGACTAATGGATTCTTAAACTTGACCCAACTCCACAATCCGACCCGATAGGCCCATGGGTCATTAATTAAGTATAAATACCCCAACCACTTTCATTAATGAGGCTGATCAGAATTTAATACAAGCATGCAGCTTAATCATCTCACTACACTCTATCTTAAACATTAAATTCCCAAAACACTTTACTAAATTACCCTCAAATAGAAATAAATCATACCCGATTATGTATTTTTAAACTAAATGGTGAGCTTGCAATTTGTGATCTTGGTGTGTTTGTTGTTTTTGAAGATATTGTTAAAAAATATTAAGTAGATATGATACACTGGTTTGGGGAAAATTCAAAATAAGATACTATTGTGGTGATCTATAAAATGTTATCTTAGGGTGTGATGGTGATTAATTGCTTTGGAATCAGTTGCTAATAGTTTGGGTGTTTCAAGTGTTACTATTAAAGTTAAAGGTGATGTTTTTGTTGGTGATAATATTATAGAAACTGCTCAAAGTATATTTGAAGCTTCAAATGAAGATATTGTTTATGGAGAAACTGTTGAAACTTATGTTGTTAGTGTTATTTGTCCCTAGAACGAAGCACTTGCTACTATTGGTTGGGTTAATCAAATTAGTGGCGTTGGTCAGGTATTTGAAGATGACGCAGTAGGTTTAAAATTAGCTGTTAGTCAGTTGGATTTATAAAAAGGTTTTACTTTTAAATATTTGCATAACAATAACAAAGAGTAACTATTTATTGCACAAAAAAGATTCAAAAGGCTATCATTAGAGACTTTATGCTAAATAAGAGTGGTCTACTGGCTTATTTTATTATTAAGAAGTATGTCCAACCTCATACATGTGGGACTGGTTTTAGAAAAGAAAATAGAAAAGCAATTTTTATGTGATTTGATTGCAAAACAAATACGTGATTGTGTTAGGAGGAGATTTGATGTTAGAGCTACAAGTGTAAAATCATTTTAAAAAAATAACTATGGTTTAGATATTTCTTACCATGTTTCATGGATTTCTTTAGAGAAATCTAAGAGGGTTGTATATGGAGACAATTTTACTTCGTATAAACTACTTAAGAATTATTTTAAAACATTGAAGATTATTGATAGCAGCAGTGATTACATACTGGAGTATTTTTTGGAAACAAATGTCTTCAAGCATTTTTTCATAGCATTTAGTTCTTGTCTCTATGATTTTAATTCTTATTGCCAAGTTTATTCATTGATGAAACTTTTTTAACAGGGAAATATAAAGGGGCGTTGCTATCTGCCATAGCCAAAGATGGTAACAATGGTGAGTTTTTGTTATCTATTGTTTTATATTGGAATATAAGTTTTCTTTTTTATGTTATATATAAATCCGCGAAACCATGTATGTAGAAAAATAAACTAGATGTGAAACATTTTATAACTAACATGAGAGATGTGAAACCTTGATGTATAAGTAAATAGATAGATGTGAAACGCATATTTCTAAACACGATAGATACGAAACATGTATGTCTTAACATGATAGATGAGAAACCTCTTTTAATAATTCATTTATAATATATATTTTTATATTTGTTGCAGGTATTTTCCCTGTTGCATTTTGTATTGTTGCGGCTGAAGATACTGAGAACTGGTTATGGTTTTTTGAGATGTTGAAACCCCATTTGTTGGGTCGGCCAATTACATTTATTAGTGATCGTCATTTTGGTATTGTTAATGTTGAATTTGCTATATTTCCATATTGTCATCATGGATACTGTCTTTATCATCTTTTAAATAATTTGAGGCATAGTTTAAGTAGTACATCGACAACATTTAAGGATACTATGTTAAAACTGTTTAAAAGATACATATATCTACAAGTCATAATTTTTTTATTCAATATATGGATAGATTCTTAAACAATGAGGTTGGAGGGTTGAAAGTTTTTGTGATAATTTACCTTCCGATAAATATACTTGTGCTGTTTTCAAAGGGAAGATGTATGGCTCTATGGCTTCTACTCCAGTTTAGTCTGTTAACAATCAAATCAAATCAAACAATTTTGTGGTTTCCTTATACTGGAGTTAATTGATAGGATTCAAGTTATACAAATGAGTCAAATTTTGAGATGTATTTGTGATTTTGAACGTTGGACTAGCAATTTGTGTCCTAAATTTGATAAAAAAAAATTAAATCTAATGTGGAAGAAAGTCGTTCATGGATAGTTCATTCGTCTACTCCTCTTTGGCATGAAGTATTTTGTGATCCTATTATGGTTGTTGATCTTAGTTTACGTACTTGTTCTTCTGGTGGTGGAAACATGATTGTTTCTCGTGCTCTCATGCTTTAGCTGCGTTATTTATATGGATGCAGATTCTATGAAATATGTTGAGCCATTTTATTTTGTAAGCTCTTATAAGGCAACATATTCATATGGTGTACCTGCATTTACTAGTTTTGGTCAAGCATCTACTTCCACAACTTCTCCAGATATATTTCCTCCAATTTTTAAAAATGAGAGTTGGACGACCTAAGAAGAAGCAAATTTCATCTAGAAGAGAATTAATTATTTGATCTATAAAGTGTTCTCGTTGTTGTAAGTATGGTCATAATAGAAGAGCATGTCTAGATGTTTTGTAAGATCAATGTAATTTTTGATACTTTTAGTTTTTTTGATTTTTTTTGTCATAATAAAAATAGGTTCGAAACATTTTATTATAGATGGACTTGATAGAGTGAAACGTTCAATTATATATGCACTTGGTAAATGTGAAACCTTTAATAACCAAAATAGATGGATTTGATAGATGCGACATGTTCAATCATAGATGCAGCTGGTAGATGTGAAACCATTAATAACCAAAATAGATGGACTTGATAGATGCGAAAATAAACACTAACAAACTTACTGATTTTTCTAGATGCGAAACGTTGTATAACTAAATTTATTTGTTTATAATAGATTTGAAACAGTTGAAAACCAAATACATGGGTTTGATAGATGTGAAACCTAAGATAACGAAATACCAAAGATTATGATAGATGTGCAACCTTGGATAATCAAATATATTATACTATGATAGATGTGAAACACATGATAACTAAATTCATTGTTTTAATAGTTGTCAAACCAGCTCATAACTTACTGATGGTTAAAAGATGTGTACAAACAAATAAATAAAATTATTAAGTTCATTATGAAACAAGTGCAATACATGGTAAGTTCAATTAACTAGAGACAAGCTTAAAGAAAATTCAAAATCAGACTCTGATTCAGACGCTTTTTGGTCAGAGTCTCCTTGTTTATTATGGCCATTAAAAACATAAACTTGCTCATACCCTTAGTTAAAACAACAAAAAATTAAAACCAGACCCTTCCCCTACCATCAGTCAGAGTCTTATTCGTCCTCTTCGTCTTCCTTTGAATCTTCATATTCCTTGTGTTCACGTTTCTTCTTTCTCTTTAAGAGGACATCAATAGGATCCTCATTTGGATCCTCTTCATCTTCACAACTTCATAATATATTTCATCATAAAAAGAACTATAATCATCATCAGAGATATCATCAGAGAATTCCTCTGTTGTTGTTTGTTTCTATTTTTCTTTCGCTTCAAGCCGACGAGTATGAGAATTAAAATCATTGTAAACAGATTCATCATCTGAAGAATCATTAAGACTTGGCATTTCAAAACAATAATTGTGTTTGTACGAGAACTCATAGTATAAAGTGAACTTTATATGAGTAGCTAAAATGTTTAAGAAGGTGAAAATTTTAAAAGATTTCACAGTAGTAATATCCTGGTTGATATTCGTGAGTTTTATAGTTAATGTAATGTACTCATGAGTATCTATTTTTTATCAAATCATGTAAGTAAATAACCAATCAAATATAACTTACTAGTTTAAATTTTGATTTGACAAAATAATTAGGAGATCGGTATAGTACATTAAGTACAAAAATATAATACTTAAGAAGATGAGAAACTTTATCCAACAAAAATAAAGACTAGATAGATGCCAAACCCTTATCATAGAAATAGAGATAGATGTGAAACCTTGTTTATAAATAAAACAATAGATGTGAAACACGTTATTTACATTTTTTTATTAGATGCGAAATAGAGAGACAAATGATATGCTAGATGCGGGATGCTCTATTTACATTCCAGATAGCTAAAATTTTGAGAAGGTGAAAAGTTTAGAAGCTTTGACAATAATAATATCCTGGTTGTTATTGGTTAGGTTTGTAGTTAATGCAATGTAATCATGAGTATCTACTTCATGTTTGACATCTATTGCCAATAATGTCCAATGGTTAACATTCCCATGTCGGACTTCTATTAAACACGGAACAAAGTTGTAATTCTGTAATGCCTCGTAGCTTATCTTCAACATATAGTGTTATATCCATATTTTGGTTTAACATTGGCTACATATAGGCAATAATAATTAGAAATATTTTTGTTTATAAATTAATGCGTGTTGTAAAAGTATATTATTCTTACCATCACGCTTCGAGATAAGTATGTTACTGACATAAATTCTCCTTGAATTTTAGCGGCATGTATTCAAAAATTGTGTTGTTTAAGGTGGATATACATATAAACTTCGACTACCTGTATTGTCAAAAGTGGAAGCTAACAGTTTGTTAATATATGTAATGGGAATCAAGGTAAACAAACTAAATGTAAGTTTAACTTTTACCATAAATTTTATTTCATCTTCGTCTACTATCACCACAAATTACTAACAAAAATATTAAATCCTGCTACCTCTGGACATGACCATAGTGTTGGATCAAAATTGTTTTCTCCGTTTTCAAGTAGTTCTAATTTCTAGTATTCTTATATGTCAATTACAGTTGTTACTTTGTTTATAAATGTCCATTCTTTTCTGGTAATTCCCATGTTAGCTAGTTCTTTAGAGATTTGATGTTGAGAAGGATCCAAATTTAGTTCAAACGAATGCCCTTCATCCAACTCTTTCTGCACAAATGTAAAACCAATGAAACTGTAAGATAAAATAGATGTGAAACGTTCAGAAATACAATAAATGAGAAACAATGGAAACTATGCTAGATGCGAAACCAAGGAAATATGATATATGAGAAACCTGTTTAATTTTGGTAGATGCGAAACCTGTGATACTAAACTAGATGCCAAACCTAAGGAAATGTGATAGATGAGAAACTAGTGAAACTATGCTAGATGCAAAACTAGTAAAAATATGATAGATGTGAAGATTGTGCAGTATGATAGATGCGAAAATAGTGCAATCACTTACTTGTCTCTTATGTATATATTTTTCAATTATAATAATTCTAAGTCACTAATTTGTGGCATTTGGATTTTTTAGACTTCAGAGGTATGGTCATTTACAAATATAAAATTGCACATTAGATGCAAAACAACTATAAAAGTAATAGTTCGAAACAAGGTAAATATGATGCAGACTGAGTGATAGATGCGAAACCTGTTGTTTTTAATGAATGTGAAACACTTATATTATACAAATCACCATGCTAGTATATGATACGGACATTATATATATATATATATATATATATATATATATATATATATATATATATATATATATATATATATATAATATTACAGTATTTAAGCAAAAAAAAAGATAATGCACAACAAAATATATCTACAAATACATAGGTTTTTAAAATTTTAGGTTATCTATATCACCTCTTTGTCCACAACAAAATTCTTTGTGACTTCAATTACTTCAGCAACATTCTTGGACACTTGGGGCACTTCAGTGATAGATTCTTCAACTTCATGTAGCATTATTATATTTATCATATTCTTCCATAATAGCATCTACAGCAGCATTAATATATATTTATTATGTTCTTCCATAACATCATGTAAAGCATCATTAGTATTATGATCTTATTCTTCCATAACAGTAACTTCAACAGGGGATCATCTTGCTTTTGAACCCCAACTTTGATAAGAGTAACATGCTCATTTTCCACAACAACAATACCTTTAGAGGAAATAACATCAACATCAACAGGGTGATCATCTTGCTTTTCAACCCGACATTCAATAGGAGTAACAGGCTCTTTTTTCATTGCATCAATATTTTTAGATGTAACAACATCAACATCAAGATGGCAAATATTTTTCTTTTCAACCCCCACCTTCAGTAGGAGTAACATACTTCTTTTCCACAAGATTAACAACATCAACATCAACATGGGAAATATTTTGGTTTTTAACCCAAACATCAGCAGGAACATGTATAATACCCTTATATGTAACAGCATCAACATCAAGCGCAACCCCAACAACATTCTCATCTTCAACAACAACAACAACAATAGGATCATGTTGTTTCACAACAACTTCACTATTTTTCCTTTGTGGAGGTGGAACTTTGTCTTTCGTTATAGTATTAGGTGATGTCACTTGGTTGTAGACATCAACAATAGGGTTTTCAACACAAAAACTAATAACATAATCATTTAGCTTTTTTCTAATTTTATTCGGTGAGTGTTGGGCTTGATCATTCAGTCTTTTTTTCTTGAATAATTTTTTAGTTGCTTGTTAACTGTTTTGTTAAATTCATTCTCTATGTTTGGTTTCAACATAGACATTTTAATGTGTTTTGTAGGTCAATCTCTATGTCCAATTCTGCATCAGCTTTCATTTGTGTAAGGATCTTCTCTTTTTCCTCGAGTTTCATTTTTATTTCTACAATTTGTTTTTTGAAAGTTTTTACATTCTAATTCATTTTGTTCCATTTTTTAAACTATTGATAGGTTAAATCTATGGCTGGAGACAGGGTCTGCTGGTGCTTTTGGTGAGGTTGGGGCTAAGGCTGGGGTCGGGGGTATGGTTGGGGTTGGGACTGAGGATATGTTGTTAATTTTCTGCAAAATAATAAGTCATGTCAAATATGTGAAACCTTTTATATATGATGATGGATCATAGATGCGCAACCTTAACAAATTTGATAATTGTAAAACATAAATAAACGTGATAGATGCGAAACTTTTTTATTAGATTATTCAAGATAGATATGTAACCTTAATAGGCATGATACATGTGAAACAAGATCTAAATGATAGTTGTGAAACCTTAATAGATATGATAGATGTGAGACATAAATTAAAAAGATAGATGCGGAACCCAAATAGAAATGATAGATGTGAACCGTGAATTATCTAATAGATGCATAACCTTTAGTAAATATGATAGATGCAGAAGCTTAAGTAAACATGATAGATGTGAAATGTGACTTAAATGATCAACCTTTTTAAACATGATAGATGTGAAACGTGACTTAAATGATAGATGTGAAACATATTATGATATTATTGATACTAGATGCGGAACGTATAGCATATATAATAAAAAGACAAATTTTTACCTTTTCTCTTACCAATAATTTTTTCAACCTTCTGTTTTCTGTTGTGAGATGGTACAATCTGTCATCAATGTTGATTTGAGACTTATTTTTTATTTATTTTCAAGTTTCCTCAGATTCCTAAGAATCTATGATATTAAATTATTCTTTCTTGCAATAGGCGCACGTCATGTCTGTACCATCTTCTGTTTGTTCAGAGTATCATTTTCTTTCGGTATAGTTTTCTTTGCCACTTTGTTTACTAGTTTTCTTTTTTGTTTCACAACCGTTTTGGTTCTTGTAACTCTTGGACATGGTTGATCAATGTATTGGTCTATTGTTTTTTCACCATCAGTAGAATCTCTTGGACCTGAGTCTTGGTGTGCATCCAAATGCAAACCATAATTATTTTCATTGAGGTTTACTTGTTCAGAATCGTGTGGTGTAACATCATCATCTTTTTTAGGAACATCATTATTTTCTTCTTGTATTTGGAACTCTCCTCCAAATTATTTTTCTTCTTTTGTTAGTTTCAGTTCTTCTTCCAAAACCTATAAAATTGTTAAAATGTTATAGTATATATATCTATATATAAAATATGAAACTGAAGAAAAAAAAATGTGTAAATATACATATTCATCTGTTATCTTTATTATGGCTTCAATCAAATCTAATGTTGTTTTGCCCTCAATACCCAACAATTTGAAGCATATATGTATCTTGTCTTCAATTTCATCATTTCGACATAATGTTGTATGTTTCATGATAAATGGCTATATATTAACAATATTTTAGATACCATCTATTTACTAAATAATATTTAAAATAGAACAAATGAAAATACTAACTAGTATAAGGGCAACACAACCAACTATTTTTCCAGGTTTAGTTTCATGACAACTGATATTGAATTCATCAACTTATCCCGGATTGCTTCAGCCCAATTAGTTATTAATTTTGTGTATGTGTTTATGTAATACACCAGTGTAGAAGCTAGTACATCTCCATATGTAGAGAAAAATAAGATGGAACATTATAACATTAAAAAGTATCTCAACATATATTATTGTTTGTTCTCCTAGTGCTTTTATCGCTTTTCTCATAACATCCTATCAATATGAAAAAGCATTAGTTAAAAGGGATAGATGTGAACCTATAATAATGAAAAACATATCTAATTGATAGAGGTGAAACCTATTCAGATGTAAAAGCAGAATTAAAAACCTAGATGTGATACCTATGCAAATGCTAAAATAATAAATGTAAAACATGTATTGGTATCAATAGATGCGAAACTTAGTCTAATATAAAACATGGGCTAATGTGATAGATGTGAAACCTATCAAAATGTTAAGCAGAGTAAAATAATATATGTGGAACCTTATGCAAATAGTAAACTAAAGCAAAAGTGGTAGATGAGAAACCAAAGCAAATGTGAAACAGGGCAGAGGTAGTAGATGAGAATCCTATGCAAATTTGAAAACAATGCAAAAATGTATGAATAGTCGGAATTGCATACCTTTATCATTTTGTTAGTGATTGGTCTTGCTCTGCTTTTATCACTTTTTCTTGATGTCTGATCAGATAGGTACTTCTTCGTTATCCTTGAGTTTTCTTCATCTTCTAATTCAAAAAACTTAGGTTAAAAATGTTTGGCTTGTAGTGGCATAATTTCATTTCCATGTTTTAAACCAAAGATGATCTTTATGCCATGGTTTGTAAGCTGTAGAAACTTTTGGCCCAACTTAAATACTTTATTTTCATCACCATATATCATTATTATCTCCTCAATTACATCCATATGCTTTTTGTACGGAGTTTTCTTCTTTCGAAGATCACATGATGCCTTTAAAAGTGAGGAAAAGGGTATCTTATTTGATGTTTCTATATGTTGTGGCCTCACTTTTGTCTCTTGCATCCGTTTTATCAGTGCAAAGAGGTCTGACCTGTAGGAACATGTTTTTTGTGCCATTTTACCTATAAAAGCAATAAATGAGAAAAATAGATCAGTTGTGATAGATGCGAAATTATTTTGAAGTTAGATAACTGATAGATGTGAAACGTATGTAAATTTTGAAACTATTGTAAAAGTGATAGATGCGCAACCTTTGAAAATGTTTACACATGTGGTAAATTGAAAGATACGAAACCTATGTTAATCTATAAGCACTAACACACTCATAGATGCGAAACTTATGGTAATGTATAACCAAGACATACTGATAGATGTGAAACCTATACAAACCTGCAATTATGGAATAATGATATCTGCGAGACTTATATATATGTAAACAAAAGCATGTATGATTTTCAGTCAATAGTAAGACTATTTTGGATATGATAATGCATGATTTTTATGCAGTTACTATGAGCGTCTCGTGTCTCGCTCTAGCGAGACACGAGTAAACTGTATGACTGAGTTATGATCGGACTGAAAAATTAATATAAATGAAGTAGAGAATTTACGAAACAGGTCAATCGGACTGCTATAAATAACACAAAACTGATATATATATAGTAGATTATCACCAAACTAAACTCGAAAAATTCGAACCCTAATTTTCTAAATTTCGAAAGAATCATATTCATTTTTCGAAGAAAGAAAAGAAAAAACTTATTGTTTTAGCGTCGATATAATTGTGAAGTTGTTGATTCGTCGATCGGAAGGTTAACAGCCGTAAATCAGAGGTCTATCGGCGTTAGACGAAAACGACAGTTGAATGAGAGAGTGTGAGAAGGTGAGAGTCTGGTGAAAGTGAGAGGTCGGAAGAGAGGTAAAAAAATTTACCCCAAAATCTATATTTATATCATAGGTATATTTGCAAGGTAACTAATTAAATTCTTCAACCTATGTTTGTAATAGTTTTGGTTGTTAGGTGTTATATGATAACTCTTTTTTAAATTAGATGGTATTTTTTTATCGTTTATCCTTTTTCTCCTCGGACAATCATTTCCGACTAACCAAATTGACCGCGAAAAACTAGCTGCATATCAAGCAGAAAATAACTCTTGGTTAGATTTGTATTATTTTGGTAAGACAATATAAGTTTTTTTTTCTATGTTGTCTCCGGCAAACACGGCATGTTTTGTCTTTTCCAATGAAAACTTTGGGCGAGAAGTAGAACAACGCTAGGGAAATAGTGCGGTATGGAAAAATGTGAGATAGTCATGACAACAACTCTTAATTATTATTATTTATTATTAAGGGTTATGCTAACCGGTGCCCATGGGCACCGGTTAACAAGCATTTAATGTTAACTTTTTCTGTAATAATCACATTTTTTTTGCAATTGCAATAATGAGAGAGATTAGACATTTTTTATGACGTTTTTACCCTTTTGTTCCATATCAGTTCTTTTCAATGTTAATATACGATACTTAATTAGGTAAGTGAGGATAATTAAAAAAAATTATATTATTATTTCAGTTAAAGTAATTTATAACTATTAAATAATATTTATAGGTTTTATATTATGCAAGTTATTTACTTTGAAATTTTAAATAAAAATATAAAAATAAGTTTTCGACATATTTTAAAATATCAATTGTGAAATAAATGTTAATTTAAAAATTTAATCAAAATCAACTTCTAAATAATTTAAAAATTCAGTTTATTTAAATCAGTTTTTTTAAAATTAAACATTGTAAAAATTCAGTTAAATTTTCATTTTTCAAACAAAATAATTTTTTAAACATTTTGTATTTAAAAAGTTGAATGTTCGTTATTTCCGTTTCTTTATTTGAAATTAAGGTTTTGTTTTGTAAAACAAATAACGTTAATAGTGTTTTTCAAATCAAATTTGAAAAATAAATAATTGTTGTACAAAATTTTAGATGTGATTTTAATTTTAATTTTAAATTATAGAAAAATAAATAACTGTTAGAATATAAATAAACACTGTACAAAATTTTAAAAATGATTTTAATTTTTATTTTTAAATTATAGAAATAATTATTTTATAATTACTATTTTCCAGATCAATTCATTTATTTATTAGTATTAGAACTTCATTTTGGAAATTCTATTTTCTTTGTTCGATGATTAATATCTTTCTTTATTTATTTATTTATTAGTATTATAACTTCATTTTGGAAATTACGTTAACATTTAATTTGATTTGTTGTCTAAGTCAAAATTTAGGGATCTAATAGTTGATTAAGTGGAAGGGGTAATCTTGTCAACGAAATAAAATATAAATACGGATAATAATTACTCATATCAAACTGCATCAAAATTAGCAAAAAGTATGCTAATAAATGGTTACTAACCGGTGCCCTATTATTAAAATAAAGCCGAAGGCTACTAATACAAGAAGTCATGACAACAACTCTTAATTAGGACATCTGATCTTATGGGAAACCAAAATAGAAAACGTATGCCATATTTTTTAGGTAAGTTTTTCATAAATAATAAAAAAAAAAGTTATCAACAAGGATTCCATTGATAAAGTCAAAAAGATCAAAAAAAAAATACCATTGACCAATATTACATAACAAGACATAAGGTTTTAAAGCCGGAATATAGCGGTTTTTAAATTCAGTATTTCCAACATTTTGAATTTCTCTATCACTTAAAGGCTGATGGTTTCTCTTGGTCTTTGTTTATGAATCCTCTACATATTAGTTTAATTTTACCGGTTTTTGCAACAATGAAAAACGTTTGGTAAGAAATACCCTTCCACAAAATGTTGGTACAATTGTACTGAATAAGTTATAAATAAGTTAATAATATCATTCATATAAAATTCGTTAGACCACATCCATTCAATTGAAATATTGAATTACTGTTCACGAACTCTTATCTAAAAATTTATATTATTGGTATTTGGATTTTTTTATCTTATTTCAAAAACAAAGCTGAAAAAAAGTAAACTGTCGCCTAATATAATTTGAACAGTAAAAAAACATAAATCCACGAGTAATAGATACGATATATATACCGTTACATATTAAACACTCACTTATTTCTTTGCTATAAAACTTTCTCCTCATTTTACGAAGAACCCGTGATTTTCATAATGCATATGCAAGTGTTTATCTTCTACTTAGTACACTCTCTATAAACAGACTCGTTAATTTCTTATGTACTGTCGCTCGTCTTGTTTTATCACGTCACATTTTTACCACGCGATATGCTTGTAAGATTTGTAAAGTTAAGCTAAAACTAAAACCGTAATTCTCTGACAAAGGCTCCATACCAAAACTAATTAAACAACGATTGCAATGTGATCATAAACCCTTAAAATAGGAAACCTAATAAAAGAAAATCTAAATTTATAAAAAAAAAACTAATTAATATAGATGGCCCAATTAATAAAAAAATCTAATTAATATAAAAAGAAAATATGAGACGAATTTTAAATTAAGAAACTTTCAGCAAATAAAAGAAGCTTAATTCGATCACGAACTGAAGCCCAGTTCGATCACAAACTGAAATCTATCTTCATCACATCAAAGAAAGAGTTTCAGTGACATCGGTAAATTACTTCAAACTACCTCGCATAAGACATGCTCTGCTTCAAATAAGTCTGTCAAACCAGCCTACTTCAGATCAGCTTCATTCGGTCCATCGTATTTTGGTCCAACGCATATGTTTTTGTTTAGCTTACTTCGACTATGCTCAACTCTTAGGTTCTAGTTCAGTCATATAGATAGTCAGCAATTCAACCTGAACTACTCTAATCATATTTTTCTTGTTATAACACATAGTTCTAGCCATCAACATATAGTTCTTATGTCCCAACATAGGTCCAACTTCAACCCTTAGTTTAAGCATTCGACACTTAGTTTATGCTTCAACATCTAGCTTCAACTCTAAGTTACGGCCTACAACACCAAGTTATAACTTCCACATCAAGCTATAGCCTTTGATACCAAGTCAAGCCGTCAACAATGATCTTACTGCCTTCATTTTGAGCCTGTGCCTAAAAACTCTCCACCTAGGCTCATAATGAAACCTATATCCATAATCCTCGATATTTTAACTACTCATCATAGACAAATTATCCACTTATGAAGTGATCCATTCGCATGCAATCTGTGAACTCTATCGAGGCAATCCTTTTTAAAAGATCAGTCTCCGGACCTCTTATATAAAAAAACAGCAGTAAGATACATCTTAATATCAGACCAAGAAATACTTGACAAATGCTCTACCGTTTGAACATTTGAATCCTTTGACCTATCGAACGTTGAGTAAAAAAACCCAAACCCAACAATAGTTGAACTTCCTTTGCATAGGCGGAGCGCAAACCCAACTTTAAAATTGCTTCAATATGGTATCTTCATCTCCACTCTTATGTTCAAACTCCAGCTTCACCTCGGGCACATGTTACATCTCGATGTCGATTAGAAGTTCACAAACTCTTGTTGAAGATTTTAGTTGTTCCAACAGCCCATTCAATCAAGCTCTTCTTATATCCAGGTGTTAGAAGCATAACTCTCATTCCAATAATATTACGGCTAATCTACTCAATTATACCATACTTCATGGTACTCTTCAAGATTTCATGCCTAAGCATTCCAAATTTAGAACAACACCTGGTGAATGGTTGGTTCACTAATACCACGACATTGTCCTAAACATATTCAAGTACTTCCTATATTGGATCTTTGGTTACTTCAAAAAGCTTTCAGAAGCCTCTAGCCAAATTTCAACAGATTCATTCTCTACATTAGACGCTCCTTCTATTACGGACTCATCTAAGACTAAAATATCATCAGTTGGATTAGGCTTCATAAGAATATGTGAGTCTTGCATAACCTGAAGTCTGTCATCTCCAACCTTATACTCAACCCCTTCCTCGTCTAACATACCTATAGACTAGAGGTTATGTTTAAATTCAGGTAAATACCTCACATTCATTAAAGTCTTTCCTAGTCCAGTACACACCTTGAATATAATCATCTCAATTTACTTTATATTACAACACACATAATGTCCTAATATAGCCTTACCACCTTAAAAAACTTCCATGTTTTCATACTAATGCATGTTGAAAGTTATATGAAGCGAGCCTGAAGCTTTAAGTTCGGAATAAATCTACCTAATCTTTTGTTTGGAAACAATATAATGCGTATGCACATTCAAGGTAATAAAAGGGATCTATAAAGCATGAAATCCCTCATTTTCCTTCACATATTTGGCCTTGTCATGTTTTTTAGTTTTCTTTTCTATTCTATAACCTTCACCAACTTCATTTTGGTCCGATTGGAGCTTAAAATCAGTCTTCTGAAGCTTGCACTTCTTCTTTTTCAAATTCTGGGCTGAGGATTCCACATGATAAAAGGTTTAACCTAAAAGGTCTCGAGCCATAAATAAGCTTACTGAGGTTGGGGTAACGACCAAACCAACTATCATGGGAGTCACCAGTGGGGTTCCACGATATGTTTTCATGTGAAGTTTGGTTTCGGTTGAAAATCTTGATAACAGTTGACCCGATTTTGGATATATTTCTATCTGAATTATTTTCCATGTCATATGTCTTGATATACTTCCTCATTTTCTATTGAAGTGGGGGACGTGATAGTATGGAAATAGTGAAAATCACTAGAATAGAATCTCTCACTATTATTGCCTTCAACCTCAAGAGTGGAATTACTCCCCATAAGCTTCAGCTTTTTTAACAGACCAATGTTTTAACCCCACCCATAATATATTTAACGGAATAATCATAACGAAAAGATTAACTTCATTCTTTGGGAAAATCGGTTGAACCTGACAGAGAACCACTTGAGGATCTGATTCCCAAAATAAGAGAGTTGTGTCGTCAAAAATCACTTGAACTCCTATTAAACTTATAAGCTTCAGATTTTTTCCTAAGAACCCAAAAATTCTATATAGATTTGTAAATCTCTTACGAGGTTTTTGGTGGTGGTTCAGGTCGTCAAAATGGATTTTACAGTGACTGAAGGCTTTTAGTGAAATACTTTCTTTCTTATTTGGATATGTCCTTCTTTATATCTCTCTCAAAACTAATGAAGTTAGAATTTTAAATTTTAAATTATTTTTAAGGCAAGCACTTCTTCTTTTTTGCTTTTCCTATTCCTCACTTTAATAATTGTAGACACTTTAAGAATATCGAAAAATGCAACTTTTAGTGCATGCATGTGAAGCTAAGAAACCTAAATATGAGATCATTTAATATGATTGACCAAATATTACATGTGAAATGTGTTATAAGATAAATATAATAAAGATTGTAACAAGTATGAAGTTTGTTTTTAGAGGAAAAAAGATACAATTTCTTGGACTCTTTAGCCTATTTATACCTTATCATGGTAATATTAAATAGCTAATTAATACACATCTCCATTAATTTAGTGCGTAGACTGATATTTATGATAGGGGTCCTAATTTTACGGCCATTACTTCAGTTTTTGTGCATTAAGTTGGTTGACTAGCTTTTAGACTCCTGCTCGACTTGCCCAGCGACACATCTACTTAGCCGAGCCCTGCTTTGTAGTATGACCTATAATAGTCTGTTATGCCCTCGGTTTCCTTGTTGGATCCTTTGTGCTTCTCGGCTAGCCTTCAACGATATGGCTCTACTCGGTATTGCCTTCATCGGGCCTCGGTGACGTGGTACTTGTGATTTTTTTATCCGTAGCCTTGGTTCACCATCTTTTTATATAATCACCCGCTCGATTTGAAGTTATATATATATATATTCTTACCATTCCCCATTTTCTCGGATATACAAGGTGTTAACGGAAAAACCCTAACACTTATATGCCAAAGTAGTAAACCTTTATTTATTTAGGATGAAGAAGAAGAAAAGATCCATTACATTACTCTAGATCTATATATATATATATATATAGTCTTGGGTAGTTATAATATTATTTACTATATGGACTCATTTATTTTGCACGTAGACCATAATTGTTCTTTAATGGTCCTAAATCCTTGCCCACTATTAAGGAGATATGGTATTCATGGGTTTACTAAATCAATGTACTTTGATTGTTAATAATGTTGGTCGTTTCTTCGTTTATTTTCTTCACTCATGCGCGCTCGGTCTTTTATTTTACTTACGCACACTCAGTCTTCTTATAGGAGTTATGCTCAGCCTCGTGCACGCTCGGTCTTCTCATTTACTCACGCGCACTCGGTCTTCTTATGAGAGTTATGCTCGGTCTTGCTTCGGTTCTTATTTTTTTATTTAGGTATGCTCATCTTCCCTTCATCTATATATTTATGTTTTGATCCTAGCGTGCTTTAGTGTAGCTCGCACCTTTCCTCTGCTCTTTTTCTATTTTATTTAAACCTAATATTCTCGACTTCGGACTTAGTTAGGTCGCTTGTCTTGCTTTTGCTAAGTGAGTCGAATCATAATATTTTCTTCACATTTACCGTTGTGCTTCTATGTATTTCTACGACCTTATCAGGCCCCCTAGTCCATGTAGTAATCGTGCAGCAGTTAGTAGATGGAATAAAATCTTAACGTTTTGGTAGATGTGAAGAAAACGTTTGAGTGACGTGGCAATATTTTGATGTAATAGCGCATGTCTGTGACGTGTGAATATAGATTTGATATACTGACAAATAGATTTGGAAAAGCAATTTAGTTGTTTAGTCTCCGAAAAATAATTTGACATGAATTAACGTCTCGTGGCGGTTGTGTTATGAGTCCATATATATTAAAGAAAAAAGAAAGTATGAGAAAATTCTTCATAACACTTTGTATTTATTTTGGAGTTTCCTTTTGAAATAAAACCTCTGGTGCCTCTTATTGGTTTGAAGAAGGAGAAAAATGAAGTGTTCCTCTCATATTGTGGATACCAACGTTTATTTCTTTCTGGGTGTTGCAGTTGCGTCTTATTTGTTGGCGAGGAGAAACAAAGAAACTCGGTTGCAGGAATATTTGGATTGTTTGAATACTCTGCTATGTGTCGTGGGTTTTACTAGAATAATGTAGTACCATTAGTGGTAGGGTATTGTGTCTGTTCAGTGTTTAGGAGACTGTGGTCGTTTGATATTATGTTGTGGAAGTGCTGTATTGTCATTGAAACTAAACTCTCGCATAGTAGGATAATGCCAAGTTCTGATAACCGTTGTTGGGTAATTGCAGTCGGCTAAATCATGGCGCCCAAGAAATATGGGTTGAAGAAAGATGTGGAATTTGTTGAATCGGAGTATGAGAGTTCCCAATTTCTGGAAGAATATTTTTTTAAATTACCCCCACTAATATGGTTATTTTACCGAAGGTTCTGTACTGTATCTAGGGCTAGGTATAGTGTCCTTGATGATGGAATGATTAGGGCACGTTGTGCAGGAGATCAATCATATACTATTGAAGAAGACGAGATGTGTCTATACACCACTATCTTTGACTGGGGTTTATGCCTCTCATTGCCCCCATTGATTAGCGATTTTTTCAGTTTTATCAGGATATGCCTAACTCAACTAACAACGAATAGGTGGAGAATGTTAGTAACCATAGTGATGAGCTCTCAATTCTTTAGGATACCTATCTGCCTAGCTGCCCTGTTAGCAGCAGTAGAAGTATCGAAGTTAGTACGTTCACCATTATTTTATCTGTAATTGACTGGGGAGAAGTATATAGTAGAACTGCCCACATTAGACAAGAACTGAAAAATAGGTTCATTTATGTTTCTGAAAATCGGGAGCATAAGAATGCTAAGATGAATTTGCAATTAGAAATGCGTTTGAGGGAAACAATGTAAGATGAGGGGTTGGGGGGGAGGGGCGGGTTGTAGTAGAATAATTTTTAAAGTCTAAAAGTTTTAATCATCTTGTTGGTTGTTAACAGGCGAAAGGAAATATCAAGAATGATGTAAAGAGGGCCGACCCAAAGGCGCGATAAATCTTCTGGCAAAGCTGGCCACAACTGTGAACGCTGCCTGAGGAGTGGAGCCAACATAAGTGTTTTGTGCAGTGAATTATTTAAAGTCTGGGATGTGACGGATTCCTGAGCTGCAGATTTCAAAGGATGGTATGGTGATCATGAGTAGAGGTGGAGAGACGGCAATAGTGGAAATGTTGCGTCCCCTTATGGAGAAGAGGTATGAGGAAGAGAACTATATTAGCCTTGGGTTTTTGGTGCCATAAGGGCGAAGGACTCGGGAGACAAGTGGGTCGTCTTTTACCCTGGATGGTGCTGATAAAGTTGAAGAGGTGGACGTTGAGGTCCAAAAGTGGCATTGCCCAACGTCGTGGAGGAGACAGAGGATCGATAGGGGACTGTTCGCCCTCACGAGGAGGACAATGTGGATGATTGTCTACTAACAAATAAAAGTAAAGTCATGATCAATGCTATGCCATTTTCACAGCGGAAGATAGTGCTAGTAGATGAAGTGGACATTGATGGAAAATTGGACGGTGATGAGAGTAACGCGCTCCAGTCCATATAGCAAGTTAACCATGCGAGTATCAATCCTGAAGTGATGGTGAATGAGGAGGGTGATAAGGTGATGGATCCAAAAGAGCCCACTGAAGATGCAGGGGAAGGAAAAGAAGAAAGATATACCCGTGCAGTGGCGCAGCGGATGAAGAACTCTGTTCATGGTTTAGGGTCTGGCTCGACTTCGGTGTATGTGGTGGTGCCTGATAACCTACCTTCGCATGGACAAAGTGGTGGAACCGGGGAGGAAGTCTAAGTGCCCGAGGGTGTCCCTTCGCTGAAGCTGGTAATACCGAGGGCTTCCTATATGATGATCGACTAGCTCCGGCATGGTGTAGACTTATTGTTTTATGACTCGATGCCAATGACAGAGATTTTACAACGGCAGGTGGAGTTAGCGATGAAGGTATTATTTTGAGTGTGTGTTCCCTTTTTATCATGTATTTTATGTTCTTAAGTGTGTGATCCTTGTGTAATAAGCTTAGCGGTTTATGTTTGTTGTAGCAGATACAATAAAATTCCTATACACTCGTTTATCGTCGGATGTTACCCGTTTTACTGTGCATTGACAGAGAAGTGGAAGCTTGAACCATTGTTTTCGGCTTAGTTTGAGATCTCACAACCGAGCTGGCGCAATTTAAGAATTCCTATGGCTCGGTGAAGCAATGCGCGGATAAGTTCATGAAAGAACAAAGAGCTTCATAAACAGCTGCTCAGCGCTCGTGACACGGGGGACGCGGGGGTCAAGCGTAACCTAGACATTTTAAACAATATGAATTTGTTATTTGCTCAGAATAATGATCTGGTGAAAAATAACGATACCTTGATAGCACAGAATTCGAAGTTGTTTGATCAAACTGTGAGTCGGGCTAGTAGGGTGGAGGAGCAAGCTGAGAAGATATCAAATTTAACGGTGAAGATGGCGGAGGTGAAGGTACAACTGCGAATGCTAAGAAATAAATGGAGAATAAGCAAGCAGCTATGAAAAGACAGGCTTCAACGAACTTGGATGAAAGGGAACGTTAAGTGATGCAGATAACAATGAACATGATTCTTAGGGATAAAATGAAGCTTGTGGCGGATCACGTAGCGCTGAATCCATAGATGAACCTTGGACCGCATCAAAAGTTATTGGTAGCTGTGGGTGAAGGAAAAAAAGAGAAGGCATGTGTGGTCGATGTTGCCACTGTGAGGGCCTCGGAAGAGCCTGTGTATCTATAGTTGATTTTCTTAGAGAACGTTAAGTGATGCAGATAACAATGAACATGATTCTTAGGGATAAAATAAAGCTTGTGGCGGATCACGTAGCGCTGAATCCATAGATGAACCTTGGACCGCATCAAAAGTTATTGGTAGCTGTGGGTGAAGGAAAAAAAGAGAAGGCATGTGTGGTCGATGTTGCCACTGTGAGGGCCTCGGAAGAGCCTGTGTATCTATAGTTGATTTTCTATTTTATAATAGTTATTTGCAGACTTATTTTTTTTATTTGTAACCTTTCACTGTGATTGACATTTCTTTGGAGTAAGGGGATGAGGTGTTATGGTGATATGTTATTCCATACTCATGATCGTTGTATTCAAACTTTCTTTGCAAGATCGAGCACGGTGGGGCTCATTGCGTGACTAAGATGAGTTATCTTAGTCTTAGTCTGATTCGCGGACCGATCGGTTCGGCCAATTGCGTAACCTAGTGGGTTTGGAGTGAGTCGCATAAATAAGACCGTAGTATGGTATTGGGCACAGTATGGCCCGTGACATAGCCAAAAAAAGGTGTGGCCAACTAGCCTGTTTTTCATAGGTTTTTAGATCATGTCTAATTATGGCAAAGTATAGCCCCGATTGCGTAGCCCGTAAGCATGGTCAATGACCCTTTCGCGGATTTTCAAATGAACAAGTATAAACACACACATTCGAATGGAGATAACAATAAAATTTCATTAAGTGTAGCACATAGGTAGATGCCTCATTCAAAAAAAAAATCGCGCCATCAGAAGAGAAAAAGAGTGCATCAAATCATTACATGGCGGGGTGATATAATTTAAGATAACTGATGTTCGAAGGATTCTTTACGGCGAGGCCATCCTGGTCGACGAGGTGAAATTCTCCTTGGTGCCCCTTGGAGATGATTGTATAGGGACATTCCCATGTAGGGCCTAATTTTCCTAACTTTTGATCTCCAAATCCTTGAAAAACATTTTTCATAACGAGGTCGCTGACTTGCAACGTCCATGGTCGAAGTTTGGAATTAAAACACCCTCACATTAAGCTTTGGTAATGCTCAGCTCGCACATGTGCCTTGTCTTGTCTCTCTTCAATTGGGTCGACGTCGACTGCTCAATCAGCCTCGCTATATTCCTCTGAATAATTTGAAATTTGGCGACTTGGTATTATAACCTTTGTGGGCATCACGACCTCAAATCCGCACACAAGAGAAAATGGAGTTTCACCGGTGGCGGCGCGGGGACTGGTTCGATAAGCGCATTGGACCTCAACTAGTTTATCTGGCCACTTACCTTTTGCTCCGTCTAGCTTCATTTTGATGTCATCGAGGATTGTACGGTTAGTAACCTCTACTTTCCCATTGGCTTGTGGGTAATAGGGGGTGGAGAAGTGGTGAGTGATGCCAAAATGTTTGCAAAAGGTGGAGAGCACTGAGTTTTGGAACTGAGGTCCATTATCTGTCATCAATATTTGGGGAATTCCAAAACGTGTAAGATTTGATGCTGTGTGAAGTCGTATATCTCATGAGCCATGGTTCTGAATAGCACCTTGGCTTCTACCCATTTGATGAAAGAGTCTACCACAACCACTAGGTACTGCCTTTTTCCAGTAGTCATCGACAGGGGTCTTACGAGGTCGATGCCCCATTTGTCGAACGAGCAGGGTATTGAGTTTGGTGCCATGGATTTCCCTGGTAAATATCAGTGTTGGCGCATTGGTGTACGATTTTCTCTACATCAGCAACCAACTCTACCCAATAATACCCAGCTAGTAAGAATCTGTGAAGAAGACTTATATGGCCACAATGTGCTCCTCCCTCTCCAGAATATAGATCATGGAGGACTATGGTAGCTTCTTCATTATCCAAGCAGCACAATAATGGTTGAGTCACGCTTTTTTAATATAAAACCCCATCGAGTATGCAGTATTTGATGGCTTGAATCTTGTAGTACTCGGCCGAGGGCTTTATCTGATGGTAATGTTCCATGGGTGAGGTAGTGTAGATATTGGTTCCTCCAATCTGTTGAACTGTTGACTGAATACACCATGGTCGGTTGGAGATAATGGGAAATACCAAGGTGTTCTTGTGTAATCAACAGTGGGTGTTCTGCCGGCATGACCGTTTTTGCCAAGGAATCTACTATGGAATCTGCGATGCATGGTACTTGTTCATAGTGAACAACATAGAATTCAACCTCACACTCCTTTAGGATTGTAAGATAGGTTTGGGTTCCTTTCTGTTTTTCATCATATACTCCCTTAGCTGATTTATAACCAATTGTGAATCTGATCGTACCTGAAGTGTGGTGGCTCCAGAGATGCGAGCCAAACGCATGCCCCTTTATGACTGCTTCATACTCTTCCTCGTTGTTGGTTGCTGGGAAGTCGAAGCAGATTTCTTGTTTGATCTGCTCTCTTGTTGGTGACCTGAGGATAATAACAGCTCATCTCCCAGAATTGCTTGAAGCCCCATCAGCCTCTAATACCCACATATGTTCATCGTCGGTGGTTCTAGGGCCTCCATCCAGTGGTCGAGGTGATGAAAACTTAGTTAAGAAGTCTGCTACAACTTATCCATGATCGTCGTGCAGGGTTCAAATTTGATTTCATATTTTCCAAGCTCAACCGAACACTTAGTAATGCGTCTCGAAACGTCTGACTTTTGCAATACATTATGCATGGGTAAGGATGTGCGGACGGTGATGTCATTGTGTTGAAAATACGGTCGCATTTTGCGTGTTGCCACTACCAACCCTAAAGCGAGTTTCTCCAGGTTCAGGTATTGTGTCTCTGCGTGTGCTAAAGTTTTGCTTGTGTAGTAAATGGGGCGATGAACACCATCTTCTTCCCTGATGAATACTGCATTAACGGCAAAGATAGAGACCAATAAATAAAGTTTAAGTTACTCCCCTAGTGTTGGGGCCGATAAAATATCAGGCGAGGTAAGGTATGTTCATAATTTGTATTCCGATCAAATTTCCTTGCTCCCCGTAGGACTTCGAAGAAAGGGTGACTTTATTCGGAAGCTTTTGAGATAAAGCGAGAGAGCCGTGAGGTATTCGGTAAGGAAATTAACCTCATTAACATTCTTGGGCGGTTCTATTTGAATCAATTCTTGTAATTTAGCGGGGTCGGCTTATATTCTTTTTTTGGTGACCATATAGCCTAAAACCTTTCCTGTTCGGACACCAAAAGAACATTTCAAAGGATTTAACTTCAAATTATACTTACTCACTTCTAAATATTGTTACGGGGCATTAGTTTTGACGATCATGTCGTTGATATAAGATTCCATGCAATGTCCTAGTTGTTCCTTTAAGTTCTAATTTATCAGGCGCTGATAGGTCGAGACGGAGTTTTTCAATCGAAAGGGCATGACCGTGCAACAGTACATGCCTCGTTCTATTTGAAATTTCGTGTGTTACTCATCATTCTTATGTATGCGAATTTGATTTTACCCAGAATGCGCATCCATGAACGACATGTATTAACATCCTGAGGCAGAGCCTACTAATTGATCGATTCGAGGCATGGGAAAGGCGTCTTTGGGGCAAGCTTGGTTTAAATCAGTAAGATCGACACACATGCGCCACTGTGCCCCTTTCTTCTTTACTAAGACGAGGTTCGTGATCTACACCAGATACCTAACTCTGTGGATGTGCCCAAGTTCGAATACCTAAGTTACTTCAATATTTATCTCTTCTTGCTTCTAAGTGAAGAAAGATCTGCATTTTTGTCGTACGGGTTCGTTGTACCTATCAATTGCTAATTTATGACAGACTACTGAGGGATCAACCCCCGTGACATCCTTGGCGATGGGGGAATTTATTGTGTTTTTGTTCCCCTTGCCTTTTAATTTCTATCGAACTAGCTTGCTCGAATCCACAATCACCGAATAATAGGTTCGGACGGTGCGCTAGCTACTTCGGATAATCTTTACATCATTACTAATGAGATACTTGATGCACTAGCGGAAGGTCCAGGAGGCTGCTTCCATTATGTGAAACCATGGCCTTCCAATGATGGCATGGTAAGAGCTCGGTGTGTCTGAGATCATGAAGAGGGCTTTGAGTTCCTTCTTGGTAGCCTCATGCCCCACTTTGACCACGAGTTCGACTTCACCTATAAATTGAGACGTTTCCTTTTATATCCGGTCAGAGTGTGTTGTGTTGGTTTATATGGATGATCTCCCAGCATTCGATCATAGCTTTCTCTGAAAATAATAGTGGCGGAGCTGCCCCATCCACCAATACCTTAGTTACCATTACGCAACCGATGTCTAAAGTTCTTGTTAGTGTGTCTTCATACGGGGTGTTAATTCCCCTTAGGTCGTCATCGTTGAATGACAGGTCGACCACCAGTTCTCTATAATCATTGTAAGAAGAACTACCCATTGAGAGCATTTACTGGTCCTTCCTGGTCTGTTTCCTAGCTTTTTGATCGGCCTCCGTCAGGGTCCCACCTCCAGATATGGCGAACATCTACTGTTGTTTTCCTGAGCCTACATTTGTTTCCTCCCGGTGATGATTTGGCTTGTCCTTGTAGGGCTCTATCTCTTTGTCATTTGTAGGCTGCGCTTTTGTTGTTGCATAAACTAGATCAACACCCCATTGTTGACTAACCTTCGAATTTCTTCTTTCACTTTCCAACAGTCATTTGTTGTGTGGCCGTAATCATTATGGAATGTACAAAAATTCCTGATGGATCTTTTATAGCTTGGGGCCGACATGACTCGTGGGGATTGGTATCAGAACTTATCTTTGGTGCGGTCATAAATGGAGAAAATAGTCTTCGTGAGCGGGGTGAATTTTCGGGGAGGATTTTTGTATTCTATAGGGCGTTGGTTGCTTGTATTCCTCAGGGACTCTCTGCGGGGTCCTTAGGGTTTCTATGTGGGTCCCCTCGTCGGCCTTCCTCCTATCATACGTAGATGCTCTCGTGTCTGACACGATTTTGTCTGGGGAGCTGATTTTAATCGCATCGTCCACTTTAATAATCTGATCAGCCCGGGCCATGAGATCTCCTATCTTGTCACACGGAAACATGATTAGGTCGGCGTACAACTTGCCATGATATCGAGCCCCCTTTTTAAGGAAGCCCCTGCCATATTTTATGCTAAGTCTGGGACTTTGTTCATGGCGTAGATGAATATCTTAATACAACCTTTTAAAGGCTTTCCCCTCTTTTGGTAGAGATCCATGATGGATTCAGCATCTAGGCGCATCTCTTTGTTACTTACAAATATGTTCCTAAACGCGCTCCACATTCCTACAAAATCACATATAGAACCCTTAGGTAAGCTACTGAACCACTCCAACTTTTGAGGGTTATAGACATAGCCCTCCATAGCATGACATCGTCCGGGTTGAAGAAGAACATCTGGAATTTCTCCATATGTCTTTACGGATCACCAGAGCCACCATAGGCCTCAAAACGAAAGGGGTCGAATTTTCTCGGGAGTTATGAGGCTAGATTTTTTTCAACAAAGAGTGACTCCTTGAGTACATATGTTGCCATTGTCGGTCGTACATGATTCTATTGCTCAGCGGCGCTTTCTTTGTCGGCTTTTGGAGATGTTTACTTTTCCTTCTGACCATTTTCCTTCTCTTTTTTGTGCTTTTAACCGTTACTCTCCCCAGTTCCTTCACCATACTTGTCGCGCTTGGAAGACCCTTCATGTCTGGCCGCTTGACTAGCCTAATTCGTGGACCTTGGCCGCTTTTGGTTACCGTCACGGAGTTTCGTGGTCAAAGTATTGATTGCGTCGTTCATCTCGGCTATTGTCGCTTTGGCGGCTTGATTTTGAACCTCTTGCTCTCGATCAGCCCTACCTTAAGCCAGTTGCATCGCCAAGATTTGTTGTTCGAACCATTTAACTTATGTCACCTCCTTTACATTGCTGGTCTAAATGGATCGATCCGCCAAATTAGTTATAATTTCTATGGTGGCAGGCGCTAACAGCGGGTCTACAGTAACTGAGGAATTTCCCGATGGAGTTTCCACCTACCACGAGGGAGATCTTCCTGGCCATTCTGCAACGGGATCACTTGGACTCGCTACCTGTTCTATTTTCTGGTTCGGGTTAGACATAGGAATGCGTCTTTCTAAAGGCTCTATTTCAATCCTAAATCTAGTTACTTCCATTGGTGTTTTAAAGCAAAGAAGTGTTTTAGTGTTCCCACAAACGGCGCCAAAAATGTTAACAAAAAAATCCTAACACTTATATGCCAAAGTAGTAAACCTTTATTGATTTAGGAAGAAGAAGAAGATAATCCATTACATTACTATAGATCCCTATATATATATATATAGTCTTGGGCAGTTATAACATTATTTATTACGTGGACTTATTTATTTTGCACGTAGACCATAAATATTTTTTAATGGTCCTAAATCGTTGCCCGCAATTAAGGAGATATGGTATTCGTGGGTTGACTAAATCAATGTGCTTTGACTGTTAATAATTTTGGTCATTTTTTGGTTTCTTTGCTTCACTCATGCGCGCTTGGTCTTCTACTTTACTCACGCGCACTCAATCTTCTTATAGGAGTTATGCTCGGCGTCGTGCACGCTCAGTCTTCTCCTTTACTCACGCGCGCTCGGTCTTCTTATGGGAGTTATGCTCGGTCTTGCTTGGGTTCTTCTTGATTTAATTTAGGTCTGCTCGTCTTTCCTTCTGTTATATATTCGTGTTTTGAGCCGAGCGTGCTTTAGTGTAGCTCTCGTCTTTCCTTTGCTCTTTTTCTATCTTATTTAAACCTGGTCTGCTCAACTTCAGACTTAGTTAGGTCGCTTGGCTTGCTCTTGCTAAGGGAGTCCAGTCATAATCTTTTCTTCACATCTATTGTTATGCTTCTATGGATATCTACGACCTTATCACTAAGGAATTCTCTCGTAAAAACGCATCGAAACAGAATAATAAAAAAATAACTCTACAAATAACTCATTTTTTTTTAATTACTTCATCAAATAACTCAAACATCCTAAACACTTCAAACCTTTAATATCATGATTATTTTTAAATGCTTCGTAAATTTAAAATTCAAACATCATACCGGAACATCTTCTAAATCTAATGCTCATGTATCAAATCAAATTATCCATGAATCTAAAATTCAAACATTGGATTGAAAGATCTTATGTGTCTAAAATACAAACATCACGCCAAAATATCCCGTGAGCTTAAATTTAAACTGCATGCGGAGGTACTTCAACGGTTCAAAATAACCACTCAAATCTAAATCAAACGATTCGGTTCGAAGCGCTTAACTCGCAATTTTGGTGGCTATTTACATTCATATTTGGTCAAACTTGTAAGAATTATGAGCACTAATAAAAAAGGATTTAGTATATGATAGTCCGATTTTGGTTTGGATTATTAAATCATTATAAAACAAATCCATTAGTTATTTTATACATTTATGAAATTTATGAAACCAGGTAACCTATAAACACCATCATAAAGCAACACTAATAAATATTTGATAGAAAACTTAAATATTTGATAGAAAACTTTTGAATTTATTTTTCATATCTTAATAAAAAATTAATTTTTATTTATTTTAAACAATTCTTCAAAATATTCAAACATTTAAAAAATAATTATGATATTTTTTTTCAACTAATATTTTTTTTAAGCGTGAACAGTATTTATATCAGTGTCATCTTAAAGTTTAATTAGCCTCGTAATATAATGAAAAGGGTTAAATTTGTTGGTTTTAAATTTAAATTATTATTTCTTCTGTCAAAAAAAACTTATAGTTTTAAGAAGTATTTTTTTGTCTTACGATACATAATACATGTCGTTTTCGTATAAATTTTTAATTTTAGTTTGGAAAGAATAACCGAATTGGTAGAGTAATGCATATTGCTAACCACATATCATACGTTGAAATCTTTTTTTTTGCAAATGTTTTCTTGGTTTGAACCTTTTGCTTTGTATAAAAAACAGAAGTAATTATTAATTTTGTTAATAACCTTAAAACAATATATATACTTAAAACAATACATATACTTTGAGACCGATATAATAGCTATTTTTAGTAAACTAACAAAAATAATAAACAATATTGATATGAATATTATCTTAAAATTTAAGAAGGCCCATTAGAAAGGGAATCCCATCATTATTCATTACTAGTTGAACAAGTTGATAGAAGAGTAAGACAAGAGCCACCAATCCAGGGACCTAACCAACTTGACTCTATATTTCTATCCACCACCTACCGACTTTGTTTCCTTTATAATTGACTTCAAATCGGTTATACCAGTATGGCGTATTAATAAATCACTGATTCATCCATTTAAAGAAATAAAAGGTGCCATAAATACCAATTTTGCTGGTGGAGTTTATATACTCCTGGAAGAGAATCGGTTCAGTCAAAAGTATACTAAAAGTTTACCAAAACGAATTTTCTTCTCCATCTCCATCTCTATCTCTATCTCTATCTCTATCTCTATCTCTATCTCCACTTTGCTATAAAGACCGCCCTTGTTTTTATTACATCTCTTAAAAACAGAGCATGTGTTGTTCTGTTTTGTTTCCTGTTAACTAGCTGAAAGAATTCTAAAGATGTGGCAGCGAAGAAGATTTTGGTTATCGTCCGTGGTCATGATGATGATGATGGGAATAAATCTTGTGATCGGAGAATCACATCGGATTCTTCTTGATACAGACGTTGATACAGATGATTTCTTCGCTCTTCTGTATCTATTGAAGCTTAACAGAACAGAGTTTCAACTGGAGGTAAGTGTGCTCACTCGATTTTATATAGAAATAAACGGTTTTTATTATTTTGAGTGTTAGATTTCGATTTCGATTGGTTTGTGTGTGTTTAGGGAGTGACGATAAGCACAAATGCATGGACCAACGCAGGTCATTCGGTAAACCATGTATATGACCTTTTGTACATGATGGGTCGAGACGACGTTGCGGTGGGTGTGGGAGGTGAAGGTGGGATATTAGAAAATGGTACCATTCTCCCTAACGTCGGTGGTTATCTACCCATCATTCAACAGGTTCTTCTTTTTATTACGTACGACTTATGTAATTCATCAGTATATGTATATTGAACTGTAATTGAGCAACTTTTTTTTTTTGTGTTGTCAGGGGATGACAACTTACGGAGATTGTCGGTACAGACAAGTGATTCCGGTTGGTCTTGGTGGTCGCTTAGACATTGATACTAACTATGGCTTCCGTAAATCGTTTCTCCCACAGGTAATAATTCGTATACAGTATGATATTGTTGGCTTTGTTTCCAAAAGTCTGCACAGCTTTGTTTTTATTCACTTCCAAAATTACTTTTACAAATGGAGATAGGCCTAAATCCGTATTTCTTCCGTATATTAGTTTGACTAAACCTTCCGTGATGGTTTTTCGACTTGTCAACTTCGATAAATTTAGTCATCTACCTCTAAATTTAAGTGAAATTAGTCTCTCGACTACCAAGATTTTGATAAATATAGTCTTTGATTTCGAGATGCGTCGCTTTACTCCTATACATGTGTAGCATTCGACCTACGTAATAGACCATTAGTGTTGAAGCGTGAAGAGGTGGTGAAGACACCATACCATTTCCCCATAGTATTCGTTGGAGTTTGAAAAGACAACTAAAAAACCGACACAGGAGATTAAAATTGTGGTAGGTTTCTTCAACCAAATTGGCCAAGTGAAGGGTCGCGTTGGAACGCCACCTCTCATTAAACAGACTTGGTCAAAACGAAGGGTCATGCACCAGAGCGCAACCTCTCATGAAATAGGCTTGGCTACTTTTGCCAAGTGTGGGGTCGGGGCACGATCCATTGTTAAATGGACTAAGTGAGGGCCGCGCGTACGGGCTGAGCTGTTTGTGTCTATCAAAACCTTGCAAATTTTCTCTCCACGCACTGAAGTGTTTATCACTAGACGTTTTGAAATCAAAAAATTATACGAAATCGTCATAGTTAAGAGACAAATCACGGATTTAGGCTATGTCCGAACAATTTTGTTTTTAGTCCGCTCCAAAAAAACTCATACTCGTTGAGATATGTTGTTTTTTTATCGCATTTTAGTGTGATGTCATATCCTTTGTATATGAGAATTGTTAAAAGAAAAGGCCAAAATTGTACATCGTAATTGCTGCCAAATTTGAATATTTTTCCGGCAACTAGTTGGTGAAATTTGAACATTTTATGAAAATAATTTTGTTTGTTAAAATGGGAATTGGTATCTGCAGGGCAAAAGGAGATACAGTCCAATGAGGCAGCCAACCGCGCAAGAAGTTTTGATGGAGAAAGTATCAGGTGGTCCGATTTCAATTCTTCTGATTGGAGCTCATACTAATATAGCCCTTTTCCTGATGAGCAATCCGCATCTGAAGAAAAACATACAGCATATATATGTGATGGGAGGTGGGATAAGATCAAATAACCCGACCGGTTGTTGTCCAAAAAACACATCAAGCAGTGATTGTAAGCCTCGTCAGTGCGGTGATTCTGGTAACTTGTTTACCGACTATACCTCTAATCCATATGCCGAGTTTAATATCTTTGCTGATCCGTTTGCTGCCTACCAGGTCTACATACTTTCTTTATACTCTTGTTATATCATTAAATATCAAACTTGTCATTAATTTCTATGCTTCTGTTTTGACTTACAGGTGATCCATTCTGGTATTCCTATCACTTTTGTTCCTCTTGATGCAACCAACACAATTCCGATTAATGAAAAATTCTTCAATGCATTTGAGCTAAACCAACACACTTACGAGGCACAGTACATATTTCGCTCTCTCAAAATAGCTCGTGATACTTGGTTCGATAACCAGTTTTACACGGTAACCCTCTTTCTTCGCTGACAATAAATAAAGTATAAAATCACTTTTTTCAAAATATGTTATGAAAGTTGTATTGTTCTTGGAATTTATTTTATTTTTGCCAGAGCTATTTCATGTGGGATTCATTTTTAGCGGGTGTGGCGGTCTCGAGCATGCGAAATTCATATTCACAAGAAAATGAATTTGCCGAGATGGAGTTTATTAACATTACAGTTGTTACATCAAATCCACCTTATGGTGTATCTGATGGATCAAATCCTTTGTTTGATGGTCGTAAACTCCCAAAGTTTCAGTTAAAAAAAGGTGGTGTACATAGTGGTCATGTACAGTCTGGGCTTAGAGATTCTTTTTGCCTTGCCAAACAAGGAAAAGGACTATGCAAGGTATTTTCAGATTGTACCGAGAATCAGTTCCTTTTTACCGATATCTTTCACCAAACAATTGTCTCATGAAATAGGATGGTTACACCGAGGAAATAAATGGACCGGAGTCAGTAAGAGTTAATGTTGCTACAAGAGCTAAACCAAACCCAGACAAACATAGTGAGCTCGACCGATACTTTTACAAAAGTTTCTTGCAAGTAAGGAACTAAATATGTTTATTACTAGTTTTAATTCTTCATTTTCACTTAAAATTTATTTAATGTTTTTTATTATTGGGTATATGTAGGTTCTAAATAAGCCTGAACAGGCAGGGAGGTTCAATTTCACTACAGAGTTCCCTTACTACAAAGAAGTATTATACAAACCAGATTTTGGAACAGGAAAGCTAGGAAAACCTGTTGTTTTCGACATGGACATGAGTCCTGGTGATTTCCTTGCTCTTTTATATCTCCTCAAATTGCCGGTTCAGCTCATCAACCTCAAGGTAAACAGTTCATATTTAAAACTTGAATTTGCTATAGAAAAACATTTGATGTGTGGATTTTTATTTCCACTCTAGGCAATAGTTGTGAGTCCAACTGGATGGGCCAACGCTGCAACCATAGACGTGATATATGACTTATTGCATATGATGGGTCGGGACGAAATTCCTGTGGGTCTTGGAGATGTGTTCGCTACAAACCAGTCTGATCCCATTTTCCCTCCTGTTGGAGACTGCAAATACATTAAGGCCATTCCACACGGGAGTGGTGGTTTTCTGGACTCCGACACTCTTTATGGCCTTGCTCGTGATCTGCCTCGAAGTCCTCGAAGGTAACTGCAGCTCGAATGATTTGTGTAATCTTATTTTAAACATATCTTTAATTGAAATGTGAATGAATTAAGGTATACAGCAGAAAACTCGGTCAAGTTTGGGGCTCCAAGGGACACGGATCACCCAGAACTGAGACAACCTTTAGCACCTGAAATATGGGAGTCTGTATTCAATTCTGTAGAGAAAGGATCAAAGATCACAGTGTTGACAAATGGACCCTTGACTAATTTAGCAAAGCTCATTCTATCGAAAAACAACATAACCTCTTTGATTCAAGTAAGTCTACTTATCTATTCTTATTAACTAAACATGTAAAGCAAAAGCTAACGAGGGATTAGTACTGCAGGAGGTGTACATTGTAGGGGGGCACATAACTGAAACGGAACAAGGAAATGTGTTTAGTGTTGGTTCAAATAGATATGCAGAATTCAATATGTATCTTGATCCCTTAGCTGCTAAAACTGTGTTTGCTTCTCAACTAAACATCACTCTCTTTCCACTAACCACCCAGAAGAAAGTGAGTTCGTATCATCATGTAGTAAAAAGACTAGGGCGCGAAAACAAGAAGAGCACACCTGAGGTTAAATTTGTGCGGCGTTTGCTATCGAGGCTCTACCATTTGAAGAAATCTCACCCCAGATACCAACATGTGGTAAGGTTTTAATTTTCGCTTTATCTTCTTGTTCTTTCTATCAGCTAGTAATTTCTTGAATCTATTTTTGTAGGATATGTTCTTGGGAGAAGTTGCTGGTGCAGTTTTGCTAGGTGCTGATCATTCTCTACTGAAACCGATATTCGAAGCCCGAGTGGTGAAAGTGATAGCTGAAGCTTCGGAGTCAAAAGATGGACAAGTTTTGATTGATAAGAACGGCAGTAGCAAAGCAGTGAAGATACTGAAGAGCGTTGATAGTTTTGCGGTTTACGATTTGTTTTTGAGTTATTTGAGGAGTGAGAATCAGTCTGCTAAAATAGCAAGTTTTGATCAACAGAGGAAAATCTGGACAACTCCGCCACCTAATAAAGGCACTTAGATTTGTTATTCTCATAAGACATTGTAAATTTTGCCATTCCAAGTGTGTAAAAGAACGAGAGGAATCAATTAATATCATTAGTGTGTCACAAAACCCAAACAAAGAAGACTACAACACCATTGATACATATAAACAGCACAAAACTTTTGAACAAACAAAAACCAAAATCTCAAACTATAAAGAATAACAACCCGAACCACACACTAACAAAAAGAAATTGTTCTCTATATGAGCAAAAATAGAGACGGCACACACCCAAAGTTTGATTCTCCTGAGTCCTATCTACACCTATAAAGTTAGTGTTCTGTGCTCTTGAGTTCATTCTTCTTCTTCAACCCATTGGTGAACACTTTTTTCAATAGGGGAACCAGGTATAACAGGTGAAATACCTCTACCACCAAATAATGGTCGCATGAAAGCGTCATCGAATTTTCTCCAGTAATAATGGACATTGTGTGCCGGGGTACTCCACAAACACCGTATGCTATCCATGCAGAGAACCCTGGAGCTGGTTGCACCACTTTCTGAATTGTGTTCAAGAAATGACTCCAAGAAAGAGATAGATGGCTCGCTAGTCATTAATAATGACCCGGGATTGGGAAGCAAGATCCTAACAAGTGGTTTTGTCAACAACCCAAAAACCTACGTCGATATTTAAGATAGGCCACAAAACAATGTAATGTATATCAGGTGACATGAAATATCTACAATTCATTAGATATATAACCATGTCTTACCACTGTGCTGAATAGAACGACTGTGATTGTACTGGTGATCATGATTGCGTTCCCACGTACTTCAGTGTGGCCAGAAGTTGTAAACTGCATGCATAAATAGAAGATTTGATGAATCAGAGACTATAATTTTTTGAGATCCAAACAGAGTCCTTGCATACGAAACTAATAATCTAAGGGTAAGCCAATTTAGATATGTTACTAATATTCTAAAAGATGATTGACTACATATCAAACAATCATGAATTGCCCAAAGTATTGCATGTTGAAAGGCTGTTTCTCCTGAATAAATGTAAGGTATAATGGTCTCACCTGATTGTAAGCTAGCGCCATAGAAACAGCACCACGCATAAGACCAGCCCACCAAATTGTAACCTGAAAATAAACGTGAAGAATGAATTTGATCTAGCAATTTTTGTTTGCAGCAATATAGATCAAAAGTGAAAAGAGTTAAATATTTACTTGTTGCGCAAAGCTGATCTTGTTCGCTGGATTTTTCTTAGTCAAGTTGGACAGAAAGGATAAGGGAAAAACAAAAGCCGCTCTACTGACAAGAATAAGTCCTAATAATATCGAACTCACTCCGATAGATGTTCCAGGGCTGTGATGAAGATAACAAAAAGTGATCACAATACATTATATGAACCAAAGTCGCATTTATTACATCTAGCTAGCTTTATAATCTCATGTGAACCAAACTGATCTTATATATCACCTGTCACTTACAACACTCCACTTCTCCATATCCAAGGCGTCCATACCAACATAAAGAAAGATAAATATCTCTGCGACGAACGACAAGGTTGCAAAAGCATGCCTGTATCATTTACCCATTATCGGTTTACATACTTACATGAACACTAAAAGTACTAGAATTGAAAAAGAGAAGGAAAGTGCAACAATTGCCTACTTTGTAGTCACCCTCGAGCTTTCAGTCACATTGTGCCATGTATAGTGAGACATAACAATCCCACAGAAGAATACAGTTAAAATAGCACTTAAGTCGAACAGCTGCAAAACATAATAAATAGGATCATAAGAGCAAAAACACACCACTTAATACGGGCACTGAAATTCGTATGATGTCTTACCTCGGCCAACATATAAGATAGGTAAGCCATGAGGATCATAAGAGCAACTTCGCGATCAGTAGAGTGTCTGTTATTTGGGAAAATAATTCGTAAGGGAGAAAGAACGAACTCTACCATAACAAAATATATCCAAACTCTTTTGTCTCAAACTTTCACACGAACTGTACTTTTAAAAATCTGAAATGGAAGAAAACTAAAGCAACTGCAAGTCAGTCATGAGCAGCTGTAGAGTAAATCACCTGCCAAAATAGAGCTTCCGAATGATGAATGCACTGAGCAATCCAGCCTACAGGTGTTAAAACAGAAAAAGGAAATTACTACAAGCAAAGATAGATACAACTTCTTTTGCTTATGAGACAGAAATCTTACCAGAACGCCAAGCAACGTACTGAAAGAAAATAGGTATAAAAAGTTTCCAAGAAGTTCAAGAGCAGTGACAGTGTTGATGTGAGTGAGGTCAAAATTCTGGACTGCGTTAAAAAGCACAACTGATGTGGCATCATTTACAACACCTTCTCCAAAGACCAGGCTGTATAGCAAAGGTGTCTCGTCTTGATTAAGCACCTGGACCAACATGGAAAGCTTTAGTTCGAATCTTCTGTTTTAAACTAGTGCTTCTCAACAAAGCTTTTTCGATAGAATTTTATACCTGCAGGGTGCAAACGGAATCTGTTGCTGCGAATATTGCTCCGATTGCTTGAATAAAATAAAAGAACAATAAGTCAGACAAAAGAAAATACGGACAGACAAATAACTGGGTCATATTGAAAATACCTAAATAGTCTCCAAGCTTGAGATAACCAATATTCATGTTCTTGAAGAAATGAATAGCACCTAGATCAAAATCAAACCAACCAAAGTTTCTCTCAGTAATTTGAAGCAAGTCAAGTATCACAATCATACCCAGCTACACGGAACAATCTTTAAAATCTGTGCTAAGGATCCAAAATAAGTAGAATGAAAATTATTGAGTGTACCTAACGATATGATGGTAAAGGATATGAGAGTACCAACAGCACCAAATAGCATAATTGTACTGAAATTGCGAAAAAATTGCTTCTTTTTCACCTGGAACCTGGCAGATAGAATATGCAGTAATAATCAATTATCAATTATCAATCTACACGACAAGCTGACATTTTCTTACAGATTTCTTCTAGTTTCACAAACCGAAAATAAACGAACAAACATAGAACAGGTGTTTGACAGACCCTTAAAACACCACTTCTGTTGTTGTCTTAATATTAAATTGTCATTGACAAAAAATCCGACATACCCTGCATTGAAAATAATTGGTGGTAGAAGATAAATGAAAAAAAGATCTTCACTAAACATCAGAAGACGCGAGTTCTTCCCTCCACTTGTTAGCAAAATCACAACCCCGGTACACAAACCCTGTCCATAATCCGAAATAAACAAAAAAGAACCAAAAAATATTTAACAGTAATGAAATATATAGAGAGAACATGATCAACTCACAATAGCAAGAGCAGTGATAGACTCATTCATCCAGCGAGTTTCTTCAAGTAGATGGCCGATGACAATACAAGCACAAAGAAGTGCAACGAACAAGTTCATCGACACAACTGATTCGTGATCGGAGCTAAACAAACTCCATGACTTCGCCAGACCGGAGCTTAAATCGAGAGCCATTAGCAACGACCCGGAAATTTATTATTCTGCAAAAGAGAAGGTAAGATGGAGTCAATCCGAAAAAGCTAAGGAGACAGAAAGTAAAAAAAAAAGGTGTTTGGAATTGAAGAATGTGTGAAAATGGATTGATAGAAGTAGATGATGCTGGTTATTTAGATCTAGGAAAGCTTCTTGAAGAATCATAGCGGAGAAGAAAGAAGAATGTAGAGAGAGAGAGAGAGAGAGAGAGAGAGAATCTTACAGAGTTACAGGAGGAGAACGAAAGAGAATATGATGTAAAGGAACCGCGAAATATGTTTATATATGTCGAAGTGAAGTCAACAGTTTGAAATTTGATTGCCAGATCAGATGGTATATTCCGACTCTATTAGTTTTGTTTTGAAAGTTGAGGGAGGGAGATAAGGAAATAGTCTCGTTAGTGATTCAGGGGGGCAACAATTTTAAAAGTTATCATTACAAGGGTTGTTCCCACGAGACCATTTGTTTATAACTACGAGTATTTATTTATTATAAACTTGTTTATTTCTAAAGTTTACTTTTGAAATTTTGTTTATTTAAGTCAATTTTGATAATGAAAAAAGAAAATTTGATGGCGATTGTAATTGAAATTTGGACTACTTCCCTCCCAAGAAACATTTTTTTGGAAATTTTTTCTTTTCTATGAATCTTCACTCCCTTTCATCTTCTTTGGCTCTATGAATCCTTGTCATGGATTCAACTACAATTAAGCTTCTCAACATAGAAGATTTCCATGTTCTTCATCATGAAAACGGATCTTCAAAAACAAAGAAATCATATGCTGAAACTGTCAAACAGTTCTTATCCGATCTTTGTCTTGAACTCAAGCCTGAGTTTTGTAAAGAAACGGATGACCACCACCACGATACAATAGTCGAAAGATGCTAAAGATTTTTTGCTCAAAAAATCAATTACAACAATTGTTGGTAAGTTCAGTGAGGGTATCCCAAGAAAATCAGTGTTAGAAGGTTTTCTTCAAACCTTCAAATTCAAAGGAACTTACAAGTTTATCAGCCACGACTCGAGGTATGTGTTTATAGAGTTCCACTGTAAAGATGATGTTAGCAACATTTGGTCCAAAAATGTCTCGAACATAGATGGAAAGATCATGAGAATCTTACGATGGGATTCTGAATTTAACAAAAAAATTGAGAGCTCAAAGTCCTTGGTGTGGATACGTCTTGAAAGGGTTCCTGAATTCATGTATAATGAATCGATTATACATGATTTGGCTTCAACAATTGGTAATACTTACAAAATAATTGTTCTTGAAAAAAAAGCTGCAATGAATGCATGATTTGCCCATGTTGAGATTGACGTCTCTAGAAGACTCAAATACAGATTATGGACAGGCTCTGGATCAAACGATGGCTGCTGGATTAACATAAGTTACAAAAATGTGCCACCATACTGTAACGTTTATTATCATATGGGTCATAAAAAGGAAGAATGTAAAAAGATTGAAAAGATAAATCAGCAAGATAAAGAAGTTGAGAATGCTGAAAAACGTGAAGAAAGTGTCAAGGATAATGCCAAGGATAACAGCAAGAAAGAGTTAAGAATATCATTAATAAATGATGTTAATGACAAAGAAGAAACTTATCTAGAGCCAAGAACGTCTCAGAATATTTCCAGTAACATTCAAACATTTAGCAAAGTATATAGAAGAAAGCTGAAATCTGTTATAACAACAAAGGAAAAAGATCTTGGGATAAAAGAAGACAGAAGGGAAGATAGTGGTCAAAACAATGATTCTGTTGAAAACAACATGGAAGTTATAGAAGCCTTGCATAGGCTTGATCAAGACTTTGCTCAAAGCAACCTTCAGATTGAAGAAAACAATATGGTTATTGATTATGAAAACGTTGGCAGCTGTGAAAATTCTCCCAGAAACCCTACTTACAATAGTGACTTTGGCTTCATCATTAGTAGTAAGTTAAAGTCTGAAATGAAAAGAAGAAAATCCAAGAAGTTCACCATCAATTCTCTGTCCAAGAAAGGAGAAAAATTGAAACAGAAATCTCTATCAGATAATGATAAAGATAACTAATTGGAATGCTAGAGGTTTGAATAATAAGCCTACTTTGAGAAGGCTCATTTCGATTATAAAAGAAAACAAAATTAAAAAATTTGTCTATTCAAGAATCCATGGCTGATGTTAGTAAGATTGATGGTGTGTCTCTTGTTCTTGGTTTCAAAAAATCCTTTTCAAACTGCTCCAACAAGGTGTGGATCTTCTGGGATGAGGATGTTGAAATAAATGTTCTTAAAGATCATGATGATCTTCTTCATATGGCTGTTTCTTATCCTGGTTGTGATACTATCTTCGGTTTTTAGGTTGTCTATGCTAAGAGTCATCATTTGCTTAGATTAGATCTTTGGGCTCAGATGAGATTTGGTGCTTCTGATGACTTTCCTTGGATCATTACTGGTGACTTTTAATGCCATCACATGCTCTGAGGATCAAGTTGGCTGTTCTACCTATGACCATGCTAGTACGAGTGATTTCAATGATGCTATTAGGCAGTGTAATCTTGAAGATGTAGGGTACATTGGCTCAAGATACACATGGAATAGAGGCACCCATTGGAAAAGACTGGACAGAACTTTGACAAAAGATATATGGATCAACACTTTTAAAGAAACTCAGGTGTATCACATGGTCAGAACTTGTTCTGACCATGCCCCCTTTCTTATTCAGTCTAGCTTTAATTCAAATTATATCAATTGCAAGAAAAGTTTCAAATTTATTAATGCCTGGACTAATGATGATAGTTTCTTAAGCATTGTTAGACAGAATTGGAACATGGCTTGCAAGGGTAACTAGGGTCAGGTCTTTTGGTATAAGCTGAGGAGATTTAAAAGCTGCTTGAAGAAATGGAATATTAATACCTTTGGCAACATCTTCAGTAAGGTGAAAGAGACTACTGAGGTTTTTAAGATAATGGAAAACATTCACCTTGAAACCAATAGTAATGTTTCTAAGGCTGATCTCTTTAAAGCAAACAACATGTATACCAAAGCCCTAAGAAATGAGGAGAGGTTCTGGCATCAAAAATGTTACAATGGTTGGCTTAGAGATGGTGATGGTAACACTAAGCTTTATCATGCGTAATTGACCAAGAAAAGAAGGCGTAACATCATCAAAGGGATCAAAGATAATGGGGTTTGGATTGATAATCTTGTTTATCTTGCTAACTATGCTGAATATTTCTTTAAAACTATCTTATCTTCTAGCTCTTACACTAACAGAAATGATAAGGTCTTCTTAATGCAGGATGAAATATTTAACAATATACCAAATCTTGTTAAAGATGAGGACAATGATTCAATTACCAGGCAAACCAACAAAGATGAAGTTTGGAGTATAATTGCTAAAATGAAAATTGATAGTGCAACAAGACTTGATGGCTTTAATATCTTTTTCTTTAAAAATCGTTGGTCAATTATTAATATTGATCTCTGTAATGCTTTTAACTTTTATCTCTCAGGCAACAACATACCATGTGGTGTATTTGCTACTGGCCTTTGCCTAATCCCCAAAATCCCTAACCCAACTGTTTGGAACAGCTACAGACCGATAAGTCTTTGTACCATGTTTAATAGAATATTTTCAAACTTAACCAACTCTAGATTATCTTATATCATGACTAACATAGTTTCCAAGATGCAGGGTGCCTTTGTTAAAGACAGGCTTATACATGAAAGCATCTTAATCACTAAGGAGATGATTCATGATATTGATAGAAAGCCAAAAACTAGAAATGCTATCATTCAACTTGATATGTCGAAAGCATTTGATAAGTTATCTCATGCCTTCATTCTAAAAGTTGTATCATGCTTTGGGTTTTCTGAAAATTGTATTGATTTAATAAAGACCATGATTACAAATGTTCATATTTTTGTTCTTATCAATGGTACAGTCAATGGTTACTTTAAACAGAAGAAAGGTCTTAGGCAAGGAGACCCCTTGTCTCCTAGCGTTTTTATCCTAGCTGAGGAGGTCTTGCTAAGAGGGATTTACAATCTTTTCAGTAATAATAAAATTCTACACTATGCTTCTAGATCAAACTTCTTGGTGCCCTGCCTGGCCTTTGCAGATGATGTCTTGATCTTCACAAACTGAAGCCTAGTTCCATTGTTTTGCTGAGCAACCTACTGGACAAATATCAACTTATCTCTGGTCAAGCTGTTAACAAGGAAAAAACAAAGTTGGTTATATCCAGAAGAGCTAATCAGTCAATTACAAACAACATCAAGATCAATGTTGGCTTCAATACAGGCACTCTCCCATTTAACTACCGTTGCTAGAAACAATAGAGGAAAGTATTTATCTACCCTTCTTGACAAGATCCATGATAAAATTGTGGAATGGGATCTAAATAACTTGTCCTTTGGGGGCAGGTTAACCTTAATCACCTATGTTTTAATGCCAATCATTTACTACTCGATGCAAAACACCCTAGTTCCTAATAATATCATCAAGAAAATAGAGTCCTACTTTAACAAGTTCATGTGGAGATCAAACTACAATGTTAAAGGCATCCACTGGTCAAACTGGAAACATCTCTGCAAACCATTTGCTGAGGGTGGCTTAAACATAAAATGTCTAAATGATATTCAATTAGCATTTTCTCACAAACTATGGTTTATTTTCAAGAAAAACAATAGCCTTTGGGCTTCTATGATGCACAAGACCTACTGCACTGAATCTCATGCCCTAAAAGCTATATGTAAAATCACTGACTCAACTGTATGGAAAAGACTCTATGCAATCAAAGGTTCCGCTGAGAAAAACATTAAATGGAGGCTAGGACAAGGATGCATGGACTTTTGGCTAGAAGACTGGCATGACAAACCCCCAATGATAAGTGATCCTAACTCTCATAACTGGTATCTAAATGCTAGTCTAAATTCCTTTTGGAAAAACAATAGTTGGGATTATAATGTTTTACACAATATATTTCCTGAAGATAAAATCAGTCACATTTCAAAATATAAAATTGAAGCTAATAAACCTGACAAAATCATCTGGAGACTTTCCAACAACCAGGAGTTTGAAACTAAGTCTACTTGGGAAAGTATTAGAAACATTTATACCAAGTCAGGCCTTTTCTATAAAATTTGGAGTCCTTCAATCCCTAAAAAATATTATTTCTTATGCTGGAAACTCTTAAAAGGTTATATCCCTATTGATAGTATTATCATGAAAATGCACACCCATATGGCCTCAAAGTGCCAATTCTGCAACAACTGCAAAGAGATAAACCATCTCTTTGTAAGCTGTTGATTTGCTTGGAAACTTTGGAACTACTTTAGCGGCCTTTTCAAGATCAATATTGGGAGGCATATGGTCATTTCTCATGTTTTTCACTCTTGGTTCTGGTTCTCTAAAAGAAAAAGACATATAACTCACATCACCCCTCAAGTCATATGCTGGTTTATCTGGAGAAACAGAAACTGGTCAAAGTTTTCTGGTTCTCCAGATATTGTCAAGAAAGTTATTGACAGAATCATCTATATTATCAGGAGCATGGACATGTCTAATATGTTATCATACAAAATCTGGACTAATGCTTATCATGCTGGTGTACCCTTAGGTTGTAACTCAGTAAAAAATAGCAAAGAAGTTCCAAGATACCTCAAATGGATTGCCCCAAATCCTGGAAGAATGAAGCTAAATGTTGATGGCTCGTGCAACCGATATGGTGAAGCAAGCACCGGCGTTTTGATTCGAAACTCTGATGGCGATATTTTACTTGGTTCGGGTACTCTCCTGGGAAAATTGAATCCCTTTTTTGCCGAAATTAGTGCCCTAATTGAGGGATTGATTAAATGCAGACAAATAATTGGACTGAAGTAGATGTGGAATCGGATAACTTGATTCTGATTAACCTAATTGCTAATAGAAAAGAAGCTTGGTACCTGCAAGCTTCGTTGAATATTTGCAGATCCTTAATCCACTCAAAGATGTCGATCAGACATATCTCTCGAGTCCAGAATCAATGTGCAGATTGGATCGCCAAAAACGTGCTCAACAATAAGAAAAGTCTGCAATTCGTTAATCATCCGGATGAGCTGTGTACCATAGCTCTGCTGGAGAGTTTAAGTCTGGGATTTGTTACCTGACTGAGGAAGACAAAGCTAAAAGTTTTGAGGATACAAAGCTCAAATTTTAAAATTTTGTTAAAATTTAGGCGCCTTTTGTTTTTGCCCTTTAGTCCCTTTTTAATTTTGTTTTTCAATTTTAACCCCAAACTCTGTAATTCGTTTATTTTAGTAATAAAGATCATTACTTGCTAAAAAAAAGTTAGTTTTGATAATAAAGTTTTCAAAATAAATAAATAGTATAAAAGGACCGTTCCATTTTTTCAGTGTAACTTATATATTTTTATAGTATGAAATACTATTTTTACTATTTTGAATAATATATATACAACGTATGGACTCTACCAACTTTCTACATACATCCAACAACTTCGTTTTTAATGAGATAACACCCAAAACAAATTAAAAATATTTATAATAAACACCAAATCAATCAAAAAAATTATATTATAATTTTAGAATATAAGTGGGAATGATTTGGTCATCCATTAAATATTTTATCAAATTAAAAGTGGTTTAGTTTTGTGAAAATGAAAAAATTGAATTGAGGTTTGTTAATAATGGTGGTTTTATTTAAATAATTTATGATATTAAAAATTATTACGTTTTTTGCTGGTGAGAATGAATTTGTTAGCTTGGGATTGTTAATAATGGTGATTTTATATTTGATGTTTAAGTGAACGGGTTTCTGTTGTTAGGGTGTTGAATTTTTACGTTATAAATAAAAAATTATAATCAATATTTTTATTTTTATTTTTTAAAAATATTACAAACGTATGTTTAGTCTATCAAAATTTAGTCCAAAAAACATCCCGTGATTTCATCTAAAAATAAAAGAACAAAAAACATGTGAAAAATAATATTTAAATAACAAAATTTAAAATTTTGGATAAATATGTGTATTCAAATGGAGGTATAATTCATACTATTTTTATTAAAAAAAATATGTATCTCGTAAAATCTTCGTGTACTAGTACGTTTCAAAAAACGTTTATATTGTAAAAATAAATCCACATACAATCGATACATATAGAGAATTTAAAAGATTATACACATTCATATTTTCCATGTTTTATGGATAAAATAAGATCGGCCCTTTATGTTGGTTAGTATGTAAGTTTTTTGTTTTAATTTTGTACAGATCATGTTAGGTCATTTTCAAAACGGACATACTTCGGGATTTGTATTGTTTTTAATATAGATGAACACATTTCATAGCATTTGATCGCCGATTCTAAAATTACAAGAACTAACATTCGAATCTTACATATTTTGCATTAATGTTCAGTATAATTACGTGGAATTTTATCTGTTTTCCTCAATTATTTCTACTTCAACCCTGCGACCTTTGGCGTTTGTCATTTTATTGTAACTAGTGATTTATTGTGAAACATAGTTATTTTTGCTGATACCACGACCTATATCCCGTAAACTAGTGCAAAATATGTTTAGATTGTCGTGCTTCATAGAGTAGCTCGGTATACAAATAAAAATTTATAGATCGTGGTTGGATAATTTTTGCATACACTTTCAAAGAGATGTTGCATGTCTTCTGGAAAATGGTTTTTGATAACTTCTACATGTTTATTGTCCTAGAGGTATGGTGTCTGAAATTGTTGTTTTATTTATCGAATTTAGTTTCAAATTTCTAGTTCTTAATTTTAAAATTACAGACTTTTATTCGTTATTATCATCGAAAAGACCTATTTTTTTTGTTTATATTTAGTTTAAGGAAATTAATGATTTTCTTTGTTCAGATTTTAGCTTGGGGTTTGGTTTCCACCCATTTAGAAAAAAAAATCCATGAGGTTTTGTTAATTGTCTGAAGCCTTAAGTAAAGGATCAGCCAAATTTAAATCTCATATGTCAATGTAATAGCGCTGAAATTGAGTAAAATGGGACTGTCAGAGTTTAAATGGTGTTGGTAAAGCGTTGGTACGTGTCAAAATTTTAAATCAAGAATTTAATGTCTAATAGTTAGACAATAATAAATAGTCATCGGTGCAAGGTTTTATAGTCGTAATGTGCACCATACTTACCATTGTTATGTTATTCTACGATGTAAATATATTGTTGGGACCCAAAGAACGCACAATGGATCTTGTTAGACATTTTTGACTAAATTTTGATGTTTTGGGCCTCTGTTTTTCTCTCCAACAATACTTTTTGGTAAAATAAATTAGAAGGGTAGTTTTTTAGTTTATACATGTCTCGATAACAATGACTTTAAATGATTGGTTCGTTAATAAGACTTATTTTGGCTGAGCTATGGTTGGATTTTCTCAATAAGATGACCGAGAAAACTGATTCAAAATATCTTGAAGAGGAAAGTGCATCGACTATCGAATTTTCGGCGCATATACTTGCTCATACTCAAATTATTCAAACCTAAAGATTTACTGTCAGACATCCATCAAGTGCAAGATAAAATTTCAATTCTTAACTTTGGTTTTCGTAAATCATGATCTATTATGAGTTTTAAATCATTCAGTATTATTTCTAATGGGTTTCATACATGTGGGTGAGTGCAATCTGTATGGTATCTATATGTTTTTATTTTTAATTAGACGCATTGAATCCAAAATTAATCGATTGGTGAAGGATGTCTCCCGAAAGGGATATGAGATGTATGTCGTCTTTAGAGCCAAAACTATGAGATTATTTTTTAGTTTGAACTACTCATTTTGGTTTAGGATTATATATCGAAGGTATAGATCTTTATTTTTGGAATTTAGTCGAGAAGTTGGTCAGCGCATTAGCATTTATTGTAGTATGAGGCTTGAATTCGATGTCAAAATCATCTTTGACCACCGATATATTAGGTGACCAAATATATGGGCCTTCTACATAATATTTTTTAAAATAAATGAGGTTCATATTATGATGTAATGCACTTGAAAATATGGTCTTATTTTTCAAGCCGCAACGACTAGAACAACAAATGTTTTTAGTTGGATGTAGTGTTTTCTGGCATTAATGAGAGACTTACTCACATTAAAACTGTTTTTTAGGGTTCTTCCTTCTAAAATTAGACCAACGATTACATGATAGTTTGATACTTCCATATATAAGTATAAAGTAACCAGAGTTCAACTTTGATAAAACCTTTTTAAAGGCTAAATTATTTTATTTTAGGAATATTGTAACACACTCTAAAGTACAGTGGAAGTAGTTTCACCCTTATTAATCTGAAAGAAATAAAACTATTTTTCCAAGCATTAGGAGATAAACTGGTTAAAAATAGTGACCGTTGTTATTAACATTTGAAATTTTTAAATATCATGAAAAGGTTTCATGTAAGATAGTATGGATAGTTGGGTCAGTTATCTTCAATATCGTTCTCATTAGCTAAGTATTTATACTTACTGGATCATACATTAAATGGATATTTTTCTTGGGTTAGTTTAAATTCACGAAAAAAAGTTCTGTAATATTTGCTATTTCGACTAGATGGTTGTCATATTGGTTTCTCATACCAAATATATCGTTAATATATGTTTATAGGTTACGTATGAGTTGGTTAGCAAATGTCTTATTCAATAGAAGTTAATAGGTGGCCCTAGCAAATTTTTAAAGGCAAATAGTATACATTTGTAGCAATATAATCATTTTCTGTCATATCATTTACATGCATCAAGATTTAATTGTATTCTAAGTAAACATCCATGATGGAAAACATGAAATTATCTAAGGTAGCATCTATTAGGCTGACCTATGCGCGAAATTGTGAATGGGTCATTTAGATAGGTTTTGTGGAGATATGTGGAACTCACATATACTACTTCCCTTTTTTCTTAGCTAAAACCAGATTCGTTGCATAAATTGGATATAAAGCTTTGCGGATGTGACTAATGTTTCTTAACCAATCCACTTGTCTACAATTACTTGTACATTTTCAAGTGAAACAATTTAGTGTTTTTGTTTGATAAGTCTAAACTTTTTTATCAACAGAAATTTGTGATATGGCCTCTGGGTTATGCAGATGACATCAATTATATACCATACAAACACGTCTAAGTTTTCGGATAAAAAATAAAAGGTTGGTTTGGATAATATCTCGTAAATATTTGTCGACATAAATGATCCATAATTACACCCATTAGAACAACTTTAGTAGAATTTCATGATTCCACCAAATGGTGGGCCTCAAGTGATTCATTCATATTATCAAGGATGACCGAGCCCACGATTAATTTTTTTAGTGATCGAAATGCGGAATAAAACTATGTGGAAACGCAATAATTACTTCTTATAATTTTGATGTGGTTGTTGCCAACAGGTTGCATATATTATTAGACCAAAAACATGATTTTGTGCATATGCTCAAGCTACGTTCTATCAAAAAATTTCAATATAGGATGGCGAACTAAAGGATAACTTCTAATTTAATTTCTCCAATAACGGTGATACCATATATTTTATTGTAATAACTATAAAAATTACATTATCCAAGTTGGTCGTGCCAATCATAATTTCAAACCTCTACATTTTCAATTTATGCTACAATTAACACAGTATGTTTGTGGTATAATGAATCTCCGAAGCCATCATCATCAAAGATAAGTAGGGATTCAATTTAAGTGTGTCGAGTTTTTTCCCTAATGTCGGACCTCAAGATTCGTTTTATGACACTTGCGAGAGGAGTAATGGATTAATGGTAGAAATGTTCCAACAATAATAATTAGTACAACTTAGAAGTTTAGATCAAGATGTGGATACTCATCGCAGTTTTTTTATTATATTCTTTTTTATATAGTTCTAGATTATTCAATTTTTGTATTAATTTGTAAGGGTTTGGCTACTGGCAATTGATGTGGCTCAGTTAGGGTGATTATTGGTTTGGCACAGAAAAATACCTTCACAAACTCAACTATTTTATATCATCTAACAAGTTTTATATATATTCTTTTAATTTATGGTAGTCTTGCACCAAATTATATCTAGTGTTGTGATACTTACAATAAATTCTTGAGTTGTAGCGGTTTTTTAGAATGAATATTTTCTTTGATTTTCGAAAGTGGATAATATCATTGGTTTTCTAGAAGTTGATCATCATGTTTTCAGAAAGTTCGTTATAATACTCATCGATATCTTGATTTGATTTATTTTTTTCTCCTTCAATCTTTACTACCTATATTTGGTTGCTTGGAATTTTAAAAATGCGTATATGAAGGCTTGGATGTTTGGATTGGAGCTATGGTTAGGTGGTTCGAAAATATTGATGGTAAAATTTAAAACCCTCAAAAATTGCATGCATATTATATTGTCAACTTTGATTAGGGTCTCGATTTGGGCAAATAAGTCGTCTAAGGTCATGTTATCTTTTTCATGATGTCTTCAACCAAATCCTTAAAAGAATTTCTTGTTTGCAAGCGATGCACACAAAGACTTAGTGACAATTTTTTAAGATTATTTTGGTCCGGATAAATCGTTTTGTATACTCCTAAAGCTTTTCATTGGATTATTTTTTACAATGTATAATTTAGTTTTCATCGCATTAAATAATTTTATTACCAATAAATTGTTCTCAAAACGATGTTAATAATTTCTCAAACGAGTGGATGGAGCCCATGATAGTTTGTTAAACCATGTGAAATCATTAACTGAGTACATCATTGAAAAATTGTTGCATAACAACCTGCCATATCCCCAAAAGTTCAACATCTTGTTGCTAAATTGGTCGATCGTGCTTTTGATTTTGGGTCATATCATACTTTTTCATTTTGTATTGATTATATTTTAAATGGTAGATTACCTTGAAATATTTTTGGATCCATGGGTACGACAATGTTTTAATTTTGTTTGTACGTAATTATGTTAAACTAATCGAGGTTATGTAGGCTATAAACTTGAGAGTTTGATGTTGGATATTGACCAATGTACTGTTTCTAATCAAATGGATACTGATTTCCATACTAAAGCACAACGATATACTAAAGGCTTACAAACCATGGTGCTAGTTTGGTGATTACAAGATCAATCACGGTCTGGCGAGATAACTGATGAGCTGCAGTATGTTATTCAGTTACTCTTTCTCAGTGATTATGAGAGGATGGAGTTTGGTTGTGTAAATTATATTGTGTATGTTATATTCTATAATTATATTGGTTGGACCTAGTAATTGTTTGCAATCATGCTAATTTTTAGATTTTTTTGCCTTTACAAATTTGATGCGAGATCAGTTATGAGGTCTTGCTTAGTGAGTGGTTTAGGGAAGGATCATAATAGTGTTAAATAAAAGAGATGTTAGAATCATCACTTTCACCATTGTACTCAAAATGTTGAGATGACGAATAATTGATCGCATATGGCGGTTAATGTGTAAATTGGCGATTAAACTTTAGATCGTTATGAGCTCTTCAAGGTGTGAATGATGAAAATTGTACTTTTTATATTTCATATAAAATACATCATTGAGGAGATCCTCAGTAATAGGGATAGAGATTGATGATAAGGTTTATATGTGTTGGGACGTTATCATCCTTATTGAAAAAGGTGAATATTCATAACAAGATAAAATTATCAGTTAAGGAGTAAGTACAGAGTTTTGTCTAAATTTAAATTAATATTATTGTCTAAATAGTAACAACATCGGCTAAAGACTAAATACAAAATGTTGGGTAAAGGTAAATTCAAAATATTGACTAAAGAGAAAAGATAAAGCGTCGGCTGAATATTGATATGTTATAACCGACACTTTGGAGATAATACACGGTAACTAACATTAGCAGATGAGTATAAAAATGCATGAGATGAGGATTAAACAATAATGGTGAACAAAAAATATCTTCAAGCTCAAGTAGATGATGAAAAATAATTAAAGTTCATACACAGACTTAAGAAGATTGTCGAAGGTAAAAAAAGTAGTTTATTTTACTAGATTGTCCATAGTAATTATATGGTAAATATGTAATTAATATAGTTGATGGTTGACGTGTCATAAGTTACGCGTGCCACTCATCCCTAACAATTAGGGTCCTAGATTACTATAAATATGAATATAATCATTACAGAAAAGGGTTTGATTGGCTGATTGAAGATTTTAATGAAATATTATTCTATAAAAATTTGTTGATCTTACTAATCTAAACTTATTTGGTATAACTTGACGAAGGTTTTTCTTCATTATTTTTAGCACATTCTATGGGAATGTCTTCGACGACAACTTTTTATAATCGATAGTGAGGACCATGCAAGAAGTTGATAGAAGATCGCATGGGAATCCCGTTCATGGACCTCAAACAGTAATCTCAATGAGCATTGCTTCTTCGGCTTCTGAGAACGATAAAATGTAATGAATTACAACTTCACTATCAAGAATATCGAGAATATGTCACCAGTTTAGGAAAACAATATTGTACAACGAGTTCTAGTGAATGTAAGGGTCAACACGTCAGTTACTTTGTTGCCACAACAAGAAGAAACAGCAGATGTGAGATATTTTCAACAATTATCGATGGGATTTGGAGGTAATTTGACAAGTTCTTTATTTTATGATTTAGAATTGTAGATGAATTAACTACGTTTGGAACAATACCAATCCAATCTGCTACAAAATCAATGAGATGAGGCGAGTCGTAACCGTTTTGAGATGATGACTATAACTTTATAGTTTATATATGAAAAATTACTTCGGAATTAATTGTGAATTTGAATGAAAATACTACTAAATATGAGTTAATTTATGACAAGGAAGATGTTTTTAAAGAACATAAATATGATAATAAGGTAGCACAATCTTATTAAAAAAATGTCATATACGGAGAATGATGAGATGGGAAAAGGAAAAAAATTTATGAAGGTTAAAATGAAGTTAAAAGACCTATGATAGCACGAAATACGTTGGCAAAATCCTCATTCACTCAGAGAATTCTAGAAGATAAGTTACCAAAAACGTATGATCCATATATAATAGAAAAGTATGATGGTCGTACATATCACAAACATTATATTAAATAATTTTGTAACATCAGATTCGGTTTGAATCCAAACAATATTTTATTTTATTGAGTTTTTTCCATAAATTTTAAATAAAGTGCGTTAGCCTGGTTCAACGACCTACTGTCGGGTTCTGTTGATAGTTTTGAAGATTTATAGAAGTCGTTTAGAGTGAAGACTATTTTAGAGATGATGCATGGTAACTAACATTAGCATATGAGTATCGACGATGCATGAGATTATCACTGAATAAGGTTGATGGACATGAAATGTCTTCAAGAACAAGTAAACGACGGAAAATACTTACATTTGATACACAGACTGAAGAAGATTGTGGAAGATTCAAGAAAGATAGTTTATTTAACTAGATTATCATAATAGTTAGCGCATAAGTATGTAATTATTGTAACATGTGACTGACACGTATCATAAGATACATGTGTCACTTATCACAAATAATTACGGTCCTCAATTATAATATATATAAATTTAATTATCAACAAGGTTAATTGATTGATTGAAGATTCTAATAAAATAATATTCTCTAAAAAACTTTCGATATTACTAGTCAAAATCTATTTAGCAAACTCTTGTCAGAGATATAAGGCATAAGCCCATTAGCCCATATAGTTTATCTATAAATAATAGATTTAGACTCTATGTAATACACACTTTCTAAATAATACAAAACCCTAGCCGTTCTCTTTTCTCTCTTTTGTTCATTATTTAACATGGTATCAGAGCTAGATTGATCTGATTGGAAACCGTCGCGATCCCCTGTTTTGTAGATCTACCAGATTTCATTTTGGTGTTTAGATGTCGTTCTTCGTTTATAGATTTGTTTAGCTTTGTTTTGGATTTGTTTGGCTTTGTTTGGATTCGTTTGGTTTCGTTTGGTTTCATTTGGATTAGTTTGGCTTCGTTTTGACTTCGTTTGGACTTATTTGGCTTTGTTTTGGATTCGTTTGGATTCATTTGGCTTTGTTCTGGCTTCGTTTGGCTTGGCTCGGCTTCGTTTGGATTCGTTTGGATTCGTTTGGACTTGTTTGGTTTTGTTTTGGCTTTGCTTGACTTCGTTTAGATTCGTTTGGTGTTTGGATTTCGTTTGGATTAGTTTTTAGTTTTGGAGTTTAGAGATTGGAGCTTGACGATTGGAGTTTGAAGATTGGAGCTTGAAGATTGGAGTTTGATTTTTGGGTTTTGACGTTTCGATTTTGGTTTTGATGTTTTGTTTTGATTCGTTGATGTTTCAATTTTGTTATTTTTATTTTGTGTAACAAACTCACAATGCAAGAATAAGCATTGCGAGTTTGAGAGAGGGTGTTAGAGATATAAGGCCTAAGCCCATTAGCCCATATAGTTTATCTATAAATAATAGATTTAGACTCTATGTAATACACACTTTCTAAATAATACAAAACCCTAGCCGTTCTCTTTTCTCTCTTTTGTTCATTATTTAACATGGTATTAGAGCATGTCATTTTCTTCATCAATTGCGGTAAGTAAGATGAAAATATGAAGAGTTGTATGAAGATTTTTATTTTTCGTAAGGATGTAATTTATATAATTGTATTCTTCCCAAAATCTTTATTATCAATAAATAACAGCAATTGAAATTGTCAACTAAAGCTTTGGAAAAATTAAGCTGAAAAAAATGAGATGATGTGATTTGTAAATAAAAATTAAATACAATAATTAAATTTACGTTCACGTGCACACAAGAACGGACCATATTCAAATTTGACCATACTAGTTACAAAGAGACCAACCTGATTTGGGCTCAAATAAAAAAATTGTCCCGAACAAACTGATCGGAATCAAATAGATCGACAACTCATTACCATCCTTACTATAATATATCAATCTTTTTTTTTATAGTTTTAAAAAAAATTAAACATATATTCGTGTCTTTATTTTCAATAATATCTTTATATTTTTTTATAAATATATAGTAAAATTTGGTATTTTAAAATTTTAAATTATAATCTTTTTATAAATGTTTTATAATTTCAAATAGTAATTTTAATTTTTTAGATTAAAAAATAAGAAATAGATAAAAACTATAACTAAAAGTAAAATTTTAACCATTAAAATTAATAACATAAAAATATATATTCCGTAAAGATGAAATAAGAAGAAAATATACATAATTTTAACACTCTAATGTAAATATGTCTTTTGAAATTAAAATATATAAATTTAAAAATTCATTTAGAAAATACAGTTAACACATTTTTAAAATATAATTAATATATTTAACTTTTATTTATATTTACCGATATTTTGGATATTCTAATATGATTGTGATTTTTATTTGTTTATTATAAAGCGATAATTTACCAATAACCATCTAACATTAAATCTATTTACTAATAACCAAGTAAAGTATGAGAAAGTACGGTTAACCATCGAGTTAGTACCAATATACTCATTAACCGTTTTCTTCATCTCTCTAGTTTTTTTTTTGCTAAATGTCACATCCTTAAAATCATAGCTCCAAGACATCATAAAATACCATTGGTTTTGGATTTTTAAGACAAATATGTTGGAATATATTTATTTAATATATTTATGGACCAACATGTTAAATAAATATATTCGGTTATTTTCTTAAGAAAGTTCAAATTAAAAGTAATCGAGTTAATTATTTAATTAACTGAATTCGTCATATGGTCGAAAATGTATTGTGGGCCCATGTGTGGTAACTGGGTTGAATTTGGACATTATAATGAAGAGGGTCCGGATTTCATCATTTAAGCATGAACCAATAAATCAGGGAATAACTTCAATTATCAATTTATCGGGTTATGGTCCTCGGACACAAAGAAGTATAATAGGATGAGCTTTACCATGTTGGACTTCAGATTGTAAAGGCTATAAATAATGGGTTAATTTTAGGAATTTCATCATCTTAAACCCTAAACACAAATCTGACGCTTCCTAAAGTTCACATACTAGATGGATAGCTGCAGACAAATTTGTAATTCATCTTATTTTGTTTATTCATTAGGTGAATCTCAAATAACGGTTTAATTATTTATCGCGATTTGTTATATTAATTTGATCAATTTCAAATAAAATATAACAAAACAAAATTAGATCCATAAAGATATTATTTTTAAATAATTTACTACTCTTGGTTGCGAAAATAAGAGTAATCGGATAGCGAGATTACATGTGAAAATAAATTGTGGTCCAATTGTGAATTACATGTAATTTGGTTTCAAAAAATAATTGTATATAAAATGCATAATTAAGTGTTATTTGGTTGTGAAAAAACAATTATTTTCAGCGGCAGAATAGCACAAATAGCACTTTAATTACAAAATAAGTCTCGAAAAAACAATTGTGTTTCAGTTGCGGAATTACGTGTGATTGAGTTGTTAAAAAATTGTATTCCAATTACGTAATTAAGTGTTATTTGATTGCGAAAATAGAAAAAAATAAAAATTCTTTAAAAACATCACTTATGAATTTTGTTTTGCCACTCTTTACAAAATAAAAATATATATGGTTTTAGATTATTATTTTTTTGAGTTAGGTTTTAAAAGCTATAAAAATTTGAAAATTAAATATCACTACTAACGTAATAATATAGTAAAAAACATCCGTGAAAACCTGATTTAGTAGTTGATTAAATGTTGAAATGCTTGAGATTTTATTGAAATTTGTTGCACAAATTTTGAATTTGAGAGATTTATGAGCTTCGATTTGAGAAAAAAAAACTGATTCTCAACCTTAAAAATGATAGAGTTTTATTTATTTATTTCTAAATGATATTGTTGGTGAATTTTATTTTGGAGTCAGTAAACTTAAAAAATAGCATCAAACTATTTTTTAATTATAAATCTATAAAATTTATAGTAACTTTGGAATCTTATCCTTGAATGAATTAGTTTTTTTTAAACGAATTTGACAAAATTTATTTCAAATTAATTTAATATGAGCTAAGTACCATTTAAGACCCAAAGCACTAATATTATCCATTTAAGACCCATATTTATATGTTTTTCTGAGAAAGACCCATGTGAGTGAAATACTCATTATTACCCTAAACACCCCTACTCAATCATATAAAAGCATTTAACATCCATACTTCACTTTTTTCCTAATTTGTTTCCCTTTATGTGAATAGTACAATCTCTACCATTATAGGCAATTCTTCAGTTTTTTACTCAATTTCTTTATTTTTTTTGTTTTCGTATGATTTTGATTGTATTTTTACTTGATTTCGAAGTTTGATTGTGGATATTTGTTTAGATAAGCCGATTTGTGTGTGTGGTAACTCGAATTTTGAACCGAAATATTAAGGGACTCGAGATCTCTTTTCTTTTTTCTTTTTTGTATTCGTATGGTATTACATTGCTAATGTAGTTTATTTTTTGTAAAACGGTTTTTAGTCGATTAAGGGACTCGAGATCTCTTTTCTTTCCGATTTGTGTGTGTGGTATTTCCTCGATTTTTAGTCTGTTTTTTTGGGTTCGTGAAATTTCTGTTCGACTAAAACGGTTACGGGTTTTAGAGGAAGGAGATGTGAAACTTGTTGTGTTTGTACGTAATGGTAGATACGAAACATTATTGTTTTTTGTATAGTAGATGCGAAACGTATTAACAGATAGATGCGGAACGTAGTGGTACTAATTTTTTTCATCTTAAAAAAAATCAATACTATTTTTAGTTTTTTTTTTTTCGATTTACGGTTTAAACGATACAGACACGAAGCAGATGTGAAACCTTCTTTGTTTTGATAGATGTGGAACCTTCTTTGTTTTGCTAGATGCGAAACCTTCTTGTTTTTCTAGATGAAAAACTTTATTTGTTTGGTAGATGTGAAACCTTCTTTGTTTTGCTAGATGAGAAACCTTCTTTGTTTTACTAGATGCGAAACCTTTTTTGTTTTGCTCGATGAGAAACCTTCTTTGTTTTGCTAGATTAGAAACCTTCTTTGTTTTGCTAGATGCGAAATATGTTCAAATTGTGTACTGCTAGATGTGAAGGCCCACTATGATAGATGCTAGATGTGAAACCAGCCTACTATGATAGATGTGAAATCATATACTAAGAAACTTGTGTAAAATATTATTATTTTTAAGAAAAAATTAAAACTTATCGTGAGATGTACTAGTTTTGTTCGTCTTAAAACGACAAAATCAGTAGTATTTTCGTATTTTTTTAAGAGTTACGGCTTAAAAGATATGAACCTTTAAAGTTTTAAATAAAAAAAAAAAAAAAAGTTATTTACTGAATTTTATATAGAAGGGTAGTTTAAGTATAAAATATCTTAAAAATTTAGTAATAGGTTTGTTATACAAAGTCTTAAATATAAGTCTTGTTTGTAATAATTATATATTGTATTTGATTAATTTTTTTTTAATATGAAGTTTTAGTTGACTATTTATAAGTTTATATATAATCATCTAAACTGATATTTTAAAGATTATAAAGTTTTAAACGTCTATAAAAAATCTTATCGAATTAATTTGGGATTTTCCGTTATATATTTGGTTGAATCTTCTCTCTAACAGAGAAAACAAGAAGATAATAATCAGGCATTTTGTTCCGAAAATGGATAGGAAAAGAGGATGATAGCCTCGATAGGCCACGATATGATGTTGCCGTCTAAAGAAAAGGGGCGTATTAATTATGTTGACATAATAAACAGTTAAAAACTATTTCGGTAATGGTTGAATTTACATTTTTCGACTTAAAAATTAATTGCCAACTCAAAGTACAAGACTCACTGTTGCCTGCCTTGCGGACACGGGATGCCCATTTGACCTGTTTGTTATGTTCCAAATAATGGCGCATGTTATAAGCTATTTATCCAGCGGAGTTTTGTTTTTATTTCTTTTCTAATTATATCTTATTTCTTATTCAGATTTTCGGTCGTTTAAATATTTCAACGCTTTTTTTTTTATAAATAACAATATTTTTTGTGTACACCAAATAACTTTTTTTTTAACTTTTTATATTATTTATAACTATATTTTTTATAACAATTTAAAAATAAAACGTACAGTTTTTCATCTAAGTTAAAATTTTAAAATTTATAAAAATATACATAACTTTTTTAGATTGATTTATTAATTTCACAAATTGTGACAAATTAAACATATTTTTAATAATATTATTTTGTAAAATTGGTACAAAATATTGAAATCACGATTATGCCGAGTAGCATACATAATGTGATGCGTGTATAAACCTAGTATGATATTGTTCGTTCTAGGTCTATAGTTTCGCACGATATTAGTTTTGGTCGATTTCAAAATAATATCATACTAGTTTGGAGATCAGGTTGTTCATATTTATATACATATCCGAAATATGCACTCCTAACCATAATTTCAACATAATGTAATGATCAATATTTTGGTACGAATTTTGTAAAATAGTATTATTAAAAATAGTATTACTAACAAATGGTAACAACAAAAGTTAGTAGGATTGGAATTAGTCGTGGCATTGTCATATGAGTCATGTAAGTGAAAGATGATTAGTTGTTTTGAAAAAGAGATATTTGTTGAAAGTGTATATAACATAATTACTGAATTTTTTTTGAACATTTTTGGGTAAACAAACTAGAGTGAAATTCAGCAAGTCAGCTCTTAGAAAGATTAAATGGATATTGAATTATATTTACTCAGATCTTTAGGGCCCAAAAAGAATTCTATCGAAGTGTGGAGTCATATACTATATGAGTTATACTATATGAGTTTGATCGATGAATATTCAAGGATAGTGTCTACTTGTTTTGTGACTACTAAAGATGAAGCATATTCAACCTTTGTAAAATGGAAGACAATGATTAAGAAGAAAACATGAAGAAAGATCAAGCGTCTTATATTTGATAATGGGTCAAAATTTTACAATCGTTAGATCAACGAGTTTTGCGATGTGAAAGAATAGTGCATCACCGTACTTATTCTAAAACAAAAAAACATAATAGGGTCGCATAAAATGAACAAATGTCTTGTGACAAAGCACGAAGCATGCTCTCGCATTCTGGTGCGAAAAGATCTTTGGGCTAAAGTTATCAATACAACGTGCTACTTGGTGAATCGGTCTTCATCAATGTCTATTGAATATAATAATCTTTTTTAGATTTGGTTTGGATTTTGGTTGATTATGAAAAACTAAGGGTATTTGGTAGTTCTGGGTACGCTCATGTGGGAGATGATAAACTTGAGTCGAGGGTAAAAATGTGCATGTTTCTAGGATATGTTACTGGAGTGAAACGATATAGATCATGGTGCATCCCTTCAAAGTTTCCCATTTTTCTCATTAGTACAAACGTGAATTTTCATGAGTCTATTTCGCTAGACAGTTAGAATGATATTGGGAAAATTGTCTAATGAGGATCGGTTGTAGTAAACAGGTGGAGCTTGAAGTAGAATCAGTTCTCAGTAGGTTAGGTTCAATAACTTAAATGGTTATGAGGTGGATCCATGATCAAAAGGTGAAGTGTCAACATCAAATGATAGTGATGATGATGCGCCCAAACCAGAACAACAAGCTTATAACATAGTATTGAGAAAAGAAATAAGATATATTAGACCATCAAAAAAGTTATACGAATCTAGATACATATGCTCTATCAGTTATAGAAGTAGTTGAAATGCAGCTATCTAATAGTTATATGAAAGCTATAGCGAGCTTGGAAGTAGATCGGTAGATATATGTTATGGGGAAAGAGATTGAATTTATTCATAAGAATCAAATATGGAAGTATTTTGATTTGTCTAAAGAACTTAAGGTAGTAGGCCGCAAATGGGTATTCAAGAACAAGAAAGGTAATCGAGGGGCCGAGGTACCTCGATTCAAGGCAAGATTAGTCGTTAAGGATTTTACTCGAAATGAATAAATCGACTTCAATGAAGTGTTTTATCCAGTCATGAAACATAATTGGATTTGATTTTTCTTAGCCATAGTAGCTTTACAAAACTTAAAGTTTGAGTAGTTAGTTGTAAAGATTGCGTTTGTGTATGGTGAATTGGAATAACTAATCTACATGAGACAGTTAGAGGGATTTATCAAACCTAATATGCAGAACAAGGTTTGTCTTCTGAAAAAATTATTGTATTATTTAAAATAGTCACCTAAACAATGGTACAAACAATTTGATACATTTATGATATCAACATGGTTCACAAAAGTCCATATAACAATTGTGTGTATCATCAAAAGATGTGAGATGAATCTTATGTTTAATTTTTGTTGCATGTCAATGATATGCTCATTGTTTCTTGTAGTTTGTCACACATTGTAAAGATAATGAAGCATCTTAGTGTTGAGTATTAGATGAATGATCTAGATAGGATAAAGAAGATTCTTGGGATGAAAATTATCATGATAAAAAATGTGGGATCATTACACTTATCTCAACAAATCTACATTGAGAAAGTGCTACAACGATTCAATATGCTTGATTCTAAGTCAGTTAGCATTCTGTTTGACGTTCATTTCAAGTTATATGCAACAAGATCGGCGAAGGACGATCCTGAGTTAGAATATTTGTCGAAGGTTCTGTAATAAAATGCAATTATTAGTATCATGTATGTTATGTTGTGCATACGTATTTATTTCACATACGGTTAATATAGTTAGCAGGTACATGGGATGCCATGGGAAACAACACTGACATATATTGAAATGGATACTTTTGTGTCTTAAGAGCACTCCAAATTTTGACTTGATTTTCAACAAGACAAATATTGAAAGATAACTGAATGATATGAAAGGATCAGTGGTTGCTTTTATTGATTCTGATTTTATATATGATATTGATAAATAAAGAGCTTTGACAAGATATGTGTTTACTCTAGTTGATAGTGTGATTAGTTGGAAATAAAATTTCTAAGCTATTATAGCTTTGTCTACAAAAAAAAATAATATATGGCTGTAACGAAAGTAGTTAAGGAGGAAATATGGTTGTAAGGCTTGATGGTAGATTGTGATTTGGATATGATTACTATAAAGTGTTTTGTGAGACTCAAGATTTCGTATACCTTACAAGGAACCATAGTTACCACGAGCGTATAAAACACATAGATGTCAGGTATCATTTTATTCAAAATATAATATCAAAGAAAATTATTGATGTGAAGAAAATGTTTATAGACGATAATCCAGCAGATATAATGACCAAAGCAGTATCAGTTCGGAAGTTTAGAGTGTCTAAAATGGATTGGTGTTTACAGCATCAAGTGAAGGCCTTAAGGGTATTTTATGAGTGAGATAAAGAGAAGTTTCTTTGTTGATAGCAAGCAAATGATACTTGCCTCATGGAGAAGATTTGTTCAGAATGAGTCATATAATGTACCTTTTGATTATTGTTTTCACATTTTATATTGTGTTCACTAGATACACTCTTATGTTCATACTAGGTCAATACTTGTTAAGAACTTGTACTATGCCTATTAGATCCATTATCTAGAAATTTTTATTTATTCCTTATAAAAAGACTAATAGGGATATACAAAAGGGACACTGAAATTTATAATTATTTCTCAATCATAGTGAAACACTTTTCTCTTGTAGAACCCATGAACGTGCTTTTTCTTTTATGTTATTTTTTTTTGTTTGAGTCATTTGTGAAATATCACATATTTATTCATAACAAAATAGTATCAGTGCTCCAGGCTCAAACGAAACATGATATGGGTGAAATTCTTAGATATTGAATATGATGAACCAACAACCATGCTCAATAGATCATTAGTATGACATTTCCTGGAGTGCCATTGGCTTATCAAGAAGTGTTACTGGGTTTGACTGTATCAAAATTGTCTGACTTCATTAGAGTGGAACTAAGACATATGCAGTATGGTCTAATAAGAGTGAGCATATAGATCTACTGTAAAAATATATGTCTCAGCTGGGAAACCTTGAAGCAACCTAATTAAAGTGAGCGATTGAAAGTTAATTAAGATGAAGCTAAAGTGGTAATTTCTTAAAGAGAAGGATTTAGTTAGGTGCGATAAAAAATGTTACATTAATTAGATATAGAAAGAATAAATGGTATGTAAGTAAGAACATATCTCAACTAGTATGCGGCCTTTTGGAAGTGGACCAAATGCAAAGTTGTGCGATTCTTCAAGCCCAAAGCGAACAATATCCTATTACTTTGTAAAATGTATTTTTTATACTTATATACGAAAGTGGCATATGTGGTAGGTTTTTTCTCCAATAAGCATAATTTCATGGAATAAGCTTTTCTCCAAGAACTCTGCTCTTGATATCCTGGAGCCATGTTTCCACAATCTATCTTCCTCGATCCTTCTCATTATTGTTTCTCTTCATGATCCTTCTGATCATCACTAATCATCAAGTTGTGAGTCTACTCCATGCTAGCACAATCTATCTGCCTCAATCTAGCTGATTTTTTTTCTGAAAATCGTGATGGATGATTTTCCAGCCCTCACTGCTTCATATAAACAACAGGAAAGGAAAAAAGAATCAAGTCTTCAACAGAGTGAAAGAAAAACCTATGCAGATATACTTCAAGTTCGAAATGAAGATTCAGAGTGTTTACCAATGGAATTTACCTACAAAACCAACCACGTATCAATTTAGTTTCCAAAACAAGTCAAATAAAGCCTTGAAAACAGAAGAAAGTATAATATGGTTGCAAAATTCAGTCAAGGAATCCTAAAAAGACAGACAATGGAAGATTTTCTGCAAAAAAAAATAAATCTGAAAATGCAATGCGACATAAGTATAAAGGACTCTTGTCATATGTTTCTTGAGTTTAACTGCAAAGAAGACTTATACATAATGTGAAGGAAGAATTTATGGCAACTGGATTTCTATACTATGCACTTACTCAAGTGGACACCTTAATTCAACATCAAAAGAGAGAGTGCAGTATATCCAGTATGGATAAAACTTGAAAATCTTCCAGATTTTTTGTATAACGAAAGAATGATATACTATATTGCAAAATCTATAGGAAATCCTTTGCAAATAAAGATCCTAGATAAACATCTTGCTGACCATAATTCTTGCTTAATCTGGGTCGAAATTGACTTGACAAGCAGAATACAGTATGATATCTGGATTGGATTCGGGGATAATAATGGATGTTGGTTCTCTGCTAGCTACAAAGATCTCCCCAAATACTGCACTCACTGTAGTCATATAGGACATAATCTCTTATCATGTAACAAATCTAAAAAAAAGAACAAAAAATCAAGTAAACTTTGAGGAAGCTAACAGCAAAAACAAGGCTAATAAGGAAGATAACAATGAAGATAAGGACACTATGAAGATCAGTGTTGACAAGAACAAAGCCACTGAATCTACCAATAAAGAAAGCATTGTAACCCTCTATGAACATCCTAACCCTCAGGATGAAAGACTGAAAATACCAAACGAGAATGAGATTGCTGAATCTATAAGATCTCTGGAAGAAGGTCATCAAAAGTAATGTGAAATTAACAGGGATAATTCACCTCAGGAGGAAAAAAGACTTGGAAGCCTTAACAATACTCTAACCTGCAACAAAAATGGAAATGACATTAACTTTCAAACTATTCTAAACAAAAAACTAAAAGCAGCAAGAAGTTCTAAAAGGATCAAACAAAGACTTGTTAACAAATCTCTGAATTTCTCAAGGACAAACAAAGTTATAAAATACAGTTCAAGATGATTAACATCCTAAACTGGAACCTCAGAGGCATCAATAATAAAGCTACGGTTAGAAGGCTAAACTCTATCACTTATAAAGGAAATATTTTTATGCTTGCTATCGAAGAACCTATGTCCAATATTGCATGAATTCTATCACTAATAAACTTGGTTTTGATTCTTGTATAGGAAATATATCAAACAAAATTTGGTATGTCTAGAAAAGTGAAAGCTCTGTTAAAATTATTTTAAATCATGATCAATGTCTGCATTGTTGAAGTCTCTAATCCTACTTTAAGCTTGTTTTTTTGCTAACCATTCTATATGCAAAGCGTCAATATGCAAACATGAGGGATCTCTGGAAAGAACTCAAAAAAATCTCTGGTAATTCTTCCAACATGCCCTGGGCCATCATGGGAGATTTAAATGTTGTAATTTATCCTAATGAGAAAACTAGTTGTACAACTTATTCTAGTGTGAGTGTTGAGGAGTTCATGGCTCTAAATATACCTGGAACTAGAAATCTCAGTGAAAAAGACTAGATAGAGTTCTTTTAAACTCTAACTAGTCCTCCCTTTTTTATGAGACTAAAGTTATGCATATGGCTAGGACTTGCTCAAACCATAGCCCTATATGCATCAACATTAATAACATTAATAAGACTAGCCACAAAAGCTTCAAATTCTTAAATATGTAGACCAAAGACCCTGATTTTATGCCCTTTGTGGAAAGCAATTGGAACAATAAGCTTGAGGGTTATCCTATGTTTGTCTTCTGGAAAAATCTTAACAGATTAAAGCAGGGTTTTAAGTTGTGGAATAAATCACACTTTCGTAATATTTTTGTTAAAGTGCAGGCTGGTGAAAAACATGTTAAAGAAATGGAAGTTATGCATCAAACTCACAACAGCATGGAATCTAAATGCAATCTTTCAAAGGCCAGTGCTGACCTTCTTCTTGCTCTTAATATGAAAGAGAGCTGCTGGTATCAAAAGTGTTATACCAACTGGCTGAGGGAGGGGATAAAAACACTAAGATCTTCCATAGTTTTTCAACAAGAGGAGAAAAAAGAGAAGTATTAACAACATCAGGGAAAAGTTGATTGGCTTATAGATAAGGAGCTCATTGGTAATTTTGCTGCCAAATATTTTAAAAGCCTTATTGCTGAGTCTCCTTGTTCCTGCAAGGAAGAGGAAGATAAGATGATGGATACTAGTATCTTTGCCTGCATTCCTATAGCCATAAGTGACACTGACAATGCTTGCCTTATGGTTGAGCCTACTGAAAATGAAATACATGATATAGTAATCTCAACCCTTGTAAAGCTGCAGGTATGGATGGCTTCAACGGGGTCTTCTTCAAAACTTGTTGGTGCATTATAAAAGAAGACTTATGTCAAGCTATAGCATCATTCATCCATGGCCATAAAATTCCCAAAAGAATGCTTGCAACTGAAGTCTGTCTAATCCATAAGACCTCTAATCCTATAACATGGAAGGACTTTAGGCCAATAAGCCTTTGCAACATTCTTAATAGGGTTATGTCCAAGGTAGTCAACAACAGGTTACTCTCTCTCTCTTTTTCCTAAAATGGTATCTAGAAATCAAGCTACTTTCAATCCTAATACTACTATTCAGGATCATACCCTTATAGCTAAAGAGCTTATTCATAATCTAAACAAAAATAAGAAAGTTTATAACATTTTAATTCAATTAGATATGTCGAAAGCCTTAGACAAGTTATCACACCCCTTTATTCTTAAAGTCTTAAAGTGTTTTGGGTTTTCTGATTGCTTCATCAACTTAATTAATAGCTTGATCAACTCTGTTTTGTCTCAATTATTTTAAATAGAAATGTCTATGATTTCTTTAAAACCAAAAGAGGCCTTAGGCAGGGAGACCCTCTCTCCCCAAGCCTTTTTATTCTCGCTGAAGAAGTTTTTATCAGAGGCTTACACAACTTGTTCACTGAAAACTCTAAGATGCAATATATTTCTAGACGTAATATGCTTATACCTAGCCTTGTGTTTACGGATGATATCTTAATCTTTACTAATAGCTTGGTGAAGATTACTAGAAAGCTTGATTTCTTGATATATATATATATATATATATATATATATATATATATATATATATATATATATATATATATATATATATATATATATATATCAAAACGTTTCGGATCAATCTATAAATAAAGACAAAACAAAAATTATCTTCCCTCATAGAAAAAGTTAGGCTAGCTACTATCTATAACATTTCAGGTTTTAGTGCTAGCTCTCTGCCAACAGAGTACTTGGGTATCATTCTAAACAATAGAAATATCAGCAGCAACTATATCAACCTCACCAACAAAATCAACAAGAGAATAAAAGAATGGGAAGACAAGCACTTATCATTTTCAAGTAGACTCACATTGATTGAGACTGCCCCGATGCATATCTCCAATTATTGGATCCAGAACTCTTATATTCCAAAGACTGTTATCCACAGAATCGAAAGAATCTGCAATAAGTTTCTTTGGGGCTCCACCTTCTGTGAGAAAAGAGTTCACTGGTCTTCCTACAAAGACATCTGTAAGACTTACCGAGAAGGACGTTTGAACATTCGAAGCATTAGTGATCTCCAAGATTCTTATTCCTGTAAAATCTGGCTGAATTTTACAAGAAATAAAATCTTATGGTCCAACCTAATACATCTGACCTACTGTGTTAACATTCATCCCTTACAGGCCCCTCACAACAAGTCTGGCTCATGCACTTGGAAAAGGATTATAAAACAAATGGCTGAGGAAAACATCACCTGGAAAATTGGTAGATGAAATGTTGAATTTTGGTTTGATATAGATAGCAATTGGTCAAGGATTTCTGGAAGAATGAGAACTAGGATTCCAATAAGCTTCACATATTTCTTAAAGAGGATGTTATAGTTAAGATCAAACTCTGACTGTCAACCCCAACCATGAAGATACAATAATCTGGAGGAAATCTAAGGATATCAAATTCAGTACTAAGTATACTTGGAAACACTTAAGAACCAAGTATAACTGCTCAAATATCAATGGCAAAATGTGGAACTTGGTCACTCCAAAAAGTTTTTGTTTCTTGCTTGGAAACTTATTAAAAGTTTCATCTTTGTTGACACGATTATGCAAAAGAAACATTTAGAACTGCTTTTAAATGCCAGTTTTGTAAGAGTATTAAAACCAAAGCATCTCTTTATAGAGTGTGACTTAGCCTGGAGTGTTTGGAATCATTATGCTGCTCTTTTCAAAATTGAAATCTATATATACATGATCATTATTCATATGTTGAAGGTTTGGTTTCGGTCCACTAATGCTAGAACTCATATCATAACCATTCTCACGGTCATATTTCTCTAGACAGTTTGGAAATATAGAAACAAGGCCAAGTTTAATGACAAAATATACAAGTGTGAGCAGCTTATCAGGTACATAAACAACACTATTATTAGTCTAGAATTTTCTAATTGTCTCAGGAAAAAGCACTGGAGCAAAGATCTTCACTTAGCTAGATATATTGGGCTGTAAATCAACAATATCTCACAACGTCACCTATCATCAATGGACTCCACCAAATCCTGGCTTTCTCAAACTTAACACTGATGCATCTTATTTGAGAAATATGGAAGCTGAAGGAGGTACAATCATCATGAATAACCATGGTAAGATTATCCTTGGAGCTTCTAATTTATATGGTAAACTTAGTCCACTAATGGCAGAGCTGAGAGCTCTCCTTGATGGATTAATTATATGTAAGACATAATTGGAAAACGGTGCAGATTGAAACTGATTCTGAAACTATTACTAATTTGTTTGCTAGTGGTAATTACCATTATCATCTTAAGTTAGCTCTTAGTTGTTGCATAAATCTTACCTACTCGAACATGAACATCACTAACATTTAAAGGTTTCAAAACATGGCAGCCGATTGGCTTGCCAAGTGGGCCTTAATATGCAAACATAAAACCCAATTTAATGAGAATCAAGCTCCAAATAATTTGAAGGCAATTACAAATCTCGAAAGTATGAACTTGGGTTACCTGAACGTGGAGGATTGAAGGGCTTGACAGATTGAATCTCAATCTAAATTTGGGCAAGAAAAACTGTTTGACGAACGCATATGTTTCTTGTTATTATCTTGTTTTTACAGATTATAACTTCTTGATAAGCTACAGTACTCGAAACCATTGTTCTTGGAAAAGCTGTTGTATAGGAGGTATCAATTCTGTCTTCTCAACCGTCAATGGAGTTCTCTTACAAGTTTTGAAACAGGGGTCTCAATCTCATGGCATGCCTTAGCTCAAAATAGTTGAAGGCATATCAATCCCTTGGCAGCTTTGAACTTTTTCACAGCTGAATTCGAAGCTGTCTCATCAATCACTCTATAAAAATCAAGATTTCTCATTCAAAGACTCTTTTTTTTGTTTTTTGAGGGAGTTTTTTAGTCTAAATTTGGGCGCTAAATTCCCAATTCTAAAATTTTAATAGGTCGAATTATCATTGTACTTATACTTTTTTTCATTTTTCATACTGGCCCATAAAAATACTGTTTAAATTTGAAAAACTGACATATGTGGTACCATATTCCTAGAAAATTCATAATATTTATAATATACCCACAAAATCTTACACTTTTGATGTGAGAATCGATTTGGTCTTGTTATTTTATTTTATTCTAATTATAAATCCGAATCAGTTTTGATATCGACCTCAGTCCAACCATTGATTTTTCAGATTCTAAGACCATCCAAGAGCGTTCTGGATTCAGCCATAATGGGAGCGAGTTTCTCAAATAAATAGTTAGAGCCAATGATAGTATCACCTGAACTGTTGTGAATGATAACTCCCCCTCTTGATTCCTCATTGAGTAGACAAGATGCATCCGAGTTAAGCTTAAGTCTCCAAGTTTTTAAAGGATCCATTTCAGGTAGGTAGGCTTGATTTTCTTGATAATTGTAGCAACCTATTTCTTTTGCTGTATTATAGTCATTATACCAATGCTTTTATTTAAGCATATTAGAGTAATCTAACCCAAGCATGACATGCTTAACAAAGTTAATAACATATGAAGTAGAAAAACAAGATCCTTTAAACTTAACTTTGTTCCTTGTGTTCCAAATGATTCCATATATTATAGGAGGAATGATGTGCCTTACATGAACATCTTTTTTAGATGACCAAAATCAGTTTCTTATCAAGTGATCTATAGTCATATAATTGTTGATTTGAATATTAAAGACGCTTGCAAAATAACTCCAAATTGATACGAGATAATGTGTATTTTTTTAAATAAATTATGCATGAGTATGTTTGATTATATTTAAAAATTAATTTGTGCTAATCAATTTTTTTTAATAAGACACTGAAAATGAAACCTCAAAATTAAATTTAAAATATAATTTTATACTATAGTATATATTTCATGTAATTTATTTTTATTTTTTAATACCGTAGGAATTGAATTATAGTAGAATAATATATATATATATATATATATATATATATTACCCAAAATATCCCTTCATAAAATGGGTATAAAAATTAATAAAAGATAGATTATGTGGTAATAAAGTTTTATATAATTACAAAAGATAAAAAGAATCCTATTTAGTTTTAACAAGTTATATATAGAAAACAAATCGTATCTTATAGATCCATGTGATGAAGATCGTTAAGCTAATGTGAAATAGATTTAGACCAGTAATTCAAGAGTTCTAGAAAATAGTATATTATTAGAATATCTAATAAGTCAATCAAACCCTTATCCATTACATTATTATTTATATCAATTAAAACCTCTAAGTAATCGGGATGGATGACACGTGTATCTTGATACATTTCGATCATCTATTATAATAATTATATTTTTCTATTTTAATTGTCATTAACAAATCACTAAATTGAATTATTTATCTTGAACCTTCTGACGACCTTCTTTAATCCACACGTTCAATCATTATCATTCTCAAGTCATTTCCATCGTTTACCTTTTTTAAAGACGTTTTACCTTTGTTTTTTCCATTTTTACTATCGTTTACTTCCTTTTGAAGACATTTTTTGTTTGTTATCTTTATCTCGTATCTATCTCATGTATCTTCATAATCACTTTTTAATATTAGTTATTGTTAATCATAAAAATAACAATGTATATACCATCATATACCTACATAAATCATCTTAATTATTCATGATAATCATGTAGATGATTATTTACCTTGATCATCATCCAAACCAAAGTGTCACCTATAACGTAATCATATTTAGATGATACTTTATTTTTATTTTAACTCACACACCTTTATCTTTAGCCAAAACATTTACTCTTATTCTTTAGCCGACACATTTAACTTTATACTTTAGACAATCACGAATTCTTACCTTTCTCAGTAAAGAAAATATTGTTCAAACCCTATATGACCTTATTTGGACTCCTTTAGTTATTAATTTTTTTAAAGCTAAATAAAATTTTATCAATTTGGGTGAAATTTGGAATTTTACAAAGTATAGGACTTAATTGAAAATTACATCGAAGTGTAGACCCTTAAAGTTTTCGAAAATTTGGAAACGCGTCAATTCTTCCCTCCTATGATTTCAGATTCTCAAATTCATCTTCTTTTTTAGTTCTTCCTTTAGATTCAGCCCCATAAACTCCTTTATGTTACTTTCCTTGTTGAAACCTCAAAAGATATACCCCAACTCAGAATCTTTTGAAATTTCAAATCCTTCGTTTGCTGTAGGAACTACTGCTTCTACGTTTCTTGCCCTTTCCTTTATGAATTTGACCAAGTCTTTTTGAAAACCATTCTACTGCATGAACTTCTTTCTTCATGTTCCTTTATTCCTTTCCCTCCTTTAGTTCTTTTCCATGATATTCTGCAAATTAGAGCTTACAAAACAGAGGTAAGTTATTTCCTAGTTCTAATGTAGTCTATTTGTAAATTCTCTAAGAACGTTATTGCTTCCAGTTCTTTTGGTGGTTTAAAATATTTGTAATGAATCTTCATTTTACATTTAGGGTCTAGAGAACTAGCTAATCAGCAGCTCTATTATGTTCCTTAAAAATAAAACAAAAGGATATATTAATTAAAATCAACGATTTTATACTTTTGATTACTGTTCTAAATAGTTTGCAACTTTTGCAGAAGCTATAAGAGAGATAAGAATTTCAGAATTTGATTCAATGTCCACTTCCCGTATTTCAATAATTCTGCAAATTTGAAGACTATCCTGCAATGCTCGCGCATCAGCTTTCAGAAGTGTAAGCTTTCGATAGTTGTTTCCATAGCCACTGGTGGTTTTTCTTTTGCTATCCTGAGTAATTATTGCCCTACTTGACTTTCCAGATTGTAGGCAACAAGCGTCGGAGTTTAGTTTGTATCTTCCTTGCATAAGAGGTGCCTATTTAAGGTAAGATACTTTCTATTTTTTCTTGATATGATTTACGCATCCAAGAGTTGAAGCTTCATTTTCAATCTGTTTCCAGTGTTTTCTCAATAGAAGTTCTGAATGACCGAGATAGACTAGCATATTAGAGATATATTTGATTGTTTTCCTGGATAAGAAACTTTCCCCTTTGATTTTTATTTTATTCTTTTGTTGTCAAATGGATCAGCTGATTAGTGTAGGAAGAATTATTTTTATGCGTGTCTTTGTTGGGGATGACCAGAATCATGTTCTGAATAGATGTGTTGTGGTCATAAATCTCCTTATATCGACTTTTAAGATTCCTTCAAAGTGAGACCATATACTTTGAACCATCAGTCATTTCTGTTATTGTCAAGATTGATTAAGGGAGGATTTCCATACCAATTGTACAGCCACAAGTCTATTTTACCTTCACCCAGTATCCATTTGATTTTCTCTTCTGTAAAGTCTTCTATATTGGACAATCTCTTCCACGTTTGGGATCCCTTTTTGTAAAAGTTTATCTGTAAAGGATGTTTACCTTTGCAATAGATACTATGGATGAGATTATCCCACAGTAAATTATTCTCTTATCCATAATTTGCAAGAGAAAGCTTTCTGAGTATATTGTAAACTTCTTACATTCAATCCACCCTCACAATAAGTTTTGCAATTTTTTTGCCAGAGGGACCAGTGGATTATGGTGTCTTCATTAATTGATCCACACAAGAACTTATTCAGCAATCTTTCAATTTTGGTGATGATTGAGGTGGGAAGCCAGCAACTCTGTAACCAGTATTCAGGGACAGTCATAAGAACTGGATTGATTAAAGTAAGGCTTCCTCCAAACGATAACATTTTGTAATTCTAGCTTTCTATTTTTGCCTTTATCTTTTCCAGCAGAGGTAGAAAGTTGATTGCTTTATTGTTAGGACTTAATGTTATGCCTAGATAAGTTGTTGGGAGGTTTCTTAGGCTGAAATTAGTCTGAATAGCTAAAGCATTCCTTATATTCGGTGAGAGTCTGAAAGTTGTAATACTGTTTGTTTTCTCTTTATTTAGATATTGGCCTAAGATACTATGGTATACCTGCAAAAATTCTTTAATTTTATCCATAGAAGATGACAGACCATTAGTAAAGATAAGTAAGTCATCAGCAAATGATAGGTTGGGGATTATCAATTTGCTTCTGTTAGAAAATCTTAAGGATTTGTCTTTTGTAAATATAAGATTTAATCCTATTAGCGGTATCTCTTCAGCTAATATAAAGAGACTAGGGGATAGTGGATCCCCTTGTCTAACACCCTTTTAACTTTAAAAAAGCCTACTGATTCCCCATTAATAAGGAAAGATACATGTACAAAATTTATGATGTTACCCACTTTTGAGATTACTCTGTTGTTGAAGCCATATAACTTTTAATAATTCAAGATAAAGCTGTGGTAGAGGTTTTCGAAAGCCTTTTTCTTATCCACCTTATTGATTATATTCCCAGCCTTTGTTTTTCTGCCAATGTCATGTACCAGCTCCTTTGAAATCAGTATATTTTCGTGAATGGATCTGCCCTTGAAATATGCTCCCTGCACTTCGGAAATCATTTTAGGTAATATGGAAGAAAGTATATGATTAAGTAGTTTAGACATAATTATGTTTAACATAGAACATAGACTTATTGGCCTATATTGATTCCAGTATTCAGGATTTTCTACTTTGGGGATTAAGCATATTCCAGTAGCTAATATGCCCTTTGGAATGTCTTAGCCTTTAATAAAGGATATTATTGCATTACATAGGTCATGCTTTATGATATTCCCACATGTTGTGAAGAAGCATCTGTTGCATCGATCCACCCCATCAACTCCTTCTCAGTTGATACTTTGAATTGTGATCCATATTTCTTGATTTGAAGGCTCGGCTAACATAAACCAATTATCAGAATAGTCAATTAATTTTGGAATAACATTAAATATGATTATCATGTAAGCATATTGTAGTCTCTAATTGAATATGAAGGGGTAGATAGAATGTTTTTGAAGTATTCTATTATTGTAGATTTGATGTCTTCATCCTTAGTAAGCCATTTGTTATTATGCTTTATTCCAGCAATTATTGATTTCATTTTTCTTCTTTTTACATAATTATGATATGTCGTTGTGTTTCTATCTCCATCCTGGATCCAGTTTGAGTAACATTTTTGTTTCTAGTACTCTTCTTCCATAGAAAGGTCCAGAAGATGTTCAGCAATTGCTCTGGCCAAAGATATTTTGTCCTCTTGACTATTAGAGTTTATAAAACTGATTTCACTGGCTTTCACGTTTTCCTCTGTTTGACTAACTTTGTTAAAGATGTTTCCAAAAAAGTATTCTTTGTTCCAAGTTTTCAAAACCTCCTTCAATCTCTTTAGCTTGTTCCAGAATATAAATAGGAGGTATACATTCATAGGTTCTTTCCAGCTTGATTCTACAATTTCTAATACGTCTTTGTCTAGAGTCCAAGCATTGATAAATTTGAAGCTCTTTATGTGCTTGACTCTGTATTTTAAGATGAACACACACAATGGAGTGTGATCAGAACATGATCGAGACATATGAACAACTTTTGTTTCTGCAAAGTATTCAACCCATTCATGATTGATAAGCACACGATCTAAGCCTACCACTTTGTCTTGTTAGTCCATGTAAAGTGATTCCCTGAAAATCCTGCATCTTCTAAGAAACAGTCCTTAATAACGTCATTAAAATATGTAGAACTCTGATAGCATTAGTTAGAACAACCAATTTGTTCAGTAGAAGATGTTGTAGTATTAAAATCACCCATAAGTAGCCACTTATTTGAGGAATTTGCAATGCTTTCGATTATGTTCTATAATTCCATTATTGCTGCTCTTTGACATTTTGCATATACACAGGTGATTGTGAAGGTTTTGTTAATTAGATAATGCTTAATGTTGAAGTGTATATATTGTTCACAGTCTCTAAGAATGTTTATCTGTAAATCTGCATTCCAAAACAACCAAATTTTGTTAGATACATTAGCAAAGAAATTTGGTAGACTTAGCTTTGTTGATAAGGATTCTATTTGATTGCTGCCAATCATAGGTTCCTGGATATAGAGTATGAAGATCTTCTCTTTTTTAATAATTGATTTCAATCTTCTGATTGAATTATTTTTTTCTCCTCCTCTTATGTTCCAACATAAGATCTTGATCATTTAGGATTGATACATGCATATCTCCTTGTCTCTTTAAACTGAAGAGATTAAATAACTAAAAGTTTGTTCTTTTTGTTTGCTCAAGCAAGCTTCACTTTCATGTCTAACCATTTTTGGAAACTTGGGTCTATTTCATTTTTCTTGAAAGTTGGAGTAATCGGGAGACTACCAGCATTCTCTTTATTTAGTGTGATGTAGTCAGGGGAGTTAGAATCATCAGATTAAGAAGAGTTGTGTTAAGCCTCCAGTGACTTAATTGCTTCAGCTATTTCTTCTTCTTCCACTTCATCCTTGTTCTTTTTTTATCAGCAGGTAAACTTGATTCATTGTGACTTGGTGAATTATTTTTAGATCATAATTCCAGTTCTTATGTTCTTTTGATCTCTTCTTTTGAAATTGTAATTGTTGCGCTGTGATTGTTTGGAACTTGTGCTTGGCTGTCATTCTATGTAGCATGGGAAATATCATTGTTGTTTACAACTGTATGTTCTTTCTGTTCATACCTCAGATTTTTGCAAGATGATTTATCATGGCCTACCTGGGAACATTGGTCATAATACTTAGGTACATTCTTGTAGCTTAGATGAAATCCATGCTCCTTTGTTTTCTCCAAAACCAAGCCACATATTACGTTTTAATTTCCTTGAAATGTCAATCTCGACCCAGGCGTAACAAGCATTGTATAATGCTTTATTTTTTGGTGGGATCCAATATTTGATTGGGTCACCTATTGCAGATGCAATTGAGTGAACAATCTCTTCATTGTATAAGTATCAAGCAACATTTCTATTCTGATCCAGATTGGCACTATCAGACTTTATTTTTTTGGACTGAAAGTAAGTTTCCATTTAAGAATTCTCATTGAGTATTGACCTATTGTCCAATACCCTCAGCTCCAGATTTTGCAAATGTCTTCTCGTGGTGAGAATTGGAGAAATAGTTGCCATGAGTCCTAGTTAGTATATGAGAAATCTCCGTCAAATTTTCTATCTTCAAAGAATTTGTTCAATACATGTTTCTTCGGAAGATCATTTGAAGATTTTCCAATTAATGTATATGTTGTAGAAGATTTGAGACTCGCTAATACTTTTTCATCAAACTATAAGTCAATGTGATCATATTTATACTTTATATATTTTGGTTTGAACTTTTCCGTGTTTGAAGTTTTTGAAGCAACTTCAAGGTATGATTTCTTGCTAGAATTCTGCATCTGGTTCTTGTTATATCTCAGTTTCTTAATCTTCTTTGTTGGAGAGAAATCTATAAAGATCCAAAATTTCTTGAAACTGCAGATAAGGAGAAAGTAATTGTGGGAGTAATTCTTAGGGAAAGATTAGAAGGCTTGAGACCAGCTTGAGAAGAAGATATTTGAATCAAGAGAATTCACGATTGCTTTATTTTTGGGTCTTGTGGGTGGAGATTTTCTTTCTTGAGGATGTTCAAAGCAGAAGATGGAAGACGTGAAGGATTTATTAGAAGGAGATTATGATCAGATAAGATCAACCAAGAGAATCAAATTGAGAATTTTGAATAGGAGATTCAAGAACGGGCTCTGCTTCTTGGAGTTTTTCCTCTCTCAAGTCCGATTAATGACCCTTAGTCATTAAATTTGTTCATAGGTTTAAGTATTATCAACAAATTAGGAAATGTGGGATCCATTTACTACCTTTAATATTCAATTTCTATCGTTTATATATCTTATGCGCATCGTCAAGTTTCATCGTCCATGTATTTTAATTCTCAAACTAATTAAAAGATTATCATTAAAATAATAAAATGATGTAATAATTATTTATATCTCATCAACTAGTGACGCCTTAACTTTGGCACATTTTGACTGTTTAGATTATCTTAGATCACCGACTATAATTCCATATTTTATACGGTATGAATAGACTAAATTTTTACTTTTCACGTTTTTCAAGCTTCAACTTCTTAGAGCTTGTTTATCTTAAAATTTATATTTATATTCTTGTGTAATGGATATGACATTTCAATCCACCGCATGTGAACTAAATTTTATCATTTTACAAACTCAATTATATATCTTTTTCTTTCATTCTTAATTAGTTTAACTAGTTAAGATGAATGGTGAAATTAAAGACTTTATTCGATAAATTTATTTTTCAGGTTGTATCTGTGTAAGAAAATAATCAAATTCTAAAAACGAACCGTCAAACTCAATTATATATCTTTTTCTTTCATTCTTAATTAGTTTAACTAGTTAAGATGAATGGTGAAATTAAAGACTTTATTCGATAAATTTATTTTTCAGGTTGTATTTTTGTAAGAAAATAATCAAATTCTAAAAACGAACCGTCAGATTCTCAAAATGACTAAGAGAATGGTGAGTGGAAAGACAACGCTAACTCTTTAAACGAATCAGAATTTAGAGAAACGGAAACAGATCCATCATCTTCATCATCACACGGTGAATATCAATCTCTATTAGATATTAAACAAATTTCTATCGTAGAGAACACACCCAAAACTAACAATAAAGTTAAGAGAAAAACCAAAATTTACCATATAAATTCTTCAAGTCTTTCATCTCATAATGAAGAAACTCATACCCTATTAGAAACTATCACACATAGAATTGCATTATCATCTAACCAATCTTCTATAAAAGAAAAGTCACCACCAACATTTAGCTTTTTTGACAAATACTTTTAAAGCAAATTCTCTTATATCTTAAAGATAAAAATGACGAAGATCACCAAATCTAATGTAAATATGGCAAACTTCGCTTCCCAAAAATAAGACACTATCAAAACAACATTGTTGGTGATGAAATTTGATTCTTCAATAAGACGCTAGAATTGGGTGTTAGGTTTCCACTTCATCCTAAAATCCTCGAATTCTTCCAGTGATGCAAAGTGTTCCCTAGTCAGTTTACTCGTAATAGTTGGTGAACGTTAACGAAACTAACAATCTCATCTACTCTGCTTGAGAATCCTTACATTTCCAAATAAGGAAAATGATGTCACAACGACATATGCCCTTATCCAATATACACAATAAAATACGATTGTTTGTTTAAAATATTTTATCTTGTAAAAAAGTAAATTATGGTCTACCAATTTTATACGTGGAATATTAAATAAAAACACAAATCCACCATAGTTTTAAAGAACATTCACAATCGAAAGGGTTAGATAAAAAAATTTCTTGGAAATATCTTTAGTATGTATTCATTTTTGAAATATTTTATATAGGTTGAAAAACTTGATTCCAAAATGGATTTAACATATAAATTTGCAAAAGTAATATAAAAAGACTACATTGAATGAAATCAAATAACAATTAAGAAATCTAAAGTAATAACGAGTTTTTTTTTATACATTTATTTAACACTAAGCTTCTAAATATATATTTTAAGTGCTTATTATGGATAACATTTAAAAAATAATATAAATATAAGATATATTTGTTTAAAACTATCGAGGTTAAGTAAACTAGTATGGTAGTTTGTATTATTTTTGCTTTTGTGATTGTAAAGAAATGGAAAATTATGCTTGAACAATTATGCTTGGACAATTATGCTTGAGGGATAAATCGTCTAAGATTGCTCACTAAGGAGAATGAGTGTGCATTACTCACTATATATTATTGACAAGTTAGAAATTTATATATCTGAGAGAAATTTACAACAAGTTTCAAAACATGATCTGCGTGATATAAAAATTTCATATAAACAAAAATAGTATTGATAATACAAAAATAATAATAAAAGATGTCAAGATTTTAAATATTTATTGAGTTTGAGATTATGATGTTTATTTAGTAATAAAATCCAGTTGAACTCAATTTTTTATTTCCATACTATGTACCATTTCGAGACATACATTTCATCCTACTGTGTATGTATATGCATGGAAAGATTAGTAATATTTAAAAAGGTCAAATGAATGTTTAGAGTATATTGCATAGAAAATGTTTTAGTTGCATTTTTATTGAATTCAAGAAACGTAAGAGTGAAGCACAATAATTCTAATGTAAATCAATAAGAGGACGGTAGAATTATAATTATTATAAAGCTCAATAATCTCATCTTTATACATATAAGCACGTACGAAACAATACTATGTAGATATTCATCTAGTTTCGACATCTAAAGCTAAATTTTTGTATTTCTTTCCACTAGAAAAAAAATGTATAGCCAATATTTTCGTTAAGGACTCGAAGTCGAGCATAATAGGACCATCTTTTCAATAGGCTCGGTATAATGAGTAAATATCGCAATTATTCCATCTTTTGCAACCAATTGAACTATTTGGCATTTTATTTGGTAATCATTTTTAACTATATCAACAATTTCACATTTCACATATGCATTCTTAAACTAAATTGGAATAATTTTATTCTTAATTTTAAAATCATGTATACACTCGAACATACATTTCTAAGTTCAACGGCAGTGTGCTTGCCAATAACACGAAATATACAACTCTTATTTGGATTCTTTAATCTATATATATCTAATGTAAAGTAACACACAAAATAGTAAATTCACGAAATGTTACTACAACACTAGCCAAAGAAAAGTTATATGGAAAAGTTAATATTGTATCATTAATGATTTATGTTTTGTTTTAAAATATTACATAGATCTTGTTCTCATAGAGCTATGTGGGATGCGTTTGGCTCTTGGGTTGACCCAATTTTTCATCCAAGTCTCATATATCCAAGATTAGCCAAAACCAAATGGTTGTGCACTACGAACATCATGTATCATAACTCTATCTATATATACATTCTCATTAAACAAACAAATGCATTACAAGTATTCAGATCTATGGTTATATTCTCTTAATTAAGAATTTTAGAAGGATATTTAATTCCTTGCTTAAGTTGGTGTCTCGCCATAACCCCGGGGCTGCTATTTGTTTTTCCATCCTTATAGGTAGATATTTTTTCACAACGTTTACACATGCAACCACTACTACCGTTAATAATGGTAGCATGGTCCTATATCCAAGAAAATGTTCATATATCCAATATTTTTTATGAGGTATCGAACCACTACTACCGGCGATACCCGTAGCATGGAAAGAATATCTTTTGAATATTATAAATTTTAGAACAATATCTACATGATCATGTATATTATAATAAAAATAGTTTAGGTATGGATTAGCTATAGGTTGAGGTATGATATTTTTTTGTTTTTTGTTTGATGATATTTAAATATTTTTAAAAATAAATATGAAACAACTAATATATGCAACAAATAAAACAATAACACAAATACAAGAAAGGAAAGAGTATACCGATAACTTAAATCATCAATGATCATTCACCATCAAACAAACTTGATTGAGTACATCCCATATGAATTTTCCTTAAAAGTTATAGAATAAGAACTTGGTTTGAGAGGTTATAGTAGTTATTTTGAAATATTTTGAAAGAATAATATTGTTTGAGAGATTATTTGAGAGATGAATCAAGAGATAAATGACAATGGGACATTTTAATCATTTAAAAAATAGCCATTGTGCAAATAAATATCCATTATATTGAATGAATATCACTTTGGTTTTAGGAAACGGATATCCGTCAAAATAACGAGAATTCATTAGGGAGAAAATTATTTATTTCCCGAATATATATATATATATATATATATTCCTAATGGATAGCCAAAACTTTTTCCTACAAAAATTATCTTTCTTCTCTAGTTTTCTCATATCATCATTCTAATACTTCTAATCTTAAAATCATTTCTAAATAATTTTTTTAAATAATAATTCTCTTCAATTTATGTTGAATGGATCCAAGAAAAGGTACAAAAATCCCAAAAATATGCCTCCAAATGATCCACATCGAGAAAAAGAGTCAGGTTGACGTCAGCGGAAAATATGTCTACAGATGTATTCAAACAATGGAAGAGTAATAAAGTAAGGATATTCAAGTTGGCGCCGATGGTGATGTAAACTTTCCTTCGAGTGAGATCACTATAAATGCGGGTATGTTTTAGAATTTGATAATCTTTATAATTTTGTAGGTATCAAAGTTTTATTTAATCATCTAAGGCAAAAGATAGGTTGGTTTCAGTTTGCAAAATTTAGTTTCAACTCTATATAGAAATAATATAACGATTTTATTCAACTGCAAAAATAATTTGAGATAATACATCTAATTTGGGGATGAGCTGCAAAATTAATGATACATGGTATAGCGTTTATGAAACTGACCTAGAACAATAATATGGTTTTCCATGATACGAGAAGTTGTAAGATTCTTTATGGTCCATAAGTTATCTTCGTAAGAATTTGCGTACTAAGTGGCTTATACAGTTGAATAAAGCGATCGAAATACTGAATAATGGCAGACATCACCCAATGGTTGATGTTAATCCTATACATTCTAGTAGACGTAATTTGGATGGAGTTCTGAAGTTAGCTCTGAAATTGTTCAATACTTGTTTTGTTTCTAATAATAATTACGATTCAAACTTGTTGTATCTTTAATCATTTGTAATTTCTATTATAGAGTGACGACATAAAATAAATTTACCAAGTTTGATGATTATGCATATAAGTAATTCATGTGGTAAAAAATATTTATCTAATGGGATGATATTAACCCAATTTCTTAGGAATAAGGGGGTAGATGCTAGTGGATCTATTGAGCGTCCCATTCGTGAGGTTCTAGATTAGGAAGAACATCTATAAGAAGCCAAGAGATATATTCTTAGAATGGAAAACTCTGATCGAAGTGGTACGTTTACAAAACAATTAAGGAAAATTTGGAGTAAATCTAGCAGTTTAATCAGTATGGTGCACTTAATCCTTCTCCAGAATGGGTGAGGAAAATCAGGCATGATAGAATGCACAAACTGGTCACTTTTAATGCTGGTAGTACTTCTCATCAACGACCAACTGAACTTGAAAGAATATTTTTCTGACTATGCATATATGGAATGGATGTTTCCTCAAACCTATACTCATTTGGGAAAAATTCCGAGTTAGTTAGGTAAATTTTACATCACCCAAAATGAAATGTAGTGTCACTTGCAACATCAACAAAAGTTTGCACGACGAATTACTGAAAAAATGCAGTTGGAAATAATTTATCAACAGGTTTTTTACAATCAAGATTATCTAGCACCACCACTATTTGATGATCATGATCCTCGAGCACTATTGTTTTTATGATCAAGATCTTCTAGCACCACAATTATGATGACTTAGTTTTGTTTTATTTTATTAAATATTTTTTGTTATATTTTTCTATTTTATTTTATTAAATACCGTCATTATTTTGTCCAATTAGTTTATTGTATGGTTTTATTTATATGAATATTAGATATTTTTTGTTGTTAATTATATACCTTTTTAATTTTATTTTGTTATTTACGACCGTACTAGTATACAAATAATGTATGAAAATATAAATACAATTTCAAGTTCTTTAAATTGTTGTATAAGTATATAACATTCTAACAACTTTAAAAATATAGATTCCTTGTTCAACTAAATTTAATCATAAAAAGTATTTAAAAAAAATATTGAAATATCTATTTTTTTAAACTAAAACTTTTATTGCTTTGATGCAATGTGCATTTAAGCACATTTTCCATTGGGCTTGATCTAAGAAACAAAGCCTAGAATAAAAAGATTAGTGAAATTGGAAATTTGAGAGACATTAATTTTGGTTTTCAGCACCCTTAGTCTTCGAATGAGATGGTTTTTTTCTGAGAAAACCAAAAGCATATTACCTTGAGACAATATTCTGAATTCAGATATTATTTTCTATATAATAGTTTATAGACATAAGAGCTTGATAAATGCATTTTGAAGGGTACGGGGTGCTTCAGACAATGAATGAAGCAGCTAGAGATACGTTTATAAGTTATTTTTTGTTGCTAGATCTTTGATTCTTTCTTCAACATGATTTGAGGTTTGCTAACTATAATTTTCATTATTTCCTGTTTCTTCTTTCGAATCATGATGTTCATAGGATCTTCATTAGATTTGGACTGCTCCATTACCAAGAAGTGAGTATTTTGATTGAAGATCTGCAAAAAAACATTGTGTCAGGTAATACTACTTGTATATAAAAAAATTAGTTTATAATGCTTATTGAATTGGATGTTCCTTAAAGATAGACCTGGAAAATATCGTGCTAGTGTTAGGAGATATCTCGAATGAATCCAAATTCTAAGTTACCTAGTAGGGTGATAGCTCTGAGTTTATGAGGGATTTTGGATAAATTTAGATCTTGATTTAATTTACATTTATATGTCCCCTTTGCTAGCTAGTTTGATCTTTATTTTGTTCCCTGTAGATATAGGAGATAAACATACTTGAAGATAAAAAATTAGTGCAACAGTTTAGTAACGATGTTAGAAACCAATGAACTTTTTGATTTAGTAGTATTGCTAATAGGATTAGACACAGTGTCTATACCAAGGTTAGTAATCTTCATTTTATAGTATAGTGTGAGACCGTCGAGGAGAGCCCTACATTCAACTATGATAGGAGTCTGTTTACCATAAATCCAACTAATAGCGCCTCAAGTAGCTTCTCCAGTTTGAAAACATAACACATTAGTGTTTAGTTTAAGTCTTGTGGAACTAAGAGGTTTCCAGTTGATAGCAATGGCCTTTCTAGGCTGGCATAAATGGTTAAAACAACCCAGGTCATAGGCAGTGTATGTGTCTTTGTACCCGTAGTCTATCTTAAGAAGATTTGCAATGTATGGCTTTAGGATTATGTTGTTGACTTGTTGGATAATTGAATTGGCAAATACACTTATCTGCTCATACATAACTTTGTATATAGTCAAATAACCCAACATATGATGAGAGGAAGGCTGGTACAGATATTGACTTCTTTAGGGGATGACCAAAACCAACTTCTAATGATATGTTTTAAAGTCGTATGTCTTCCAATTCTTAGGCTAAAAAGACAGCCAAAATACTGTCAGACTTTCCATAATAGGTTACATTGAACAAATAAGGTCTGTAAAGACTCGGTGCTTGCATAATATTTACATTTATAAGTTAAGAAAATGTTCACTTGCTGAAGAATTGTACAAGCGGAGATCCAGTTATTCAATAACCTCTAAAAAAGAAATGAATACTTCTTTTGAGTTATGTTGATCCAATTTCTCTTGAATAACATAAATTTAGTGGTTTATCCAAACTTGTACCAAATCTTGCAGGAAAAGGTTAGCTGGATGACTCCAAGGCTTATGATATTAAAGCTTCATTCTTCATAGAGTTTATAAAAATTCCTCTGACTGGTATATGATATAATTTTTTTCTTTTCTGTAGAGTCTCAAATATATCCACTGCATATCATTTCTATTATAGTTAGAACTGATTTAGGAAGGGTAGTACTTGCATTTCGTAATTATGGATAGCTAGGAGAACTATTGGATGAGTGTAAGTCTGCCTCTAAAGGAAATACGATTGTGATCTCATTATTGAGTCTTTATCCAAATTTCAGTAACTAATCTTTAATCTAGATATATTTTCTTCTAGGATGCGCAATAGTTCCTAGGTATTTCATGGGTAAGTTACCGATTTTGAATCTAGTTAGTTTCTAAATAACGTTAATCCTTGCAAGAGGTATTCTTGTTGATGGGATGTATATAGTCTTTTATGTATTGATTATCTGACCAGAAATCTCATGGTAATGTTGCAAGAACTTATAAATGGTATTGATGCTAGAGGATGAGCTATTGGCAAAGATGACTAAGTCACCACCGAATTTGAAACAATATATCATTAATGAGCTAGAAACTTTGTATCTCATATCTGTGTTGTTTTGAAGGAATTTTTTGAAGTCATATAATGAGAAATTCCTCTGCAATGATAAATAGACTATGGAAAATGAGATCATTTTGTCTAACTTTATTTATTGATTTAAAGAACCCTCTTAATTTTCCATTGATGATTACTAAGAACTTTACAATATTTATAGACTACTTGATTCCATCAATGGACTTATTGTCAAAACCAAAACCATCTAATAGATTTGTTATGAATGAGAGAGAAAGAGAGAGAATATCTTGAGTCATGAGAATATTATTATGGATATTATCAAAACCAAAACCATCTAATAGCCTTGTCAATTTTAATAATCGAATTTCCCTCTATTGTCTTATTGTTTAGATCATAAAAAATATCTTGAGTCATGAGAATATTATTATGGATATTTATCCCTTTTACGAATCCACTTCTATTCTCTGATATAAGTTTAAGAAGAAGAACAAAGAGTCTGTCATTTATGATTCTAGAAACAATCTTGTTGAAAACAGTACACAAGCTTATTGGCATGTAGTCATTCCATATTTTTGGTGTGCTTTCTTAGTAATGAGGCATATTATTGTAGTGTAGATGCATTGAGGGGCATGGTCTCCATTGAAGAATGCTCTGACTTTAACACAAAGGTCTTTTGTAATTAAAGCCCAATACTCTTGGAAGAATTCGGTGTTAAAACCATCCACTTCATCAACACTTGAAGAGTTCAAAGCTTTGATTGAGGTATGTATTTCCTTATCATAATGAGAGATTGCAAGGTTAGTGTTATATTAATTGGTAATGATCATAGGTATAATGGCGCGAACATCCTAAATATTTTTAGGAATAGAGTTCTTTGTTAGAAGATACTTAAAATGATTCACAACCGAGTCACGTATCTCTTGGTGATCCACGGTCTAGGTGTTGTTATCCAAAATTTTGAGGATTTTGCATTTTTTTCTTTTTTTCTTAACATAGCTGTGAAAGGAAGCAATGTTCTTTTCACTATTTTTTTTCTGATTGACATTGTATTTCTATTCCCAATAGGACTCCTCTCTGGCCAAAAGATGAAGGTTAGTGACTTCCATTTTTGCTAGATTTATTTGTCTTTTTGAGTCTTAGATTCGGTAAAGGAATTTTCATAAAACCTCACTTCTTCTTCATCTTGAGCAATGACGTTCAATACATTGCTAAAGGGTTTTTTTTATTCCAAATATTGAAGAATGTTTTAAGTCTTTTTAGTTTCTACCACATGACATGAAGAGGGAGACCATTCATTTCTGTATTCCTGTTTTGCTTAACTATACTTGAGAATTTTTGGTGAAGAAGCCACATATTTAGGAATTCAAATGGTGATTTGATATTGTTAGTAGAATTTGACTTCATGATGCATAAATGGAGGATGGTCAGATCCTATTCTGGCCAGGTGTTTCATGTTGTTTTCAAGGGTAAAGAACACCAGTCGTCCTTCACGTTTACCACTTGTAACAAGTTGGCCATTTTCCTTTGAGGATGTAATAAAGCGGTCGCTCATGTTTCAGAAACCAGAATAAAACCATCATTTTTTACCTCAACCAAACTTTTTTACCCTTAATACCCTTTGACCAGCCAGATCAGCGATCCACGTAGGACGCTGATGTGACAACAGAATAAAAAAATATAAAAACAAAATTTACTTTTACCCACTCCTTTTACCCTATTTTGAAACCTAAACCCAACCCAATTAAATAAAATAACCTCGTTAGCCCAAATCAATCTCTTATCCAGCCCCAATCTACCATTAGACTTAATAACATATGATTTTAAAGGTTGTCTTGAGTTTTTTGGCAGGGTGTTTGGTGGAGTTTGTTTGAGAGGGTTTTCCTCCTAAATAGGATTATTTCTCAAGATTGTGAAATAGTTGAAGTTATAGATAAGATTCTTGGTGGTTGTAAGGTATATGCTTGATTCATTGATGGATATTCCTTGTTTGAGTCGTTTTGGGTTGCATTGTATCGAGAGGGATGTTTTTATGGTTGTTTGCTTGTATTTTGATCGGATAAAGATCGATTGCTTTCGTTTGTGATGGCAGGGGTTGTTGATGGTTGTAGGCGTGGCTTGGATGTGAGGGTATCATCGAAGAGGTGGTGGTGCAGAGGAGCTTCAGGTGGACCTTTTGCTATGTTGATAAGAGTTCGAGCGTTACATGGCTTTACAAAGAAGGCTTCAAAATTTTCTTTCTTGGAGAGAAAAAAAATCCATTTAAAAAAAATATTATATTGAAAATTCTAATAAAATATTTAAAATATATAAAATTTCAAAATAATATCTCAAATATTTCGTTTTTAACATGAATGCTTTAACTTATGTTATTCGAATGAGTTTAGGCATACAAATTAATTTTTAATAAACATATTAAAAATTTAGTAAAATGTAAAAAAAAAAAATCAAACAGAACCGATCAATCACGACCGAATTGCTGCCGCAACGGAATTACTATCGCAATAAACCTGTTTAAGAAAAATGAAACGGGATGAAATTAGATTTAAGCGGAACGTGACGATACGATTACCACCATACACACAAATATTTTACAAAGACATGTTCCATTTGTGCATGACCGAAAGTACATACACCAGATGAGGACACTAAGTTTGCCTGCCAATTTATTGGCGTGGAGTGTCAAGTAATGATGTTCGTTGTGTGATCATTGCCAACTTTGTGCTTTTTTGTTCGACAATAAAAATCTCACGTTTAGTCGTGTCATTATGGAATAGTGGGGACCAACGCATCCTTCTCTTTTGACATCAAAGGAGTATCTTTTTTTCTTTTGTACACATATACTCAACAACATTCCATTACCATACATAATTTTTTAAGACAGTTTGTGACTATCCTAGATCAATACAAAAATATGAATTGTCAATAGATATCAATATAAGTTCATATCTATTCTACTCAAAAGTTTGGTGTTAGAATCTACTTATATAGAATGTCAAAACATGTATTTATTTAGAACTACCGGTTAAATATTTTAATACTATAATGATAAAAGAAAATCATATCTCTCAAACTCTAGATTTTATATGTAACTAACTGGACAATAAACTTTTAATCACAAAATAAATGTAATACAACCATTTCCTATCAATAATATATTTCAAACGAGAACAAAGATTAAATTTACATCATGAACTCTGTAAGCTTTGTCCGGAGAAAACTTTAAGCTTATTGGACAAAATACGACATATATTAAATATATTAACATGCGAAGATACTTTCATGGCTCAAGACATTACTAGAACTCCATGGTAACTTATATCCAAGCGAAGCAGACCAAGATTCAGTTAGCAAAAGCACACGGGATATGTATGAACGTTAAAGATTTTTCTCTTAGTTTTGACCCTGCGAAAACAAACCTAGGGAAATTAGTTCAATAGAAAATGATAGAAAACGAATAAATGCAAAAAGTTATAAAAAACTTCTTTTGAAACATATTACCATAATAAAGGACACTTTGCCTGAATAAATAACTTCATCATTCAAACAAAATTTAAACATAAGATCTCAACGTTAAGTAGGCCGAAAATGAAATGGTAAGAAGGAGTTTTCAAGAAAGCTCCAAGAATTGATCCAAGAATTCCTATTCTACAGTGAAGGTCCTTTCTTCATGTTTTTCTTTCTCCTCATGCTATCCCTTGGTGCTCGCCAAATTCTGATTTTTTTTTCCATAAGCCTCAGATCAGTTTCCTGTCCTGAAGGGTTCGAATGTGCCAACTAAGCAGATTCATGTCTGCAACTCATCAACACCTCGAGCCAAATCGTTCGTACATATCGTATCCTCAAGTCATAATTTGCCTAAAATCTAACCAATTTACACAGAAATCAGAAATGACCATATATCGATTCAATTCCACGAAAAAGACATAGATAAGATGATGGCTCTTTTGAAACACACAGTAATTGGAAAATTTAGCAAAGGCTTGCCTACAAACGGGTTCTAAATCAATTCTTCTCTAGGAGAAAATTCACTGGAGAATTTACATATACTAGTTGAGATTATCGGCATCCGTTTCTTGAATTTTCATTCAAGAATGACCTCTGCAAGATCTGGTCCAGAAGAGTATGGACAGTGAGTAATAACTCGATGGGACTTTTGAAATGGTTTCCTTCCTTTAACCCTAAGTATGAGTGCCTAATAGTTCTGTTGTGATTAAGGACTGAAAATATCCATGAACATCTGTATAACGAGGACTTCATTCTATATGTAGCTTCTTCTGTAAGAAACCCTTTGAAAACTTGGATACCTTCTAAGAATCGAGCTATGTTCAACGCATGTTATGCGTGGATCGAGCTGGACATTTCTCAAAAACTTCATCATCACGTGTAGGCAGGCTTTGGTAGTAACTATGGAAACTGGCTTCATTTAAGCTACAAAGATATGCCAAAATAATGTCCTCATTGTTTTCATGTTGGTCATAACCTTGAAACCTGTAAAAAAAAGCCATTTTGACAAATCAAGAAACCCTCAGGAACTTGAATCAGCAAACCCAGAATACCGGTAACGACAGTGATAAAAATCATGACCAAAAATTTAATCTTCAACAATTACTGATAACAACAAAGAGGAACATCATCGATTCAAGTCTATTATTGTGAATCTTTTCAACAAAGGCATCAACAGAGCTCTTGTTAATACTTGTCATTCTCCTAAAGGATCTACCTTCTCGGCTAATTCTCAAAAGAATGAAAACTTAATTGATGCCATCAAAAACTTAGAAGAGGAATTTGTTCCTCACTAGAACATAGAATCTGAAAGTTACACTCTTAAACAAGATAACATTGGAAGTCTAACTCAAACTCCTATGCTCAAGAAAAAAGAAGAAGACATAGACTTTCAAGTTCTTCTAAATAAGAGACTCAAATAAGCTAATTCAATTAAAAATAAAGGAAATGTTATCATAAAATCTCTCTTTGGGGGAGCTAATCAATCTTCCCACTCTTATTCTAACAATGAGTAAGTTCTTGTGTTGGAATATTGAGGCATAAGAAACAAAGCATCTATCAGAAGGCTAAAGTATATTATCAAAAAAGAAAGTATGTGTTTATTAGATTTTCTTGAGCCTTTCATCAAAGTGGGTAATATTCATGACATCTTTATAAAGTTGGGCTTTCCTAACTACTACACTAATATAAGTAACAAAATTTGGGTTTTTTGGTTTGAGGATTTCTTCATCAGCACTGATATCAATCATCCTCAGTTCTTGTATTCAACTATTACTCACAAATATTTCAACCAGAGGTTCAACCTCACTACTGTCTACGCTAAGTGCCAAAGACTTAATAGATTTGAATTATGGAAGTCTCTAAAATCTATCTCATTAATGTAAAATAATGGTTTGTTATACATGACTTTAACTCTATTGTTTTTTGTAGTGAACAACTAGGTTTTTTACTTTTTGCTTTGAGAGCATTGAGGACTTCAGTAGCACCATCAAAGAATGTTTATTGGAAGATGTTGGTTACATGGGAACTAAATTCACATAGAATAATAAGTCTAAATGGAAACGGTTTGATCGTGCTTTATTAACACTGAGTGGTCTGATTATTTCAATCATACAAATGTCAATCATCTCTTTAGAACTTGTTCAGATTATTACCCTCTTCTTGTCTCCATTTCTAATGTTATTAATCCTACTAAATCTAGTTTCAGGTTTACTAACATGTGGACATTAAGTGCTGACGTTTTTCCTACTGTAGAAGCTATCTGGAATATTGTTGTGCATGGTTATCCATTATATGTTTTCTGGAACAAAATTGAACGTCTCAAAAGAGCTTTTAAATCTTGGAATAGGACTAGATTTGGCAACATTTTTGAAAATATAATTAAGGCTGAAGTGCAGGTTAATATTATGGAGCTAGCCCTTCAAGAGATCAACAACTCAGAAAATAGAAACAACTTATATATGACCAATGCTAATCTTCTCTATGATTTTAAGGTTGAAGAGTCCTATTGGTATAATAAAACCTACACAAGCTGGATAAAAGACGGGGACATAAATACTAAGATCTATCATTCTTATGTTAAGAAAAAAAAGAATTTGATCTTTTGCATAAAAGAGATTCAACCTGGATAACTGACATTAATTTAATTGATAACTCATCTCCTAATCACTTCAAAAATATTCTAACTAATAATCTTGATTCCAAATGCATGAACCAAAGCAACCAAGTCAACAATACTTTACTCAAGAACATTTCTAAGCTAATTACTATGCAAGATGCTTATGATGATCCCTAGTGAAGAAACAATCTATAATACTATCAGAGGCCTTAATTTCACTAGTATTGCTGGTCTATATGGTTTTAACCATTGTTTTTACATTACCTGTTGGAAGATTATTAAGAATGACTTATGTGCAGCAACCATATCCTTCTTTCATGGCCAAGTCATCCCCAAAGGTATCCTTTCAACTGACATATATCGCATTCCTAATTTAAGCAATCATTTTACTTGGAACCATTACAGACCCATCATCATGTGCACCTACATCAACAAAATCATTTCAAAATTAATCAACAATAGGCTTTCAACTCTTTTGCCAAAAATAATATCAGAAACCTAAGCAGTATATGTTAAAGATAAGTCAATTCATGAAAATATTATTATTGCTAAGGAAATTGTATTTGATATCAATAAAAAGGTGAAGGTTGGGAGCATTCTTATCAAGATTGACATGACTAAAGCCTTTGATAGAATGTCCCACAGCTTTATCATCAATGTTTTATTTTGTTTTGGCTTTGATGCCAAGTTTATTTATCTTATTGAAAGTATCATTGGAAACATATATGTTATATTAATCAATGGTAAAACTTCTGGTTATTTTAGAACTAAAAAAGGTTTTAGACAAGGGGACTCATTATCCCCAAGTCTTTTTATAATGGCAGAAGAATTTCTTCAAAGAGGACTTAACAAGTTATTTATTCAAAACAAGAGTTTAAACTACATAACCAAAAGCCCAATTACCATCCCCTAATTAGCTTTTGCAGGTGACCTATTATCATTAATCAAGGTTACAAGAACGGGTAGGTTGAGGAGTGTTTCTCTGATAGCATTGTCCTTGATCTAAGTTTTCCTAATAGCAGTGCTTTCATATTGCTTCTCGACCTGATATTAGAGTTAATTGATTTTGCAATGTCAGTATTTAATATGTTAGATGAAGAGAAGTTTGCCATAACTCTGAAATGCTCAAGTTGATTACATGAAAAATCCTTATGATTAGGGTCTTTTTTTCAAATTTGTATATAACTGAAGTTGATTGTTTGGCTTTTCTGCCTCTTGTTGGATTTCCTTCCTCCGTTCCTATGGTCTAGTAATTGGATTGGTCGCATCTAGTCTTTAGGGTGAAGAAGGTGAAACATCGAGGATATCTTTGGTGTTGAAGCTGAATGAGTTTGAAGCTATTTTAATACAATTAATCGGGTTATCTGATTCTAGTTGTATAGTCAATAATGTCGTGCCTATTGAAAACTCAAACGTACTCGTTTTTTGATGAATTAAAAAAAATTGTCTTATATTAAATCAACGTTAAAACGGATACTTAACCTCAATTCACGCACACCCAAGCAACAGTCTAATAAAAATTATTTCTTGTTTGTTATTCAAGACTTATTTTTAAGTTTTAAACTTATTTATCTCCTTTTGAAAAGATCAAAGAAAATTATTTTTTTATTTATTATTTACAAAATATATTTTAAATTTTTAAACTCATTTTTTTTTAAAGTTAAAGAGAATTATTTCATTTTTATTATTGATTCTTTTTATGGCTATAAATAAAATTTAGAGTTTTTGTATTGTGTATAACGAATTAAATAAAAAAATTATACTCAAAACATTTGTAGGGATTTTAAACTATTCTGGTAAAAAATGAATGTAATTATGATTATAAAAGGCTTTATCATCCTCTTTCTGGTGCAGTCCGATCTATCATCTAAATTTATCATTTTCCATTAGATTCCAATAGTATTTTTTAATAAGAAATTAACAACGAAAAAATAATAACCTTTAAAATTCTCATTCGAATTGGAGCTCGATTTGTTAGTTAATATCTCACAATTTTATTTCATATGACTCGTTGATGAATTGCTTTATTTCTTGAATAAATACTGGATTTACTACACAAACTCAACGTGGCGAGAGTCATATTCCGATTTTTTCTATTTCTTGCTCGAAATTTTGGATTTCTCATAATTCTTGGTTCACGTTGTTCATTTTAAGAGAAATTTGACAAATCAAAACATATACTATCCTTATTTCACTAATTCACTTCCCTTTTTACTTAACTGATGTTGGTTTTTCAAAAAATTTAATCATTTTTCTTTTATCACCACCAATGACGACTTTTCTCATTTTTCTAAATCTGATTTCTCGCACATACTTTAGGTTCTTTTTTTCACCGCTCTTCCAAAGATTTTTCCCCCTTTTTAATCAAATACTTTTGGTTTTTAAAGAAAGAAAACAAAATAAAAAATGATTAAACACGAGGCCAAATTGATGGGGTCTAAAATCTAATCAACAAATGCCAAAATAGTTTTTAGGAAAGATAAGGTTAGAGAGAGAAAGACATTTGTTTTAAATGAGATTGGTCTCCTCTTTAAGGTGCACTTTTATATATATATATATATATATATAGTCATTACATGATTTAAAGTTTAATATATCATTATCAATAGGTATATGAGTAATCAGTTTGTAATATATATATTGATAACTAGGACTTAAGATATATAATAAGTCGTTACATGATTTAAAGTCTAATATATCATTATCAATAGGTATATAATAAATTTTGTTACTATTTTGTCACTATCCAGATATTATGACCTTATTATTTCAGATTTTAGACATATTTACAAAGAGTATTCTAAAGGGACATTTGGCATTTTCTACAAACATGATGAGTTCTTGTTTAGATACAAACGTTTGTGTTTTCAACAAGTTTCTATGTTTGATCTCATCTTATGAAAAGTATATGGATGAGGTCTTATGGGTCACTTTGAAAGAGATAAAATCTTAGATGTTGTTGGTGAACATTTATTTTGGCCTCACTTGAAGAAATAAATGAAGAAGTTCTGCAACCGTTGTATTATTTGCTTAAAAGCAAAATCCATATTGCAACCTCATGATCTTTATCTAGAATTTATGATTCGTACTGTACCGTGGGTGGGTGAAACTATAGATTTCGTATTGGGACTTCTGAAAATTAGACAAAAATACTCTATATTTGTTGTGGTGGACGGATTCTCAAAGATGACATATTTTGTACCATGTGTTAAGGTGAATGATGATTCGCAAATAACATACTTGTTTTTCTAAGAAGTGATGCAATTACATGGAATACTAATGACTTTTATCTCAGATCGAGACACCAAATTTCTTATCCAATTTTGGAAAATCCTTTGAAAGAAGATGGGGACTAAACTGATATGTTCAACAAATTTAGTGAGAACTAATATAGGTAAAACTCTGAGCAATTCAATAAGTTTTCTTATAACCATGTTACCCACTCTGGTACTAAACTTTCTTATTTTGAAGTTTTGTATGTATTTAAGATTTTGAAGCATTTAGACTTATCTCACTACCAACATCAAATTATTCAAGCCAAGATGGAATAAACAATGTTGATCTTATCAAAAAAATATACCATAAATTTAAAGAGAACCTAAAAAATAAAACAGATAAGTACACGCGTCAAAGAGATAAAGGACACAAAAAATAGACCTTTGAACCAGAAAGATGAGTTTCGATACACATGAGACCATAAAGATTCCCCAAAAACAAAGTTCTCAGCTTCCAACTCATGGAGAGGGTACAATCAAAATTCTGGAGTGAATTAATGATAATACTTACAAATTGGAACTTCCATGAGATATGAATATTTCTACAAGTATTAATGTTTCTAATTTATTTTCATTTGAAAAAGATGAACGAGTTTTGATATAAATAAACCTTTTCAAAGGAAAGGAATGATGAGGACATCCAAACATATGTGATTATTAACTAGCACGAGGTCGTAAAAGTACCAAGTGTTGGAATTTTTCCAATAACCCACTCAAGAGTAAGAGAAATTCGTTGAGAGTTCAACATGGTTTCGGGGATCCTTATGAGGAAAATGAAGTATAATCCAACTTACAATTCAGCTATTTCCCAATAAATTCCTTTAATTAGAGAAAACAATGTGAGAAATTGTTTCAGTTCAGAACAACGGTTCAAGCTTATATTGTTAAGTACCAACGGTCATATATCTACTCAAGCATAGATGTTCAAGCTCTAAAAGGTAATACCACCAAAATATTATATTACTTAATATATATTTTTTAGTTTTTGAAGTTTGATCTAAGTAATGCACGACTATAACCTCTTTATGTTCTTATTAATAATTTTTTGGCGAACAAAGAATGGAATCATGAGAAACGATTGAAGATAAAAAAATATATATATGGATAAACGTTATTGTGAAATAACTAAAAGAGAAATTAAGGGTTGACATTCTTCATGAAGAGTAGGTTGATCCTTTATTAGATTTTCAGGTTAAATTCACCTTCAAGCGTCTTTGATCACCATAATACTAATATGGTAAATATGTAATATACTCTATCACTTTGCCAATCTTGGTGCAACCTTATTGATATATCATATCCAGTATAACGACTTTTTTCTATTTGAATATCACCTAAATATTCTTATTTTTAATAAAATCCTTTTATTATTTTTAGAGTCTTGATATAATTTTACACATTGGATTTATAAACCAAGTTCGATAATTTTTTATTCATTTATGTTCTTTAATTCATTTTCTTATAATATCTAAAAGTAAATCTTAGACAACAAGACATATTCAACTTAGTATCTTATATAAAAAGAATAAATCTCAATCGAAAAAAGACAATTGTACTATAATAAATTGATGTAATGGGTTAGCTTATAATAAGATGGATATACAAGCTATGAGTTTGCATTTCAGCTCATATAACAAACAACATGCCTATGTTTGTAGGAAATCTTTGAGAAGCTTTTGAAATATCATATCAAATCTAGGATTATATGTTATAATATTGTGTTTATTACAATAAGGAAAAAACTCTAAAATGGCATAGTATATTACATGAATATAATTTCTTACAGCAGGTCTATGTGTTTCTTACATAAAGACATTGATTAATTTCTTCGTTCCTTCTCATAATGTATGTAGATATTATATATATCTTCATATGTGACGTCGAAGTAAGATTCTTGTTTGTCTTTAGTGAAGATCTAGATATGACTTTCTAATATAACACTTATTACAACCCTCCTGCGTTAAGTTGTTGTGATTATATATCATAAATCTTGACTATACGTTTTTTACAAATTAGTCAATTGATGATGCAAGACTTATTTGGGGGACTGTGGAAGGTTCAACCTAGTTGGAGCACATACATAAATGATAGATTCTAAAGATATGTTTTAGAAAGAGGAAGTCACTATAGAAGATGATTATAATATTGTAAAACAAAACTTCGTTTAAGATGCCGTCATTTCTTAGTTTTTTTTCAAAAAAATGAAACAAAAATATCAAATGGGGTATTCCCAATGATATTAACATACATTTTCTAAAAGTATGAGACTATCAAATAATGTTATTGGCGATGCAGTTTCTTTATTTTTTTTTATAAAACCTTAGAATTTGGTGTTATATTACCACTGCTTCTCAAACACTTTAAATTCTTTTAATGTTGTAAAATATGTCAGAGTCAAGTTACACCCAACGGTTGGCAAACATTAAACAGTCTACTTGTTTCTTTAGTTCTACTGAAGGTCTCAAAAATACTTTCAGAATGTAAATTTATCAGATTATGTCAATTCTCAATTTATTAATTTACCGCTCCAAAATATAGTAGCATAATTAGGTTATTGTTGTATGGTCATTCATGGAAATAAAAATTCTTTTACGTTAGCGGCAATCGGGAATCAAGCTCATCCCGCAACGTTGGTCAATCTGAACAAAGATGGACGACAAAAGTGTGTTTATTTTTTATCATTTTATTATAAATATTTTTAGCTATTTTTACCAATATTATATTCATCATACAATATTTTCACCATGTAGAAGCTTGAGCAATATCCAAATATTGGAAAAAGAAACAAATGGAAACAAAATTTATACTCAACTTTCTGTAGCTTCTTATCATGTCTAAAGGATCAATATTACAATTTCTTTAGCCAAAACAATATTTCAATCTAAATTATGGTCGTTAAAAATGATCAGTACTAATACCAACACTCCAATGGATAATTTTGTACATATTTTAAACAACCATTCATGGGGATGCCCCTGAATGGAGTAAAGAACTATTTATCACCAAAGAAAAACCATCAAAAAATCATTTGGTTGTTGTTAATGTCGCATCTACTACTGCAACTCAAAACGACTTTCACAAGAGAAACAAACCAATGTAGAACCATCGTTCAAGAACACAATTTCCCTTTCCAATATAAAAACTCCTGCTTCCGAAGACATTATTCCCCTTAATATCAACTTCGACTCCCTTGAATAAAAAATGGTTTAATATATTATTTGATAAAACTTGAAGTATTCAGCTTCCTTCTCATTTTTACGTTAACCTTAATATGCTACCATCTCATATTTCCTATGGGAGATCATCATCAAGTTTAGACCTCAAATTGATAACTAGACAGTTTTTGAATTAGTGCCATAGGTCATGTTCATCCTCGTTATCAACAACTTATCTTCTCAAACGCTAAATGAAGATTATTGTAAAGGTTCAGAGGTAATTGCATTCTTATACTTTTTTTGTATTATCTTGTTTCTGTTTTTTTATAGTTGCATTAACTCTATAACTTTAGCCGACATAAATCTATATCTTGATGGAATCAACATGCTAAATATAAATTTCACCCCTATTATTAAAAATCATGAAGGAGAATTAGAAGAAAATAACTTTGGAGTTAATATAAAATTTACTCTTATGGAAAATCATATAAGAATTAGAAGAAGCCAAATTAAAATTTGAAAACAATGCTAAATCACAACAAACAAAAAAAGTTTCTTGAAAATCTTCAAATACCAAACAAAAAATTAAAATAATAATTTGACTGCCTGAAGGAAGATAACAAACCCGCTGCAAAGGAAAAAAAACTTAATACTCAGAATATCAAAAAACAACTCAATATAAACTATTTTATATTCGCTTAAGGTTTTTGTCGGAGAGTGTCCGGTTAGTACCTCATTAAATTATTTCATTGATATTTGCTTCATCTTAATTGTTTACGTTTTATGACGGTATTATTAGGCAGACATTGTTATGAACTTTTAAACCAAATTTTATATTTTTTTTCCTTTTATCTACCTTTCTTGACTCCAACTTAACAAATTAAATATATATGTAATTATTTTATCTTCATATTATAATTGTATTTGTTAAATAATTATATATATGTTTAAAAAAATCGTCAAACTATCTAATAACTGATCATCGTCTCATTATTTTGTCTATTGTTTACGTTTTCCGTCATATATTTAACTTTTTTATCATTTTAGAATCTTGCGTGTATATATTTCTTTATTTAAGACTTTTACAGATTGACCTCTACAACCTTCTTAGTGTGACATATTACACTTTATAAATGGAATTTATGTATAGTCGTATTCACGTTAATCGGGTGTTTGGTCTCATATTATTTAAAATGGACTTGATTTATAATCATGTTCACATTTAAGGCATTCACAACCTTTTTAGCATGACCTCTTATACTTTATAGTTGGGTTTGGCTTACAGCTATGTTCGCCTTAATTGGATGTGTGACATCTTACTCTTTTTAAAGATGAACTTACCTTATAGTCATATTAATGTTCTAGCCTTATCTAAATTTAATTCAAATTATCTATGTATAAAATTCAACCATATTTTAGAGATTTTCATTCTCGTTGTTTGTCGGCTGCCGTTAACAAGCATCGATTTTGAAAGCTTTATAACATGTTGATCGTTGAACATTGACTTGGATAAACTATAACATATGTTAACTTGTAACAATATCATCATCATCGTGTATAAAAATTTAGCTTATAGAATTTCCAACATTTTTTAGCCGTTGGATTTAACTTGTAACCTTTACGTTATTTTTAAATGTTGTTTATTAGAAAAATGTTCCATTTATTAACAAGTTTTGCATATATTCACTGTATAAGTTCAATATTCTTTAATCTGTAAATTTTATTGTCTTTATCATTATATATATATATATATATTTATATATCATCTACAATAATCATATTTTAACCTTATTTTAAAAAATAACAATCACTTCTTAATCTTCAAAGTTATTTTTAAAATTCATCGTTTAAGTGTATAATAGTTATTTTATTATGAAATTACATCTTATAAAAGCAACTACTTCATTAAAAAATTTTAAAAAAAAACAACTATGGCATATTTTATTTAGGCAAAATATTTCATTGATAACAATCATTTGGTCTCTCATTGGAAAAAACAATCGCACCATCATGTGAAAAAAAGAGTACATCAACCAAATTTACATATCAGTTTTATACACTTTTAAATAATGGATATTTTATAGATGTTTAGCATTACAATTCATATTTGCTAATCTATAAGCATCATGGTGTCGCTCTTATCTCCAAAATCATATTTATTAGTCCCATGAAACACCTTCCTAAATACTAAATATTATTCTCTAAAATATTTTACCTTAATCGTTTCATTGTATCTCATTTCCATCAAACTCCTATAGTGCTCGACTTTTACTTGTGTTTGCCCTCGGCGTTCTTATATCATATTAATACATAATTGTTTTCTTATCATTATACTCCAATAAATAATAATAAATTATATGGTTGGGAATTAAAATCCTTGCTGTAACGATGGCTTTCATACCATAAACCAAAGAAAATAGTGTTTTATTATTTGATGTTTTACGAGTAGTACAATACGTCCTCAAAACCTCATTAAGAAAATTAGGTCATTTAAATTTGACCAATTCAAGCTTCCTCTTTAGAGAATGAATGATGGTTCCATTGGTCACATTTACTTGTCCATTTGCTTCGAAAAATATTGATTTATCCCATAATTTCTGCAAAAAATATATCTTCATGTCATTTTGTAATTGAAAATCGTTAATCGTCATCAATAATTTTCGAACTTAAAATATATTAAAATATTTAACTGTAAAAATTCATAAATCTCATGAGATCAAATAATTTCCACAGATTCTTCTTTAACCCGTTAGTAAAATAGTCAACAAAAAATATCGAAAATTATGTATTCCCAGTTTCCATCGGTAGCGGATCTACCAAATATATTCCTCATATATCAAAAGGACAATGAGAAATATTTCACCTTATATCTTCAGTAGGTAAATGACTTGTATAAGTGAACCATTGGTATAAATCACAATTTTGAACCATCGGTTTAGCATCGACAACAATTATTTGCCAATAATACCCAACGGAAACAAAATATCTTATCAACACCTTAAATTCACATTCTACCCCTACAGTTCCCTCATGAAAGTCTCTTAGTGAATGAATACATATTTTTTTCTTCCTCATACATCTCAATAAAGTTCGTGTAAAATGTTTTTTTATATAAAACTACATAAAAAATAATGTATTTTGCAACTCGTAATCGCAAAGCTCAAGCTTGTGCTTTATCTCGGCACCAATCACCAAATTCTTTAATTAGAAAAACTTCTCAATTACCAATATTAATTAAAAATCGACGGTATATCTTTAATTATTATCAAGGGATTATCTTTCGTACAACCAAAGGTTTCTGATAACGCGGCGGAAATAGAAGAAGAAGCAAGGGTAACAAAGACTAAAATTTTTAGAGATAAAAATATATTATTCCAAAAACTTAAAATAATTTAAGGCATATGAGACTTTATATAAGAGCTTCTCAAAACCCTAAATTAGAATACAAGGAAATAAAATAAATCTCCTAAAATCAAATAAAATCAAATCTTAATATAATTAGATTTGATTTGAATAATATAAGATATTTGACTAAAATAAAATAAGCTTGTGTTTGGACTTTCTGAGCTACATCATCACCCCCCTGGTTGACAAGAATTCGTCTATGAATTCACAGCACCATCACCATCAACAACTAAAATTATTTTATTTTATTTTTTCCAATTGTTACATTGGGAATTATAATTGTTCCCCTTATCTGAATATGATAAATTCTTCTCGAGTGTTCCGTATTCGAAGTCACATTGAAGCCATCCAGTTGATGACAAAAAAATGGTTTCAAAAACTTTTCCATAGCCTGAAGACAACATCCTCATGTCCATTTGATGAAAAAATGGTTTTGAAAACCTTTTCATAGTCTGAGACAGCATCTCGATAAGCAAGTTTTACCTTGATCCGACGATTGGTAGCCAATTTAAACTCCTGCTGTAACTGGTCAATACGATCGTCTATCGAAACGCCAGGTGTGTCTCCTGCATACCAAACGATCTTCGAGATCTTCATGACCATAGATGTTGTTATCTCCTTTAGACCTTAAATCAGATAAACTCAGGATTCAGAAACATACTTGCCCCGCAGCGGGAACTGAAGCTCTTATACAAAACTGATAACGCGACGGAAATAGAAGAAGAAGCAACGATAGATGAAACCCTAATTGAAGGGTAACTTGATGAAACCCTAGTCTAAGGGTAAAAAAAACTGAAATTTTCCGAGATAAAAATATATTATTCCAAAAACTTAAAATAATTTAAGGCATATGAGGCTTTATATAAGAGCATTAGAATACAAGGAAATAAAATAAATATTCTAAAATAAAATAAAATAAAATAAAATATTAATATAATTAGATTTGATTTGAATAATATAATATATTTGAATAAAATAAAATAAAATAAAAAAAGTTTGTGTTTGGACTTTCTGGGCTACATCAGTTTCGAAGAAATCTACAACCACATTTTCCAAACATAACACTTGTTCATATGAAACCTCTTTAAAACGATTTTCCATATGCTTTACATCATCTAAAAATATTATTATATTTTCATATTTGATTTCAAAAGTTCTTTAGGATTGCCTAATTACCGACTCAGAATCTGACAATAATCAAATAATATTTACCCTACAACACCTCATCATAACCATAGTTATTTTTCACTCAGGTTCATTATTTGTAGAGATAAAATTTAACTTAATAGCTTACTTAATCTCATCACCTCATGGAACAATCTGGACAACGCTAACACTACTACCATATAAGTTTTAAGCACAATCAGCTCAAAATATCCATTCTTGGTCTTTTGAGTCAATTTATGTCAATTCTCACTCTTTTATTTCAAATATTTCATCTTGAATTCATTAATAAAAATCAAGCAAAGCTTGATATTTCATTGTTGTTTGTGGTTCAAATTATGTCTCACATTCACCTAACTCAATCGGCCATCTTCTTAATCGTCTTGATATATCTGATTTCTAAAGCACACTTCTTAAAGGAGAAGACATTAAAATGATTATAACATGAGTTTGAAAATATGATCGCATCTTCCTCTCTGCTACAACCAAACCAATAGCTAAGTTTTCCAAATTGAAACATTTGGTTTTAGCATCAACCAACATCTCACTCAACTAAAAAAATCATTTTTTGCATTTTGTTGTTTACTCTTATAAGAACGATTTTAACGTCAAAATTTGAATCGTTAGATATAAATATAATGACCCTTCTTGTTTGGGTCAAGATATAATTTCTGGTGAAGTAAGATACTATTTGAATATATTTAAAATCATTGTACGTTTATCATCCCAAACAAACCTCTTTGCTTCATAATATATCAAAAATCAAATGAAATTTATTAGATACTTTAAATTTAAACCTTGGATCAGCTAACAATGTTTCCAACTAACTTGGATCAATTTCAAATCCTTTTTTACTTATCACAAAACCTACAGATTTCCCCCACTTTATCCCAAACGAATATATCGATGGATTCAACTTCAAATTATATTTTTGAAGATTATCAAATGTTTCAAACATTGCCAACACGTGATCTCTTGCTTCATTACTTTTTACTATCACATTTTAATATAAGTCTCTATATTTTTCCCAACTACTTAGTAAAATTATGATTCACAAGTCGTTGATACGTAGCACCAACATTCTTCAAACTAAATAGCGTCACTTTATAATAATATAGACCTTTCTCCATCAAACAATTTGTACTATATTCATTACTTGGGTGTATTTTGATTTGATTTTACCCTGAACATATGAAGGAAAATATTTCATGTTCATTAGTTGCATCCAAAATTTGATCAATTTGAGGTAAAGAAAAAACATATTTTTATCAAACACGATTTAGATCAGTGAAATCAACGAATATTCTCCATTGTCTATTATTTTTCTTAACTAATACTATCTCCAACCATGTATGATACTTTGATTCTTGATTATGCCTTACTTTGAGTAATTTGTCCACCTCTTTAATTATAGCCTTAGGTTGTTCAACTTAAAATGTTATCATATACTATCGTATTGGTATCAATCTTCAATCAACGACTAATTTATGACATATGACTCACCTAATTACACTAGAAACATCTGATATACTCAAATCAAAGATATCAACATTCATCTTCAAACACACATACAACTCACTTTTAAATTTTTCATTTAGATGACCACCATATTTTACCAATTTTTCATCGTATAATACCAACTTCTCTATTTCTTATGTTGATTCGGTTAAAATCAAATATTTTCAGGGATCGTCCATTTCTCCTACTTTAACTTTCATCAAGGTTCAATGTTTTCAATCATTGCGCATCTATTGAAGTATTATATAATTTTTATTGGACAATATTCGCCGGATCTAGAGGCGTAAAATAGCAGTCCTAGTTGTTCTTTGACTTCCTCTTATAAATAGCATATCTCATCTTACAAAAAAATTCACACATTGATGATATGATGATGCTACAAGTACCATCATATGTAACCATGAGTGTCCAAAACAATTATTGTAAAAACTTTAAGCATCAAAAGACATTAACAATGTAGTCATCATCTTCTTAGTTACTCCTCATCCAACAATCACAAGTAATTCAACTTCCCCGATACAATTAGTTGATCAACTAGTAAAAACTCACTCAGTTTCCATTAGTCTTTTTGTACGGCGTTATACCAATGATTTGATCATATTTTTTATGATAAAATACATTAGATAAACTACCAGTATTAATCATTACTTTTATCATTATTACTCTATCAATTTACAAAGTCACCAACAAAGCATTATTACACATCAATGCATGATGATGTTAAAAATGGATTTATATGTAAATGCATAAATGATTTGTCAATGATATGAACTTCCAAATATTGTCTATGTCTTTTACTTGAAGAATTATTCCTTTCCATATAACGTATCTACTCCAAAAGTGTTACAAAGTGTTTGTTTATTACATTTTTGTTGCTTTCGAATATTACCTTCATATTTGTTTTCTTTTTTTTCACCTCTTTTACCTTTTTCACGAATTGAGCTAACTCTTTGTTATTAATTAACTTATGTATCTTATATTTTAACGGAAAATAATATTTAGTAGAATGTCCATGATCATTATGATCAGAAGAATAATATTTTTTATCCTCTCATTGGCAGGCTCAAACGTAACCCTCAACGTCCGATAATTTACTTTATCTCTTGTTTAATCATAAATTATAGTAATTTATGTCATCAATATAGTAAATATTCTATTTTGATTATCATAGTAAGAATAGTACGGCCTATTAACTAGTTTTTCTAGCAATATCTAGAACTTTTTGGATTCATTTGGCTTCTTTTCTAAAGTATCAAACCTTCGTTCTAATAATTAGCTTGTACCATTCCTCTTCATTTTACTTTTAATTTAATAAACATTTGTTAATGTCTCAAAAGACATCTCATTGAATCAATTATAAACTTGATCAAATCCTATAATATCTTGTTGTCCACTAGAAAACGCTCGTTTAAATATTTCCAACGATACACTATTTTTGCAACCTTTCGAATTGTTCATCTTTTAATAAAATATTTGAATATAATCCCTTAAATGATTTATCACTCTTTTTTTAAACGCCATGATGTAATATCCATCGTTCTTGATTATCTTATTCATAATAAACTGACTTCTAAACAACTTTCATAGATCTTCAAAACTATCAATCGACCCCAAATGAAGGTTATTAAACTAAACTAGAGTATTTCCCTTAAAAGTCATGGAAAATATTCTACACAATAAATTCGTCTGGATTTAATCCTAACATTGTATTGTGAAATTGTTCCAAGTGATGCTCAAGATCTTATGTTTCGTCATATATTTATATATGATATGGGTGTAACTTCCTTGGCAATTCTTCTTCAAGAATTCTATGAGTTAACGTGGATTGTACCAAAGTATAACGTGCTAGCTTATGTGTTTTATACATTTTCTGACATTTGTCTATTATTTAGTTTTTTCCTCTATTGGTCTTTTCTTTAGATGACACTTCATTAAACGACTATTCATAGTCATTACTATTTTTTAAGCATCTTGCTTAGCGTGAAGAGTATCATTCTTACTTACATCTTCACCTTGATCTATCTTGTTTCTCAAATACATTTTTTAGTTATCTACAATAAAGTTTTATCCATTATATCAAATCTATTTTGTCCTTTTTTGTCTCTTTGGTTTTGCAACATGTTAGATTTATGATGTTCTTATTGTAAGTCGTTCACCTGCAAATCTAAAGAACAAAATTAATAACTTGACATATTACCTTCGTTTATTACCGTAAATTGTTGAAATGATCTTACATCAACTATTTCCTATTGAATTGGTAATGATGTTACCAACTGATTAAAACCCAGATTTAATGGTCCATCTAGTGCAGCGTCATTTTCTTGAACCGGAGATACTATCATGGATCTTCCTGGTATCATCATTGAATTTTCACGTACTTTTTTATTTCTACAAGTCGGTGAAGCAACGTTTGTATTTCTTGAAATCATTGATGGAGATTCGCGTATAAGATCTCCTTGTGCACCTCCCTTTTCGACTCATCAATGATTCATCACCTTTGGTTAACAAACAAAATTTGTAAAAATTCCCATAGATGCCACCAAAAATCATGAAAGAAACCTTCGTTGTATATATTGCCAATGATTACATGACTCAATATACTCAAGATTAATAAAGGTTAAGATTCTGAAGGTATTTTTCTCAGTTAATCATTCAACATTTTTCCATAATGATGACATCAGTATTTATAATGATTGGAAATCTTAAGTATTCAGGATGAATGATATGTGTATCTTAAGACGTGTGACATTCTTCCATTATATAATTTAGGTTTATGCCCTCTAAATATTATAGGAAAATAAGTAATATAGTTGATATATCTTGAAGTCTTTTTCTATCCACGTGGCAACTCACACTCAACTCAACTTAATCAAACCCTCTTCAAGTTTTATAGTCTTCTACTTTTGTTTGACATGCCCATCATCTACTTTGCTTTAAGATTCTTTTTATATTATCTCTTTTTTTCATGGTAATTGTTGACCTCATGTGTCATCTTGAATCACATGTCATTGTTAGTCTTATGCATCATCTGACTATCATAATATCTTCCAAAATTACTAATCTCATTCATCATATACATACCTACTTATGCAAATATCATGTATCGTCTTAGTTATGCGGAATAAGAACTAGACGATGCTTTAATTTCAACATATTTCTTATAAAAAAATTATTTCATCGTTATCTCAACCAATACATCGGCTAGCATTTTTACCTTTAGAAGAAAAATTTTATTTTTATTTTAACCAAATGTGAACCCTTACCTTTTCCAATAATGATAATGGCGTCCTAACGGTATATAACCTTATCACTTTTCTCTCCTTGACGATTCGATTTTATATTTCTTAATAACTTAAGTCTATAAAGTAACAAAATATAACAATCAATATCTAGTGAAAATGTGAATTAAGATTACATATCGAATGCAAAGTACGAACGAAGGTATCAATTACAAGTGTAAATCGTAAATCAAGATTAAATGCGAAGTGTGAATCAGTGTATAAATGTTGAATGTAAAATGTGAACCTATGTATCAATCACAAATAATAAATGTAAACACAAAATGTGAATAATTATCAACTACTAAATGTGAAATGTGAATTTGATTTTTACCTTTTCTTCTAAGCAATATTTTCATCAAATGTTTGTTAGTTACTTTTTAAATTCTTAATCTTATTCACATATTAAAATTATGATGTGATTTAGTTAGTGGTTTCTTTAGATACCTAAGTATTTATAAAATAATTCTTCTCTTTTAAGTAAGTCTATATGAAGTACAAACAACGTTTTATAGAGAAGTTCTTCTATTGGAAGTAGATGTTTTTTTAAGAGCAGTAGAGTTACTCCTTCGTGGTTGAACATAATACATATTTTGTTCATTAACTTCATCTAAAGATTCACCATCATTATTCTCGTCTTTCGTTCCATAATCTTCCAAATTATGCTAGAAATCACCACTAGTCCCCCATATTTTGCATTTGTACCATACTAGCCCTTTTTGTTCACTTTTGTTTTCTAGTAGTCCCATAAATTAAAACTTTGCATGTTCAGTCCCCTCCGCACGTATAATTACTTAGGAGCTTCCACGCGATAGCTCAATCAATAGATTTTTCGTCTCACATTTGGTGTTTCTAATCTTTTGTCAATAATATTTGTCTTTTAAAATTTAAATTTTATTGAGCAAATATTATGAGAGCAAATATGAGATGAGAATATACTATTTGAGCTGCTACGATGCTACTTCTAATTAATCGCAGGTAATAAAGACTAAACATTAATTTTTTTAAGACTTAGGGGAGTACTAAGAGACAAAAGTGAACAAAAGTTAATAGTTTGATAAAATGCAAAACATAGATTACTAGTGGTGATTTTTACCCCCAAATTAGCTCAATTATCTCGATCATCTTCTTTTATTCATTAGAACTCTCTTCTAACTCTAAGACATAAACATTAAACGCCTCTCGTTAGATATCTATGAAAGCCAATAGTTCTACCATAACCTACAAAATTATTAAATTAATTTGCTTAAATATGAAGCGTGAAATATTACACTACTAAGTGTAAAACAAGAATCATAAAAAGAATAATCACAAATCAAGAATCATGAATCATAGAGTAAGCACATACCTGATTATCTTTAATGTTTTCAAATGCAAAAAATCAAATTAACATATGCATCTTCTTCAGTTTTCAGCCATTTTAAACATTTTGGGTATCAAACCGTTTCTATTAGTTCCTTCCCCAATCATTGAGTGTTTCATAATAAATGGTTGCATGTAATTTATATAAGAATTATTATATATATTGATTTATATCTATATTAGAAAACATAGTGAGATACGAACCACCAATACATAAACACATCCTATGAATATTTTTAGGTTTGTTAACGCAACAACTCTTTATTAAATTCATAAGTTTTCCATGTTATAGCATAATCATAGTTATTATTATTATTTCCATGTCTTTGACGTAGTAATCTGCGTTGAAGCCAATATATCACCTGATTTAAGAATAACAATGCCGAACATGTTAACAACAACAATATATACACATCTTTTACAATTTGTTATCGTCTAGTTCTAAAAGCTTTTGTTATTTCATCCTAAGATATAGAATAAGTAATAAATTTAATGAAGAAAATATGACTCAATAAGAAAACCAAACATGAATCATGAAACCATAAGAAAATATTATATTATGTGAAAAATATGACACAACAAGTAACTGATATTCTATAAGTGAACCGCAAAACAATTATGACAACAAATCCAAAGTATGAATTGAGATATAAAAATATTATTGTCACACAAAATCCACACATTGATCTTCAAATACTTATTTGTGGTAAAGGTTTTTTACCTGGGTGTCTTCCTTGAATTGAGTCGGAGATATATGTTTTTATTATTCTTGACTCTCGTGCTTTTGTTTATTTTTTAAATTATAAATTTTTGGAATTTGACAACATTAGCTCTACATCACGCTTCAAACCAAAGATAGTCTTTACATATTTGGTGTAAGTTTTAAAAATTTAGACTTCAATTTGAAAGCTTATTCATAGTGTAGTAGGTCGTGATGTTTTGTACTATAAATTCTATTGTATCATAGTTGTTGTTTTTATTTCTTACCAGATCATGTATATTTTTAAAAGACAATAAAATGGCGTTCTTCTTATTATTTTGATGTAAACCATTTTTTCCTCCATCCATTTGATAAGAGAATATATATTTGATTTGAAAAACCAAACTATGCCTATCTTGTTTGCATCAAATATAAGTTATGTCAAGTGCGAAACATAACTGACGTGAAGCACGAAACACAAAAAATTACAAATGTGAATCTTGAAACACTACTATATCATAAATACGAAGTGCGAACACTTTAAATACGCAAGACTACATATATTTTTTTAAACTGAAAATTCATTCATCGAAATTAGGGCTAAATTGGGCCTTAAAAAGTTTCAGAAGGCTAACATCTAATAGCTAACACAAGTTACAGTGAAAAGATGAAAGTAAAGGAGGCAATAACAAATTTCCATTTCCTCCGAAAATTAAAAAGACAGTAGCTCTTCCAAAAATTGAAATTTAATCCTTTCAGATTCCAACTCTTTAGGCTTTAGGCTATGATCTTGAATTGAATCAAACTCAACCAGTATTCCAATTGAGATGCTCTCAATCTTTATGTCCTATCATCTTCAAGAGTAAACGAAGAACGCACTAGCTTTAAAAATAAAACAGATCCTGCAAAAAGAGATAAAGATTGACAATTGTTAAGTAGAGCTTGTTGTTTATTAGTGAGAAAAGCTACAAAACAAACAATCAGGGATATACACAACAGGTATCAATCTGATTAGTCTTCAAAATTAAAATAACCTAGGCTTAAACTTTCATGAACAGAGTGATTGCGTTTAAAGAATTTGGGGCTTGAAAATTAGAAAACTCAGTTTTAATTTTACATTTCAGGGTCCATTTAGCCAGCCAATCTGATGCCTTGTTTTGGATCCTTGAAATATAAGAAATAGTCATAGATGAAGTTATAAATCTTCGACAGTAGTGAAGAATTTGATTCAAATGCCAAAGATGCTTACCACTGGAAAGCATGTTAACTAATAGAAGGGAAACCATTTCGATTTCTACCTTATTCCAATTGCTCTTTTTGCAGTGCAATAAACCATCTACCAGAGCACGAGATTCTGCCATAATCGGTGTAAACTTGCCGTAGATATTGGTGGCTCCTCTAATAATAAATATAGTCCAAAGGATAATAATAAATATATAATTCTAACATGAACCATAGGAGTTGTAGACCATGATCGAACTTTTAACATGTGAGCTATAATTATAAACTTTTTTATTTTGATTTTAAAATTTTCAGAGCAGTAACACCATAACCTCCAAACGAATTTACATTCAATTAAAAATATATATATGTGACATTCAATATTACAACTGAATTTAACATTCAGAGGCAATAACAAAATTTCTCAACAGTATTTCGTTATTTTGCATATTAAAATAATATTTTATAAACTCAAAACAATATTTCGTAAAAAGTACCCACAATTAAAAATAATAATAATAAGTAGTTTTTTTTATAACGGTTTCTTTGCGAGTGTACGTGTGTATAAATATACTTATGTTAAGCTTTTTTCTATTAAATAGGAAGGTGTTTCTATACCTGACAATATAAATGAGATTGGGTCCATAACTTCATGGAGACTAGGCTCACCCCTTAAGTTTGTCAATGGATTTAATGGGTTTGTTAAAGAGAGCTCTTGTATGTGTGCTATTTAGAGTCGGCCCAACTAAAAACAAAAATAATGCTCTCAAACAGTTTTAGTGTATGCTTTCTCAACAAAGTAAAACTAAAAAATTACTTTAAACGGCGTTTATTTTGATTGGTTTGATTCTTTCGGGTTTTCAAATTAAATGGATGTTGGTTTGGGAATAATTGCTCTTTAAGTGGTAGTCGAGTTGGTTGAGTAAGGCATGCTTGTGATCATGGTTTGAATTCGTTTACGTATGCTTTGAGTCTGTCACCTTGTGTAGTTTACTTTCTGACGTTGGTTTGCAGGCTATTGCGTTTATCGTGTGCGCATTTGCGCATTGCGCTTTGAGTAGCGACTGTCGGTTTCCTCCAAAAAAAAAGATTACTTTAAACCAATATAGAAAAAATACTAAGATTTAAAAAAACCGATGAGCTCGGTTTATATACTTTTTGGAATGACAAACATAAATAAATATATATTTTTCAGTTGTATTAAAAAATAATTCTATTATTATTTATACTTATTAATTTAAAAAAAAGTATCATCCCACTAATTATGTACATATAAACGGGATTACTAAATATAACTATCAAACTTAATTTTATTTTTTTTATTTTTTTAAATTTGTTAATTTTTTTAGAATAAACTCAAACCAACGATCGCCCTATTAATATGGGAAATTTCATCTCCAAATTATCGGTTTAGAGTTTAGTGGGTTCTAAATCTCTTGATTTGTCTTTTGTTATCACAAAAAAAAATCAATTTTTTTTTTGTCATCCTCGATCTGTAGTTTCTACGGTAGATTGTCGTTGTCGAAACAAAAAAGATCTTTCATATTACTCTTCACTATGACAATTGTGAATAAGAAGATGTTATTTGTGAAACTTAATATTTATGTGTTGCGAAGCACATTATATTTTAGACTTTTTTAAATGCAAATTTTTTAAACTTATGATAGTTTAAGTTTGAATTGGTAACAGATGGTCTCTTGAACTATGAAACTAGATATTATAAAAACTAAGAAACTTAAACTACTCATGTGTTGGAAAATAATCATATTTCGCACGTGGTCTCAAAATTTGTCGTACCTTAGCAAATTGCATAGTGATGTTCACCATATTGTTCGGAATTATGGTGAATTCTGAAACAAAATTCTCCAGATTATGGAAATTTTTATACCATAATCCGTCACGTTAATTAGAAAAAATTCAAACGTATGTCACCACATCGATGACGAATAAAACTAACTATTTTGTCGATGCACTGACGAATTAGGATTGACCATTCCAACCATGAATATGTTGGTTTTGTTAGGACTCATATATTAGTTTGATGCCGTGGTAAAAAGATTGACACGACTTATTTACTTTAGATGTTTGTTTTTATCGTTTTCAACCTAAGCCATGAATACAAAAATCTACGATAATTGTCATGAAATATGTTGTAATATACGTGTGAAACCATGTATAAATTATATACGAAACATGAAAAAAAAATGATTCGAAACGATATAGAAATAGTTTATACGAAACCTCATAATTGATTTTGCCACATCAACACTGAATAAAACTAACTATTGGAATGTTGAATTACGTTCAGACTTTAAAACCATTAATATTATGGTTTTATTGGGATTCATATGTTTTTTGCTATTGAGGTAGCAAAATTTACATGAAATATTGACTTTAGATTCTTGTTCTTATCGTTTCCCAGCGTTGGTAAAAAATACAAAAAATATACAATATTCTTTACAAAATCTAGTATAATTACAAAAACCAAACCTAAAGTAAAATATATGTGAAATGTGTGGTACGCATGATGCAAAAATGATGAGAAATTATATATGTAAAAACGCGTTGTTTATTTCGCCACATCAGTGATTGATAACACTAATTATTTTACTAATACAATAATGAATTATGATCGAGCATTTTAACAACTGATTGGTAGGTTTTGTTAAGATCCATGTGTTAGTTTTGTGTTGTGGTAGCAATATTTATATGAAAGATTAATTCTGGATGCTTATTCTTATTATTCCGCAACCTAGGCCATAAGTAAATTCTGGAACCATACTACAAAATCTAATATATTATAAATGTGAAACATTGTTAAAATTATATAGAAAAACTTGTAATACTGTATTGATAAGAAACAATAGAGAAATGATATATGCCAAACCTATATAAAAAATAAAAACAATTGGAAATCTTATTATATTTTTATGTTTTGGATCAAATTATGGATGAGTTCAGTATATAGCATACCATACGGGTCAAGCGAGGGAGCTTGAGTAGAGAAACAAATGATAGCTCCGCCAGAACTGGTATACAACACCAGTCATGATTTGGACATTGTATCATCATGTTCTCAACTCCAAGATACAAGTGTTACGGCACATGAGCATAGTATTAGAATAATTTACAGAAAAAATTATATCCCTCCACTTCAGACACTATGGTTATTTTGAATTTAAAAATCATATGGCCTACAAAATATGGAGAATTCATTTAATAATAAAACTTAATTTTACATTTATGAGACATATTATACATATAATCATATATGTGAAACTTATATTTATGTTGTAAAAGATAACTTTCATGCAATTATGCTCTCCTTCTCGAAGAAATTGGTGGTATTTGATCATACACATGGTATGTTTACATACTAGTGCATATTTATCATCATTTGGGTGAAGCATCGGAACACAAAACAAAAACCATGTATGATTTTATAGGCTCTATTATATACATAGATTATCGATAAGTTCCCTATTTTCCATCTCGTTATATGCTCGGAGTAAATTCTGGAACCACACTCCAAAATCTATTATATTATAAATTTGAAACATTGTTAAAATTATATAGAAAAACTTGTAATACTGCATTGATAAGAAACAATAGAGAAATGATATATGCCAAACCTATATAAAAAATAAAAAACAATTGGAAATCTTATTATATTTTTATGTTTTGGATCAAATTATGTATGAGTTCAATATATAGCATACCATACGGGTCAAGCGAGGGAGCTTGAGTAGAGAAATAAATGATACCTCTGCCGGAACTGGTATACAACACCAGTCATGATTTGGACATTGTATCATCATGTTCTCAACTCCAAGATACAAGTGTTACGGCACATGAGCTGAGTATTGGAATAACTACAGAAAAATGATATCCCTCCACTTCAGACACTATAGTTATTTCTGAATTAAAAAAACATATGGCCTACAAAATATGGAGAATTCATTTAATAATAAAACTTAATCTTACATTTATGAGACATATTATACATATAATCATATATGTGAACTTATATTTATGCTGTAAAAGATAAATTTCATGCAATTATGCTCTCCTTCTCAAAGAAATTGGTGGTATTTGATCATACACATGGTATGTTTACATACTAGTGCATATTTATCATCATTTGGGTGAAGCATCAGAACACAAAACAAAAACCATGTATGATTTTATAGGCTCTATTATATACATAGATTATCGATAATTTCCCTATTTTCCATCTCGTTATATGCTCGGAGTAACCATACTCCAAAATTTAATATATTATAAATTTGAAACATTGTTAAAATTATATACAAAAACTTCTAATACTGTATTGATAAGAAACAATATAGAAATAATATATGCCAAACCTACATAAAAAATAAAAAATAATTGGAAATCTTATTATATTTTTATGTTTTGGATCAAATTATGGATGAGTTCAATATATAGCATACCATACGGGTCAAGCGAGGGAGCTTGAGTAGAGAAAAAAATGATACCTCTGCCGGAACTGGTATACAACACCAGTCATGATTTGGACATTGTATCATCATGTTCTCAACTCCAAGATACAAGTGTTACGGCACATGAGCTGAGTATTGGAATAACTACAGAAAAAATGATATCCCTCCACTTCAGACACTGTGGCTATTTCTGAATTTAAAAAACATATGGCCTACAAAATATGGAGAATTCATTTAATAATAAAACTTAATTTTACATTTATGAGACATCTTATACATATAATCATATATGTGAACTTATATTTATGCTGTAAAAGATAAATTTCATGCAATTATGCTCTCCTTCTCGAAGAAATTGGTGGTATTTGATCATACACATGGTATGTTTACATACTAGTGCATATTTATCATCATTTGGGTGAAGCATCGGAACACAAAACAAAAACCATGTATGATTTTATAGGCTCTATTATATACATAGATTATCGATAAATTCCCTGTTTTCCATCTCGTTATATGCTCGGAGTAAATTCTGGAACCATACTCCAAAATCTAATATATTATAAATTTGAAACATTGTTAAAATTATATACAAAAACTTCTAATACTGTATTGATAAGAAACAATATAGAAATGATATATGCCAAACCTATATAAAAAATAAAAAACTATTGGAAATCTTATTATATTTTTATGTTTTGGATCAAATTATGGATGAGTTCAATATATAGCATACTATACGGGTCAAGCGAGGGAGCTTGAGTAGAGAAAAAAATGATACCTCTGTCGGAACTGGTATACAACACGAGTCATGATTTGGACATTGTATCATCATGTTCTCAACTCCAGGATACAAGTGTTACGGCACATGAGCTGAGTATTGGAATAACTACAGAAAAAATGATATCCCTCCACTTCAGACACTGTGGTTATTTCTGAATTTAAAAAACATATGACCTACAAAATATGGAGAATTCATTTAATAATAAAACTTAATTTTGAATTTTGGGGTGTCATGCGAAAGTTTTTTAATCAAGTGCAAAACTAAACATTACAAAAACATTTAATACATCTAATTTAGCTAAAATTTACAGAGTTAAGATGCATATCTAATCAGATATTAGGCAATTATAGAGATTAGATACACTTCTAATTAGGAATTTAAAATTTAGTTAAATGTATTGATTTTTGAGTTGACATATTAGTTAACAATAAACTCTATTTATTTTAACCAATTATGATATAGCGAGAAAAACAATTAAGTATTAAATATAAAAAATATTGTCGCATTCTAGTTTTAAATATAAATACTCCAAACTCATGGACAAACTACAACAACAAAAAAATACCTTAGCGTGAGAGAAAAATAACTAAAAGCAAATGTTTCTAGAGGATGATAAAAGATCATATTAGGGTTGAGATAATTACAAATCTGGTCAACAACCATCAAATAAAAATCATTATCAGATTCACCTTCTGATTCACTTTCTGATGAACCTGAGAATTAAAGATAACGATGAAATTTACTCTGAAGATTCATCATATGATGGGATTCATCTTACTTTGATGATCACCGTGTCAAGGTATTTAACCCTTCAAACTATAAATTATTAAAGGATGAGTTCATGATGAATGAAGTTTCCAAGAATTAAGGTTGGTGGGTGTGAGACTTTGATTAGTGAATCTATTATGTTTTGTTTATTTGTGTTTTACTGTTTTGTTTTGGTAGGTTCCATTTATTCACTCTGAACAATATATATGTTTTTAAATATTTTTAACCGGACCAATAATAACCTATATATATTCACTCAACCGCTCCTTTGAAAATTATATAAGGCTAATTTTTGTTGTTATTTTTATTCGTACTAGCTTATTATCTTTATTCCATTTTTTCAACTGAAACCCTAAATACATTTTTTCACCAACTCTGTTTCTTAAAGGCCACTCTTTTGGATTAGTATAAATAATAGAACAACAACAAAGGAAAATGGTGATCAAAATATATAAAAAATAATTTAATAGAAATAATTTCCTACCTCTTTCTCGATTTTTACAATCATTAACTAGGCTTTAGATTTGAAAATTAAACCCTTCACCAAATTTGGCGTCGTTTTTTAAAAACCTTCCTTCTCAAAGTCAATGACTCGGGTATAAATTAACCAATAGTAATGATAAGATTGGAAATCGAAAGGGAAACCCCAGAAACCCACGTAACTTGAGGCAATCCATTAACTTCCCTAAGATTCATAGCAAGCCCTTCAACGGATAAAAGCAACTTAGGGTAAAGCAAACCCTTGGACAAGACGAGTATAACGCAGACTATGCTAGGACATGGTATTTAGGAAGAAAGGTTGCAATCAATGAGCAACCGGTCAGAGTAGCGTCCAAAACTCAATATGGGTTAACTCAATCCCATGGTGACCCGGTGGATTCGAAAAATCTAGTGCCTGCCAATCATACATTGGTACATGGAGGAAATCTTCCAAAAGGCCAAGGTATGTCGTATACACCATCGAATATCCATTTTCTAAATATGCATATCGAATAGTTGAAGAGAGAGAACTCCAGATCAAATCAGTTGCAAGCGGAACATAATCATGAGGCTAAAGTAAGGATAGAGAAGATAAAAGAAGCATCGCAATTGTTAACGAATAAAGTCTTGTTAGAGAATAAAGTAAAGTAAAAGTCGGATAGAGAGTTCATTAAAGTAAGTCACACAGAGAAAATGGGAGAAAATATGGAGAATGGATAGCACGAATGAGAGAACTATTGTAAAACAATTGCATAAAATGAAGTTAAAAAGTGATGAGTACGAGTACCATTTGATGAGGTTTGATTTTTCTTTAGTAAATTGCTAAGGAAAAATTCTAGAAAGAGAAAATGCTAGAGATTTTTAGAGAGAGAAAACACAAGTACAAATGAGTTTCAAAATAGAAGTGTTCAACTTCTTTATTAAAGTAGTCTGGTCTTTTATATAGAGGAGCCAAGACTTAGTCTCAAACTGAATCTGTTACAAAAGTGGACTAATTGCTATTTAGTCCTTATAAATTATACAAAATCACAAATATCCTCTAAAACTTACACCACTCACAAATTAAGGACAAATTTACATTATTTATAAATTAATCCTTAAAACTCTGTTTCCATATCAGAAGCCCCCTAGTTCTCATGTCAGTAAATAAATGAGAACTAAAACGTCCTCAAATCCGTTTTGTCTTCGAATCTTTAACCTGTCAAAAATCAATATGCAACTGTTCGAGGCCATTAGCTTAAACTATTATTCGAAGCATGTATAATATAAAAGATTAAAAACATATTCGAACCAAAGGATAAAATTCAATTAGTTAGCTTCGAATAACCTTTGTAGGTAAATATAGACCAATAAATTTGTAATCACTTCAAATCAATGTAATCGCTTATCACTTCGAATCGATGTAATCGCGTATCACCTCCAAGCGATGTAATTACTTTCTATTAAAATTTTCCTCAAAGTATTATGTAAATAAATCATCTTCGAATGTAACGGTTTAGAGAGAAGTTAGAGTTTTTGGCTACGTTCATCTGCTCCTCCCCTCTTCCCAGGATTCTCACCGCAAAATTCAAATTTCCCGATCAACCTTCATCTTCTCCGATAATCCCTTACCTGGTTTATGAGAAAGAAACCAAGAACCAAAAAGTCGAAGGCCATTCTTCCTAAAACACCAGAATCCTCTGATACTGATAGTAACCTAATGTCTACTCTCAATAAATCTTTAAGTGCTGAATATTCCATGGATGTTTTCGCAGTCTCCCCTCGAGATCACAAAAACAATAAGACCCCGGCTTAATTCTTTCAACAATTGTATAAGGCCCTTCCCAATTTGGAGCCATTTTCTGAGGCTCTTTTCCTTTGTGTGCAGGAAAACGTTTCGCAACACTTTATCACCTTCTTTAAATTCTCTTCTTTTCACCTTCGAATCATATCTACTTCTCATAAGAGTTTGATAATGGATTGCATTCAAATGAGCTCGAACCTTTTTTTTCCTTAATCAAATCCAAATTTGCCCTTCGAATTTCGTTTTTAACTCTTTCAGAATATTGAGATATTCTAAAAGATAGCATCGTAGATTCAATAGGACTAACTGCATGCATACCATATGCCAAAGCAAAATGAGTCTCTTTTGTAGCCTCTCTTGGAGTTGTTCGATAAGCCCAAAGCACCTCTTGCAAATAATTTGGCCATTTTCTTGCTGCCCCCGATAGATTCTTCTTCAAGCCATCTAAAATTGTTCTATTTGTCACTTCCACTTGTCCATTAGCTTGAGGATGAAAGGGCGTCGAAAAACATTGCTGAATTTCTTTAGAAGTACAGAATGCAGCCATTTCCCTATTGTTAAATTGAGGGCCATTATCTGTTGTAATTCTCTGAGGAACCCCAAAAGGACAACAGATATTATTCATAATAAATTTGATGACATCTTTTGCTTTAGTGCTTGATAGTGGTTCTGCTTCTTCCCACTTCGTAAAATAATCCACCGCCACAGTTATCATCTGCCTTCCCCCAGAAGCCATCGGCAAAGGTCCCACCAGATCAATTCCCCACCTATCAAATGGTATTGCCTCAGATATAGACATAAGCGGTACTATTGGTCTGTGAATAACATTAGCAAATCTTTGACAAGTATCACAACCTCGAACTAAATATTTAGCATCGTTCATCATTGTATGCTAGTAAAACTCAACGCGATAAAGCTTTGAACCCACAACGAGATGGTCTTCTATAAAGTTTAGGACCATTTAAGCAGACCATTAATACGATGTTTAGGTAAGAAAGAATCGTAAGAAATATTGTCAGAATTGCATGATGGTGAAGGGTCAGCTCATTGTGGGTTCAAAGCTTTATCGCGTCGAGTTTTACTAGCCTACAATCATGAACGATGCTAAGAATTTAGTTCGAGGATGTGATACTTGTCAGATATTTGCTAATGCTATTCACAGACCAACAATACCGCTTATGTCTATATTTGAGGCAATACCATTTGATAGGTAGGGAATTGATATGGTGGGACCTTTGTCGATGGCTTCTGGGGGAAGGCAGATGATAATTGTGGCGGTGGATTATTTTACGAAGTGGGCATAAGCAGAACCACTATCAGGCACTAAAGCAAAAGATATCATCAAATTTATTGTGAATAATATATGTTGTCGTTTTGGGGTTCCTCGGAGAATTACAACAGATAATGGCCCTCAATTTAACAATAGGGAAATGGCTGCATTCTGTACTTCTAAAGGAATTTCAGCAATGTTTTCGATACCCTTTCATCCTCAAGCTAATGGACAAGTGGAAGTGACAAATATAACGATTTTAGATGGCTTGAAGAAGAATCTATCGGGGGCAGTAGGAAAATGGCCAAATTATTTGCAAGACGTGTTTTGGGTTTATCGAACAACTTCAAGAGAGGCTACAAAAGAGACTCCTTTTGCTTTGGCATATAGTATGGATGCAGTTAGTCGTATTGAATCTACGATGTTATCTTTTAGATTATCTCCATATTCTGTAAGAGTTAATGACGAAATTCGAAGGGAAAATTTGGATTTGATTGATTAAAAAAGGGTTCGAGCTCATTTGAATGCAATCCATTATCAAACTCTTATGAGAAGTAGATATGATTCGAAGGTGAAAATAAGAGAATTTAAAGAAGGTGATAAAGTGTTGCGAAAGGTTTTCCTGCTGACAAAGGAAAAGAGGCTCGAAAAAATGGCTTCAAATTGGGAAGGGCCTTATACAGTTGTTGAAAGAATTAAGCCAGGGTCTTATCGTATTTGTGATCTTGAGGGGAGACTGCTAAAACATCCATGGAATATTCATCACTTGAAGCTTTATTATGAGTACACTTTTTTGTACTTTGGAATTTTTGTTTCGAATGGCGCACTATTTCCTACCCTGTTGGTCCAGGAGAGTTTAACGAGGTGCCATTTACATGTACATATTCAAGTTTATCAATAAAGTTCATTTTTTGGCCAATGGTTGTTTACATTTATTTGGACACTATCTTAGCAAATCATCAAATATTGATCATCTTTTAGATTAGTTAAGAGTTGAATATTCCAAAGTGTTTATGACATTTTTCGAAGAGATAACCATATTTTATAACCACATTACATTTGTTATTTCAAAGTGAATGCTTAAAAGCACACTGAGAATTTTGATGAGCTAATCAAGCTTAACAACACATTCATATCGTTTCGAAGAGATACAATTTTTTTGAAGAATTATAATACCCATCAATTGTTATTAAGGTATTTGAGGTGGTAAGTGTATATTATTTTGTTAAGATTTTGCAATCATTTTTTTTATTAAGTATTTGAGCCCACCTTCTTTGATCAGAAACATGTGGCATTGGAGGAAATTGATGGGCTGAAAGGCAGTATGAAATGCATTATTTCATTCATTTTCAGCCCAGGCGGCGAGTTTTTGGAAAATATCTTTAGCAACTTCTCGACGTGTTGAGTAGCGCTTCGAAATTTCTAGTATAAGTTACCAAAATAAAATGTTAAAAAATAATAAAATAAAAATTTGTATTAAAACGTAAAAGTTTTGAAGAACTTACGCTTGATTCTCCAAACAAGAGTTAATTTCGAAGGGTTAGCTTCGGAAATTTTCTTGCCATTTTCCCAAGCCCCAGATATGAAAACAAATCTTTGTTTCCAGAATTTATCATCCAGAAGATCGTTGATGATCTTGAGGTCCTCCATCAATGTGAGGTAATAGAATGAAAGTTTCGGACCTTTTGAAAGTTGAGTCAGTGAGATGAAGTCTTTAATGCTGATAGGAATTTTGGATAGATGGGATGCCATGATCACTGACATGAGGGTTAACCATTGATTCAGTGTCACCTGTGTAAGGCATAAACTAAGGACTTCGAAGTACTCTATGATCATCGGATCTAGTGGAAATCAAAGACTCCAGTTGATGATTTCTGGGTATACCACTAGTTCATCATCCTTGCAGTCGAGAGGAGTTTCTCCTTCTTTTGGTAGACGAAGGGTTATGTTTTCTCCCATTCCCCATTGCTTCTTAAGGGCCGAGGCTTGACTTTCTCTGTAGTATATATATATATCAACTTTCTTAAAGCCAATAATATACTTGCTTTCGTGGTTCCTTAGATTCCTCCCAATGTTTGCTATTTCTTCTTCGGAGATGGAGAAAATATCAGCCTATTCTTGAGAATCAGCCTCAAGATCAGTTTTCATAGCCTATGAGTCAACTTCATTGTCTTTTGAAATTTCTTCTCGAGGATCTTGAGAAGTTGGGATATTAGTTTCTGTAAGAGGGTTAGCAATCTCAGACGCCTCCGCCATCACTTCTCTTTGATGAGGATCGTTAGTAGTGGTATTTGAGGGAAATGGAGTTCGGATGATTGTTGATTCATCTCCCATGGCGATGAAAGTTTTTCTTGGTTTGGTTAATGAGGCTTTTTCCGAGGAAGGGTTATTTGATTTCAATTTCAGAGGAGAAACTCTGCTTTGAGACGAGGAGGCTCGAGGTTTTTTAGGACCTGAGATTTTAGATGACGTGTGCTCTTCGATCATGGGAGAAGGTGAAAGATTTGGGACTTTGGTAGGATCGAAATTACTGTAATATAATGTCTCAGTTGTAGTTCCAACTGGACCACCTCGAATTAGTCATGCTCTTTTGTATTCTTCAGCGCTTTGCGTAATTCAAAAATAATCGTAAGATCCGAACACTAGGTTACTATCAGTATCAGAGGATTCTGGTCTTTTGGGAAGAATGGCCTTCGACTTTTTGGTTCTTGGTTTCTTTCTCATAAACCAGGTAAGGGATTATCAGAGAAGATGAAGTTTGATCAGGAAATTTGAGTTTCGCGGTGAGAATCCTGGGAATAGGGGAGGAGCAGATGAAGGTAGCAAAAACTATAACTTCTCTCTAAAGCGGTTTTTGTGTGAGGAGAGTTGGAATGAAAGATATGTTGTATTTATACTAAAGTAAGTGAAGACGTGTGAAGATCGAGAGACATATATGGTGATAGGTTGGAATATGAATCGTTGAGTGGATTAGATGTTCGCCATCTGTCAGGCTAGATTATTAGGGTCATGATGAATATAACCGTTACATATGTAACTGTTACATTCGAAGATGATTTATATACATAATACTTTGAGGACAATTTTCATAGAAAGTAATTATATCGCTTCGAGGTGATACGCGATTACATTGGTTCGAAGTGATAAGCGATTACATTGATTTGAAGTGATTACAAATTTATTGGTCTATATTCACCTACAAAGGTTATTCGAAGCTAACTAACTGAATTTTATCCTTTGGTTCGAATATGTTTTTAATCTTTTATATTATAAATGCTTCGAATAATAGTTTAAGTTAATGGCTTCGAACATTTGTTTTTTAATTTATGACAGGTTAAAGATTCGAAGACAAAACGGATTTGAGGACGTTTTAGTTCTCATTTATTTACTGACATGAGAACTAGGGGGCTTCTCATATGGAAACAGAGTTTTAAGGATTAATTTATAAGTAATGTAAATTTGTCCTTAATTTGTGAGTGGTGTAAGTTTTAGAGGATATTTGTGATTTTATATAATTTATAAGGACTAAATAGCAATTAGTCCACTTTTGTAACAGATTCAGTTTGAGACTAAGTCTTGGCTCCTCTATATAAAGGACCAGACTACTCTAATAAAGGGGTTGAACACTTTTACTTTGAAACTCATTTGTACTTGTGTTTTCTCTCTCTAAAAACTCTATAGGATTTTCTCTCTCTAGAATTTTTCCTTAGCAATTTACTAAAGCAAAATCAAACCTCATCAATATCGTCAGTAAAATTAGAATTACGGCTGACCCCGAGCAACTCCAAGCATTGCTAACCATGGAGCCACCGCACAACACAAGAAGGTTAGAGACTTAAAGGGAAATTTGCAGCTTTATCACGGTTCATCTCTAAAGAATCTGACAAAATCCATCCTTTCTTTGAATTTTCTTACAAGATAAAATAATTTCAGATGGAATGTAGAGTGTGACCAAGATTTTTACACCCTTAAATAATATCTGACTTCTCGAGAAATTCTATCAGCTCTAGTACAAGGTGAGTCTTTATACTTTTATTTATATCTCTCTGATTATTCTGTCAGCGTTGTTTTAGTTTGGAAACATACCAGGGCATAACGACCAATTTATTACGTCAGCACAAATGTGATAGACATTAGGAAATAATTTTGAACTTAGAAAAATTGTATTTAGTTATGGATGTAGCCGCAAAAATTAATAGACCATATTTACCATCATCCTCTATACTTCATTTCCTCTAAAGAACGTCTTGCATAAATCATATATTTTAAGCAGGCTAACATGATGGTCAGTCGAGTTAGGAGAATATGAAATCATATATTAGCCTCAAACTATGATTAAAGGCCAAGTGTGACTAATTTTATATTTAAATTCATTGGCAACAAACCACAAAATACACATGGTATCAAGTTTGGAAGGAAATTTGGAGTGGATCATCGAAGTTGATGGATCATTAAATCTTCAATTAGGGGGCGCATGTATTGTCCTCAAACCATATTTTTTTGATGAAATCCGGTATTTACTCAAATTCCACTTTGTGTCACTAATAAGGTTGTTGAATACGAATTGGTTTGGGGAGGTCTAAAGTTGGCTCGTATTTATGAAGCTAAATTTATATGTGTACACTCTGATTCTCAGCTCATACTGAGTCAAACAAAGAGTTTATACGAAGAAAAATAACAAAGCATGGCACACTTAAAGGTTTTCTGAGAAAGTGAAAATAAATTCAATCATATAATATATGAATAAGTCCCTCATTTGGAAAACTCAACCATCATTTTCTTTTGGGTTCGGCTAAATTCAGGCCCAAAATATGTTAACCAGCCCCAAAAAAACAACTGTTTTTGAAATTTTACAATTTTACCCTTACTCCGGCGGTTGAACCTTTCTCAACCGCCGATTGAGACCCTCCCATCCGGCGGAAAAGCTGTTTCATCCGCCGGGGTAAAAGACGGCTAAAATTTTGGGGTTGGTTAACATATTTTGGGCCCGAATTTAACCAAGCCTTTTTCTTATTAGCAAATGTCGCGGCTTCGGGAGGCATCTCATTATAGAGGACAAACCAACTGGTGAGGACCGTACCGTACGGACAATGTTCCACCGCAACCGATAATATTCTTAATGAATTTATCTCCGACTCTCGAAAAACTTTCTAAAATGATGTCGACATGTCCCCGAACATGTCAAGTAGCACAAGAAAAAAACGAGACCATTAGCATAGCAATATATTTTAACCAATTAACTTTTACTTAAAAGAGATTTTCTTACAAGAATTCATCCACCTGGACTTTGGCATATTCTGAAGCACTTTGATACTACTATTTTCTTGTTACGAATATAAATAATTTATTCTATTATGATCAGTGGTGGATAAGTTGATAATCTAATTCATGCTTTGAATCGACAAATAATAAAATAGAGAATTAGCATATTTCGGCACATTCACAATTAGTCAGAAAGTTTGATAAATCTACTATAATCTTAAGAATCTTCGAGTTGTGCATAACACTAAGTATGGCACGTATCCAAAACATTCTTGAATAAATTTAGAGAAAGGAAATTGAATCCCGAAAGTGAAACATAATGGTGAAAAACAAATTTCATCATCCTTATCCTCGTGCGATATTTATCGAGGATTAAGATTACGCGTCATGATCTCGTCTGGAACACCATAGTCCACCCTAAAATTTTGATGTTCTTCTTCGGTCATATGATCATGTGCACCCGTCAACCGACCAAAATACTAGTCCAAATTCCTTTTCTCCTGAGCCTGTAAAGGTGGTAGGACTTGTCGGCTAAATTTGGACCTCTTTTCTTAGTTGTAACTATTTTTAGTTGAAGAGAATAAAACCTATAATTCATATTTATACATTTCCCCACATCACCATGTTTTGTACCCACCATGGTATCAACAAGGTCTTCATAAACACACTGGCCACCTACACTACAGTTCGATATATAAAATTACTAAACATATATCACCCACAATCGATTAGAGTTTTCCTACTCTAAAACTGGCACAACTAGACACATACATACACTCAATATTACTTATTCATAAATATTCACTAGTACTTACTTGTTGATTTAATTGAAAAAGATTACCAAATAAGAAATACTCTGGAATACATGTAGGTGATGCAAACACCACAAGTGTCTATTAGAGATGGAAATCAACTATCAACAACCTGAATCGAGTATATAATGATTATTAAGGAATAAATGGGGGGGGGGGTATGTTTTGTTTTAAATTTGGCTCGTATGATTTAATCAAGATGAACAACCTCTATAAACCCCCGACACCAACCCTTTAATCATTATTAATACAAAATTCAAAATAAATTTATTTATAACAAACTGTCTAATTTTCTTGAAAAAATGAATGGTTTTTTGGTACGTGTTAGACATCCCACGTCAGCTATAACAGATTTTCTTATACGTGTCCACCCATTTATAACTTGACAGGACTTTTGCGTACGTTTGAAACGTTAAAAAAAATTATGCACCTTTGTTACCTCGTCCAAATTATTTTGTTTAGTCTTTTAAGAAATTTTTTTCTAATATTTACTTTAAGGAAGAAGGAGAAGTCATGATGATGTTGTGCTTACAAGTAGTATACACTTCTTAAAAGGACAAGATAAGATTATACCAAAGATTAACAAAAAAAGTAAGTGACATGTATTATTAGGCAATCAATATGAAGGCTAGTAAGATAGTACGAGACTGCTGAATTATGAACCGATGGAATATAAATCGAGGATGATGAACAGAATCAGACGAAGACCATGGAGTAAGTGATGAATCCGAGGGTGACAAACGACACAAGTCGAGGAATATGAAATAAAATATGCAGACCTACTTAAGGAAGAAGCCACAAACGCACGAAGAGAGGGATGAGTAATATTATATGAGAATCATGACGAGTACACAAGACAAGCATATAAAGCATTCGAACAGTCACGATGGAGTAATGTGTGTCATCATTTTGTCAGTTACCAAACAACGTGTATGTATATATATTAGAAAGTGTGACCAATATTAAAACATGTAACGAATATATATTAAATGCGGAGAGAAAACATCTTATGTTAATGGTATAATATGAGAGCATCAAAGGAAAAAGTGATCAAAATATATAAAAATGAACTCAATACAAAGAATTTCTACTTCTTTCTCGATTTTCATAGTCATTATCTTAGCTTTAGGTTTGAGAAAGAATTTTTTTAACAAATGTATTTTTTAAAAAATTAGTGTGTTTTAGGTGTAAATTTTAGCATCGTATTTATTCTAGTAACGCATGGTCTGCAAAAAAATAGGATTATTAAACTACAAACTAGACATCTTTAAAACTGCAAAACCTAAACTACACTTATATTGGTAAATTATCATATTTCGTAAGTAACTTCAGAATTTGTTGTATCTTTGCAAATTTCATACAGATATTTTGCCATATTATGCTGAATTATGGTGAATTTTAAAATAAAATTACATGGTACTGATGAATTTAAAACCATAGAAAGTTAATTGAAAAATTGTCTAATATATTTAGCCACATGGATGAGGAATAAAACTAATTATATTATCAATCTACTATCTAATTATTTTGTAAAATTTCAGCCACCGATCTATTCCTTTTGTTAGGACCTATATGTCGTTTAGGTGTCGTGGTAGTAAAATTTATGTAACATATTGACTTTAGATGTTTATTATCACTTTCAAACCTAGCCCAAGAATATGAAAACATACCATATTATTTGCGAAATCTAAATTGTTATAAATGTAAAACAATATATAAATTATATGTGATATATGTGTTATTGTTGATGAAAACCATTGAGGAATTCTATATGTGAAACCCTCTTTACTTATATTACAACATCATTGACGAATAAAACTAGTTACGACGCCAATGTAATGATAAATTATTTTCTACCATTCCAAATCTACAATTTTATTATGACCCATATGTTGGTTTAATATTTTGGTAGCAAGATTTACGTAACTTATTAAATTTATATGTTTTTCTTATCGTTTTTAAACATATCCCAAAAATGCATAAACATATCATATTGTTTATGAATTGTAAGTAATTATAATTGTGAAAAATTGTATAAATTATATGGAAACATGCGTTGTTATTTATGCGAAACCATTAAGAAATGCTTTATATTATTGTTTTCTTACTTATTGCATCATACCGTTGACGAATAAAATTAAATACATAATCAATGTAATGATGAATTATTTTCTATGATTCCTACAAGGGACGTATTAGTTTTGTTAGGATCATATTTTTTTGGTATCGTGGTAGCAAGATTTATGTGAAATATTAACTTTAGATGATTGTTTTTACCATTTTCAAACCTATATCTCGAATACAAAAATATATCATATTATTTTCAAACTCTAAGTAATTCTAGATATGAAACAATGTATAAATTATACGCAAAACCTGCGTTATTATTAATGCAAAACCATGAGGAATCCTATACGTGAAAACATCTTTACTTAATTTTCTAACATTGTTGACGAATAAAACTAACTATATCGCCAACTTAATGACGAGGTAGGATGTGTACCTTGTTATATGATGAAGTATGTGCATGACATGTCATCTATCACGAGGTGATATGTGTGTCATATCAATGTTGATTTTAGGTCAAAACTTAAATGAAAGATTCATGTAAGTTACGTGGTCAAGTCTAACGTAGATGCACTACACATTTATGAAATGTTTATAGTTATATGTACGAAATATAAAACTTTACAATGTCAAAACATAGTGTTATATGCTTGCGAAATGTTTATACTTATGTATACAAAATGTAAAAATTTAAGTTTCATAAAAAACTTGTTATTAAATATATATATTTATTTTTCAAAATGTTCTTCCCGGTTATGTTTAATCCATATATAGTCACCCTTGACTGTTTTTCTTTTTTAGAAAGTAGAATGGTACCTTGGGAATATAACCAGGTTGAATTATGTGTATGCATGTAATCCCAAACGGGTAGTTAACCAATTTGAACGCATATAAAGCATTCTGAAACTTGATGTAACTTATAAACTTCCAAAAACCAAACGAAAGCCGATTAAAAATATGTACAAGTAAAATGATCCAATCTGCGAATGATAACACTTGTTCATTTTATATGAGGAGCACAATTGGTGTTTAATATCCACCGACTGTATACGTGAAATGAACTAGGTGAAAGTTACGAACCCTGAACTGGTAGATATTTATTCATACATATGTACCCATCATTTGTGTCAGTGTTGTAATGTATGTATATGCGCAATCGAATCAATTATCACTTGCAAATTATAATATAGTCTTTTTATACCCTAAGTGTCATTTGCGTTTATTTATAATCGTACTAGATTTTTATATCTATTATCCCAATACAACTTTAAATCCTAAATATATTTTTCCTTCGATTTTGTTTTTTAAAAGACATTCTTTTGAATTGAATGTTATGTCGAAAAACAATGTTTATATAAATCTAGGCGGTGGAAAACAGTTCTAATTATAATGTTTTGATTTTTGTCTAATGCTTCGCTGAAACATATATCTAGATTTAGTGTGCTTATAAAATATAAACCTATTCATCGAACGTAAAATCTTATTATTTTCATACCTCGAAAATATAGTAAATTATTTTATTTTTGAAACGTCAACATACTCACATATGCAGAATCCATACATTGCATTGCACCTAGAAAATGAGATGTAATTACACATGAATGAAAAACTTTACATTAGTTTTATTGTGAAATCTTATATTAGCCGAAACATCAACATATGCATCACTAGAAAAATTAATATGTTACATTTTTATACCTCTAACTATAGCTAGCATTGTACCTCTTTCCACATAGTCCCATGAGAATAATTATGGTCTGTATTGGTGTATCGCAAAAACATATACTAAAAGACAACAATAAAACTAGCACATTCATCAAAACCCAAACACAAATGTTTGTGATTATAGTTAATTAAAACAATACTTATGGTTTAAACAAAAGGGTTTTAAGTTGCAATTGTTGCGAATCGACATTGAATTCAACAATAGTATTTGATTTACAATTGTTGTAAAATCAGGTGCATGTGTATTACGATTTATTTTACAAGTAAAAACGTATAATTTAGTAAGGTATGTTTACATATCACATTTCTTCTTTGTTTTATATATATGCATTGCAAGCTTACGTAACTGTGCCTGACATAACCCATCCAATCTTGACTTCTTGTTCTTTATTTGTTTATTCTAAGATTTTTCCACTCTTTCTTATATTAGCCAAAAATATGTCTAGTAGCACAATATTTCTCAGCCAAACAGGAAGTCGAGAAGCGGATTTTTTTTTTCAGAAAACAGATTGTTGTTCGTAGTTATTGAATAATTCAAATTCAGGTAGGAGATTTATTGGATGGAGAAGCTATCGGGTCAGTATTCTCTAACCTTAATTTGATTGGATTTAATTTTCTTGATCTCTATATTTCATCTTCATGAGATGTTTTATTTATCATTTTAATTAGACAATTAAAAGTGTTTGTGGGGTCTTGAAGTGGGTCAATTCTCCAATGACGGATTGACCGATATATGTTATACTTAGATTGAAATGAAATTTATAGAAAATCGAAGCTGAAAATGAGATTATTAAAGTACATGTTTACCACTTCATTTGTTTTGCCTATTTTTTATGTTTGCATTCAAATCTACTTTGTTATGAATTAAACTGAGGGGTTGAATATATTTTTCATTAATTTTAAAATTAGAATTACAATAATATCGTATTGTTAAATGAACATTTAATGCGTTCAGTAGTCCTTGAGTTGCAATTATTGCAAAACTCTATTATACCATATCGATTGCGAAATATACACTATAATGCATGTAAAATAAAATATATTTGTATGATGCATAATCAATCGAACTAATATATGTGAAACTGGATATAACTATTTTCAAAATATTAGAATTTTACAACATAAACATGAGAACCTATTAGTACAAGTAATGTCTCTCTCATTTAAAAACAATGCAAATAAATATGCTCTTTTAAAGACCGTATTCTCCTAATATTTAAGTGTTGTGACCCTGCATTTTCTATCAAAATCCTACATAATCTGGCAAACTTCAACCCCACATTCAACACCACCTTCTGTATGTTGTCGAGTTTTTATTTGAGATATCATTTTAATTTGGGTTTTCTGTGGTAGAAGAATTTCACTGCATATGTATTGTAATTGTCAAAAATCATACCATCAGTGTGTATAATCGACCAAAGTTATGGTACTGCAAAAACACAGATTAAACCTGCAACAATATGAACTAAGACTTGCACAATTAAATGAGTGAAACTTAATAAAACTTGTCATGCCATCATATGTCTTCAGATACAAGTCTTTTTTCTTTTTATATCTTACCACTATTGGGTTGATGTGGTATACCAACTTTTTATTAATGTTATTAATCACTCATATATAATTTTTCCTTCCATCATATTTTGGTTTGGTGCATTTTGTTGATAAAGTAAGAAAATTTGGATGAGTGGCCTGAGTCAAACAAAGTTGTGAGGACATATTTCGTATTAACAATTTCTTAGTTACTAGTTTCTAGAGAGAAATGTTCTATATTATTCAAGAGAGAAAATATATTTGAATATTAATCACCCTTTTTCCCAGACTTGGGGTGCTTTTATAGTACAACAGTAGGTCCCACATGTCTAACAACCTACTAATTGCATAATAAGTCCTCACTTTTATTATTTGTTCCTAACTGGTCCTTTTCAAATACATATCTTACAATATTTCATAAATTAAAGTTCTTTTTTGCAATTAACTCCCTCATATTTTATTCTTCCTTATCAAATATAATGATAACTAAGATAGTTTTCTTAGTTATTTTCTTGAAGATACCATCGACCATACGTCTAACACAGTCAAATTTAATTGTGTACATAAATGGCTATATGATAATATAAGCTATTCGAAAATATTTATAATCGTTATTGTTATTTTAAAGTCACATAAGATTATATATGTTGATTGTATTATTATTCGTAACATATACTTCTCCAAACTTTACTTCGTAATTATTATTAGTATGAACAATATAGGTGTAAGTATTTTCTACCTGCATATTTGAATAAGCATATCAAATGTTTTCATATTGATAAACAATCATAGATATATTTGCAAACTTCAAATAGTTAAACATTTACCGCATAATCAATTTGTTGTTTTTTAAAATTATTTATATTAATATCTTAACGGCAACATGAGAATTCAAATATTTAGTTTTCTATACAGTTATGTTTATACCTTCTCCATGTATTTTTGTCAACTTAGTTTTTCTAAAATCATCCTCCAATAGTAAGTATTTTGTACAACGATATGTCTTCTAATTTGACAAGTCAACTTTTGGTGTTAGTCTATCAAATACAAACATTTCAAATTTTGGCCACTCGTCGAGGGTTTCAGATTTCGTTTGTATGTCCCTCACATCCTTGGTAGATGTTTTAACAACAGGGTTGAGTTTTGGTATAACTGAAAAATTAAACATATTTCATTGATCGTTGATGTGAATGTCTTGCGAAATTTATATGTACTGTGAAATGTTGTATTAGACCAAATAGCCGTATTACAAAACGTGTTGTATTATGCATACAATTTGTATTGCGGAATGAATAATTTTATAATTATCCCTCAAGTGTGTACCTCATCCATGGTTTATTCAATGTCTTTGATTGGAGAATCTTCTTTGTTTTCTATATTTTCACATTTATTTCCTAATTTCACAAGATAATGTTGGTTTTCATCTCCCTGAAAAAATTAAAAAATATCATCTCAGTCAATGTACAACAAAACATGTTGTATTACACATAAAACTATCATGTGAAATGAATCATTTTAAATTATCACGGGTTGTTCGATGTCCATGACTAATGGGTATGTTTTATTTTCTATATGTCCCTCTCATTGGCAGATATTGCAACACATTATTGGTTTTTGTCTCATTGATAAAATTAAAAAGGTGTCATCTTCATCAATATATTGCAAAACATGTTATATTATGCATACAACTATATTGGAAAATGAATAATTTTGAACTATTTCTCTACCTCTTTCACAAGTTTTTAAATATCCTCTACAAGATCTTATTTGTTCTCTATATTGCCCCTCATTGGCAGATTATGTAACATGATCTTAGAAAAAATTAGAATAATATATGTCACCTTAGTCAATTTATTGTTAAATATATTGTATTAGGAATAAAACCGTATTACAAAATAAATATTTTGAAATTATTCATCAAGTGTGTACCTCATTTAGGTAGTGTTCAATGTCATTATTAGATGTTTCAACAATATTACTTGTATTATGTTCATCCCTCACTTGTGCATTATCGTCATCAGATCGGTCCTCCATTGTACATGTAGTTTCCTCCAAATTATTTTCTTCATCTTGTGTTGTCATCTCAGTTTCATGTTTCTCATCCTCATCTTGTATTTTTTTATAAATATCCTCACACCAAAACACTACCTTATTACTTCGTACCCTTACCTCCGTATTTTTTTCATGAACTTTATGGGCCTTAATTCTAATTGAGAAACATATTCCTTCACAGTAACATCATTAGTTTTTTACTCTTCCATTTCGTCTATCGTTTTTACAAGATGGTCAAGCTCGTCTTCCTTTATAACTAGAGAATCATTTGTTTCCTCAATATATTCCAATGTGCGTTATCTTTTGTGTAGATATTTTAAACGACTCTTACATCACATGTTGTCTTCAAACGTCTGCAACATAGGTAGATACTAATTTATATTAAGTGGAACGTCTTCATGATCTCTAAACTATAATAGGTTAAGTATTATATTTTTAGTATGTTATTGAATGTCTTTGTCCTTACAAAGAAGCTTATTATTCAGCTGATATATTTATATGTTCCTAGATGAGGATATTCTCCTTCATTTGGTCGATCTTTGTGTTCATATTAAGGATCTTGTCCTTCATCTGGTTGATATAAATGTCCTTGGTGAGGATCTTGTCCTTCATCTGGTTTATATAAGTGTCCTTGGTGAGGATATGTCCTTCATATGATCGATCTATGTATCTTTGTTAAGGATTATGCTCTTTAATTTTTTGATGTATTCGTCTATACTGAGGATTATGTTATTCAATTGTTTATTTTCCTATTCCACTTGTTTTTATTTTTTGGTGAACAATGCGGGACTACAAAAAAATATTTTATATGAGTCACGTCTTTTGTTCTTGGACTTTTCATACTCTCTTCATCTTGTTTCTTTTATCGCTTAAAAATGAACGTATATGATCTATTATCACTGGACTCACTAGAATCACTATCTTTTTGTTTCGTGTGCCTCACACTCTTCATATGCTATTCCAAATACTTATTTTTTGGTATAAGATAGAATAAAACATTAACTTATAAAGCTAAAAATACAATATATGATTTAGTTGGATTGTGAAACTACGTTAGAGATATATGTGAAGCTAATGTTAAGGTTCTTGTGAAATTGTTGTTAAGTTTATATGAGAAACTATAATTAGGTTTATTGTGAAAAATATTTTTAAGTTTATATTTGATACTGGTTTTAATTGGCTTGCAAAAAGTAACAAATAACATACTTACAACCTGTGAACATTTTTAAATACTTTAACTAAAAATATCATTGTACTTTGTATCTAGTACATACTATTTCATGCCGCAGGGTATTAAAGGTCTACCAGTTGGAATAGTTTTAATCGTCATGTTTTCTAACAGAAATGACTACAAGAAAATGTAAAAAATAATCAATAACCCGAAATTTGGTAGTATAAAATTTTATAGTAACATAAATGATGAGTTACTAACCACCAACATAGTTACATAGCTTATGCATTTTTGGGATAATCGAGTAAATAGTCATTCGATGAATTTACCAATTTCTCTGTAATCATTTTAACCTAATCATAGTAGTTGATTTTATCAAAATCTTTGACATAATGAACCAAGGTTAAATCTATCACGGCCCTTAAAGTGGAGAAGAATAAGGTAGAGCATGTCAATAGTATGAGAAGTTCGACTATATCACGTATATTGTTGGCACCATCTCATATTGTTGTTTCTTTCGAGCTTCAATCCTTAACAAATGATTAAGTTAAGGATAGATCTTTCAATATTTTATGTAGTAGTATTTAAGTTTGATTTATTATCGTTATTTTTTTGTTATGTGAGAGGGTGTCTTTTTACATCTTTATATTTCAGACGCAACATTTCACTGAAGTATGTATCGTCCATCATCATGACCTCAAATCTCTTATTTACCTAATGGAATTCGTTTTTTACTATACGTTATAGCAAAAATTACTTTGATACATTAGTTCGTGAGCGGCACATATATTTCAATAAGTTTAAATATTGAGTTTGTGATCGGGATGGCTTTTGAGAAGGACTATAAGAAGTGAATTATTGGAAAATTGAAGAGGGTTCAAAAGGTATATTACGTCTATTGTAAGGATTAACTACTTCAAAATCGGTATATTAAGTTACCACAATAGTGCTTGAGGAGGTAGGTAACCCAGTAGCAGCCCTTGCCATTTTTTTTCTTCGTCTAGTTTAGACAAGTTTAACCAACCACCTTTGGTTAATGCATTTCTGATAGTGAACATACAAACATTAAGATACTATGGAAGAAAGGATTATTGGTGGTGAAAGAGGTGGAGGGAAAGAAACAATCGTCGGTGACAAGCTAAATATCAAATAATAGAAAATTGTTTTCCTATCTAGAGTGTACTGTTCATCTATCTAAAAAAATCAAAGTGGGAAAATAAAGAAAGAACTTATATATGGAAGTTGTAAAAAACTCTTGATACCCTATCAGGGAGATGGAAGGGCCAGTGACGACTATCAAGTTCTAGAGAAATAAAAATATCCCAAATTGATTGGTTACATTTTCCTAGGGTAAAACAAATCCGTGGCTCCAATCAAGAAGTGATATGTATCATGAAACTATGTCATCAGATGCAGTTTGAATAAATTCACTACCAAGTTTAAAAAATACTGAAAAGTCTGATTTGAAAGGGTAAATTAGTATGGTTTGGATATATATCAATTATCCCTCTCAAAATGTCTTTGAGAATGCTAAAGGGGATAGTTGATACGGTCGGAAATCGTGGAGTGTGGTAAACATTCATAGGGTCGGATTTCTTCGGGGGAAAATTTAGACCTAACATAAATGCTATACTGACACTTCACTTTCACCTTTTGACTAAGTTATGTATTTGCTACTTCTTTAATAGACTTTCCTAGGTTTGGGTGTGGTCCATATCCATGATCGACCCGTATGGCCCATTAACCCAAAAATTATCTTATAAATGCTCTAAGAAATAGCATTTAATGGGAGTTTGAGACTTTATCTCTCTAAGCATTAAGCTGCTCAATTATCTCTCTATAATCTATCATACAACTTATTACCCCATCAAAAAATTATTTAGATACACATCGAACCAATTTAAACCGCTTCTGATTGGCGACCACAGTGGGAGAGTAGAGTAAGATACCCGGATAACGATATCGAAAACCTAACGTACAAAGTTTACCTTTAGATCTCTTTGTAGCATGTATCATGATCTGCAGATAGACCCCATCTCTTGAAAATGTAGAGGTTAGATTCTAAGAGGAGCATGTACACACGTCTCGTGTGAATAACGAGACTGAAGAAAGGCTTTTCATGAAAGAGGAGCATGATCAATTACGAGCAGAGATTGAAGCATTGAGAGCCCAACAAGAATTTGAGAAATATTTAGACAAAAGTTTCCATTATATTGTCCCAAATATGATGAACCAGATAATAATCCCCAACATAATATGAAGCAAGGTCAAGATGACCGATCCCCCAAATCCCACCAAGAATCTAAATATTAGCATCAAGCTAAACACTATTTTAGCACTTCGGAGTCTCCTGAGGGATCAACAACAGCATCAGAATCAAAAGTATCATCATCTTCTTCAAGCATTGATCATTGTCGCAAGAAAAATAAAGGAAGGATGCAGACTAAAAAACATTAAAAAACACCATAAAGCTAGTAAACAAGATTCTTCGGGAAAGAAAATGGGCCGAAAGAGTAAATGAAAAAAAATAGTACTAGAGAAAGATGAAGGGGTTAGGTGACCATAACATAGATTGATTGTTGAGTGATTAATTCATCTTGTAATTCGAGCTTTGAGATATTTTCCACTTCTAAAGAGGATCACATATTTGTTTTCAAAAACCATCTCTTGACATATTCCTAGGCGTTTTGACATTTCAAAGATAGAAATATATTATGGGAGCCAAAACCCCGATAACCATCTCGAACAATTTAATAATTTCATAATGAGTTTCGATGATGATGACAAGCTATTGTGTGCTTAAACATTGAAGGATAGTGCTTTGAAGTGGTATAATAGATTACCGTTGTGATCGATCAAGAATTTCGAAATGTTTTGGATGGCATTTTGGATGTAATTTATGCGAAGTAAAGAACTTAGAGGGAATGGAGATACAATACTCTATTGTTGGAAACATCTTAATGAATATTTGAAACATTGTACCCAATATTTTGTGAACACCAAAGATGGGTTGGCAGATTACTTCGAACATGTGGTTATAGTTGCACCCAGATAATCGTTATTAGCTGGTGAGTTGGTTGATTCACTGACCTGTAAGAAGTAAATGACATGAGGTGGTTTATTAAACCAAGTTAGAAAGAGAATCCATATGAAGGAAACAAAAATATTAAGACAACCTCATCAATGTAGACATACCCCTTCAAACTCGCTTCCACTAGCTAGTAGCCAGTCTCAAGCTACAATTAGCAATCTTCCGATTAACTAATTACAGAGTTCTCATCGGCCACCGAGCCAGTACAATCAAGGCAACAATCTAGGAAAAGAGGTAATCAATGGGTCCAACCTGGTTATTTCACAGGGTTGATTGAAAATGTTGCAACTATCTATGATAGGGAAATTTTTTGTACAGTTCTGAAGGCATGCACCTATCTAGACTCAGGGAAAATCGAAACACATGATTCTGTATGTACTATAATGATGTAGGACATGATACTAAGGATTTTATTTTTTTGAAATAAGAACGATAATCATTAATTGAGTTTGGGAAATTAACCATCTTTGTTAACTAGTAAGTGGGTAAGTGACAAGTGAGCAACAAATCACAGCCAAGCACAAGTGGGGTTCAGGAAACTCTACTTGTTGTCTAACAAAAAGCGATAGAAGCTCCCAAACAAGAAATTACAATTATGATTGATGAGGAGGTTTACATCAACTAATAGACTAGGCAATATCTTAGTAGATAGAGATAGCAGGAAGACGTGCATACTACCGAACATAATTATTTATATTATAAAAAATAAATGGATTAAAGCTATGCACGAGGATAGTAAAAAATATCATATCGCTGAAGCCTAACCGAGGTAGATTGATGGATTAGCAAGGTAGTCCAGGGTTATTAAATGGGGGCAGAATTGACAACAACAAAAAAGAATTTAAACCAGGTTAAGCAATTGCTTCACCGAGCAGGATAAACAAAAGCCGGCATCACGGAGTGGGACAAACAAGATCTTACGTTGAATATAAACATAACGATCATCACCAGACGAGGAAATAACTGAGTAAAGGTAATAATCTAGTATAAGGATAAAAACTGAGTTGTGCATATAAACAGCATGGACGAGACCGACCGAAGTTTGCTGCCAAAAATGACGGCTAAGGAAACAGTTGAAAACAACATTAAATGGATTGTCAACCCAATAAACACATGAGAACTAAAGTAATGGCCGTAAATTTAGGCCCCATATCATAAATTTTAGTCTACGTGTAAAGATAGTGGAGTTATGTATTAAGTGGTGATTTTAAACGGTTAAAAAATTGTATAAATAGGCAGATAATCTACCATAAAATGTAAGATCAACTGAGGCAAGATCAGCTGCTTCCTATCACTACTGCCAGCCCAGACCAAGTGGAAGCAATCCACGTTGAGGGAATACCCCAAGTAGGACAGCCAACAGTCCCGACCGGGCTAGAGACCATGCCCCGCGCACTAGGAAATCTAACGGTCCCCACTATGCAAGAAGTAGTGTGCGACAAACTAACGGAAACCCCTGCAATTTTGCGTTTGGAACAACAACTTCAAAACCTACAGCATGAGAAACTTAGGTTAGCATTTGAACAGGATGCTAGGGAGCAGGCCATGCACACTACCATAGCCAGGATGAATGATGTTCTACACGCTTTAACGACCAAAGTTCGAGGAACCAGTCGTGTTAACCACCAATTTGGGTCTGATTTCAGTCGGGCTTACCATGGAGATCGATCTTCCAATCATGGAGATAAGATAGAAGGAGAAGGAGAAAGATAAAGTGGGGGAAAGAGGCATTCCAAAGAGCAGGAATCACGGCAGGAGATACAACCCAGTGTTTCAAAAAAGGCCAGGGAGGACGAGGACGTACAATATAATCAAGTACGACATGTCCACCTACATCCTTAAAGAGTCTCCATTTGTGGAATAAAATCACAAAACTCAGGTACCTAGGAAATTCAATCCCTTCAGGATGGAATCGTCTGATGGAACAGGGGATCCACAAAGGCATCTGGAGAAATTCTGCAACATGATGATGGCTTTTAACCCTGAAAATTCTATGCTCTATCGAGCTTTATCTATGATACTAAAGGGTAACGTGATGGATTGGTTTAGCAATTTTCCGAATGAGTCTATTTACGATTGTGCAGGTTTTTAGAGAGCTTTCAATGAGAGATTTATGGGTAACAAAGAACTCTGCCGTGAACAAGACTCGATTATGGACCTCTACCAAAGAAGAAGTGAACCGTTAAAAAGTTATGTTAAACATTTTTTCCATTCTATGAATGTTTTGCCAGATCTAACAGAAAATATGGATGTTGCCTCCCTCAAAAGAGGCCTCGGCCGATGAGGGGAGCTCTACCCGACCTAATCAGATTTTACACGGAAAAGATGGGAGATCCATTGGCTCGAGCAGACACGTTTATATGAGTAGATGATGCCAGACCATGGAATACACTGGATAGACATGTTCCTGATCTTAAAGAAGGACCCTCTGATAAAAAAAGACATGATAGACCCGCCGGAATAGTATTCATCGATCAACGTACTATGAGAGACTTTCTAGATGTTTCACCCCGCTACCCGAGACCATCTCGATTATTTATGATAGAACGAAAGGGATAATGAAGTATCAGGCCCCTCGAGTAATGAGTGTGTCCGATTTCAAAAGATCAAATAGATATCTCTGTTCTTACCACAATGACCACGGTCATCCAACTGACGAATGGTGACAACTCAAAGAGGAAATTTAAAGATTGATAGATAATGGTGAACTCGTCCAAGTCATTTGACAGCAAGATCTTCGTCACCAACCCAAATAGAGGGAAGAAGCACGACCAACCAATGAGGAAAAACCCGATGAAGATATAAGGATAGGTACAGGAAACAATAGTGGTTGTTCACCATTGCAGGGGGAGGGGGCATTCCAAGATAACCATTGCCCTAGGGGCTAATAATAGTGGCGCTTTGCCATCGCCACTCGTTGTCGCCGGAGGGAATTCTAAGGTGACCAGTAATTCAGTCTCTAACACCAATAGTAGTTCTTTATCACTATTCACGATTGCGGGAGGAAACTTCGAGGTAGGCGACGACTCAAACTCTAACAAAAAAGAAAAGATCGACCACGAAATGCAAGCAGTTGAAGTCTCTTCTTACCAGAATTACTGAGATCTTGTTGCGAACCTTACGTTTAATGACGACGACCTGAGGGGGTCAGCACGTCGTACGAAGAGGTGTTAACATTAAATTTTGACATTAGGGAAGTAATGGTGACTCGAGTCTTAGTAGATAGTGGTAGCTCGGCCAATATTATTTTTAAAGCCAGCTAAGATCGCATGCATGAAATGTCGCTTTTCAAACCCACCTAATGAACCTTGGTCGAATACAAAGACAAGGTGTCTCAATGTGGAGGGGAGGTCGAGTTGATGGCTAAATTCAGTTATGGGGATACTAAAAAAGATCTTAAGACTTTGTTCATAATCTCGGATGCTCCTAGTTCTTACCATGTAATTATTGGGTGATCTTGGTTATATCGGCTGGAGTCTATCTAGTGTACCTTCAGATAATGTATGAATTACTTAATGGGGAACGCGGCTGACATTATTAGAGGAAGTCAACAAACTGCCAACACATGTTATGCAGGAAACAGTACGCAGAGCACCACCTTTTCCCGATCCCGTTGACAAACCTAGAGAGATATGATAACCTAACGTAGACCTTCCAAACTCGGTTGAGGAGTTAGTGGCAAAAAGATGAACTTTACGATTAGGTAATAATTTGAATTCACTTTTAAATAACTATTACTTGAAATATTAAGAAATTTGGATGTTTTCGTGTGGGATACGGCTGATATGTCAGCGGTCGATCCTTCTATTATCCATCATGAATTTGAAATTGACCCATAAGCCAAGCCTGTGAAGTAGAAACGACATTCATTTTCGGTTGAGAAGCAGGAGGCGATAAGCGATGAGGTGTCCAAATTATCTCGGCTTGGACATATTCAACAAGCTCGATATCCAGTCTGAGTAGCAAACTGAGTGCTAGTAAAAAAAAGAGGGGGTCAGTGGCGTATGTGCGTTAATTTCACCGATTAAATCAAGTGTGACCTAAGGATGTCTTCCCTATACTTCGTATTGATCAGTTGGTAGATTTAGCCTCGGGTTGCGAAGTCTTTTCTTTTATGGATGCGTACTCAGGTTATAACCAGATTCACCTTAACCTGTCAAATGAGAAGAATAGAATATTCCAAACATAGTGCGACTTGTACTGTTACACCGTGATTTTGTTCGGTTTAAATAATGGGGGCTTCACATACCAACGTCTAGTGAATCATATCTTAAACGAGCACTTGCAAAAGCATATAGATGTGTATATCAGTGACATGATCGTCAAGGCATATATTCGCATACAAAGTGGCAAAATCTTGGGTTATGTAGTCAGTGAAAGGGGTATCAAAGTTGACCCTACCCAGTTGCAAACAATTATACAAATGGCACCATCAAGGAATGTTAATGAGTTCAAGTGTCTAACAGGACATCTAGCAGCACTGTACCGCTTTATTTCCAGAGCCTCAGATAAAAGTCACCATTTCTTCAAAATTCTCTGAGGGGCTAAAAGTTCACATGGACAGAGGAGTGTAACAAGGCTTTCGATGAATTAAAAAAATATCTCACATCGTCGGAGATATTGTCTGCCCCGGTGGTTGGTGAGCCATTGTTCTTATATTTATTTATTTCACCTTTCTCTGTTAGTGCACTCCTGGTTCAGGAGCCGGCTGGTGTTCAGCGACTAATCTATTACACTAGTAAGACGTTTGTTGATGTCGAGATACAATACCTTAACTTAGAGAAGTCGCACTGGGTCTGGTAATAGCCACACAAAAGATGCTCTCGTACTATCAAGGACACACAATCACTGTCAGGACATCGTTCTCCCTCAAAACTGTGTTACAAAACCTGATGCGTCTGGCAGGTTGACTAAATGGAGCATCGAGCTCGGGGAATATGACATTAAGTTTGAACCGCACAATGCAATTAAGGTAAAAACCGTGGCTGATTTTATCACCACAACGTCCTTACGGCGCGAGACATATCCTTCAAACGAAAGATCACATGAGACCGAGTATATGGAATGGATAATCAAAACCAATGGGGCCTCAAGAACTTCTTGGGCGGTGCAAGGATCATCCTTAAATTAGCTACAAAATAGGGGGTCCACCAAGCGATCTGTTTCAACTTTCCTGTCACCAATAACGATGTGGAATATGAGGTGGTGATTTGTGGCATGAAGCTAGCACTAATATGTGGCGCTCATATTTTTTTTATCTGCTCCGACTCACAACTGATTATCAATCAATCTAGGGGAACCTATAATGCTAACCAAAAAGGAATTTGGGGTTATATAACCGTACTCAAGAAATATTAAACTAAATTTACAAAAGTAATATATGACCAAGTACCGCCCCCTAGGAAAATTCTATCGCCAATACCTTGGCCAAAACTGTAGCACTCAGAGAGCATCCACTTATCCTTACTCAACAACTGCCAACTACAAAACTTCTCAACTAGAGGGACACCTCTCACACCTTATTTTTTATATCTCCAATCTAAATTTCTGCCAACCAATAAAATAGATGCTCGAGCACTTCCCAAGTACTGTGTGTTAGACAACATCTTATACTGAAAGAGTGTAACGCGACCTTTGCTCTGTTGTATCGATCAAGCAAAATTTACTTCAATTCTGCATGAGCTACATGTTGGAGATGTTGGGGCACATTATGAATACCGCAACCTTATTTGATGTTTTTTGTTAGCATGATATTACTAGCTGGAATTGGCACTGATGTTGAGCGACTCGTACAAAAAATTCCACCAATGTCATTAATTTTCCAATACTGGTTGCCTTCTAAGTGAACGATGCATCATGTATTTGTCCATTGCCCTATCGAAAAGTAAGCATCGACCTCGTAGGGCCACTTCCTATGAAAACTGGCAAACAATAATTTTCTATAGTCGTAGTGGATTACTTCTCAAAATACTTGGAAGTTAAAGCTCAATTCCGCACTAGAGCTCAGGAGATATGTGACTTCATTCACCATCAAATTTTAGATCGGTTTGGAATACCTTGAATCCTGATGATAGATAACGGCCCTCAATTCCAAAACAGCGTGCTCACAGCATTCTGCAAACGCTATGGGATCAATCAGCATTTCTCCACACCATATTGCCTTTAAGAAAATGGCTATATCAAAGTCACCAAACGCATCATCCTCGAAGGAATTAAAAAGAAACTTGAAAGAGCCAAGGGTAAATGGCCAAAAAAACTACCCGAGGTCCTACAGCTGGTGAGACTCCTTTCGCCCTCGTCTATGATAGTGAGGCTATGGTACCAACATAAATAATTATACCAAACCACTGAATCGCCAGCTATGACGAACAAAATAATATTACCGACCGAGTAGTGAGTATGGATCTTATAGAGGAACGACGTGATCAAGCACGTGTTCGAGCAGTACAATACAAGAGCCTGATGCGGGGATGCTTTAATACTTGGCTTAAGCCTCGTAGCTTATAATTAGGGGATATGGTTATGAAAGAATTTTTCCACGGATCTGGCGACAAAGCAGCTGGAAAGTTAGGACCAAATTGGGAATGGCCATACATCATTATCTCCAAGGGACATAGTTGAGCATATCACCTCGCCGATGTAGAGAGGCATGCTTTGAAGCACCCTTGGAGCAGAAATCACCTAAATCTATATCGTGTATTGTAACTTAGAGGATACCCTCTTTTTTCTGTGATGGTGTGAGAGGGTTTTTTAATGAGGCATCAAACTCTTGTTTATTATTTTAATACAATTTTAATGTTTTCTCCAATAGGTGTGTTTGTTAAGTTTTCTCCATCCGCACAATCGCGGATGGGTCAATGAACACGCCTACGGGCTACGGAAGGGGCCATACTGAGCCCAGACTATAGATTCTATCAAAATGAACAGGCTAATTGGCCACGTCTACGGGCTACGTAAAGGCCATACTGAGACTAATATTTTATGCATGGTATAAATAAGTGAACTGATATAGTATCAAGCCCTTGTTGGGCCACGCAATAGGGTCAAAATGACCTTTCTGCAAATAAGATGAGGAGCAAGTCTCACTCACAGCTACACAATAATCCCTACTGATCTCGACCTTGTAAGGATCTCTCCAAGTGTTATGTTAATCATCAAACACATGTCTCCACAACCAAGCGAGATCTTCAATATTAAACATCAAAATGACATACCAACAGCAATTTCATAAGCTTAACATAAAGATCACATTAAGTTTTATTAAGGTTACACCACAAAAAAAATATGATCCAATGTCTTACACAAAAAGATAAAACTAAACGAAAGGTGCCAGAAGAGAGCATTGGTATTGGATGCCAAATGATCCACCTCGATTTCGTGCTCCACTCCCTTCGCAACCTCGGCAGCTACCTCGCCCACATCCTTGTTTAAAGGCGCCAACTCTTGGAACATAGTAGATCTTTGGTTAAAGGCTACCTCACACAGATATGAATTTTTCTAGCGAATCCAACCTCACGCCCGGATTAAGCGCTAACAGCTCTGCCACTGTCTCATGTCGGTCTCTATGTTCTTCATTAGATACTTATGTTGTTGTTTCATTCTACTCTTCAGATCATCCATCGTAACCGTTAGCTTACCATTCTCCAATGTTAGCTCAGCGATGCGTTTGGATTACTCATCCACCCTTTGCGCTTGCGCAACATTTTGTGTGAGCAGACCAGCACTCTGCGACCTCAAGTCATCGTTCATCTTGATAAGTATATTATTATGCGTTATAGGCTTAGTGTTTCCCGTGGCGAGATCTTTACATTTCTCCTTGCAACACTCCCGAGCACCCTTGAGCGTGACCACTTCTTGTCGGAGCCGATCATTTTCCCGAGTTGTTTTTTTTATTTCGTGCTTTGGACGAACCATAAGTATTTTTTAACCGACCAAGATCGGTTGTCAAGCTCTTCACCGGCCCAAAAAACATTGCGTCCGATTTCTACGTCTCCATGACCTGATAATTAGTGCTTGACATGCGCCGATAGGATATCACCACAAAATTATGATGAATTTGTATTCACTTTAAGGTCAATCTACTTTTTTGTTTATAATCAATATATAGATTATGGTAGGATAATACCTTGATAGCAAGCTCCAGATGCATCTATAGTATTTCGCTCATGGGCATGTTCTCGTACAATGATAACTACTGGTACCGTTTGAGTTGCGCAAAGATCAACATTGATGGGCGCGACATCACTACATTCAAAGAAAGGATCTCTTTAGCCACTTTGCTACCACGATTGGCCTCATATTCTTTATTTTTATTGGTAATAGCTCTAGTCTTACTAAATATACGAATGAAGACCATATGCCTACCTGTTGCATAAAGGGAAAAAAGGTCGTACACCTGATGTCTTCACAAAAAGCTCCATCATTTGAGCTATCTCTTTGAGAATATGTTTTTTTTGCTCATCTCCCTCATCATTTTCTTATACTCGGCTCGGTTGACCATCCACTCGAGCCTCATCTAATACTCTCACCTTGGAGGTCTGCCCTTGGTTCCGCTCTGCCTCAAAGCCTGACACCTTGGCACCCTGTTTCTTTGGTACCTGAACCTCATCATCACTTCGTTCATCCACCAACTGTAGCTTTCTCATCCTGAGAGACACTGCTTCAACAATAACGTGAGATTTCTTTTGATGAGGGATTTCTCCATCTTCTGTCTCTTCATAATCTTCTTGAGTGCGCTGAATACGATCCTTCACTACTTCATTTCCCAGTAGGGTAGCATTATTTTCCTGCTGGTTCACCTCCCCAACATCCTGAATGGCTAGCAGCTCTCATTTCTTCTTGATTTGACCTTGTAAAGAAGAAGACCCTTCTATATTCTATGTTTTTTACTCTGGGGCACTGCCAGCCATACCCTCGTACTGTTACAGTCGAGATACCTCTGCTCCATCAGTTCTATATTCAGTCTATAGTAGCCACTTCTCCACTATCGACCATTGTCACTTTCCTGTCATTGGCAATCATTAACTCAGATATCGGTCACAACCCAACTCTCAGATAATTTGCTTGGGTGAACAACCGAGATGGTTCTTGTAACCACGTAAAACTGGCTAGATTTGATACTTGGATCAGTGGATTTACAGATTTTTTCGACAACCCTTCTTTGCACCACTCTTTATGCTTCCCTTCACCTACACAATCAAACAGTTGTGTCAACATTAGCATTTCATTGTTAAGGCTACAAGTTATACTATATTTGCATTACACCTAGATTTCCACTGCCGTTTGAACTGAAGATTCATGATTGCATTCTCATGATCCCAATTACCCGACAAAAATATGAAAGAATGTTTCCAGTATTTGTCAGAAGTGGAGAGTTTGACTATTTTTCTCACTCCGCTCAGGTGGGTGTAAGAAAAAGAAAGATTTCGCTAATTTAACTACATCTATGACAGCAAGCATATCTGCAAGGTAAACCAAAATACCTAATAGGTGGGAGCTCAATATAACAGTAAGCAACATCTTCCACCCATTTTCAACCACTTGTGTGGGACATATTCCTGTAAATCTAAAAAGTCTCGTATAAAAGAGGGTAAAGCCAAATGTAGGCCTCACTCGAATACGGTGGTATGCATGCATGTCTCGTTTTTCTTTGCATAATAAGGGTGCTCCATGACCGCTGGTACCCTTACTACTACATCACTAGGTATCCCGTACATAGCTCAGAAACTTAACAGACCGTTCTTATCCAGATACCCATATTTCGAGGTTAATCAATAAAATTAGCTCTTTATGAATTATGCATTTTCATACTCTCACTCCACTCATTTCACCAATTTCTCTTTCTTCTTCACACCTTTTTTCGAAGCCATCAATGTTACTTGAATGATTGTAATGAGCCAACATAACGTATAAGAGCAAGTAAATCAAGAGGATAACTCACGAACGAGCACCACTACCAGTAATGAGGTTTTTTTATTTCTCATGATAAAAGAAATATGGATCCAACACCTACAATAGAGCCAACAGGGTTACACTACACCAGTGCCATTTATAAGGAAAATTATGAAGTAGGATATATTTACATATCTTTTTTTACTAGAGACGATGAGTGATGCTAGCAGCGATGGATATTTGCTCCAATAAAATCAGTCTTTTTCTTTTGTAAAGGTAAAGTGATTTTCAAACAAACAATACAGTATTTCATAAATTTTAGAAGGTTATTGGGATTCCAATCCACTCTCTAGTACAAGCGTGATGTGACGAAAGTTATCAATAATAAATACAGATTAACATGCTTTCTTCATAACCCAAACACTATTTACATTATAATGGCTTCAGTGTCAGAACCACCTTTGTCCACGCGATGCTTGACAACTGAAACATGGCATGCCACCATTAAAAAATCAAAAACTCTATCCTTGCATACAATGCGTCATAACACTCACATCTTTAGACTAGTACATCAGTTCTACCATCTCCTCGGCTCTGTGTAATTATTTATTTCATCGATTTTATATTCTTAACATATAATCCATGAACTAGGGGGTGCCCTAATGAAGAGGTTTTACATAAACTAATAGACTAGGAAATATCTGAGCAGATGGAGATAGCAGGAAGACGTGAATAATATCGATCATAACTATCTACATTGTTAACAATAAACGGATTAGAGTTATGAAGGAGGATTGAAAAAAGTATCATCTGGTCAAATCCTAACCGAGAGAGATTGATGGATTATCAAAGTAGTGATGGTCATCAGATGAGGGCAGCATTGACGACAACGATAAGGATATAAAACTAGGCTAAGCATACGCTTCACCGAGCAGGATAAACAAGAGCATACATCACCAAGCAAGACAAACAAGAGCCAACGTTGAAGATAAACGTACCGACCATCATCGGACGAGGAAAGAATTAAGTAAGGTTATAACCGAGCATAAGGATAAAAATTGAGCGATGCATACAAACAGCACGGTCGAGACTGACCGAGGTCTACTGTAAAAAAGGATGGTTATGTAAACGTTTGAAAGGAACATTAAATGGCTCGTCAACCTAATAAATGCATGAAAACTAAAGTAATTGTTGTACATTTAGGCCCCATATCATAAATGTTAGTCTATGTGCGGAGATAAAAGAGTTATTTATTAAATGGTGATTTTAAACGGTTATAGAATTGTATAAATATGCAGAGTTACTACCATAATAAGTAACTTCTCTTCTCTGATTAATAAAATTTTATGCTTGGCATTATCTTTGTTATAAGTTCCCATAACAATATTGAACAATTCGACGTGGATTCAGAATACCTAGATCTTGATCCAAATTGCGGTTGAGTGAATGTGGTAACTAAGAATAGTGGAAGGGTTTACAAGATTTGTTAATTCTTCGAATCATCAACTATATTCGGAAGAGCCACGATGACAACACCTTTGAGTTGTTCCAACAAAAGGCATATAGTTAGTTTGACCACTCAATTAAAAGAGAATATGACTTCTCATCTATACAAGAACCCTGCCACATGTAAGTTTTTTATGCATATGATTTAAGAGATTACTGGGCCACATGAGCATGTTGTGGTAATAAGAGAAATGGAACATAAATTTGACGAATCTTGATTGACATGGGTAGCTCATCCCATATCTTATTTTGTCCACCTATATATGAATAAAGAACCCATATGTTATCCTCCAATCGAACAGAACCATAGTAAGGTTTACATACAACTCTACATATGTTATACGAGAGTTTGAAAGGGATGCATTTATTAGAAAATTACCATTTAAGAAAACTTTCAGAATCTTATTCATGGTGATGTATTGTCTGACTCCATATAGAACCCATCTTTAGAAAATTTTGGCTATCGAGAATGCATCGATATTTCATCGGTGTTTAAAATACGCAGTTGGAGGCCAAATAAAGGTAGTTCAGGGCAACCATAAAGTGGCTAGGGAATGTTATGCCACTGCTCTTGCTCCAAAGTCTCTGAAGAATGTGGAAACTATAAAGGAATATCAATTACTTGAGTCATCTTCAAATCCAAACAAGATAGATAATCCAAGAGAGACTCCTACTGCGGTGATTCATGATTGCATTCTCATGATCCCAATTACCCGACAAAAATATGAAAGAATGTTTCCAGTATTTGTCAGAAGTGGAGAGTTTGACTATTTTTCTCACTCCGCTCAGGTGGGTGTAAGAAAAAGAAAGATTTCGCTAATTTAACTACATCTATGACAGCAAGCATATCTGCAAGGTAAACCAAAATACCTAATAGGTGGGAGCTCAATATAACAGTAAGCAACATCTTCCACCCATTTTCAACCACTTGTGTGGGACATATTCCTGTAAATCTAAAAAGTCTCGTATAAAAGAGGGTAAAGCCAAATGTAGGCCTCACTCGAATACGGTGGTATGCATGCATGTCTCGTTTTTCTTTGCATAATAAGGGTGCTCCATGACCGCTGGTACCCTTACTACTACATCACTAGGTATCCCGTACATAGCTCAGAAACTTAACAGACCGTTCTTATCCAGATACCCATATTTCGAGGTTAATCAATAAAATTAGCTCTTTATGAATTATGCATTTTCATACTCTCACTCCACTCATTTCACCAATTTCTCTTTCTTCTTCACACCTTTTTTCGAAGCCATCAATGTTACTTGAATGATTGTAATGAGCCAACATAACGTATAAGAGCAAGTAAATCAAGAGGATAACTCACGAACGAGCACCACTACCAGTAATGAGGTTTTTTTATTTCTCATGATAAAAGAAATATGGATCCAACACCTACAATAGAGCCAACAGGGTTACACTACACCAGTGCCATTTATAAGGAAAATTATGAAGTAGGATATATTTACATATCTTTTTTTACTAGAGACGATGAGTGATGCTAGCAGCGATGGATATTTGCTCCAATAAAATCAGTTTTTTTCTTTTGTAAAGGTAAAGTGATTTTCAAACAAACAATACAGTATTTCATAAATTTTAGAAGGTTATTGGGATTCCAATCCACTCTCTAGTACAAGCGTGATGTGACGAAAGTTATCAATAATAAATACAGATTAACATGCTTTCTTCATAACCCAAACACTATTTACATTATAATGGCTTCAGTGTCAGAACCACGTTTGTCCACGCGATGCTTGACAACTGAAACATGGCATGCCACCATTAAAAAATCAAAAACTCTATCCTTGCATACAATGCATCATAACACTCACATCTTTAGACTAGTACATCAGTTCTACCATCTCCTCGGCTCCGTGTAATTATTTATTTCATCGATTTTATATTCTTAACATATAATCCATGAACTAGGGGGTGCCCTAATGAAGAGGTTTTACATAAACTAATAGACTAGGAAATATCTGAGCAGATGGAGATAGCAGGAAGACGTGAATAATATCGATCATAACTATCTACATTGTTAACAATAAACGGATTAGAGTTATGAAGGAGGATTGAAAAAAGTATCATCTGGTCAAATCCTAACCGAGAGAGATTGATGGATTATCAAAGTAGTGATGGTCATCAGATGAGGGCAGCATTGACGACAACGATAAGGATATAAAACTAGGCTAAGCATACGCTTCACCGAGCAGGATAAACAAGAGCATACATCACCAAGCAAGACAAACAAGAGCCAACGTTGAAGATAAACGTACCGACCATCATCGGACGAGGAAAGAATTAAGTAAGGTTATAACCGAGCATAAGGATAAAAATTGAGCGATGCATACAAACAGCACGGTCGAGACTGACCGAGGTCTACTGTAAAAAAGGATGGTTATGTAAACGTTTGAAAGGAACATTAAATGGCTCGTCAACCTAATAAATGCATGAAAACTAAAGTAATTGTTGTACATTTAGGCCCCATATCATAAATGTTAGTCTATGTGCGGAGATAAAAGAGTTATTTATTAATGGTGATTTTAAACGGTTATAGAATTGTATAAATATGCAGAGTTACTACCATAATAAGTAACTTCTCTTCTCTGATTAATAAAATTTTATGCTTGGCATTATCTTTGTTATAAGTTCCCATAACAATATTGAACAATTCGACGTGGATTCAGAATACCTAGATCTTGATCCAAATTGCGGTTGAGTGAATGTGGTAACTAAGAATAGTGGAAGGGTTTACAAGATTTGTTAATTCTTCGAATCATCAACTATATTCGGAAGAGCCACGATGACAACACCTTTGAGTTGTTCCAACAAAAGGCATATAGTTAGTTTGACCACTCAATTAAAAGAGAATATGACTTCTCATCTATACAAGAACCCTGCCACATGTAAGTTTTTTATGCATATGATTTAAGAAATTACTGGGCCACATGAGCATGTTGTGGTAATAAGAGAAATGGAACATAAATTTGACGAATCTTGATTGACATGGGTAGCTCATCCCATATCTTATTTTGTCCACCTATATATGAATAAAGAACCCATATGTTATCCTCCAATCGAACAGAACCATAGTAAGGTTTACATACAACTCTACATATGTTATACGAGAGTTTGAAAGGGATGCATTTATTAGAAAATTACCATTTAAGAAAACTTTCAGAATCTTATTCATGGTGATGTATTGTCTGACTCCATATAGAACCCATCTTTAGAAAATTTTGGCTATCGAGAATGCATCGATATTTCATCGGTGTTTAAAATACGCAGTTGGAGGCCAAATAAAGGTAGTTCAGGGCAACCATAAAGTGGCTAGGGAATGTTATGCCACTGCTCTTGCTCCAAAGTCTCTGAAGAATGTGGAAACTATAAAGGAATATCAATTACTTGAGTCATCTTCAAATCCAAACAAGATAGATAATCCAAGAGAGACTCCTACTGCGGTGATTCATATCGAAGATGTTGAAGTACGTAGCCTAGTGGTGGGAAAGAATGTCAAAATTGGGGTCAAATTACCATCATAATTGAAAGAATAATTATTGTCTTTGTTATCTAAGAATCTGCATTTGTTCGCCTGGTGTAAGTTATGACAGGCATACCAACCAGATTAATTAGTTACAAACTATCTGTACGGTCCGATGCATGCCCAGTAATACAAAAAAGAAGAGTTTTTTCTAAAGATAAATTTAAAGCTATTGTTAAAAAAGTAAACATACTAACAACGGTTGGACATATTCGAGAATCTCAGTATCCATATGGACAGCAAACCTGGTGCTCGTAGAATAGAAATATGGTAAATGACGAATGTGTATTGATTTTACCTATCTTAATAGGGAATGTCCAAATGATCTTTTCCATATTCCTCAGATAGATAGATAAGTTGGTGGATTCCATCTCGGGAAATAAATTGTTATCTTTTACGGATGCATTTGCTGGGTATAATCAGATAGAAATTGATATGAATGACCAAAATCATATGATGTTTATCATTGATATATGGTTTCACTGCTACAAGGTAATGGCATTCGGTTTAAAGAATGTTGGAGTTACTTACCAGCACTTCGTCAATAAAGCATTTGTCAGCCAGATTGGGAAAAATATTAAAGTTTATATTGATGACACGATGGTAAAAAAGTCTAAGAGAAGAGGATCATCTGCTTTTCCTTAAATAAACTTTCTCTAATTTAGTGCCATCAGTTTAAAGCTAAATCTAGATAAGTGCGTTTTTGTATTGTGATCCAAATATTTTTCGGGGTACATCATTAATGAGAAAATGATCCATGCTAACCCGACACAAGTAGATACATTGTTTGTTATGGACCATCCCCGGTCCAAAAAAGAAGTTTTAGTGTTAACTGAAATGCTGACAGTTTTGAATAGGTTTATTTATTTCGAGGTCATCTAGATAAATGTGCATATTTTCTTCCAAATGTTGAGAAATGAAAACGAATTCTATTAGTCCTCGAACTGTGATAAGGTATTCCTTGAAATCAAGAGACATTTATCTTTGCCTAAAACTTTGTTTCAACCGGTCATCAAAGAAATACTCTATGTATACATGGCAGTATCTGATCATGATGTGAGTGCGGTATGAGTCCACGAGGTTGACAATTACCCTCGCCCGGTTTATTACGTTAGTAATAGTTTATTGGATGTTGAGAAAATGTACATAAATGTGGGAAAATGGCTTTAGCTTTGGTGATAGTAGTCAGAAAAAAGGAGGCCTTATTTTAAGTGTACTCTGATAAGGAAATAATTCGCCGAGTCCAATAGAAAAGGAGTAAATTGCAAATAGGAGAAGTGAAATATACCCTTTGATGTATTTATTATTTATTAAAGAACAAAGTGTAAATAAAGTAGGATGTAAAGGACTAATTATTAAACAACCAAAGACTACCAAGGACATAAATGGGTCCCACTTTCCCCACTATATAAGGGAGCCCATTTATTCTTGGGTAGGTGGACATTCTTTAATACATTCTCTTTCTACTTTCTCTCTCTACACTTTTAGCTCTAGTCACATCAAGCACAAGATCTAATATTCCTCGTTCTTGTCATTTATTCTCTCATCATTGGCGTCGTCTATGGGAACACGTGATACCCAAAAGAAAACTTTTCTTCGAAAATCACGACTTAATCTTAAGCAATGAATGACGAGGCGACTAGGGAGAGGGTCGGGAGAGAGGTGGCCCGAGCAATTTTGATGTCTGAGGGCGAAGAGGCACCGGACCGTGAACATTATGCACATGGTCGGGATAAGGGATCAACTCTTATCATGACCAGAAGATAGTTAATGGAGGACATCGCGAAGCTGAACGCTGAAAAAGAGAGGGCTTTAGATGACAAAAGAGCTTGGGAAGGCAAAGGGAAGGAGCCAATGATTGACAACCGCGGAGAAGGCTCTCCGGGGGTAGACCACCGTATCGACACCCGACCTGTTCGAAATTATCAAGAGCCCCACCCAGACAGAGAGCGGGATGGAAAAACCAGGCGATATCAAAAGGATGACTGGGGTATTTCTGCGAATTATACTTCGGACGATTCGTCAGGAAGAGAATACCGATGCAAGGAAAGACTAAACAAACGCGCGCGAAAAAATAATTCCCGACGTAACAGGGCACCCTGTTCTGATTCACCCAAGTTAAAAAAGGTCAGCACCGAAAAAAAAACGCCAATTTCACATGAAAAAGAAGAAATGTTGACAGCCAGTAGAGAGGATGGGGTAATTCTACCCCCAGGTTCAGTGGCAGTCGTCTAATAGCCAGATGCAAGGGTACAGGGTCAGTAGCCAGTTCATCAACCCGGGCAATGAAGGATTGTATGGAATTCCTACCGAGGGGTCAGCGGCGGTTCTTTCGGATTTGGAATGAATTGGAGAGCATCGCCGTTATCAGACGAAATATTGTCAGGACACCTCCCGAAGAGGTTTGACATATCTAAATTGGAGAAGTACGACGACAAAAGAGATCCGGACAACCATTTGGAAGCCTTTAAAAATTTCATGTTGAGTTTCGATAATGACGACAAGTTGTTATGCCGAGATTTTTCGATGACCTTCAAGAATCGGGCATCTAAGTGGTACAACCGGTTATCGCAGGGTTGTATAAAGAATTTTGGGATGTTCTGGATGGTGTTCGGTCAGCAATTTGTGGGAAGCAAAAGTTTCCGAGCCAACGGTGACACAATCGTTAACTGTAAACAAAGACTGGGAGAGAGCCTCAAGGACTACACCAGGCGCTTTATCAATGCAAAGACCGACCTTGATCACTGCGAGGAGTACGTGGCTCTGAAAGCATACCATTTAGGGCTACTCCCAGGACCGATGAAACAAGCAGTCACTAAGAAACAAGCTTTTACTTTTTCTGCCCTTCTAGCTCAGGTGGAAAAATAAATATTGATAAAGGAAACTGAGGTGTCCGAGTTGGAAGTGCAGATCCAGCAGAGTGCGCAAGCATCGGTTGTTATAAAGCAGGGTACTCAACCGTGCTACACCCCGCAAGTTTAGTTAACCAACACAATACCACCGACCCAGTCCGCACTGGCCAAACCTCTGGCATCCTAGAGCCAAAGGACAAAACAGACCAACCAGGTGGTCTCACGACCAATTTCCAACAAATGGATCCAACCTGCTTACTTTGCTGACTTAACAGAATGCATATCCACAATCTATGAAAACACTAAGAAGAGAGGGATTTATCGGAGGCATTTTCCCATTCCAACACCTCGGGAAAACATAAATAATAGATACTGCCGATACCATGAAGATGTGGGGAACGATACCAAGGACTGTATCGCCCTCAAAAAAGAAATACAGATGCTGATAGAAAACGGAAAATTACTCGAGTATGTGAAGAATGAAGCACAGTAGGGTGCGACTTCAAAAGAAATTGTAACGGTACAAAAGCCAGAGAAAACCATGGAAATTTCTGAAGTAACCGATCTTTTTTACGTATCCGTCGAATATCTTGATCCCGATGTCAGTCGTAACCTCATCGAGGAAGAAGCTGTGGAAAGCAGAGGAAATTTAAGGAACCTCTTTCAATTTTTCGAATCGTTAACTATTTTTGGGGGTGAATCTATGGCAGGGATCACGCATTCTTCCCGGAAGCGACTTATTGTGAACCTAGCGACTTAGTTGGAAGCTCGGACTTATCCTCATTCGAAAGGCAACCCTTCACCGATTCTATATTTTGACGACAATGTGAGAGACATAGCTGGTCCTCACGAAGATGTCGTCGTTATCGGGCGGCCATTGCAGGAGAAGAAGTCCGACGTATTCTCATCGACACCGGAAGTTCGGCAAATATAATCTTTGCTTCAACGTTCGCCAAGTTCAGGAAACCCTCAGTGATTACACGTTCGGACCGAACTATCGTAGGATTCACAGGATCAGCTGCAGAAGTGATAGGAGAGTTCGAATGCATTGTTCAGCTAGGCTGCGGGCCCTTCAAGAAAGAGGTCACCATATTATTCGTCATGGTAGATGCGCCAGCTTCTCATAATGCGATCTTGGCAGGTCATGGATGTCGCGAATACACGCGGTAACGTCCATTATTCATAAATGCTTGAAATACGTGGTCGGGAACAATGTAGGTGTGGTGAGAAGCAGACAGAAAGCGGCAAGAGAATGCTACCGGGCGGCTTTAGCGCCAAAGAAGGACCAAGAAATAGAGCAAGTTCAGGACTGGCAGTTAGCGGGACTTTCTTTGGGGTCGCTACCTGTGACGATCCCAGGGAAGCTTCCAGTTTTTTTACTACTGCTGAAGAATGTGAAAAGCACCAGTTTACCGAAGGAAGAGTTTTACAGATCAGAACTAATTTATCGCCAAGTTTCAAGAGACATTTGATTTTATTGCTACTGGAGAATTTGAATTTGTTCGCTTGGTGTTCGAAGGACGCTAAAGGAGTCCCAGAAGACCTGATAATTCACAAGTTAACCATCATTAAAAACGGCCGACCCATGTCACAAAAGCGTCCGGCCTTTTCACCAAAAAAGGCGGAAATTATTCTAGGTGAGGTTGAAAGAATGATCAGCGTCGGTCATATCAAAGAGTCAAGTTACCCACTATGGACATCCAATCCTGTCCTGGTCAAAAAGAAAAATGGCAAGTGGAGGATGTGCGTAGATTTTACCGACCTCAATCGAGCATGCCCTAAAGACCCTTTCCCGATGCCAAAAATCGACCAGTTGGTTGACTCGACGTCGGATAACAGACTGCTCTCTTTTATGGATGCATATACAGGCTATAATCAAATCAAATTGAACCCAACAGACCAAGAAAGCACGACGTTCGTTACTGGGCGAGGTTTGTATTGTTATAAGGTTATGCCATTCGGGTTAAAAAACGCAGGAGCAACTTACCAAATATTAGTGAACAAGACTTTTGAAAGCCATATAGGGAGAAACATGGAAGTTTCTATCGACGACATGCTTGTTAAAAGGGGCACAGACGATAACCATTTCGCTGATTTGAGAGAGACTATTGGCAATCTAAGGAATATAAATCTTAAATTAAACCCGGAGAAATGTTCTTTTGGGGTAAGGTCGGGAAGGTTCCTGGGATTCTTCGTCAGCGAGAAAGGAATCGAGGCAGATCCGATACAATTACAAGCTCTTGCCAGCATGACCCCACCAAGGAATATCAAGGAGGTTCAGATTTTAACCGGGCGCTTAGCGGCTCTGAATCGATTTATTTCTCGTTCATCTGACAAGTGCGCTCCTTTTTTTCAGGTCTTGAGAAATGCTAAGTCTTTTGTTGGGACACCAACTTGTGATGAGGCCTTTTTGGGGATCAAAACTTACTTATCATCCCCGAACCTTCTGACAAAACCCCTGAAAGGGGAGACTTTTTTTCTTTATATAGCAGTTTCAGATTTCGCAATGAGTGCGGCATTGATCAGTGAATCGGGAAAAATTCCCAAACCGGTATACTTCGTGAGCAAGATCTTATTAGATGCGGAGATGAGGTATTTGAAGCTGGAAAAAATGGTTTTGGCTTTGGTGACCGCGGCGCGAAAAATACGACCATATTTTCAAGCCCATCCCATTGTCGTTCGAACTTCTTTTCCACTCAAGTATGTTCTTCAGCGACCGGAAATGTCAGGAAGAATGTCTAAATGGTCGGTCGAGCTATGCAATTTTGATATCAATTTTGATATCAATTTTGATATCAATTTTGATATCAATTTTGAGCCAAGAACAGCCATTAAGGACCATGCCTTGGCTGATTTTTTAGTCGAATTTCATTCCGACCGACCAGACCAAGAAGAGTCGCCCGAGGAAGACAAGCAATTCGAGTGGGTAATTCGAACTGATGGGGGATCAAACGTCAGTTGAAGCGGCGCGTGTGTACAGATAATCACTCCTGCGGGCATAAGTATGCATCATGCAATCTGATTTGGTTTTACCACTTCTAACAACGAAGCTGAATATGAGGCTGCCCTAGCTGGTTGGAGATTAGCGTAGGTGTGCGGGGCTAGGCATATACGTCTCATTAGTGATTCTCAGTTGTTGATTAATCACGCCTCAGGAGCGTCAGAAGCTAGGAAAGAGCACCTGGTCCAATACTTAGCAGTGTTGTGCGTGTTAGCCGCGTTATTTGCCAAAGTAACATATGAGCACGTCCCCAGGACCGAAAATGTGATTGTCGATTCCCTAGCGTTGGCATCTTGTTCAAGCAGCTACCCTTGGATAACCATACAGGAAAACCCGTCGAATATAAAGAGGACAGAGCTGGACAATCGTCCAAAGATCGCCTGTCAGATATCCTCGGTAACCTTGTCGAACTGGAGAAGGGACATTATAGTTTTCCTGCATGAAGGATTGTTACCAAACGATAGCACCGCAGCCCGAAAAGTACAAGATAAGGCCCGAGGTTACATTTTATTGGGAGAAATACTGTACAAAAAGTCTTTCAACAAGCCTTTGCTGAGATGTTTGGGGACAAATGAATCATAGATAATTGTATCTGAATCGCATGATGGAGAAGGCGCAACTCACTGCGGTTACAAAGCACTAATAAGGAGAATCGTTCTTGCCGGTTTTTACTAGCCGGCGGTAACTGCCGATGCTCAGCAGATAGTGAAAACGTGCGACACTTGCCAAAGATTCGCGAATGCAATCAATATGTCTGCGGCACCTTTGGAATCAATATCTGAAGGCCTCCCCTTTGACCGATGGGGGATCGATCTAGTAGGGCCATTGTCAATGGCATCCGGTGGAAGACAAATGATAGTGGTGGCAATGGATTACTTTTCGAAATAGGTCGAAGCCGTGCCACTATCAGGAACGAAAACTAAAGACATCATCAAATTCATTTGGTCAAACATCTGCTGTAGGTTTGGGGTACCTCAGAGGCTCACAATGGACAAAGGACCTCAGTTTGACAGCAGCGAGATGAAATCCTTTTGTTCGACCCACAGAATCAGGCAATGCTTTTCGGCCCATTTCTATCCTCAGGCGAACGGGCAAGTTGAAGTCAAGAACCGGACCATTATAGACGGACTCAAAAAGAACTTAGAAGGAAAAGTCGACAAGTGGCCGGATTATTTACAAGATGTATTATGGGCCTATCGTACTACCCCCCGAATGGCGACTCAAGAATCGCCCTATGCCTTGGTTTATGGAATAGATGTTGTCACCCCCGCGGAATCAATCTTCCCATCTTTTAGGGCCGGGAACTATGACGAAAGTAGAAATGGGGACGACAGACGACTAGCTCTGGACCTGGTAGAAGAAAAAAGAAGCCGAGCTCAACCGAATTCTTTACATTATCAGACCCTAATGAGGAGCCGGTACGCGTCGAAAGTACGTCGACGAGAGTTCAAGGTCGGGGATAGAGTTTTGAGGAGAGTTTTTCTCCATACCAAAGACAAAAGTCTCGGCAAACTCGCCCCGAATTGGGAAGGCCCGAATAAAGTGTAGAGCTAAAAGTGTAGAGAGAGAAAGTAGAAAGAGAATATATTAAAGAATGTCCACCTACTCAAAAATAAAGGGGCTCCCTTATATAGTGGGGAAAGTGGGACCCATTTATGTCCCTGGTGGTCTTTGGTTATTTAATAATTAGTCCTTTACATCCTACTTTATTAACACTTTGCTCTTTAATAAATAATAAATACATCAAAGGGTATATTTCACTTCTCCTATTTGCAATTAACTCATTTTCTATTGGATTCGGCGAATTATTTCCTTATCAGTAGCCCCCCAGTCTTCAAGAGCGTTGGGCATGAAGATTTATGAATAATTCAGTCAAAAGGCCTCTGACCAAAACAACTGGGGATCGCACCGCCTAAGGCTTCGGGGTGAGCTACTCGACCGACCACTCTATCACAACTGACGACCAACCCCTTACGTGTCTTAAAGCTTCGGGGTAGGCTGCGAAGTGCCTCCGACGCTAAAGAACTTGTTATGGGCCTTCTACAGATTCTGATTAATGAGTTCCTTATGAGGCCAAATGAATCATCGGGTCTTGGAAGAAATATCGGACACGTGGAGCCCATCTAGCGTGCTGGTCTGCACTAGCCGGTGCAGGCCTACGATACTAGCCTGACAAGTGCCTATGGCGTGCTTCGTTGGGTTGAGTCCACACGTGTCATCTCCTCATTCGAAGCATACTCATCTGCATATCTCTCCAAAAGGCTCTTAAAATTCCCGCTGCTTTTCGTCGTTTGGACTCCCCCATGCGTCAAACGGTTAAGGAAAGCTGCCTATAAATACTTCATTCAAAAAATCGCTTCCTCGGAGAAATCTTAGAGAGAGAAAGTCCCCCCTGATCGTTCTAGAGAGAGAAAGTAGTGTTTATGAAAAATAAGAACCCGAAGCTTAAACAGAAACTGAAGAAGAAAAACGAATCCGTGTTTGGGTTTATTGATTGGGCTAGTGTTAGTGATCGAGCCGAAGAATACCGAGCCACTGGATTAATTTGGAGTTCTGACAGAAATCCTTTCGCACCCGTGCCTCTCCCCCACGACCTTGTCTTACCTGATCCCGTTCCTGCAGAATCATTCATAGTGCCCGAGCCCGCTGTCACTCAAACTCCCGAAGCCATCGCTATTCCCTCCAGTAGCAGTTCTCCAAACTCTCCCGTCGCCCATTCCAATCACCCGACGCCTTCGTCGGTAAACACCCCTACCAAATTTCCCTCTCTTCTTCCTAAACGCCAAAGCAAACCAAAGTTCCTTTCAATGGGAGACTCCGGCGCCTCTTCCTCGCCGGTGGGGGGCGCCTCACCTGAGATGGTCCAATTAACTCCCACGATCCCAGGGTTTCGCATGGGTATCAATACCGCTGCTACCCCTTTGGGTATTGCCCGAAGCGATCTCGATTGCCAGAACTTAGAAATAGAGCGCACTCGCCAGCAGCGAGAAAATGAGTCGAAGCCTATCCGCACCAGCAGTAGCTCCAGCTTTATACAGCCGCTTTCCCAATCGGTCGATCCACGAGTGACTGGTTCCCATCTGCCAGAAGTGGGTGGTCCTACTTGTACCGGAGCTATTCGAACCGACGGCACTACCGAGCCAGAAGCAAACGATTTAGCTGGCTCGGGCAGTAATCCTGCAGAGGAAAATGAAGCGGAGAAATGTGTTGTTGCTGCGGGTGGTAATGTTGTTGCTCCTCCCGAAGAGCCCCTTCCTCCAGAGATAGAGCCCGTCATAACCACCACCTGTTATCGGTTATTGCCAAGGGACAATGTCATTTCCTTTTTTGAAGGCAAGTATCTGTACTTCTCCGCTGCGGAACAGGCGGAGCTTCTGATCCGGTATGGAATCCCGGAATGCATCAAAGTACGATTCTCTGTTCCTAGGGAGATGCCCGTGCACGTTCGGTCTCGGGAGATCGTTATCTTTACGGATCTTTTCAACTAGGGTCTCAGGTTTCCTCTAGACCTTGAGATTTCTCGGTACTTTGAGGTAATTGGCATCTGCCCCTCACAGCTGACGCCCAACACGTGGTATACGCTGATGTCATGTATCATGGCCTCTCGACTGTCGGGTCGGATTATGCTGATGGAGGAGTATATTACCATGTCCGGACTTTCCAAATCACCCAAGTAGCCTTTCTTATATTCTTCCTTAGCAAAAACTTGGAAGATTGTAAATGATTTTCTTGAGGGCGACAAGTCCAGGAAGCACCGGTTTGTCTTCCTCAGTGGTTGTTGGGAGAACGGTCTTCCATATACTAAGGAGAACCCGAGGCGGTTGCTGCGGACATGGGTTCCTGATGGTAATCATCTTTTTTTTTTTACTGACCGACCCTTTGTTTAGTGTCCAAGGAGTTTATTCATGAGCTGAAAAAGAACTACTTCAAGGCCGCCAAAGTTACCTTCCAAATTTTGAAGGACTACACCCGAAAGAACTGGGGTTGGGCATTCCACCGCGGCTTCAAGAACACTAACCTGATCATGAGCAACCTCTGGCGTTGCTCTGATGAACCACTCACATTGGAGCAGCTGCGCCAGCCACCCAGCTTGGTGGATTTGGTGGAAAATATAGACGCACCTGACGCGCAATTGTTTCTTTCCAAACGCATCAAGGCGCCTAGCAAACGCTCGAAGTCTGACGATGATGCCAAGCCGGTGAATGCCGAAAATGTGGAGGTCGACGCTATTGGACAAGGGGCTGGAGTTGTCGCTGAGGCTGAGGGTGCTGACCGGCCTGAGGAACTAAAAAATAAAAAGAAGTAGAGAACTGTGGCTGAGGGTGACGAAGCCAAAAAGCCAAAATGCTCAAAGAAGGAAAAGGAGAGTGGTCCTGCGGACGCTCCCGTCCTTGCCGACAATGCAATAATCCTGGCACTTTTTGAGCATTATGAAGAGGTTAAAGGTGGGGATGGTGCCGCTCCCACAGCAGTATTGTTTGAGAAAGCTCCAGTAGTCGTGATTCCTAACGATGACGAGGTCGGGGGTAAAGATGTTGGTCCTTCAAAGACAGCGAAAGCTGATGGGGTTTCATCAAGTGACACCAAATTGCCCGTCATGTCCGTTCCTAGGAGCCCTAATACCTTTGCTTTGCGGGAAAACGATGTGTTTTTGTTGTCCTTATATAGCATGATTGTGCCTCTGGAAATAAAAGAGAGGCGCTCCGGGGAGCTAAACCAAAGGCTAACATGATGTGGAGGGAAGAATAGCTGCGCTTGAGGAGGAAGTCAAGAAGAGAGATGCGAAAGAGAAGCTCTTGGAAGAAAAGCTTAAAAATGCTGAAAACACCTTGGTGCGGGTGAGGAAAGACCGTGACGATCGAACTAGGAAATTGGTAGTGGCTAAAATTCAGAGCCGTTTCTTCCGTTACTCCGCAACGAAGAAAACGAAAGTGATTGCTGACCTTAAAACTGTCAATGCTCTGTTTGCTGACAAGTGCCATAAATTGACGGATAAAAAAACTGTCGAGGCTAAAGCTGTTTATGTTTTGACCTTTCACAACCGTTTCCCCGACCTTCCCATTGGGTCAATGTGGTTAGATGTCCCCGAGACCGATCGCACATCCGGTGTGGTCTGCGAAGCTGAAGAGTCGGATGCCACAGACACAGATCCTGAGGATGAAGACATTTAACTTCTCCCCCCTTTTTCTTGTTGTATCAAACTTTTTGTAACCCTTGGGGTCTGTTGAACCCTTTTGAATGTCTTGTAATCGATGATTTTAATATGTTAAGTTTTCCCATAACTTCTGCGGTTGTTCACCATTACGCTTCCGTAAGTCAGCTTTTAACTGAAAACCCTCTTGTAGGGTCGGGCACAAATGTAGAAAATTTGATCGATAATAAAAAAATGTTCCCATAGGGTCGGGAACAAAATGTAGATCAGTTAAAAACTGAAAAACCTTATAAGGCTGTGTTGATCAATATTTAACTGAAAATTTTCTCATAGGGTCGGGAACAAAATGTAGATCAGTTAAAACTGAAAAAACCTATTAAGGCTCTGTTGATCAATATTTAATTGAAAATTTTCCCATAGTGTCGGGAAAAAAATGTAGATCAGTTAAAACTGAAAAACCTATTAAGGCTCTGTTGATCAATATTTAATTGAAAATTTTCCCATAGGGTTGGGAACAAAATGTAGATCAGTTAAAATTGAAAAACCTATTAAGGCTATGTAGATCGATTAAGATCGCCAAAAGTTGTCTATCAGCTCGTCAGCTGATGGACTTTCCTTTTAACGCTTCTGAATTTTAAAGGCAAATGATTAGATTAAAAAGATCGGTTGCATGGATGCCTCACTAAAACCTTCTCGCGCCACCAAGGTAGGAAAGAGTGCATCATCGATCAAAGGTTCTTACATAACAAGAATAATTATAAAAGAATTACAAAAATCAATAAGATTACTCTAAATATATCTTCAGATGTTCGATATTCCAGGGGAGCCTCAATAAGCGTCCGTGCTTGTCCTGCAATCGATACGTCCCGCTCTTGATTCTTTCCACCACTTTATACGGGCCTTCCCAATTCGGGGCGTGTTTGCCGAGGCTTTTGTCTTTGGTGTGGAGAAAAACTCTCCTCAAAACTCTATCCCCGACTTTGAACTCTCGTCAACGTACTTTCGACGCGTACCGGCTCCTCATTAAGGTCTGATAATGTAATGAATTCAATTGAGCTCGCCTTCTTTTTTCTTCTACCAGGTCTAGAGCTAGTCATCTGTCGTCCCCATTTCTACTTTCGTCGTAGTTCCCGACCCTAAAAGATGGGAAGATTGATTCCGCGGGGGTGACAACATCCATTTCATAAACCAAGGCATAGGTCGATTCTTGAGTCTCCGTTCGGGGGGTAGTACGATAGGCCCATAATACTTCTTGTAAATAATCCGGCCACTTACCGGCTTTTCCTTCTAAGTTCTTTTTGAGTCTGTCTATAATGGTCCGGTTCGTGACTTCAACTTGCTCGTTCGCCTGAGGATGGAAAGGGGCCGAAAAGAATTGCCTGATTCTGTGGGTTGAACAAAAGGATTTCATCTCGCTGTTGTCAAACTGAGGTCTTTTGTCCATTGTGAACCTCTGAGGTACCCCAAACCTACAGCAGATGTTTGACCAAATGAATTTGATGATGTCTTTAGTTTTCGTTCCTGATAGTGCCTCGGCTTTGGCCAATTTCGAAAAGTAATCCATTGCCACCACTATCATTTGTCTTCCACCGGATGCCATTGGCAATGGCCCTACTAGATCGATCCCCCATCGGTCAAAGGGGAGGCCTTCAGATATTGATTCCAAAGGTGCCACGGGCATATTGATTGCGTTCGCGAATCTTTGGCAAGTGTCGCACGTTTTCACTATCTGCTGAGCATCGGCAGTTACCTTTGGCCAGTAAAAACTTGTAAGAAAGATTCTCCTTATTAGTGCTTTGTAACCGTAGTGAGCTGCGCCTTCTCCGTCGTGCAATTCGAATACAATTATATGTGATTTATTCGTCCCCAAACATCTCAGCAAAGGCCTGCTAAAAGACTTTTTGTACAGTATTTCTCCCAATAAAATGTAACCTCGGGCCTTATTTCGTACTTTTCGGGTTGCGGTGCTATCGTCTGGTAACAATCCTTCGGTCAGGAAAACTATAATATCCCTTCTCCAGTCCGACAAGGTTACCGAGGATATTTGACAGGCGATCTCTGGACGATTGTCCAGCTCTGTCCTCTTTATATTCGACGGGTTTTCCTGTATGGTTATCCAAGGGTAGCTGCTTGAACAAGATGCCAACGCTAGGGAATCGACAATCACATTTTCGGTCCTTGGGACGTGCTCATATGTTACTTTGGTAAATGACGCGGCTAACACGCGCAACACTGCTAAGTATTGGACCAGGTGATCTTTCATAGCTTCTGACGCTCCTGAGGCTTGATTAATCAACAACTGAGAATCACTAATGAGACGTATATGCATAACCCTGCACACCTGCGCTAATCTCCAACCAGTTAGGGCAGCCTCATATTCAGCTTCGTTGTTAGAAGTGGTAAAACCAAATCGGATTTCCTGATGCATACTTATGCCCGCAGGAGTGACTATCTGTACACTCGCGCCGCATCCACTGACGTTCGATCCCCCATCGATTCGAATTACCCACCTGACTTGCGTGTCTTCCTCGGGCGGCTCTTCTTGCTCTGGTCGGTCGGAATGAAATTCGACTAAAAAATCAGCCAAGGCCTGGCCCTTAATGGCTGTTCTTGGCTCAAAATTGATATCAAAATCGCCTAGCTCAACCGACCATTTAGACATTATTCCTGACATGTCTGGTCGCTGAAGAACATACTTGAGTGGAAAAGAAGTTCGAACGACTATGGGATGGGCTTGAAATATGGTCGCATTTTTCGCGCCACGGTCACCAAAGCCAAAGCCAAAGCCATTTTTTCCAGCTTCAAATACCTCGTATCCGCATCTAATAAGCTCTTGCTCACGAAGTATACCGCTTTGGGAATTTTTCCCGATTCACTGATCAACATCGCACTCACTGCAAAATCTGAAATTGCTACATAAAGAAAAAGAGTCTCCCATTTCAGGTGTTTTGTCAGAAGGTCCGGGGATGTTAAGTAAGTTTTGATCCTCAAAAAGGCCTCATCGCAAGCTGGTGTCCAAACAAAGGACTTAGCATTTCACAAGACCTGAAAAAAGGGAGTGCACTTGTCAGATGAACGAGAAATAAATCGATTCAGAGCCGTTAAGCGCCCGGTTAAAATCTGAACCGCCTTGATGTTCCTTGGTGGGGTCATGCTGGCAAGAGCTTGTAATTGTATCGGATCTGCCTCGATTCCTTTCTCGCTGACGAAGAATCCTAGGAACTTTCCCGACCTTACCCCAAAAGAACATTTCTCCGGGTTTAATTTAAGATTTATATTCCTTAGATTGTCAAAAGTCTCTCTCAAATCAGCGAAATGGTCATCGTTTGTGCCACTTTTAACAAGAATTTCGTCGATATAAACTTCCATGTTTCTCCATATTTGGCTTTCAAAATTCTTGTTCACCAATATTTGGTAAGTCGCTCCTGCATTTATTAACCCGAATGGCATAACCATATAACAATACAAACCTCGCCCAGTAATGAACGTCGTGCTTTCTTGGTCTGCTGAGTTAAATTTGATTTGATTATAGCCTGCATATGCATGCATAAAAGAGAGCAGTCTGTTATCCGACGTCGAGTCAACCAACTGGTCGATTCTTGGCATCAGGAAAGGGTCTTTGGGGCATGCTCGATTGAGGTCGGTAAAATCTACGCACATCCTCCAATTTCCATTTTTCTTTTTGACCAGGACGGGATTGGATGTCCTTAGTGGGTAACTTGACTCTTTGATATGACCGACGCTGAGCATTCTTTCCACCTAACCTAGAATAATTTCTGCCTTTTCTGGTGAAAAGGCCCGACGCTTTTGTGAGATGGGTTGGACGTTTTTGCTGATGGTTAACTTGTGAATTATCAAGTCTTCTGGGACTCTGGTAACGTCCTTCAAACACCAAGCGAACAAATTCAAATTCTCTTGTAGCAACAAAATCAACTGTCTCTTCAAACTTGGCGATAAATTAGTTCTGATCTGTAAAACTCTTCCTTCGGTAAACTGGTGTTTTTCACATTCTTCATCGGCAGTCAAAAAACTGGGAGCTTCCCTGGGATCGTCAACAGGTAGCGACCCCAAAGGAAGTCCCGCTAACTGCTAGTCCGGAACTTGCTCTATTTCTTGGTCCCTTTTTTGCGCTAAAGTCGCCCGGTAGCATTCTTTTGCCGCTTTCTAGCTGCTTCTCACCACTCCTACATTGTTCCCGACCACGTATTTCAAGAATTGATGAATAGTGGATGTTACCACGTGAATAGTGGACGTTATAAGAAGCTGGCGCATCTACCACGACGAATAATACGGTGACCGCTTTCTTGAAGGGCCCACGGCCTAGCTGAACAATGTCTTCGAACTCTCCTATCACTTCTGCAGCCGATCCTGTGAATCCTATGATAGTTCGGTCCGAACGCGTAATCACTGGGGGTTTCCTGAACTTGGCGAACGTTGAAGCAAAGATTATGTTTGCCGAACTTCAGGTGTCGACGAGAATACATCGGACTTCTTCTCCTGAAATGGCCGCCCGATAACGATGACATCTTCGTGAGGACCGGATATGTCTCTCATGTCGTCGTCGTCAAAATATAGAATCGGTGAAGGGTTGCCTTTCGAATGAGGATAAGTCTGAGCTTCCAACTGAGTCGCTAGGTTCACAACATGTCGCTTCCGAGAAGAATGCGTGATCCCTGCCATAAAATCACCCTAAAAAATAGTTAACGATTCGAAAAATTGACAGAGGTTCCTTACATTTCCTCTGCTTTCCACAACTTCTTCCTCAATGAACCCGATGAGGTTACGGCTGACGTCGAGATCAAGATATTTGACGGATATGTCAAAAAGATCGGTTACTTCAGAAATTTCCATGGTTGTCTCTGGATTTTGTGTCGTTACGATTTCTTTTGAAGTCGCACCGTGCTGTGCTTTCTTCTTCACATACTCGAGTAATTTTCCGTTTTCTATCAGCATCTGCATTTCCTTTTTGAGGGTGATACAGTCCTTAGTATCGTGCCCCACATCTTCATGGTATCGGTAGTATCAATTATTTATGTTTTCCCGAGGTGTTGGAATGGGAAAAGGCCTCCGATAAATCCTGCTCTTCTTAGACTTTTCATAGATTGTGGATACGCATTCTGTTAAGTCAGTAAAGTAAGCAGGTCGGATCCATTTGTTGGAAATTGGTCGTGAGACCACCTGGTTGGTCTGTTTTGTCCTTTGGCTCTAGGATGCCAGAGGCTTGGCCAGTGCGGACTGGGTCGGTGGTATTGTGTTGATTGGCTGAACTTGCGGGGCGTAGCAAGGTTGAGTACCCTGCTTTATAACAACCGATGCTTGCGCACTCTGCTCGATTTGTGCTGCCAACTCGGACGCCTCGGTTTCCTCTATCAATATTTGTTTTTCCACCTGAGCTAGAAGGGCGGAAAAAGTAAAAGCTTGTTTCTTAGTGACTGCTTGTTTTATCGGTCCTGGGAGTAGCCCTAAACGGTATGCTGTCAGAGCCACGTTGTCCTCGCAGTGATCAAGGTCGGTCTTTGCATCGATAAAGCGCCTGGTGTAGTCCTTGAGGTTCTCTCTCAGTCTTTGTTTACAGTTAACGATTGTGTCACCGTTGGCTCGGAAACTTTTGCTTCCCACAAATTGCTGACGGAACATCATCCATGGTGTGGATAATAACTGCCCGAGGGTAGGCTAGTAATTTTAAGTGGTGTTTAACGGTGGTGTATGGGTGTTTAACGGTGGTGTGTGGGTGTTTAACGGTGGTGTGTGGGTGTTTAACAGTTAGAGTAGAGAGTAGAGAGATGATTAAGCAGCTTGGTAGCAGTTAATTCTCATTACCCCTAGTTAATGCGGGTGGTTGGGTATTTATAGTGTAATGTTTGGGCCCTTATGGGCTTTCGGGTCATGTTTAATGGACTCGGGTCATGTTCAAAGACCCATGAGCTCTTAAGTAGGAGAGCAAGTAGCTTAGTCAAGAAGTGTTTAGGTTTTTTAGTACTTTTGTCATAGTTCGAACTGCTTTAAGTTCATAGTGTTCACAGAAATCTGTCCGGTTCAAGTAACCTGTTCGATCCCTGTCCCTGTAACCTGTCCGGTTTTAGGAGAGACTTGACCGATCTGCCCTTGTTCGGGGAGCATGCTGAATTCGGACTCATCAGGAGCCCCTTTTTTAGGTGTTTGTGAAAGTTTTCTTGTCAAAGAACTGAAAAACAGTCCGATGTCTGAAGTGGTTTTTAATTAGGACAAAACTATGGGGATACCCGGACAGGTTAAGCTTTACGAATTCAAAACGGTTTTTGCCAGAGTTAGTGGGACACGTGTCGCTCTCTGATTGGCCACTCCAGCCGTTTTTTCACCTTGAATTTCGCACCACCTTCTCCAACAAGTAACCTCATTAATTTCAAATAGTGACATCAGCGCCGTCTTTTAATCATTGCCCAACTTTTCGAATTCTCCTAGGAATCAACTCCTTTTCTCAGTTTCACTATAAATTCAAACTCATTTTCCACTGTTTTACCATCTCTTTCACATTTACTCTGCAAATTTACTCAGAGCTTTCTCTCTCTAAAGCAAAAAGTTTCCTTGGCAGTTTATGTTTACAGCAAGAACAGCATTGATCAAGGGTGGTTGGCTCAATCTTTCGGAGTTGGAGAAAGCGCAAAAGGTCGAGAAGGAAAGACGAATAGCAGCAGGGCTACCATCATCACCTGTTGAGAGACCAGTTGCTTCTGTTACAGAGTCAGATCGAGGCTCGTCCTCTTCCAAAGGTACTAAGCCCAAAAAACTCTTTCAATCCACCCTCTCGCCCATAGTCTCAGGTTCCTCGGTCCAGGAATCAATACCTGCTGTTGAGCCAGGAGTTACTGCTACAAGCGTTAGGAAACCTTCACCGTTTATTGCAATGGGATCTGACTCTGATCACTCTCCGGAGAAACTAGTTATCAAAAGGCCAAGCCGGCTAGTTAAGGGACTAGCCTTCAAGAATACTCCCTCCAAATCGGGGGCGAAAACCAGTGGTTCTGGGTCTGGAGTGCCCATTAGAGCTCCCCGGGAGAGGCCATCTGGTCCGGATCGGGCTGTATTCCATGCTCACTTATGATATACCCTAAGAATTTCCCTGACTGCACTCCGAACACACACTTTTCAGGGTTCAACTTTAAATTTATTTTTACCAAGTTGGCAAAAGTTTCTTGGAGATCGGACAAGTGTAGCTGCTCATCCACACTTTTCACCATCATATCGTCAATGTATACCTCCATATTTCTTCCAATTTGATCAGCAAAGGCTTTGTTCACCAATCTCTGATAAGTAGCCCCAGCATTTTTCAACCCAAATGGCATTACCTTATAACAATGTAGACCCCGATCAATGACAAACGTGGTATGCTCTTGATCTTTTGGATCTACTTGAATCTGATTGTACCCGGAGAAGGCATCCATAAAGGAAAGCAGCTTGTTCCCAGAAGTAGAGTCTACTAACTGATCTATCCGGGGGACCGGATACAAATCTTTTGGGCAAGCTCTATTAAGATCTGTGAAGTCAATGCACATGCGCCATTTGCCATTTTTCTTTTTTACCAGGACAGGATTGGCAGTCCACAAAGGGTATTGAGATACTTTAATGTGCCCCATCTTTGTGAGTCTGTCAACCTCTTGTACTATGACATCAGCCTTTTCTTTTGAGAAGGCTCTTCTCTTTTGAATTACTGGTGCTACATCTCTTCGGACGGATAGGTGATGGGATATCACTTCTGATGGAACTCCAGTAACATCAGCATTGCACCAAGCAAAAACATGCTGATGGTCTTTCAAAAATTTCAACATCTCTTCTTTCAACATTGATGGCATCTTGGACCCTATCTTGACACTCTTGCCTTCTTCCAAACAATGCGTTTCAACCTCTTCAATTGGAATCAACACTCCAGGGGTCTCTCTGGGGTCATCAATTTCACCCTCACCCCCAGAAAGGCCCTCAAACTGCTATTGATCATTTATACGGACTGCCCCCAGCGTTCGAGGAGCCAAGGCAGTGGCATAACATTCTCTTGCAATCTTTTGGCTGCTCCGGACAACTCCAACCTGTCCCTGAACAGCATACTGTAAGCACTGGTGGACTGTTGAAGCCACTACATGCATCCGAGAGAGCCAAGATCTCCCCAGAATAGCATTATAGCAAGTGGGACAATCCACCACGATAAAGAGTATTCTAACCATTTTCTTGAAAGGGCCCCTGCCCAATAACACTTCTTCTTCAAATTCTCCGATCACATCGGCTGAGCTGCCTGTGAAGCCCACGATTGACCTGTCCGACTTTTGAATCACAGCTGGATTTTTCATTTTCTTATAAGCGGTTAGGAAAAGGATATTGGCTGAGCTTCCAGTATCCACCAGAATTCGCCTTATCTCATTGCCTCCTATAGATGCTCCTATGACAACAGCATCCTCATGAGGGCCAGCAATGTCTCTCAAATCATCCTCATCAAAGACAATGAAGGGGAATGAGTTTGGTAACTGATAAGATGTCATGCCTCCTTCTAGCTGGGAGGCTAAATTGTGAACATGCCTCTTTCTCGAAGAAGCAGTAGGAGCTGTCATAGTGTCCCCTCCGAAAATTGTAAGTGACTCAAAGAATTTAATGAGCCCGGAGACCGACCTAGAACATTCCTCTATAGCACCCACCCTGTTTCGAGTTGGATCAGGATCCAAGTACCCAGAATCCACATCAAACCTTTCAACTATAACCATGGCCCCCTCCGGGGCAGCATTACTTGGACCAACCCGGTGAGTGTTGCCAGGCTTGTTGCCTCCTCTTCTTTTAACGTATGCTCCCAACTTCCCCCTTTCAATCAGGTTTTGAACTTCTTGCTTCAATGCTATGCAATCATCAGTGGTATGGCCAATATCATTGTGATATTGGCAAAAGGAGTTGTTACGATGCTCTCTGGGAGACTGCAAGGTTGCTGGTCTCCGGTAATGGACCTCATCTTTTGTTTTATCGAAAATGGTGGCCACACTTTCTTTGAGCTCTGCGAACCACTCCGGTTGGACCCATGGCCCTCTTTTGTTTCTGGATTGTTGACTTTGAGCAGGAGCAGCTGGCTGAGACTGAGCTCTTGCCCTACCATGCCCCTGTCCGGTTTCTCTTGCTTTGTTCCCGGACTGGTTTTGATTTGGAGTTGGTGCCACTGGGGTGGACCTCACCTATCTGTGCACCCTGGTTTTCTTAGTTTCATCAACGTTTATTTGTTTGCCAACTTAATTTAGCAATCCCCCCCAGTTCATGGCCTTCTTTCTGGTCACCGAATCAGCCAGATTGCCTGGGTTCAAACCTTGCCTTAGGGATGCTATTGCCACATGTTCGAAGCAATCAGCCAACCCATTCTTTGTGTTCACAAAACGACTTATGTATTATTTTAAGGACTCATTTGGCTCCTGGGCACAATAGATTATTTTGTCTCCATTGCCCTTCAGCTCCTTACTCCCCACAAACTGCCTTCGAAAGGCCACCCAAAACGTATCAAAATCTTTAATACAACCCTGAGGCAGGCTGTTGTACCATTTCAGAGCACTCCCCGTAAATGACTGGGAAAATGCCCTACACAGTAGTTTATCATCATCATCAAAGTTCATCATGAAGTTCTTGAATTGCTCCAGATGATTGTCCGGATCAGTACTGCCATCGTACTTCTCTATTTTAGTGCTATCAAACCTCTTGGGGAGGTTTCCGGACAGGATTTTAGAAGACAGTGGAGACTGCCTCCAATTCCTTCCACGACTGAACACAGTATCCTCATTGGGAGTTGCAAAGATACCTGGCTCATCGTGGAAAGCAAAGGGATCCATCAGCATCCGGTCCACATGCCTCCGGCTATGAGATGATCCCTTACCAATATGCCTTTTCATTCTTCCATGGTGGTCTCTTTTTCTTGAATATTTCTTAACCTGCTTTTGCTTTTTTCTGGTTCGACCCTCATCGCTACTGGAGGACAAGGATTTTTCATTTCCCTCACTGTCCGAAGAGCTACCTGAAGATTCTGAGCTTGATTCAGAACTCTCCACAGGCTTGGACCGGTGAGACTTTTTAGAACTGGCATGTGTCTTTTTAGTGCTCACATGAGTTTTCGAAGCCTCAGGCTCTTTGGGTTGTCGGTGTGATGAGCAACTGATGCTTTGGACTTCTCTTTCACGCCCATCTTGGCCTTTTCAGCCCTCAGAGCTTCTATTTCACCCCTCAACCTGTCACGCTCTTCGATAGTGTACTCATCATTCTCTCCCACCACTTCGAGCAAAGCTGGTGGCACTTCTGGATTGTCCGGATTCATTCGGACAGAGTTTTTTAGCTGGTTTTGAATGCTTGATTCAGGCACCGTCGCCTCCCACTGTGGTCGCCAATTTGGTGTGGATAATAACTGCCCGAGGGTAGGCTAGTAATTTCAAGTGGTGTTTAACGGTGGTGTATGGGTGTTTAACGGTGGTGTGTGGGTGTTTAACGGTGGTGTGTGGGTGTTTAACAGTTAGAGTAGAGAGTAGAGAGATGATTAAGCAGCTTGGTAGCAGTTAATTCTCATTACCCCTAGTTAATGCGGGTGGTTGGGTATTTATAGTGTAATGTTTGGGCCCTTATGGGCTTTCGGGTCATGTTTAATGGACCCGGGTCATGTTCAAAGACCCATGAGCTCTTAAGTAGGAGAGCAAGTAGCTTAGTCAAGAAGTGTTTAGGTTTTTTAGTACTTTTTTCATAGTTCGAACTGCTTTAAGTTCATAGTGTTCACAGAAATCTGTCCGGTTCAAGTAACATGTTCGATCCCTGTCCCTGTAACCTGTCCGGTTTTCGGAGAGACTTGACCGATCTGCCCTTGTTCGGGGAGCATGTTGAATTCGGACTCATCAATCCAGAACATCCCAAAATTCTTTATACAACCCTGCGGTAACCGGTTGTACCACTTAGATGACCGATCCTTGAAGGTCATCAAAAAAGCTTGGCATAACAACTTGTCGTCATTATCAAAACTCAACATGAAATTTTTAAAGGCTTCCAAATGGTTGTTCGGATCTCTTTTATCGTCGCACTTCTCCAATTTAGATATGTCAAACCTCTTCGGGAGGTGTCCTGACAATATTTCGTCTGATAACGGCGATGCTCTCCAATTCATTCCAAATCCGAAAGAACCGCCGCCGAGCCCCTCGGTAGGAATTCCATACAATCCTTCATTGCCCGGGTTGATGAACTGGCTACTGACCATGTACCCTTGCGTCTGGCTATTTGATGGCTGCCATTGAACCTGGGGTAGAATTACCCACTCCTCTCTACTGGCGGTCAACATTTCTTCTTTTTCATGTGAAATTGGCGTTCTTTTTTCGGTGCTGTCCTTTTTTAACTTGGGTGAATCAGAACAGGGTGCCCTGTTACGTCGGGAATTATTTTTTCGCGCGCGTTTGTTTAGTCTTTCCTTGCGTCGATATTCTCTTCTTGACGAATCGTCCGAAGTATAATTCGCAGAAATACCCCAGTCATCCTTTTGATATCGCCCGGTTTTTCCATCCCGCTCTCTGTCTGGGTGGGGCTCTTTATAATTTCGAACAGGTCGGGTGTCGATACGGTGGTCTACCCCCGGAGAGCCTTCTCCGCGGTTGTCAATCATTGGCTCCTTCCCTTTGCCTTCCCAAGCTCTTTTGTCATCTAAAGCCCTCTCATTTTCAGCGTTTAGCTTCGCGATGTCCTCCATTAACTGTCTTCTTGTCATGATAAGATTTTATCGCTTATCCCGACCATGTGCATAATGTTCACGGTCCGGTGCCTCTTCGCCCTTGGACAGCGAAATAGCTCGGGCCACCTCTCTCACGACCCTCTCCCCAGTCGCCTCGTCATTCATTGCTTACGATTAAGTCGTGATTTTCGAAGAAAAGTTTTCTTTTGGGTATCACGTGTTCCCACAAACGGCGCCAATGATGAGAGAATAAATGAAAAGAACGAGGAATCTTGGATCTTGTGCTTGATGTGACTAGAGCTAAAAGTGTAGAGAGAGAAAGTCGAAAGAGAATGTATTAAAGAATATCCACCTACTCAAGAATAAAGGAGTTCCCTTATATAGTGGGGAAAGTGGGACCCATTTATGTCCTTGGTAGTCTTTGGTTATTTAATAATTAGTCATTTACATCCTACTTCATTTACACTTTGTTCTTTAATGAATAATAAATACATCAAAGGGTATATTTCACCTTCTCATATTTACAATTAACTCATATTCTATTGGACTCGGCGAATTATTTCATTATCAGTCCATCACAATTCGAACTATTTTTCCACTTAAAAGCATGTTACAAAAACCGGATGTATCAGGTCGAGTGACAAAGTGGTTTGTGGAATTGAAGGATTACGAATTTGATTTTGCTCATCGGACAAAAATCAAGGCACAAGTTGTAGCAAAATTCTTGGTTCAGTTTCATCAGGAAATACCTTATGTAGAATCTTCTGTCAATAAACCTGGGAAAGAATGGGTAATTCGGATAGACGGAGGATCTAGTATGATGAGTTGTGGGGCAGAAATCTGTTTACTCTCCTCCTTTGGAGATTCAATGTACCAAGTTGTACGTTTTGGTTTCAAGGCATCAAATAATGAAGTTGAGTACAGAGAAATCATAGCTTGTTTAAGGCTTTCTCAAATATATGGTGCCAAAAAAATCTGATTGATAAGTGATTCGTAACTCATCATACATCAAGCACATATACAATATGAAAACAAGAAAAGAACAATATGTGAAGTATTTGCAAGTTTGAAGAGAAGTGTCTGCATGTTTTAAATATGTGAAGTATGAGCATGTGCCAATAGCTGAAAATCCAATGGTTAACTCTTTAGCCGCCATAGCATATTTCAAGGCATATCATTGGATTTTTGGTGAAAAAATTCCCTTCCATAACAACAACCCTCGAAATGAAGTTTGAAACTGAGAGAATCTTTCAGATATCTACGATAAACAACCAAGATTTGAGGTATATGATCCAAGAATTCATTAATAAAGGAAGTCTCCCCAAAGATAAAAGTCGAGCTAAGAAGTTAAATTTTAAAGTACACGGGTTTTTAATCTTAAGAAATGAACTAAGTATGTATAAGGAAATAAAGCTAACTTGTTGAGATAATAACTAATATAAAAAACGCCTCGGAAACCCCGATGACTTGATAAAATCCAAATTCAAAATTTTAAAAACAACCAAAATGATTTGGCAATACCAAAAAATTATCCAAGAACTTCTGATCCACTATAACTAAAAATTCCTTGTGTACAATAAGGACTTGAATGGTACAATAAAATTTGAATATATTAACCTTTGGGCTCTTTTCCATCGTTTTCTTCTTCTTCTGAGCTCCCACTTCCCGATATATCACCACTAATGTCAAAACCATCATTGGGTGAATCCTCATGGATACCAAGATGATCGTCTATGGGCATGTCAAAGGGCAGCAAGTTATCTGAGACCGGTCCCCACAAAGACCTAAGAGCTAGTGTGGGGAACTTCTTATGGAATTCCAGCACCATATCTGATTTGGTTTATGCTGATAAGTATTGATTATTTTAAGAGAAATAAAATAAATTCTAAAAAGATTTATTGCGAGAGTTTTAGAGAGAGATAATACACAAGTTTCTAGAAAGATAAAATGATCAAGAGTTTACGTATACAAAAATATCAATCCATCTTATTCCCAAGGCTAGTACACCTATTTATAGGTGAGATGGTTCATGTAACCGAATTGGTTAGTGGTGTGGATACTTCACCCCACTTTACTACATAGTACAAACACATTTATTACCAATTACAGATGTTGTCCTTATACTTAAAATTTACACCAAATCTTTCTTCTAACTACTAAATACTCTATTAAAAACACTTTTAATAATTATTTTTACTTCTTAATTATTTATATTATTATCCATCTTGTATAAGGAATCTATCACCCCATCGACATATGCTTTTATAGTATCACCCGATTCTTGTGTGGATTTTGCTTTAAGAGAGGCTATTTCATCTCCCAACTCTTTGATAAGAGCTTCTTTAGTGTTTTTCTCGCCTCATAAACGCTCAATGGTTGTTATATCATCAATTTGCTGGTTCTTCAATCAAGTGATCTCCCCAAAGCTAGATGATTGCAGTTTTCCATAATAAGATTGTAGCTTTTATGTGGATTTATCCTTGAGAGAGGCTATTTCATCTTACATCTCTTTTATAAGAGCTTTTTGGATGTTCTTTTTGCCCAATAAATGCTCAATGATTGCTATATCGTTAAGTTTGTTAGTTCTCCAATCAAGTGATCTTCCAAGATCTGGATGATTACAGTTTTCCATAATCAGATTGCAGCTTTACATGATTAGAATTTATATTGACCAACTAATCCTTGATTGATTTGACATCTTAAGATATACAGTCAACTTTGGCTTTTTCCTCTTCAGTAGAAGCTTTCAGAATTTTGTTCTCCTTTTGCAGAGAAGCGATGGTTTCATTATGAGACTTCATATCTCTCTCCAATTTGATGGTTGGCCTCACATAGCACATCTCGGAATACCCAGTACATCGTTCTTTTTTTACAATTCAAAGGAAACCCCTTCAAACACCACACCGGTGGCGTTACTTGTAGATTATGTGAAGTCGGTTTTAAAATGTTAGGTTAAATGCCCCAATAAATTCTATTAGATTGACATTTCCTAACATATTCCTCTCGTATGAGGAAGTAATAGAGAAGGAGGATCAGATAGTACGAACGGTGGAAGTTCAAAAGTAGGGATCCTTGGAGGAGTAATTTTTGAATGGAGGACTATCTCTGAATGAATAAGGTTTTCGACCTCTTCTTGTCTTTTTTATCACTGAATTACTTGCCTCTTTTATGCGTCTTATTAGTCTTAGACACATGAGGTTTTGAGGTACATTGCCTCCTAGAATAGTGGCGGCAACAACAACTAACAATGTTGAGTCAATCTCATCTAGTTGCTCTTCATTTCCCACTTCACCAGCACGCTATGATAAGAATTCCTTGTTTTTCTTATCATTTTTATTGCGATGGCTGGGGCTCTGTTCCTAGTCAGGACATATAGCTTGCCATCAACGGATTCAATTCTCTCTAGAATGCCAGAAGGTCGAGGAGGAGTGTTAAACTGCTCCCACGTCATTTCTTGTTTGGGATTAGTTCTCCAAAGGTGACTTCGAACAAAGTTGGCATGAGTGAAACTATGATGAAATCCATTGGACCACTTCGCTTCCGCCCACTGATTCAGCTCTTAAAAGTGACCTTCGCGTCATCCAGATGGTACAGATAGGGCTTCGAAATGGGTGATACATAAAATAAGTTAGGGGTAAGCGACAAAATATTTAAAGGGAAAATAGAAGGTCAAAAATAATTTTAAGGAGACCTACATATATTCTTCCAATATCTATAAGTTGGCCTGGATTAACATGTGGGGTTATTTTATTTCCATTCTCCCACCAAGCACTAATGAAAAAGAATTACGCCATTCATATTTTATTTTCCTCCAATAGATCATCCACCGCTTTGTAGTCATTCCCATGTTAAAGTAGTACAATAAGATTTGGGAGTTGCAAGATAGCCCCGTAATAGCAGCCAGATGCTCCATTCGCATTAGAGTTATAGATTATCTTGACTTTATGATACATGCCATTAAGGTGAACCGTGCATTTAGGCTCCTAGCTTGGAAACAAACCTACCAAATTAAAGTACCTTACGATTTCGGGGTCCAAGGGGTACCGAAGGCCCCAGTTTAGCATATCGATATAAACCACCAACTCCCTAGGACCACAGCTCATCAGAATCTCTCCGGGGTTGGGAAGTTTTACCTTAACTACTTCGGGACCCCCATTTCGCACGAATAACCTCTAACTCAGATTCATGAAAATAAATGTTGTACATTTTATGTAGAGGTAAGAGATATTTTCCATTAACCCTTATAAGTTTGGGCCCGACACTTACGGATAGAGATAGAGGAAGAGATTCAATTTTTGTATCAAGGACCTTACCTTTGCATTTTCTTTCACCACTATTTTTTCCCTCCTATGTTTTTCTCCTCACTTGCCTCGAATTCTCCTCGGTCTGACCGGATGTATCAAGGTGGAAATCTTCACTAATATCTTCCATGTTCTCTTCCATAACTTTAGGACTAGATCCCAAAGGCTTAATAGGCTGAGTGCCAATATTTTATTCTTCAGCTGGAAGTTGATAAAAAATATATTCAGGTTAGGAGGGCTCAACTAGTTGAGATCTGGAGGCCTTTACCCCGGTCGAATTTTTTGAAGAGGGATTGTTAGAATGTTCTTTCTGCTTAGCTGACCAATTCTCTTCAGTAGGATTAGGTTTTCCCTTAGACTCTCTAATTACTCTTCAATGAGTATTCTCTTCGGACTCGGAACCCATGAATATGAATGATAAACAAATATGACTACTTATGGCGCCTTGTGATTGGGATAGCTTTAGATAACGACTATGGTAAGTGAATAATTGGGAAGTTGATGAGGGTTCAGAAAGGATATTACGTGTATTATAAGGATAAACTACTCAAAAATCGGTAGATTAAGTTAGCACAACAGTGCCTGAGGAGACAGGTAACCCAACAGCAATCCTTACATTTTTCTTTTCTTTGACTAGTTCAGAAACGTTTAACCAACCACCTTTGGTTAATGCATTTCTGGCGGTGAACATACAAACACCAAGCTACTACCAGAGAAAGGATTCACAGTGGTGAAAGAGGTGGAGGGAAAGAAAAGATCGTCGGTCATAAGCCAAATATCAAATAACATCATTTCTCTATTTAAAGTGCAGTGTTTCTCTCTCTAAAAATTTCAAAGTGGGAAAAGAAAGAAGGAACTTATATATGGAAGCTGTAAAAAAGTTTTAAGTATCCTATTAGGGAGTGAAGGGGTTAATGACGACTACCAAGTTCTAAAGAAATGCAAACGTCTCCAATTGATTGGTTAAATTTACATAGGGTAGAAAACATTTGTGACTCCAATCAAGAAGTCATATGTGTCATGAAAAATAACTTGTCAAAAACTATGACTTGGATATCAATCATCTTGAAACTATGCCATCGGATGCGATTCAAATAAATTTACTACCATGTTTAAGAAATACTGAAAAGTCTGATTTGAAATGGTAAAATAGTAGATTTGGATATATATATATATATATATATATATATATATATATTAATTAGCCCTCTCATAAGTTTTTTTAGAAGGATAAGAGGGTTAGTTGATAGGGTCGAAAATTGTTGAGTGTGGTAAACATTCATAGGGTCGGATTTCTTCTAGAGTCAATTTAGACCTAAAATAAATGATATGCTAACACTCCACTTTCACTTTTTGACTCATTCGTGTGTTTGCTACTTCTTTCATAGACTTTCTTGGGCTTTGGGTTTGGATTATATCCATGACCCAACGTGTATAGCTTATTAACCAAAAAATCATCATATAAATGTTTTGAAGAATATCATTTAATGGGGGTTTGTGACTTTATCTCTCTAAGAATTATATATAGATGCTGAATTATCTCTCTACAATCTATCATACAACTTACTACCCCATCAAAAAATTATTTAAATACCCATCGAACCAATTTAAACCGCTTAAGAATATAGTTCTCTCATTCGAGAGAGAAAACATGAAAATACGTCTTACTATTGCCATAAGCCGTTAGACTCTAGTTCATATTACATTAATATTTTTTTAAATTAAATTATTTTTCCATGAGCTAACGAAATATTAATTTTAAATTAAGAATAATGATGAGTAAGTGAAGATACTTTAATGTAAAAATCATAGTTGAAACTTCATTTAGTTAGGTTTCACATACAATGTACAAGTAGGGTCCACACATGATGTTTGTTTTTAAGTCCATCTTAAATCAGGTTTCACTTGTCATATGAATCAATGTTTTATTTTTGATAACCCACGGTAAATTGGATAGAAAAAAGAAAATGTTTTCTTTAAAACATCAACAAAATCTAAAGTTTTTGTTATTTGTGAATATATTTTTTACATGATGTCATGTTAAAGAGTTTATGTGACAATCCCTAATTAATATTTTTTCAAATATTGATTTAAGAGTAATTGTTTTGTAGTGCAAGTAATGGTTCATACATGGAATTTGTTTGTAAATATCCTTTGAATCAGGTTTGACTTGCCATGTGAATCAAGGTTTTGCAATTTTAGTATTATGACTTGATTATTGACAATTGCGCAGATATTTAACAAATAACTTTTCCCGAATATAATAAAATAACTAATAGTTTCGGTGAATGGTAAAACATAGGTTTAACATATTCTTAGTGCTCGTGCATAAAAGTAAAAAGAGTTTCATAATAATTATTATTTTGTTAAATCTTCTAATTATGACGAACAATTGATTGTTATTCAAGGTAAAAGTTTTCAGAACAACGCAATCGTTATGTAAACCGCTAACGGCCAACCCAATGGTACGTATTTATTTATATCATGCGATACATATAGTTAGTAAAGGTCTATCGCAACACATTTTGTATCTATTCAGTATCTTCCATGTGTAACTACTCAGGTTCCGCAAGTAATAACGTAGATTTTTATATTCCTAATGCAGGTTGGAAAATGATAAAAACAAATATTCAATATTTTTTCCTAAATCTTGCTACCACGGTACCAAAAAAACATATGTGTCCTAAAAACTAACAAATTTGTGGTCAGAATAGCAAAAAATAATTCGTCATTTTATTGTCCAACGTAATTAGTTTTATTCGTCAAAGAGCTGGTGAAATAAGGTATGGAGGTTTTGGATATGTTATTTCGACTTTGTTTCATATTATACTTTTTACATGTTTTGCATACAATTTATAGGTTTCCTTCATGTTTCACAAACATTTTCGTAAATTTTTATATTCCTGTCATAAGTTAAAAAACGATAAGAACAAATATCTAAAGTCAGTTTTCTTATAAATTTTGTTACTACAATACCAAGCCAACAATGGGTCATAAAAAACTAAGAGATAGTTGAAATTGATAAGGAAATGGAAGTTCAGGGACTAAAATGTAAACAATAAAATGTGAAGTAACAGATGATAAAGTTAGAGGAGCGATTGAGAGTATGAATTTTTATTAAGGACTAAGTGTAATTTACCATTTTATGTAACTACTTTCAGTTGTAAGCTAAGTCTTTACGCCTCTATATAAAGGTCAAAGCTGAACTAATAAAGAGGTTGATTTTCTGATTGAAGTTACATGCGTTTTCTCATTTTCTCTCTCTAAAACACACTTATTCTCGTTTACTAAAGAAACTCTTAATAATCAAACACACCAAATTAGCGACTCCATTGGGGATTATTTACAATCAGTTTCTTTTATTTTAGTTTGAATTTTATCAATTTAGAAAAACGATATTGGAAATCACGCGATGAATTCAGAAAACAATCCTTTGTTCGATCAGCAATTGAAACATTAAGGAAAGACTTGCAGAGGCCAGAGGATATGCCAAATGGATCTGTTTCGATCCGTTAAACTCAATCTGATATTGAAGAGCAAATGAATAAACTCTTGGATAAAATAAATGCTTTGAATGAAAAATATGAGCAAAGAGAGCAGGAAATTCACTATGTAAAGCTGAAGTACGAAGTAAGACAAATGCATGAGCGAACTGAGGTTGGAAACCAATCTGATCGATCTTGCACAAATTGTCAGATCAGAAATGAGCAAAATAAATCGCGCTTCGAAACTCCAAAAGAGCGTCATTCTTCTCGAAAAGAAAAGAAAGATAAGAACAGTTATGTCACATCCACTAACGCAGAGGTTGAAAGTTCTGGCTCAGGTTGTAAGAAGTATAGGGGTTCTTCAAAATAAGAAAGGGAACATTCCCGGAAATACAAGAAAGAATATAGATCTAAGAAGGACAGTATGCCTCGATGTTTGAGGGAATCTAATTGGTGAGAGGGGAACACATCGAATCAATATGAGGAACCTGATCGGAATTTGTATGCAGTCATGGGGACTGAGAACCAGTACGTGCAAGGTTTCGATTGGAGGAATTCTTCGTTGATGAATGAAATCAGATCTATTACGCTTCCGAAGCATTTTGATATCTCCAAGGTTAAAAAGTTCGATGGGATGCAGGATCCAGACAATCGCATCGAATAATTCAAAAATTACATGATGAACTTCGAAGGTGACGACAAGCTGGTGTGTCATGTTTTTTCACAGACTTTTAAAGGAACAACTCTGAAGTGGTACAACAGGAATCTGAGGGGGTCCATTTCAAATTTTAGAGTTTTTTATACTGCTTTTCGAAGACAGTTTGTTGGCAGCAAGAAGATGAGAGCAAATGGTGGTACGATTATCCAATGCTAGCAAGAAGTTGGAGAAACATTGAAGGACTACACAAAACAATTTGTTCTGACTAAGGCAAGTTTGGATAATTGTGAAGAGGAAGTGGCGATGACAGCTTTTCTCAAAGGGTTACTGCCAGGAGATCTGGCTAATGAGATGACGAAAATGAGGGTTTTAACTTTTGGAGTATTAATAGATCATATTGAGGATCAGATTAAAGTTGAAGAGTCAACTAGGGTCTGAGGAGGACCAGTTAATGTTTGAAAGAATTCAATTCAGGTGGCCAATAACCAGGGGCAATCTTTGAATGGTAATCATCAGGCGCGTTCGAGGAAATAAAAATTTGCCACCTTGAACCGGGGGATATTCAAATCAAGCCTCATCCTACAATTACAATAGGTCGAGGCCTAATCAGTAGATTAGGCCCGAGTATTATGCAGACTTAATTGAGAGTGTGTTGTAATTTTTGACAAAAAACAAGAGCTTCGTGAATTTCAAGAAGCCAACTCCAATTAACAGGCCAATGGAGGAGCGGAACAATAAATATTGCATATATCACGAGGACCTTGATCATGATACCAATGACTGTATTGCATTTAAAAAAGAAGTCCAAATTTTGATTGAAAATGGAAAGATTTTTACTTATGTAAAATAACAGGGAAACACTTCGAAAACTCCAACATCGAATTCACGGTTGGCCAACCCAAGTGCGCAAGCTGAGAATTTGATGATTCTAGATTCAAAGGCTGATGATTTTGGTGCTGCTTCAGAATACTTTGATAAGAATCCAGATAGGTTGATTCTGATTGTTGTTGAAGAGAGACATCCTCAAACTTTGTGTGAGTTTTTTTATTCATTGGCCATTTTTAGAGGCGATTCAATGGCTGGTGCCACTGATAGTTCGAGGAAGAGACATGTTGTCAATTTGACAACTCAGATTGAATGAATGATGTTTACTCATTTATATGGTAAGAAGGATATTCCTTTTATTTTATTCGATGAGGACGACTTGAGAGGTATTTCAGGGCCGTATGAGGATGTGGTAGTTATTGGGGCAGAAGTGGCTGGTGTTGAAATTAGATGTGTGCTCATAGATACTTTTAGTTCTGCAAATGTTCTTTTAAAAGAAACATATGACAGGATGCGTAATCCTCCTCGAATTTCTCAATTAGAGCGCACGATTATTGGATTCACTAGTGTGATATCATGGGTGATAGGAGAATTTAAGGAAGATGTAAGTTTAGGAAAGGGATCATTCAAGAAGAAAGTTCAAGTGCTCTTTATGGTGGTGGACTGTCCCACGAGTTATAATGCTATTTTTGAAAGGTTTTGGCTGTCCAGAATGTATGGGGTTGTGTCGATGGTACACTAATATTTTAAATATGTGGTTGGAGATCGTATAGGGGTCGTTCAGAGCGACCAGAAAGTTGCAAGAGAATGTTATGCCACTGCACTTAGGATTCGAGGATCCAGCAGTGAAGATATGATTAATGAATAGTACTCAGAGATGTTAACCTCCGATTTTGATGAGAGGGTTGACGATCCGAGGGAAACCTCAGGGTCCTTGACAGTAAGTGAAGAAATTAAGGAGCATACTTTTTCTGAAGCAAAAGTACTTCGAATATGAACCTTACTGACCCTAGTTTTACATCAACGACTGCTATAATTTTGTCTTATAACTTGGACGTTTTCGTTTGGAAAACAGAGGATGTGATAGGGGTGCCGATCGAAGTAATCTTCCATAGTTTAGCTGTTGATTCAAAGGTAAAGCCAGTAATTCAAAAAAGAATGGCATTTTCATCAGAGAAAGCATAATCAATTGTTTCTGAAGTGGATCATTTATCCAGGGTCGAACATATAAGAGAGTCACAGTATCCCTTATGGACGGTGAATCCAGTAGTGGTAAAAAAGAAGAACGGAAAATGGAGAATGTGTGTGGATTTTACAGACTTAAATCGAGCATGTCCTAAAGACCCCTTTCTTATTCCTCAAATAGACCAGCTAATTGATTCAACTTTAGGAAACCAAATTTTAACTTTTATTGATGTTTTCGCAAGATATAATCAGATCCAGATGGATCCGAAGAACTAAGTATGTATGACCTTCATAACTGGCAGTGGTTTGCATTGTTACAAGGTTATGTCTTATGGATTGAAAAACATCATAGCTACTTATCAAAGGTTTATGAATAAACATTTTCCATTTAGATCGGAGTAACATGGAGGTGTGTATCGATGATATGGTGGTAAAAAGCTTGATAGATGATGCACATCTGGAAGATTTAGAGGAAACATTCTTAAATCTAAGGGCAATCAGGCTAAAGCTTAATCCTGAAAAGTGTACCTTCGGAGTAAAATTATTAGGGAAATTATTGGGTTACGTTATCAGTGAAAGAGGAATAGAAGCTGACCCAGAATAGTTAAAAGTTTTAATAGCAATGAATTCACCTCGAACAGTTAAAAAGTGTAAATTTTGACACAATGGTTAGCAGCGCTTAATAGGTTTATTTCTCGATTTTATGAAAAATGTTTTTTCTTTCTTTCAAGTGTTGCGAGAGCCAAATAGATTTGAATGGTCTTCATATTGTGGAGCAGTATTTACAAGCATAAATGACGTATTATCGTCACCGGAAATTTGATCAAAGCCTCAAAGTGGAGAAAAACTCTTTTTATATATTACAGTATCGGATTTTGCAGTAAGAGAGCATTGATAAGAAAAGATTCAGGATTTTGAAACTAGTATATTATGTCAGCAAAAGTTTGATGGCAACAGAAAAAAGGTATTTGAAGCTTGAGAAATTAGCGTTAGCATTGGTGATTGCTCCTAGAAATATGCGCCTTTACTTTCAAGCTCATACCATCGAAGTTTGAACTTCATTTACCTTGAAGAATATTTTGCAAACGTCCTGATATTTCGAGGAGGATGACCAATCGTTGGCAAATTTTCTTTTTGAATTTCATACAAGTAGATCGGACATCGAAGATAGTAAGGATTTTCTACCAGCGAGTTTGATGTGGGTTATTTGAACAGATGGCGGATATAGTATTTCGGGATACAGTGCTGGAGTTCAGTTAATTGCTCCATCTGGAGATACGATGTTTCAGTCCATCAAATTTGGTTTTCACGCCTCGAATAACGAAGGTGAATATGAAGCTGCTTTGGCTGGTTTGAGAAGTGAAAAAATATGTGGAGCAACTTAAGTGCGGTTAGAGACATATTCTCAGTTAGTAGCAAATCAAGTACCTGGAAACTCTGAGGCAAAAAAGGATCGCTTAATTTTGTATCATCGAGAGCTTTGAAACTTGATTTTATTATTTGATCATATTGTTGTGGAACATATTAGTCGAGGAAGTAACACAGTGGCTGATTCGTTAGCAAATATCGCTTATAAAGAAGAGTATCCTTGGATTTTGCTACATGAGAGTCCTTCGATTTTGACTCAGTCAGACCAGTGTGATTATATAGAATAATTGTTTGTCACTATAGATATAGTATAAGGCGATTGTCGTACTAATATTTTGATTTTTTTTGTTCGAGGAGAACTTCCTGATGCGAAATTGGCCAAAACATTGCGAGGCAAAGCATTTGGATACATAGTTTTGGATGGAGTTTTGTATAAAAAAGAATTGAGTAGGCCATTATTACGGTGTTTGGATAGATAAGAATCACAGGAAGTATTATCAGAATTTCATGATGGAGAAGGATCAGCTCATTGCGGGTTTAAAGTTTTATCTCGTCGAGTTCTATTTGCAGGGTTCTATTAGCCTTCGATCATGTATGATGCCAGAAATCTGGTTCGAAGCTGTGATACTTGTCAAAGGTTTGCTAATTCTATACATAGGACGGAAGTTCCACTTATGTCTATTACCGAAGCCATACGATTTGATAGATGGGGAATTGATTTAGTGGGGGCTTTGCCGATGGCATCTGGAGGGCGGCAAATGATAATTGTAGCGATAGACTATTTTACAAAGTGGGCAAAAACAGAACTACTATCTGGAACGAAAGCAAAAAATGTAATTAAGTTTATCATAAACAGTATTTGCTGTCGTTTTGGAGCACCTCAAGGAATTACTACGGATAATAGCCCTCAATTTAATAAAAAAAAATGACTTAATTCTGCGCTTTAAAGGGAAGGGAATTCAACAATTTTTTTCAATACCTTTTCCTCCCCAAGACAACTGACAGGTTGAGGTGACAAACAGAACTATTTGAGATGGTTTGAAGAAAATTCGACAGGGACAGCAGGGAAATGGCTAAATTATCTACAATAAGTGCTTTGGGCTTATCGAACAACTCCTAGGGAAGCTACTAAAGAAGCTTCTTTTGCGTTAGCATATGGAATGGATGTTGTCATCCCTGTGGAATCTACGATGTCATCTTTTAGAATAACCCAATATTCTGAAAAACCTAATGACGAAGTTAACAAAGCAAATTTAGATCTAGTTGATGAAAAAAGAGTTCGAGCTCATTTAAACGTGATCCATCATCAAACTCTTGCGAGGAACATGTACAATTCGAGGGTAAAAATGCGAGAGTTTAAAGCAGGTGATAAAGTGTTGAGGAAAGTGTTTATGCATACTAAGGAGAAGAGCCTTGGAAAAATGGCCCCGAATTGGGAAGGACCTTATGTGATTGTTGAAAGGATAAAGCCAGGGTCTTATCGTCTTTCTGATAGTCAGAGGAGGATGCTTTAAAACTCGTGGAATATATAGCATCTAAAATTATACTATGAATTGATGAGTCCGAATTTTCTCACCACTCACTGTGGGAACCGGACAGGGGCAATTCAGACAAAAACCACCCACTGAACCATCCGAACAGGACTAATGTACTAAGAACTAAATCACTTCATGACTAAGCTAATTACTTACTTGCTTAATAACCAATGGGTTTTTGAACTTGACCCGAATTCATAAATATAACCCGAAAGCCCATGTGGCCCATAATTAAGGGTATAAATACCCAACCACTTTCATTAATGAGGGTAATGAACATTTAATACAACCAGGCAGCTCAAATCTCTCACTACAAACTACCCAAACATTAAATACCCTTGAAACATCAGAAAACATCTGACTAAATTACCCTCAGACCGAAATTATCCTCACCAAATTGGCGACCATAGTGGGAGGAGAAGGTGCCTGAATCTAGCATTCGAAACCATCAAGAAAAAACAGTTTGGATGAATCCGGACGAGCAAGAAGTGCCACCAGCTTTGGCAGAAGTGGTGGGAGAAAATAATGAATATACGATTGAGGAGCGAGACAGGTTAAGAGTTGAAATAGAAGCTTTGAGGGCTGCCAAAAGGGCAGAGATGGGCACAAAAGAGAAATCTAAGGTGTCAGTAGCCCATCATACTAACAATCCAAGAGAGCATGAGCCATCAAAGACCCATGTGAGTGCTAAAAAGACTCATGCTAGCTCAAAGAAATCTCATTGGTCTAAACCGGTGGAGAGTTCAGATTCAGACTCAGAACCTTCTAGTAACTCCTCAAATGAAGATGGAGTTGAAGAATCCTTGTCATTCAGCAGCGATGAAGGCCGATCTAAAAAGAAACAAAAATAGGTCGAAAAGTACTCACGAAAGAGGGACATGCATGGAAGGTTGAAGAGGCATCTGGGTAAAGGATCGTCTCACAGTCATAGTCATGGCCGGAGACACGTAGACCGCTTGTTAATGGATCCCTTTGCCTTCCATGATGAGCCAGGTATCTTTGCAACTCCCAACAAAGATACTGTATTTAGTCGTGGCCAGAATTGGAGACAATCTCCATTGTCCTCCAAGATACTGTCCGGGAACCTTCCTAAGAGGTTTGACAGTACAAAAAAGGAAAAATATGATGGCAGTAAAGATCCAGATAACCACTTGGAACAATTCAAAAATTTATGATGAATTTTGATGATGACGATAAGTTACTCTGTCAAGCATTCTCCCAATCTTTTACGGAGAGTGCTTTGAAGTGGTACAATAATCTGCCACAAGGCTGCATCAGGAATTTCGACACTTTTTGGGTGGCTTTTCGAAGGCAGTTCGTTGGAAGTAAAGAATTAAAGGGAAATTGAGACACTACTATCCATTGTGCCCAAGAACCAAATGAATCTTTAAAGGAGTACATAATTCGTTTCATGAACACCAAAAATGGATTAGCTGATTGCTTTGAACAAGTGGCAATAGCTTCTCTAAGGCAGGGTTTAAATCCTAGCAATTTGGGTGATTCAGTAACCAGGACAAAGGCCATAACATGGGGAGGTTTACTGAATCAAGTCGGCAAACAGATTAATGTGGATGAAACAAAAAAAACCAGAGTGCACCAACAAGTGAGATCTACCCCTGCCGCACCAAATCAAAACCAGAATCAGTCCGGGTATAAGGCCAAGGAAGTCAGACAGGGTCAAAACAGAACCAAGGCTCAATCCCATCCAGCTGCACCAGCCCAGAGCCAGCAATCTAGAAATAAGCGGGGGCCTTGGGTTCAACCGGAGTGGTTTGCTGAGTTGAAAAAAAAAACGTAGCCACCATTTATGATAAAACGAAAGATGAAGTCCATTTCAGAAAGCCGGCTGCATTACAATCTCCCAGGGAAAGTCGAAATAATAGTTTTTGCCAGTATCACCATGATACTGGCCATACCACTGAAGATTGCATTGCATTGAAACAGGAAGTGAAAAATTTGATTGAGAGAGGGAAGTTGGGGGCTTATGTTAAAAGAAGAAGTGGAAATAAACATGATAATGCTCATTGGGATGGCCCGAACAATGCAGGGACATCGGCTCCGGATGGGGCTATGGTGATAATTGAAAAGTTTGATTAGAATCAGAATATTTGGATCCTGATCCAACTCGAAACAAGGTGGGTGTTATCACAAAGCATTGCAAGACGGTGTCCGGCCTCATCAGCTTTTTCGAATCACTTACCATTTTTAGGGGAGACACCATGACTGCACCAACTGCTTCTTCGAGAAAGAGGCACATTCATACTTTAGCTACCCAACTGGAAGGAGGCCTGACTTCCTATCAATCACAAATTCCATTTCCCTTCATTGTTTTCGATGAGGACGACTTGAGGGACATTGCTGGTCCCCATGAAGATGTTGTTGTCATAGGAGTATCCATTGGAGGCAATGACATAAGATGAATTTTGGTGGACACCGGAAGTTCAGCCAATATTCTATTTTTGACTTCCTACAAAAAAAATGAAGAATCCAGCAGTAATTCAGCGTTCGAACATGTCAATTGTGGGTTTCACTGGAAGCTCAGCAGATGTGATCGGGGAGTTCGAAGAGGAGGTTTTGTTGGGCAATGGCCCTTTTAAAAAGATGGTTAGAATACTTTTTATTGTGGTGGATTTTCCCACTTGTTATAATGCCATTTTGGGGAGATCTTGGCTCTCCAGGATGCATGTTGTGGCTTCAACAGTCCACCAATGTTTGAAATATGTTGTACAAGGATAAGTGGGAGTTGTTCGAAGCAGCCAAAAGGTAGCAAGAGAGTGTTATGCAACGGCGCTGGCCCCTCGAACATTGGGGGCAGTCTGGATCAGTGATGAATAGCAGTTTGAGGGGCCCTCTGGGGGAGAGGGTGAAATTGATGACCCCAGAGAGACCCCTGGTGTTTTAATACCAATTGAAGAAGTTGAAACTCACTCTCTGGCTGAAGGAAAAAGTGTCAACAAATGGTCCAAGATGACGTCGGAATTAAAGGGTAAAATGTTAGATTTCTTGAAAGACCATCATCATGTTTTTGCTTGGTGCAATGTTGATGTAACCGGAGTACCATAAGGCATTATATCACACCAATTATCCATCCAAAGGGGCATAGCACCTGTTGTACAAAAGAGGAGATATTTTTCTAAGGAAAAAGCTGATGTCATAGTTCAAGAGGTTGACCGGCTTACTAAAATAGGGCACATAAAGGAATCTCAATACCCTTTTATGGACAGCCAATCCGGTGTTGGTAAAGAAGAAAAATGGTAAGTGGCGTATGTGCATCGATTTCAGAAATCTCAACAGAGCTTGCCCAAAAGATTTATATCCGGTCCCCCGAATTGATCAGTTGGTGGACTCCACGTCTGGAAACAAGCTGTTGTCCTTTATGGATGCCTTCTCCGGGTATAATCAGATTCAAGTAGAACCGAAGGATCAAGAACATACTACATTTGTTACTGATAGGGGCCTCCATTGTTACAAGGTAATGCTGTTTGGGTTAAAAAATACTGGGGCTACTTATCAGAGGTTGGTGAACAAGGATTTTGCTGATCAAATTGGAAGAAACATGGAAGTCTATATCAATGACATGATGGTAAAAAGTGTGGACGAAGAACTACACTTGGCAGATCTCTAGGAAACTTTTGCCAACTTGGTAAAAGTAAATTTAAAATTGAATCCAGAAAAGTGTGTCTTTGGAGTGCAGTCCGGGAAATATTTGGGGTATGTGATAAGTGAGAAAGGGATACAGCCTGATCCAGACCAACTTAACGCTTTACTACAAATGGAGCCTCCTCGGAATATTAAAGAAGTACAAAGATTGACATGGAGGTTGGCTGCACTAAACCGTTTTATTTCAAGGTCTTCGGACAAGTGCACCCCGTTTTTTCAAACTTTGAAATGTGCAAAAGACTTCAACTGGTCCCCAAAATGTGATGAGGCTTTCGACGAAATTAAGAAGCACTTATCTTCCCCTAAAACCTTGTTTAAACCAATTGAGGAAAAGACCATCTTCGTATACTTAGCAGTTTTTGATTGTGCTATAAGTGTCGTATTGGTAAGAGAGGTGGATAATTATCCTCGTCCGGTGTACTATATCAGCAAAAGCTTGATAGATACAGAAAAACAGTATTTAAAGCTTGAAAAATTAGCACTAGCCCTAGTAATTGCTGCAATGAAAATGAGGCCCTACTTTCAGGCTCATTCTATCATTGTTTGTACGTCTTTTCCCCTTAAAAACGTTCTCCAAAAGGCAGACATTTCAAGTAGAATGACCAAGTGGTTAGTAGAGCTGGGAGACTACGATATTAATTTTTTCCTTCGAACAGCAGTCAAAGACCACACTGTGGCTGACTTCTTAGTTAAATTCCATTCAGACGGGGATACTAAGCAAGCAACCGGTGTAAAAGATAAAAAAAGTATGGGTTATCCGGACTGATGGTGGATCAAGTACCATGGGTTGTGGTGCTGGGATATGTTTAACCTCCCCGTATGGTGACAGGATGTACCAGGCTGTATGTTTTGCTTTTAGGGCTTCCAATAATGAGTTTGAGTACGAAGCTGCTATAACTGGTTTGAAGTTAGCTCTCATCTGTGGAGCCAAAAGGGTCAGGTTAATGAACGATTCTCAGCTTCTTATCCATCATGCACAAGGTTAATCCGAAGCCAAAAAGGAGCAGTTAGTTAAATACTTATTTGTTCTCAAAGAAGTGGCACTTAACTTCAAAAGCATCAGCTATGAGCACATAACCCGAACAGAAAATACACTAGCAGACTCCTTGGCAACCACAGCCTATTCTGAGTCCTACCCTTGGATTCATGTGCAAGAGTGCCCATCCATTCAAATCAATCCGGATAAGGACGAAGAAAGTTTGAATATACAAGTAAAATAACCCAAAGACTGGGGATTTCCTCTCCTCCAATATCTCTCAAATGGCATTCTGCCTCCGGAAAAAGTAGTAGCAAGGAAAGTAAGATACAAGGCTCATGGTTTTGTCATCTTGAGAGATGTTCTTTATAAAAAAATCCTTTAGTAAACCTCTCTTACGATGTTTGGGGACCGAAAAGTCCCTAATAGTGCTCTCCGAATTACGTGATGGTGAGGGATCAGCACACTATGGATACAGGGCTCTAACTATAAGAGTTTTGTTAGCTGGGTATTATTGGCCCTCCATAATGCAAGATGCCAAGGAGTTGGTGAAGAAGTGTGATCCAAGCCAACGATACAGCAATAAAATTCATACCCCACTTGTCTCTTTGGAGTCAATTTCTGAGCCAATACCTTTTGCTCGGTGGGGGCTGGATTTAGTGGGACCTCTACCCATGGCGTCTGGGGGGTGCAGAACTATAATTGTTGTCATTGATTACTTTTCAAAGTGGATCGAAGCAGCTCCATTGGTAGGAACTACTTCGAAAGCTGTTATCAAATTCATCCTGTGTAACATTTGTTGTAGATTTGGGGTTCCACAAAAGATAACTACATACAATGGGCCACAATTTGACAACAAAGAAATGGAGAATTTCTGTGCTTCTAGAGGCATCCAACACTGCTTCTCTTCTCCTTTCCACTCCACAGGCAAATGGTCAGGTTGAAGTGGCCAACAGAACCATCTTGTCCGGTCTTAAAAATAATCTAGAGGGAGCTGCTGGAAAATGGCCAAGTTATCTACAAGAAGTATTATGGGCCTACCGGACCACTCTTGGGGCTGCAACACAAGAGTCTCCCTTTGCCTTAGTGTATGGAATGGATGCCATAGCTCCCATAGAGGCTACTCTCCCTTCATTTCGAGTTCATAAGTTTTCCGAACACGCTAACGAAGTGGCAGTCAGAAGTCAGCTTGATTTGATGGAAGAAAGAAGAGTTAAGGCTCACGTCAGAGCCACACACTATCAGGGTTTGATGAGAAGCAGGTTTTCTTCTAAAATCAAGAGGAGGGATTTTCAACCAGGGGATAAAGTATTGAGGAAAGTCTTCCTACATACCAAGGAAAGACAGTTCGGTAAGTTAGCTCCAACTTGGGAAGGACCCTATGTGGTCAATGAAAAACTTAAGCCTGGGACATACCGGCTCCAAGATAAAGATGGAAGGATTTTGAATCACCCCTGGAATATCGAACACCTCCGGTTGTATTTAGAATAGACTATGTAAATATTTACTTGTTTAAAGTCCATGTAAATATTTAGGGGCATACTCTTTCCTAGCCTGGTGGCGCATGAAGGTTTTAATGAGGTGTCCAGGTTTTTAAATAAAATTCGATGCCTTCTTGAAAAAATCGAAGTGGTTTGACTAGCAGTTTGATTTAATTCGATGAGGTGATGACTATTTAAACATGTGTCATCGGAGAATTTAAACACTCTCACTTTAAAACACTTATGAAATGACTAAAAGCCATTTGAACACAAGCCGTCAAAATTAAATAATAGGTAAAGATAAAATTGTCCGGTAGATACCGGAGAGTGATATTAAAAATATAAAAGATAGTTGGCATTTTGGGGACTTTAATTCTTTGATGTCCCAGCTTCACTTGGCTTCTTCTTGGGATCAGTACGTTCCTCATCTGGACTCTCTCCGGTCCTTTCATCTTCATCGGTGGTGTCATCCCAACCACTGGAATAACCACGCTTATCACCATCAGTCATAGTATGGTAAGGAAGGTCTTCGTATTCTACGAATCGACATAAGTCCCCGAGTGTCCTTCTTGGAAATTTCTCATGAAAGAGTAGGACCATGTCTGACTTGACCTCAGCATATCTTTGCTCTTGGGAGTCTATCACGTCGTTCGTATACGCATCAATCATAGCTTGGATTGTCCTTTCCTGCTCCTTTAGCAAGTCGTCTTCCTCTTACTTAGCTTGGGACACAGCATCTTCAAGCGATATCTTGTCATTTGTTAGGGTCTGAATGACGTCGTCTTTGGCCTTCACCTCCTCTTTCGAAGTAGAAAGATTTTTCTCCAAGTCAGAATACTTGGATTGAAGTTCTGTGACAACTCATTCCAAACTGGCTGAATTTTGCTTAACAAGGAATGGGTCACCACATCTTTCTCCCATGAAACAGAAAAAGAGTTATCGTTGAAGGTGACCATGTTCGAGGAGCTTGGGGGAAGGTAAGGCCAGCAAAATCATCTTTCTCAATGTCATTGAAGTAAAGACCAATCCCTTGAAGCCCACTAATGTCAACTCCATCGATGTTGATATCCCCTCCGACGCCCTCTCCGGTGTGAAAGTCAGTTGGGATTTCCTCTGCTTGAGTTGGGTCTGTTGGGTCAACCGAAGGAAGAGACTCTGGAGGCCAGAGAGCAACTCCATCTTCATTGGAGGTTTTCTTCCTCTTGGCCTCCCTATATCCATATTCTAATCCCCATTTGTTGTATTTCTTGGGAGCCTTTGGGGGCTTTAGAGATCCAACCACCTCTTTAGTACTTTCATTCTCTACCACTTGTAGCAAAGCAGCACCGATTCTTCCTTGTTCTTGCCCCTCCGGGCTTACAGGGGCAGTTTCCTCAACATCACCTGGGTTGACTTCAGCCCCACCTTCCTTAGCCTTGCCTTTCTTGCCCTTCATTTTGCTTGGGGCTTTAGCTCTGCCCGGCAAGGCCAGCTTTCCATCTTTTCCATCAGTCTTCTGAAGAATCACCCCCGGAGGGGTGGAGTGGTTAATTCCTCCCAAGACAAATCCCTCCGGCCGGTGGTATTCTAGAGATGGGATCTTGTCAAGGTGCCTCTGGTAAAACAGTTATGGAAGCGGTTTCCCCATTTCTCAGCAGCCCAAGCATTTATCTTGGTACAAGTAGTCTGCCCAGACTCTAAGTAATCGTTGAACTCCTTAGGCAGCACTACCAAAAAACAAAAGAAGAGAAATTAGACAAACAAGCTTGTTATAAGTAAATGTGGAAGTATGTGATGAGATTTTTACCAGCACTTTTCCATCTACTGGTAAGCATGCTTGGGTTGACACCAGCCTTAATCTTCCTCCCATTCTCCAGGCGCCTTGATGAACAGGAATTGAGTTTTCCAGTTTTTCTCCGACTCAAGCAGGTCGTCCACCACTTTGTAATTATCACCCATGTTATAGTGATAGAAGGGGATGATATGGTTTCTGCAAAGGCTGACTACAGCAGTAAATTGCTCCATCAGAAGAGGAATTTCGGAGAGCCTGGAAGCCATGATACATGCCATGAGGGTGAACCAGGCATTAGGGCTCAGTTGGCTTGGGCAGAGCTTTATCAGATGGAAATATCTGACTATCTCTGGGTCCAAGGGAAACCTAAGCCCTCAATTAAACAACTCTGTGTAGAAGACTATCTCACTGAGTTTGTAGTCCATTGGCGTCTCCGGATTGACTGGTATCCTCACTTTAACATTTTCTGGAATCCCCCACTTCGTTCTCATCCGGCCAAGTTCAGTTGTATGAATAAAAGCATAATTAATCTTCTGCATGGCTAGCAGTTACTTTACACTTACTTTGTGAAAACAAGGCCCCACTTTCCCTACGAGGCACTCGGGCAGGTCCGGATACTTTAAACACAACTTCTGTTTGCCTTTGTTCTTCTTGACAATAGCAGTCTCACTTGTCTGCCCGGAGACATCAGTCTCAAAAGCGGCTTCTTCGATACTATCCTCCATTACATCTTCCATTACCATGGAAGGATTATCAGTTATTTTTTAGAGAGAAGAGCTAGTGATTGGCTCAGTAGGCCCTCCGGATGGTTGGACATTACTTTCCTTTTGTGTTCTGGAGTCCGGCTGGGGCTCAGATCCTGAGGTTTATTTCCGAAGGCTTGAACTGGTTGCCTCCGGACCGGACAGCTTATCATTGGGGACTCTTATGGGTGCTTCTGACCTTGTAGTTTTATTATTATCCCCAGACTTAGAAGGCGTGGATTTTGGAGGTTTAGGTTGTGCAGTGGCAGCCTGCCCTTTCACTAAACGACCCCTTCGTCGATCTACCAGCTTCTCTGGGGAGATATCAGCATCTGATCCCATGGCGATAAATGGGGAAGGTCTCTTAGTGCTTGTAACTGCCTGCTCTGGTTCAACAACAGGCTCTGATTCCTGGACCGATGAGCCTGAAACGATTGGTGAAAGATTGGGCTGGAATAACCTTATGGGTTTAGAACTTTTGGCAGAAGACAAACCCCGATCAGGCTCTGAACTTGGTGTTTAAGATTTATCAATAGGAGAAACAGGGAGGCATGCAGCAATGCGCCTTTCTCGTTCGACTTTTTGAGCTTTTTCTAACTCCGACAAGTTGAGCCACCCGCCTTTTACCAGGGCGTTTCTTACTGTGAACATAAACTTACACCAAGAAAAGGGTTTTTTTAGAGGTAAAAGCTTTGAAGATTAACAGTGCAGAGATAATGAAAATGGTAAAACAGTGAAAAGTGGACTAATTTATACTAAAAAGACAAAAGATGCCTTGAAACTTAGGAGAATACGAAAAGATGGGAGTAATGATTAAAGGCGGCGCTGATGTCACCAACATTAATTGAAGAGGTTACTTTATAAAGTAAGTGGGAGCGCCGTTCTAGGTGAAAACGGTTGGAGAGACAAATCAGAAAAGGACATGTGTCCTACGATCTCTGGCAAAACCTTTGAGTTTTTGAGAGTTTCACTAGTCCGGATAAAGCCGTTACACAATTCGAAATCTGTCCGGACATAGTTACGAGTCTACATGAACTATTTTTTAGGTCTTTCCAAAGGCCTTCGAACATAACCTAAAAAAGGGGCTACTAATGAGTCCGGATTTTCTCACCACTCACTGTGGGAACCGGATAGGGGCAATTCGGACAAAAACCACCCACTGAACCATCCAAACAGGACTAATGTACTAAGAACCAAATCACTTCATGACTAAGCTAATTACTTACTTGCTTAATAACCAATGGGTTTTTGAACTCGACTCGAATTCATAAATATAACCCGAAATCCCATGTGGCCCATAATTAAGGGTATAAATACCCAACCACTTCCATTAATGAGGGTAATGAACATTTAATACAACCAGACAGCTCAAATCTCTCACTACAAACTACCCAAACATTAAATACCCTTAAAACATCACAAAACATCTGACTAAATTACCCTTAGACCGAAATTATCCTCACCATGAATAATTATGTTGTATTTTGAATTTATTTCTTTTGGTTGAATAACACACTTTTTCCTACCCCGTTGACCCATGAAGGTTTTAATGAGGCACTATGTACATATTCAACATTATCAATAAAATGCATTTTTGGCCAGTGGTTGTTTATAAGTGCTTATTTAAACTATTTTGATAACTTTTCAAAGACTGAACATCTTTGAGGTTGATCAAGAGTAGAATGTTCTGAAGTGTTTATTACACTTTTTCGAAGAAACAACCATGTTTAAAGTGCTACGTCTAATAAACAAAGTGGGTTATTCGAAGTGCTACGTTCAATAAATGCATTGTGTTGTTTTTTAAGTGCTACATTCATTAAATGCATTGTGTTGTTTTCGAAGTGTTACGTTCAATAACTCACTACGTTATTTTCAAAGTGTTACGTTCAATAAACACACTGTTTTATTTTTCGAAGTGCTACGATCAATAAACGCACTATGATTTTCGATGCGCCACGATCATATAATGCACTATAATATTCGAGGGATTAAATTTTTCAAATATAACTTAAAGTGTCTTATTATCTTTAAACTTCGAATAATTAGCGTAAATAAAGGATCACATAACTTGATGGGAAATTTGAAATACAAACAAAACCTTTTTTTATTTAGAATAATTCTATGAGTACAGGGGTTATGGTACTAATATGACAAATACAAAAAGATAACATAAGTTCAAAGGATAATAAAATCTTTCAGATGACTCCTTTTCGGGCGATTCTTCTTCAGATGATGAACTCGGGATAGGATCGAAGGCTTCATTGGGGCGTCGTTCGGCAGGAACGTCATTCCAGAAGCTAGAAAGGTCTATATTGGGATATGTAGCGTGAATTTCTCGAAGAAGTGTGATGTTCTTCTCCTCTTTACCATTGTTGATGGCTGCTAACATATCCTTGGCCAGCCGTTTCAAATGACCTTGAGAAGCTTTGATTTGTTGAGTAAGAGTTTTTGCAGCAGTATTGAGACCATAAAATGGTTAAAGTGCAGCGAGGACAGCTGTGTTTGGTAAAATGGGAGGAAAAAATACTGGATTAGGCCGAGGGATGAGGTCTAAAGACGCAGTAGGAGCAGAATGAGCAATGGTTTCAAGAGATACCTCGGAGGTAGACGGTGCAGATCTTATGCCAAAGTTATGTAGAAGAGTTTGAACTTCTTGAATGATAGGATCCTCTTCTCCAATAAGCTCTTGTGATTCATTAAAATTGATGAAACTATCGGGATTGAAGTGATCATCATTTTGATTGTCTTCAACAACAATTGCAGCATCTTCACCATTTGCTTCATTTTCCTGTTGAGGACTTTGTTGATTCTCATCAACTATGACCTCATCATCATCAGATACTACATCTTTGATGGTTGCAAATTTTTCTTCTTCATTTTCTTCTGGGGACTGCTAGAATTTCTATTTTTCGAGGGTGTAGCAGTTTTCTTTTTTTCGAAGAAGGCTCTTCTTCTGTTTCTTCTTCGATAGTCGATAATATGGTTTTCTTTGTTTTTCTTTTTAATCGTTTGGGCTTCAGATTTGTTGAAGGGCTAGCACCAGATGTACTAGCTACCTTTTTGTCCTTTTTTGCGTTCTTCTTTTAACTGTCTGATCTGTTGCGTATGGGTAAGAATATCTTACAATGGGGATGGACCAATATTTTAACAGCTTGTCGAGGGTTGGGCTGTTCCATCAGATTTTTAGGGGGAGAGGCTCCAGGTGTGATCAGAAATAAATTATTATTGAGGAAATTGATTGGTTTGAAGGTAGTGTGGAAAGCATTGCTCCATTTTGCTTCAAATTAGGCGGCAATTTTAATAAATGTTTCTTTGGCTCTAGCTCGATGAATGGCATAGTACCTCGGAATTTCTGATATGAACATATAAGTTGGTTATGAATAAGAATAACAACATTTAGAAAATTTAATTCAAGAGGAACAGTATTATAATACTTACAACCGTTTTTCCAGACAAGATTCAGTCTCGATGGATTGGCCTCAAGTATCTCTTTACCGTTTTCCTATGCTCCCAAGATGAAGATGAAAATTTTCTTCCAAAACTTGTCCACCTCCAGAAGGTCATCAATAAGTTTTAGTTCATCATCTAATGTAAGGTAGTAAAAAGGCAGATTTGGTCCATTGGATAATTTCGTTAAAGATATAAAATATTTAATGATGATCGATATCTTGGACAAACAGGAGGCTATGATTACAGAAAGAAGGGTGAACCATTGATTTGGTGTCACTTTAGTTGGGCACAAATTAAGAAGTTTGAAGTAATCAACGATCATCGGATTTAATGGGAACTGAAGTCTTCGGTTGATGATTTCTGGATAAACTTCCAATTCATCTTTCTTACAATCTAAGGGTGTTTCCCCTTTTTTAGGAAGACGAAGGGTGATGCTATCTCCCATTCTCCATTGTTTTTTCAAAGACGATGCTTGACCTTCTTCGTAATATATATATATATATATATATTTGATATGTTTTAAGGCAACGATATAATCTGCATCAAGAGACCTTAAATTCTCAACAATTGCTGCTCTTTATTCATCGAATATAGTGATTAGAGCTTTCTTTTTTATTAGCTTGCGTATCTTTTTCTGAAGGCCATCTTCAGATTCTTTTGAGGTTTCCTCATCAATGTCAACCTCATTGTTTGATTGGGTAGCATCAGAATCAACCTCTGCCTATGACGCTTCATCTCTCAGTTGTGGAGGAATTTTTTAGGGATTTTGTTGAGATAATGTGTAACTATCAAAAATTTCCCTCGGGGGAGGAGATTTGGTAGAAGGGTTTGGTGTGCATCAGAATCGTCTCCCATGGCTATAAAAGTTCTTTTTCTATGAAATCTTGGAAGATAAGTAGAAGAAGGGGTTGCTTCGAATTGTTTTGAAAAATATTGACTAGCTTTACAACTAATTCGAGGTGATGATTTGGTAAGAGAAGTTGAAGTTCGAGGAGTTTTTGGTGTTCGAGTTTTTGAAGATTGAATTTCTTCTGTAATAGGCGAAGGTGAAAACGCAAGAACTTTAGATGCATCGAATTTACCATAATAAATGGTCTTTGTTGATGTTTTGAGGGGAGTGTTGCTTATTAACCCAGCAGCTCTATATTCGTCTGTTCTTTCGCTTATGCAGAAGTAATTGTAAGCTCCAAAGACAAGATTATTCTCAGGTTCTAGAGATTTGGGTTTTTTGGGAATTCTGGCTTTAGATCTTCTGGATTTTGGGTGTTTTCTCATATACTGATTAGAGATTGATTGGAAAATATGAGTTTTCCGGTGAAAGTAACCAGAAAGTTTGAAGAATTCGTTGAAGGTAGCAAAAGGCTGAGAGGTTTTATCTGCTTTTCTTTTAAGGATTTTTGGTTTGTGAAACAAAAAAGGAGTTGCTAAAAAATTTATAGGAGAAATAAACACGTGCAGAAGTGGAAAAGGTTTGTGATGATTGGGTAGAATTTGAAACGGTGATAACGTTATGGGTTCGACATCTGTCATGCTAGAAGTTTAGGTGTAAGCCTAGCAACTAGGAAATCATGATGTATTTAACGGTTTAATTTTATTGGGCTTTGAATTTAACTTGAGGAATGATTGTCTGAGGGTATATTTCGATATATCATTGTGTCTGACAAGATTCGAGGAGAAAGATATTACTAATTTTAAGTTGTCGGATTTTGGAAGAGGAAGTTATCATTGCTTTTGGCACAATTAGAAGATAATTAGTTCTCATTCATTTACTGACATGAGAACTATGGGGATACTGATAAGGAAATAGAGGTTCGGGGACTAAAATGTAAACAATAAAATGTTAAGTAACAGATGATAAAATTAGAGGAGTGATTGAGAGTATGTATTTTTATTAAAGACTAACTGTAATTTACCCTTTGATGTAGCTACTTTTAGTTGTAAGCTAAGTCTTTGCGCCTCTATATAAAGGTCAAAGCTGAACTAATAAAGGGGTTGATTTTATGATTGAAGTTACTTGCGTTCTCTCATTTTATCTCTCTAAAATCTCTCTCTCTAAAACACACTTATTCTCGTTTACTAAAGCAACTCTTAATAATCAAACTCACCAGAAATGACCGAACATAACTCACCATTGCAATGGTGACTTAGTTAGTTTTATTTGTCATGAATGCGATGAAATCACTTATGAAGGTTTCACACAACATAAATAATGTTCTCTTCATTTCACATTAAATCATATTTATAATTCCTTAGATTTTGCAATTAATATTGTATATTTTCATATTCATGGTCTAAGTTGGAAAATAATAAGAACATATATTTAAAGTGGTTTTTTTTCCTGAATCTTGCTACAATACCACAAAACAACATATGAGTCCTAACAAAATCAGAAGGTTCGTTGTTGGAATGGCCTAAAATAATTTGTCATTGTATTGGCGACATGTGTTTTAATTTTCCATATATGTGTCGTTGGGATAACGTCATATCTTAGTGATATCTAAGTTATGTGCGAAACGTTTGTTAACTATACTACAAAATATAGTGGTTATAGCTATACTTGGTTGCACGAGGCAATTATTCAATATTTCGTAAATGATAATTAATGTAGACGCGAGATAATGGATTACAAACCCTTGTAAAATAATTTTCACAATGTATTGAAACCGATTTAGCAGCCATACTATATAATATATATGTGAAATACACATAATATATCTCATGCAGAACTTATTTATAACAAGTTTTGCAATGCAATGTCAATGAACATCACATTATTTCCCAATTATCTAATTATACAAACATACAAAAAAAATTGTAAAAAAATTAAAAGTAATTATACTTTTTCTATAACCATTTTCAATGGTGTTTCTACGAGATATATGGTGGATAGTTGTTTCTTCATATACTTTGGCCATATATTCGATTTTTAGATTAAATACGAGAAAACTTAAATATGAGTTACACGTGTTTTTTGGATATGCTGGGTTGTGTGAGTTTTAAAGTTTAGTATGTTTATGTGTTATATAACTATGTTTAGTAAAAATAATGCTATTTACTATAAATTATCTAAAAGACAATGGTCTTTTAGGTTTTTCCTTCAATGACTATATAAGATTTCTTTTTAAGAACCCCTTATTTTAGAGAGAGAGCTAAGAGAATTGATTTCTTAGAATCTTTATTTTAGAGAGAGAAATATTAAAGGGAGAAATATTGAAATCAATATATATTGAAGAAGCTCAGAGAATTGATTTATTTTTCTTAATTAGGTATAAACTAATGATTTTCTGATTTTTCTTGATTTATGAGTTATTTTTAGGTTGTGAAATATTTGGGAAGTTGATTTTACAGGTTACAGACAACAGACGAGAGATCAGAGACGCAATGTGAAACCAGCTTTAGGGTTATGGCAAACTAGGAGACCAGTGGTAGGCTTATGGAGAAGTACGAGACAAGTTGTAGGGATATGGATAAATCTGAGATTTATCATATAAGATATGGATAAGCGAGAGACATGTATTACTAGATGATGTAAAATGTTATACATGCATTGATGGATAATGCAATAGACGAGATATGAAGGACGAAAGATGAAAGACGAGAGGCGAGATAAGCGAGATGCAATACGAGATCATCTTTAGGGTTATGCGAAGTGTGAGACCAACTATAGGGTTATGAAGAAGTTCCATACATGTTATAGGGATATGAATAAGTGAAACTTCTGTTGTTAAAGATAGTGATAAGTGCGATACATGTACTGCTAGATGACGCGAGATGCGAGACATGTACTGATGAATGATACGAGATACAAAAGATGAAAGACATGATACACGAGATATGAGAAATTATGGGAGATACGAGACATATACTAATAAATAATGCGAGACATATACTAATAGATTATATGAGATGCGAGAAATTTATACTGATGGATGATACGAGATGCTAGACATGGTAATAAAAATGCGAGACTATGGTTTTGACACACATAAAAACTGTGAGACATTGTTCGTTTTGAACATCTAACTGAATAAACTACCCAATAATCGAAAATGGGCACTCAAAATTTACAAACAATGGGACTTAAGATCATACATTCCAACCAAATCACTAAATGCGACGCATCAAATGTAAAAATAGAGTTTTGCATACTTTCAAACCCTGCACAAAATCATAGTATGAACTTACGTAAAAAGAGGTTGAAATGTAGAAATCAATGGTTAATTTTTGTTTGATTTCAGTTGAAATATTAAAATCGGAATTCAAATTCAATTTACGAGTTCAAATGTGATTTATGGGTTTAGAAACAAAAGTAAGAAATTGCTAGAGAAAGTGAAGAAAGTTTTTCGACAAAAAAAATCAGATCATTCAAAACTCTCTTTTTATAGTTTAAAAATACTTGTCTCGTATTATGATCCATATATCTATTACTAACCTTCAGTTTAGTAATGAAATCGATTCATTTATATTAGACAGTAACTCATCATTTTAATTATAAATAAAAAATAAATTATTAATAAAAAATAAAAAATACAAAAATATATTTTAATAAAATCGAGTGTGGCATTAAAAATCAATATAGTTTTTACATATATATATATATATGGTCGCAGAATGGTCTTGGTCCATTCTTACATTAGAATGGTCCTTTATTTTAATTATGTTACATTATTATACGTATACTTAAAGTAAAATACAAATTTACTATGCTGATCTTTATAAATAGTGAATCGGTATTTTACGATTTTACTCCCGTTTTATCTAAATGTATCCCCTAATCTAATATGGGTTATAATAGTCTATTACGTGTTTGAGCTTTTATACCCATTAAAAGTCGTGTTTTATTTTTATCTTTTATTTATTATGCGTACTTTAATGCGAATTATATAAAAGTTCATTTACGTGGAATTTAAAATTACCGAATTAATTAGTTGGCTGGCGTTTTATCTATTTGTGTTATGTTATATTTTTACTGCGTGGGTTATATTTTACGGTGTGATTAATTTTTTTTACTCTAATATTTTTTTTATACCGTTGTCTTTTTTCGTTCAAACTATCGTTAGAATCAAAATTGAATTCAAACTTATAGAAAGCCTCTCATCTTTTTTGAATTCATGAAGGTATCATATAAATCTATAGTTATTGTTGTTATATGCAAGCAAAAAAAATTGGGTCAGGCTAGAAATATTACACATTTTGATAGATCTCTCACTCTACTTTTTTCTTTTTTCAAATTCAAAATTGAAATTTCAAAATTTCCCTTTCTCCCTTTAGATTTCTACATTCATTCCACTTGCACTGCAAATCGGCCGAAACTCTGAAATCTATCCGTTATTACCCTAAATCTACAAGTTTTGTACTAAAATCTAATACTATAAACCCATTAAACCGAAAAAGTTACTCTAAACCCATTAAACCGAAAAAGTTAAGTTTTTTTACCCAAACCCATCAAATCCACTTCGAAAAATCTTGAATCGGAGTTCTATGGACAATGAAGAGATGGGATGGAGGTAAGTGTAGGGAATATTGGGTCCACATATTCCGCTTTTGTATATAAGTAAGAATACTCCGATCTCCACAATAGTGTGATATTGTCCGCTTTGGGTCCACTGGCCCACACGGCTTTGCTTTTGGTCCACTTCCAAAAGGCCTCACACTAATGGAGATGTATTCTTAACTTATATACTGATCTTTCTTCCCATGTTTAACCGATGTGGGACGTGGGACTTTTGGTCGCACCTAACAATCCTCCTCTCGAACAAAGTACCACTCTAGCCTCCTCTCAATTGACTTCCATCCGCCTACTCTAGTCAGGTGAAGAGAAACCTGAACTCTAGAGCTTTAGGGCGGATCTATCTGCTCTGTGCCGCTCCTTGATCAAGCCACCTGCTTGATGAGCCGTGACGCTCCATCTATCCAGCAGATCATTCACCTTGAGTATGGCTCCTGGCTTCTGGTATGATGTTCGCAGAATTTCACCCATATCACAACCCACCACATCGCGTTCCGTCTGGGACTGGTGCTCTGATACCATTGTAGGGAATATTGGGTCCATATATTCCGCTTTTGTATATAAGTAAGAATACTCCGATCTCCACAATAGTGTGATATTGTCCGCTTTGGATCCACTGGCCCGCACGGCTTTGCTTTTGGTCCACTTTCAAAAGGCCTCACACTAATGGAGATGTATTCTTAACTTATATACTGATCTTTCTTCCCATGTTTAACCGATGTGGGATGTGGGACTTTTGGTCACACCTAACAGTAAGAACCGAAACCCTGTATTTCGGTTTTCAGTCGTGCCGCACGCAGTTCGTGCGACGAACAGCTTCGTCATTGCACGATCGTGCGACACGGTAACCCTATCCGTCGTATGAGACAAAGATAGAAGAGTGTCTCATGCGACCGCACTAGAGACATGTCTCGTGCGACGGCACAGAAGACATGTCTCGTGCGACGGCACAGAAGACATGTCTCGTGCGACAGCAGTGTTATATAAACTCATACTTTTCAATTGTATATTTTGTAGGAGGAACCTGCCCAGCCTCCATTTATGGATGTCGATTACAGTAAAATATTCAACACGAATAGATTATTTACTAAAGACGAATTGAATGCTTTCGTGGACATTGAATCAAAGAAGATCAAGTTTGTCACAATAAGAAAACTCTACGATAGCGGGAAATGGGGAAGGACTCCTAGGTTAGAGTACGTTTGCGAGCGATACGGTGTATACGTATCAAAGGCAAAAACGGAAACTTTGAAAAAGAGGAAGACATCCACGAAGAAATGTAATTGTCCGTTTGCGCTAAAAGGTCATCCGATCGACGTACTAGCCATGAAATGGCGTTTGGAGGTAATAAACGGTACTCACAGTCATGAACGTACGTTCGCCTAGACGGTCATTCCCGCGCTTGTAGGCTAAAATTGGATGAAGAGGAACTAGTTCGTAGTTTGTCTCACCTTGGCTCGCGCCCTAGGGAGATATATAGTGGTTTGAAGTACCAATATCCAGAGAACATTTCGAACATGCGTGCAATCTACAATTGCCGCAAAAAACATCGGGATGCTGAGCACGGGGGACAAACGCAAATGCAATATCTTTTGACGAAGTTGAAGGAGAATGGATACTCGATGTGGGAGGGTTTGAAAGATGATTCAAAGGTGATCACTGACTTTTTCTTCACACATCCTACTAGCGTAGACTTATTACGTACATTCCCGAACGTGTTATTCATGGATTGTACGTACAAGACGACTAGGTATAAGATGTCGTTATTAGAGATTGTCGGTTTAACGTCCACTTCCATTACATTTACCGTTGCGTACGTATTTATGAACGGAGAGAAGATTGGAAACTACGTATGGGCTTTGGAAACTCTTCGTGGTTTGATGATGGATAGCGTGTGCGCATTTCCATCCATTATTGTTACCGATCGGGAGTTAGCTCTCATGCGAGTGATCGATAAAAAAATTCCGGGAACGCACCACTTGTTATGCACGTGGCACATTAGTAAGAACATTCTTGAGGCGGTTCGGAGGATACTACTAAAAGTATTGCGCAGCCACCCAAGGTTCACACTACTAGCATTCTTAAGGTTTTTACTCAACTCAGATGGTCGTACACCTAGCATGCCAGCATAAGTACTAAGCTTCTCAACCTCCGAGTCAAAAGTTAGAGCATTAAAGGACCTACCTACAACCGGTAATCCAGTGATGACGTGGACATCGTCCAAGGTGACTGTCATCTCCCCGAACGAGAAATGGAATGAAGAAGTCTCCTCATGCCATCGCTCTAAGAATGCCTCCACCAAATGGAGGTTCGTATGCCAGCGGTAGAGTGCATCGACGAGCGGGCTAAAAATAGTCTCCATCACCCTTGCCCGTACCCTGCTCTGTTGTGTCAGGTCCCATCTCCGGAGACTGTCGTACATAGCAAAGCATCGGAGGGTGACCCTATCCTGCAATATGTATCAAATACGTAAATTCGTGAAAAAACAGTTATTATAAACATATGTATCGAACAAGTAGGAAAGTGATAAAACGATATAAAGGTATAATACTTACATCTCCGTGATAGACGCTGAAAGCCTCGTGCAGGGTGTAATCCGGAAAGAGAGGCGGGACATGCGGCAGCACCGACAAAAAATCGTGATCCTCACCCTCGGGATCGTGGGATGCTGCCTCTGCTGTGTGAGGTGCATCGTCCTCGTACTGTGAATGTGAGGCATCATGTGCCTCCTCCCGCTGCACCCCCTCCATATCATCCGGTGCATATGCATCGTCATCGTAACTATAGTCAGGAAGTTGTGAAGAAGAATCTACCCATGTGCTAGCAGCAGTAGTAGGAATGTAATCGTCATGACGACGGAGACATCGTCTACTACGCGTACCAGGAGCATGTCCCTCACTGGGACCTGCCTCTACATCCTCGGGCTCGGGTAAAACTCTACCCTCTGCCACCTGTTCCGCCTCACGTGCCAAACGCTCCCTCTTTTTCTTGAACGGATTTTTAACTTTCTGCTTGATTTGCCCCATCCTGTAAAGACAACATAAAAAAATATGTAAGTGAGACAACACAAAATAAGGTATTGATTCGCATGAGACAGCTTAAGTTGTCTGTCGCATGACACGACAATGCACATCCCGTCTCATGCGACGATATGTCGTCTTGGTCGCACGATCGTGCGACCAGATCCAAACTGGTAGCACGATCGTGCTACCAGCAACACCGAAACCCCAAACTTAGAAACATACCAAATCAACCTCACTTCACACAAAATCAAACACATAGGCATAGATCCGACCAAAACTAACAAGAATACAACACTAATCTAACAAAACAACACCTAAAATCATACGAAAATCAAACTTTTGAAATCGAAACCTAAAAAACTTAAAAACCTAATTTCTGCAATTTATACCCAACGAAATCCAAAACAAATTATACCATGATGTTTGTATTACTTACCTTTATGTTTTCCTGGCTTTAGATTCTTCAAAAATCGAGCTTTTGAAATGGGTTGAAGGTGTGCTTGAGAGCTTTCTAGAGAGAGAGAGAGAGAGAAAGAGAGGAAAAAATGGTGAGAGATTTATCAAACCTTTTTATACCTAGGTTTTCTGAAAAGGGTAAAATAGTCCAAAATTAGGTGAGTGATCTATCAAATGGGTATAAGATCCAGCGGTTTAAAATCTATCAAAATGTGTAATATTTCTAGCCTGACCTAATAAAATTTCATCTTTATGGAATCCATAATTACGAAATTCCGAATCTTTACGGAATCCCTAGTTTCGAATGTGTTCTCTTGCATTTAATATTTATTCTTTGATTTAAGGTTTCATTTTTCATCTTCCTCTTTCAATATACAATAAATCTCCAATTCTTTTTTCTTCTGCACTTAATTCTTGCATTTAATATTGATTTTTTGGTTTAAGGTTCTATTTTTTCAGATATCTTTATCTCTACTACAATACACTCTCTTATAGATCATTGTCAAAACGCAGAAAAGAAAGAAAACAGGAAAGCTAGAAAAGCTTGGACTAATTATGGATTAACTATATAATCTTCCATCAACATTTGGTAAGGTAGAAATGTTTTTTTATGGTCTTACTTTTTTTTTGCATTAAAAAAATTAGAAATATTATTAATAAAAAAATTGTATCAGTTTTCAATATTTAATTTTTAGTTTAATACTTTTAGTTCAAATGAAAAATTCCTTTCACTTTTCAATTTAATTTTAAATTTAATCTGTTTTGTCAAACTTTAATTTGTGTCCCTACAACAAAAAAAAGTATATGTTTTAATAATTTCAAAACTATTTTCCCTTTGAATTTTAATTTGTGTCATGTAAACTATTACTTGTAAAAGAATGTTATTCGCCCAAAAACTAAACAGTGAATATAGAATCAAGTAATTTTAAGAAACATAACACTCATTGAACATTTAGAATTCCTGTGTTTGAATCAATATGCCTCGAAACAGGTAGATGAGGCATGTTCTAAGATTGAATTCCAGATAGATGATGGTAACAAATTAAAAATGTGATTTTACATCTTTGCATATTCTTTTTTAGGATTTTTCATTGACGAAAGTTTAAGACAGCTAATTTTTTAATTTTTTATATATAAAAATTTGTTAGTTATTATATATTATTTTTAATTACATGATTTTTTGTTTTTAATTCTCGTAAAATAAAAATTATTTCTCTAAACAAAATTAGAAGAAAAAAAAGATAGAAGTTAAAAGAAAACAATTTTTTAAATAATATTAAAATAATAATATTAGAGTTATGTTTAAATTTAGGTTAATAATTTAAACTCTTTCCAAAATTAGTGAATTAGGAATGATTGAAAATAAATATTAAAGCTTTTAAAACGATAAGCTCTCCTTATTCCATATTAATATAGTTAATATAATTAAAAATTAGCTAATGTTGGAAAGTAATGAGGAGGTAAATAAGTTATTAACAAAAACATTTTAATAATAAGTTTATGTTATCGAATAAATTATGAGTTTATTTCTATTTAAAGATTTTTAAGTTGTATAATTAAATTAAGTTAAACTATATAAATGTGTGTCCTCTCTTTATTTGACAATATATTTTAATCTACGAGGGAGTCTTAAAACTATTATTTTTTTTATGTTTGTATAACTTATAGCCTATTAATACTCTTGAACATTTTTTAGTTTGCTTCGGTTTTTTAATCCAAGTTTTTGTATTTTTTTTAATATGTTTTTTATATTCACAAGTTTGGTTGATCTAAAAAATAAAATGATCGAAGGTAGACACCAATACATGTGCATCACAAACGACATTTTTAAAGACGGTTCGCACTAGGCATAAGTGAGATAGAACACATGTATGTGGCCTAAGAAAATAAGTGAATATAGAGCCGACCACTCTTAACTTAGTGGCGTAAGTATGGAATGATGTAGGATGAAAGAGGTAGTGAGGTATTTAACACAACCCACGAGAGCTCGGATGTATCAAGTGTTGGTTGTGGAAGAGGCACAGTTAGCTGGAGGATTTTCTGTTGCGAATGATCGACTGTCCTTTTAAGTTGAACTATATGATATGTGCGTTGTAAAAAGAATTTGTATTTATATAAGTTTTGATCATATAAGAGTAATACTTTATATACGATTAAACAAATATTTATATTAATTTCCTTTTGTATTTATATATCGAATTGATCATGTTTTTATTTCAATTATATATATATATATATATATATATATATATATATATATATATATATATATAATATTAGATTTTGTGGTCTTTTGCATTATTCGGAGCGTTGTATTTATATATTTAATTAATCATGTTTTTATTTCAATTATTTATAGATATATATAATATTAAATTTTGTGGATCTTTTGCATTACCCGAGCAACGCTAGGGGTTATATCTAGTTTTTTAACTAGGACTGCCTTTATTGATAAAATTTTGGAATTACAAGGGCTTTAATGCAAAGTTACATAAAATTTGCTTTTGAAAATAGAAGAACAAGAATATAGTCGTTGGAGCTTCGTGAAACATAGTCTAAAGCTTTGTGAAGATGGAGGAATACCGAAAACAATAAAATGACCTACTACATCATCTAAAACATTGAAAGCAGCCAATAAATCGAAGCCAACACCAATCAACTGATAATCTAAGATATTCAATCTCCATGCTTTCTAGAAACGCAATCGCTTTCAACGAGTTAAGAGCATCGTTTTGGGTAAAATTCATCTTTTCACCATTCTTTAAGGTCTGTTTTACAATCGAGTCAGCCCTGAAGTTCTGTTCACGATAAATATGATTGATATTCATGGAAGGATAAATGAGTTTCTTGCAAGAGTTTAAGATATATTCCAAATACCATGCATATTTACCAAATAGCAGAAGGTTCACCAGGATTTCAGAGTTGATTTCAATATCCAAGTTAACCATATGAAGCATTCGACAGATTCTAAGACCATCAAAGAGGGCTCTAACAGCAATCAGAGGAATGTTCTTACCATAAAGTCTACCAAAGCCAATGATGATTGTTCCTTCATTGTTTCGAACTAGGCCACCATCACTGGTTTCACCAGAGAGATCACAAGAAACGTCGGTGTTTAACTTGAACCGGTTGGCTTTAGGATTTTTCTACTTGAGAAATAGAGGTTTGCTGAAGTTTTTAATGTGGTTGACACATCCCAAAGACAGGGAAGCTTTAAAATCCTTTCCCCATTGAAAGTTTTTTAAGATCTTAGCAGAGTCAAGACCAGTTAGAATGAAAATGACATGGTTGATGATAGTTGAAGAGCTCACATTATGGTCAAGATGTTTCTTCTTGTTTCGACCTTCCCATATAGCCCAAGTAATAATTGCAGGAAGAATTGTTCGAGTGTCACACTGCTTAGGAGTAGACTAGTACTACATTCGAATAAGATGAGGGAGATTCATGTGAGGGAGGATGTGAATCTTGAACAAGGAACTGAAAAAACCCAAACGGACCAGGATTAAGAACACTATACCAGCGAGTGGTGAGTAGTTTCAATGTTGTTGCAGAATTGACACTTGGATGCAAGCTGGATAAGCTTCCTTTGAAGGACAAAATCAGATGAGATCCAGTTAAAAAGAACCTTCCAAAGGATAAAATAACATTTCCTTAGTGTAACAGCATTCCAAGTTTTGGCATAAAGATTGGATTTGTTACCCTTCTGCTTGATGAAATTCCAAGTTTCTTTACAGTTAAAATTTCCATAAAGGGAAAGAGACTAAAAAAATATTATCAAGAGCATCACTCAATGAGATGGCTTTAATTTTGTTGATTTCAGTATCATTTACTAAAGATTTAAGCTTGTCCAAATCCCAAGTACCATTCACCCATAAAATGCTGACATTGTCTCTGTTAGCATCCAAAGCCAACTTTTATTGTCAATTGCCCTGAATTGGATTAAAGACTTTTTAGAGTATCACCGGTCGAGCCAAAAATCCATGTTCCCACATCCCGGATTATAGAAAATATGGTTTTCTGCAATGTCCTTGACTTTGATAATCCTAAACCAGATTTTCGATTTCTTTAGAGGAGAAAAGACTATAATTGGATGAATATTGTTGTTGCAGTAGATAGAAGCAGTAAGCTTAGCCCATAACGATTTCTAATATCTAAAAATAAACCAGAGTTTCAGGGAATGAGTTTGCTGCACATCATTCAACCTTTTCAAACTGAGACCTCTTTCCTCATGACTTCTACACAACCTGTCCCACTTAGACCAAGTAATAGTATGCTTATTTTCTTTGTTTCCCCATAAAAATTTATTGAAAAGTCTTTCAATTCTGTTGATTACAGAAATTGGAAGAGCTGTATGCTGAATGAGGTAAGTAGGGTAAGCTGATAAGATAGACTGGATAAACGTGAGCCTACCAGCAAACGAGAGACAACTTTGTCCCAATCCTCATGGTGGAACCCATATACTTAAAAGGTAAGCTCATGTGCTTAAAGTTCAAGATCTCTTCAATAGTGATTATTTCCTGGTTCTTCATGTTGCGAGGAATAATTATCTTGGATTTGGTATTGTTAATCAACTGACCAGAGACTCTCTGGTAGTGACTAAATTTTTTTTGGGTTTCCTGAATAGTTGAGGCTTCACCATTGCTGAAAATCATGAAATCGTAAGCAAATGCAAAACAATAAATGTTGATATCACATATGGCTTTGAATCTAGTTTTAGGATTCTCAATCGAAATATTCTTAATGTTTTTAATTGAATACTCCTCTGCCAAAATAAAGGACTAAGAGACAGAGGGTCTCTTTGTCTCAAGCCTTGAGTATTGGTGAATAAGCCATTCATTTCACCGTTGATTATGATAGAAGAATGTACATTGCTAATACAATTGTTGAACAAAGAAACCAAATTAGAATTGAATCCAAAGGAGCCCAGAATTGTAAAGATAAACCTGTGATTGAGTTTATCGAAAGCTTTGGCCATATCAGTCTTTAAAATAACAATGCCACCTCTGCATTTGGAGTTTAAGTCACAACATAGATTCTGGGCTATGAGAATAGTTTCATGTATACTTCTACCTCTAACAAATGCTCCTTGCTCATCAAAAATTAGATGATGCAAAATATTAGAAAGCTTGTTATTGATGATTTTGCCAATAATTCTGCTGATCATAGTAGTTAAACTTATCAGTCTGGACTCTTGCCAAGTGTTGGGGTGATCAACCTTAGGAATAAGACAGATTGCAGTGACCTGGATGCCTGTTGGTAACATATAACCTTTGAAAAATCCCTGGATCGCTTGACAGAGATCAGAGCTGATAACATCATTTCTTGTAAAATTCGTTATTAAAACCATATGGTCCTGGAGCGCAAACAGAATTAAGAGAATTAATAGTACTAAGAATTTCATTAGTTTTAGGAATAATCAGGAGACTGGTATTTTTTTCATCCTTGACAAGCTTGAGGATCACATCCATTAAACCATTTGTATTGTCATCACTCAAATCACGAGCTAAAAAATATTGAAAATAGCTCATAGCAGATGTACCAATCTCAGGCTTTGAGGTAAGTCATTGATCTCTTTCTTTGATACTATTTATCTTGTTATTTTTAGCCCTTTTCTTCACAAAATTATGATAAGCACCCGTATTCTTGTCACTGTCCTGAAGTCAGGATAGATGAGATTTTTGTCTCCAATATAACTCTTCCATGTCAAGCTAAAGCAGGTGATTCTTTTTAGCCTCCTATAGAAGAGATTTATCATCAACAGACAAATAAACTTGAAAATTAATCTCTTTGAAGTTGATTTTATCTTTTGAGCTTTTGATAGCATCAAAGATGTTACCAAAAACATTATTATTCAATTCCCTTAAGTCAGACTTTAATCTTTTTTTTAAACCAAAACCTCTTTATAGGATTACCATCAGTTCCCTCAATTCTATTAGCCTAACTTTTCTCCACAACCTTCATAAACCCAGGGTGCAACACCCACATGTTTAAAAACTTAAAAGAAGGCTTGATTTTCTCAAGAGTGGAAAAAATAATGATGGAAATGGGACAGTGTCAGAGCAGTTTCTAGCTAGGTGATTAACAGTAGTTGAATCGAAATAATACATCCAAGAGTTATTGAACATAACTATATCTAATCGTTTCCATTTTCTGCCATTTGACCAGGTGAATCTGGAACCAATAAAACCAGCATCCTGAAGATTACAATCCATAATCAGGTTGTTAAAATCTTCCATCCCTCTCAGATTATTTGTTAGAAACAAGAAAGTTTCTCTTGAAGGTTAACAATGGTATTAAAATCACTAAAGATTATCCACTCATTCGAAATGTTATCAATGGACCTTAGAGTATCCTAAAGGCACAGTCTGAGCTCTCTTTTGCACTTGGCTTATATAACTAAGACCATGAATTCTTTGTCAAAAGAAGGATGAAGAACTTTATTGTGCAGAATCTTATCCTCATCAAGGATAGCCTTCACTTTATAATCCTGTTGCCAAAAAATCCAGATTTTGTTGCTGATATTGCTCATGAAATCACTGAAGTTTAGTTTATAAGCAATAGTTCGAAGATTTTGTCTGTTTTTTACAATTGTCTTCAGAATGACCAATATAGGAACGCATTTTGCAGTAGTTATGAAGTTTATCATAAATAACATGAACCCATAAACTATATTTCTCACCAAACTTGATCAAAACCCTATGAGCCAATGGCTTAGATATATCAATTTCGACCCAGATTCTGCAACAATTCTGCTTGGCTCTATTGGTTGTATGAACCAAGATCTTTAGAGGGGTTCTTGGAACTTTGGCAATTTCACTGATAGTAGATTCATTAAACATGAATTCAGGAAGATTAGGTAGGGAAACCCAGATTGGAGTGAAGGGACATTCAAGGTTGGGATTGAATTGAAGTGTCCACTTCAAGAGTCTTATGGTTTTACTGCCAACAACCCAGACGTTCCTAGACTATAACTTCTTGAAATCTTCAAGATCATTAAATTCGATGAAAATATGTCTGTAATCCCAGAAATAGTGAAGTCGCCTGAGAACTTAAATTTCCCCATGAAGCTTCTGATTGTTTCCATTGTTGGTTTCTAAGTGACAAACTTGCCTATTAAGGTGTGTTTAGATAGACTGATCAAGGAGTCTTTGTCCTTTGCTTCAAAAGTGATGATTGGGTGATCAATTTTTGTGAGAAACCGATACATTTTTGTGTTGAAATTCTTTAGTTATAGGTTTAACAGTTTCTGCATATGAAACATAACGATCCCCTGAATTCAGTTTAGGCTTGTTTGATTCCTCGAATGTAGGATTGCTTCTCATATTGGAGTTCTCTCCAATCAACAAAGGAGAAAGATTTCTATAGCTCGAAGAAGAAACATTGCAAGGAGCAGTTAGAGTAAATTTCCTAAACATAGGAAATTCATCATTTATCAAGAACTGCGTTTTCTATAGAGATAGAGGAAACTCGTTAGTAATTGTGGTCAGGTTTCGAGTTGAAGAATATGGCTTGGTAGTCAGGTTTATAGTAGGTGAAATTTATCCGTCTTCCATAGAGCAAAGAATATCAAACCGATGAGAACTCGAAGGATTGTTCATGCCAGAATCAAGAAAATTAACGGACTCTGTTCAGCACTTCAATTGTTTTCCCAAAAAATATTGTATCTAGTTTTAATCTACAATAATAATAAACATATTTTTTTTAAATTAATAAAATGTGTTTTTATGTTTTACAAAATTATATTTTTAATTCCGTTTAATTTCACACAAAACCAAAATATAATATTATTAAAATATAAAAAATAATCGGAAAAAGAAAAATATACATATAAAAAACATATTATTTTAGCCTTATATATTGGTTTAATTTGGTTTAATAAACTCGAAAGAATCAAAATATGAACAAAGTACCAAATTGGAGCCATTTAGAAAATCACAAACTATTTAAATATACTTTTACTAAAAAACAAACAAACATAAACATCTCAAAGTAAATACGTATAATAATTAACTTACAATTACTCGTATTAATTAACTTAATCATTTACATTTACTAAATTAAATTAATTGTAGCAAACACGATACGAATTTGAGTTCGTACGGAATTTTTATGCACACATCACATATATTGCACGAGGTACAATGTCTTCCTTCCTACATAAACAATCGATTAAAAAAATAAAATAAAGTATATTAAAAGAATGCTTCCTATTAGTATTTGATTTTCGCTCTTTCTGCCATTTGCCACCACCTCTCTTGCTTCTTCCCGATGACGACATAGAAGAACAGGAAGAGCTACTAACCACCAACCAGCATCCATACCCTCTATCTTCATAAACCAAAAGCCACTTCTCTTTCTCTCCCTAGGGTTTCTACTTCCTCCATCGTCAATTTCCTCTCATTCCCTTCGTTTTCCATGATTCCTGTCCACAATTCCCTAGGTTTTCTCGCCATTGTCACTCTCGACGATTCGGAGGCTGCTTTCGCGAGTTAAACTTTGTATAAATTTAGGTAAGTTTTTTCTTTTTCTTTGGGGTTTGTTTTTTATTTATTGACTGTAAGTGAAGTCCTCATGCAACAATAAGGCTCCTGTTCTTGGTATTATTTATGGATATAACAGCTTTGTGTTTAACGATGTTGGAATTTCGTAGCATGATGATGATAATGATAATGTAGTAGCAGAAGATTTATTTTACTTGTGTTGGATGATCGTGATTATGGATTAGGTATGTTAAGTGTTCTTGTTTACGCCAAATATCGACAGATTCGAACTGCTTTGATAGGGTTCTTAGTTTTTGTATGACCAACATAAAAGATTATGCTGTTTTGCTGGCTGAAATTAATTTAAGGTGATCAAAAAAGAAAAATTGTTTAGAGCCGAACTGACAGTGTTTATTCAAGAGGGATTTATTATTATTATTATTTAACAATGCAGGTTGTGTTGTATGTCTTTTAAATTTGTAAGCTTTTTGGCTCAACTAACCTTTCCTAGTGTACAGCTTGAGTATTTCACTGTCTCTATGGTTTGCTCGATTGGTGGTGGAAAGATGGGTATCATGGCTAAGCTTCTTGAAGCTCAAAGTTTGCCGCAGAACACAGGAGGTATACTGAGGTTCATATTTGCTATCACATGTTCAGTAGCTGTTTGTTCTTTGGGTCAATCTGTTTACTAGATGAATAGATTGAGACTGGAACTGATAGTTATTTAAGCAACTTGTTAAATAAAATACCAAAGAAGTTCCCACTGAGATGTGGATAAAAGTGTAAGCTTTAGAAATCCTTTAATTATCAGCACTCAGCAGGATTTTGTTATTTCTTTGGCTCATTTTCTGTCCATGTGGGTGTGATAATGTGTTATTTATCATGCCTAAGCTAACCTCGCGAAATTGATATAACCCTTAGAGAATATAAAGTTAGGATTGGATTCTCAACAAAGTGGATCATCTCATTCAAAACACTGGCCACACTCTTTACATCTGGTAGGTTTGTAATTGCCCCCCTGCAGAAATATCTACGCCAGGCTGTATCTTATTTTGTGTTTGAATTTCAGCAAATAAGTCGTTTTTTCTTCAGGTGCCCAGTCGTTAAACAAGTTATATTTTATTTTTATTGAAATGTACAGATAGGCGAGACTTGAGTGTAATAGCACTTGAAGCCATTTTTCTCCATGCTTCCTTTCCAACTATTCTTTTAATTGGTCAATATCTCGAGTCCGACCATATGTTTCACTTCATGCTCTCAAATATGTGCCCAAATATTTACTAAATCTTTTTTAAGTAATTACAAGATCGAACATGTTTGTCATTTTAGATTCTATGTGGTATTTAGAAGATTCGTTTATTAGACTTTAGCACCTTGTTGTTTTTTGATTTTCTTGATATCCTGAGGGTACTGGATACACTAGGGATTAATATTTCCAATATTTTAAGATATCTCTGATTCGGCGAAGTACTCAATAATGTCAGCCCTACCCTTTTGCAGAGGAGGCTGTTAATAGGAAGCTAACTGCTCGATATATTTGTAGCGAGTTGCGCAAGGCAGATGAAGCCAATCTGCTGGATGAAGAAGGTGATATCTTTATTTTTATTTATTTTTCTGTCAGTCAAGCATAGTCTCGTAGTACATATCACAAGGAGAGTAATGATGGTGGAAACTAGGTTGAACTATCAAGTACTATATGATAGCTTATCAAGTGCTGTAACTAACCGTCCTTCGTCAAATACATTAATTATTATGTACGGGTTGTTCGAAATTAGAATTCTGGTGCTAACTAACGTGAAATTTCTTAGCATTATGTGTGTGCTAAATCACGTGAATTTCTTAGCATTATGTTTTTGCTGTGTAATGGTTTGATTGCATTTCAAGTGACAATTGATTCTGCATATCGGTGGAGTCATGCTCTAGCTCTTTCTTCTTTAATGAAAATCTGCTCTCTTTTTGATTCTAATGACTAAATGACTGCCTTTTGCAGATATGAATGTGTTTGGGCTGAAGCCCATGGCTGAACCTTTGCATCTGGTAAGCTTAAGAAGTTTGGAATTGTTGCATGCTAGATTCTGCTGCTCTTTAGCATGGTAGTTTAACACGTGCAGAAAAGTTTACATTCCTTCCTATTTCTTCTTTTTATTGTAAACTTTAATGTATTGTTATTCCGAGGGGTAGGGAGAGGTTCTAGTAGTGGAAGCAATTGGGCCTCCTGACATTCTCAAATTAATTCAACTTCTGTTGTAGTCTTGATCACTTAGTTATCAGATTACTCCTTTTTCCATCTGGCTTAACATTAAACTTTCATCAATACTTATAGTCTAACACACTACTGCAAAAAGTGATGCATGGAGAAGATTGAAATATAGAATGTAATGAAGAAACGTTGTTTTAGTTAGATATAAACACATAAGTAAAGATAGAATAGAAGATCCCATATCTTAATAAAATGAATGGAAGCAGGAAAAACATTGGTTTCTTTTAGATTTCAGTATTTTGATATTATACTGCAAACATAGTCGATCATACTTGTTGGATTTGATCAAATTAGCATCACTTAAGATCAGTTCTATCCCTCTGTTCTGTTTGACATTTTTAGCAACGAATTGTCTGCAGTAGAGTTGCAAGGTAAATAATTTTCTTTTTGTTTCCAGTCTTGATGTAGATGATTAATTGTGATAATATATGGAAAGAGATAGCACTTACAATTGCATCTTACTTTTGGTTCTTGTCCTCTCTTGATATTGCTCCAGAAATATCAAATGATTTACAGTACTGCTCTGCCTTCAGTATGGCTACTAATCATTTTACTTCCTCTTTCCGTACAGTATCTCATTGCCTTTAGTAGGACGTACTATGGCTGTGTTACACATGATTGCGTGTACATCTAGCATTTCATATTTTTGCTTGGACTTATTTTCTCATTGTTGATATCAATGTCAGGTATGTTGCAATTTCTGTAAAAAGCCAATCAAGGCCAGTCAATTTGCAGCTCATGCAGGTTGGAATCTCCTTTTCATCCTTAGGCTAATTTTCCTGGTGGAACAGAATCTAGGGTTCATGTAGTTGATGCTGATAAGGGCAGGGATAAAACAAGTTGAAGAACTGGTTTAATGTGTTTCCTTGCTGCCTATTGGTTAAAGATCTATTGTCATGAGGATGATGCTTTTATTAATAGCCTTTTTCTTTTCCTCTTTGGTTTTAATAATTTTATTCTTCTCTCAGAACGTTGTAGGTCGCTAAGCACCCAAAAGAAAGTCTCCGTGGAGCTTGATTGTGGTACGAACCGTAGAAAGCCTCCTAGAAAGGAGAGGAAGAAAATATTATCTGCTGATAGAAGTATCCTTTGTGATTTTTCTTTCATTTTACAATCCTTTATTATTTTCCATCTTGATATTTAGATGTTAAATATAAGATGAAGTTTTAAGTTGCTATCAGAATTGGTGAAATTAGAAAAAAAAGGTACTTCTTTCACCAAAAATAAATTTTCGATATATTAAACTTTTAACTATAAATAAGAGTACTTTGTCTTGATTCTACTATTTTTAAGACATTCTCTATAATTCTTAACGATATATAGACTTGGCTATACCAGTTGGGAGGGAACCAAAATGCCAATTAAAGAATACAAGTGCTAACACTATATCAGAACCAAATATCGACGGCCAAGCCGGAATGAATGTCTCTGCCAAAGATGCAAAATGTAAATATATATATCTCACTAGTAATTTCTTGTCTCTCATTTTCCTATTCCTTATATTGGGCACATATTCTAAACATAGCATTTGTCAATTTCTGGAGTGCTACATAATATTATTTGGTTGTGGGCCATGCTCATCTGTCTATTTAAAGTGTTGATACATGTTAGACCAGAAACTAGTTCTGCTACCTGACATATAAATATGTTTTAGAATTTGTTCTGAACAAGCATTGAAAGTTGTTATCTCATGCTTTTGGAGGCCCTTCTGGTCTGGACAAAAATTAAGAATCGCTTCTGCAGAAGCAGTATATCAATCAAGCAATTACTACTTATTTGAAAATGCTAATTGTTCTTCATTTGGCCGTATAATCTTCCCATTATTGATCTTAGACGTTGCTATAGCTAACTTAATTTGCCAACACGAAAAGCATGGCTCTGCTATAAAGCGGCATATACGGATTCCTTAATATATTTTTCTTATACTGAGGAGGACTGCTAATATGTTGATGTCAATAAAATGAAGAAACACCTCTCAGATCGTATCAGGAACGGCTACTACTTCTTGTCGCTATAATTGGACTGGCGCAAACAGTACTTATAGCTTGATCGATGAAGTTATGGAGTTGTTTCTAAGATATTGTTATTAGTCCGATCTTTTTTATCTGTTTTGTGAATATAATTATAAATTTAAGTTGCCTTTTCAAATAACTGATACACTATCTTTTTTTAAATTAATTGCTGTTTGGCAGGGGAGTCTTTAGTTTCTGTTCATCTGCCATATGGTTCCTTTTGTTGGCAACTGAGATGCTCTTGTAGTTTGGGGAGCAAACTTATGAAATGAATAGCATTACCCTTTCTAAAAATAATTTGTACGAGTAGAACTGAATTGAACCTCATTGCAATGGTGATTTATGAGATATTCTAGTCTTATCTATTATTTTTCATTTCGTAGTAGTGACATATTTTCATCAGAGAGATGTTTGCAACAAAAATCTATCTTTACAGCAGGTATCAGCACCCTTCTTATCCTTTCATTTTTACTTTTTTTTGTAGGGAATGTATCTGGTGTACACAATGCAACTAAAATGGTTGGTTCAGCAGTCATCCCTGTCAATACAGACACCTCAGCTTGTCCGACGCCTACCCCAATAAAGCGGTTTAAATGGTATCCTTCATGATCTTTGCGTCATCGATTATGTTTTTCATAATTATACTTGTGTCAGAAATGCAAATACGATTCTTGTCTTTATGATGTTCATTTTTCCTTTCTAATCCTTATTTTCACTTTATTGCCATTTATGTTTATTTCTGATACTCTTGCTTTAAAAAGCTATCTCTGTCGCAGCAGAGGCAATGTCAATGCGATCATTCTAAAAGTTTAATTTATACGTAAAAATAATATAGTTTTTTTGGAGGGAAGTGATCTTTAAAGATGGTAAACAAAGTATGATGAGGAATTTGTACTTAACAGATATTTATAAAGAATGCTTTGTTTTACACGTTGATTCAGTTTTTTTTTGTGACAACAGTCTCGTGTTCTTTGCTCGAATACGGAGTTGAAGCTGAAAAATCTCTTCTTTAGTGATAACTAAGAAACATCTCAAAGTTATGGAATATTATGCTGCTAGTAAAAAAGTATGCGAGTCTAGTAGTTATTTTAGGATATTGTGATTTTCATCTGCTTTTATTATTTCTTATAGGGTAGCTGTTGAGCATACTTTTCTACCAGATGATGTAGAACGAGCATCTGGCATTACAACAAATTTAAGCTCTCAGACAATTGGTACATGTATGTACAGTCAGCTTCGTTAGTTATATCCTTTAACAATGTTGAATTCTAATTCATGAAAGTTTGGGAGTGCCTCATTTGCATGTTGCTGTATGCATAAAGTAGTCCATGGACAGAGTACATATATCTTGGTATTTATATAACGCTGGAGAGTTGGGATACAGTTCTCAAGAACAAATGAGCACACCCCCTCATCTAGAACCCAAAACTAAATAAACAAAAAAGGGATAAGTAAGGAAAAAATAAGTATATGATACTAAAAAAAGAGTAATTTAAAAAAAGGATGGAAAGATGCTTGTCTAAGGTTTCTTTCTTTTGCCTCGCAAAATTTTTACTTTCGGCTGAACAAATAGATATGCTGCTATTACCATATCATCTGCTATACTCTGCAAATGCGAAATAGTGCGAGTCGAATGACACTTTTCTCTTTACTGCCTTTAGCAATTTCTCGAAGGTGTGAAGTTTCAGGGGAGGCAACGGCTGATTGTTCTGCTGTTGGTTATAATAACTCTACCAGACAAATAAATAATCGTTGCTCAGCATCCAAAGGTTTCTTGCTGTTCTTTCATCAGTACTTGTGCTATTCTACACTCATATTCAAAAGCTTGTCAATTTTTGGTTTCAGTTTTCGTGTTCAATTTACTAGCTTTGTCAATTAAAAACAAATGTTGTATTGCTTTTTAGCAGATGTGCCTGCTCCTCTTGCTACCAAAATATATTACTCTCAGACAAACAATCATTTTAAATCGGCATTAGAGAATTTGTTCCGAGAGGCAGAAGCCAGGAACATGGCTCCTCAATCTCTACAGAATGACATGATACAATCAACGACTTCTTCTCAGAGGGGCTCTTCATTACAACGACTAGAAAACATACCCATTATCCAGGTGCGCTATATGTACTATGAGAGTAGTATAGTACCTTCTATTTTGTACAAGTATGTTTAGAATAATCATGCTAAATATTTCTACCGTAACTTGGATTATCTTGATTGTGGCTTTCTATTATTGTCACAAAAGGAGACCATTATCCAAAGAGGTAGGCTTAGTGTTTGAGAGCCTCGGACCCACATGGCGGTCAAGGATTATTTTTCCTGTGAATTTTAACTCATCGCCCCCTGCTTGCTGTGTATTAAGAGTCGTGCTTGGTCAGTGAGGCTTCATGCTGTCAACTTGTAAGTTCAAGAATAAAATAAGTAACAGAGGATAATATTTGGCAAGATCATTACAGCTTGATGCTGGGCGGCTGCATAACAGTGGAACGTGTGTCTAGTTTGATGATTGAAGCAGCGCAGTTTATAATGTATGTGATATGCTAGGAAGCATTAGTGCGGGTACGGAAATGTGGTAATGCAGGTGGGACTAATTTAAAAGAATTAGGGCACACAAGGGTATTCATAAAAATTAGAAATTTATTATATATATATATATATTATTGTAAATAATCTTTTAGTTAATAATAAAATCCAAAAAAATATAATTTATCAATCTGAATAAAAAATAAAATAAGTACTTAATCGAATTCATACACTACTTCAACATCATATTATAAAACAGTAGACTAATAAATAATTTAGGTTTTTATGATTTAGGGTTTGGTTTGGTCAAAAAGAGGGCAGTGATTGTTTTAAATTATATTTTGTAAATGTTTTTCTAATTTAGATCCTAATAGTTTTTTTTTGTTTGTTTTCGTTTGAGTCTAATATATATATATATATATATATATATTTTGTTTATTGTAATTTAAGTCTTGGGTCTTTTCATTTTATGTGCTGTATTTGCACCCATTTTATTGACTGCACTTGATTCATCGTTAACCGCATGCTGCCGCACCTCCAAAGCACCAGGTACGGTCGCGGCAGTTAGTGACAAGTGATTTTCTAGATGATATATATCCACTAGGGCACCATGGTACAATATTGTCTGCCAGTAGATGAGTGTATGAAGTACAAACTTATGGCTATCTTTATTCTTCTAATACAGCAAGAACCTTCCGCCTTAAAAGCGGGTCAAGTTCCTACGCCAATTTCGAATGCATACTTAAGCGCATCCAGAGGAGGCCCGTCAGCCAATAACTTATAAAGTTTCCTATTTGAACATATTGTTTTGTGGGCGATGGTTCTAACATTGGATTGATAAATACAGCAACATGGTACTATGGTAGGGAATCAGGTAATTTTGACTCTTATCTTATACAATGAGTTCAGTAACTTCAGCTCTTAAATGTGCTTCTCTATGCTATTATGATTGAGATTTGGACTCTGGCATCTTGTTTATTTAATATTTTGTTTGGATCTTACGGAATATGAGGCTAAGATATTTGTAGGGCAAAAACGAAAGTAGTGAAGTTTTGGAAGTAAAATAACAAATTACTTTAAAATTCAATTTTCTCACTTAAAAATATATATATCGTATTTTACCCTTATCTGGTAGATGCTGCTTAATCATCAGATTGAAATGTTATTCCATTTGTCTAAACCACAGCTTCTTGATAATCAAAGGGTTTGAAGTTTACTTGTCATCAGATTGAAATGTTATTCGATTTGTCTAAACCACAACTTCTTGACAATCAATGGGTTTGAAGTTTACTTGTCATATCTAGTCTCTTAAAGAACTAACTCATTATTTCCCTCTGGTTTTACAGGGAAACTACTGCAGACTGCTTTAGCGAGAAAACGTAGTTGTTATTGTATTTGGTATAGAAGTGGGGAACTGATGCCCGACAATTGAACTGGCCTTCCTCTGTTTATATTGGTCCAATTAAATAGTAGAAATATCTTTAGATGTTTATACCTTCGGATTATGTTATCTATTATAAGATGCTTACTTTATATATACAACTTCCGTGCTCTTGATAAAAGCCAGCATTCTAGTGCCTAAAAGAAAATAAAATTCTGTTGGTGACGTCGTTATTTGGGATTCGAAGATATTTGAAGATATTTGGTCGGTCTAGTGCAGTGCGAAAAAACTGATATTCGTCTGAAAGAAGAAAAATGAAAGTGTGTTTGAGTTTGGTGGTGCTAAAAGAAGTTATTTTAAAAAAGATAACTTGTAGGGTTGAAAGCATAACAATTGTATAGAGAATAGAATTTGTTAGGTGCTTAAAATAGCAATGTATGCGCATTAGAAGAGAGAGTCCAGATTTTGTTGCAACTGGACAAGGGTGGTGATAGTGGGAGTTGATGCTTTAACTCAACAAAAGATATGAACTTCTAATCATTTTTCACCACTTCATGTCAGTAGTGCTGTGTGTCATTTGAGTGGAACCGGACTAAGCTCTGATTGTAACATACTAGAGACTACGACACCCTTCTATAAATAATACTAAAAAGTACTTTTTCTTTTTCTTTTTCATTTTTTTTAGAAGCATCGAGCTCATTTTATAAATAAAATAATAAGATGGGCTGTATATAGCCCTTACTTTCTTGAAACCATTTCAAAATGATTAAAAATTCCATTTTCTTGTCAATAAATTTACAGATGTATAAATAAAAATAATAGAACCACTAATGTATTCGTTATACTGCAGAAATATCGATTTAATCTTTAATTAATTTATTTAAAGCAATTCTGCTATATTTATCGTTATTAAGATATACTTAATCTTATATTCTAGAAGTATACATCCCTCCACAATCCACATTAATTATATATATATATATATATATATATCATTCACTCACTTGTATTATATTCTTAATTACTCTACTCTTTATGATATTTCAAAGTTAGATTTTTGAGAAATCAGTGAGCAACGTCACTATTTCTACTATACGATACGAAACTAGTTTTGCTGTGTTTTGAAGAAGTCTCCTTATATAGTATGTAATAAAAATGAAAAAACCAAAGAAAAAAGTGACCATGGTTTTGTAATTGCAAAACGTGTAGGATAAGTGAAAGGTTTCCTTATTGATTGTGCCATTGACGTATAGGTATAAAATAACTTTACGATAACGATAAGTGGACTTCATGAGAATTTTCAGCTCCATTTTTGTTTTCTCACAAATTTTTGAAAAGTATACTATTTTTTTTATAGTAATAAACTTTCATATTTTAAAACAAAAATGTATAGTATATCATGTCCAATCTATCTAAAACAATTTTATTTATTGATATAAAAGAATTTGTATATTAAAAGTTTTATTAGTATTAATTATTTATTAAATCGAAAAAGCTTTCCATTATTTTCGTGCAAGATTTGAAATCTTGTTTTTCGTGTTCATTAAACTGCCACCACCGTATCCGATCAGATGTCAGTTTTTGCTGATCCTGAACAAAATGACAGGAGAAGACCTTCCATCACAATTACCATCTAACTTTCTTCGTCAACCAAACCTCCAAACCAGTTTCTGCATCCTTTGGTTTTAGAAACAAAAATTATTCCACCGCCAATCCTCCTAGAATTTAAATTGAATCAAGATTGAAGAAGAATATCTACTATTACCACAACCAAAAAGATATTTAGAAACAAAACAATTGAAATTTTTTTTCTAGTTCTAATCAGATTACTGATTTAAGAACAATCTCATCTTTGATCAATCTTCTCCACAACATCTCAATAAACAGTCGATGCAACAAAACCAAAATATTAAAAACATTCTCAAAATCATATGCAGAAGCCACAAAGATCATCTTAAATGAAACTCACCATGCTAATGTTACGATTCAAAACACGACAGATCACATGAGAATTCAATTTTCCCACAAAAAATAAAAATTTCTTATCTAACTCAAAATATACATTTTTTGGTAAATTTTCTTATGGTAGACCTAAACTGGTTGTTGTTTATAAATTTTTAGAAATATCAGAATATTGGAATAGTTTAATTTATCTTCTTAGGATCCTAGGCATGTTTTGATTGAGTTTGATCAACCCAATGACCTCAGTAAAAATCTAGAAAGAGAATGTATGAAAAATCGAACAGCATACGATAAGACTTCTAAAGTGGAACCTCTTATTTAATCCTAGAATTGAATCTTATATCAGTTTTGTGTGGATTGCACTAAATAATATACCAGAATATATGTATAACAAGGATACAATTCGTGTTATATCCAAGTCAATTGACAAACCATTATCAGTTTGGGTCCCTTCCAGGAATAGAGCTAAGTTTAACAATAGTAAAGCTTAGATATAATTAAATGTTTCAAAAACATTTATCACTAAAGTTTGGATTGAATTTGGTGACAATGATGGATTTTGGCAAGATATCCTATATGGATACATGCCATCACATTGTTCATGATGCTTACATCTAGGTCATAAACCCATAAAATGCAAGAAAAAACTAATGATCGTTAAAGATTGAAATAATTCAAGGAATAATTAGTCACAACCACTTTCTCTTGCCAATCTCAACTAGAAACCCTCCACTCAAACTGAAACATTGGTTTCTAATGTCAAATCTATCATTATAAATGATATGGAATCAGGTGGGCTAGTAAACAAACAAGAGGAAACATAATGTCCAAGAAATGAAGAAAATCAAATAAACTACAATTCTCATAATCGAACCTCAACAGATGAAGGTTCAGAATCTAAGATACAATTACTCTTTACAAAAACATCATCTTTCAAAAAAAAAAAAAGAATTCAAAGGAATTTACCAACAAAAAAGATAAATCAGTTCATAAAAGGTTTGATGACCACCACATAACAAAAGAGAATGTTAAAGATATCTAAGAGGATAGATATAAAGAAATTATTGAAGTTTTACAATAAATTGGAACATGTGCTATCTTTACTACAACAAAATGACCTTGATAACTCGGATATAGAGCCTGACTCACCTAAACATATAACTTCTAATATATCAAATCCTTTCAATATTAGTTAACTTCGTAGCAAATTTATAGAAGCTGAAATGGAATATTAAAGAATAGATCATATTTGGTATCTCGGAATTCTCGAGACTTGTCTTACCAGAAACAATGTCTTCAAGCATCTACACAAAAACAAACGAGTCAATATATTATGCTACAAATCACTTCATCTTAATCAGCTGTAGCTTGATATATTGTTTCAAACAAAAATTTAAAGTAGGTAAACATCCCCGACTTCTTCTGCGAATGTATAACTCTAATTTTTTTGCAGGAAACAAATATTCAATTTCATCGAGTAAGTTTAAGGATAAATTCCAAGAGAATGGATAAAAATTTTGAATTGATATTTTGAAGCTTGGAGACTGTATAAAAGGAGCAAGTGATATGCAGCTGAACTCGTACTCTTATAATAGAGCTCAGCCGGTATTTTTATGATGGGCAAACATAAGTTTGCCGCACTTGAAGATGAGGTTGAGATCGAATATGAGTTAATATTTGGATATGGCTTTTAACAATATGAAGTACATGATGTGAAGATGCTCCATAGTTGTTATGACTGCAAGCTAGCGAAGATTCAATCCAAAGAGTTTTTTTTTCAATGGGGTTTTGCGCGTTACATAGAAAAGAGAATGAAATTCTCAAAATTACACCACAATTTTACAAACCTGAAAATAACTTGTGTTGGACTTTTGGTTATAAGTTTAATTCTATCACAATTTGGGCATTAGGCTTATATTTCTCCCAATTTTCAATAAAATAATTAATTCTTGTTAAAAAAAATTAAAACAAAAATATATTTTTATTATATATATATATTAACAAATTGTAAAAAAACTAAAATAGATTATTAAAATATTTTTAAATAAGATTTGTACATAACATTCATGTATAAAAAATATAAAGAGCGGTGATATATATATATATATTCAAATTTATGATAATATTTTTTCTAAAATTAAACATTTATTCTTAATGTTTAATTTAAATTCATAGTTATAAAATTAATAATTTGAAAGATTTGATTTTCAAGTTCTATTGAATTTATGAACTAAAATTATGTTTCTCGTGTTCGTTAAGTTTTAGTTTTTGTAGATAAACTTCTTGTATTATTGCTTTTCATCGTGGTTCCCATATATTTTGATATGTATGCTAAAAAATATATTACATAAAACTCTTTGATATATGTCATTATTTGGAAAGCACATTCGTTTAAGTTATGTTTATTTATATCATTTAAACCACATTTTCGTAGTCTTAAAAATTTTATTTAAAATGTATGTAAAATTGAATAAGATAGTGAAGGATGTTTCAAAGTTATAAACAATTTTCTCCTTGATTATTTCAAAATCTAGCAAATCATGTTTGCAATTACGATTCTATTGATGCAGTTGTAATCAATGAACAAATCATGAAAATTGAGCAACATAAATATAATTTAAAATTTGACATGTTTGCTTTACCTAAAATTTAAAATATGTTAGGTTTGTTTTATCTAAAATTTATTTTGTTTGTCTTACCTAAAATTTTAAAATCTGTCATGCTTATTTTACATAAAATATGTCATTTTTGTTTTACCTAGAATTTGTCATTATCTTATTTAAAAAATTTCACGTTCGTCTTACCTAAATCTTAAATCTCTTATGTTTGTTCAAAAAATCTACAATGCATGTTTTTTTAAAACATTATATTTTCTGCTTTGTTTAAAAAAATATACTATGCATGCTTTGTTTCAGAAAATATGCCATGTCTATGTTGTTTAAAAAAAATCATGTTTGTTTTGTTTCAGAAAATCTATCATGTATGTCTTTTTTTCAACAAATCTGTCATACATGTCTTATTGGAAAAATAATATATCATGGTTATCTTGTTTCAAAAACATTGTCATGTCACGTTTTTTATTAACTAGAAACACACATAAAATCCACATTTAAGAAAATCAAACCACCAGAATTTTTATAACTCAAATCAAATTCACAGTTATTTTTTATTTACTTTTTACAAAAAATATATATATTTGAGGACACTCGTTTTGATGGGTCATACAAAAGTGAACCATTCATACGCTTACTATAGGTTTGTGAATTACTTGATAAAATTTTCATAGCCAATAATATGTTGTTCAATTACAAATGTGGTCTTTAATGCTTTACATGTTGTACATGATGGATTTATTGTTGTTTTTGTTGGTGCAAAATATACCACAAGATCTTTCCATACTTTTTTGAAGAGAATAGTCATACAATAGCTAATTTTACACTTGTAAGTTTTGAAGATGTGTATTTCTGAACTTGGAGAAAAAATAATATAATATATTCTTGCAGGTTATTGACTTTACTCAAGGTAGGTTACAAAACTTGTATTGGGAAAGTGAAGGATGCTCTAGATTTACTTCAAACCCTATATTTGTTAGCCTATAAAAGAAAAGATATACAATATAAAAGGACAAATACAAGCACCAAAGACATGTAGACTACAATTTTAGGATACAATTAATATTTTGCAGCACATATAAACACCACGATCCATTAATCTACGTAAGTCGTAGAAAAAATCTATAAATACTATTTTTATGGGCTATTTTCAGATTTAAATAGTTTTATCACCAGTCACTTCAACAAGTTCATTCATGTTGTTTAGGGTTTGTACTTTTTTTACCATTGACATTGTATAACATGTTGTAATTCATTTATTATGTTTATACATGTTAGTGAAATCAACAATAACCGAACAAGTTATGACCCAAACCTAACAAGACTCACCTATGCCAAATATTAAACAATATCAGCTGAAGTAATGACCAAAGTTGGTGAACACCTGTCGAAAGACTGCATGAGCTAATCAGAGTTTCATCTTTTTATCCTTTCAAGTATAGAGTTAACAAGAAGGAACAAAAAGTAAATCAAAATACAATTCAAGAGATCTAACATGGTTTGGATCATGAAGAAATCCTACATCCACGAACAACATACATAACATACATATAATAGGTCATAAGAAGACCCTTCAAACACTAAAACTCAACCACTCATATTTTGTTACAAATAACTCTTAAATTATAAAAAGAGCTACGATATTAGAGTATCTACAAGTTTTAATAGTCTGCCTCACTCTCCCAAGACAAACTGAAGAAATTTCTCTCAATAGAAATTCCTCAAGTCTTTATCTATTTGCGTAAAGCTTCAATATTATCTTTCACTTTATATAGACTCAAGGATGTCAAGTAAAGCACATCATGTTCACAATAATGCTTCAATATGTACAAACCTTTCTCATCCAGATAGGGAAAATGTCTCCTTCCACACTGACACAGGTATGACTGTCACGTAGTGGCAACATTTCTTGACACATGTTATTGGCTAGTCCATGCTTGTAATTCTTGTCTCCTATTCAAATGCACGCTCTAGTTTAATTCTCTTAATAAATGGCATAATTTTTCATCAAATTCAGAATATTTTTGTACAAGTGATATTATTTTTCTCATGAACATAAAAGCATATCTAGAAGTATTCGGCCAAACAGTGACTACACCTTCAGTCCGCAGAGGTGTAACCTGCACTTTCGGTTCCAACAGTAATATATACATTTATTTTCGGCTATGCTCAACATCTAGATTCCAGTAGAATTCTTTACACCTAATTTCAATTGCGGTTCCAACCACATAGAGATTCAGAAATTTAAGGTCCTCAAGCTTCAGCTTACTCATCTTCAGCCCTTAATGTTTGGTTGAACTGCACCAATCATATTTTTTCAGCTGCAACACTTAGTTCCAGCCTTAAACACATAGTTCCAACTTCAACACTTAGTTCCAGCTTCAACACTTTGTTCTAGCTTTAGCCCTTAGTTTTAGCCTTCTATACTTAGTCATAACTTCAACATATAACTTCACCTATAAGTTTTAGCCTACAACACTAAGTTACAACTTCAATAATAAGTTACATCTTCGATCCAAAGTTACAACTTATCGCCAAGTTACAAATTTCGACACCAAATCACAACTTTATACAGTGATCTTGTCGCAATCATTTTGATCTTATACTTAAAAATTCTCCACTTAGACTCATAATGACTCTCACATATGTTACCCTAATACTCCAACTACTCACTAAAGACATTTTCGACCTGCATCTTTGGAGTGATCAATTCCCATGTATTTCGCGAAGTCTGTTACGACAATCATTAGACCAATCTCATGATCTTCTACATCCAAGAAATCCGTATTAACATCGACATGAGCTTCCTCATGATCCGATCAGGAAATATTTGACGGCCAACTATCAATATCTCATTATTTCTCTACAGTTTGAACATATGAAACCTATGACCCAACAAATTTATAGCCAAGACCCAATCCCTATAATGGTTGAACTTCTTTTGTAGAGGCTAAACCTCAATCCAGTTTGAAAAAGTTTCAATATAAGTATCTTTGGAATCTTCTTTATGTTCAAACTCTTTCTCAACTCTACCTTCGTCTTTGGAACATTTTATATCTCCATGAGAACATAAGTTCCATGGGATTTTGTTGACGATGATTTCAATTGTTCCAACATCTTCTTCACTCAATCTTTTGCTAAGTCCAGCTGTTAGAAGCACACCCCTTATACCCTCAAGTAAGGCCTAACCCAACTTTTCAGCTATTCTATGCTTCAGAGTACTTCTCAAGATTTTACGCCTAGACATATTAAATTTAGAATAATAGTTATTGAATGGGTTGTTCACTAAAAATGTCATTATCACTTCCAAACCTCTAATAGTACTTTCTAAATAGGATCTCCACCTACTTCAGCAAGCCTTCAACAACCACCAATCGTATCTCAACAGAACCATTCCCGATACTAGACGCTCTTTCCAATACCGATCCATCCAAAACTAAAACACAATTAGTTCGGTTGGCCTTCAAAATAATATGCGAGTCTTGCAAGAACCTAAGTCTTCCATATCCATCCTTATACTCAAAACCTTCCTCATCCAAATTTCATATAGATAGAAATTTACTTTCAAGTTTAGGGACATATGTCACATTTACTAAAGTTTTTTTCAGTCCAATGAATAGCTTGATCCTAATACTTTTCATTCTCTTAATTGTACATCACTCATCATTCCCTAATATGACTTTAAAACCTTCAAACAATCTCGGGTGTTTAAACCAACGTTTGTTGGAAATCATATGAAATGACGCTCCAAAATTGAGAACCCACTTGTTATCATACCCGTAAGAAGATACCATTAAACTATCAGTGTATTCATAGTCAACCAAAACATTCCAGTATCTCTAAATTTTCCCTTTGAATATCTATTTGTCATCCTCCTCTCGGGCAGTTCTAATGATACGACCCTTCTTCTGGTAACACCAATATTTAACCTTATAATGAATATTTTCTTGATTAAATTTCTTAATATATTCCTTCCTCTAAAACTCTGTCCGAGACCGTTGGAATCATTCTTCAGAACTATCTTCATTTGAAGGTCCTTCAAGTTCAAAGCATTGTTAACTTCAACCATCATGAAGGATTATTTTCGATAGAGCATGATATCAACAAAGTGCTCATACACTTCATGTATATAACTCAAAATCATTATTACTTGATACTTATATTCTACCTTAGCACTAATTGCATTCAAATTAAGAATAATTCCATTGAAAATGTCCAAGTCTTAGAATCTCCTTGCTACTATTCATCTACAACGTATATAACTATTTTAAGGTATATATTGTTTACCAAAGATTTTTTTCATGTGAATAGATTCCAACCTATTCCAAATTTCCATGGCCAAAGACTATTTCAGATACCTCTTGAAGTAACGCATCCCCCAAAATCAAGATCAGAGCACTATGAGCTTTAGAAAACATTTCAACATCAATCTCCTTTGCACATTTCTCATCAATGATAGTAGAAAATCCTACATATACAAGGAATGATCTAATATTCATTACCCAAAAAATAAAATCATTATCTCATGTGAATTTATCAAGGTCAAACTTTAAAGAATACATCTTCATGTCTGCGTTTAATTTTATTACGAGAACCAAGTCTCTACATTTAAGATCTAATATATTCTTTGTCCTTTTACCCTGTTTTAATCACCAACAATGAATATTGTTAACATATTTCCATGCTCACCACAAAATTTATTATAGACATCAATAATATCTGAACAAATTCTGACCCAGGTCTAACAAGACTCACCCATGCTGAAAGTTAGCCACTATCAGTCAAAACAATGGTCGTAGTTGGTGAACACTTGCCAAGAGGTTGTAGAAAGTAACCAGAGCTTTGAATATTTACCATTTCAAGCACAAAGTTAAAATGAAAGAACATAAAGTAAATCAAAATACACAAAAAGATATTTAACGTTGTTCAGATCGTGAAAAAATCCTACATCCACAAAAATATATACAATATATATAAGATTACAAGAAGACTCTTAAAACACTAAACACTCAACTACTCATTTTTTTTTACAAATAATTCAGGTTATCTTCAAGTGTTAATCTTTTACTTTACTATATTCTTAAGACAAACTGAAGAACTTTCTCTCACTATAAATTCTTTATGTGTTTATCTGTTAGTGAAAAAACTCAATCTTATTTTTCACTTTATATAGACTCAATGATATGAATCAAAGCACGACATGCTCACCATAAGGATTTGGCAAGTACAAACCTTGACTAACAAAATAAGAAAATGTCTCATACCACACTGGCACACGTACAACTTTCGGGTAGTAGCAATCATTCTTAGCTTAGGTTGTTAGCTAGTGAATTCTTGTACTTATTATCTTCTCTTTAAATGTACACTTCAGATTTAAGGACATGGATCTTTCACCTAATTAAGAATCTTTTCATACAAGTAATAATGTTCCTTTCATGAACATAGAAGCATATCCAAAAGTCTTCGGCTAAACAGTTACTACACCTTTGGTCCCACAAGAGTCTCATCTACACGTTAAGTTCAATATTAATAAATAAGCTTGTCTTAGACTATGATCAACTCTTAAGTTACAGTATGATTATTTACACCTAAGTGCGACTGAGCATCCAACCATACATATAATGAGAAATTCCATTTTTTTAAGATTCAGCTTACTCATCTTCAACCCTTAAGGTCTGGTTAAACTAAACCAATCATATTTCTCCACCTTCGAAACTCAGTTTCAATATTTGGCACCTAGCTCTAACTTTAACACTTAGTTTCATATTTTGATACTTAGCCATAGATTTACCATACATATTCACCTGTAAGTTTAAGTCTACAACACTAAGTTACAACTTCAAAATTAAGTTACAGCTTGAACACCAAGCTAAATATTCAACACCAAGTTACAACCTTCGACACCAAGTTACATTATTTGGCAATAATCTTGTCGTAGCCACTTTGAGTCTATACTTAATAATACTCAATATTTCCTTGTGTAGTATGTTTTTTTTATCTTCTTGAAAATGTATATATACTTAGACGTTAGATACACAAAACTAATTTTTATTATATTTTCATAAAATTAATGTCTTTTGGTTTATTGGTTAATGAATAGTTTGCAAAGGACTGAAATGATATCGAATAGTGGTGAAAACATCCGACATATAAAAAATTAAAAACATTAGATTGTCATAGCAGAAAAAATATAACATCTAAAGTGTATCGAGAGAATTTTTAGTTTTAGTGGGAGTTTATATTAAGTAATAAGATATGTATATATTATGATATTATAAATTAAGTTAATTAATATAAACATATACATAATGTACGTTTATTCTTAGTAACTTCTCGTACTCTATTAAAACTAGATCTCATATTAAGTAAGATCTTTTAAGAATAAATTCGTATGATTGTATTTCATATTATTCTTATGCTATGTACCAAGATAGATATATGTAGTTGATTGTTGAGTGTTGTGATGTTGTGATTATCGATACATATGTTGTGATATTTTAATGTAATAAAGATGAATCTAGTTTGTTGTTATTAATGATTATGTACATGATTATTAAGATTATCTATGCGACAATAGAGATTAAGAACGTTCATTTGGTGGATCAATCTTATAGTAACATATGATCATAAAAGTAAGAAATTGTTAAAATGTCTCATTTACGATAAACCGCCACATGCTTAATCGATGTATTTGGCTGTAATCAATATTGGGCCAATAAAAGTAATCATATATTAACAAACATACTAATAGATAAATCTGTATCATGGATGTTGAACAAGTAATCTAGAAAGTTTCTCACATAATGTTGAACACGCAATTCTTATGATTTAGTTTTAAAGTTATTCTTCAAAGTTTAACGGACATTTCCATAAAATTAAGAGGGCTTCATGAACACTTGTAACCAATATATCACCAATATACTCTTGCATATCTTCAAGCCAAGCTATTGGATAAATCTTTTATTTAATACCCGTTGGTAAGTTATTCATAATTGGTTTAGAACAAATGATATTATTTTGTAACTATGTAAGCTTATTCGATCGCGATTGCGATATGCTATTAATAATATGTATACATATGGTTTGGATCATATTCTTAGTAGGGATTTATAATATAAAGTATATAGTTATTTGAAACTTGAAATAATATCGACCAATTGATCGATCTGAAGAGCTGAATATAGGTCTTTCAAACATATTTTAATGGGGTATGTAAAATCCACATACATACATCATTTCCCCATCATTTTATGAATAAATAATAAATTTAGTCTCCATATTTGATAAAATTCATCTTCGATGTAACCCACCTCTATAAGGAGGTCAACTTCTTCTACGATTTCTTTAATAATTTATTGGGATAAGAGATGTCATTTCTGCTTAATCGGTCGTAATTGAGTATGCACTGAGAACTAATGAGATATCACCACTGTAGGTATCCATGTGACATCTCGTTGAATCAAAGCAAAATTATCCAAATTTTAAGTTAATAAGGCTAACAAATCAAAATATAAAGTATCTTGCTAATCTTAGTCGATCCAAAGGGTTATGTTACCCCCCATATATAATGCTTTGACGTTTTTGCCTAGTTTAATAAAGTGAGAGACATTTTACAGGTTCATAGATATCATTAAGGATGACCAAGGTCCTAATAATTGATATTTGTTAAAGTATAAATCTCTAAAAGTAGATGTATTGTTACATATCACACCTAAGCACATGTTGGCCACATATCATATACACCAATGAACCGTGAAAATAATAACATACATCTAATTTTGTCAAGCTCTATCAAAGATCGTGCTATAAAAAAAGATATGTGAACCACTATAAAAAGTTTGCATACTCATTTATTCTTATCACATTTTCTAAGTGTCACTTTTAATTTTAACTCTTCAATTACGTGCATGTTTGCTACCAAGAAGCCAATAATCACTTGCTTCGTCGGTAAAAAATAAGTCATACCCTATATTTTATCGTAACTTCATTTGAAAAAGGATGTTGGAAAAATTATTAGTGTCAATCATAATATATCGTACTTCAACTTTGGCGATTTCCATAATGATGTTAACAACATCTTTATGTGATCTGACCACTATTTTAAATTTTCATCACTGAAGCCGATGACTATGTAAGTCTACTTATAAAGATGTGAAAATATTTGTCTATTTTGTTTAAATTTCAAAGTCAGACACGATGATTATGTAGAAAATAAGTTATTTATGTTAAAGAGTCACATCCGAAATTGTTAATAAAACCTATCGATTCGGGTCAATGTTGAAATACTTGTCGAATTTATCAAATATTTTAAGCGCCCTATAGCTAGAGTTTCCTCTATTGATTTATCAATTTATGAAGCAGAGAAATTCGATCATTTTACCGTCATGAATCTAGTTCTTTATCTTATCTTTTAAATATCTATAATCCGTGTTAGGTCCCATATTTTATTACAAAAATCGTAGTATTTAAGAGGATTATGTTGTATTTTCTACGTATACATTTCATATGGTTTTTGGAAACTAACAAAGTGATTTTAATCTTCTCATAGATTACCGTAGTATTATCGATCAACTCAGTCAAGTATTTTTTATCGCAATATTCAGGCTGTTTATTTTTATTCATTTCTTTATTTTGTTACTTATATATTTTATTGATTTTTTTTTAAATTAGAGAAGGTGTTGGACTAAGGATAAAAATAGATACTACCATAAGTAGTGAGGCATAGGCGTGCCAATGGTAAGTGGTTGATTGAATATGCATGCCTTCAAGCTCCATGAAAGCCTCATTCGTATAGTCTTCACATCTTTGATTTTTGCTTCAATGTGATCTAATAAGTTTCCAAAGTTCAGAGCATTATTTCCATAATATCATTTGCTAGTAGGCCATGAAATATTCTCTATCGAAAGTTGACTCAAGTTATAACCTCGTTGCAGTTGTCGAACTTGTTTTTGGTTCGATCGAACGATCTTATATAATCTCGTCAATTTGATTTGTGCTTTGACATGGGGAAATATGTTTCTGAAGGTTATAGCATTAGTTTATGATACCTTTGCCTAGTAGGCCATAAAAATGTCTATAAAAAATTAACTCAAGTCAACCTCATGGAAGTTCTCTAACCCTTTTCTGGTTCAGATGACCAATCTTATATAATATTGTAGACTTTTGTTTGGAACTTGTTTGAAATAAATCATGCAATATATATCTCATTCATAATGTTACTTTAGATGAATTGGTTCCGGCATAATATTCAAAATGTATAAAAATTATGAATTGATGAGTAGTTTGTTGAACTAGGTAAGAACAACCCCCCAAAATATCATAAAGAATGCTCAATATAAAAGTTGGTCGTCCTATCCAAAATGAAGCATGGTATATCTAGAAAATGGTCAATGTGATTTTTATGCTCATCGTTGTTATCAAACATTTCAATCTTATACTGGTTAAATTTTAAATAGAGTTCTTTATAAAAAATAATCGGATCCAAATGAGACGTGAATGAATTGTACTTTATTTTAGGTATTATCCAAATAGCCTAATTTAACCAATGCGGAAAAACTGAAAATATTGGCGCCATAAGAGGGTATTCGACCCATTATGGGTTCATCGAATGGTGCAGGTAGAGAAACAACATATTGTGAGCTTTCGTATACATAGATAATCTAGAGTTGCTAGACTGAAATGTCATACTACATACCATATATTTTGCGTGCTTATTTGATTATGGTTGATGATTGAGGGAGAAAGATTTTGACTTTTCCGAACAAAATGCAACCCAATCCGAGAAGAATTTTGCATTTGGAAATAATATTGTTAGGATTTACTTGACTCATAATCTATATTATCCTTTGGCCATCTCTCCATTCGACTTTAATATGGTAAATTGGTCAATCTTGCCCAAAAGTTAAGGTATTTGAAGGCCTATATCGACGCAATATGAAATCATGATTCATATAATCACATTTTTTCATAATGATCGGTTCATTCAGATGTTGAATCTTAAATTGTATAATAAGAGGACAAGTCATGCGTGGATCGACAACCAAATTATGAACTTTCATGATATTTTTTTTAATTTGTGTTTGATATAATCTCTACATTTGTTGTTTCAGATCCATAGAAAACTCAACTGAAAGGTCCGATGTGTGAGATCTTGATACATATATGATCTAAAACTATCCTTTGATGTTTTTTGAGAGATGTAATAATGTAGAATATATTTCAGTTCTTGAAGACCACACCAGTGATGTGGTATAATATTATTAAACATACATAGTATGGAGTCGGATATCAAACTACAGAATACAATACTTTTCTTGGAAAATAAAGTGAGAAAAAACGAAAAGTGAAAAAAATCACACGAAGTGCTTTTTGGTGAAAAAGTTCAACTCTTTATAATTAGGGTTTAATTTTTATTTATAATGAGTACATTCTCACAATCTCGTTAGACTTTAAATTCTATTGATTACATTTGATGTTTAAGATCCAATAAGATTTAAATTTTTATGTCTAAGCATGTATCATGATTCATATACACATCTTGGTAAACTCATACAATTCATATGCTTATCAAATATAAATTTGTTTTTTAATTATAATTTGATACTTGTTATGAATTGTTTTCAATTTCAACCACCAAAATTTTAAATATTTTTTATAATAAAAGTAAAGAAATAACAATAAATTAATAAACCAAACACAATATTATATTTTAAATTTCTATCTATATTGTCTTAGATCATAAAATCGTTTTAATATTTTTTTTGAAATATTTTGATCAACTATATATATATATATATTAGATTTAATATAATTTTTAATATTTATGAAGCTACATACTTTTTATTTCTCTCCGATTCATATTAATATCAATTGAAGTTATAGCCAAAATATAGATAAAACATATTCTAATAAACCAAACATAATTTTATTTTTTTATATTACAATTGTGGAACAATTATATAACATAACTAATCAGAATTTAACTTTGTTCAACAAATAATAATAAACTAGTATCACAGATATTAGTATAAATACAAAGTTAGATTGTTAGATATGTGACATTGTGAGTTTTAATATATGTATATCAAATTGGTTTTTAAGATACGTAATGGATTAAAATATAGACCGACAACTTAAAATATTACATTATTGAATTCTAGAGATAATTGAATGTTAATGTGATGCATTTTATATACTTGTTTCGGTAAATAAAAGAAAGGATGACTGCCATTTAGGTACCATAATATTTTCAAATTCCGTTTTAGGTATTCAATAAGATTTAAATGGTAAATTAATACAAAAAAATATTAAATTACATAATAGCCTTGAGACACTTTGGCTATTCTTTCGGAACTAAATTGAAACAAAAAACTCTCTCTTTTAGTTTATCTCAAAGAAATCAATAGGTTGTCTCCTACACGTGGACCCGTATATATTTACTAGGCTGCAAAACAACAATTAACTACAGTAAAAAAAGAAAAACAACAATGGATTATAGTAAGAAATATACAAAACAAAAAATCTAAGACACACAATAAATTCCATTGCATTTAAGAATTTAAGCTCACGAAACATCAAACAAAACAAACTAACCTTGCATCAAAGATGTTAAGCTTACGACTCTCGATGGTAATTCATAATATACCCCTTCTGGATTATATCAGGAATCTATATAATATATCATAAACATTTTAGCAGTATTATGTGTTTAGCAGTTTTGTTTGTTTAGCACTTTTGGGTTTAACAGTTTTGTTTGTTTAGCAGTTTTGAGTTTAAAGTTTTGATTGTTTAAAAGCATTGTGTATTTATCCGACTTTAATAATGTTTCACAACATTAATTATATATATTTTTTGATACATATATGGTTCGTTCAAAGATAGTTGCCAAAAATAAGAATTTCTAGATCGCATAAAAGCAGGAAAGTAGAAAACAAACTGGCATCTATATTTTGATAAAATATAAAAGCAACTAACAAGCTTATACGAATAAATAATATCAGTTTAAGTCATATAGAAGAAACCATAACGATTTCATTTTACCTCCATCTGAAAAGATTATGGAAGTTGCAAGATTCATTTAAAGCGTGAAAGTCATGGGAGATGATAATTGCAATAATCAAGGCATACGAAATGTAGAAAAATTCATTTCTCTTTGGAGGAAAATATGTGACTTTGATGAGATCCGATTTCAAAGTTATATACGGTGTAAATGATGGTTGTGAAAAAATAAATCTTCAATCATATAATGCTCAAGAAAACTCTAGTGAAAAAATGAGTAAAAAACTTATATAACAATACTTCCCCGAAGTATTAACCAAAAGAAAAGGCGGAGGTTTCCCAAACGTAACCAAGAAAATATTGAAACAAGAAATTGAGAAGGCATCCGCATAAGTTGATGCACAAAGTGATAATGAGGATCCCATGATGCTTATCATGTATATGTGCATAACTATGTTTTTCTCAACCTCGGGAGAATATCAAAACAATAATTTTGTCCATTATATTGAGAAAGAGTTTGAATATCTTAAAAACTATGATTGTGCTCAATTGGTTGTAGACAAGCTGCTGGAATCAATAAGAAAGTATTGTCAAACCAAACCAGAAAACACGGCAAGATGCGTGTCTCTCATAACTGTAAGGTACAATTTAAATTTTTGAATTTATTTATTTTTTGAACAGAATAATGTATTAATTTACTATATGACAACCTTTTTTATGGAGCATACACGTGTTTAAGAACCGGTTGTAAACTTTTCAAGGTGTCTCCAATGGGAAGGTGTGGCAAAATTGAGAAAATTTGAAAAAGTGAAAACCATATTAATCAAATAAAGCCAAAAAAGTGTAAGAGTTATGTTTAATATTATTAGAAAGTTAATACTTCTAGACAATAATATATTTTAAAAGACCTGTTATTTTATTCGTGATAGGTTATTGTTGGGGAGTTGTACCTAACCAAGAGAGAGAAATTGCTGATGGAACTCAATGACGATATCGAATGAAGTACTAACGAAGAAGATACTAAAAATCATGAAGCTAAGAATGACGATTCATCGGCTTTCGAACATTCGGTTAATAACAAATAAGGAGAAAATCTGAAAATAAATTAAATACTAAATCCCAAGTAATGAGAGGACTTGTAAGGGATAAAAAAACAACAAAAGAAACAAAAAATATGAATATATATATATATATATGGTTGGGTATTTGGATTAAGGGATTGATAAATTTTAATTGTTTTTGTTTTTATGCAGAAAACATACACAATCTTTAAGAAAAAAACCAAAACATACTCAATATAAAAAGGTACGTTGAATTATTATTTTAGATGTTTTAAAAGTTTTATCAATTTTAAAGTATTTAACAACTTTAAAAAATTTTAACATATTTAGGCTCTAATAGTTACAACAATTTTACGTCAACTTACTTTCAATATTATGCATATATTTAACATTTCTATTTTTTCTTATTTTTTACATATTATTGACGACCTTCTATCTAAAGTCAAACAACTTGAGGATTCTCTTAAATGTGCAGATATGAAGCTGTAGATTTTACAAGAATTGACTGAAGATCCTCCTTTTACTGACAGCGAGAAAGGAATCTGAGGAAATAAATAAATCGATTGCAACTTTATCTACTGAAAATCAAGTATAGAAGGATTAAAATGATGAGAATAAAACCCTCGTGGATGAGGATGAAGTTAACAATATTGATGAAGGAACTAAAGATTTAATATCAAGGTGACAAGAGGATAATAGTACCAAAATAGAACCTTTATCATTGGTGAAGAAAATTAAGATGAAAGTAGATGGGAAAAAAAAACAAGATGACCCCTAATTTACATATGAGAGGAAGAAAATGAAACAAAAAACTGGAGTAAAAAAGGAAAATCTAACTGCAGTTTCTTCAATTGATGCATTGTATGTCAATGATTATAATGAATTAAAGAGTGACACTATAGTTATTCAAAAAGTGGCAAGACTTAATAGGGAATCGAGTGAGCTTCTAAATGACGAAGATATTGACAAGTATTACAATTTTCTTATTAGAAGCAATAACGATGTGTATGTATGATTATTCTATCAAATTACTTATGTTTAATATTTTTTAATCATTATTTTTCAGAGTATGCATATGGAAAAATAAAAACACATGTGTCACTGGACAAAAAAAAAAATTTATGATCTTATAAATAATAATGCAATTGGAATAGAGGTGAGTGAACTTTCAAACTATTTGTTGAATGAGAAAAGCTTTGTTGAGGCTTGTAGTGGCAACATTATATTTTTATATGCTTGTTTGCACTCCATAGGATCTATAAATAAATTCTATAGTATGTTGTTACATAATTTTCTTCATCTGCATCAGCAATCATGAAATATACTAACAATGTAAATTTTAAATCATATTTACAGATCATAGATGCATATGTTGAATATCTCTCTCGATTACATCCTCAGCCAAAAGTAGTAGTAGGTACATCAAATAATACAGTCACCACTCTAACAGCTACATGCGCGGTATGCACAATTCTATCATGTGATTAAAAATTATAATATATTTTTTAGTATTGTTAACATAGTATTATTATTCTTCTTTCTTTTTTGACTTACAAAACACAACAATACGTGTGTTGGAAAAAAAGACACGAAGATTTAATCAAATTAAAGATTGAGGTTGTACTAAACGGAGGAATTAAAAAGGATGGGAATTTATTTTACCACCACACACAATGGTTAACAAAAAATTAAGCAATCGTTGGACTTTATTGATATTGGATGCTGATAGTGGAATCAAAACTCATACAAGTCGCTCCTGAATGCGCAAGATCCGTACATGGCAATAGTAAAATTAATGGTTAATATTTATTAAATTAACGTATTAAAATGTATATTAAGCAAATAGAACTTGAAACTTTGATGTTCATTTGTTTACGTAATAAGGTCCTTCTCTAGCTTTTGAAAATGCATGAGTTTTTACATTTGGTGGTTTTATTTTCAAAAGAAAATTTAGGGTTGTCTGTTATTTGTAATTGATAATATAGTTTAAGTAATGATATTTATTTTTCAGATAACATACTTTAGGATAATAGAACACACAAATGGTCAAGAGAGAATTATAAGCAAAATAGAATGTCCGCAACAAAATGAAGGAACTATTGATTACGGAGTTCTAGTTTGCAAGTACATCAGAGAGATGTTTGAATATTAAAATATCAATGAGACATATGAGCATGATATGAGAATTAAAGTAAGGGCCAACATATTCCAGACCCTACTAAATGATGTTTACACTGTAAAGTAAAGTGATGACATCGAGATGGTAGATGTGTAGTTGTAAGAAAATGTTTAGTAGATGGAATGTTGAGTAGATGTATAGCTGTAATACAGTGTTTAAGACAATAAAACAAGAAGTGTATTTGTGAGACAATATCTAAATATAGTTTCTTATGTATTTTATATGTTTAAGACATTAAAACATGTATAGTTGTAATATTCAAGTGTTGAGTCATTTTTGTATTTTGTATATTTGGCAGTATTAATATATAATATTTATAAACAATATTATTTATCTAAATCATGAGTTTGACAGTTTTAAAGTATAATACTGCTAAACAATATTATATGTGTAAGTGAGAAGTTTAATAGTATAAATCATGTTGTATTTGGAACCACAGTCTTTGAAATATACAACACGGTTCATGCTAATCCATAGTTAAATATAACATATTTTATAACAACACATGTTCATAATATTAGACAATGATAATCTAGATTTTGGCCTAAAGACACCAAAGGTTTGTAAGATTTCAATAGTCTTTTTTTATTTTAGACTCGTAAACAAAAATGTTGTTCGGTTTGTCTGACTTATGAAACCTAACAAAACTGCATTTTTTTTATTTGTAAGATCAATAATCTAAAGATGGATTATTTTAAGCTTTGTTGTTTTCTACTTATTTTTTTCTATGCAACAACATTTTCTCTATTTTGACTTATAGCATTGTACATAACATTATAAGTTAGTATATTTATTATATATTATACATTATACATCATATGACTCTTTCATTTGCTTATTTTAAGCTGACTTTAAAATGATGGACTCGACTAGCTTGATATATAGTATTATGATTACAATAAATTCATCATCGTCTATTAAAATGAAAACTTCAGAATAATGTTTAGAATATATGAAACAAATTTACTTTCCAAGATTCAAATAGTCATATTAGTATTTAAATATCAATATAATATCAGTATATGTATATTGTTCTGTCTACCTCAAGATTCAGCAAGTCAACGATATAATACCTTAAACAATGCTTTGTCTATCTGTTCATAAATTGAGTTAATTCATAGCCAAATACTTACACCTTATATTGTTAAACTTGAAATTTGAATCGGATTTTAACTTTTGCTATGTATTATTTATAGCAGTATTAATCGATAATACTATTAAAAAAACCGGATGCACACCTGTTTTACAAAAATCATGATTTATAAAATTTAAAAATAAAAACTAACAAATAAAATATAATAAAATATCAAATAATGTCACATAGTTGAAGAAATTTACTTCAAATGTTCCGAATGTCATACATAAAAAACTAAGAAATTACCAAATTACATAAAACTTAAACATCTGTTGCAGTACAAAACCTTTTTATTATGAGTGCCCACGATTTTACAACGACTATATTTAATCTTCTTTAAAGTCAATTCACCTCGTTATAAAATTATTTTATTTTAACCATGTTTTCATTTTACAATATGAGGTTGTAGGGGATTCATCTACGATCGAAGATTGGTCAAAAGAAGTAAACGAGTGTATCGACAATGAGTAACATTCTTGATACAAATTTGAATGAAACTATTATTCAATAAAATCAAATGGACGCTCTTGTGTTTGGTGATAATAGCCAATGCATGAGAACACAGAAAACCATCTGATTACCATTTACCGCATGAGCAAGTGTAGTGTAAATGAACAACTATAGTTGGATCGAAAATAAATTCAAAAAATATCGAGCATGGTGATAAATTATACCATAATCGTCCGATATCAATTATTTCTTTATATCCTTTATCCATATTTGGACATAATCACTAGTCCAAGTCAATGATTCAGCCCAACACTTAGACATTTGTACCATCATCAATATTCGAATCTTGTCAATAACTTCTAATATAGATAGGATACGTATATTTTTAATTTGTACATCAAAATCTTGTACGAGAAATGCAGTTGCATAGTTTTCAGGGTGAAGATTTTATAAAACCTTAATTACCGTATTACCACTATTTTTCATAAACTCATCCATCGGCTTAAAGTAAAGATGTTTCGTAGGAGCATAAACGCGTTCTTTAAACTTTAGAACTAAAATTTCTCGTACCCCTTTTGGAATTTTTTTAAGAGACTCTCTTAAACTAAGAACAAGATGGTAGATGCAATACGAATGAAAAGCATCAAGAAAGAGAGTTTGAACATCATAATTCCTACAAAACGATTTATAAATGAAGGTCAAATTTCGGTCCAACAAGTGTGACCTTAGAAATGTCAAAAACCACATCCAATTATTTGAAACTTCTAAATCAACAATTATATATGCAATTGGAAACAACCCTGTAAATGAAATAAGAAATAAATACATTTGACAGTAAAACTAATATTAATTTGTTTAACAGTAATATAGTACCGTTATTGATTTGTTTAACGATAATATAACATTGCTATTAATATGTTTAACAATAATATAGAAATGCTATCAATCTATTTAATATTAATATAAAGATGTTAAAATCTACATACGACTAAAAAAGCTGGTAAACACTCTTAAAGTTATGTTAATTACATCAACTAAAAATCAACAATATATAACTAATTATGTTAATTTTAAATCACTTACAACTATAATTTCCCTTAGAACCAACTCTAATGTCATTTAGTCATGATTTATAATTTAAGCTCTAAAGTTAATCAAATGAAATATCAAGAACTAAAATATTTCTAGTGAAACTTGCAACCTTACAACGATAAAAAGAAGAGTATAAATTTAGGTTGTTACCTTGATTTCCATCTTTAAATATGGCTCAAAGTATAATTCCGTTGTATTTACCATTTAAAAATGTCTCATTAAAGTTTAAAATTAGAATAAATCTTTGGAATCCGTTAATACAAGCACCAAATAACACAAAATATCAAATAAATATAGTTGTGTCCTCATTGTATTCAAGTTAAAAATCACTACTTGGATCAAGATTCTTCATTGCATTGATATAGCGTTTTATAAGACCATAAGATGTAGAACTATCTCCAAACACTTTAGCCTTTGTTTTTTTCGAAAGACCTCCAAGCTAATATATAATTAACATTCAAGCCATATATAGTTTTAAACATATTTTTTTATGGTCGTAGTAGTACTAACGTTTGAATTAGACTTTACCTCCGATAAGATTCCTTAACAACTAAACTAGAAGATAAATGTTTATTTATTTTGTTCTCCAAAATAACATCGCATTTGTGATCCTTTTCATATTTCCTAATAACCATTGAACCATTAGCATTATTAGTATCAACATATATCCTCCACGAACAATTTTCGGATTCCTTAAATACACAAGAAATACTAATTTTTCTTTCGTATTATGATCATACTTAAATGTAAAATAATTTTGTATCGCAAACTGCGAAAATGAATGCCTAACTTCATTATATCCACCTACAAATACTTGACTAACCTCTATTTCATTACCCAAAGATTTTATGGCAAGTTCTTTAAAGTTATAACCCAAAAAATAACATCCGGAGGTTCATCACTAAAAGGTGAGGCTAAAATATTATTAAATCTTTGTGTAGTAAAAAGTAACATCGGGTTGTAAACCAATATGATTAACGCTAATAAGCTTAATATTTATCTTCATTAAAAGCTAACCAAATTGACAAGCCATATTATTCATCAACATAAAATCAACTTCGTTTAACATCATACAGGTCTTAACATTCCCGGTACTGAAATTAAGTCTTATATTATATTTATTCAGGTCCATCCATCTACTTAACACGAAATAAATCATATCATCCAAACTTTAAAAAAAGCCAATGGTTTACCAACAGTTTCTCTATTGAACTAAAAAATCGTAAATATAGTAGACAACCCTGCAAAAACTTAATTGAATAAACATATTAAATTTCATTAAACACGCAGTCAAGATATGAAACTTTAAACAATACATATTGATGAAATTTATATTGGAAAACAACAAAGCAACTTAAATCAATCAGCACCACGTGGAACGAAAGTTAGGCTAGAAAATAATACAAAATGTAAGAACCAAACCAATCTCACCCATATTCAAAACACTTCTGTAAGCTCATCATCCTTTTATTTCTCTTATTAATATATGTATAAAATAACATAAAATAAAGTTCAATCAGATATACAGATGATCTATTTGTACAAGTACAACTACAAAGCATAAAATTTATAAACAAAATTATGTTGTTTATTTATTCAAATCCAACATTTTCTAGAGAAATGACAAAAGTGTATCTATAAACCAAAGTAAAACTAAGAATATGAACCCAGAAATGCACACCAAAATTTAGTTACTCTAACAAAATTCTATAGAATTCCATAAAAAAAATATCCATAAGCTCCAATAATAAGTTCATTATTTGAAGAAATTTTTGGATATATAGTAATCTAAGAATGCATAGATGTAGAAGTTTGACCAACTATGTTCTTTACTTACCACAGAGAATAGACCAACCGTTCATAAAGCTCTTCACCTGCAACCTTACAGTATCTGCACAATGCGATTCCAGTTTACTTCTTTCATTCAGACTAACAACTCTTTGTATATTCTTCAATGAAGCCGCATAGGCATATTCTTGAACATTCGTCCTCTCTCTCTCTCTCTCTCTCTCTCTCTCTCTCTCTCTCTCTCTCTCTCTCTCTCTCTCTCTCTCTCTCTCTCTCTCTCTCTCTCTCTCTCTCTCTCTCTCTCTCTCTCTCTCTCTTTCTATTCGAGTTTCTATAATTCAAATAATTGTTTAGCATCAAATAGTAATAGATCATTCAAACACTTCAATGTACACAATCAACAAAATATAATTCAACAACTATATTTTACCCATCTTACATTTGAGAGAAAAAAGAAGTGAGGAAGTCAAATTCAAGATTATTACCAGAAAAAGAACAGAGAGTCGCCATAAATGGATCAAGTCGTTAGAAATAGACTAAGTCACCAGAGACAGAGTCATTCTTTGATAGAACAGACCTTCAGGCATAAAGAAGAAACGAAAAATAATGTATAATGTAGCTAGTAATGAAAAATGAAATTAAAAATAGGGTTAATAAATAAATAAAGGTAAAATTAGTATTTTCAAAATATATGGTACCTAATTGACTTAAAAATGATTTAGGTAATATTAGGTAATAGTCATCTAAGAGTGGACCAAAATAAATTACCTACTTATTTTGGTATGATATGGGAAATAACCCTAAAATAATAATATTAAATCATGTTTAGGCTAACATATAATAATAAGCTAGAATCATATATCTTAAATAATATATTCCAATTTGACCTTTAAAATATGTGAAAGATTGAACTATAAGCCAACAACTTAAAAGTATTACATTATTAAACTATAGAAATAATCAAGTATTAATTTGATGTAATTTTTATATATTATAAAAGTTAGTACAATAAATATAATAATCATATTAAATTAAGTTATGACCAAAAGAGAATGATAATCTAGTTTCGTATGTTTTAAGATATAAATATCAAAATGGCTTTTAGAATTTGAGGGAGATTGAACCAAAAGAGAATGATAGTCTAGTCTCGTATATTTTAAGATATAAATATCAAAATAAATTTTAGAATTTGTGGGATATTGAACTATATGTCAACAACTTAAGTTATTATATTATTAGACTATTAGACATTATATACCCAATATATTCCCCAAACATCACACATTGAAGGTATGAACTTGAGTTTAATAGCTTTTGAATATTTTAACTAAATAAGATATATAAAGAATATGATTAGTTTTTTACTAATTATCTCAAATATAGTGTTTGGTCTAAAGAATATATAAAAAACGTGTATTTTTGTTCTTTGTACCTTTTCAGTCTCATAAATAATATATCAAAGTTTAAGCATTTATAATTATATTTTGGTGATTAGTTCACACGAAATAGCTATCAAGACAATACACATATTGTTGAGAAAAAATATAATTTTAAAAGACGTCATTATCACATAAAATTTTGAAGTTTCATAGATGAATTAGCAAAGTAAATAATTTGCTATAGTTTGTTAGATTATTATACATGATAAGATCTATGGGTTAAAATGTAAATGAACGAGTGAGTTTTTAATAATCATATTATAACCATTTAATGCGTGGTAATAGTATATTTACGACTCTTGGGTTTTATAAATTTAATTTCTTAAGACATGATTTGCTTAATTAATGCATGTTAAACTATTGTCCACTTGTGATTTATATTTTATTTAAAAACATATTTAATAGTATTGTTTGAGTTATATTATTAATTTATCTTTGAGATTTTGTGAATATATATGTGTGTGTGTGTGTGTGTTTTTGGGTGCATGTGTTTGGGATTAAATCTTCAAAATTGGAAATAAATTTAGGAAAAATGGATTGTTTAGAACCGCCATAAGGCAATGCATATCATAGATATGTGACTGGTGCATACCACGACAAAGACTTATGACACCATAATACAGATGAGGTTCACCTAATAAAAATATAACATCACATGAGTGTGACTTCACCGAAGTAAGGTCTTTTTAATATTCTATTGTTTTAAACTGATTAGTTCTTTATGGGTTTTTTACGTCATACTATTTTTATTCAACTTATACGTATGTCTTCAATATGATATTACAATATTTTAAAATACATGTTATGTGTTGCATATTTAAGGTGACAATATGTTTTAATTTTTCAATTTTTCATATCCTTTAAAGTATTTAATTCTCCAATGAGTTATAAAAATCATTAACAAGTCTATTTAATTGATCATTTTTAAAGTCTTGACCTTAGCTAAGTATTTGAATATTTTATATGCGATGAGTACCAATAATAATCAGTCATATGAGGAAGATATTTTTTGCTAGATATATGTAGATAGTTCAATACCATAAATTTGTTATAGCAAACAAATATAATGACCATTATCTTTATTGTTAAATTATTCATTTAAGCATTTCGATATTAACGTTGTGATTGACTATTTACATTAATACTGATAGAAAATAAAATATCTATACAACTAGTACTAAATTTTATAAATAATTTATAATCAATATTTTATATAACAATACTAGATTAGTCAACACTTTATATTCATTAGTTAAATAATTAGATTAGATTATATTTTTATCTTGTTTGTATAAAGCTATATATAAGTATTTTATACGTACTTCTGAATAATTGTTTTTATAAAAATAATTAAAATTATCTACATTGGTATAATATTTTTATTCTATTTTGTGTGTTGTTTATTCTCCTCCAAACCATTTCATTAGAGACCACTCATCTTCACTAAGTCTTTTTCAAAATAAAATTTATTTAATTTTTTTCGAGAAAGTTATTATTTATTTATTTTCTATGAAGTTGAAAAATTCAAATCTAATATTTTTTAAAATATTTTTTTCATAATGTTTTTATTTTCTTTTTTTTTTCTCTGAAACAAAAGTTCAAATCCAATATTTCTTTTCCAAACCTTTTTTTTAAATCCAATATCTTTTTTTATATTGAGTATCATATATTTCCGATCCAGTATTGTTTTCGAATCCAATATATATTTTTCAGGTGTATATTTGCTTTCTAGCGCTACTATTATTCTTCAGATTTAGTATCTTTATTTCAGATTCAGTAACGTTTCTGAGATTTAGTTTTTTTTATCTTTATCATGAAACTTATAATTAATGGATATTTAATATGATATTGTGACTCCATAATTGATATTCATCCAACAAGTAAAAATTTATATTAAACTCTCTAGTTCAAATCGGGAATAAATTGATATACTTGTTCAACGAGTTGAGTAATTGGATTTTTCGAATATGACATAACGTCTCAGCCACGACATTCAAAAGTTACTTCAACTCATGTAGGTATAATCACAAGTTATTTTATACCATCAAAATCATCTTAGATTTTTTATTCAGGCGTATACTATCAGGACTGACCACTACCTCACAACCACATGTTCAAATAGCCAATGGCTCTACCTGCACTATAGAAGATATCAGATCTACCTAAATTTCTCTAAACATATTAAATTATTTTTTCTCTTTCTGAAGACCTTATGTACGTATTAAATTGTTGTGTTACATTTACTACGACTAAATGTATATTTCATACATCGGGGACAAATAATTTGAGTGACACTCCTATAAGCACAATGGCTTCTATTACATAGAGAGCTCACCTTATTGAGCAATATACGTGAGTATTAGTTTCGCTGGTAAGATCCATTATCAGTTAGGACATCCATCTCTATATGTATTGAAGATAATACGTCTTAAATGTTCGTATATTTCAAAATTAGTATCTGATTTGTACTTCTTATCCGCCTAAACTTATTAATCATTATAATAATATAATTGTATTAGTTTATTATGATATTTAAGGGTCATTGTCTAGTTAAATATGTCTCTACCTTTTGTTATTTTGTTACTTTTGTGGAAGATTTCTCTCGTGTAACTTGGATTTTGTTATTAAATTTATACAATAAATTTTTTTCTAAATTTTTAATTTTTATTCCTTTATAAAAAATTAGTTGAACACCAATTTTAAAAGTCTTCGTAGTTACAATGCCAAAAAGTATTTAACAGATGATTTTATGAAATATATAGCTAATAATGATATAATTCATGAATCATCATGTGTTTATACATCTCTAAAAAATTGAGTGACTGATCGAAACAATAGACATATACTTGAAGTGGCTCGTATCATGATGATCCATTATATACCTCACCAATTGTGGGTTGACTCAGTTCGAATTGCATGGTATCTAATAATCAAGATGCTTTATTTTGTACTTGATGGTGAAATCCCTTATAATATCTAATTTCTATATGCATCTTTATTTTCCGTTTCTTATAAAATATTTGATTGTTCTTGTTATGTGTATGAAAATTAACAAGGTCGTATAAAACTGAATTTCAGGTCATTATATTGTATCTTTGTATGTTATATTGGAACTAAAAATGTTATAGATGTTATAGTCTCACTCTTATAAGGTATTTTATTTAGTATGATATTATTTTATGGTGTATGTAGCTTGATTGCATTCAGAATCTTGTTTTTTGTAAATTTAATAATTCACCTTACGCCATAATTATTTTGAAATATCCCAAGTTTCGCATGAGGTTTTACTAATCCTCGAGAATATCGTGCCTCTAACACCTCAGGTGTCTTATATTACTCAAGTATATACTTGAGAGTAAAAATCTTCTTTAATAATAATTAACTTCATAATATGTCAGATCGTGAGACTTGTATATCTCTTATTCTACTTGAAATAACCACAGAATCAACATTATCTCTTGCACAATCACCTCAACTTACATCACATAATCTACAAATTCATGTTGTAATATAACACCCTCAAAATATTCATATTTATATTGCTATCTACAAAAGCTTACCATATCAACTACTTTTATTCTTATGTATCCATATCCTCATATCACCGTGTATTTAGTATTAATCTTGCCGAGTTATTATGTTCCTAAGAATGTTTCGGGGCCTCTCCTCAGTCTGGGGTGGTATAATGTTATGTAGGAGATATTTTTAGCCATATGAAAAGAAATGATATCATGGAATAAACTAAACAAAACATCATATACCCTATCTTGAGTATTAGCCATATTGTTAGCCTATACAAAGCATCATATATCCTATTTTGCCGTCAGACTTTAGTCAATTAAATTTTGGAAATTATTTCTATTCTCTAACACAGGTTTATGGTTTTATCTACTATTTTTTTCTTCTAATTTCCGTCACACTATCAGTTTCTATCAGAGATTCATAGCTCATATTACGTGAACAAAGGAGATATATCGCCTAAGAGAATCGCTCACGGGTAGTTTACTGCTCCAATCGTAGAACCAGTCAATCATGAGGAGATGAAAAATCGATTTGACCTTATGGGTGAACGGATGAGTTCACTGTGACATCAAATGAATAAATTTATAGAAGATATGGAGAGGATGACCACCACTAAATTCCAAACTTCAATAATAAATTTAAAGGTGAAAACCTTTTTCACAAAATCCAATCACAACCATAGCTACAATTTGGAAAAACTAAAAGGGAAAGAGATCCATCTAGTAGTTGTTGGTAAAATGGAGGATTCGCTGATACTCAATCATCCACTTTTTGATGAGTATGAGGATGACTACCATAGTGATATTTTTTATGAAACTTGGCCGAAATTGGGAGATCTGATGTCTACGACGGTGAGGGTGAAATCAATGTTAAAGACGAAGACGATTAGGTAATACCAAAAATAATCTCTCGTTATTTTAATAAAGTAAACAATAAAAAAACGCATATGTTTCAATTTTTATTGAAGAAATTGTTAAATATTTGGTTGATAATTCTTTCTCTGACTCTAAGAACAAAAGAGGCTCCAGAAGTAAGAATAAAAAAAAACCAAAATATCAAAAAAATATAGTGTTTTAATAGATGAAGATTATGATTTTCAAATAAAACCTGAGTGAATTTTTTTTATGATGAAGACTCTAAGAAAGTTGATATCATGGAGGAAACTAAACAAAAAAATGTTTGGGTAGCCCAAAAAGTTCAAAATATCCAAGTTTATCACAAAATACTATGCGAATATCACAAAATGGCTCAAGCACAGAATATATGCGAATGAAAGATTTAAATGAAACACAGGATTTAACGTGGTTCGACAATTGTCTACGTCCACGGGCGCCGCTAGAGAAAAGAGTTTCACTATGATAGAAAAGGTTATAGATTTCAGATTGTGTTTTGTGTCGCCCTAGTAATCTATTTATAGGGAATTAATAGACTTACTAGACTATGGGCCTAATGGGCTAATACCACAAGACTAACTCAAGTAATTGGACAATATCACTATCACAACACAAAACTGTACTGCCGGACACAGTATACTGTCAAGGCACTATTCGACTCATTCACAACAAATCTTCCCCTTGAGGCGAATATCATTTCTTCACTATCAACAAAGAATCTTCTCTTCTTCTGACTCACCAAATGCCCTTAAGGCATTCACTCTATACTGCGAACACCGATCAAGTTTAGGCATATCCTAAACTTTCGAACTGATACTGCCTTGGTCATTATATCTGCTGGATTATCGTGTGTAGACAATTTCTTCACATTAACAATTCCCTTTGATATTATATCACGAATAAAATGATACCTGACATCTATGTGCTTTGTACGCTCATGGTACATCTGGTTCCCTGTAAGGTGTATGGCGCTTTGACTGTCACAAAACACTTTTGTAGTAGTCCTATCCAAGCCCAAATCTCCCACCAAACCTTGCAACCATATTGCCTCTTTAACTGCTTCTGTTACCGCCATGTACTCTGCCTCTGTTGTAGACAAAGCTACAGTAGCTTGCAACTGTGCTTTCCAACTGATCGCACTCCCAGCTAGAGTAAATACATATCCTGTCAGAGATCTTCTTTTATCCACATCACCTGCAAAATCAGAATCAACAAAACCAACCAATGATCCTGCAACATCATTCAGCGATTCACCAATATCGGTTTTGTTAAAAGTTAAGCCAACGTTCACAGTATTCTTCAGATACCGAAGTATCTATTTCACTGCCTGCCAGTGTTCTTTCCCCGGACATCCCATGTACCTGCTAACTACACTAACCGCATGTGAAATATCAGGACGTGTGCATACCACAGCATACATGATACTACCAACTGCACTTGCATATGGAACCTTCGACATTTGTTCCAACTCAGCATCGTCCTTGGCCGCTTCTACTGCAGACAACTTGAAATGAGTAGCAAAAGGAATGTTAACTGCTTTAGCATCAAACATGTTGAATCGTTTTAACACTTTCTCAATATAGCTTCGTTGAGACAAGTGTAATGTTCCTAAATTTTTGTTCCTGATAATCTCCATACCAAGAATTTTCTTTGCTCTACCCAGATCCTTCATCTCAAACTCGACACTAAGCTGCTTCTTTAACTGCACAATGTGTGACATACTACAAGCAGCAATAAGCATATAATCCACATACAACAACAAGTAAACATAAGAATCATCTGACATCTTTTGATGATACACACAACTATCATATGGACTCCTCGTGAACCCTTTTGACACCATGAATGTATCAAAACGTTTGTACCATTGCCTAGGTGACTGTTTCAAACCATACAGTGACTTTTTCAGCAGATAAACTTTATCCTCCATATTAGGTTCGATAAATCCCTCTGATTGTCTCATGTAGATTTGCTCCTCCAATTCACCATGTAGAAACGTAGTATTCACATCCAACTGCTCAAGCTCTAAATCTTGCAAAACTACTATGGCTAACAAAACTCGAATCGAACTATGCTTCACCACTGGAGAAAACACTTCATTGAAGTCGATTCCTTCCCTTTGAGTAAAACCCTTAGCGACCAGTCTTGCTTTGAATCAAGATGCCTCAACCCCTGGATTACCTTCCTTTTTCTTGAACACCCATTTACTGCCTACTATCTTCTGTCCTTTAGGCAAGTCAACAAGCTTCCATGTTTGATTCTTATGAAGAGATTCAATCTCTTCTCCCATAGCACCAATCCATCGATCTGCCTCTGAACTTGCTATAGCTTCTTTGTAGCTACTAGGTTCCTGCATCTCAACTTCTTCTGCAACTGACAGAGCATATGCAACTAGATTCACATACCTTTTTGGAAGTCTAATATCTCTTCTTTCTCTGCCCAATGCTATGCTATAAGGTTGTTGCTCTGGTTCGGGCACATCATCGTCACTATCATCCGATGCTGACGCTTCACCTCCTGATTCTGGATCCACCTCAGAACCACTTGAATTATTGGACTTGCTAGGAACTGATTCTACTTCAAGCTCCACCTGTTTACTCACAAACGATCCTGATTCGACCATTTCTCCTACTTCCTTCTGACTGTCTATCGAAGCAAACTCATTAAAAGTAACGTCCCTACTGATGAGAAAACCTGGAGACTTTGGAGAGGTACACCATAACCTATATCCCTTCACTCCAGTAGCATATCCTAGAAATATGCATCTCTTTGCCCTCGGCTCAAGCTTACCATCTCTCACATGAGCATACGCAGGACAACCGAACACCCTCAAATGTTCATAATCAGCCAATGATCCAGACCAAATCTCAAAAGGAGTTTTACAATCAATAGCCGTTGATGGAGACCGATTCACCAAGTAACACGCTGTATTGATAGCTTCAGCCCAAAAATCCTTTCCCACACCAGAATATGAGAGCATACTTCGTGCCTTGTCACAAAGCGTTCTGTTCATTCTTTCTGCGACTCTATTCTGTTGTGGTGTTCTAGAACAAGTGCGATGGCGCACTATTCCCTCAGCTTCGCAGAACTCGTTGAACTCACGACTGCAATATTCTAACCCATTATCTGTCCTAAGACGTTTGATTTTTCTTCCTGTTTGCTTCTCAATCATTGTCTTCCATTTGACAACGGTTGAATATGCCTCATATTTCGTTTTCAGAAAGTATACCCACACTATCCTTGAATAATCATCAATCAAACTCATGTAGTATCTGGCTCCGCTCTTGGATGGAATTCTGTTTGGACCCCAAAGATCTGAGTGAATGTAGTCCACTGTGCCTTTAGTCTTTCTTACAGCCGATTTTCTGATTTTGACTCTAGTTAGTTTACCAAACACACAATGCTCACAAAATCCCAATGATTCTACTTTATACCCTTTCAACAAATCTCTCTTTCCCAAAACAGCTAATCCTCTGTCACTCATGTGACCAAGACGCCAATGCCACAACTTATTTTGATCCTGCCTACTTTGGCTATTACTCCCTGATGATGCTACTGCAGCATCGCCCATAACAACACTCCCCTGGAGAATGTAAAGACCCTTCTGCAAACTACCTTTCATGCATACTATTGAGCCTTTTGTCACTTTGATTACACCATTGTCTGCATGGTACTTGTAACCCCGAGAGTCTAGAGTCCCAAGAGAAATCAGGTTTCTTTTTAACCCAGAAACATGCCAGCACGTCAAGATTCTAACAACCCCGTCAAACATTCTGATTCTGACGTTACCAATACCACCAACAGTCAACGAATGATTGTTCCCTAAATAGACAGTTCCCTGCATTGGCTTGTACGTATCAAACCACTGCTTGAACTGAAACATGTGATATGTAGCGCCAGTATCAAGTACCCAAGAGTTTTGCCCAAAGTCTGAACTCACGGACAATACATCTCCTTTACCACTGTTTTCACTATCGTCGGAATCGTTCACACCTTCAACAATGTTTGCTGCATTTTCCTTTTGATTTCCCTTCTTACCATTCAGTTTCGGACAATCTATCCTATAATGACCCTGCTCACCGCATTCATAACAGTTTGAGTGCTTCACCCTTGACTTGGACCTCAAGTTCTTCCTTCTTAAAGAACTCGCTTTGCTTTTAGATCTTCCCCTAGTCATAAGACCTTCCCCTTCAGCTTGATTGTCTGGCTGCAACTGTCTCATCTCTTTTGATGTCAGTGCCACTTTGACATCTGCTAGCGATAACTTATCCTTACCATACATAATGGTATCTACGAAGTTTTCATAGGGAGCTGGTAACGATCTCAATACAAACAAAGCTTGATCCTCATCCTCAATATTGATATCTATGTTCTCCAAGTCCATTATAATTGATTTAAAATTATTTAGGTGCTCTGTTATGGACATACCTTCTTTCAATCTGAAATCATACAAACATTTCTTCAAATATAATCGGTTTACTACTGATTTCTCTGAGTAAAGATCTCCTAGCTTTCTCCATGCGCAGGCAGCAGTCTTCTCACAACTAATCTCGCGAAGCACATTGTCTTTCACACTCATTAAAATCCAGCACAAAGCCCTTTCTTGAAGATCTTGTTTCTCCTCTTCTTTCATCTCTTCTGGTAACTTATTCTCCACAGCCTTCCACAGCCCTTGCAGTACCAATGAAGATTTCAGTTTAATCTTCCACAACGCAAAGCTGGATCCCCCATCAAATTTTTCAATCATGTATTTTGTTGCTGTAGACGCCATTGTGAAACCCTAATTACAAAAGCCCTAATTTCACCAAGTGGCTCTGATACCAATTTTGTTATGAAATACTATGCAATTATCATAAAATGGCTCAAGCACAGAATATATGCGAATGAAAGATTTAAATGAAACACAGGATTTAACGTGGTTCGACAATTGTCTACGTCCACGGGCGCCGCTAGAGAAAAGAGTTTCACTATGATAGAAAAGGTTACAGATTTCAGATTGTGTTTTGTGTCGCCCTAGTAATCTATTTATAGGGAATTAATAGACTTACTAGACTATGGGCCTAATGGGCTCATACCACAAGACTAACTCAAGTAATTGGACAATATCACTATCACAACACAAAACTGTACTGCCGGACACAGTATACTGTCAAGGCACTATTCGACTCATTCACAACAAATCTTCCCCTTGAGGCGAATATCATTTCTTCACTATCAACAAAGAATCTTCTCTTCTTCTGACTCACCAAATGCCCTTAAGGCATTCACTCTATACTGCGAACACCGATCAAGTTTAGGCATATCCTAAACTTTCGAACTGATACTGCCTTGGTCATTATATCTGCTGGATTATCGTGTGTAGACAATTTCTTCACATTAACAATTCCCTTTGATATTATATCACGAATAAAATGATACCTGACATCTATGTGCTTTGTACGCTCATGGTACATCTGGTTCCCTGTAAGGTGTATGGCGCTTTGACTGTCACAAAACACTTTTGTAGTAGTCCTATCCAAGCCCAAATCTCCCACCAAACCTTGCAACAATCACACACCTTCAGTCTTAGTGTTTATAATGGAGGTGATGAAGAGTTGTCAAAAGTTCTTTGACAATCTTCATTGGTCTTGAATTTATTATACCCGAATGGTTGGTTTGGTCTTGGTGCTGTTAGCTTGAAGGCTAGGGTTGTAAAGCAGCTGACCATGGTAAACGGTGATTTGTAGATTCTCTCTAGCCATCCATTTGTCATGAAAATTATCAAATCCAAATATGATAAGGCATGGATTTCAATAGCGATGGGCCGAGTCAATAAAATCAGAATATCATATTCGACGTTTTAAATTTGAGGTTGGATTCTTCCCAACTGGGGATCGACGATGTAGCTAAGAATGCAGACAAACTGGTTTCTTGCTAAGGTATTAGAATTGGGTCAAACAAATACTCAAATCAAAGCTTTCAACGAACCTGTTAGTTTCTAAAAATGTGACTAGACACTAAACTTTATATCCAAATTCGACTTATAAAGCCTTCAAAAATGATTTTTTTTTATATTTACGCGTTATTTAAATATTTAATTGTTAGTTTTATTTTATTCTAATATTTTATTTTAAGATATTTGTGTAATTTCCATATTTTGGGATTAAGGTTTTGGGTAGTTTCTATATAAAGCATCCTATACCCTATTTTGTCGTCAGACTTTAATTAATTTTTGGGAATTATTTCTTTGAGTCCATTTTACTCTCTAACATAGGGTTAGGGTTTTATCTACTGTTTCTTTCTTCTAATTTCCGACTTGCTATCCGAATTTTATTTCAAAAAACTAGAATAATATAGCATAGGTAGAAAAGACCAAAATAGTTAATCACTTATAAAAAAAGTTTGAACAATTCAATAACATAATCATTTTTACGATATATGATCGTTAAAAGAGAATTTTCAAAATATACAAATAATACAAGATGGAGAAACATTATTGAATATGTGATCATGAGTATCATATCAAACAATTCATTTAGATATGCTTGAAGTTGACAAAAATATAAGCACATATGCACAACAATTTCTATGATATTTAGAGATAACACATTAATATGATTTAATCAATTAATTGTAGGTTACATTACTCCATTTGACGTGTTTTAACCCATTTTATATATTAACTCAATACTAACAAAAACATCAACAAAAAAATAAACTCATCATATTTCAAGAATAATGATCAAAGAAGAGCCTTTATGACTAAACCAAAAGTTCATAAGTGCTAAAACTAATGTAAGTAACGTAAGTATTCTTTATGTGTCATACATACATGATTTCTGAAGGACCATTCATCTTATTGGATAGTTGATAAAAAATAGAAAAATATTTAGGGATCTTGTAAGACAAGTTCACACACACATCAAAGTGGAAGCTACTTATAGAATCAATTTCTTCAAAACTTACAAGATGATAGATTCAAAATATATTAAAAAGTAAAACATATCAATAATCAAAACTATCAAAGATTGGATAAAGACGACAATAAAGCATAATGTAATGGTTCGTATAATGAAACATGACAACATGCTATTTGGAGGGAAAATATTACAATTATTTACCATAAAGCTAAAACTCGTTAACTTTTAAATCGTTTGAAATAAAAGACATAAAATGGTATATGTCTAAAATAATATACCATATATATCACTATGACTATGTACACAAGACCAAAGTTTGACATCAAGTAGAAAAAAAGTTTGGGCGTTTAATAAAAAACAACAAATTACTAAAGTTTATGCTAGACAACATGTTAGATATTTTAATGTAATTGAATCGACTAGTAAACCAATATAGTCATTATACATTATCAAACTAGTCGTAGAGTGCGGATTACACTCTTGTTCGGATATATTATAATTAGTGGGATCAAGGGGCGGAACCTCTGGTGGGGTCCAAGAGACACGTTGAAATTCAATAGAATTTCAAAGTTAAAAAATTTGACCGTTTTTTAAAAATCAAATTTGGCCGCTTTTCTCATTCAAATGATTTTGACCGTTTTATTTTATAGACGAGAATCGAAAACCTACATCTTTGGTCGAAATACTTATATCACGGGTTTTGTTGAAAAACAAACATGACATATTTTCATTATCTCCGTTCGATATGATTAACTTTCTGATTTTATCCGATTGGAAAACTTTAGAGAACCCCAAAATAGTTTCAATCTGAAATTGTAAATACAAAATTTTAAAATTTATCCGAAAATATATAAAAAATTACTATAAACGATTGGGATTATCCTTTCTTGTTTTATGAAGATTGAGATGACGAACAAAAGAGAATTAGTGAAGGAAAGAACAAGTAAATTTGCTAAACCAGACAAGATTGGAGGCTATAATTTTAGAAAATAGCGAAAAGATGCATTTTATGTTGACTACCCTCAAGGTTGTTTATGTTCTCAATTCTCTACTCGAAGATTGTTGAGAATGAAACATTAAATCATAAAATGAGGTGCATTAAGTGGGAGTATGATGATTATATTTATCGAGACCACATATTAAACGATATTTCTCGTACTTTGTTTGATGTATACCAAAATGTCAAATCTGTAAAAGAATTATGGGATACTATTGAATCAAAATATATGGTAGAAGATGCTTCAAATAGAAAGTTCATAGTCAGTTATTTTATTAATTACAAAATGGTTGATTCTCGACATGTGATGGAACAGTATTCTCGACATATGGTAACTCATTCAACACAATATAAAAATGAATGAATGTATTTCAGTTTCTTTTGTTGTTGGTAAATTGCCACATTCATGGAAGGATTTTAAGCACACTTTAAAACACAACAAGGAAGAAATGACTTCAGTAGAAATTGGTAGTCATTTTAAGATTGAGGAGTCTATAAGGGCTCAAGAAGAAACCAGTAATCCTAAGAGTAAAAACCAAGTAGGAAACCTATCTGTATATATGGTTGAAAACAACTGATTCTGTAAGAATGCAAATATAGAAAATGAGAATAAAGGAAAGTGTATGAAAATAGAAAGTATATATTGTCAAAACCTGGTGTATTAATGGGATTCATATATTTGTGTAATGGTATGTTCATATTAAATATTAATGTTTCATTCCAAAATAATTTTGTTTGCATGACTTCTACTAGTATGTGTAGAAATTTAAATAAAATAGAATTATGGCATGCTAGTTTAGGATATGTTCATTATGGAAGAATAAAAGACATGTCGAAATTGAGCCTTATACCTCATGTTGGTGCAAATAATGACAAATCTAAGACTTGAATGTTAACTAAGATAACTAGAAAAACTTTCAATAATGTTAATCGAGTTTCTAAAATATTGGAACTAATAATGATTTATATGATTTCCATGCTACACCTTTATTGGAAAATAAAAAGTATGTTATTACTTTTATTGATTATGCACCTATATATTGTTACATTTATTTGTTGTATTTTAAGAGTGAAGCTCTTGATAAATTTAACATATATAAGGAATAAGTAAAGCTATATAAGAATGATTTGATTAAAAATATGCTACACATAGAGGAGGTGAATATTACGATCCGATATATTTTCAGTCTACTGGTATAATTCATCAAACCATGACTCATAATACACCACAACGAAATGGTATAACTAAGAGGAATAATAGGACTTTGAAAGAAATGGTTACTTTCATATTTTCATAATCGTGTTTGAGTGAATGATTTTGGGGTGAGGCTATGTTAATAGCCTATAATTTATTTAATCGAATTTATACTAAAATGAATAAGATAACCTCATTTGAGGTTTGGTTTATGAAGCCTTCAATATTGATTTTTCTAAGAATTGGGAGTCGTAGATCAGTTGTAAGGCTCACTGAACCCAAAAATAAAAAATTGGATGAAAGAGGTATATATTGTATCTTCATTGGGTATGCTGAGCATTCCATTGTGTATAGGTTCTATGTGTTAGAATCTAATGACTATGTGTCCGTGAACACAGTTACTGAGTCGAGAGATACAATATTTGATGAAAAGAGATATACTTCTATACCAAGACGTAAATACGTGATTTAAAAGTCTTTGAATCAAAACTCAATTCAAACTGAAAATATATCTCGTGGTACCATTTATGTACCTGAACCTTCTGAACCAAGGAGAAGTACTAGATCTAGAAAAGCTAAGTCATCCAGGTCTAATTTTTAACTTTATTTAGTTGAAGGGTCAAGAAATAAGATTGACTATCAATATCAATATTATTGTATTATTGAGGGTGATCCAATGACTTTTAGTGATGATATGCCATTAAGGGATGCTGCATTCTCGAAAGAAGATATATAAGATGAGATAGAGTCTAGCATCCATAATAATACATGACAATTGGCTGATTTACCTCATGGTTGCAAATCATTGGGAAATATATAGATTTTTAAACCGAAAATGAAAGTATATGGTACTATTAAAAGGAATAAATCTAGATTAGTTATCCAGGGTTTTAGACAAAGAGAAGGAATTCACTTTGTTGATATTTATGCTTCGGTTGTTAGGATTTCCACTATTAGATTGTTGATTGCGCTTGCATATGTATACAATCTTGTAATTCATCAAATAGATGTGAAAAATATATTCTTGAATGGTGATCTGGATGAGGAGATTTATATGAAACAACCAGAAAGGTTTCTCATGTCTGGTTGTGAAAACAAGGTGTGCAAGTTGAAAAAATGTTTGTATGGTTTAAAACAAGCACCAAAAGATTGACATAAGTTTTTTTGATAATGTGATATTTTCTAATGGCTTTATTCTTAATCAAGAGGATAAGTATATATATAGAAAATTTGACAATTCTGGTAAATGACTTACGATTTGCTTATATGTTGATGATATGTTGGTTTTTGGTACTGACTAAAATCAGGTTGATGAAACAAAGAAATTCTTATCATATAATTTTGAGATGAAAGATTTGGGGGATGCTGAAACGATTTCTCAATCTCATTATATTAAGAAGATATTGAATAAATTTAATTTTAAAGATTATTCTCTCGTAAGTTCACCTATATATCATAGGTATTTAGCTTCTACCTAATAAATGTGTTATTGTATCTTAACTTGAATACTCAAGAGTCACCTGGTGTCATATGTATGTTAGGGCTAGCACTAGGCCATATATTTGATTTCCTATTAGAAAGCTTAGTATGTATACCAGACATCCTAGTTCACATCATTGGAAAGATTTAAATTGAGTATTTAAGTATTTGGAAGGTACAATAGATTATGGTTTGACTAATATTGGATTTCTTTATGTATTTGAAGGATATTCAGATGCGAGTTATATTTATAATATTGAAGATCAATCTTCCACAAGTGGAGGGGTATTTCTACTTGAGGGAGGTGTTATCTCTTGGTCATCTAAAAACAAACTTGTATTACTGATTCAGTTATGGAATCAAAGTTTATGGTATTAGCAGCAGCTAGTAAAGAAGCTGAATGGCTAAGAAATTTAATATATGAAATACTGTTATGGCCCAAGCCGATATCATCTATATCTATTAGATGTGAAAGTGAAGGTGTATTGGCCAATGTCTATAGACAAGTTTACAAAGTCAGGTCTAGACACTTAGGTGTTAGACACAGTATGATTCGTGAGTGTATCACACATGGTGTTATTTCTGGTGGAGTTTGTGAGAACTCAATATAATTTAGTTGATCATTTAACCAAATGGTTAAGTAGAGATCTTGTGCACAAATCCGCTATTTGGGATGCGATTAAAGTCTATCTGAATTCTCTCAATGTTGAGATACACAATTCCCATCTAATATGACATTAGGTGTTGAATTCATTGTGTAAATCTTAACATCTTGAGATTATAACATATTTGAGTATCAACCCAAGATATGTGTTCAGGCCGGCAAATTGTGGAGGTTAAAAATTATCTTTTTAATAGTTCTTTTTAAAAATGCATATGCAAGTACAAGAGGAAAATAGCTACCTATTTTAAAATAAATTTTAACTGCGCTTTGATATGTTTGAGAAGGATAAAGTCACAAGGCTAGTAAAAGGTAGTGTCAAGTAAGAATATGCGAGAATATAAATTTATGTGTATATTATCTTCATGTATTCATTATGAATAGTAAAAGTTCAATCATTAGTGATACCTTGATATTCAAATATTTGGATATGTAGTATACTCATGTGAAATTCAATCATTACGATATTTCATTTATGCATAAATTTGTTATTTGTTGTTATTGTGTTTAGTTAATCACGAATTGCACTAAATGGGGGAAGACTGTTGGATATGTTAGTGTAATTTGATTGACTAGTCGACCAATGTAGTCATGATACATTATCGAACAAGTCGTAGAGTGCAGAGTGCACACTTGTTTGAATATATTATGATTTAGCGGTCAAAGGACGGAGCGCCTTGCGGGGTCCAATGGGAAATTTGAAATTCAACAGAATATTGTATTTAACTTTTTTTTACCGTTTTTTTCAAAATTCAAATTCGGTCATTTTTCTCATTCAAATGATTTTGAACGCTTTATTTTATAGACCATAACCAAGAAACTATATCTTTTGTTGAAATACTGATATTAAGGTAACTGTTGAAAAACAAACACGACATATTTTCAATCTCTGTTCAATTGAAAAAAAAAACTCTTTAATTTTATTCGATTAATTTTTTTTTAAAACCCCAAAATAATTTCAATATGAAATTGTTAAAACAAAACTTCATAAAATCATAGGATATGTGTTTTACCAATATTAGAGATGACAATGTTTAAAAGTAACCACATTCATCTCGAAAGAGACATATGCATAATGTGGAGGTATATTATGTACGACTCATATTTATAACGATTTAGAGCCTCCAACCTTGTGATCAACTTTAGTGAAAAAAATGTTACGGAATAGTTGACACCTCCTTTCCTTCCACAATACAATAATCATAATGACGGATATTAAAAAAAAAATAGGCACATGAAATTACGATCTCTATAAAATGTTTAGACAACATCATCTTAAAAAATAATATAAGTGAACACTAATGGTCCATTTTTTACATGTTGCAATGCAAATTTTGATAGGATTTGAAACTTTTGGATTAAAATATGTTAAAGAGTTTGAAGCCAAAATAATAACCGGTCAGTTTGACTTTTAAAAGATTATTTAGTCCTTATTTATGATAATAGATAGACATATATCTCATAACATGATCAAGATCATAACTAAATAGGATGCAAATTGAATCATTATTTACCAGCAATATATGGAAACTTTATCAACAACCAAATATAGTGATCAATAAACAACAAAAAAATACTGCAATGCGTCAATCCAACCTCATATCTTATAACCATTAAACGTGTTTTAAAATTAGATTTCGAGGTTGCAAATGATATCATAACTACTGAGTGATCCTGAGGTCGAGAGTTTGTGCCTCTCTCACCCCATATTAAGTTTGCTTGACCCAAGTTGTTAAAGTTATACTCATTTTTGGGAGACCATTGTGAAGAGCTGATGGCTTCAAGGTTCTCTTTCTTAAATCTCAAGTTTTTTCCTACTTCCATTGATTGCTCAATCTTTTTCATTGATGTTCTTCATTTCGCTGCATTTTTCTCTACTCCACCCTTTGACATTCTATTTGTTCATCATCTGCATCTTGATTGCCTAAATCAAATGTTCCCTTTATCCGTGCATTCCCATGCTCTTTCATGGATCATCAACAGAGCAATACCTTCCTAAACACGTAGTTTCACAAATTGAGCCAAAAAACAGCCACAAAGTCGCAATACGTGGACTTGTTCAAACCAAGATCTAAAACAAATGAATACAAACCTGAAGATATTTAGTTCAAGAAAGATCATATATCAATCCAATTCTCAAAAACTGATAAGGAAAAGTTAATGAAATCAACAAGATTTACATTAATTGGAAACTTTTCAGTACACATCCCCAAGAAACCTCTCTTAGCCAAATTCATAAGAGACATAAGATTCAAAGGTAATCATAGTATCTGAACATGGGATGCTCATCACATTCTTTTCGAATTTACGCTAAAGGAGAACCTATGTAACCTATGGATCAGAACAACACGGACTCTAGGTAACACCGTTATGCAATCTCTTAAGTAGTCTTCTAATTTCAACTAAAACATTGAGAGCCTCATCACCCCAATCTGGATAAGAATATCTAATGTGCCATAATATCTCTTCAATGAAAATATTAATAGCTGCAACAATAGAAAATCATATCAAGACATTGATTCCTGAAAGAAATATGGCTCTATATAATGATGTCTACGTCTGGGTTGAGATTAAAATTACAGCAAACTGCAAAGCCATATTTTGGTATGACTCAGAAAAACTAACGGGTGTTGGTTGGAGTTGGGCTACAAAAATATCCCTTACTATTGTCATCAGTGTAATCACATAGGTCATAGCCAATATTCTTGCAAGAAACAACCCAAATCCATTTAGAAAATGCAAGAAAATCACAAACCTCGAAATCAGCAATCATCCGCCTAGAGGCGAGATTGAATGATAAATTTGTCTTATATTAGTAATGAATAATAGTTTTTTATTCCAAATTATATCTTAACTAACATAATGATACATAAACATATCAATCATGGACATCTCGCCCTACTTCATGTACAAAACCAAACACTTAACATATTTTAAATGATCACGACCTAGCAATATATAAAGGCTTTGGTTAAATTCGGACCCACAAAATGTTAACCAACCTAAAAAATAAGGTGTTTTTGAACTTTAACTATTTTGCTCTTACTCCGGGGGTTGACCTTTCTTAACGTTGGGTAAGACCTTCTCACTAGCCGGATCAAGCTTCTCCACCGGTTGAGAGGGTCTCAACCGGTGGGTTAAAAAGACAATTTTGATAGGTTTTTATATATAAAAACCGGTGGTAATCGAAAAAAAACCCCTAATTTAACCAAAACCATAAATAAATTCTCAACCAGCGGGTTAAAAAAACAATTTTGATAGGCTTTTAAATTTTGGAGCCGATGGTTATTTGAAAAAACTCTAATTTAACCAAAATCATAAATAAATTATACCATCTTTTTATCGCCATATAAATTATCTTATTCCAAATCTAATAAATACTACAGCATAATAACACACTAGAGTTTACCACTATAAATAATATATATGAAATTTGAAAGTTTATAAAAAGTGATAAAAGAAAATTGAATGATAATGCAATTTATATCGTAGAAGTTTTAAAAATCGATAATAAACAAAGTATAAATAATATCTCAACCTATATAGCATCTAAATATCATAGCCACCATATAATAATTGGTTAAGCAAAGGTTGGTTGTTTAAATTATTCTTATTATATGATAATTGGTTAAGCAAAATGTTGGGTGGTTAAAATTATTATTGTCATTATTCATTAAGTGTTTGATAAATTAAGATTATGGCCCGCCCATAGAATCAAGGTTTCTATATAAATAATAAGTTTTATATATATCTACCCAAAATAACTAAGAATGTGTCGTTTTCTGTATCATGCGCTAAAAGTATCAATATAATCCGCTATAACATACAAAGTCCATCTAATAATAAAGACTTTGTCAAACTACGTAATGAGCCCTGTCTACTTTGTTTTTAACAATTCTATCCCATAAGAAACATATCTTATACAACTAAATAACTAATACATACCAACATATCATCTCGACAGCACAATTTTAGAGCTAACTTTTACTTTTCCGCCTTTAACATTAATAGCAATGCGGAACTATCATGTTTCATCCTCAAAATATCTTTTTTTATATATATAACAAAGAACGAAAAGTGGTTATCTAATAAGAAAAATATCTAACAAATTGATAATAAAATATTACTAGTATACAATATTTCTATGGATCATGCTCACAATTATTTTATCTAAAAAGTTATTGGCATTAGATATATCTTTGGAATTATTAAATATTTTTATTTTAATTATTTTAAAAAAATACTTTTATATAAATTAATATATCATAATTTTTTGATCAATTTACATTTTTATATCACTTATTTTAAATTTAATATTTTCTAATCCAAATTATATTTTATGTACTAAAAATAAAAAACAAAAAATTTGAAATACTTAAAAAACTTCGCGTACTATCTATTTCTTGTTATTGAATATTTGCATAGATGTCGACGCATTTTTGTCGGTTCTGGTGTGCGAAATATGTCAACTAATGCCGACGCATCCTGTCGTCATTCGTTAACAATTATTGTCAACTAATGTTTACGTATCATACTAAACTTAGTAGAAAATATTGTCATCTAATATCGAGATGATGCATCGACATTAGTTGGTATTTTTAGTTGCTCAAAGTCGATATGTTGTGTCGACATTAATGGTTAATTTAATTTGATATGTACTTCATACTTAATCTAGTTTATGATTTAATTTATGTTCTCGTTGTTAATTTTTGTAGGACACAAAATAATTATTTATGAAGATGTTTCACGTGAACTCACGACTTTTAAGTATTATACTAAAACATAAACTTGAAAAATAGGTAGAGCGTATAAAATTAAAGTATGTAATAGTTAAGAGTTTTTACGAAAATAAAGTATGTAATAGTTAAGAGTTTTTACGATGACGGAAAGACTAGTAGAGTTTCAAGATTAACGTTTGCTTATGAGAAATTTGGATTGTATAAGAAACTATCTAAGAAATCTAATGATAAATAAGACATAATCATGTTACCAAATCTAAGACACAAACAAAAAAGTATTGTCCTTTTAGACTTATGGGTTATCATGTTACTGTTCAAGATGAGTTATGAACTCTAACAATTATATGTAGAAAATATAATCATAATGCTACAAAATTCTTAAAAATATTCTCCCGAACGACAAGGTTCAAAATAGATAAAAAAAATGAGATGATAAAAGATTAAAAATATATAGAAGAAAAAGATGCTTGAGCTCCAAGAAACAAGATTTTCTTCTTCCTTCTTGATCTTCATCTCCTGATGAAGTAATCTCTTTGTTTCTTATGGATCAATTCCCATCAGTGCAAGAGGTTTTTAGTTCATCTGCTACCAAGGACTTGGAAAAGAATGTTGAAACAAACAATCAATGGAGAAAGAAATCGTTTGTTGAGGCTGTAACTTCTGACTCCAAGGGCCTGGTTGATTCTTTCAACCCTGAGGAGGTTAGATATAGGAATGATCACGTCCATTTGCAATATGATGATGGCTTCTTGGATCATCTGAAATCAAAGTCAAAACATACTATTGTTGGTAAGTGTTCGACTGGTTTACCTAAGAGAAAACAGTTGCTTGATTTTTTTGCCAAGTTTCATTTCGTTCAAAGTTACAGTTATACGATCAAAGACTCTAGACATATCTTCATAGAGTTTGACTCGTATAATGATATGGCTAATCTGTGGAGAAGAAATGTGTGGATGATTGGTTCTACGATGATGAGGCTTTTGAAATGGGATGAAGGCTTTAATGTTAAATATGAAAGTCCTGTTACTCCTATATGGATCAAGATGGAGAATCTGCCTGAACATTTGTTTAATGAGAAGATTGTCTCTGATGTTGCATCTTCTTTGGGAAGGCTTATGAAGATTAAAGTTCCATCCAAAAATAGAGCCTTCTACAATCACTGTTTGGCTAGGATCGAATTGGATTTAACTAGTAAGATTTTCTATGATGTATGGGTTGGCTTCGGTAGCAATCAGGGTTGCTGGGTGAGAATTTCGTATTTAAACCTTCCACAATATTGTAAATCTTGCTTTCATATTGGACATGGAATTGATAAATGCAAGAAGCACAAAGGTCCTGAAGAATCCAGGAAGTCTGTAATGGTTGATAGTAAACAGTTGGAAAATGAAAAGGTTGAAGATTATGCCAAGAAAGATGTTGTTAATGCTGGGTCTGAGGAAGTCGATGCAAAGAAGTTGGACAGTTTCAAAACTGTTGAAGGGATTGGCAGTGAAGTTAATGCTATGCCTTCTAAAATAATTATGGAAGGTGCTATTAAAACGATGGAATTTGGGTTTAGTGTCTTGGAAAGTGTTAAAGTAAAAAATATAAATACTCTTTCTCCCAAGAACTCAAATCTTGGGAGTCTGCCATCTTCTCCTTTTCGGGGTTGTGTGGAGGAAAAGAATGCTGGCACTCACCAGCTTGTTCATTCAGGGATCAGAGAAGTTGAAGGTGTTAATGGTGTGATAGATCCTCAGGATGGTGTGTCTGGTTCACAGGATATTGAAGATAATAATAACAAACAAGAAGAAATGATTGGTGCTCTTCAAACCCTGAGGAATACTAATAATCAGGACTATGAAAATTTAGCCTCAGAGTTTTCTTCTCCTAAAGTTGGTGGTGAGAGTTCTCAAGTTTCTTCAAGAAGTCAGTTGCTGGTCTCTAGGGGTGCTCAACCTGTTAAAAGAATAACCAAAAGTAAGATTCATAGGAAAGACTCATCAGAGGAGGAGGAGGATTTCACAACTATAATAGACAGACAGCTTAAGCAAGCCAAGAAGAAGAAGTTGATCAGGATTTCCCATCAATTGTCTATAACAACACGTAACTCTAAACGTTCTCTTAACTATGATTAGTGTTCTTAACTGGAATATTAGAGGTATTAGAAATAAATCTTCATTTAGGAGACTTAAGTATCTTATTAGAGTTAATAGAGTTGATTTAGTTGTGATTCAAGAGCCTTTAATAAGTAAGGATAATCTGGTTAATTGTGCTTCTAAAATTGGTTTCAACAATAGTGCTTCTAACATTTCTAATAAGATTTGGATTTTCTGGAATGATAACATAGCTGTTAACATTTTGCTTGATCATATCCAATGCTTGCATATTGAGGCTTCTCTTAGTTCTCTTGATAAAAGCTTTCTTTTAACTTTTGTCTATGCTAAATGCCAGCGTTTAAATAGAATTGAATTGTGGGATACTTTGCGTATCATTTCTTGTGAAACTAAAGCTTGGCTTGTGTGTGGAGACTTTAATTCAATTAGTTCTATAGATGACCAGATTGGCTACTCTACGTTTTGTCAAAACAGTGCTGATAATTTCAATAAAATGTTGAGTGATTGTTGTCTTATGGATGCTGGTTATACTGGGTCGAGGTTTACTTGGTCTAACAAGACTAAGTGGAGACGTCTGGATTGGTTTTTTATTAATAACTCTTGGAATGATGTATTTAATAATACCAATGTCATTCACAAGCTTGAAACTGGTTCTGATCATATGGTTATCATTGTTAATTGTTCTTCTTTGACTAATAGTTTTAGAAAGAGTTTTAGATTTCAAAACATGTGGTTTCTTGATGAAGGGTTTCTGTCTATTGTGGCTGATAGTTGGAAGCAGGATATTGATAGTGATCCTTTGTGTAAGTTTTGGCTTAAGATTAAAAGGCTTAAAGTTGTTCTTGTTGATTGGAATAAGCAGCATTTTGGAAACATTTTTAGTAAGATTCAAGCTTTGGAGGATGAGGTTCTCAGGATGGATATCTTGCATCAGAATCTCAATTCTAATCAATCGAAGGAAGATTTGAATAAGGCTAATGCTATGCTTGTGAATGCTTATAAGATGGAGGAAGAGTATTGGCTGCAGAAGTGTAATGTGGATTGGATCAGGGGTGGTGATAGAAGTACTAAGCTGTTTCACATCTATGTTTCTAAGAAAAGGAAGAGGAGTTCCATTAATGGCATTAAGGAAAATAATGTTTGGATTACTGATAAGGACTCCATTGGCCATTCTGCTGTTGATTTCTTTACTTCTGCTCTTGCTTGTAGCCCTTACAAGGATAAACAAGATGAGTTGGAGAAGTTGAATCATAGTCTGTTTGATGTCATTCCCTGTGTCATTACTCTTGAAGATAACAAGAGTCTGCTCACTCTGCCTAGTGAAGAGGAAGTTCACAATACAATCAACAATTTAAAAGCCTCTAGTATGGCAGGTATGGATGGGTTTAATCTGGTCTTTTATAAAAAATGTTGGAGAATAATTAAAAGTGATCTTATATCTGCTCTCCATCACTTTATTAGAGGATGTCATATTCCTAGAGGCATTCTTGCTACAGGCATATGTCTTATTCCTAAGTCTAATAACCCTTCTTGTTGGAGTGACTATCGGCCTATAAGTCTTTGCACGCTTCTTAATCGTATTATGGCTAAGATTCTGAATGACAGACTTGTTATTCTTCTTCCCAAAGTCATTTCTAGTTCCCAAGGTGGGTTTGTCCCTGGTAGTTCTATCCACTCTAATATTTTAACTGCCAAGGAGCTCCTGAATGACTTGAATAGGAAAGTTAAGCATAAGAACATTATCATTCAATTGGACATGTGTAAAGCTTTTGATAAGCTTAGCCATTCTTTTCTTTTTAAGGTTTTAACTTGTTTTGGCTTCTCTATTAGATTTGTTAGGTTAATTAGTAGCATGATTACTAATGTTTTTGTCTCTATATTGGTGAATGGAGCTTCATATGGTTTCTTTAAGACAGCTAAAGGTCTCAGGCAGGGTGATCCCCTTTCGCCTAGACTGTTCATTATAGCTGAAGAAGTATTGTTGAGGGGTGTATCATTGCTCTTTAAGGATAACAAAAGTTTGAGATACAAATGTCGAAACAGGTTATGTATTAGTAACCTGGCATTTGCTGATGATATCCTCTTGTTCACTAACTGTAAGGATGCTTCTTTAGCATCACTTAATGCTTTCTTGCAGGAGTACCAAGATGTCTCAGGGAAGGTTATTAATAAAGGTAAAACTAGGGTGATCATTGCTAGTGGTATGAATGATGACAACATTAGTTCAATTACTAATATTACTGGCTTTAATTCTACTATGCTTCCTACTGATTATCTTGGTATTACAATAAGCACTAACAACAAATCTGTCATTTATACTAATCTTCTTAAAAAGATTAAAAATAGAATTATGGATTGGGAATCAAAGCATCTTTCTTTCTCTGGTAGAATCACTCTCATTAATGCTGTTCTTATGAATATTGTGTTATATTGGATGCATAGCAATGTTATCCCTTGTTCTGTTATTAATAAAATTGAAAAAGCTTTCAATGCTTTTCTTTGGGGTTCTACTGGTGTTGAGCATAAAATACATTGGTGTAGCTGGAAATCGGTTTGTAAAACATATAAGGAGGGGGGCCTTAATATTAGAGATTTAGCTGATGTTCAGATGACTACTTCTTGTAAGCTTTGGTTGCAGTTTAGGGATAACAAATTGCTCTGGGCCAATCTGATTCATGATATCTATTGCAATAAGAAGCACCCTTTGCAGTTGAGCAGTAGCATTAAGGGCTCTATGGTCTGGAATAGGCTCAAGAAGATTCAGTCTACTGCGGATCAGTTTGTTAGTTGGTCTTTAGGAGATGGCAATGTGGACTTTTGGCTGGATAGATGGTCAGCTTCTGATCCTCTTCTTTATCTTGATAATTCTATTGACAATAGTTGGTTTCATCAGGAGAAGGTTAATACTTACTGGTCTAACAATCAGTGGGATCTGAATCGTATTGTCAATCTAATTAGTAATGAAGATAGTGATTGTATAAAAAAATGCATTATAAACCTCAACAGAAAGGACAAGATTTTATGGACTTTATCTTCTACTGGCTTCTTCAGTTTTAAGCATACTTGGGACTTTATTAGATTTCATTACATTGAGTCTAGTTTGTTTCAAAAAATATGGAATGATTTAACTCCTAAAAAGAATTCTTTTATTCATTGGAAGCTTTGTAAAAAACTATATGTCTACTGACTCGATTCTTATGAAAAGACACATGCACATTGCTTCAAAATGCCAATTCTGTCTTAATTGTGAAACTACTCAGCATGTTTTTATTTCTTGTGAGATTGCTTGGTCAGTCTGGTTGCATTTTGCTGAGCTCTTTAACATTATGGTTTATAGATATATGACTCCTGTCCATATGTCCAGAACATGGTTTAACAGCTCTACTAAGAAGAATCATATTAGAAATGTAATCCCATCTGTTATTTACAGTACTATTTGGAAGCATAGAAATCATTGTAAGTTTAAAAACAAGTTTGTTTCTTCTAATATTATCATTAAGGAGGTTCACAAAATCATTTATTACATGTATGGTGTTGATATATTCAAGTTTAAACATTGGTCTAATGATAGTTCTGTTGCAAAAAGACTTGGATTCTTAAATCTGTGTTTTAACTCCTCTTCTAGACCTATTGTACTGCAGTGGGTTCCTCCTTCTGTGGGTAGGTATAAGCTCAACACTGATGCTTCTGTGGTTTTCAATGGTGAAGCTAGTACTGGTTTCATTATCAGAGACTCTGAAGGTAACCTTGTTTATGCTGGTGGTAATGTCTATGGCAAATTGTCTCCAATTATGGCTGAAGCAAGGGCCTTAATGGATGGTTTGGCTACGTGTAACTCTAAGGGTCTCTTTTCTGTTGATGTTGAAACTGACTCTTTGTTGCTAGTTAACTTCATTAAGAATGATAATATGGGTGCTCTTCACTGGTCTCTTTTCCCGGTCATAAATTGTTGTAGATTATTGCTTACTACTGTTATGACCATTAAGCATATCTTTAGGAACCAGAATCGTGCAGCCGACTGGCTGGCACGATGGACTTTAAAATGCAAGTTCAAAATTGAGTATGAGTTTGATACTGCTCCTAGTACATTGAAGTCTATTCTAATTCTCGAAAGTCTTGGCTTACCTTATATTAATACTCCAGACTAAGTTTGTTTGCAAGTGCTGATTATAGGTTCTTCTGATGTATTGTTGGTCCTGTTGCTGATGGGTTGTTGTTCGAATGGTGATCAAAGCCTGTGAAGCCTGTGTGTTTGATTGCTAGCTGGCTCGTGGCTGCTTCTCTTGGTTAGTGGTGCTGATGTAGCTGTTCGAAAGTTTGGCTCAAGCTAGTCTGATTGATTGGTGCTTTGAAGATCTTGTGGCTGTTTGCTTAATGGCTGATGGCTACTGTGGTTTGTGGCTGCTGGTCAAGGGTTCTTGTTGGCTCCATTTATTGGCTGGATTTGCTGATCTGGTTGGCTTGGGATTATTGTGTTTCTTGTCTTGTATGCTCAAGTTTTATTTTGTCGAAGGGAAGCAGCCTAGTTGAGTGCTGTTGTCTTCTTTGGGTTTTGCTCTTAAATCCTTAAGTTAGGGTTTGGTCTCTTTGTAATTTTGGAGGGATAATTTCCCGCCTTTGTTACTTTCAATTTTTCAAGTTATCAAATAAAAGTCTATCACTTAAAAAAAATAGATAAAAAAATAATTTGTAACAAAAATATTTACGGTTGGTCCTTAGGACGTTTTAGTCAGTTTGAAGAGCGGGGAACTCAAATAGATATCCAATATACGTAATATTTATAATGTAAGACAAAAAATCATATGATAGAGATATGTAGTCAGTCACACATGCAATTTATGTTGGATAAAATGAAGGAAAAACACTACGTCGAATGCTATGACCTTATGGATAACCACAAATATACTTTTTGCACAAATATACTTTTTGCACATTCGATATTCATCGACATTATAAGGATATTCTCACATGTTCAAATTATGGATAGTACCTACAAGACAACGATAAATAGAATGCTACTATTTAGAATCGTTGCGGTTCCATCAACATGTTTAACCTATTGCATTGAATTTACTTTTATGGGTGCGAAAAAATTAGACAACTAAATTTGGGTGATGGATCATCTTCAGTTGCTCATAGGGGACTAGTTTAACACAAACACAAAACATAAGAGACTAATGGTGATTTTTAGTCGTTCATTTGTCCTTATATGTTAAAGTGATAGATGAACTAATATTTTCTTAATATTGTTAGTAGTAAAACCCGTAAGTGCTCTTGGTGATCTGTTTATTCATTAGGTGAATCCACAAAAGGGTTTATGTTGCAAATTCTGTGATTTGTTATATATTATTTGATGCGGTTTTGAATAATATATAACATTTGGTATCACAACCAGGTTAACCATTTTTGTGGATTCAGTAGAATAATCGAATTGTGTATTGATAAATAAATATGCATGTTTTTTCTTCATCGTAAAAAATCTATGCCATTGGGATTATATGCTAATTGAGTTGGTTAGGGCATGGATTTAGGAATTATATGAAAAACCTATCATATGATTTATTCGTATTTAAAAGCATGTATATTTAATTTTTCATGTTTATATGAGTAAATTGTAATTATGATAGTTTAGGGATTTTTCCGGTTAAATTAGGGTTGATTGATGTCTGGAATTCTTCTCCCAAAATTAGCATCAAATCAACTCTAATATAACGAATAAAATCAAAACTATTGGGACAGTGTCTCATCTACGGCTTAACCTCTAATGTTAACGCTGATCGAAATTTGTCTAACGGTGTTAATCATGGCTAGCAAATTGTTGACGCTTTGTTGAACGCTATGCTCTACGAGGATTCACAAACGCACTGTTATCACGATGATATCAGTGGGAGGCTACTGGATGGGCATAAACCCAGTGGCAGTAGCGATATTGCGGGCCGGGCGATGCCCATGACTCGCAGCAGTAACTGTTTTAAACGCAACAACACTACTACATGCTGGGCGGATGCCCATAAGTTGCAGCAGGTATACTGCAGGTTGGGTGCCCGCCCAGGATTTGCAGTAGGTTGGGAGGAAAAGAAAAAATTTCCAGAAAAGAAAAAGAAATTAATTATGATACATGCTAATTATTGAATGTTTATTTGTGAATTAAATTATATGTGTTTGAATGATTAAATGGTGATGCATGACTAAGGTTTCGTAGATTGGTAGGTGAAAATAAGAAATTAATTTAACCGACCCTCTGGAAGGTTAATATTAATTATCTTATGGATCCTAGGCTTCGAAAGGTTCGAGAATTAATTTAATTTTTAAATATTACCGGTCCTCTGGAAGGTTTCATTGGTACTTAGTATAAATTCAATTCATCCTTGTAATTTTTTATTTTAAGTAGGTGAAACCAGCCCTCCAGAAGGTTTCAACGGTACTTAAAAAATCAAATTATGGTTATTTTAATCTAAGTAAACGACATCAGCCCTCCGGAATATCTCATTGGTGATGAGTCAATAATGGTTTGGGGAATATATTTGGGATCTTGTGCCAGATGTGACTAGAGAGAGAAAGTGTAGAGAGATAAAGTAGATCTAGTAAAATTAATATTCAATGCCCTTTTTCAGGCAAGTGGGTCACCCTTTTATACTAGAATAAGGAGGACCCATTTAAGCTCTTAGTGGGCCGTTCATTACATTTTAACGCGGCCCCTTATCTATTTTTATCTTTACATATTGGTCCTCGATGGAGTCTAAACATTTTGTCAACTACATTAAATATCGTTCATTGCATTTTAACCCCTATGAATTAAATCGGCAAATTCCGCCCTCATCAGTAGCCCCCCAGTCTTCGGGAGTGTCATGAGCGAAGACTTGTTACCGAGCCATCACCAATAGTCTGAACTCTCATATTCTTTGGTCAAAATACCCTGGGTGGATCTGTTCTTCATTCCATCTTCGGGTTCTGTTGATATTTTCCTCCCGACGCTCGAGGCTCCCTCATAAGTCGATTCCCGCGTCTCTTCCTTTGGTTCTACTGAGGTTTTCAGCCCAAATACCTTGTGATGGGCCAGCCTTTCTTACTGGTTACGGTCATGACGGCCCATACCCAAGGTAGGCTCGTGATGACTAGCTTAGGTCTGCCTTTGTCAGTCGGTAATCGGCACGTGTCGTCGGCTAGTTGGTTACAACTCTTCCCGACTAGGCTCCTAGGGAGACTCTTCATCTTCCCGGTGTGCTTTTGTCGATTGGTATCCCCCGATCTTTGAATCTTGTCTATAAATACTCCAGAGTCCTCGATGTCTCTCAAAGGCTTTTTAGAGAGATAAAGTGCTGCCAGACTATTTCTAGAGAGAGAGAGAGCTTATCAGACCCTTCTTTATCCTGTAATGTTTGTTGTATGAAACCCAGATATCCGACGAAAAAACCAACCAAGAAAAAGAAAAAACCCGAGTGGAGCTTTGAAGAGTGGTCTAGCATCGGAGACCGAGCGGAAGAATACCGACGCGCTGGTCTGATCTGGGGGTCTAATTCCAAACCTTTCGTTCCCGCTCTGCTTCCTCACGATCCCGTTCTCGCCACCCCGATCCCTGTAGAATCTTTTCTTTTTCCGATCCTCCGGTTTCTCCATATCCCGAGGCTGATCTTTCCCCAGAAACTGTTATCCTTTGCTCCAGTGGTAGCTCTTCTCGCTCCCCGATAGTTGGGTCGAACGAACCGACCCCTTTTCCTGTTAATTTGAACGACCCCCGACGCGCTCGCAAATCCAAATTCTTGATAATGGGAGAAGACAGTCCCTCTAAGTCCCCCGTAGGAGGTAATGATCCTGAAATGGTTCAACTTACGCCCTCGATTCGAGGGTATCGAACCGGTATTAATACTGCGGTCACTTTTTTAGGTTTGCCCAAACTTCAGCTAACGCCCGAGGAAGTGGAAGCAGCTCATAGGGCTTTCTCAAGAGGTATTCCCGATGCTTCTACCTCTCGGGTCCGACCATCAGAAACAGATGCCGCTAGCGCCCGAAGCTCCAACCAGGTGCCGGCCCAAGAAGCTGGAGAGTCGGAAGTAGACATCGCGCCCGCGGAAATCTGTGTTGCTGCCGCTGGCCACGCGGCTAACCCCCCGGACGACCCTTTGCCCGAAGCAGTTGCGGCTGCCATCACCACCAGGTATTTTGGCTGGCTTCGGACTAAGGACGTGGTTTCTCTTTTCGAAGGGAAGTACCTAGATTTCCCTGAGTCCGATCATAGAGAGCTGCTGATCCGCTGGGGAATTCCCGAATGTGTCAACGTTCGATTCCCACTTCCCGGAGAGACCCCTGTTCATGTCCGACCCCGGGAGATTGTCGTGTTTACCGAGCTTTTCAACTGGGGGTTGCGCTTCCCCTTAGACCCTGAGATTGCGCTCTACTTCCGCACCCTCCAAATCTGCCCGTCGCAGCTGACACCGAACGCCTGGTATACCCTAATGTCTTGTATCATGGCTTCCCGCCTTTCAGGTCGGGTCATGCCGATGGAGGAGTACGTTGCTATGTCGGGTCTGTCCAAGTCCCCAAAATCTCCATTCTTCTACTCTTCCCTTGGAAATAAGTGGAAGATTGTTAATGATTTCTTGGAAGGGGACAAAGGGTGGAAGCATCGGTTTGTATTTCTAAGCGGATGCTGGGAGAACGGTCTTCCCTACACTTCGGAGAATAAAAGGCAGCTGCTGCGGACCTGGGTCCATGATGGTACTTCCCCCCCCCCCCCCCCCCCCCCGCCTTTTTTTTTGTTTTTTTTATAATCGTGTGTTTTTTTTTGTTTTACCCTTCGCGTAGTGTCGAAGGACTAGCTGCAAGGGCTGAAGAAGGACCATTCGAAGAATGCCGAGGCCACTTTCGAGGTGCTGAAAAACTACTCCCGACGGCACTGGGGTCGGGCTATGCATCACACCTTCATGGATAAGAACTTGTTCATGAGCAACCTCTGGCGTTGCTCCTTCGAGGTTCTTACCATCGAACAGCTGCGGGAGCCCCCGAATCTGGAAGATGTGGTCGCTCGAACCGGGCTTCCTGGGTTCATGCTTTACTTACCCAAACGCAACAAGGCGCCTAGCAAGCGTCCGAAGTCAGAGGACGCGGGGGAGGAACAGGAGGCCGGAGCCGAGGCGGTGGGTGAACCGACCAGAGTGGAGGGGCTCGTGGCTGATAGGGCGGACGCAGGTCAGAACCTGGCTGTGGTGCAGAAGAGGAAGGTCTGTGCTGAGGCGGGGGGATCCAAGGTGAAGAAACCCAAACCTTCGAATGATGGTCTGGCAATTGCTAGCGCGGGGGAAGGTACTGCGGGGCTTAAGCTTCTGGATCAAGTCGATAATGTCCCAGATCTTCCAACACCTGACGTTGTGCTAATTCCAGATGATCTTGAGCCCCCCGAGGCTTCAAACCCAGACGCATCATCGTCAAGTGGCCCAAAGTTCCCTGTGTTGTCAATGCTTGGCAGCCCGCACTCCTTTCCTCTCCGGGGCACAGATGGTCTAGCTTTATCGCTGTATAACTTGCTTGTGCCTGCAGCCTTGAAAGAACGTTGGGCAAAGGAGCTTAGCCAGCAGTTAGCCTTAGCGGAAGCAAAGATTGTTAGTCTGACTGCAGAGGTGGAAACCGCCAAGGGGGCCCAGGCGCTGGCGGAGGGTCGGGTAGCTGATGCTGAGCGTATCGCTACTGAAGCGAAGACCGCTGCGGAGGAGGCGGCGAAGGCTATTGAGGCGGCAAAGAAAACTGCGGAGGACGTGATGAAGGCTTCGGAGACGGCGAGGAAAACCGCAGAAGACCGTGCCGCAGCGTTGGCACTAGAGGTCCAAAAATCGAAATCCTCAAACGTTGCTTTCGTCAACCAGTGCAGGAAGTGGGCAGAGAAAGAGATTGCGGATGCCAAGGCTGCGTACGTGCTGTCATTCCACAACCGCTTTCCAGACCTCCGCCTCAGATCGATGTGGTTAGACGTGCCAGAGAAGGACCGTCCCGAGGGGGTCGAGTGTGGAGAGTCCGATGATGCGGACGAGGATGAAGAGAACGAAGGCGAGGATGGGGACGAAGATGAGAATGAATGACTTGATTTTTTTTTTGCTGTGTAACTCTTTGGGGGCCGGGGGCCTCTCCATTGTTGTTTTAGTCGAACCTTTGTTAAATTTTGATTTTGGGGGCCATGGGGCCCCCTGTAAATATATTGAATTTTCTGGGTATATCCTCTCGCACATCGTAAACCACGCAGGTGAAGGTCCATACCGAATTTTTTTTATGGATCAGTTTAAAGCGTATACGAGATCGGTAAAGACCGAAAAACCAATTAAAGTTCTGTAGTTTGACATGTCATTTAAAGTTTTCCAGGGGATCGGGGAAATTGTAAATGTAGATCGGTAAAACCGAAAAACCTATTGAGGTTCTGTAGATCGATATCATCGAAATTTTCTAAAGGGTCGGAAAAATTATAAATGTAGATCGGTAAAACCGAAAAACCTATTAAGGTTCTGTAGATCGATATCATCGAAACTTTCCAAAGGGTCGGAACAATTATAAATGTAGATCGGTAAAACCAAAAAACCGCTCACGAGTTCATATGTGATCTGGTCAAATGAAGCGGCCAGATCCCTTAGTGCTGCCAGGTATTGTACCAGATGTTCCTTCCGAGCCTCTGCTCTCCCCGAAGCCTGGTTTATCAAAAGATGGGAGTCGCTCACGAGGCGCACCTGTCGTGCCCCGCACACCTGTGCCAACCGTAATCTCGCCAGAGCGGCCTCGTACTCTGCTTCGTTGTTGGAAGTATGAAAACCAAATCGGATGGCTTGGAGCATGCTTACGCCCGACGGGGTTATGATTTGTATCCCCGCTCCACAACCACTAAAGTTCGCCCCCCCCCCCCCATCGGTTCGGACAGTCCATTCCCCCTTCGTTGTTTCTTGGGTAGGCACCTCCTGCTCGGGTCGTTCTGAGTGGAACTCGACTAGAAAATCGGCCAAGACCTGTCCCTTGATAGCTGTTCGGGGTTCAAAATTGATGTCAAAGTCCTCCAGTTCTACCGACCATTTGGATATCCTCCCGGACATGTCTGGTCGTTGGAAAACATATTTAAGTGGAAACGACGTGCGGACAATGATCGGGTGAGCTTGGAAGTATGGGCGCATTTTACGCGCCGTCGTTACTAGGGCTAGCGCCATTTTTTCTAACTTTAGATACCGGGTTTCGGCATCCAGCAAGCTTTTGCTCACAAAATAAACCGCCGTTGGAGCCGACCCTGATTCGCTGATTAGAGCTGCACTGACTGCATAGTCCATAACCGCGGTGTAAAGAAATAGTGTCTCACCCGTAGTAGGCTTCGTGAGGCGGTGCGGGGATGATAGGTATTGCTTGATCCCTAAAAACGCCTCGTTACACTCGGTAGTCCAAGCGAAATTTTTTGCTTGTCGTAAGACCTGAAAAAACGGAACGCACTTATCAGATGACCGAGAAATGAATCGATTTAGGGCGGCCAGACGCCCAGTCAGGATCTGGACTTCTTTGATACTTCGGGGCGGAGTCATGTCGGCTAGAGCTCGGAGCTGGATAGGATCTGCTTCGATTCCTTTCTCACTGACGAGGAATCCCAAGAATTTCCCTGACCGTGACCTCTTTCTTGAACGGACTGCGACCTAACTGGACTACGCCCTCGAATTCTCCTATAACGTCGGCTGCTGACCCCGTGAACCCGACGATGGTTCGGTCGGACCGCGCGATCACCGGCCGTGTTCTGAATTTGGCAAAAGTAGACGCGAAGATGATATTGGCTGAGCTCCCGGTATCTACCAAGATGCGCCGAACCTCCTCTCCCGCAATCGCCGCCCCGATTACAATGGCATCCTCATGCGGACCAGCTATATCCCTCATATCGTCATCATCGAAGTGCAAGATCGGAGAGGGGACACTTCTGGTTTGGAAGCAAGTTCGGGTCTCTAACTGAGTGGTCAGGTTGACAATGTGTCGTTTCCTGGAGGAGTGTGTAAGTCCCGCCATAGAATCTCCCCCGAAGATGGTTAACGACTCAAAAAATTCACAGAGGCCACGTACGTTACCGATGCTCTCCTCTGCCTCCTCCTCAATGATCCCGATGATGTTGCGATTTGCTTCGGGGTCGAGGTACTCAACTGAAACGTCGAAGTGGTCGGTCACCTCCGTAATGGCCATGGTGGTCTCTGGTTTTGGTACAATCACAACTTCTTTCGAGGTCGTGCCCCGCTGTGTTTTTTTCACATATTCCAACAGGTTTTCGTGCTCTATGAGCATCTGTATTTCTTTCTTTAAGGCTATGCAATCCTTCGTGTCATGCCCGACGTCCTCGTGGTAACGGCAATAACGGTTATTCCTTTGCTCCCGGGGCGTCGGGATGGGAAAAGGCCTTCGGTATATCCCGCTCTTCTTGGTTTTTTCGTAGATCGATGATACGCACTCCGTGAGGTCCGCGAAGTAAGGAGGTCGTGTCTATTTGTTGGACATCGGTCGAGGAACTGTCTGTCCAGCTTGCTTTGGTTTCGAACTGGTTAGGGCCGACGGCTTGGCCAACACAGGAGGGGTCGGGGGTATCGTGCTAACTGGTTGGGCCGCCTTGCGTAATCCGATCGGGAACCCTGCCTTATTACGACCGACGCTTGGGCGCTTTGCTGGATCTGTGCTTCCAACTCAGATGCTTCTGTTTCTTCGATTAATATTTGTTTCTCTATCTGAGCCAGAAGCGCGGAAAAAGTGAACGCTTGCTTCTTCGTCACGGCTTGCTTCATCGGACCTGGAAGTAGACCCAGGCGAAACGCCGTTAGAGCCACATTCTCTTCGCAATGATCCAGGTCGGTTTTCGCGTCAATAAATCGCCTAGTGTACTCTATGAGAATCTCCCCCAGCTTCTGCCTGTAATTCATGATTGTGTCTCCGTTGGCACAGAAGCTCTTACTTCCCACAAAGTGCTGCCTGAATATCGTCCAGAAGGTCCCGAAGTTCCGAATGCAACCTTGCGGCAAGCGATTGTACCACTTAGAAGCCCTGTCCCTGAAAGTCATAGAGAAAGCTCTACACAGGAGTTTGTCGTCATTGTCAAAGCTCAACATGAAGTTTTTGAAGGCCTCCAAATGGTTGTCCGGGTCACTTTTCCCGTCGTATTTTTCCAGTTTAGAAATGTCAAATCTCCTTGGGAGCTGTCCCGCTAGTATTTCATCGGACAGAGGGGAGGCCCTCCAGTTGACCCCGAGCTCGCATGCTCCTCCCCCGAGGCCTTCGGTCCGGACTCCATAGAGCCCCTCATCGCCCGGGCTGACAAACTGGCTACTTGTTCGGTAACCAAGGTTCTGACTGTTTGATGGTTGTCACGGGACTGATGGCAATATTTCTCGCTCTCCGCGACTGGCGGTACGCATTTCCTCTTTCTCAAAGGATACCGGGGTCTGCTTATCGGTGCCACCCTTCTTATATTGTAGAGGGTCTGCCCTGGGTCCTCGTAGGCGTCGGGATCGATTCTTTTGTGTTCGTTGAACTCTTTCCCGCCGCATGTATTCTTTGCCCGACGAGTCGTCTGAGGGGTAGTCCGATGTCATTACCCGGTGGTTCTCCGGGTTCCAACGAGTCCTAGCCGCTCGCTCGTCGTCGGGGGGAGAGTCCCTGTAGTACCTAACGGGTCGGGCTTCTACTCGCGGATCGCTGTTATGGCCGGCAGCCTCCCGATCCTCCAGGATTGGCTCTTTGCCTTTTCCTTCCCGGGCCCTTTTCTCGTCCAGCGCCCGCTGTCTTTCCTCTTTTAGCCGGGAGATATCCTCGAGGAGTTGCTTTCGGGTCATTATTAAAGTTGACCGCTTGTCCCGACTCAGGTCGTGCCATTCCCGACCAGGGGCTCCTACATCTTCCGACCCGGAGACGGCTCGGATGACTTCTCTACCGACCCCCTCTATCGCAGCTTCATTGTTCATCCCGTAAAGTGTGATTTTCAAAGGGCAAAAGATTCCTTTTCGGTATCACCGATTCCCACAGACGGCGCAAATGATGAGTCAATAATGGTTTGGGGAATATATTTGGGATCTTGTGCCAGATGTGACTAGAGAGAGAAAGTGTAGAGAGATAAAGTAGATCTAGTAAAATTAATATTCAATGCCCTTTTTCAGGCAAGTGGGTTGCCCTTTTATACTAGAATAAGGAGGACCCATTTAAGCTCTTAGTGGGCCGTTCGTTACATTTTAACGCGGCCCTTTATCTATTTTTATCTTTACATATTGGTCCTCGATGGAGTCTAAACATTTTGTCAACTACATTAAATATCGTTCATTGCATTTTAACCCCTATGACTTAAATCGGCGAATTCCGCCCTCATCAATTGGTACTTAGGAAATTAAAATAATGATCATAATATTTTTCTCAAACTCATAAAATTGCATGTTAGTATGATTTGCCCTCCGGTATCTATTATGAGGGAATTTTATGTTTTACATGTATTTGTCATGTTCATGCATATGTTTCCAGTTATATGCCAAGATGCTGTGCTTTGTGTTGTTTGTTCATATTATGGTATCCACTGGTTACAATCTATTGGGGAACCCTCCGCCAATGTTGGATTGCTCGGACTTCTAATTGTGGAAGGAAGATATGTTGCTGTTTTTATTTGTACATGAGTACGACCATGCATTGTAAATTCCCAAACCATCCCTCCTTAGTCCGGAAAGTACACGAGAGGAAACTAAAACTGATGAAAGGTGGGAGAAGTCAAATAAGTTATGTATGGCGCTCTTGTTACAGAGTATACCAGTAGTATTGCGTGGGGCTATCCCTAAAGGTGTTACCACTGCTCGGTATTTCTCATGGAGGTCGAGAGAGCCTTCACCTTAACTCATTGAGCTTGCTACCAAAAAATATAATGGTAAAAGTAAAATCTGCGAGCACATTATGGGAATATCGATGATTGGCCAAAAGTTAAATGCAATCAGTTTAGACTTACTTGAGGAATGCATAGTGGGTTCATATTTTTTGTTGCCAAACCGGTTTAAGTATTTCCAGTCCACCTATAACTACATGCGAGAAGAGTGGAATATCAATGAGTTGATTTCCCACGCTGCGGAAGAGGAGGAAAAACTTAAACGCACAATACCTGAGGTTAATGTGATTACATCTGCAAAAGGGCCATGGCCTAAGCGGAAGGCAGATGGCAAAGAACCTGGTCAAGGTCCGGTAAATAAGAAAAATCCTGAGGAATCGACTATAGGTCGATGCTTTTTTTTTTCTGCAAAGAGAAAGGACATCTGAAGAAGGATTGTGAGAAACGTCAGGCTTATTTGATAAGCAACAGTATTCCCATATCTTTGGTTGTTTCAGAAAGTAATATAGTTTTTGTGAAAATAATATTTGGTCGGTTGATTTGGCTGCAACAACTCATGTTTGTGTTTCTTTGCAGGGTACGTCAAAGAGCAGAATTCTAAGTGAGGATATAAGATCCATTTTACAGACACGTGTCGACCTTTTCCAGAGGAATCATGGATTGGGCAGTGGTAATTTATATCATTCATTGACAACTACTCTCATTTTGGTTACCTTTATCATTTTCATGAAAATTATGAGGCCTTGGACAAGTTCATAGCTTTTAAGACCAAGGTTGAGAAGCAACTTAGTAAAAACATTAAGACCATTATATGTGACCGTGGTGGTGAATAATATGGTAGATATGACGGATCAGGTAAACAACGTCCAAGACCATTTGCACAATACCTAGAGAAGTGTGGAATAGTCCCTCAATACACTATTCCCGGTTCACCTCGCATGAATAGTATATCTGAGAGACGGAACCGAACACTAAAAGATATGGTTAAAAGCATGATAAGTCACTCATCTATACCATTATCTCTCTGAGGGGAAGCCATCAAATGTGCCACTTATATACTCTATCGAGTACCCACAAAGGATACTATTAGGACTTCATATGAGCTCTAGAATGGGCGTAAACCTAATTTAAATCATCTACATGTGTGGGGTTTTCCAGTTGAGGTGAGGCCTTATAAACCTCAAGAAAAGAATCTGGACCCAAAAACAATTAGTTGTTTCTTCATAGGTTATTCCAAACATTCCAGAGGGTTTAAGTTTTATAATACTCTCACTGGTATACTATTTAAGACAGGAACGACCAAGTTTCTAATGGATGTTGAGTTTGGAGGGAAGAATAAGGGAAAATATATTGATTTTAAGGAAGAATCCATAGAGATTCATGAAGGTTTTAATGATGATACTCATGTATCAGAAAATTGGGTTGTAATGCCAATCATTTTGGTCCCATTTAAACAAGATAAACCTCAAATTAACACTGATGCTCTACTTGAGGGTTCTAACCTATATAAAAATATGGTCCAGGTAGAACAAGAGGAACCTCAAAATAATCTTCCACAAGGGAATAAAAATGACATCATTCATAATGATCAAACTCTCCCTCCTCAAAAAGTGCAACAAGAGAAATTAGTGCCCTTAAGAAAGTCCACGAGAGAATTGAAGAGTACTATATGTCCAGAATCTATAGTGTATATCCTCAGGAGCATGATGAATTGTGTGCTAGAACTTTAGGTGATCCCTTGTCTTACAAACAAGCCATAGCAAGCTCTGACTCTCGGAAGTGAATTGACGCTATGAAAGAAGATTATAAATCAATGCAGGACAATGTAGTATGGGATCTTGTCGTATTATCTGAAGGGAAAAAACAATTGGTTGTAAATAGGTTTACAAAACCAAACACAATTCCCTAGGTAATGTGGAAAGACATAAAGCACGTCTTGTAGCAAAAGGTTATACTCGGCATGAAGGGATTGATTTTAAAGTAACATCTGCTCTTGTATTGACGAAGGATTCCTTTAGAACAATCATGGCATTAGTTACATATTTTGACCTTGAAATTCATTAGATGGAAGTTAATACCGCTTTTCTCAATGGTAATATTAAGGAAATGATCTATATGGTGCAACCATAACACTTTTATGGAAGGTAACTCAAAATATCTAGTTTGCAGGCTTAAGAAATCCATCTATGGGCTTAAACAAGCCTCTCGTCAATGGTATCACAGATTCCTTGAGGTGATAGTCGGTTATGACTTTGAGATCAACTCGATTGAGGATTGTGTGTATCACAAGTTTAGTGGGAGTAATTTCATATTTCTTCTATTATATGCGGATGACATATTTTTTGCCTCGAACGATAAGGAATCGTTACACACTACAAAAATATTTATATTAGACAAGTTTGATGTGAAGGATCTTGGTGATGCAAGTTTTGTGTTAGGAATCCATATACATCGAGATCGCTCTCGTGATATATTTGGATTATCACAAAATACACATTGAAAGTGTGTTACAACGTTACGGATTTGCAGATTGTAAACCCCTAAGTACCCCTATAGCAAAGAGTGTCAGACTTAGTTTGGGTTAATATCCTAAGACAAAACTTGAGATTGAGGAAATGAAAACGGTCCCTTATGCTTTGGCAGTTGGGAGTTTAATGTATGCTCAATTTTGTACTAGGTTGGACATTGCCTTTGTTGTAAATATGTTGGCGAGATATGTTAGTAAACCAGGAATGGATCATTAGAAAGAAGTAAAAGGGTACTCTGATATCTGCAAGGAACAAATGGGAACATGTTAACATATAAGAAGTCTGGAGATCATTGGGTATTCCGACTCGGATTTTGGTGGATGCGCAGACATACTAAAAATCACATTAGGCAACATATTATTATTGGCTGAAGGTGCAATATCCTGGAAAAGTGTAAAGCGAACAATTATTGCATCGTCCACCATGACAATGAAATTTGTTGCGTGCTTTGAGGTATAAAACCAGGCACTATAGCTGCGGAATTTTGTTAATGTATTACGCATTGTACAAGGGATACAAGGTCCCATGAGGTTATATTACGATAACAATTCTACAGTGCAGTACTTTAACAACAACAAGAGCTCATCTAAATCCAACCACATAGACATAAAGTTTATGTCTGTTAAAAAAAGAGTACAGATAGGTCTGATAAGTATAGAGCACATAGGCACAAACTCTATGATAGCAAATCCTCTAATAAAGTAGGTTTTGGCTAAAATTTTCCAGGGACACACCATCAGTGTGGGTGTAGTTGATTTAGAGGATTGTTAGGTTTAGTGGAGAGTTTGTAATATGATCTGATGTTATATTTTACATTATTGTGCACATTAAAGTTTATATATATATATATATATATATATGCTTAGAAATATTTATTGATATTTGTACTGTATTGGATCTCCAAAGGTAGGAACCATTTAAAAGTAGATATGTACGATTACAAGCCAACTTAATCTTTGGCCACACTCCATAATTGGCCCAAGTAATTGATTGATAATGGTAATGTGATTATTGTTACATCCTATTGTTCACATTACGAGAACGAGGTCTTTAGTCCTTTATTGTTATCAGTCATGTAAAGGGTTATACCGTTTGCCCATTGACAATGAATATAAGGATCCCATTAAAGTTGAATATGTATTCTTGAGTAGCATGTGGTGGTCTAAGTGGGAGATTATTGGAATATTTTATTTATATATTTATGGACCGACACACTAAATAAATATATTCCGTTATTTTCTTAAGGAAGTCCAAATTAAATATATTCCGTTATTTTCTTAAGGAAGTCCAAATTAAAAAGCAATCGAGTTAATTATTTAATTGAATAAATTGGACCTATGGGTTCAAGTGTGGTAACCGGGTTGAATATGGGCATTGTAATGAAGAGGACCAAAAAATTCAACACTTAAACCTGAATTAATAAATGCGGGATATAAATTGAATTACCAATTTATCAGGTTATAGTCCCCTGACACAAGAAAATAATAAAGGATGAGCTTTACAATGTTGGGCTTCACATTGTAAAGGTTATAAGTAAGAGGCTAGGTTTAGGAATTTCATCATCCTAAACCTTGATCAACCAGATGGTCGCTTCCTTCAGTGTCTGGAAATCTTTCCCTTCTACTAATTCGTTCTGCAGGTTTCTCAAGGCAATATACATAATCATTAAAGAATGAAAGGGAACAAAAGAGAATAATAGATGGAAAGCAGCAAACAAACCGTAAGTGTTCTTGATTTTCTGTATATTCATTAGGTGAATCCACAAAAGGGTTTCTGTTTAAAATTCCACAATTTGTTATATATTATATGATGCGATTTCGAATAATATATAACATAACTAACAATCACTTATAACCTATAACTAAATTGATCTATTAAACAATAATAAATTTACGTTTTTAACGTTGTTTAAAAATTAAACAATAATTTGAAACATTAAACAAATATGATTAAAAAATAAGCATTAAATAAAACTACTAAATGTGTAATCAATTTAAATAAGAAAAAATTGGTTGATATTTTTCGTGATTTTTGTGTTTCATGTTATATGTAAATATCTTAAAATATTAACCATCTTGATAAAAAAAACATGGGCTAATATAAATAATTTTTTATGAAATACGAGTAGTACTTTATGTATAAAATTTATTTTTTTACATCGATACGTTCTCAAATAATTACTAACTTGAGAAAGATAGTTAGACATCATGTATCGCAATTAATGTTCTCATTTTTAAAATGACTAAAATAATTTATTAATTCTATATAACATTAAAAATCATAAAAATCTCACACGAGACGCCTTAACTATATCTTAATCATTAAATATTTTAACTGCCACGCTATGAGATCATGTTAGATACTAAGTTCCCACATGGCACGCCTTAGTATAAATAATTTATTAGAACATTTCAACTACCACACTAAGGTGTCAAGTTAGAGTTTTTAAAGTTTTCACGAGGTTCAGTTTGAGTTACACGTTCGAATTTGAATTTTTTTCATATAATTCCTTTTATATTATGTGAGAAGTTGATGAATTCTCATATGATATGGCTTGATTGTCACGTGATAGTTTATATAGTTTTTGTTTGACACACATCGTATATTTTCGTGTAGTATATTATTAATGAAAAAATACATATTTTAAAAAATCTAAAATTATATACACATAATTATCAACTTAAATTTACCCTCTGCTGAAAGCTTTAGATTGCAAAACACAAATCAACTTCAAAATAAGTAGATCTCAAAGTCAACACGTGTTTAGATTATATTTGATGGTGTTATTTTTTTACCCTGTCCAATTTATTAAGATCTACATGATATATAATTTTCACGATATGATATAATTTATTTGCAAAACATGTTAAAATTAGGTTGTAAAATATGGTATATTAAAATTATGAAACATTGAGAATTAAGTCACGAAATATGATACAATCAAATTGCAAAACATAATTTATTTAAGTTGAGAAACATGATATTATTAAGTTGTAAAATATGATTTATTTAAGTTACGACACATGGTATGTTGTACAATTTGGATTGCAAAACATAACAGGTTAAATCTTGACGTTTCACAATACACAAGTAATATGTGCTCAAAACTTTGTGAGACCATAACTTTGCGTTCGGTTGTCCAAATGAAGTTTTTTGTTCATTCCCGATTTTTTAGATCTAAGCATTCATATATAATTTGTGAAATAAAGTTTAATTTACTTGTATATTATAACATAATTATTTGCAAAACATGGTATAATTAAATTGCGCAATTTGATGTATTTAATAAAATAATAATTCACGAACGGATGACGAATTTTATAAAAATATTCGTCAATGACTTGCAAATTTTGCCAAACTTTTTTTCAGAAAAACTTTCAAAAACTCACATAATTTAGACATATTCAACCATATATAAAATTTAATACTCATTTCCGACACAAAATAATATAAAATCACATTAAAACCTATAAAAAACAAATCTATTAAAAACAATAAACCTATATTTGATTTATTGTTTCTTATTAAGATTTTAAAATTATTTTTTATTAAAAATAAAAAAAATTGTATAAAAATTATGTGAAAAGGAAGTAAAATTATTAAGAAAATCCATATCCCAAATTAAATAATGTTCAGTTTTTAAAAAATTATGTGTTTTTTTTTTTCAAATTCTCATAACTATTTTTAATATTTAATATAACTAATTATTTTCTATACAAACATATTTTTATATTTTATAATAATAACAACTTATGTTTAAGGTAGATCCTCTTATCAAAACATATCTCTCAGTTAAATACCAACCGTTAGAAAATACTACATCATACATCTATCGTGTCACGACAATCACATCACATTTAAAAATCGGTGAACAAAAGTAGAAACCGAAAACATAAATTTCGGTTTAAAGTAACAATCGTAATAAAAGTAAAAATAGTAACATGCCGAATTCTATAAATCATTTATTTCTTAGTCACTTTCTTCCCCTAAATAAAGGTACATATCAAAACAAAAAACAGAAAACCCCGAATTCAGTATACGATCATCGGTTTATCAATACATCAACCAAAAAATACCCCAAAAAGGTGAAGCTTTAATTTTTATTTAAAACATTTTGTAAAACACCATAATAACATATTCTTTTAAATATCATATACACAAAAAATAAAAGGATAAATAAACGTGACCCTAAAAAGAATTTATAACATTATACAAATATGTTTTTATTAATTATCACATTAAAAATTAAAATATACCCCAAAATCTGATATAAAATAGTGATTTTTACAAAATTATATTTTTCTTAACAAAATTAAAATAAATAAAGTAAGTGAAAAACAGAAAAGTACTTTCTTTTTAGGGAAGAGAAGACTAGTTACACCAAACACCGCCCTGTAGTTGTATATCTATATATAAAGACTTCAACTTCGACTTCAACTTCATCTTCAACTTCATCATCCTCATCCATTAAGAATAACATCTCGAATCACTAAAACAATCCTGTTCAATCATCATGACGATCATAAGGAAATTCATCAAGGACCTTAGATCCAGACCCCACCGTGTCATTCAGGATAACACCGTCGATCCTCACGCCGATAAATCACTCAATAGTGTTAACTGGTCCAATCTGCCGCCGGAACTTTTGAGGGAAGTATTAGTCAAACTGGAGGCGATGGAGACTCATTGGCCATCTCGTCGGAGCGTGGTTGCTTGTGCTGGTGTTTGTCGGAGTTGGCGAGTTCTCACCAAAGACATAGTCGGATTACCTGAGGTTTCCGGCAAGTTGACTTTTCCTGTCTGTATCAAACAGGTAACGGTTTTACACTAGAAGATCTGTTTGAAGTTTGAACTATTGATGTCCTTGCTTTGTGGTAACTGCCAAGTTGTGTCCTTTTTTTTGTTGTTGTAGGTTTTTAGGTTTTGTTTTCGATTCTGAATGTTAAATTGAGTTGAATACTTTCTTAATTTTGATAATTAGTTTATAATTTTAGTTTTTAAAAGTGCTGCTTGCTGATTATAAGTTAATAGCTTTGATTTTTTACTTATTGAGAAAGTTTTATTGGAGAATTTTGTTTGATCAGATATAGCGGTTCTTATGATCTTATGATCTTATGATCTTGTTGTAATGAGTATAGCTTTATTATGAGTATAAGAATTGATGTTTTTCTCAAACATTGAGAGCTTTATGAGACATCTTTCTTCAACAAGTTCCTTTAAAGGTATCTTTATGTTCTTTAGGACCACTTTTGAGCTTTCAAACAAAGCAGACTGCTTCTACTTTTATTAAAACTTCATCTTTTGCTAAAGGATTGAAGTTACTTTAGACCCTTTTTTCCTTTTTTATCTCGATTTTAATCACTCACAGTCACCTTTACTCAAATCACCATGATCTGCTAACCTTCTCCGGTTTACGTTCTAGATCATGGGATTGATTTAAGAGAAAAAAGAGACATAAGCTTGTGTAATTGCTACTTGTTTGTACACAATTGAGTATCAAATTTTGTTATAAGCTTTTTAAGTAAGTTAAACCTTGACATGAAAAACTGTGATTTTTTTTGCGAGCAGTCTGGTCCTAAGGATTCTCTTTTGCGATGCTTTATAAAGCGGAATCGATCTTCCCACACATATTGCCTTTACGCTTGCATAACTAATGGTGAGCAGTTGCTTCGCTATTAGATAAGAGTTTTCATTGTTACTTTCTTTTCTTTTCTCCTAAGTTGAGACCTCTGGTTTTTTGGCTGTGACAGCACTAACCGATGATGGAAAGTTCATTCTTGCTGCACGTAAGTTTAGACGTCCGACTTGCACGGAGTTCATCATCTCTTCGCAGGCTGAGGGAACAAGAAAAAACACTTATGTTGGGAAATTGAGGTGTGCTTTTAAAGTAGAAATTGAACTTATTACTTTCTTTCTTGCTTTGTATTGTAAGGCCCGATTTTTATTCTGTTTGTGTTGTTTTGCAAGATCAAACTTTTTGGGGTCAAAATTCACAGTCTATGATGGAGAGCCTCTTTTTGCTGGTGGGAAAATGTCAAAGAGTCGGTCTTCTAGGCTTAATCTGAAGCAAATGTCGCAAAAAGTCTCTTCTGAAAATTATCCTGTAGCTCAGATCTCATACGAGTTGAATGTGCTAGGGGCCAGGTAAGACTTCTAGATATTGTCAATAAAAGATAGTGTTGCAACCATATCCAACTAGGACATAAAATCAATTTCATTATAAAAAATCCTACTCTAAACTTGTTGGCATTCTAAAAATATAATATTTGGTGATTAATATTCTTAGCCTAAGAATCTTAAGAGATATTAAAGAAATATAAAAACGGTCGGTTCTTTGCTTTTGTTAGATTTTAATATGCGAGATTGTTTTCTTGGAATTTTCATATATTAATAGTTATCTAGTACCAATGAGAAGTCTTCCTATGTTTAGCAGAGGGCCAAGGAGAATGCAGTGTGTTATGGGTATTGACTCAGGAGTAATACTCCCCACTCAGACGAACGAGTTTTCATTTAGTAATGTTGACTTGCATCCGTCATTCCCGTTTTTCCGGTCAAAATCAATGATCTCAGACAATATTAATATTGGGAACGAAGGGACATTGGTTCTAAAAAACAAATCTCCAAGGTGGCATGAGCAGCTTCAGTGTTGGTGTTTGAATTTTCACGGGAGAGTTACAGTTGCTTCTGTGAAAAACTTTCAATTGGTGGCTTCCCCAGAAAAGGATGACATCGTTCTCCAGTTTGGAAAAGTTGGGAAAGATCTGTTTACTATGGATTACGGTTATCCAATGTCTGCCTTCCAAGCCTTCGCAATCTGTCTCAGCAGCTTCGACACCAAGATTGCCTGTGAATAAGAATTCATCAAACAGGTTTGACTATTCTTACTTAACTCTTGTTATTTACTCCAATCAATCTACTACAAATTGTTTCTTCTATTCAGATTACCCCTTCTAGTCTTGGTGGAAATTAATGTTGGTGTACATGTCATTTAATAGGTCTTTTCCTTAGGGCCCAGCAAAGTTGAAGTTTTAAGTACTGTGAAAGGATCTGCTAGGTTTTGTGTGGAAGATCAAACTGCCTAGAGTGCATTGAATATTTACAACTGATGGAGAATTTGGCACACCGTTTAGAGTTCCTTCTTTTTGTACATAATATTTATAAAATCATAAGTATGTTCCTATAATGCTATTCAGTACTTTTATGTATCTCCTAAAAAACAGTAAAATAGTAACTGTGGATCCATATCAGGAGATTGTCATGCCATTCAATTATATAGTATATAGAGGTTCAAGTTTACAAACTCATTTTACTTTTGGTTATTTATAAACCAATGATTTGGAAACTCTGCCGAGTGATCTTGTTAATAATTTTGAGCCAAAGGATTTATATTTCCTTTTCTTTAGAGAAAAGATAGATGGCTTGTTTGAATGAGAGATAACACGCATCTATAAAATTAACTATGTTACTTGCATTACAACAATCCATTGGCCAATATAGATCATATCCAAGGAGACAAAACATTCAGAGGAATTACAAATAATCTTCCTCTGAAACAAACTGTATATTTTCTACGCGCATGGCGTGTACATATGATTTGCACCGGCAGATTCACTGAGGCTCCGAATAAATTTGGTGAATAACTGAAAATGGGCCGGAGAGAAAAAAGAAGCTCCCATTCTTTGATACATGAACAAATCCAAGACATTATTGTCCAATAATAACTTCTTATTTATCTGCTTGAATTCCCCAGGGGGTCTCAAAACAGATGAGTTCTGTCCGGAGATCCCAACCGCGTACTTTCTACAAGCTTGTGCAAGTAACAACGCTGGTCGTGACACAGATTCCTCCTCCTGGTGTTCGTCTAATAGGTCCAATCCTGGTAAAACCATATTGCAAGAATTCCTTGCAAAAATTTCAGCAACATTATCATACCAATTTCGATCAACTGTATTATTGAAACTAGTTGTTACTTCTGAAGGATGCACTTTTCCATGAACTCTAACTCCAGTGTTACTGAAAATGGAAGATGCGAGGGAGAGCATGCGGTTTGCGTGAGATATGAGCTCGTTTGAGTACCATGAAAGGAATTCTCCGTTATGGCGTAGTTCACCTTGCGGTCCTAAAGCCATTGTTATACCCTAATTAAGAGAACGTGAAGAAAGTCAGTGGACGCGCCAACTTTCAGAGTATAGAGATAATATATGCCAACATTTAATTGTCTGATGAGCCTACATGCATCATCATAAGTGGGTGGCTTTGTCGGGATATAAAATTGTATAACTTTAACACTGATGTTTGATTGTTTAGTCTTAAAACAAGAACCCATATGGCCCTACAGTATTTGGCTTCTTTAATCTCAACCACTCCCGGCTCCTATAATTTCCAATACCAAAGCCAATCTTGCATGACTCGGACAACTAAGTGTTGTTCGGCTATTAGGTTTACAAGCAAATGACATGTTTTCTAATTTCCTATCGAATTGTTCTCACCTAGTACCGTCATTTTTAACTTGGAAAGTTGGCTCTCTTCATTGTGCACCAAACATCCTAGACGTTTTCACTTTTCTTTTCTACTTTATAAGCCTTACAACGCTAGCTTAGGAGTAAAGTAAAAGTGAGGAGCTACAGAACTTACAGTAATTGTGTTACCCAGGAAACTAGAGAGTGAAGACTTGAAATTCTCACAGAAGTGAGAGTAAGCTTGAAGTGGACTCCTCCCATCAAGAACAGGAAGCTCATCGTCGATCATCGACAGACATTCTTTATAGCATTTGCCATGACGGTCAGTGAAGTATATACTAGGTTGAGCTTCACCAATCTGGTTTACCCATCTAGGGAGACCTACTTTAGAGTCGCGGTGGAAACAAAACGATATATGAAGCTTCAATCCTGCACTTCGAACCATTTCGGCAACAGCAAGGTACCCAGACCATTCGTACTTCCCAGCTGCTTCCTTTTCAGCTACTCCCCACCACACTGGTAACTCAACACCTTCTACTCCTGCAAGCTTTAGAGTTCTAAGTCCTGCTGCTATTGCTCTCGAGTGATTAACCCTATTGCTGTCTGAAACAGTGTTCAGAGGTAGACCAACGAATACTTTTATTCTATCAAGCTGCAAGGCAACATTAGATTTGGTCATCTCATCAGTATCGAAATTGATTCTCATTTGTCTCTCTCGCTTTCACACACAAACACAAACACAAACACAGACTCAACAAAATAAAATGAAAACTTACAGAATCGGATCTACGGGGAGATTGTGGACCGGGAAACTCATCGGATCGAAATGTTGCCGATTGTACAGCTTTCAACGTCAATCGAATCCCACGTCTCGAATAACTAACGCTACTTTGCTTTAAAGATGATATACTTCGATGATTGGACTTAGAAAACCCTGGTTCTCCAAAGGCTAGTTCATTTCTATAGATCTTCGCCTTAGAACTTCCGATCAGATGCACCTCCATGCTCCGGTACCGGAAACAAAATACCGAGATATAAAAAGTAAAATTGAAAGTTGGATTCGAAAATTAGAGTTTCGAGAAGATGTTGCAATGGATCGTAGGAAAACAAAATTGGTTTTTATTTATATAATTAGTTTTGGAATTTGAAGTAAGCAAAGACCGTTATTTGCAGAGAGTGGTTTTGGAAATGGATACCCAGACCAGACCCAGATAGTTGGGGTTTAAATAGTATGGTTTACGTAGGGAGGTGTATGTAGAACAAAATAATCTGAATGGATCCCACTCAAATTTGCTACCAATGTTTTTATTGGCTTTCATATAGTTTCATTTTAGATATTAACTGCCGACTTAAGATATTTTTATAAATCATATTATTTTTTCTTTTCTTTAGAATGAGGGAGGTTAATTCGATGTTCGATAGTCAAATAATTATATTGACTGAGATTTAAGTGCGATTAATAATATATTACTATTACAAAATTTATTTATTTATTTTTTTTAGCAAAAGAATCATTTAATTAAAAACGGACCAAAAGATATTCGATACAAACAAAGGGCCCAAACATAATGGCCTCAACAAAAGAACAAACGGGTCAAAATCGAGTCAAACCCTAAATCAGAACAGTTTCCTTCTTCATCCTGTCCCCATCACTCTCAGCCACTCACAACCCTAACTCCTCCCAAACGTCAGATTCGACATAAATCAATCATGCAAACAATCTCACCATGCAAACAATCTCACCATCATCGACGGCAACAACTCTTACATAGATCCAAAAATTCGACCACCACAAACTTCCATCGACCACCACCATCGACTTCAACCTCCACCACCAGACAAGCTACCACCACAGCCTCGCTATAGCCTCAACCAGGATCAATATACCCCACACCCAGACTTTCCAGAGTCACGATGGCCAGAAGCTGAGCCGGAGCGTCAACAACCGAAAACGACTTGCCCTCTCTCTCCTTCATAGCCCATTTCGAAATCCAGTCTGCAGCCGCATTCTGGGTTCGAGAAACATACCGAAGAACCATAGAAGAACGAATCAGGTTTCGACAAATAGAAATCATGGAGTTGGAGGCTACGTTACCGGCAACAACAATGTCGATTAGGGTCTGACAATCAGACTCGATATCGACATTGTACCAATTGTTCCTTCGACAGTGAATTAAAGCCTCCAGAAGAGTCAGGCACTCAGCCTTGAAGGGGTCAGCCTTGCCAAAAAGAAATCCATGCCCAGATAGCAAGCTGCCAGACTCATCTCTAACCAAGAAGCCACCACTGGATTCACCGGAAAAGCTACAGGCGCCGTCCACATTTATCTTTAATCTGCCAGGAGGAGGAGCCAGCCACTTCAGATACCTAATCTTATGCTTTCTTTTGTATACTGATAGACAGCCCAGGGCACCACCAGCCCTATGAACACCTGACCAGTGAATAGATTTTAGGGAACCATTAGAATCGATTCCATTAATAACTCTGCTAATTCTATTAATAGCACAATTAAAACTATCATAAGAACCAGTAAACTTGCTAGCATTCCTATTTCGCCAGATTGTCCAACAAACAATTTGAGGGACAAGGTGACAAATGTGAAACCTACCCTTCGAAGCCCATAACCAACTATAGAACACATGACTAATGGTCATGAACCTATTTTAAAGGGACCCTGAAGAGAATCCCATAGTAGTTCCACAGAGACCAAGCAAAGCTACAGTTGATGAAGAGGTGATTCTTCTCTTCACAACTGCAGCAAAACTGACATTTAGAAACAGATGTAAAGTGCCTTTTAGCAAGGATACTATCAATTGGGATAAATTTTTTTAATAATTTCCAACAAAGAAATGAGAATTTACTTGGAATGAAATGACTCCAAATCTTTTTAAAAATGTTTTGTTTTGCATTTTTGAATCTAATAACATCCCAAGTTTGATTAGTATTAAACTCTTTATCCTTAGAAATAGCCCATTCAATCTTATCTTCCTGATCATGAACAATCTTTACACACTTAATGTGTGAGAGGCGATCATGAGACATGAAGCTAAGCAAAGGGAAATCCCAATTGTTATCCTTCCAGAAAGTTAAGACCTTAGCAGGAAGAAGCCAAGTCCTAGAGTCAGACTCATTAGCAATAGGAGACATGTTATGCCAGGCATCTCTCCAAAAATCCACATCCCCTTTGCCTAAATGCCAGTTAACAAAACCCTCAGCCTGAGTCCTAATAGAAAATAACCTTTTCCAAGTAATGGAATCAGTAACTTTGCACTCAGCAATAGTAGAGTGACAGTTAAGACAGTAAGTATGATGCATCAGCTCAGCCCAAAGAGAATGGACTTTCCTGAACAGAAACCATAACTTGAAAGAGAAAGTGGTTTGGATATCAGATAACAGCTTGATATTCAATCCACCTTCATCAAAGGGCCTACAAAGGTGGTTCCAGGAGGTCCAATGGATGGCTCTATCATTATAATTGGACCTCCAAAGGAACTTATTAAAGCATAACTCAATCTTATTGAGGATAACCTTGGGGATTAGAGTGTTCTGCATCCAATAATAAACAATAGGATGGAGAACACTCTTAATGAGAGATAGCCTCCCCCTAAAAGACAAAGATTTCATATCCCAAATTTGAATCTTATTATAAATAGCAGACAAAAGATTAACGAAATTCCTTCCTTTGTTATTTGCAGAAATGCTGATTCCCAAATACTTGAAAGGAGCATGATCAATTTTGAAACCAGTAGCAGATTTCAGCCTGGAGTTAGCAGCAAAGGCCAGCCTAGTTGAGGTAACAATCTTGGTTTTTTCTTTATTGATCATTTGACCAGAAGCAATCTGATAATTTTCCAGCATCTTGCACAGATTACTGATTGATGAACGAGCACTATTAGAGAAGATAACTATATCGTCAGCGAAAGCAAGACAAGGTAAAATGTAATTTGACTTTAGATAATACTTCATGCTAGGATTAGACTCATAAAGAAAAGAGAGACCCCTCAGAAGAGCCTCCTCAACAAGAATGAATAGACAAAGGGATAAAGGATCCTCTTGCCTTAACCCATTCTTCTGAGGAAAATACCCTATACTGCTACCATTAATAAGAATAGACACCATTACGTTAGAAATGAGAGAATGAATTAAGCTCAAGAGACCATTAGAGAAGCTAAAGCTCTTCATAACCTTGATGATAAAGGCATGAGACATTCTGTCAAATGCCTTTGTCATATCAAGCTGCATTATGATGTTTCCCTTAGAGGGCCTTCTATTAATATTGTGCAGCATCTCTTTGATAGTAAGAATATTGACATGAATAAGCCTTTCCTTAACAAAAGAACCTTGACATTTAGAGACAATTTTAGGAAGAATAAGAGCAATTCTAGTATTTATAAGAGATGAAATGAGCATGTTAAACATAGTACAAAGGCTAATAGGCCTGAAATTTTTCCAAGAAATAGGGTTAGGAGACTTAGGGATAAGACAGATCCCAGTAGCAAATATCCCATTAGGGATAGCCATACCCCTGAGATAAGAATTAACAGCCTGACAAAGATCAGGGCTGATAATACCCCAACAAGTCTTAAGAAAATGGCAGTTAAAGCCATCAGTGCCAGGAGCACTGTCATTTTTCATGGCAGAGACAATGCTCCACATCTCCTCTTTAGTAGTAGCCTTCATAATACTATCATTATCATTGATACTAACAAGACTAGGAATACTACTAAGAATAGAATAATTAATATTAGCATCCTCACAAGTATAGGCACAACCAGACAGAATGTCTTTAAAATAAGACTCAGCAGAGCAAGCAATATCAGATTCATTAGATAACCAGATACCCTTATCTTTAATCCCCAAAATAGCATTCTTCTTTTTCTTTTGAGAAACATAAGAAAGATAAAGTTTAGTGTTACCATCCCCACTGCTTAACCAGGAATTATAGCACTTCTGCCTCCAATAACACTCCTCATTCTTAAGGGCTTGAATGAGCAAGCTGTTAGCCTTATTTAAACTAGCTTTAGAATCATTGCTGTTAGCAACCTGATGATTGATTTCCATAGCAGCCACATCCTCCATAGCCTGCTTAACTTTGCTAAAAATGTTACCAAACTTAGTAATGTTCCATCCTTTCAGAAATTTTTTAAGTCTCCTGAGCTTATACCAAAAAATCACATTAGTGTCTCCCTTGCAATAAATGTTCCAATTAAGAGTAACATCCGTAATAAAATTAGGATGGTTAGTCCAGGCATTTATAAATTTAAAGAATCCTTTGCTATTAGAAATAGAACTAATAGGATTAGACAAAGAAATCAAGAGAGGGGCATGGTCAGAGCATGTTCTGACCATGTGTAAGACCTGAGTATGAAATGAAACAGCAGCCTTATTGTTTATCAAAACTCTATCTAATATTTTCCATGCTCTGTTATTGCTCCAGGTATATCTAGAGCCAACAAAACCAGGATCGACAAGGTTACAAAGCCTGATAAAATCATTAAAATTGTCAGCACTAGAGACATCAAAAGAGGAGCAATTTAGCTGGTCATCAGAGCAAGATATGGCATTGAAGTCACCAGCCAGAAACCAGGGCTTGTCCTCATTAGGTAAGATACCCAACTTATTCCAAAGATCTTTACGCTGCATACTTCTATTCTTTGCATAAACAGAAGTTAAGAAACCAGAAAAGTTAGAAGCATTAACCTCCAAGTGGAGAAACTGATCATGATCAAACAACACTTTTAAACTAATCTCATCAGTCCAGAACAACCAAACTTTATTAGAGAAATTAGAAACCCAACTATTAAAACCAATTTTCTGAGCAATTTTCTCAATTTTATCAATTCTAGCCATAGGCTCTTGGATAGCAATCAGCTTAACCTTATATTGATTAATGATAAACTTTAGTCTAGACAACATAGCACTATTATTGAGACCACGCACGTTCCAACTAAGAAACTTAATCATTCAGATAAGGAATAAGAATTAGTTTTATCTCTTTTGTGAAGAGATTTGATATTTAACCTTTTTGCACTCCTGCTTTTATTTGCAGATTTTAACTTACTGCGAACCAGAGAAGAGAATCCATTTTCAGAGGAGCAAGGAGAAGGAACCTCTGGGGAAGGATTACAGCTACCAATGTTACTTTGCCTAGGAGAGCTAGACACAGGAGCATCAGCCTGATCCTGATCCAAACCCTGAAGCGCACTGATCAACTCCAAATCCTGCTTAAAAGCTTCCTCAACAGGACTAGTAACACCAAGATTACCAGTGTTACTAACATTACTGGGAACCTCAACAGGGTCATTCTTAGCAGTAATCATAGATTTAAGTCTTCTTTTGTAAACCTTAATAAAAGGAATAGTGTCCTTAGTGCCTTGAAGACTTGTACCCATATCTTTAACAGAATCAGAGTGATTGTTTGTACTAGCCACTCCCTTTGTATCTTCTTCTTTATGAATAACATCTTCTTTATTCAAGCTTTTCTTGCACTTCTCTGAATCATGACCTAAGTGATGACAAGTTTTACAATAAAAAGGTGCATTTTTATAGCTAACACCAATCCAGTAACCATCATGGTCACCAAACCCAACCCATAGGTTTCTCTTCAAAAACCTGGATACATCAATCTCAACCAATGCATAGCATGCATTAGTTTTAGCCCGATTGACTTCAGGAACCACCACTTGATGCACAAAACCTAAAGAAGCAGCAAGTTCATGTACAATAGATCTATTATACAGGAACTCAGGCAACCTTTCAAATCTTACCCACAACAAAGCAACCAGACATTCATAGTTTCGACTATTTTGAGGACACCATTTAATAATCCTCATAACCTTGCCATCCACGCTCCAAAAGCTTTTCGACCAGAACCTGTCAACATCTTCCAACAAGGAGAATTCTACAAGAATTTGCCTTGAGTCAAGTGTGACATAAGAAAATAAACCCTTGAACTTGAACGAATCAAGAAATGCTTGAAAAACCGCCCTCTTGGGGATGCCAAGACTGAACTTAACAACGAGAGTAATCCTTGTTTGAGCCAAAAGAGTGGCTTTAGCATGCTTAGAGAACTGCACTACATTGTGATCATCAAAGGTCGAGACATCAACAGGACGAAACTCAGAACAGTCAGACCTGTTCTTTAAAACTTCAAAGAATAACCTTTTATCCTCAATTCGATCCTTGTTAACACTTTCATTCAACGAATTCGTATCTTTCTTACCACTTAAATGAGGGAAATCATTAATACTTAAAACAGCCATTAATCACCGAGCAATGAAAGAACAAGAGACGTAGCCGAGAACATCAGGGTTTTCAAGAGAAAACCCACAGCAAACAATGAGTCCAAGCCAAGCCTGCCAAATCCTAAACAACGAGCCAAAAAGCAGTCTACAGCAGCCTCCAGGAGGGAGGCCCTGCACCGGAAAACCAGCAACCACGAACTTAACCAGAAACGAAGAAAAGCAAGAGAGGAAGCCAACGCTAGAAGATAGGAGAGAAAGAGATGAAGAAGGAGATGTTTCTTGGAGATCAAGAAAACATCCTTATTTTTTGGAGTTTTTTCAAAGAGCAGTCTTTTTCGGTTTCCGTCTGTTACTATCACATAAAATAAAAAGATAGACAGAATTGTTGATACCATCCGATTTAGAATTATAAATATCATTAATCATCCAGATTTTTAAATTTATTAAAAATAAAAGTTTTTACTTTTTATTTTACGTTTGTAAACTCTCATCTTTTTAATCGATTTTTTCAATTTATTACATTAATAAATTTTTATAACAAATTTCAGTGATTTTTTATGCATTTCAACATAAAACAACTATTAAATTAAGTTTCATAATAAAAAAAATTATTCTATCTTATCTATAATTTTTCAATTGACGTGTTCGTAAATAACATAAATCAACTAAGAACGGTTTGTGTTTGGTTTTGATGATTTGTATATCTTTTACGCAACAGAGAAAACAATACAATTACTAACTTAGAAACTACTTGTGTAGTTGTTAATTTTTTCCGCAATCAAATTGAACATATTCACGTACCAATCTAACTGTCAATTTCAATATATTTTTTTGTTTTTCCAACCTATAAAATAAATTCACGTACCAATTTAATGTAATAATGTGTTGGATTAACAAGTTTTTATACCCACTTTTTTTAAACCTAAAAAAATCTTTTATACAACAAATTTCTATGTATTTACACACGCAACTAACAGTCAGTTTCGAAATCCACTTTTTTTTTCAAAAGGCTGAAAAAAGCTTGTACGCAACTAATTTCAACGTATTTATGTACCTAACTAACAATGAGTTTCCATACCCAATTTTTTTACGCAACCAAATTGCATCTATTTATACACCAAACTTATAGTCAATTCCGAGACCCACTTTCTTTTTTGTTTTTCAAACCTAAACAATTTTTATGCAACCAAATTATACCTATTTACGCACCTAACTTAAAATTAGTTTCAATGGTAATCTACATGCATTTTAACTTTGTAATGTAGATAAAAAAAGATAAAAAAATCAATATTCTCCGTATCAAGAATTCCGAACATATTTAAGCTCACATAAGAAATAAAGAATCTTCAAGAAGAAGTCAATAATTTGAAGAATCAATATCAACATGTAATTTAATCTTTTTATGCAATACAAAAACTAATTTCCTAATTTTTTTACTCATAATTACGCAATTAGTTAACACATAGTTACGCAACCATGTTTTAACACATCTAAAAATATATTTTCCAGCACAATTGCATGTAGTTATACAACCAAAGTTTGACAAATATATATTTTTTCAGTCAAAAGATATGGATCTAGAAGAAGAACTCGTTAACAAATTGAAGAAGTAGAAAGAAAAAAAATGAACAAATTAAAAAATTCAAGAATTAAATACTATTCTTAAAAATCATGTTAAAAAAATTGGAGCAGGAAAATCAATCTATTTTTCACAACCATTTGCAAGGAGATCTTACATCTAACATAAGAAGGTTTTGCATCAAATCGAAGAGGATAAAACATTTGGTTTATTATTTAACCATGAACATACAATAAAATATTGGTAGATGTTCGTCTGTTAAAGTCAAAACTATGTTTTTTATTCGTCAAAGTTGTATGCATCTAAACTACACTTTTTTATTTGGAGTATTAATTTTATTTTATTGTTTGTTTATATATTGTTATTTCACCTTTGTGAATTAAAACCTAATTTTGTATCCTAATTACACTTGTATTTTTCGTAACATATGCCTATTTACGCAACCAAAATGTTATTATGCAACCACTTATCACAATCTATTATAGCGTAATTACACACCCTATTGCACTTGTATTTTTCACAACAACTCTCTTTTTCTGTAAATCATTATAGCGTAATCACGCACCAACTAATAATGGTTACTTTCGCTGCTAAAAAATGTCAATTTCCAAATTGTTTAAAAAAAATAATATAAATGAAAAAAACAACATATCCAATTATGAAAAAATATATATTTATGTATATTCTTCACAGGTTCTTCTATTATGAACACATTTTTGATAAAAACTGCACTTTACTTTATGAAGCAATTCTTTATCTTAGGATAAAATACGTTTTTTCTTAGGTCTTTCAATTTTTCTTTTCAAGCTAGTTGGAAGAACAAAAAAAGATGGATTTAACTAGAAGCTTCACCAGATAAAGCTGGTATGACCTAAGAATAAGTTTCCTTATAATAATTTTACTATAACATGACTCCACGTATGTTAAAGGATTCCTTTGAATACTAAACATAGTAGCACAAGCATGTGAACAAAGGAAACATTCACCTAAATGTGTAAGTGTACTTTTAAAAAGGAAGGTTTTCCATGAAGGTAAGTGCTTTCTGACCATATCCTTTAAGAAATTCATGCAAATGCTAATCGAATAAGCTCTCAGTGGGTGCATAAGCACATTATTTCAAAATATTGACCATATTCTTCGTGAAATCCTTAGGTGAACATCTCAACACATGCTTCAAATTCCTAGTAAGATGATAAAGACAATATGAATGGTAACAATCAAGTAGCACGGTTGATACAACATTAACTACACGTAGGTGACGATAATATATAAAAGTGATTTGACAACTAAGTAAATGAGGATTTAATGTCTCCAAAAGCCATTTCCAATTATCGCCTCCTTCAGCTCCAACAACAGCATATGATACTGGAAAAGTCTTACTGAACATATAAAGGTAATGAGTATCAACTGAATAAAGTTATTTAACAACTAATCCTATCATTTGTAGTTCTATAAAAAACAACTAATTACACAACAAATTAAATAATAATTACGCAACAGGTTAACATATAATTACGCAACCAAAAAAGAATTATGTATTTCCACAATATTAGACTAATTCCATAACATAATATAATTTACGCAATTAGTTTTTACATAATTACGCAACCGGTTAACACGTAATTTTTCATGTAAAAAGATGTCCTTATTTACACATAATTTGTTTTTAAATCAAACAAAAAAACTTTCCATTGTTACCATTTGTAGCTTGTAAAAAGTAAAACCCCTCAATTTGTACTGGTAAAAAAATATGCCACCAATAAAAAGAATGAGACGATAAGAGTGAAAACCTTGAAGACAAACTCTGTAAGCTATAAAACATCATTTAAGAAACTCTGTCCAAATCAATACCACAAATACCTAAAACTTTAGTTTCAGAAATTTTAGCAATCTCAATAACAATATCTTAACCTTTACTACGGTAAGCTAATGCAACCAATGGTATAAATTCATCTTCATAATACAATAAACAGTTCTTATATTTATCAAATGAAAATTGAAGCTAAAACGATCCATGACAAGCCAATCTCACTTTTGTTTTTATTATGAAATCAACCAAACTTTCATAATGTTGTAAGTACTAAGTTGGTGAACTAAAATTTGATTATTTTGTTTAAAAATAACCAATGAAGATATTGCAAACCTACAAATAAACAAAAAACTAAAAAAAATTCATACTATTTTGCACCCAACTTTCACATATTTCCGCAACCAAAATCCAAAATCCAAAAACAATAAATATTTATTACACATAATTACACAACATAAGAACACTTACTAATTACGCAACAAAAAATGTACCAAATTTTGTAACCAAACTTACTAACTAATTACACAACCAAATTAAAAGTAATTACACAACCTAACAACACAAAGTAATTATGCAACTGAAATAAACGTCATTATGCAACCAGACATGTGAAAACAAAAATATCAAAATCTATTTTCTCAAAATCACTATTTTATATCATTGTAAAAAACTTACGTGAATGTATGAAATCTAAGAATCACATAACTACAAATATCATATAATCATAAAACAACAACATAATAACTCGACATATATAAAATAACAAGAAACAAAAATCACATGTGAATCGATAAATGATTGATAATTACAGAAGAACAAAGAAAAAGAAACAATAACATCGAGTAAGAAAACTAACATCCCAAGATCATATCAACAAAACGAGGGTATGATTAGTCTTTAAAAAAGTCCAAGTGGTTATAAGTACTTTAAACTTAAAATTAAGTCCATACTTGATAAACCTTGAGTGTTTATTGGTAAATAAGTTTTATGTTACGTGGTTATTGATAGATTACCCTATAAATATATTTGCATGTATTATTATTGAAATTGTTTGCAAAATATATTTTAATGCAGAATTGGACATATTTTATTGCTTTTACAAAATAAAAATATCGATTCAAAATAAGAATTTTTTGTTTATAATATATTTTAAAGTTAAAATAACTATTCTTTATTTTCATATTTTATGATAAATTAATATTAAATCTTTCAAAAACATCTTTAATATTTTTTATCATGTTAGTCTACAGATCTAGGACTACGACAAGATAGTTATAATAAATATTTCAATAAATTTTAAATTGCGCATTAAGTTTTTATATCAGTTTTTCATGTTAATAACTACGACGGGATAGTTATAATAAATATTTCAATCATCTGGATATATCATGCTAAGGACTACGAATGGTAAGCTAAACTATGTAACATGTTTATAAATTAAATTTATTTTAGTGCTTATATTTGGTGGTATGATACAGTGGAAACCACTCATATATGTACACCAATGCATGGTATACTATATAAAAAATCTTAGATATGATATATATATATATATAATATGTTGGCATAAAAAATTTAGAATGTAATTTTAATTTGTAGAAAAAAACTAATTGTTAATTATGATAAAGTGATAAGAATAAGCATATCCAAATCGAAATTAAAAATTGAAACTTTAGCATACCTTAGCACAAACATTTAGGTCATATATATGATAAAATATTAAAATCCTAGTTATTGAAGAACTTTTAAGTGAACTTGATTATTCTAAGTTTCGAACATATTTTTAATGTATAAAAGACAAACAAACCTAACTAATGATGTTTGACTCTTATAAAGTAAAAAAAGTCTTATAATTGATGCATACAAATATATATGGCTTATTAACTTCAACATCATAAAAAAACTAGTGGTATTTTATCTGGTTCATCGATGAGTCTTTTTATATCGGTCTCTTTCCTTACTTAATAATAAATGTGAAACCATTGATAGGTTCAAATAGTTAAAGGATCATGTTGAGTTATAACTTGGTAAATGATTATAAATATATGATGGCTCGGGTGAAAATTATTATGACCCGTTTTCTATTTACATATATGAGTTATATAGTTCATCAATATATAATATCATCCAACTATAAATAATGTATTTGGGAGATAATATTATACATCATGATGTTATTGATGAACACACTCAAATTGTGCAATTTCAAGAACAAATAATGTGTGGATATATAAGAGAAAAAATAAGTATCATACTTTAGTATTATATATATATATAATTTTTATAGAATTTTAGAAATATATCCAATCAACATTTTAGATGCCATAAATATTTATAACTTTCAGTCTAGATAAAGTAAATAAATGATGAGTATATACCGATATAAGATTATACAGTAAAAGATTTTGCATTATTACCGAGAATTATAAGTATATTGATTGTCAATGGATATTTAAGAGCAAACATGAGTTGCAAGATGACATGAAAATATATAGATTCAGTATACAAAGGTCAAATATTATATTGAGTGTGAATGTATTGACCATTCAAATTCGTCTTTTTTCTTCAGTTTTCTCATAATTTTAGCATAATTATGTTTTTGGTTACATATTTTTACACTGAGATTCACCAAGTAGATGTTAAAAAAATATTTTAATAAAGATATTGAAGAGACCATTTACATTACACAACCTGATTTTTTTTTTATTTTACGATACAAAGTCAAGATATGTCAGGGATCTCGTCTGGTGGACCACAAATTTTTAGATATTATTACTTCATTTTGCTCTGAGACAAATTCTTATATAGGATTCATGCATCATACGTAGCTGTGAATAAAACAATTCATTTCGTATTGTATATCGATGGTATACTTTTAAATACTAACCATAAGAATGGTTTACACACAACCAAAAAATTTATGTTCGAGAACTTTGTTATGAAAGATCTAATATCTTATTCATTTTAAATCTAGACTCGTTCGGATTGTTGTTGAAGTACTTTATTTATGTCACAAAAGGCATATTAAAAGCATTGTTGTGGTGTTAAAGCATGGAAAAAATCTATAAATACCCATGTGGATTTATTTTAGTAGTTAAAAGTTTATGTATGATTAATTATATATCACGGTAAATATATAATTTAAAGTATAATTTATGGGTAGATATCTTAGTAATCAATGTATGAACCATTGAAAGATAGTAAAAAAATGTTCTCTCGTATTTATTGAAAAAACATGACATGTTGATGTATAAAAAATCATATAACTTTGAGATTATAGACAATTATAGTCCAAAGTTTAATGGTTGTGTAGATTTTTGTAAGTTTACACCATGAAGAATTTTATCTTTAGAAAAATTATATAATTGTTTTGAAAATTATAAAATAAACTTTTATTACATATTTAACTATGGAAGCAAAATACGAATTTTATTTTAAGGCTTCCCACTATATACTATGGTTTAAGAATTTTGTCACAAAAATGCATACATTCAAAGGTATTGAAACACCTTTTATACTTTACTACAATAACAATTCAACGGTCACATTCTATAATATTAACAATAACTCAAACTTATAATCATATAGTCATCAAGTTTCTAGTAGTTATGCGAAATGTACAAAATGATTAGATTAAGATTAAAATATAATATATAAACACAAAGTCGATAATTGCAATCTTACCAAGATATTGATATACAAGGTATTTTATGAGTATGTCGTTTATATGTCTATGTCGTTTATATGTCTATCCTTAGTTTAAAGGATATTTTTTCCCAAGAGTTGAAAATTTTATTGATGTTGAAATAAAATACAATCTTATTTACATATTTTGACCAATGTTGCTAATCTTATATATACGATAAGTAATAGATATCCTTGCGACAACTTTTTCTCTATCTTAATCCTTGCGAAAATTGTCTTCTCTATCTTGATCCTTGGTATCTTCCTTATACCATATCTTCTTTATTTCTATCAGTCTCCCTCTTCTTGTTTATATATTCCTTGTGCAATTACTTCAACCTGAAAAAGTAAACATCATATATGCTTTTGGTCAGGTTTTATAGGCCTGCCAAGCTGTTAGTGATCATTAGATAATCTAAAGTGTCCTAAATTCAAATCTTTAACATGAGAATAGTAGATAATTCTCTTGGAGATTGGTTAACAGTGAATATGAAATTTGATTTTTCTTTTAATGCGAATTTGGCTAACCAATCAGCAGCAGAAATTTGTTCTTTATAAATATGTTTAAGGGTCATTTGTGGTTGTATCAACTTTCCACAACATAATATGGTTTGCTTAAAATACCAAGGATACTTGCCCGAAGCTAACATATTAAACAATCCTAATGAATCTATTTCAATGTCAATTAAGTTTAAGTTTTTCTCTTTACAGCATAGTAAACCATTCAGTAATGCGTAAATTTCAGCAACTAGTGGTGAACATTTACCTATTAAAATAACTTTAGCTATCACTAATTCACCTTGTTCATTTCTTAGTATAAATCCATAACTTGATTCACCATTGAGTACTGATGAACCATCACAATTCAGTTTAATGCGACTAGGAGAAGGTAAATTCTATTTTATGTAAATAAAAGGCATGGAATATTTAAGATGATTAAGATAATTCAAATATTTAGCTACATGAGATTCACCTATCCAGTGTTTTTTGTTAAGTGCTAGTGATATATCTAATGATGTAAGCATGTAAGATATATGAATGATGATCTTTTGTATGAAATAACTATATTCTTATGTTTAGAGTTGTTTCTAGCTGTCCATATTGACCAGACTATCAATTAAGGTAGGATAATTCTTATATGGGTTGTCTTAGATGTTGATAGTAAACATAAGCTAATAATATGATTAATTGTCATGTGTCTACTTATTCTAATGCTAAATTTTTCAGAAAAGAAAAGACAAACATTCCAGGAAGATTCACAAGTTATGAAAACATGATCTAGAGTTTCAGAATTTGGACATGTAAGAGATTTTGAAGCAAGTTGAAAACCTTTTCTTTGTAAAATAATATTTACACTTATTAAGTTGTTTAATACTCTCCACCGAGTGAAGCAACACTTCTTTGGATAGATATTGTTCCAAATATTTGTTTTAATTATTGAAGTTATGTCTTTGTATCTTATTGTATTAACTGTATTCTTTAAATTAAAGGCTCCATCAGTAGAAAGCTTCCAGATGTTGGTGTCTTCCAATTCTTTGTTGATATGTGTTTTTTTAATTATATTAATGTTGGAAGGCAATACATAAGATGAAAGTTTAGGTAAATCCCAATTGTTATCTGTCTAAAATTTAACTACCTTTGTTGGAGTATGGTGAATTATGTTAGCAATTATTAATGTGATAAGAGGTTCAGTATGAGGCCATCTATCTAACAAAAAGTTTAAGTTTCCCTTGCCTAGTTTCCATACTATATGTTTTTCAGCTTCTTCTTTAATTTTAAATATTATTTTCCAAGTTTTAGAATTTGTGATTGTTAAAGAAGATTGTAAGGGATGTATGTTTTATTTGGAGTGCATTAGGTTAGCCCATAATGTTTTATTATCTCTAAAAATTAGCCAAAGTTTGAAAGAGTAAGACCTTTGAATGTCTTTTAAGTGTCTTATGTTTAGGCCATTTTCACTATATGGTTTATATTGTGCATTCCAACTACTCCATAATATTTTTTTGCTATTATCACTGTAACCCCACAAAATTTGTTTAGAAGTTCATTTATTCTTATTATTATCTTCAATGGTAGTTGAACGGATTGCATATAATAAGATTGGTAAGATAAGAGAATTGATTTGATTAAAGTTATTCTACCCCCATATGAAATGTTTTTTGAGTTCCATTCGTTAATTTTATTTCTTATTCTTTCTATTAGGACCTCAAAGAGTGAAGAATAGTTATTAGTATGTACTGGGATTCCTAAGTATCTAAAAGGTAAGCTAGCTTGTTTGAAGCCTAAGTATTTTTCCAGAGAGTTAATCCTAGTTTTATTCATTGTTGTAGGAGTTATAAAAGTAGTTTTTGGTTTATTTATTTGTTGGCCTGAAAGAATTTGATACGTATCTAGAAATTTGGAAAGTTTCTTAATGTTTGTTAAAGAACCATTTAGGAATAGGATAATATCATCTGTGTATGCTAAACAGTATATACTTAAGGGGATTTTCATACGGTAAGACATTGATGTGTGCTGGCCAATTAGATTATTTATACCTCTTATTAAGAATTCCTATGCTATGATAAATAGGCTTGGGAAAGAGAGTCCCCCTGCTTTAAACCATTACATGAATTGAAGAAACCATAGGATGTTCTATTAATTATTACTGAATATGTAATGTTTTCAATGTTTTTCTTAATTAGCCTAATTACTTGTTGATTAAAGCCAAATGATGACATTACTTCATATATGAATCTAAACTCTATTTTGTCAAATGCTTTTGACATATCTAAGTTGATTATTATGACATCACCTCTTGTTATACTATTTAGGTCTTTAGTAATTTCTTGAGTAATTAAGATGTTTTCTTGTATATATCTATTCTCAATATAAGCACCTTGTTCTTTTGAAATGATTAAAGGTAGTAGTTTAGCTAATCTGTTATTCAGTATTTTAGATAGTATTATATTGAAAACTGAACATAAGCTTACTGGTCTAACTTCCTACCAGGTTTTAAGTGATTTAACCTTAGGTATCAAACATATAAGAGTTGCAAAAATACCTTTGGGGTAGTCTAAGTTTGTAAAGTAATCTGAAATGGCTTTGTGTGAATCATCTTTTATTATGAACCAACAAGATAGGTAAAACCTGAAGTTGAATCCATCAACTCCAGAGGCACTGTTAATGTTTAGGTTTTAAATAGCACTATGTATTTCTTCCATTGATGGTATCTCTAGTATGTTTTTATTGTCTTGATCAAATATGATATAAGAAACGATATCTTTAACTAATGATAGATTATTATGGATAGAAGTTTTGTTTAATAGGGTAGAAAAATGATCTACAACAGATAAAGCAGTTAGATTATCATCTTTAATCCATTTATCATTGATTTGAATACCATTTATTCTGTTTCTAGTTTTTTATCACAGTTATGGAAGATTGCAATGTTATTATCACCATCTTTTAACCATTTTACATATGTTTTTTGTTACCAGAATGTTTCTTCTCTTGCAAGTAATGATATATGTAAAGCATTAAGTTTAGACAGTTTAGATTGATTCTCTGGGATATTATTTTCTTTTAATTTTGTTTCAGCTATCTTCACTTCTTCTTCAATTTTATTTATATAGTAAAAAACATTACCATAAACAGTTTTATTCCAACTTTTTAGATGTTTTTAAGTCTTTTTAGTTTGGACCAAAAGGTGTGTATATGAGTAGAGTCTACTAGATGTTCAGACCAGTTATTTTCTACGCTGTTGAAGAAATCTTCATGGTGTATCCAAATATTTTTGAAATCTAAATGATGGTTTTGGTTGTGTTGGATTTAGTGTAACTGATATTATCAAGGGTGAATAGTCTGAGCCAATTCAAGCCAGATACTTTACCCTTGTAATAAGGTAGATTTCCATTGGTCATTGTGTAAGGCCCTATCTAGTCGTTTCCATTTATGTTTATTGGTCCAAGTGAAGTGTGATCCTGTGTAGCATGGGTATTCTAATCTACAGTCTAAGGTCATGTTATTAAAATCATCTATACTTTTAGCGCAAAGTATGGAACAAGATAATTTTTCACTTTCCTTGGAGATTGTATTAAAATCTCCAACAATAAGCCAAGGTAAGGTTGAGGCAGAAATGGTTCTTAATTGATCCCATAAAGGCACTCTACGGGATCAGATACATTTTGCATAAACTATGGTAAGCATAACTACTATATTAGTAGAAGTATGACTTACCATAATATTAATAAGTTGTTCAGAATTGTCTAATATTTGAATATTAAAATAAATTTTCCAGATAATCAATGTTTTATTGTTAAAGTTTGCAAAATAAGACTCAAAACCAAGTTTTTTACTTATTGTTGGTAGGTTATCAGCTGATATCATAGGCTCATGTAGAGCTATGATATCAGTTGATATTTTTTTGACAATTTTTTTAATTCTTCTCTTTGTTCTTTGGTTCCATATTCCTCTTAAATAATATCTTGAGGATCTCATTGATCCTTTAGGGTTCATTGTTTTGATAAGTATTTTAGCTCTTGATGATTTTCTTATAAGAGTCTTAATTATGTCTTTTTTAAGTTGCTTATGTGTGGGTGATTGGGGAAGGCTAATGTTGGATCTAATCTTTGGGGAATCAGGTTCAATTTCAAATAATTTTTCGAATGTTTCTTTATTAAGTATGTTAAATGCATTACTTAGGTTAATTGTTTGTATGGCTTTGGTTACATATTTCTCATAAACTACTGGTGGTTGATTAGATTGATTAAAGACTAAAATATTTTCCTTTATTACATTTCCTCATTATTTTCTATTTGTTCTTTTCATCAGTGTTTTGTGAGTTTTCTTTTACTGATTTATCAGATTCTAATTCTTTGTTCTGTTCATCTTCAATTACAGGGCTTATTTTTGGAATCCATACTTCTTTTGAAGGAAGTTTGGATTAGGGTTTGTTAAGTTCTTTTTTGTTCCTAACTTTGTTCATTGTTTATTCAGTTTTATCTTTTTCACAGTGTTTTTCCTGGTGTCCAATATGTTTGCACATTTTACAGTAAAAAGGTTTGTCTAAATATGAAATGTCTTGCCAGTAGCCACCATTTTCCCCAAAGCTTATCCAAATTATTTAGGGAAGATGGATAGAGATATCTGCTAGAATACATGCCTTACACATATTATAACTTGTAATATTGCTTTGAGGAACCCATATTGCTAAGGGAAATCTAATTTCCTTAGCAATATGGAAGATTGAGTCTGAGTTATATACTATTTCGGGCATTTTAGGCAGTGAAATCTAAAAAAGAGTCATCATAGACTCCTTTTTGGGGTGAAATTCTGGTGTCAATTTTAAGATTCTAAATGTGAATTTTCTTATTGTTTGAATAGATTTTCTCCAGAAAGTTTAACATCTTCTAGCATTTATAATTCTACAAAACAAATGTCCATAGTCCCATTTGTATACACTATATGTACCTAAGAATCTAAATGATGCAATATATGTCTTGAATTCATTGAGAGTCGGACTCCCAAATGAAAACTTGGCAATTGATGTAGTTTTAGAAAAAGCAGTTAAGAAGAACTTATGTGAAATCTGAAACTATACAGATTTGTAGTCTTCGTATTCCTCGTATTTGACCTCGATGTGCATGAATGCCTTTCTTGATCCTCCTACCATGTCTGCGTAAGATTTCCTTTGTGAGCTTCTTTCTCCAACAGGAAGGCTTGATTCGAAGACCCGATTTGATATCATCGATGAAATTGGGTTCTCCATCCTTGTGGTAGATGTTAATTTTCTTAATATTGGAAATTTATCCATTTAATGGTTCAAGAAAAGTCTTCTTTCTTTGTTTGCAACGTCTGGTGATTTTGCTTTCATTCTTTGTGATTTTTGAAGCCCTAGATCTGCATGCTTTCTGTTTGCCTCAATTGACTCCATGTTTGAAGAGATTGATTTTTCAGAATGATTTCTTGATTTGAATTTCTGTACTTTATTGTTTGTGATTCGGTGCCTCTTTGATAGGGTTTCTGAAACCTAAAACTGCATGCTTTCTATTTTCCTCGACCGACTCCGTGTTTGAAGAAATTGATTCTTCAATAGGATTTATTGATTTGTATTCGTGTTTCCTTTTTTATTCGATATCCTGTACTTTGAAGTTTGTGATTCGGTGCTTCTTTGATAGGGTTTTTGATTTGGGGGTGAAGACTATTTGTTTTCCTCGAGACGAAGTGTCAAAGTTTAGAGGATATTTAGTTTCAGTAGATGTTATATTTGTTTTTATTTTTACTTTTATGTTCAAATTATATCGGTTTAATAATATAATCATATCAAGTTTTGCGTTTTTATATGTGTGTGTATAATTTAGTTTTTAGTGATCCAAATTTAGAAAAGTAAGACAAATTAAGATTTAGTTTGTTAGATCACAAATGAATTCAATTTCTATATATTCAATGAGTCATGTTATATCATTAATAAGAAACAATGGCCTTTTTATTTATTAGGATTTTTTACATTATAATATATTTTAATTTAACTATTAATACAATGATTTGTTTAGTGGATATATCAAACGTTGATCAAAGTGAGAGATTGTAAGTACATCATTTATAGTATGGACCATCAAATATTAATTCAATGTCCAATAAAATATTTTACATAGTTGGTCTCATAAATAAAATAATCATATATAGTTACTTATGGATCATACTCGTACCACGAGTTTTACGATCTAGATGCATAATTATACTTTTATTTTTGAGTGATTAAATTATAGACCAATACACCTAAGTTATAAACTTATTGGGCTTACGTGGTCACTAGATTATATCCCTGACCATCATATGTTGACATACTTAAAATTATATAAAACAACAAAAATGACTATTTGAAGATAGAAAATTGAACATGTGTAATATCTTCTTATTTTGTGACTTGATCTATTTTTTGGCTTTTATGTTTGACTATTATTCTATCAATGCCTTCGTTATTACATTTTTGTGTGTATCTTTCGTGTTTTAAAAGTTTTTTAATACTTTTTCATTTTTATTAGTGTGCCATTCTTCTACAAAAGATTAATGGAAGAATACAACTAGAAACTTCAAAATTCATTTTCCTTCTCCATTTGATATTATTAATTATATAATTTTTATAAAGGTGAAATTTATCCAGCCAAATTACTTGACTCGTAAAATAATAAGAGCCCAATAGACTGTATCTTAAGTAATGGAGATAAGTTGAAAATGAGAAACACGTGCTTCATCATGAAGAGCTACATGATATAGAAGTTAATGACACGAGATAAATGTATTTAATGACCATTATCTCATACCTCAAACTTTTTCTCCTTTTTATAAATAGGAGATAACCAATAGACTGTATCTTAAGTAGAGAAGATAAGTTGCAACTGAGAAACACGTGCTTCATCATGAAGAGCTACATGATATAGAGTTTAATGACACGCGATAAATGTATTTAATGACCATTATCTCATACCTCAAACTTTATCTCCTTTCTATAAATAGGAGATAACGGTATGTATAAGTATATTGAAAATAATACTAATTCACTTAACTTATAGTAAATTATTATATTGTTTGAGTCGCAAATCAAACATCCGGGTCTAGCTAACCAGAATTTTTCATACCAAATCGGTGCCATCCATGGGTAGCGATTTGCTACCCTGATTTTTTTTTTCCAAAAGCAACATCAACTAGAAGCAGGTTATGATAAATTTAAATGCAGATATCGATTTCATTGTTGATAACAATGCATGTATGAAGGTTTTAGATGTTCGACTATCGGCTTTAACAACCCCAAAAACTCTTACGAGCCATGAAATAAATCTCGAACAGTATTGTAGAACCTACGCAAGAAGAATATCACTAATTTTAATATTTTCCAGGCTATTTTTTATGGTTAGGTGCCGCAAATTAAGTTGATGATCCATCATCCATAGGACCACGAGAAGGAGAAAAACAATGATGCTACGACCTTGATGTTAGATAAACGCCGCCAGATATCAAGTAACATGCACAAGAACCCATCCTCAAGAAAAATAGTTGAACATATCAAAGATGATTCCGGATGATGATTCTCAAGATATAATGGAAGACGTCAACGCAAGAAGATGAGCAAGCAAATATGCAAAATCCCAATTTCCAAGTCTGCTTGTGAAGTAAGAGAAGATCAAGTACGTGACCAACAACCGTCCAAACATGACCTAGGTGAGAGGCGTAGCAGATCACTAGGAAATATCAAACTTTAGACAAAGGGCCAATATTTTCCACTAGTACCACCTGGACTTCTACAGAGTTTCCAGAAAACTCCCTTGATATTGCAGCCAAACCTCCAATAGCACCTTACAACTCTCCAACCAAATATCTAGCAGAACAATGCATGAAATCCGCTAAACCTCCAAAATCAGCCAATAATGCTCCAGAAGAATGATCATAATCACAATAGGATGTAGACGCCCCAAATATACCAACAAATCGGCGTGTATGTTCCTTTATTCCAAGGGATAAAATCAAATATTCAAATGGCTCCTACTCAAATTCCAGTGTGGTGCAATCAAGGAAATCAATATTTCATCGGAAAATTGAACCTCAAGTAGTATTTATCAATGATCCAAGACACTTATTAACATGTTTCAGCACCACCAGGAGTACAACATGCTCAGTTCAACAATACACCACCCTTACAACAAATTCAGCACAACTTCATTACAGTGTATCCAAACATAAACCAAATATATGCGTATGCCACAATATCTATTAACGGAGGCCATTATAATGTGAAAACTCAAATCTACCAAACTCATCAAAATTTAAATATATTTTCTGAAACAACTTTCAAATATGTTACATCTTTTCAAAAAATCTCCAAGAAATGGATTCTAATCCTAAAATCTTCTTCTTCAGCTCTTGATCGAAACTTCTGATTGATGGAGGAAGGAAAGTGCTCTACTCCGTATCATCGATCTACTGATCATTATATATTTTTTCTGATTCTGAATACTCATCCTGATCAGTCAAAGATCAGGGATAATCCTATGTTTGAATCTACCACAAGCAATGTTAAAGCTACAACTACCAAGAAAATATTTGCATAGTTATTCAAAAACCATTTGGGAAATCTTATTCACAGAAATGTTATGAGAACAAGGAATAAAGATCAGGTAGAAATAAATTTTGAGGCTGAAGACTTGAGTATGCTTCGTCAGAAATCAAAGCACACTTTGGTTGGTAAATTTACAAATAGGAAGCCAAACTATCATGCAGTCAAGACTTTCCTGGAGAGCTTTAAATTTAATGGTGAATATATAGAGTTTACATTGATAGAGGATCCAAAGAAACTTTGGCAACAGAACTTGTGGAAAATTGGGGACAAGATAATGAGGCTGCTATAGTGGTCTCAAAACTTTAAGCCTAATGTTGAGAACCCAACAACTCCTGTCTTTATTGATTTATCAAACCTTGAGTTTATGTATTGTGAAACAACTATTCTTAAAATTGCTAAAGCTATAGGGTCTCCTCTTAACGTATGGGTATCACCTAACAATAGGGTCAGGCACAACGTTTGTAGAATCTGGGTTGTTATGGATATGTAAAAAACTTTGCCTAAAAGAATTAAGATAGATTTTGGGTCTTACAGCTTTTGGCAAGATCTTGTTGATGGACTCTTTATTACCCGCATTCCATCTAAATGTTACTAGACATAAAGTAAAATCAGTCATTATGGATGATAAAAATGATATTACTGAGGAACTTGATCAAAATGTTAACAAGGATGTGATTCAGAATCACTCACCTCTTGGTGTTGAGAGTAAGGAAATGATTGGGGCTCTCCACAAGCTGGAAATGGGATCTATCAATCAAGAGGGAAGTACTTCTTTGAACTCTTTGATGGCAAGTTCTTCTCCAACAAAACAAACTACTGGAAGTCTTCCTCCTTCTCCTGTAAATAAACAAACTGTCACTGGTACGAGAACAGAATTGAAGAAAATTAAGAAAGTTAAAACATTAGATTTAAAAGGGATTATATCTTCTAAATGTGTGCAGCATAAAAATTATGCAAAAACTTCTAAACAAGCTTAATGACTATTGCCATTCTAAACTAGAATGTGTGTGGCATAAGCAACAAGGAAACTCAATCAAGAATAAATTCTATCAAGAGGTCTAATAAGCTAAACTTTCTAGCCCTCCAAGAACCTATGGTCAGTGCTTCTAAACTAGATACTATCTCAAGGAAGCTTGGTTTTCAGGGGTATACTAGCAATACCAGTAAAAATATTTGGGTTATGTGGAATAATGATTTCATGGTGGATGTCATTGTCAATGAAGATTAGTTTATTCATTTAAAGGTCAAGCACAGTCTTTTTCCTAAAGTTTCATAGTCACAGTAATTTATGCTAAGTGTACAAGGAGTCTTAGGAGGCTGCTCTGGGATAATCTAAGAAACGTTGAAGATGGAGGAAGGGAGTGGATTCTATTTGGTGATTTTAACACTATAGCCTATCTTGATGAGCAACTTTATTGCTCAACTAACTGTACAATTACTATGGATGATTTTAATGCTTTTATCCTTGATTGCAACCTAATGGAGCTGGATTTTCTGGGAACAAATTCACATGGTCTAATGAAAGGCAGTGAAGAAGGTTGAATATGGCTTTGTTCAACAGAAAATGGCTTAGTTACTTTGATGATACCACAATCACTCACTTGCCTAATACATATTCTGATCACTCTCCCGTGCTCATCAAAAATCTCTACAACTAATACCAAAAGGAAGTCTTCATCCAAGTTTTTAAATATGTGGTGTATGCACAAGGATTTCTATAGCTTTGTTAAGGGTTGTTGGGCTGTTGAATACACTGGAAATGTTATCTACAAGTTTTGGTTCAAGCTAAAGCATCTTAAAGCCAATCTAAAAGTATGGAACAAGACTGTCTTTCGTAATGTCTTTGAATCCACAAAACATCTGGAGGAGGAAATCAATAACCTGGAAGCTAAGGTACTCATTTATAACTCATCTTAGGACAAAGATGTTCTGAAAAAGGCTAAGGATAACCATCTCTTGCTCCTTGCAAGAGAAGAAGATTACTGGATTCAGAAATCCCACACTAATTGGGCTAAAGATGGTAGAAATACTGCTTTCTTTCACAATTATGTTAAAAGAAAGCACAAGAGATCTGAAATCTCTCGTATTTGGAATGGTACTAATCGGGAAGATGATGAAAATACTGTAGGGGATTCTGCTGTAAATCACTTTAAAACACTAATTTCTGATCTCCCTAATCTATGGTATCCTAATATTCTTGAAGATTATATTCCTAATATGGGCTCATATGATGACAATGAAATGCTTATGAGGCTGCCAATAGAGACAGAAATATATGAAATCATAAAAGGCCTGATTCCTAACGTAGCAGCTGGTCCAGATGGCTTTGACGACAAACTTTTCAAAGTTTGTCGGCCTATTATAAGGGTTGATCTTTGTGATGCCCTCGAGGATTTTTTCAAGGAAGGCTCTTTTCCTATGGGTCTTTATGCTACTGTTCTTTGTTTAATACCTAAAGTGGAGGATCCTAAAATGTGGAAATATTTCAGACCAATTAGTCTGACCACATTTTTCAGTAGAACATCTCTAAGCTAATTGGCACCAGATTGTCTACTTTTCTCCCTAACCTAATTTTCTACTGAACAAGAGGCATTTGTTAAGGGAATGAGCATACATAATAATACCATGATTGCGCAGGATCTTTCTAGTGATTTGGCAAGTAAGGTCAGAGGTGGGAACATTCTGTTGAAGGTGGATATTGACAAGGCATTCCATATGATGGATCACACTTTTTTGCTAAGTGTGTTGGTTGCTTTTGGGTTCAGGGATGACTTTATAAGGATGATTGAAAGAATCTTGGCCAACTGTCAATTCTCTATATTGGTCCATGGTGTTCTAAGGTTTTTTTTCAAGTCTAATAAAGGCCTAAGACAGGGAGATCCATTATCACCCAGTCTTTTTATTCTTGCTCGGAATTAAATCCTTAATGGTGTAAAGGGGTTATCTCCTGATTATCCTTCAATCAGATATAAAAGCAAAGGGGGTCTAAACTTACTGTGTTTATGATTTGCTGATGACATTATGGTCTTCTACAATGGGCCATCAGTATCTTTCACAAAGATCATGAAGATGATTAGCCATTATGAAGAAATCTTTGGGCAGTTAGTGAATAAGGAAAAATCAAGAATACTTACCTCCAAAAGATTTTCATCTCAGCATGCTAAAAATCTGGAAATGTTATTGGGTTTTAAGCATTGCCATATGCCTTTCAAATATCTGGGATTTGTGATAAACAACACCAAGAGGGTGAGTAACTTTGAAGATCTTATTGTTAAAACAACTAACAAGATTATTGAATGAGATCATAAAGCTCTCTTCTTCGGAAAAAGGCTAACTTTGGTTTAGACAGTACTATTCACCTATCTTACATTCATTATCCAAAACTCTAAAATCCTTAAAACTATCATTAAAAGCCCGGAGATCTTATATAACAAGTTTCTGTGAGGATACAAGACTAACAAAGCTGCTATTAACTGGTGTAAACAGTCGATGCTATGCAAAAGTTATGATGAGGGAGGGTTAAATTTAAGAAGACTGAAGGATATAGTGGAGGTATATTCCCTAAAACGCTGGTTCAACCTGAGAAGATAGGAATCCCTATTGTCAAATCTTATGAAATCCATCTATTTCAACAGTCAATATCCCTTAACTGTCCCCTTAAATCCTAAAATTTATCTCACATGGAAAAGGTTATAGAGAGTGAGAGATAGATCTGAGAAATATATTGTGTGGAAAGGTAATGCTGGTAATGTAGATATTATGATTGATAGATGGTGTTATTCTGAAGCTTTCATCAAATTTACTAGTGAGGAAGACAGATCTCTATATAAAGGCTCTATGGTTAATAGATACTGGGAAGATGACAGGTGGAATACCACCAAACTGGAGATTGTTCTAGATTCTGATTAAATCCAAAATATTCTCAAAACTTTCTTTGACACCACCAACACCGATTCAATCAGTTGGACACTCAATGGAAATGGGCAGTTCTATACTAAAGCTACTTGGTATGAAATCAGAAATAAAGAAATCAAATCAAACCTTTATGCCAGGACGTGGAACAAGATGACTCCCTATAAGTTCTCTTTCATGCTTTGGAGAATCCTTAAGAGCTGGGTGCTGGTTGAATCTGTCATGCAAAGAAGGAACACTCAGTTAGCATCAAAATTCCAAAATTACAGCAATTCAGAAACTATTAAACATGTTTTTATTGACTGTCAAAAGGCTTGGGATATTTGGGTCTACTTCGCGGCTTACTTTAACATATACATTACCAATACTATGTCTCTCTCTCTCACATGGTGAGATCTTGGTATTGGTGTACTAGCAAGGATATTCACTTACGTACCATATTACCATCGATCATAGTCTGGGTAATTTGGTATGCCAGAAACAAAAGCAAGAGGAATGACAATGTTATCAAGTCGGAGGACATGATTGGGCATATTATCTTCATTCTCTCAAGTTTGGACAAAGCTCACCTACTGAATAGTAAGAACTGGGACAAAGATAGTAGGATTGGTCCTTCTATTGGGTGTGTGAACCATCTGATAATGGCTAATGTTCCTGTTTCTTTAAGCTGGGTCTGTCCTAAGCTTGTCGTTTCAAGCTCAACTCAGATGGAGCATGTAATGACTCTGGTGATTGCTATGGTGGGGGTATAGTAAGAGATAACTCTGGAAAGATTATATTTGGGTATGACAGAGTCTACGGTAAAGGTAGTCCTATTATTGTTGAGACTAGAGCCATGCTGGATGGTCTACAAATTTGTTTTGAAAAGGGAATCAATTTGTTGGATATTGAGATTGATTCCCGAATTTTGGCTCAAATGATACTCACAGGAAGAGCTCCATGGTATCTCAAAGTCATTATAACTTGCTGCTATAAATTGATCTCCTCGAACATGAAAGTAATTCACATTTTTAGAGAACAGAATGAAGCAGCAAATTGGTTGGCGAAATTTACTCTCGAATCTAACAAAAACTTGAATTTTAAAGGAAATAGAGTCCATGATAGATTGAGAGCTATTGCCTTTCTAGAAGGTCTAGGTTGTGCTACTTAAGAACCCGAATGATTAGAGAAGGATGAATTTTGCGATATTGAAAGGAAAATGTACCTGTGTGTAGTCTCAAAGGAAGCTTCAAATCAGATGTTTCTTCTTCGTTCATCTAGAAGTAATGCTTCTCCTAGTAAGGAATCATTTCAATTAGAGGTACTTCTTCTGCTAGTAAGATTTCGGTGTAGGGATATGTTAAATATGGATGGATTATGGGGCTTTAGTGGTTTGTGAGAAATTTGGTTATGGCTGATTGAAGAGAGGTTTGTGATTCAAGAGGAAGGTTGAAGAAGAATCTATGGATTTCAGAATTGGGGTTCATTTATTTTGTTTTCGAACTCAAGCTGAATTTTTGAATGTGTATTACTTATAATTGTTTAATAAAGGACTAAAGGTTTAATAAAAAAAAAATCTGCCAAGCTCATCCAAACCCTATTGGAAGTAACCTTGTAGCTTAGCCGAATTTCAACCATGAATAGAACATAAAGATGTATTAATAAAAAAATATTTATCATTGATTTTATTTTACTATTATATTAATTTGATTCTTAGTTTAATTTAATAATGAATAAATACTCTTATTTAGTTTAATATTGTGTTTATCCGAAATTGAGAGATAAAAAAAATAAATTTAAATATAGAAAAGAGCTAAATTTGAAGAGAACAAAAAAACATGCGGACTTGAAAAGAATAAAAAAGGGAAAACAAAGATAGATACATAAATTTTAATCAGAATGGTACAAATTAATTAAATAAAATAAAATCAAATTTTATTATTAAATTCATTAACTATATTTATAATTAATGGGTAATTAATTTTGGTAAATTTTTTTATAAATAAATTTCAAATATATAATCTATTAAATTCATGAATTACAAGTCGCTATTCTCTTTTATAATTAATGGGTAAGAAGAGAATCAAAGTTGGCAAAAAATCGGTATAATAACTCTACTAACCACAAGTGACAATTTTCTTCACATTATTTTAAAAAGAAAATGAAAAAACATTTTTTTAGTTCTCTCTTTTTATCTGAGTTATAACTGCACTAGAGGAGAAAAAAGAGAAGGATCAACGAAACTTAGGGTATCTCAAGACAACGTTTTATTTGTCTTCATTTTTTACTTTTATATTCTTTTGTATATTTTGAATTATATTTTTTTTATGAATGGGATAGCATGAACTAAGATTTATCCCATTGACTTCGATATCTGTAGTATAAAAATACTCATAAAACTACAACAGAAATCACACATTTACAATTTTTGTTCAGGTTTCAACATGCGTTCACCAACAAACGTGGCTCAAAAACTTCGACCCAACAATGGAATAGTCCATGTCACCATTAAGATTACTTTTTCCTCCGATAAGTGTACAAAGGCCGAACCAACAATGTTTTTTCGATGACAACAAGGACATGCAGGATGAAGATTCATTCTTTAACTCCAGACATCTTGTACATAGATCTAACATCCAACTTCCTCAACCATAACATGGACAAGTACAATAGAAATGGATATTCAGATCATCACATCGAGAAATTCAGAAATGATATGATATGATATTGGATGAATGACAAAACGAAGTGTTGAGCCTTCTCAATGACCTTTCGGGGCTACACCTTTACATGGTTCAACAACCTCCAATCGGGGTGCATAAAGATTTTCAAGATGACCGGAGATGATTTTCCACAACCATTTCATAGAATCCAAGGTGATCATATGAGATGGATACTACATTATCCACTTAAAAGGAGACCAAATAAGACGTTACAATAATATATTCAAAATTCTGTAGATAGAAAAAATAACATGCAACACTTCCAAGGCCTAGTAGTAGTTGCAGCTTATCGCTAAAGCATACTTCCATGATCTCTCTGTAAGGCCATCATAAATAAAAATACACTTAAATTTTATATTATATAGAGGTGGAGAATATTTCGAGAGCACAAATCAACAAAGATACAACGCTACCAAACATGTGCCCTTATCCCATTCAAATGTACAATATAATACCCAACTAACAGTGGCTAATTAAATTCAACACCACATCGAGACGCCTCCAAGATCAATGGAGACCGACTATCAAGACCATGGAATAACCAAAATGATAGATGAAGGCTAAAGAACAATTTCAACAATAACAATGGTGCCCACTAACCAAAATGTCATGTCAGGAGACCTTTCACAAAACAAGTAAAAAACTTGGATGTTATCTACGATCATACTAAAAATATGATTACATACTAAAATCCATATAAGATTTTGGACCATAAAGATTACATAGATAACATAAATATTGGAAGTTTCATAATTATTTTAGATATTACACCAGGTATAAAAGAGTGTTGCAAGACCAAGCCCATAATATGATCGATGATGGAAAACTGTCTGAGTTTGTTAAAAAAGAAAACATACATCACTAAAGAGACCCTTCAGTCAAACGAGAGCCTACCCAATGGCATGAGAGACAAGCTTCAGCTGCACTTATTGAACCATAATATCTGAAAAACATCACAATCTTTGAGAAATAAAGGGAAACATATCTCGATATGGATCCTTACAAACATATCTGTAGTCATTTCCGAGGGTGATCCTTTATCTAAAGTAACAAAAACTCACGTAAGTGTCTTGTGGATAATCTAGATTCCCATCACCAGGGGCATACCTCCCCGTACATATATTGCAACTCGTACCATAGTTTTAATATTCTCTGATGATGATTTATGAAAAATAAAAGACCTTATAATGATGTAGTCTTTATCATAGTAGAGTTGGTAGGAGTAGCAATCAAACATGTTATGATTTACACCAAAACCTCCATCAATATCATTTACAATAGAACATATGATAAGATAAGGGACACACTTGTCCTCATACTAACTGACCGATTTCACCAGTGCGGATACCAACATCTTGAGATAACTCACACTCGGTGTTACTCTTAGAAATGCCAAATTATAGAACATGATGTGGTGTTTATTTATGATAGTGGAAGTCTCACCCTCCCTATAAAATTATTTAAGCATATCATAGCTAGATTAAATGCATGATATCATCTTCACATTCTATCAGTGTCTCTGATACCCGATCAACGAAGGATCAAAGGAAACTAAAATATCTCCCATTAATACTACCCAGCTTCCCTCGCCCACAAAAAATTGCAACTAACGGGGGACTTGGTCGTATTGGAAAACATGGATTATTCAAGAGAAGACCCACGCCTCATTGAACCGGAAGACAAAGTCAAATGCATAACGATGGAAGTAACCAGCATTACAGATTGGTCGTAACTTATCAACCACATTAAGATACTTATGCATAAGAATGATCATGAACACATAATTTTTATCATGGAAAAAATTACTATATTGCTATAAGGCGGTGCCCTTCGGATTGAAGAACATATGATCCATCTATCAACTCCTTATTAAAAAGGTATTTTCCATACATATAGACCATAACATACATGTTTACTTCGAAGACATGCATGTCACCAGCATCTGACTTACTCTTGCTTGAGACGGTCGTCAATAATATCTCATTTGAGCTTACTAAAATTTGAGTTTTGAATTCTCCCCTCAAGTGAAGGGGTGAAGTAACGAGTCCAAGTTTGTACCTTCAAAACATAAATTGGTTGTGAGAGAAGGGTTTTATAAGAAGATCAAAGATCTGATCATGCGAGGGTACATAACGGATATCACGTGTACCTTGAAGGACTTGACCCATAACAAAGTATTGATAGAATTCTATATGTTTCGTACGTGTGTGAAAAATGGGATTAAAAGCCAACAAACTTGCACTAATTTTATCATACTAGATAACTGAAGATCGGAGAGAAATTACTTTGAGTATGTATAAACTGTAACAAGATGAGTTCCATATAAAAGTTGACAACACGCGATACTCAGATTTTGTACTAGACTTAGTAACCATGTTGTGCTTCTTTGAAGACCATAAGACCAGAATATGTCTAAAAAATACACAATATCCACCCATAAAATAACAGTTATTCGGTGGAGAAATCCAATTGACATTAGTAAATCTATTAAGTTGAAGGTCATGGCTTGACTTGATATGGAGACCTAATAAAGAATATTTGATAAGTATTGATTAATTATGCTTTGATACCTTGTTAGATGCAGGAGTGGCTCGCCATCATATAGTGAAAAGACAAATTTGACATGTATATGAATGGATCAATGATTTACAGCGAACGACCATTCGCTTGCAAGTAGTCATGTATGTATTTGTATGTGTTAAATAAAATCCACTACTATATCGATGCACTTCAGTGCCTAGGAATAAGTGTAGACTTCCCATGTCATTTAGAGAGAACATAGAATTGAACCTTTGAATGAACTTGTGTAAGTAGATAGGTTGATTATCGATGACAAGTAATTCATCGACATAAACCATTAGGATAAGTATAACATGTTTTGATACATAGAAAAATATTGAACAATCAACTATAGAATTTATAAACTCCCATAAAAGTAAAATGTCCCTTAGCTGCAAGTGACATGCCCTAGAGCCCTATTTCAACCCATAAATAGTCTTGTGTAGCTGATACATATGATATAAACTCTTAAGATCCTTAAAACTAATGCCAATTGCAAAAAGGTTCCTCTAAAGATTGATCTTAAGAAGGCTTTTAACAGCGTCTGATGGCACCTCATTCTGGACATTCTGGTAACCATGAATTTCCCTGACAAAATGATGAATTGGATCATCAAATGTATATCCTCCCTCACTTACTCCATTATTATCAATGGGGACCCCCATGGTAATTTCAAAGGTAGAAAAGGTATCCGACAAGGAGACCCGGTCTCCCCTTTCCTCTTCGTTCTGGTCATGCAAGTCCTCTCATGTATTCTTAAGGAGAAGAGCTCTGACAAAAATTTCAAATTCCACTGGAAATGCCACAAACTTAAAATCACGAATCTTTGTTTCGTATACGATCTCATGATTTTATGTCATGGGGATGTTAAATACCTTCTCCTTATTAAAGAGGCTCTGAACGACTTCTATTCTCTTTCCGGAATCAAAGTCAATGCTTCTAAAAGCCACATCTTCCTCTCGGGCATCAATCAATCTCTGAGAGCTGATCTTCTCTCTATCATGGGATTCCCTGAAGGATCCCTCCCGGTCAAATATCTGAGAGTTCCTCTCCTCACAGGGCGTCTTACCCATACAAACTATCATCCTCTTCTTCACAAGATTACCACTAGAATTGAATCTTGGACTTCCAAACATCTGTCCTACGCAGGTAGACTCCAACTCATTAAATCTGTTATCTTTGCCGGACAAGTTTATTAGTCCTCCATCTTCATTGTTCCTTCCAGGATCATTAAAGAGCTTACTCAATACCTTTGTCGTTTACTCTGGTCGGGGTCCGCCATGAAGACTCATGGGGCTAAAATAGCCTGGTCCAAAATTACTTCACCCACGAAAGAGGGCGGCCTTGGGATTCTAGATCTCAAAATCTGGAATCAGATGGTTGTCCTCAAGAATCTTTGGTCTATTATCAGTAATAATCAAGACTCGATCTGGAGTGATTGGATTAAAATAGAAAAAATAAAAAATAAAAACTTATGAGACCTTTCCTTTGGATCCTCCCCCTCTTGGATCTAGAGAAAAATCCTCCGGCTTCGGCCAGTGACCAGCAATTTGTACAGGATGGCTATTGGGAATAGTTCAGGTACATTTTTTTGGTTTGACCCTTGGATTCTCCCCACCTCTCTGGTGACGCACTATGGCTCTAATATCATTGATGACTCCAGACTTGGGAAGAACCTCAAAGTCTCTGATATTATCCTCAATGGCAACTGGAATTGGCCATCTACACTCTGATCCGCCAGGGCTAAATTTCAAGCTAAGCTCATGAAGATCAACATTCTCATTCAAACCCTCCCTCCCCCTATCACCTCCGCTCAAGACGTCTATTAATGGAATGCAAAAGCTGGATGCACCAAGTTACTATCAAGGAAACCTACAATGTCATTCGCAAACCAAACCTAGCACTGGGTTGGGCCGGGTTAGTATGGAATAAATACAATATTCCACGTCATTCTTTCATCCTCTGGCTTGCTGTCCAAAACAAACTTTCCACTCATGATAAGTTGCTCAGTTGGAATTACAATACCCCGACTGACTGCATTCTTTGTAACTCTGCTCTGGAACCTCAGATCACCTTATGTTTGACTATAGTTTCTCTCAGAGCATTTGGACCAATGCCAGTTCTAAATTGGGATTCCCTTTAATTGCTTCTAATTGGCAGTTTTGGATTAATAAGGCGTCAATTTGGTCTCAATCTCGAAACCATACCCTTCGGCGTACTTGTGTCGGTGCGATTACCTACCACGTCTTGAAGGAGAGGAACTCAAGAATTTTTTGTTCCCTTCCGGTCATCGCCTCTCTGGTCTTTCATCGAATCTTCTCCGATCTTCAGTTCAGGTTCCATAGCTCCAATATCTGTTGGCCTCAGGAATTGTTTTATTTCCCCTACTCATTTCCCTTCTTATTGCAGGTACTCCTACTTCTGACTAAGACCCTTGGATTGGGATTTATGGAGGTCTTCCTATGGAGCTCTCATCTGGTCATTATAAGGTCTCTAATTGCAAAGTGATGATGTCCACACTATCTCTTCTTTGATTATTACTCTCTATGTCGTTACGTTGTTATCCCATCTATATTATCTCGGCTACTTAGTATTTATTTTAGTCTGTTACCTATCTTTGTATCTCATCGGGGTATGCCCCAGGTATCTGTATGAACACTCTATTTTATTTTAATATTTTTATTCACAAAAAAGATCATTAAAACTCTCAGGTTGAACCATAAACACTTTCTCAATGATCATTCCATTAAACAAAATGTTATTTATATCTGACTGCCTAACATCTCATTCTTTGGACACTATTAGAGTTAAAATGAACTTAATTATATAAACCTTGACCATTGGAGTGGATGTTTTAGTGAATTCAATACATGGAGTCTAGTAGAAGCTTTTAGCCACTAACCTAACCTTTTGGCACTGAATAAAGCTGTATGAGCTATATTTTACCTTGTAGAGCCATTTTCACCCTACTAAATTCATGGTATATGACTGAGGTACTAGAGACCATGTCTAATTTATCATCAATGTAGTATATTTGGATCAAAAGATACTTCATAAACTCTAGTAGGTTCTTTGTACTATTTTGTGTGAGTGGTAATGATAAATGAGTTTATAACCTTAGGTTTAAAGATCTATAAATTAGGCTTATTTATCATAGGATGTTTGTTGGATATAATATATGGTTGGGTTGGGTTATTTCGATTAAAAAAGGTAAGTCTACGAATAAACAAAGTGCCTATCTAGGATCTATGGTTTTTTGTTTTTTGTGTAGATTTGTGTGAACAGTGGCTATTTGTTGGATGTTTATTTGTATGTGAAATATGGTTGTCTATTTTTTGTGATTGTATGTGTATATTATGGGTATTCTATGAAGAGTCAATGGTAGTATGATTCAATAGTTGTTATTGCTTTAATGTAGGTTCTGTTTCTAATAGTATGTTCAACGGAGTCACAAAGCTGTCCTAAAAGAGAGCTTGGCCTTGGCTTTTCTATAACAAAGTAACTACTTATAAATAGTTGACTATGATGACTAGGTAGCCAATGAGACATATACACACTTTTAGGTACCTTAGTATCAAGAAGCCCTATAACATAGGAAAACTCACTCTTAGTGAATATAATATTCATTAAGATATAAACCTTACTAGTAAAACTGTGGAATATATACCCCTCATTTACATAATTATACCCTAGAAAACACACACTTAGTAGAGTAATATTTGAACTTATGAGGCTAATAAGGACTCAAACATGAAAACAATCACATTAAAATATCTTTAAGAATATGAGATTAGATTTACTATAAAATAGTTTTTAAGAGGGAGTGTTATAATTTATGAAAATAGTGGTAACCTACATATGAAGTACACATCAAAGAGGAAATAATCTGACCATAATTTGTAGGGTAGTTTTGATTGAGCTAGAAGTCCAAGACATGTCTCAACGATAAGCTTGTGTTTCTTTAATGATCTACTATTTTAAGCATAATTGTAAGGACATGATGTTATGAGTTGTATGCATGAATCCTCAACTATAAGTATAAAAGATCTAAACTTCCCTCCCCAATCAGATTGAAATATTTTAATTTTCCTATCAAAATGACTTTCTACAAAGGTTTTAAACTTTTTTTTTATAAATGCATGGGTGCCTTATTTTTATAATTTAAAGAATATAGCCATATGTACCTCGTATAGTTTTGCTAAAAATATAGTAATTATAGCCTGATGAGATTATAGGGGAGTTGGCCCCAAAAAATCTGAGTGAATTAAATCAAGTACAATAGCTGAATGTGAGTAAGAAGTAGAATATGGTAATGAGTATGGCTTGCCTAATTGGCAAACATCACATAAAACCATTTAATTGCTCGAAAAAGGGTAAATTATATTGATTTAATATAATAGAAAGTACTCCACTTGAAGGATGAGCCAGCTTCATGTGCCACATTCGTTTTAAGGAATTAGAGTTATTAGATAATACTGAATGAATCTTAGTAGGAAGAACTTGAACACTAAAAATATTAGGCTGGAAATCACACACCTTAGGCTTAGATAAACTAGAAACAAATGGTTATTCCATCATGTAAAGTTCATTTTCATTTATGTATATAAGTAGGATCCACTAAATAGGAATAATTATGAAATTCAAGATAAGCAAGATTATGTAGGGGTTAACTGATAAACTAATTTTTATTTATCTTATGAACATGTAAAGTATTCTTTAGATTGATTAACTTAGATATTGTGGTAGAGATGTTAGAATTACCTTAAGTGTTTAATACTCTACTTCTTACCACTACCAACAATAACATTTTTTGTACTTGTACATTAAAATTTCTGGCTCATTAGGTTAGGAGTGCATGTGACATGGTGGCTAGCACAACTGTTAACATACCAGGCAATACTACCTCCACTTTGTTCCTGAGATGCTAGGAAGGCTTTCTGTTCAGAATCTCATATGTTCTGATCAATTAGTTCTTGACTCATAAATGTATGATAATATATGAAATAACAATAGTCACCACCTTGACCATACTTTCCACAAATCTGAAAATTTGGCTTGTTAGAGGTTTATCTTCCACCTCTTTAACCTCTAAAGTTACCTCTTCATATGTAACCATTAGAGTAATTATTACTGTAGTTGTTTCTACCTCTGCATCATGTGTCTCGATCTCTCAGAAATTCAATATTTTGACCACTAGAACTGTTGTTGTTGTTGTTGTTTGTTATGCTATCATTTTTATTGGTTGAGTTCTTTGTTGTAGCTAGGCTAAGATTAGCCATACTATGCTGCAACTTGTTTAGTTTCTCTAACCTACTCTAAAAGGTTAAGAATCTAACGTGTAAATCTAACTAATTCTATAATTCATTTTCAGCTAAGCTGACAACGATATGTGTGTAGTCAGATTAAAGACATTCCAAAATCTGTGACATTAGACAATCAATATAAATAAATGAACCAATAAGATCTAAGTTATTAACAAGGCTCTTCATTTTCCCTAGGTACTCATCCATTTGGGAGTTACTTTTCCTTGTCTTCTATAATTATGCTTTAAAATATATAATCGTAGATCTTGTTTGAGACCCACTGAGCCTAACAGTAGCATCCCACAACCCTTTGGAGGTTTTTTCCTCCATTAATTAAGTTGAAACTTCTTAAGTCATGGTGATGTAAAGCCACCCTATAAGCAACTGGTCTTTAGCTATCGAATAATCATGTTTACTATTTTCACAACATTTTCATTAGGCCTATTGATTATCTTGGGAGAACATAATTTGTCACCATTAATAAAGCCTCTCAGCTTGTTTCCTCTAATAACTGGCAAGACCATAGTCTTCTAAAGAAAAAAATTGTTTTCGTATAACCTTATATTGTAAATTTTTTGGTTCATTTGCAAGTGCTCGTTTGAGAGAAAATTTTCAGCTTCAAGATCCATGGATTTTGAGCTCAACGATCGAAAGTCCATGTTTGCCATTGAAGCAAATCTGTTATGGTACCAAGTAAGAAGTAATAATGAAATAATATATTTAAGTTTTTAGCTTTTCAATGAATATTATTATTATTCTTTATGATTATTTATTGTTTACAATGAATACTACATAGTTGTATGAGGTGTACAATGGGTTACATATGGATCTTCAATAAGTACAACATTATCCTAGTTTGTATTATGTATGAATGGAATATATGAGTTGTAATATAGAACATTCAAAACATTTATAATATATAATTATAAGACTATTTTGCACTTGGATCTTTAATTGTGTAGGGTTGAGGCTTGTATGGGATTAGTTTATGAGTGTGACCCGATATGTGAAAATACAGTGTGCTTTGGTTGGATTTAGCAAAACACACGTAATACAACTAAAAAACCCTAAACACTTCTCAGTACCCAAAGTAATTCTCTTATATATCAAACCACACACAATATCTTTCTTATCCAAATCTTCTCTTTACTTTTACCTGAGGCACTCGTCGATTCTTCTTCAATCGAGCTCACTACCGTATGAGGGATGACTTTAACAAACTTTAACAAATATTTCTTTTGCTTATATTGTTGGGATAAACACTATATTAAGTATATGCTCAAAGTAACTCCCCAAACTTTTAAATGTGTTTTCTATATTAATTAGATTTTATATTAACTAAGTCTTCTATATTAATTATGTTTTCATATTAAATGAATCTTCTCAATTAATTAGATTTCATTTTAATTGAGTATTCTACCTTAATTAGATTTCCTATTAAGTTTCTTAATTAAAAGATTATGAATTTTCACATCTATAAATAGAAAAAAATATTATTTTACAATATGTGATTAGACAAAACAAAAAATATTCAAAAAATAACCTTATAAAAATGTAATGAAATAATAAAAAAAACACTTGAACCTACATTTTTAGATTTACAATTTTTGTAAATTCAAAAAAAAATTCTAAAAAAAAACAATTGAGTGCCTGCTATCTGAAAAAACTATTTATAATCTCTTATATATAATTTGTGCCAGCTGTTTGCGAAGGTAGGATATCGTTAAGTACATGTGATCAAATATTCGAAGCGTGGGTAATATTATAATTATAAATTATCTACTTTTCAATAGTAGAATTTTGATGGTAATTTTCAAAAGATCTCATCTAATCAACACATAACTAAATTTGCTTTTTCATTCTATCAACGACGAGTACGTTTGCTTTGACGCTGGCCACAAAAACTAATTCTACACGTCGGTATCTTATACCAACTTATTTTGTAGCTCATTTGGGTGCCAGCATTTAGTGTCCAAATATATAGGAACATTAATATTGAACAGATATAATACAATAAAATTGGTTGCACGAAGGATTAATTTGTAATATAAACCCCAAGCTAGAAGAGTTTAGAAACATATTATATGATATATAAATGTCTAGATATATAGTTTAGAAAATATAAAGAAAACATAAATAAAAGATACCATATTACATATTATAAGTAACAAACAGCTAAAAAGATTGGATTCGTTTAAAATCAATATTACTCCAACCTGTAAAACTAAACTGATCCGCTTTATAGTTAAAGAATCGAAATGAAAACCGAACATTTTATAGTTTAGAGTGGTACCGGGTCTTATCGCAATCGTAATTGTGGGGACAATTGGAGTTACGTCTCTTATTTTGGTCCATCAGATGCATCAAACAAAATATCTAACTTCAATCAATTGTTATGCTTTTTCACCCAATCACTCTAATTCGACCGACCTCGGTTTAAGGGGAAGCCAACGGAATTTAGGAGATCCTTTTCCACTAAACCACTACTTAAAAATATCTTATTTAAGATTAAAATTTAAATCAATTAGGATATTTTTTCGAAAACTATGGAACTTAAGGTATCCATTTTTTAAAACAAAATATTATATTAGTATTTTTTATGAAAGAATAATAATAATAATAATAATAATAATAATAATAATAATAATAATAATAATAATAATAATAATAATAATAATATCTTTTTGATAAAATAATTATATTTTGATCCTTTTAAAAAATAAGTAAAAAATTAAATAAAATTGGATGATGAAACATATTTTTTGTGCGTTTATTTTTATCTATTCGCAAATTGTTGGGTTGGTGTTTAGCTTGTTACAAATCCTATGAAATAATATATGCATGACAATACTATCGGTCTGAAAAATTGGCTTTGACCACTGAGAAAGAGGTTTGGAAGTACTTAGGCTAGCGAACAACATAAAAGATCTAGGATGTGAAATTATGGCTGAAATATTCCTCCTTATATAGGACATGTAAATCAATCGTATCAATGAATATATGTTCTTTTTACAACCTGTATTCGCAGTCTTTTGATCATGAGTACAACTTTTTTAATATGTCTTTCATCCTTTGAAAGGAATGATACCTCTTTCAAGAAAATGGCCCATTGGTTTTGCAAAGATATAGAGTACTGAGGCACACTAAAAATTATGCGAATATAAAAGTTACCATAGGTATTCTCCCAGTTGGACACAGTTCGAATCCGGAACCATGTTACCATACACAGGTAAGAAAATCATATAATCTTTTGGAGGGGGCAAGTCCTCGACATTCTTATAGACTAACTCATTTGAATTCTTGGCAGACGAACGACGATCTCCTGGCCCACCACTTCCAACTCCAGAAAGTCTCTTTGCAGTTTCTTCGTACTTCTGACGAGCAAGTGCGGCCTGATGCTGTCTTCGAACCTCTTTCTTTGAGATCTCCTGATTAGCCGACCTGAGATTCGGCCTTGTTCTCTCCTCCTCCTCATCCTCGTTGAACGAGTAAGAAACATCTCTCACAGCTTTAGAGCACTTCCTTGTCAGAACTTCTCGATTCTGGTGCCAAACAATGACTGTATCTGCAAGTAGAAGAGAGAAACGCCTGATTTTTGGATTATTAGTCCATATATTCTTTAAAACGCATGTCGGAACCCAAGGAAGGACACATTGAAAACCATATATTCTTTAATCCGTCTATCATTTATAGAATCAATTATAAAACCAGACTCCGGGAATTCAATACCAATCCCGGACCGAGCTGATTTCGTTACATATCTTACTAATTGAGGTGCTTCCTACTGAATCACAGAAACAGCTGTAAGCCTCATTTAACTTCTGTCTGGGCCTTAAAGCACTTATGACTGCATTATGAGCCTTGAGAAGAACCTCATAAGCCTTGCTTTGTTCAGGATCGGCTTCGATGAGATATGTCCTAGCGATGTTTGAGCAATAATTATTGTATTGGCAGCCAACTACGCATATTATTACACTAGCCGCGGATCATAATGAAGTAAATTATCATCGCTAGCTGCAGGAAGCATGATTGCAAACTTCCTTCCACTCTGGAATATTGGCATATAACTCTAGTATAGCTTTCTGAGTCTCATGAGTGAGAGAAGAATGGGTAACTTTCATCTCTTCGTCTATTACGGTCTCAAGCTTTGGAACTACAACATTGTTCATGACATTAAAAACGAGATAAGAAGCTTTCTTGACATTCAAAAGCTCACCAACATCCTTAACAGCAAAGAGGTCAGACAAACCATTGGATAGGTCACCAAGGTGGAACACAGCATTCTGAAGTTTTTTGGTCCACAACTCCAAAAGGTTTCCTTTATTATCCAAAAACGGGAGAGTATACTCCATCAACCTGGGATTTTCCTTTAAGATAGTAATTATTTAAATAATATTAAAGTAAAAAAATTTCGCCCCCTTACCTAAAATATATGTTTCATAATTTTTTTAAGGTAATAATTATTTAAATAATATTAAAGTAAACATTTAAGATAATAATTGTTTTTTATGAATGTTTTAAATTTAAAGTCTAAAATATTGGTAGAAAAAATTTAATTTAAAAATTAATATGTTGACTATTTTTAAGAAACGTTTTAGATTAAAAGTCTCGGTGAAAATTTTAATTTATAAAAACTTGGATTATGGCTATTTTTAAGCAATAATTTAAGTTAGAAATCTTGAATATTTTTAAAAAAATTTAAGTTGATATTTATAAATGGTTTGATGTAGTCTCGAGCGATTGATTTTGTAAGTATTCTCAAATTTTTTTTGTCATAATTTGTTTTGATTTTATATTCGTTTAATCTTTCTAATTAATTATGTTTTATCTCTTGTTTTATCTCTTATTTTGATATCTCTTATTTTGATTTAGAAAAAGATAGTGAGTTGCTGCTTATGAATTATGAATGAGAGACGATATTTAAATCAAAGATATTAAAGATATTAACGAAAAGAGGGAAAAGGAAGAACACGATCCGAAGAAGCTTCACCAATTTAATTTTTCAAGGTAGGTATATCTTTTTGTTTTCTTTTGAAATTTTATTATTATTTTGATCTTGAAATCAACATTTTTTTTATCTGATTTGTGGTGTGAAAATACATCTACTTAGTTTTAGATAGCAAAGTTTTATTTACTCAAATCATATTTTTTAATTATTTTCTAAAATATATTTTAAATAATCATTTTCATTTTATTTGTATATATATATATATATATATATTTTTAAATAATTTCTAATTACTAATATATTAAGATTCTTTTTTATAAAATACTTTTTTTTAATTTTTAATCGGTTTAAAGACAATATATATGGAAATATTTGTTAGTTTTTTTAAATTAAAATTATATATTTATATTATAAATTATGTTTAATACATATTTATATTAATTTTATATAATTTTTACATAAAATTTTGATTTTATCTATTTAAAAAATATTTTTTATATACAAAAATTGAATTTATTTCCATCAAATTTTCAAAAATATATTTTATACATTTTTCATGTATCTTTTAAAATATCTTTTATATATTAAATGATTTTGTTATATTTTATTTTTTAAAATATCTTTTAAAAATAATATATTAATAATCTATGTGTTAAAAATATCTTTTAAAAATAATATATTAATATTTTCATCTATGTGTTAAAAATATCTTTTATATAAGAAAATTTATTTATTTTCATCTATTTTTTAAAAATATATTTTTATATCAAATTTTATTTACTTTTAATTAAATTTTAAAATATCTTTTTAAGATATTAAATCTGGTTTTGTTATATTTTATTTTATATATATTTTAAAAATAATATATTAAGATAGATTAAGACTTATTTTTAAATATATATATATATATATTTATATGTATAATATGATATTATTATTTGTAGACTTATAATAGAGCTATATTTTCCTAAAAAACAAAGGAGTAGTGTTTGGTTCTTCAAGTAGCTCGAGTAATAATAATATGATTCATCCGGTTACCTCTATATCAAGACCTATATCAAGACCTAATGATGATAGTGTAGAATTTCATTTGAATTAATATATTGTGAGTGATCCGGGACTACGCTAACTTATTGAAAATTATGATAGTAATGTTAGAGATAAAATTCGACGAAAATTTTAGCCCCCTACTTCAATCCGCCACTGGCAGTGGCGGCGGATCTAGGAATTGAAGTAAGGGGGCCAAAATTCTACCAAAATTCTAGTCGAATTTTATCTCTAACAATATTATCAGAATTTTCAATAAGTTGGCGTAAGTTGGCGTAGTCCACTATATATTCATTCATTCAAATGAAATTCTACACTATCATCATTAGGTCTTGATATAGAGGCAATCAGATTAGGATGAATCATATTATTATTACACGAGCTACTTGAAGAACCAACACTATTCTTTTGTTTAATTATATATATATATATATATATATATATAACAATAAATCTTAATGTATTTTAATATATTATTTTGGGTGAGTTCTTAAGAGGTACATCAAATATATCAAAATTCTTGTTACATACAAAATATTTTCATAATTCCAGTGTATAATATTTTTGATACTAACACTGTATCTTATCAGAATTAACCAAACTAAGGCCCACTAAAGAAGAATTTATAATTATTCTATATATCTTATTGGAAATAACCCTATTATTTTTAAAAGATATATAAAATAAAATAGAATATAACAAAACCAAATTTAATATCTTAAAAAGACATTTTAAAATTTATATAAAAGTAAATAAATTATTTTATAATTTTTTTAAAAAATAGATGAAAATATTAATATATTATTTTTAAAAGATATTTAAAAAAATATAACAAAATCATTTAATATATAAAAGATATTTCAAAAGATGAGAAATGAATAGAAATAATTTCAATTTTTTATATAATTTTTTTTGTTTAAATAGATATAGATAAAATCAAAATTTATGTAAAAATTATATAAAATTAAAATATATAATTTGTATTAAACATAATTTATAATATAAATATATAATTTTATTTTAAATAAACTTTAAACTAAGTAAATGTATTTTCACTTTCCTAAACCACAAATCAGATGAGAAAAAATATATTGATTAATAAGTGTTTTAAGATCAAAATAATAATAAAATTTCAAAAGAAAACAAAGAAAAATATAAATACCTTGAAAAAATAAATTGGTGAAACTCTTTCGGATCGTGTTCTTTCTTTTCCCCATTTTCTTTAATTTCTTTCATCGAAATATAATCCCGTTCATATGCAGCAACTCATTATCTTTTTCTAAATCAAAGTAAGAGATAAAATATAATTAATTAGAAAGACTAAACGAATATTAAATCAAAACAAATTATGGCAAAAACAAATTGAGAATACTTACAAAATCAATCGAGTTCTAATATTCTAGAGATTAAGATGCTCGAGACTAAATCTAACCATTTATAAATATCAACTTAAAATTCTCTTTTAAAATGTTCAAGATTTCTAACTTAAATTATTCCTAAAAAAATAGCCATAATCTAAGATTTTGTAGATTAAAATTTCCACTGTTATTTGAGACTTTTAATCTAAAAAGTTTCTTAAAAATAGTCAACATATTAGTTTTTAAATTAAAAAATTTCTACCATTATTTCAGACATTAAATTTAAAACATTCCTAAAAAACAATTATTATCTTAAATTTTTACTTTAATATTATTTAAATAGTTATTACCTTAAAAAAAATTATAAAATTAGTGGAGTAGAATTGTTACTTTAATATTATTTAAATAATTATTACCTTAAAAAAAATTACAAAATATATATTTTAGTTAAGGGGGCGTAGAATTTTTATTTTAATATTATTTAAATAATTATTACCTTAAAAAATTATAAAATATATATTTTAGGTAGGGAGGCCTACGCCCCTCGGCGCGGGCCCCAACGTAGATCCGTTGTACATGACCAATCAATCCCACTCACCAAAAACTTTTTAATTCTTTTTTTCCCCTACTATATGTCTTATAAAGTACTATTAAAAAAGTCATTGTTTATTTTTAAATCTAAAAATCGTGAAGATATTTCAAAATATTATCAATGAACAACGAACAAAATACATACTAAAAATAAATTGTATATTTATTTAAGTTGTTCATGTTTAGTTACCTAAAATCTGAATAAAATAAAACAAATACGTTGTTTTTGTTCTCGTTTACCTATATATTTATTACAATTGAAATTTTTTTTAAAAAACAAAAGAATCCCCTAAAATATGCTTAAGAAAGGCGTAAATTTTATGAGTTCTCTTTTGATTGACTGAAATCCTAGACTCTATTGAGATTTTGTAATCATATATATCGTCTAACGAATTTTCGGTGAATCGTTTAGATTTGTCTCTGAACCTCAACCTGAAGCAGAGTTCGAAACTTGAACCAATGGAGGAGCTAGTTGGTTTCTTAATATTTTCATCCCACAAATCGTTTGTGGGAGAACTTTTTTATGTAGTCGAGATAAATACTTTAAGCAATTTAATTTAACTACTTTTCGGTTTGTTATTTCCATCATATTACTAGGAGTTTCGAGAAGCATATTGTTATTGACCGGACAATGTCTGAGTTGCGGCCTAATGAAGTGATAATCTGAACAACCAGTTGACCGGACAATGTCTGACCGGACGATTTTCAGGTAGATAATAACTTAACAAATCGTCGACGAGCCTCAACGAATTGCTAAAGAACGTGGTCTTTTTTGTAGCGATGGGAATGAAGACTGATAGATCGCGGGTACATTTGATACCAGTTCTCCCAACCACGGACAAACAAACTTAACGTTGTGGAATAGATTTGACTCATCCCATTCAACCTAAATATTGTATAGTAGAATTGAAAATTTTAGCACACAACCTCATGGCACAAAACAAGTTACTAACATACAGAGAGTGTATAATCGAAAATACTTCAACTAATAAGACTAAACAAAACATACCTTTATGTCAAATTATTTATCTTATTTGGATATTCGTCTATTTACGTATATACGCACGAGTGACGACTTCTTCAAATTTACTACTTAAACTACATGAAGAAGCTGCCACAAAGAATTAGCCCAATGGATAAGATCTACAACTTGAGCGGATGATACGGTGCCCATAAACCAGCTGGTTTGAGACGAATCTTCAGCTTCAAAAGCCATTTTGAACCGAATACCAACACACCACTGTACATGCCTAGATTTTACAGCATAAGAGGCTCTCACACAAAATTCGGGCGTAGTCGCCCATGGATAATAGACGACCGCAAATATTTGTCTTCTTACAGCCATTTTCGCAGCTTCAATTACTATTTCAGCCCACACTTTCCTTTTCAAGTCTACCTCATTAATATATCTCCTCGCAAAAGCATTCGCGTAAACCTGGAACAGAGACTCACAACTTATACCTACGAGATTCCACTCGTTTGCATACTCGATGCCTTTCTTAGATCTATGTATCCCGACAGAAATCTCTCCATTATCTGCTTTCATAAACACTACAAAGTCATTGGCCACCAATTTTTTACTAGTTACAAAATTACTCCACCATGCAGTCAAAAGATGTTGCTTAGGGTTTATCTATAGATATGTCTGAATGTCTAAATCTCTCCATGAAGATTCGTCATTTGAAGCTATTGAACCGGAAGATGAAGACTATACTCCAACTTTAGAAAATAAAGTCCGCACACTAGCGCAGAACGGAGAAACCCCTTACATTATTAGCATTTGACGGGGTCAATGTTTTGTAAAATGAATGAGGTTCCTCATTTATATCAATATTGCAACTTCCATTATCATCATCTACATAACTAGTTGAATTACCCACTGCTGATAGAATCAAACTCAGTTTGGCATAAACCTTGTCGGTTTCAGCATCAACCATGTACTTAAGAGCTTAAACCTAACATAGGATAGACGTTGGAATTCATAAATAAACAAAATCTACATTGCCATAAACATTTTCTACTTGGCCCTGAGGGAAATAAAACACATTTGAATACAATTGTGGTAATTTAACCATACTTCCAGCACAAGCTCGTTATAGATCAGGATCTAAATAGCTTCACAGCTCAATTCTTTAGGGGATTCATTTTGTTTTGCAAATTCTCTTCCTTTTTGGTCTCTATACTACAAAACATGAAAATTAAATCTTCGTGATTTAGCATAGATTTTTACTATTTTTACTACAAATCAAGAATTTTGAGTGGAGATAAGATCATTTTGCAGATTATCATGTTTTTAACAGTATAAATCTTGATCTCCCTTATTGGTTCCTTTAAAATTAAACATGACAATATACAAATTCAGTGATTTTTTTATTTTTATAGAGAAATCAACCTTTTTTTTTCTGGTAATCTGAGATAAAGCATGAAAATTTGAAAAACTCAGAGAAAATATTTATTGTTGGTGAAAATCAATTGAAAATTCAAACTACAACATCGTAAGAATGAAAGATAAACTGTTTATACTTTGCACTTATATTTGCAACCAAGATTTCAGTTGATACTATTGTTAATCGGTTTGAGAAACAGAGGTCTTCATGAATATATCATACATTTTGTTAACATTCAATTATAGATTAAAGATTGTAACTAAGAAATTAACCCAAAACAAAAGCTTACAAAAAACAAAAAGAGATTCCAAGAATCTTACCGCTCATCCACTAAAATAATATTCTTTTAGCAGAACAAAGAACTCAAATTGTGTACCAAAATGGAGATTTTTACTATATATAAATAGATAAAATAAAAAAAACTTTTGATATTATCCTTCGGCTTAACTAGGAATGTCGCACAAATCAAGGTTGCGAATTGTTTGCCAAAAACAAAAAAGATAAAATTAAAAGATTGTTAGGAAAAAAAATGGAGAGAAAATTAGATCCCCGAAACAGCAACACTTGAATAAAAAATATGTATTGTTTTCAGTCTGTAACATTCGAAACAACACGTGATCCATTAAGTTCTTTTGTAAACATATCGTCTAATTGTTCTCATGTTTTGACATATTTTTGACGAATGAGATTTTGTTAAATCTTTTCATGGATAAAATGACAATCAATTTCAATATGTTTTATTCTTTCATGAAAGACACGATTAGACGCGATGTATAGTGTCCCTTCATTATCATACCATAACTTGGCAGACATGGTAGTCTTTACGCCAATATCATTCAACAATTATAAAATTCAAATTATCTCACAAGTAGATTCAGCCATAGATCTATATTCAGCTCCAAAACACGATATGGATACAATATTTTGTTTCCTACTCTTCTAAAATACCAAATTACCCCTTATAAAAACACAGTAAACCAGTGGTTAATCTAAATCAGCTTTAGATACAGTCCAATCTGCATCCACAAAACATTCTATCTTAGTATGACCATTACGTCCATACCATAATCCAAGTCCATAAGCTGATTTTAAATAACACGAGATATGTTCAAGTGCTTCCCAATGATTAGCCGTTAGTGATGACATAAACTGACTCACAATACTAACTAGAGATGCAATGTTTGATCAAGTTACTGTAAGGTAATTAAGTTTTCCCGCGAATCGATGATATCTAGTTCATCAAATGATTTCCCATAATCTTTTAGTATCTTAAAATTAGGCACCATAAGTGTATTACATGCTTTTGCTCCTAATTTTCATGTTTCCATCAATAATTCTAAAACATATTTTCACTACGATAGAAAGAATACCTTTCTTGATTCTTGTTATTTCCATTCCAAAAATAGCTTCAATGGTCCTAAATATATTATTTGAAATTTTCAATGCAAAAATGTTTGAAGTAAAGAAATGTATTTACTGTCACTCTCAGTAATACATGGTTTTGCAGAGCGTTTATGAAATATAGAATGATCACAACTATTCTTCTTTAATCCAAATTCAATGAGTGCCCCACTAATAAGATCAAATGTTTAAATTCAGGATAAAAATATTTAAGAGATGCTAAAGATGGATGACCAATACAACAATGCGCTTCAAATGAAGATTGAACACCAGAAATCACAATGGAATTATTAATATGTTTATCGAGATAGTAGAGACTTTCGAACTTATGTCTTTTACCAATAATTATTTTCGTCGTAAGATCCTCAAATAAATAATAATCATAAACAATTTAAGTCTATAATGATTTTTCTCACATTAATAAAGTTAAATGAAAATTTAAGAAAATTTAAAATGGATGTTAGAGAAATATTATTTTAGAAAATGAACAGTTCCAGAGCCTAAAACAGTAGTTGATAACCCATCTGCCAATGTCACATCTGAATGATGTGTGTTTGAAAAAGTATATTGTTTTTTGGATTACTTGTCATGTATTATATGGCAGCAGTATCACTGACTCACTCTAATGACAAAGAAAGAAAATATTTTGAATTACCTGATCTAGAAGATGTGTTATTTGTAAGATTAAAATAATTTAGTGATACGTGATACTTAGGAAACTTAGGATATTCTTTAGTAGAAAACATAACTAGCAGAAAGCCCAACTAGTTATTTGAAAGATTTCTTATTAAAATGTCATGTTTGTTGTGGTCTTTGTGGACAATTCCACTTTGTGTGGAAAAATTCATAACAATAGAAACAATTTATGTTGTTGAGATCTCGAAAACTACATCTTCCATGAGTATTAGATCTGTCATGATTATCATAATAAAGACACTAACCAATTTTAGTTTCTTCCATCAAATAAATTTACAATATATATATATATATATATATATATATATATATATATATATATATATTCTATTAAAAAACTTTATTTCGATTACAAAGTAATAAAATCAATTGCATTATAAATCATATCATAAACCATAAAATTAAAGAACAAACCAAACTAACTGTAAAAAAAACCTAGGTGAACATAACAACAACACTTTAATAATATTTATTATATTGACTTATTAATCATGTACAAGTGTGTATATATCTTAATAATATTTTAGTCTACCCTAAGACCACCCACAGCAGCGCATTATTGCGCTGAATATGCACGTTATTTTGCACAGTTCACATTAATGTGCTGAAGATGAGACTTAAAAGATGAAATGGGATTAAAATATATAATTCTAAACCAACCACAACATAATATTTACTTTAAATTTTAAATATATATTTAGTTTAATATATTTTACAATATTACGCTGTGGTTGGTTTTTAATATTATATGGTAGAATTGTGTGAAAGAAAGAGAAATATGATAGGATATGGTGAAAGTAAAATATTCTTTACTTTTTAAAGTGATTTTTTTAAGAATTATTTGAGAATTATGCTAATGTGGCGCACTTTTACGAGATAAAATATCTTACTGCTTTGAGTGGCCTAATAATGCGTATAATAAAATACACCATCAACTATTTACTAAATATATTTAATAAAATATTCAGTCAATAATTTTATTATTATTTTTGTTAATATAAAAACGGAATTCGATATCCTCTCAAATTATTAGTTATTTTTCTAAAATGGACGAATAATTTTATTTAAGCGTACTACATGCACCAGTACATAAAAAGCAAAAAGTCAGCCCTAGCAAAAATAAAAGCACCTCTCTCATGCTAACAATGAAATAAAAAGCTCTCCATTCCAACACCGATGATCCTAGCAAGAAGAATACCAACAAAAATTTACCCCATTATTATGACCCATCTAACCAATAAACAAAACCAAAAACCTCAATTACACATTTAAACCCTTTTCTTTTGCTCAAATCCAAAACAAAATTACCGGACATAACCATCACCTCAAGGTGTACTCCAATATGCTCATAACACCTCAGCTAATTTGTCTGACCATTTTCCTTTTGATTCATCGAGATGTTTTTTAATAAATTTTAAGATAATTCTAAGTGTAGCCTCGACCTGATCATTAGTCTAGGGGCAGTATGGTATAGAGAGATGTTGAGTTATCCCGTTCCTTTGGCATGACGTTATCATGATTACATTTTGGACCTGTCCGTCGCCAGTCATGAGGATCTTTGGTATTCCAAAATGAGAAAGAATCTGACTTTGAAGGAAATCACAAATATCTTCTGATCTCGTCTTTGCTAAAGCCTTGGCTTCAACCTTACAGGTAGCCATTGAAAGGGGTCCGACTAAGTCTATCCTGAATTAACACGTGCAACTAAAATTTGTTCATTACTATTATCCAAAAGATGGTAATGAAGATATACATAAGTCTTTAAAGTTGACTATTTTGTTCTTCATAATAGTCCTTAATAAAAATACCTGATAATATCCCTTGTGTTGTGGTAACTTCTACAAGATCATGACAATCTTGTTACCTATTATTTATCTTCATAAATATCATTAAGCTGACCACCTTTAGACACATTCGAGAGGCTAATTATCCAGTATGCACAGAAAATCTAAGCTTAGTAAAGAAGACTAATGGCTAGTGAAAAACGTGTGTAGACTTCACATGCCTCAACAAGGCGTGTCCGGAGGATTCTTTTTTGTTACCACGATTTAAACAATTAATTAAGGCTATATCATGCAACCACATGTTGTCCTTCATGGATGTCTGTTTTATCTATAATAAAATATAAATGTACGGGGATGATCAGAATAATACAACGTTCGTATGGGAAGAATATTAGAAAATAATGGAATTATATACACAAAAATAACCACATACTAAACCAAAACAATCATAGAATTTAGACATCCAAAACAGTTGTTCGATAAGTTATGTTATATTAGTAGACAATCGTCAAGCGAACCGCATGTCGAACTTATTTTTCGATCGATAACTGTTAGTACATATTTGGTCGTTCTCATGCATCGCTAAACAAACAAAATCATAAACAATCAATCATATAACGATTCAACCTGGAATAGGTTGCTCGAGGTCACCAAATAAGAACAGACCTGACATATGTACTTGGTAAAGGGTATAATTCGAAAATAATAACCAATTAACCTCTTAGATATACCAGTAGTCAATCGGTGTATACACCAGTATACCAACCCAATCCAATTTACTCTATAAAAAACTATAAATAAAATGTTTCTACTTATAACATATATGGTTGTTGTTATTAGTTCCCTTCACTTCTAGTGTTAGGTTCGAAACCCTAATCAAACATTATAATCGTTCAAGTAAGAAAAGAGAGAGAGGAAGAGAAAATAACAGAAATTGTTTTTGTATAGAAGAAACGATCTGATTACAATTAGGGTAAAAAACCTTCACTTATACTAGTACAAATGAGCTCCGCATTTATCTTTGTCTGTTACATGTTTGACGTAATAATTGAGGAGTAATATTTTATTAGTAACATACAATAAATTAAGTTTAATTAAATATAAATCTAGATTTTACGCTTTATAATTATCTAGATATTATGTATAAAATATAGAATTATCATCTAGTTCTCTTCACACCGTATAATGAAGATATACATAAGTCTTTAAAGTTGACTATTTTGTTCTTCATAATAGTCCTTAATAAAAATACCTGATAATATTCCTTGTGTTGTGGTAACTTCTACAAGATCATGACAATCTTGTTACCTATTATTTATCTTCATAAATATCATTAAGCTGACCACCTTTAGACACATTCGAGAGGATAATTATCCATTATGGACAGAAAATCTAAGCTTAGTAAAGAAGAATAATGGCTAGTGAAAAACGTGTGTAAACTTCACATGCCTCAACAAGGCGTGTCCGGAGGATTTTTTTTGTTACCACGATTTAAACAATTAATTAAGGCTATATCATGCAACCACATGTTGTCCTTCATGGATGTCTCTTTTAATCTATAATAAAATATAAATGCACGGGGATGATCAGAATAATACAACGTTCGTATGGGAAGAATATTAGAAAATAATGGAATTATATACACAAAAATAACCACATACTAAACCAAAACAATCATAGAATTTAGACATCCAAAACAGTTGTTCGATAAGTTATGTTATATTAGTAGACAATCGTCAAGCGAACCTCATGTCGAACTTATTTTTCGATCGATAACTGTTAGTACATATTTGGTCGTTCTCATGCATCGCTAAACAGACAAAATCATAAACAATCAATCATATAACGATTCAACCTGGAATAGGTTGCTCGAGGTCACCAAATAAGAACAGACCCGACATATGTACTGGGTAAAGGGTAGAATTCAAAAATAATAACCAATTAACCTCTTAGATATACCAGTAGTAAATCGGTGTATACACCAGTATACCAACCCAATCCAATTTACTCTATAAAAAACTATAAATAAAATGTTTCTAGTTATAACATATATGTTTGTTGTTATTAGTTCCCTTCACTTCTAGTGTTAGGTTCGAAACCCTAATCAAACATTATAATCGTTCAAGTAAGAAAAGAGAGAGAGCAAGAGAAAATAACAGAAATTGTTTTTGTATAGAAGAAACGATCTGATTACAATTAGGGTAAAAAACCTTCACTTATACTAGTACAAATGAGCTCCGCATTTATCTTCGTCTATTACATGTTTGACGTAATAATTGAAGAGTAATATTTTATTAGTAACATACAATAAATTAAGTTTAATTAAATATAAATCTAGATTTTACGCTTTATAATTATTTAGATATTATGTATAAAATATAGAATTATCATCTAGTTCTCTTCACCCCGTATAATTTCCCACCACATATCAAGCCAAAATTAGGATTAATTTCATAATTACCTATCCAACACCTAGATTATGAAATCTGCTTCAATTCGTTTGTCTTCATTTTCAGAATCGAACAGATGTGATAGAATAATATGGGGTCGTACCCTTACTAGGGATTGCCACTATGAAATATACCAGGTCCTACATGTTAATGATTTGTCACATTAGTTTCCATCATTCACTTGTATAATAACTGGTCTCCTACATTTTAAAAAATAAAACAAACCCATCATTTTCTTAGTGTAACCCATATTTTGTTCTCCTTTTGTCCATTGACCTTCCACATCAGAGTCCACGTGGGAACTGACGTGGACATTGATAAATTCAGATATTTTTTAGTTATTAATCATGTTTAAACTATGTTCGTATGAGAGTATATGTCTACAAAATATTTGTATCAGATGTTTTTAGAGAGAGAACTAAATCAGTTGAGAGAGAACGAGACCAAAAGAATAAATGGAGCAATCATTGGACCCTTTTCCCAAAAAGGGAATGTCCCTTATATAGTACACGAGGTAGGTTATGAATTTACATATTTATCCTCTCATAAGTGGATCTTCTCACCTCACTCTTTTACTATTTATAAATAAGTTTGCTAGTTATTACAAATGACCCCTCAATTCTTATGTTTGATTTAGCTTTGATAAGGGAGTAATTTGCCGATCTTAATAGGGAAGGAGTTAATTGAAAACAAGAGAAAAGAAATATGCCACTTATTGTATTTATTATTTATTGGGGAAATATTTGTAAATAAAGTAGTTTGGAAATGACTAGTAGTGAAATAGTGTAAAACCACTAAGGGCATTAATGGGACCCACCTTCCCCACTATAAAAGGGAGCCCATTTATTCTTGGTGGGGGACAATCTGAATATTATATTCTCTTTCTACTTTCTCTCTCTACATCTTACGTTTTAATCACATCAGGTCCAAGATCCAATATTCTCCTTTCTTGTCATTTATTCTCACATCATTCGCGCCGTTTGTGGGAATCCATGATACCAAAAAGGAATTTTTTTCTTTGAAAATCGCGATCTAAATCTTAAAGAATGAATGACGACACAGTCGGGGAGAGGGTCGGGAGAGAAGTAGCCCGAGCCGTTTCAATGTCTGATGGCGAGGAAGCTCCGGGTCGAGAGTACTACGCACAGGGTCGGGACAAGCGATCGACTCTTATCATGACCAGGAGACAGCTGCTTAAAGACATCGTAAAGCTCAACGCTAAAAAAGAACGGGCACTGGATGATAAAAGAGTTCGGGAAGGAAAGGGGAAAGAACCAGTCGTAGCAACCGCGGAGAAGGCTATCCGACTATTGACAATCGTATCGATGCCTAACCTGTTCGGTATTATCGGGAGTCTCGCCCAGAAGACAGACGGGATAGAAGAAAAGAGCAATACCCAAAGGATAACCGGGGAATCATTGCTGATTATACTTCGGACGACTCGTCGGGAAGAGAGTACCGGCGCAAGGAAAGGCTAAATAAGCTTGCGTAGAAAAGAAATTCCCGACGAAATAGGGCACCTCGTTCTGTCTCCCCCAAATTCAAGAAGGGTAGCACTGAGAAAAGGACGCCAGTATCGTTCGAGAAAGAGGAGATGCTAACGGGCAGCAAAAAGGAACGGGTAGTTCTGCCTCAGGTCCAGTGGCAACCATCAAATAGCCATAACCAGGGGTACCGCGTCAGTAGCCAGTTCATCAACCCAGGAGAGGAAGGTTTGTACGGGATCCAGACTGAGGGGCTTGGAGGCGGAGCCTTCGGATTCGGAATGAATTGGAGAGCTTCACCATTGTCCAATGAAATATTGTCGGGGCATCTCCAGAAGAGGTTTGACATTTCCAATTTGGAGAAGTATGACGGTAAGAGGGATCCAGATAATCACTTGAAATCCTTCAAGAACTTTATGTTGAGTTTCGATAATGACGATAAGCTATTATGCCGGGCGTTTTCGATGACCTTCAAGGATCGGGCGTCTAAGTGGTACAACCGGCTACCACAAGGTTATATTAAAAACTTCGGGATGTTCTGGATGATGTTCCGTCAGCACTTTGTGGGAAGAAAAAGTTTCAGAGCCAACGGCGACACGATCATGAACTGTAAGCAGAAGCTGGGAGAGAGCCTCATTGATTACACCAGGCGTTTTATTGATGCTAAGACCGACCTGGATCATTGCGAAGAGAATGTGGCTCTAACAGTGTATCGCTTGGGGTTGCTTCCAAGACCGATGAAGCAAGCGGTCACTAAAAAACAAGCTTTTACTTTTTCCGCCCTTCTGGCTCAGGTGAAAAAACAGATACTGATAGAAGAAAACGAGGCATCTGAATTGGATGCGCAAATTCAACAGAGCGCGCAAGCGTTGGTCGTTATAAAACAGGGCGCTCAGTCTAGCTATGCTCAGCAAGTCCAGCCGATCAACACAATACCACCGACTCAGTCACTACCACTTAAGCTTTTGGCTTCCCAGGGAAAAAAAGCAAAGCAAACGAGCCAAGTGGCCTCGCGACCCATGTCTAACAAGTGGATCTGACCTGCTTACTTCGCTGATTTGACATAATGTGTCTTCAATCTATGAGAAAACTAAGAAGAGTGGGATGTATCGAAGACCTTTCCCCATACCAACGCCTCGGGAACACAGGAACAATCTGTATTTTCGCTACCACGAAGACATGGGACACGATTCTAAGGACTGTATTGCTCTCAAAAAAGAGATACAGATGCTGATAGAGCACGAGAACCTACTCGAGTACGTAAAAAAGAAAGCGCAGCAGGGCACAACTTCGAAAGAAATCGTAACGATGCCGAAGCCCGAGATGACCATGGAAATTTCTGAAGTGACCGACGCTTTTGACGTTTCCATCGAATATCTCGAGCCCGATGTAAATCGTAACCTCATCGGGGTCATCGAAGAGGAACCTGCGGAAAATAACGGAAACGTAAGAAACCTTTGTCAATTTTTCGAATCGTTGACTATTTTTGGGGGTGATTCTATGGCAGGGATCACGCATCCTCGAGAAAGCGACATATCGTAAACCTAGCTACTCAGTTGGAAGCTCTGCCATCTTCCCATTCAAAAGGCATCCCATCGCCGATTCTGTACTTTGACGACGACATGCGAGATATAGCCGGTCCTCATGATGACGACGTCGTTATTGGGGCGGCCATTGCGGGGGAGGAGGTCCGACGCATCCTAGTATACATCGGAAGCAGTGCCAACATAATCTTTGGATCGACATTCGCGAAATACAGGGCGCCCCTGGTAGTTACGCGTTCGGACCGAACTATTATCAGTTTCACAGGGTCGGCAGCAGACGTGATAGGTGAATTTGAAGGCATCGTTCAGTTGGGCCGCGGTCTATTAACAAATGAGGTCACTGTTTTATTCGTCGTGGTAGACGCGCCAGCCTCTTATAATGCGATCTTTGGTAGGTCGTGGCTGTCGCAGATGCACGCGGTAACGTCCAGGGTTCATCAATGTTTGAAATACGTGGTCGAGAATAACGTGGGGGTAGTGCGAAGCAACCAGAAAGCATCAAAAGAATGCTACCGAGCGGCTTTAGCACCGAAAAGGGATCAAGAGATGGAGCAAGCGCGGGACTAGCAATTAGTGGGACTTCCCTTGGGGTCACTACCCGTCGATGATCCTAGGGAAGCTCCCAGTTTTTTAACCACCGACGAAGAATGCGACAAACACCAATTTACCGAAGGAAAATTTTTACAAATAGGAATCAAATTGTCACCAGACTTCAGGAAACGGTTGGTATTATTGCTGCAGGAAAATTTAGATTTGTTCGCGTGGTGTTCGAAGGACGTGACCGGAGTCCCAGAGAACCAGGTGATTCATAAGTTAACTGTCAACAAGAATGTCAGACCAATCTCACAAAAGCGTCGGGCCTTTTCCCCAGAAAAGGCAGAGATCATTCTACGAGAAGAACGGATGCTCAGCGTTGGGCACATCAAAGAATCAAATTATCCACTCTGGACGTCCAATCCCGTCCTAGTAAAAAAGAAGAACGGGAAGTGGAGGATGTGTGTGGACTTTACCGACCTTAATCGAGTGTGCCCAAAGGATCCCTTCCTGATGCCAAGAATGGACCAGTTGGTGGATTCCACGTCGAGAAACAGATTACTCTCTTTTATGGACGCATATGCCGGCTACAACCAAATCAAGTTGCACCCAGTGGATCAGGAAAGCACAACATTTATCACAGGCGGAGGCTCATATTGCTATAAGGTTATGTCGTTCAGGTTAAAAACACGGGAGCAACTTATCAGAGATTAGTTAACAAGAACTTCGAATGCCAGATAGGGAGGAATATGAAACTTTACATCGATGACATGCTAGTGAAGAGCGGCACAGACGAAGATCATCTCGCTAATTTGAGGGAAGCCTTTGATAATCTAAGGGGTATAAACCTCAAATTGAACCCAAAGAAATGCTCCTTTGGGGTAAGGTCGGGCAAGTTCCTGGGGTTCTGTGTTAGCGAAAAAGGGATCGAAGCAGACCCGATACAATTACAAGCTCTTACCGACATGACACCACCTAAGAATATCAAGGAGGTCCAGATATTAACCGGACGCCTTGCGACCTTAAATTGATTTATTTCTCGTTCATCTGACAAATGCGCTCCATTTTTTCAGGTCTTGAAAAACGCTAAGAATTTCGTTTGGACACCGGCTTGCAGCACGACCTTTTTGGGGATCAAAACTTACTTATCATCCCCGAACCTTCTAACGAAGCCCCTGACAGGGGAAACTCTTTTTCTTTACATAGCGGTTTCAGATTTTGTAGTAAGTGCAGCCCTGATTAGTGAGTCGGGAATGGTTCCCAAAGCGGTGTACTTCGTGAGCAAAAGCCTATTGGATGCGGAGACACGATATTTGAGGTTGGAAAAAATAGCCCTGGCTTTGGTGACCGCAACACGAAAAATACGGCCATATTTTCAGGCCCACCCCATTATCGTTTGAACCTCGTTTCCACTCAAGTATGTGCTTCAGCGACCGGACATGTCGGGGAGAATGTCTAAATGGTCGGTCGAGTTAGGCGATTTCGATATCAACTTTGAGCCAAGAACAACTATTAAAGGCCAAGACCTGGCCGATTTTATAGTCGAGTTCCATTCCGACCGCCCGAAGTGGACGAACCAAATGAATGGGTGATCCGAACCGATGGGGGATCAAACGTCAATGGATGCGGCGCGAGCGTACAGTTAGTCACCCCTACGGGCATAAGTATGCACCAAGCAATCCGTTTTGGTTTCTCTACTTCCAACAATGAAGAAGAATATGAAGCTGCCCTAGCCGGTTTGAGACTAGCACATGTGTGCGGGGCCACGCACGTACGTCTTATAAGTGATTCTCAGCTTCTGATTAATCAAGCCTCGTGAGCGTCGGAAGCCAGGAAAGAGCACCTGGTTCAGTACTTGGCGGCACTGAGAATATTAGCCGCGTCATTTGTCAAGGTAACGTATGAGCATGTCCCCAGAGCCGAAAATATGATCGCTGACTCCTTAGCGTTAGCATCTTGATCGAGCAATTACCCCTGGATAACCAAACAAGAAAACCCATCGATTATAAAAAGGATAGAGATGGCTAACCGACCAGAGATCGCTTGTCAGGTATCCTCGGTAACTATATCAGACTGGCGGAGGGATATTATAGCTTTCCTGGCCGAAGGGCTACTACTCGACGATGGTAACTCGGCTCGAAAAATACGAAACAAATCTTGGGGCTATGTTTTGTTGGGGGACGTCCTATACAAAAAGTCGTTCAGCAGGCCTTTACTGAGATGCTTGGGGGTAAATGAGTCGCAGATAATTGTGTCTGAATTACATGATGGAGAGGGCGCGGCTCACTGCGGTTACAAAGTATTGATACGGAGAATTTTTCTCGCTGGCTTTTATTGGCCAACAGTTACAGCCGATGCCCAGCAAATAGTAAAAACCTGCGACACCTGTCAAAGATTCGCGAATGCGATAAATATACCTGCAGCCCCTTTAGAATTAATATCTGAAGGGCTACCTTTTGACCGATGGGGAATCGACCTATAGGGCCGTTAGCGATGTCGTTCGGTGGAAGACAAACGATCGTGGTGGTTGTGGATTACTTTTCCAAATGGGTATAAGCCAAGCCATTATCAGGAACAAAAACTAAAGATATCATCAAATTTATTTGGTCGAACATCTGATGTAGGTTCGGGATACCTCAAAAGCTCACCATGGATAACGGACCCTAGTTCGATAGCCATGAGATGAAATATTTTTGTACAACCCATAGGATTAGGCAATGCTTTTCTGCCCCCTTCCATCCCTAAGAAAACGGGCAAGTCGAAGTTACGAACCGAACCATTTTGGATGGGCTCAAAAAATTTAGAAGGGAAAGCTGGCAAGTGGCCGAATTACTTACAGGAAGTATTGTGGGCTTACCGAACCACACCTCGAACGGCGACCAAAGAATCACTTTATGCTTTAGTTTATGGAATGGATACCGTCACCCCAGCAGAATCAATCTTTCCGTCTTTCAGTGTCGGTACCTATGCGGAAAATGAAAACGGCGACGCCATAGGACTAGCTCTAGATATGATAGAATAAAAAAGGATCCGAGCTCAACTAAATTCTTTACATTATCAGACCTTAATGAGGAGTCGCTATGCGTCAAAAGTACGTCGACGAGAGTTCAAAGTCGGGGACAAGGTTTTGAGGAGAGTTTTTTTGCATACCAATGATAAGAGCCTCGACAAGCTCGCCCCAAACTGGGAAGGATCGTATACAGTAGTTGAACGGATTAACAGTGGAACATACCGATTGCAGGACACACACGGGCGTTTGCTGAGACTCTCTTGGAACATTGAACATTTGAAACTATATTTAGAGTAACTTTGTTGATTTTTGTAACTTTTTCGCAACCATTGTTTATGTAAGAACCTTTGGTCGGGGATGTACTCTTTCCTACCTCGGTGGCGCGAGAAGTTTTTAATGAGGCATCAATGGCAACCGACCTTTTTTAATTCAAAATTTGGCCTTTATATCTCCAAAATATTAATAGTCCATAAGCTGACGAGCTGACGGACAACTCTTGATGATCTTAATTGAACAACAGAACCTTAAATGGGTTTTCAGTATTTAAACAGATCTACATCTTATATTCCCGACCCTATGGGAAAATTTTCAATTTAGATTGATCGACAGAACCATAAATGGTTTTTCAGTATTTAAACTGATCTACATCTTATATTCCCGACCCTATGGGTAAATTTTCAATTTAGATTGATGGACAGAACCTTAAATGGTTTTTCAGTATTTAAACTGATCTACATCTTATATTCCCGACCCTATGGGTAAATTTTCAATTTAGATTGATCGACAGAACCTTAAATAGTTGTTCAGTGTTTAAACTGATCTACATCTTACATTCCCAATCCTTGACATTGATCAACAGAATATTAAATAGCTTTTTGGTATCCTACCAACCTACACTCTTTGTTCCCGACCAGCTATGAATATTATAACAGCCATGATAAAAATAACATCATGATTGTGGATTTTAATTTTCGAAAACAGCGGTTACAAAAAAACAATTCAAAGAGGGTTCTACCGACCCAACAGTTACAAAACTTCAATACAAAAACATAGGAGGTCAAGCATCCTCTTCCTCAGACTCGGGTTTGGTGTCGTCCATCTCATCATCCTCGCAAACCACACCATCAGGGCGGTCGGCCTCAAGAACATCTAGCCACATTGACCCAAGAGGCAGGTCGGGGAAGCGATGATGAAAGGTCAGCACATAGGCGGCCTTGGCCTCGGCCGTCTCCTTCTCCATCCACTTTTGGCACTGGTCAGCAAAAAGGGCATTAGCAGCCTTCAGATCGGAGATTTCCTGACCCAACTTCCCAGCGCGGTCATCCCGGTCTTTTCTGACTCGTGTCAAGGTTTTTTCGATCGTGTTCAGCTTCTCTTCTAACAGCCTCTCAGCTGCCTTTCCTTTCCTCACTTCCTCCTCAAGTGCGGCAACCTTCCCCTCCGCGGCCGTTAGCTTATGGCTTAGCTCCGCTGCCCGCCGCTCCTTCATCGCCAAGGGCACGATCATATTATACAGAGATAGGGACAACTCGTCCGTTATCCGCAAAGGGAAAGTCTACGGACTCCCTGGCACGGACAGTACCGGCAGCTTAGTACCACACGATGACGCCACAACATCTTTCGAGGCTTTTGCAGGACTCGCATCGTCGGGTATCACTGCTATGGGATCGGTCAAAATCGCACTCTTAGCCCCCCCGAATTGCTCAAAAAGCTCCGGGACGATTGCGTTATCAGCAGAAACAGATGCAGTGGCAGATCGGCCCTCTTTCTTCGCACGCTTCGAATTTTTGGTCTGAGCATCGTCTGCTTCCGCCTTTCCTTTCCGCTTCTTGGCCAGCTCCTCAGACCGATGGGCCTCGCCATCCGCAGCGGCAGCTTCCTCTTGATGTCTCTCAGAAGCGGCCCCTTCAGCTTCGGTATTGGCCTGCTCGGCCTCTTTATCTGACTTGGGGCGCTTGGTGGGAGCCTTGTTGCGCTTTGGAAGAAACAAGTGTGCGTCGGGCGCGTTCGTCTTCGTGACCAAGTCCACCAAGCTTGGGGGTTGGCGCAGTTGCTCAATTGTAAGCGGCTCAGACGAGCAATGCCAGAGGTTTCTCATGATCAGGTTGGTATCCTTGAAGGCGCGATGGAACGCCCGACCCCAGTGCTTCCTAGCATAGTCCTTAAAAATTTGGAAGGTTACTTTGCCAGGTTTAAAGTGGTCTTTCTTCAGCCCCTGGATAAACTCCTTCGACACTGCACAAAGGATCGTTCCATAAAATATATATATATATATATATAATGTACCATCAGGAACCCAGGTCCGCAGCAATCGCCTCAGGTTCTCCTCGCTATATGGGCGGCCGATTTCCTAGCAGCCACTGAGGAAGACGAACCGATGCTTCCAACCTTTATCGCCTTCAGGAAAGCCATTCACAATCTTCCAGGTATTGGCCAAGGAAGAATAGAAGAATGGAGACTTGGAGGACTTCGAGAGCCCTAACATGGCTATGTACTCGGCCATTGGCATGACCCGACCCGATAAGCGTGAAGCCATTATACACGAAATCAGCGTATACCACGCGTTGGGCGTTAGCTGTGAGGGGCAGATGTTGATAATCTGGAAATACAGAGCAATCTCAGGGTCAAGAGGAAACCTGAGACCCCAGTTGAAGAGCTCGATGAAGATTACGATCTCCCGTGACCGAACATGCATCGACGTCTCCCCAGGAATGGGGAATCGAACGCTAATGCACTCCGGGATACCCCACCGGATCAGAAGTTCTTCCTGCTCTACAGCAAAGAAATAAAGATACTTGCCCTCGAAAAGAGAAATAACGTTGTCCCGAGCCAACCATCGATATTAATTGGTGGTTATGACTGCCTCAATTTCTGCGGGAAGAGGCTCTTCGGGAGGAGCAGCAGCGTTGCCAACAACGGCAATACCTTCCTCAGCAGCCAAAACATCCGCTTCTGGCTCTTCGGTATTTTCTACCGGGACTGCATCAGATCTAGGGGGGCTGGTCGCAAGAGGATCGGACGGTTGAGCTGGATCTGCAAAACCGGAACGGCTTCCGGTTCGGGTGAGTTGCGACTCTTTTCGCTGTTGACGAGCACGCTCAGTCTCGGGCTCCTGACGGTTCTGATCTCGTTGGTTAAGGCCTAAATGAGTACGTGCAGTAGTGACGTCGGTCCGGTACCCCTGAATGTAGGGGGTAAGCTGGATTATTTCAGGATAATTTTCCCTCGCAGGCGAAGTTGAGGTGTGTGAGTTGCCCATGGAAAAGAATTTAGCTTTGCCTCGACGTCGGGGAAGAAAAGGGGTTGGAGCAGTATAAGAATTCACCGACGAAGGCGTCGGGCGGTTCAGTTGAGTAGCGGGGGAATGTGGCGAACTACTACTTGAAGGAATAACAATGGCGTCGGGGGGTTTTGCGCCAGATGGGTCGGGTATAACTAAGAATTCGGCAGGGACCAGGTCATGGAGGACGCGGTCGTGGGGAAGTGGCACGGGTGTAAAAGGATTTGAGTTAGAACTCCAAATTAATCCCGCGGCTCGGTACTCTTCAGCACGGTCACCAATACTAGCCCAATCGATAAATCCAAACGCAGGCTCTTTCTTTTTTGTTTTTGGTTTTGGCGTCGGGTTCCTTTTTCTCATAAAACTTGCTTTCTCTCTCTAGAATGGTCTGGACATCACTTTCTCTCTCTAGAACACCTCTGAGAGCGATTCCTTCCTATGAGGTATTTATAGGCACACCCCTTAACTACTTCACATATGAGGGAGTTAAAACGATGAAAATTAGCGGGAAGACGAAAAGCCTCTTGGATAATTATGCAGGCGAGCACGCTTCGAATACTCGGATGACACGTGTAGCTCTGGCTCAGGGTAGCATCATTGGTCTACACCAACTAGCTCTGACGGATATGCAAGTTGGGCCTCATATACCCGTTTTGGTTGTTTAAAAAGCATGACCACCCTTTCGAGCCCATGAAGAATCTATCAATCAGGATCGGTAACTCGCCCATGTTAAGTTTCGCCTCGGTACGATTCATGGCCATATTTGGAGAGGTTCGGTCGTTCAATACCGAGGGGCGAGGACATAGACGCTTTAGACCAACTCATTTTACGAGTCTTCATTCCCGACGCTCTTGAAGACTGGGGGCTACTGATAAGGGAGTAATTTACTGATCTTAATAGGGAAGGAGTTAATTGAAAACAAGAGAAAAGAAATGTGCCACTTATTGTATTTATTATTTATTGGGGAAATATTTGCAAATAAATTAGTTTGGAAAGGACTAGTAGTGAAATAATGTAAAACCACTAAGGGCATTAATGGGACTCACCTTCCCCACTATAAAAGGGAGCCCATATATTCTTGGTGGGGGACAATCTGAATATTATATTCTCTTTCTACTTTCTCTCTCTACATCTTACGTTTTAGTCACATTAGGTCCAAGATCCAATATTCTCATTTCTTGTCATTTATTCTCACATCACGCTTAATTTTTGACATTTAATCACATCAATTTAAACATTTTATTCATTATATGAAAGCTTATTGCCCATCATATTTTTCTCCCCTTATCAATAACCCCCTAGTCCTTGTGAAGGTACCTCAACAAAGACTGATTTTGAGAGAGACAACTTTCTTCCTTCTTAGCCCCCTCAAATTATTCTTCCTCCGGATTTCCTGGTTGGACCTCCTGACGAAGCTTCCTCGAATTTTTCTTTACCAATGGGTACTTCTTTAGATTCATGACTTTACCATTGGTAATGATAACCTCTTTTTCTCTCATCATTTACTTTAATTGGCATGCGCTCTTTTATCTATTAATGCGTCAGAAATATTTTAGGTTGATGACATCATTACTAACCACGTGTTGGTTACTTCCTAACACACGCCAACATGCCTTTTAGAATTGTTTGTGAAGAAAACAACGTCTCGAAGAGATTTTCATACTCCCTAAGACTTATACGCATTGAGTCATCACTTAAAGTTGTTGTTTATAAAAAAAGATTATTCAGCTTGCTTGGGCCCTCACACCCTTATAAGCCCATACCTCTCTATAAATACTTGCCTTCATTCATAATTTCAGGTTTGCGCATATTTACTCAGCTGAATAGAGTTAAGAAAATATTATTTTAGAGAGATAAACAACTTCTCCAACAAAATTCATTTCCTAACCTTTCATGCCTAAAGAGTTTGTAGATCTTGAAAGATACAAACTCTAGAGGTGGTTGAATATCTCAAACAGGGCTGAAGAATGAAGAGTTGTCGGTATCATAGAGCACCCCACTGTTCTAGAATTTTTTCAAACAACATTTCGCGATAACTGGTCTCCTCTCCGAACATGCTTCGATATAGAAAGAGATTCAAGTAGCCATTCTTCATCTGTTTCACCTACTACTCATCCCCCGATCAATCTAGTCTAGAACGGGATAACGGTAACCTTTTTCCGAATACGTTCAAAAATCTTCTCCATTTCTTCCGATGGGTGGTGATAAAGAGAAATTTATCGAAACGAGTAAAGGAGATCGGTCTAAACGAAAACAATATCCAGAGCCAACTAAACGGTCTACTAAAATTAAAATCACCCATTCTGTTGCAACCCCCTAAATAAATCCACAAGGAACCCCTCAAACTACCCTTGAGGTTAGTCCTCCGAATCCCTCTTCAAAGAATGTTCGACCATGGAAAATCTTGAAGTCCATTCCAGAAATACAAGAGAAAAATTTGGTTGACTAATCGTATAATGATCAAGTTATACACGATACGTGCATTTCATGTCACTTATTACGCTTCTATTATTCTTAAACTCATCGCCGGTTAATAAGTTTTCGTTGTGTTTCAACGTGTTTTTCATTCATTCTCGTAGGTATAACAATATGCAAACAGTATAAATTTTTTGGGAATAGAATACTCATAATGTTCTTAATAATTTATAATTATGTTGTGTCGCGGGTATATTGTGATAATATTAATAAATTTGGGATTCAAATTGAAGAAACTGGAAATTTAATGTACTTGAAGGAAAGTTTTGAACAAGTTTTGGGGTCTGTTGATCCAAATTCGTACAAATGGGCTTCG